>CM035628.1:75709813-77040438 GCA_020496765.1 Gossypium stocksii
GCTTTGAGGTCACATAGGCATGAGAATGCTCGTGTGGTAAAACTGAGCCCATGTATGTAGGCATAAGACCGTGGAGGCTGCCATGAGCGTTCTTATAGTCTTGGGTTGTTAAAGGCCACGATGGGCCATGTGGGTCATGTGGGCCTAATGGGCTCGTGGGTCTCGCATGGATAACGTCCACGATATGTGGTAAAGACTGGACTTGGTTATGTAGTTTGCATAGCCATGGATAAATCTGGGTTAAATGGGCCACATGAGCATGTGGGCCCACTTAGGCCAGATAGTGGGCTTTGGGCTCATATACACCGTATAGGGTACGTAAGTCGCTCGAGGTGAATGTAGACCTCCTGATGGGTTGGTAAGTGTACCTAGATCTCAGAATAGGTTAAATAACCAAAATACCCCTAAAGGGTAAAATGACTATTTTACCCCTCGGGGGTAAATTGTGCTATGAGTTGACTATTCTTTCTAAGCATAACATGTTGCATACACGTATTATTTTATGACATGACATAATGCATGGGATTGGGATACTATTATAGAGGAAGAATATTGTACTAGTGGCTTTGCCACATATTTTGTTTACTAGCAGCTTTGCTGCGATTCTAGTTAGCGCCGAAACGGTGCTAACTCTATTAGTGTAGGGATGGGTGGGTGATCTATTCCCCACAGTAAGTGCTGGGTTGGACAGGAGGCAAGTGTAGGGTTGGATGGGATAACATGCATCATGCATTTTTCATGTTGATACTGTTATGGACTAGGGCCCACTTGATCTTGATACTGATAAGGGCGTAGGCCCAACTGTTACAAGAATAGGCTAAGTCTCAACTGATATTGATGCTGTATTGGGTTTAGGCCCACCTGTATTATAATTCTGACTCTGTTTTCGTAATGGGCTCAGGCCTAGACTGCTTCTGTATTCTATATATCGGACTGGCTATTTTTATAATAGGGGATTACACACTAGTTTTTGTAAAATCACCCCGCTTTTAACTATACAGGTAATCCCTAGCATTAGGTGGATCGGTGCTGCGAGGGACTCGACGGTGACCACACAACTGCATCTACTTTACTTTCGACTTGTTATTTTCAATTACTTAAGTTTGGGTATTTTTATGTAATAAGGCCTCTCTGATTTTCTAGCTTTTAATTTGGGATTTTATTTATTTTGATTTATATATGTTAGAAGTAGAGTGCGGTTTTCCAAAATGTTAATTGTGTAACACCCCTTACCCGAGACCGTTGCCGGAGTCGAGCAAGAGGTGTTACCAGATTTATCTTACTAGTTCGGGGCATAAAAATTTGCTTTTAAAATTAATCCGCTCACATTGATCCAATATATCTCTAAAAAGGGCCCTCAAGGCCCTAAAACATGCAATTGAAACGGTTTGGGACCAAACCAGGAACATTAAAAATTTTTCGATTACTTACACAAATCAAAATAATTTTTTTCACTATTCATGATAAAACTATCTACCTGCGTCATAGTCACTAAATTAATTATAAATTGATTTACGAAACTTGAAATTTAAATCTATAAATTTTCCCTAAAACTAGACTCATATATCTTCTTACCATAATTTTTCCAGAATTTTTGGTGTGGCCAATTAGTATATTTTATTAGTTAAATATTCCCCTATTTTGCAGCCCAGCAAACCTAACCTCTCTTCACTAAAAATCAATTATCTCATATTACGGTTTTCACTTAGTGTTTCCACTTGTTTCTAATGAAAATAGACTCACTAAAGAATCTATACATAAAATTTATGACTCATAATTTTTCTTGTACAATTTCTAGTAAATTTCTAAAATCAGAATAGGGGATCACGAAGTCATTTTGAACTAGTCTTACAATAATTTGAATATCTCAGAATATAGACTTCCTTTGTTTTTTTTTTTGTTTCTTTCCAATGAAAATAGACCCAATAAGCTTTAATTCTATATCTTATTCACCATTTAATTCCATTTCTACAATTTTTAGTGATTTTTCAAATTCACATCACTGCTGCTGTCTCAAAACTGTTTCATAACCAACTTTTACTCTTTCATAATTTCTTTGCATTAAACCTCATTTAGGCATACATAACATCAACACATGTTCTTATTTAGTCATATCATAAGGACATACACATAAAATGGCCAAGTCCCTATACATGCCATGACTGAAAATGTTTCAATGAAAATACCCAATTGGTAACTTGATAGTCAAAAGTGTGAAGCTATCTCCGACAACCTCCAACCCGAGCTTGTTTGATAAAACTATGGAATAGGGGAAAGGAAAGAGGTAAGCTTATAAAGCTTAGTAAGTTCACATGTAAAATAATAGGCATTAGTAATAAATTTAGCTTATTATTAAGCTTTCATAATTTGCATAAATAATGTTAAGTTCTTACTTTCCCATCTTACTCATTGATAACCTTACCAAAGGCTCGGAATAATAAAAAAAAATACCTTACTTAATAGCTTGCTTATGTACCTGCAACATCTCACTTAACACATTAATACTCTTTCATAATATATAGGCATATTGCCAACCATGTCACAAAGCGTCATAAGTATAATTGAAAACTTATCACTTACTTAATACTTGAATATACTCATTAAAATAATTTTAATATAATCAACTTATAACCTCAATATTAATAAGCCTTATGTACATACCTGTGCTCTTTCCTCATGATCTTACCTTGTCATCTCTTTGACTTACTCTTTGGATTACTCAAGTACCTTTCCTTTTGAAATTTACCATTGCCATGTCTTGACATGGTCTTACGTGGTATCCTTGCCTTGTGAATTCACCAATGCCACGCCTTAGCATGGTCTTACATGGGATCTTTGCCTTATAGTAACTTGTCAATGCCATGTCTTGACATTGTCTTACATGGAATCTTTGCCTTATAGTAATTTATCAATGCCATGTCTTGACATGGTCTTACATGATTTCCTTGCCTTGTAAAACGTACCAATGCCATGCCTTGGCATGGTCTCACTTGGTATCCTTATCTTATGTTGTCATGGGTCAACCATGGTCTTTTTCCATCAATTCTTCCTTAGTTGCCATGTTATAAGCATGGACTTTGAAATATTAATGCCTTGGCAATTCATAGCTAAAACATACTTACTCAAAATTCTCAAGGTCAGTCACATAACTCAATAATAATAGCAACAATTTCATAATAATAAAATGCTACTCAACTTACATACTTACATTCTCAATCTCATCATATCCTCAATTTATCTTACTTTCCTCAAATTATGCTATTCAATACTTTTTTGATCTTATACAAAGCCACATTACTACTATGGTCTTATATGTAAACTTATTCAAATTCTCACTTTTAATGTCGAATCATTTCTCAATTATTGTCATTATATTCAAAAATCAATACTAAAACATTTATAACTAATATATCAATTTAGCATTCAAACATGCTTAATTAAATGCTTATTAAACACATGAACTTACCTCGATACCAACATGACCATTTTGACCAACTTTCCTGATTTTTAGTTTTTCTCCCGTTCTAGGTCCAAATCTCATTTTTCGGGATCTAAAACATCATATTTCACTTATTTATTCAATGCACTAATCATTACGGACCTAAAACATATTTTTACAAAATTTACATTTTTGCCCCTAAACTTTTGCATATTTATACTTTTACCCCAAAGCTTAGAAATTAAACTTTATCCCTAATTCTTATGTTTTATGACATGCTGATCATTTTCCCTTAATGGCAACATCAAATTCTCACTCTAACATGTACTTATGAACATTAGGTATTTTTACCGGTTATGCTGTTTTACTCGCTTTTACTTAAAACTGAGTAGCACAAGTTGTTTAACATAATTTCAAACCTCATATTCTATCATAAAACATCAAAATAAACACATTTCACCTATGGGTATTTTTCCAAATATGAACCCTAGGTTAAATTGTTGCTAGAATAAGCTAAATCAAGTTACCGGGACTCCAAAAACGAAAAGAACATTAAAAACGGGGCTTGGAATCACTTACTATGGAGCTTCGAAGCTTGAAATAAACCCTAACTATGGAGAACCCTTGAAATTAGGCCTAATGAAGAAGATGATAACATTTTGCCATCTTTTTCCCTTTTTAATCTTTTTAATTACCAAATGACTAAAATGCCCTTCATTAAAACTTTGGTTATTTCTACCTATGTATGTCCATTTTTGTCCATGAAAACCTAATGGTATAATTACCATTTAAGGACCTCTACTTCAATTATGCTCTTCAATTTAATCCTTTCCTATCTAGAACTCATATTTATCAACTTTTGCAATTAGGCCCTAATAGGCAATTTAAACATTCAATTCATGAAATTTTCTATCAATATTCTAACACATGCATCCAATCAATCGGTAAATCATGATAACTCATCGTAATAAACTTTTCTATCTTGTACTTGTGGTTTCGCAGCCACTGTCCCGTTTAGGCCCTTTTTGGGGATGTTACAAATTGTTTTCAAAACATCACGATTCCGCAACACAATTTTTAAGCTTCTGCGACAAACAATGTTTTAAAAGTAATGACATTTTAAAATGGATGAGAAATGGCTTGAATGATGTAACACCCCAGACCCGGCCCAGACGTTATAGTCGAATCTAGCGATGTCACATTGAAGGGTTTATTCCCAAAACGACTTTGTTTATTTAAAATTATGTTTAGTAGAAAATTTGCTTGGTTAAAAGCTTAAGTTTATGATTTAGAAACCCAAATGCTTGTAACTTGTTATATTATGATGAAAGCCCATGTTTTAAGAAAACATCCAAATGTTTATGTTATTTAGAAAGCATGTTTAACTTTAGAAATTCATTTAAGTTTGAGAACTCGGCAGTTGTAAAAAATAATAAAACCCAAATGTAAAGTCAAATTGGAGATACAAGGCCTTATTACATCCCAATGAAAAATAAAGTAATTAAAATAAAGTAATTTGAAACTATAAAAAACTTCTAAGTAACTTGCAGTGTGGCCACCTCCGAGTACTCTCCCACGTCGAGCCGCTTACTGAGGGTTACCTGAAACATTAAATAAAAAGGGAGTGAGTTTCGAAACTCAGTGTGTACGTCCCTTGGCAATCAAATCAACATGCAAATTATCACATTGGGCCTAAGCCCTATCAATATCGGTGGTCTTGGGCCTTAGCCCACAATGACCTCATATCACATCGGTATCACATGAATGCAATGCTCCCATCCCAATCCAACCCTACACTCCATTTCCCTTCCAACCCTACACTTCAGTGGGGATATAAATATCAACCCACCCATCCCTACACTCCAATGGTAGCACCAACAGTAGCACTACTCAAACGTGGCAACAAGGCTGCTAATCATATAATGGGCTTAAAGCCACCTGTGGATCCACGGTCGTGAAGCGACTATGCGATCCTCACATATCTTCCTCCGTGCCATTAAACCCACCCAAGTGCAACATGCATCCCATGAATGCAACATACACATTTTCACACATTAAGCACCTAGAGGTATTTTAGTCATTTCACTATCCAAGGGTGTTTCAGTAATTCTACCCTACAAGGGTGTTTCGGTAATTCTACCCTATAAGGGTATTTTCGTAATTCTACCCTACAGAGGTATTTTCGTAATTCTACCCTACAGGGGTATTTTTGTAATTTCTTAACAGAACAGGTTTTAGTTACGAACTTCAGTCCATCAACGAGTCATCGTCGGCTAAAGTGAACAGACACTATGCACCAGGTACGTTTCTAGAGAAGAAAAGATGGGTCACTAGGACCGCTTAAGTACTAAGCTCTCCCTAGATCCAATCCTAGACATGCATATGCCCATTGCCACACTCTAACCCTTGCGACTTGTCCACAGACACGTTTGATTAATTAATTAAGTTTTATGCTATTTAAGAATTCATCAGAACTAGGCCTAGAGTCCATTATAAAACCCTAGCAAGTCTACATGCTTCCCTAAAATCACATATGGCCCATCAAACCCAATCATGTCTATATGGCCCATTAGGCCCAGTCATAAATATATGGCCCATCAGGCCCGATCATAATCAAATCATCCAACCATCCATACCAACTCACCATTTAATATCACATATCAACTTTTGCCAATTTGGGCTACGAGCTCGACAAGCCCATTTAGCCCTGTCTGGCCCGATTGGCCAAACAATGGCCCGAGACCACGAGATCACTCTCTTGCCCTGGTAGTCGTATCAGTGTTTCCACATGAATGTTCGTACGCTCGTGTGCTTGCCGGTGCCAACCTTTCAAATTTTCAGCTTTTTGGCATTCTGGCTTTTCGAGATTTCAGCTTTTGTCGATTTGTTGTGTGTGAAGTGTATGTACACACTTGGTAAATGAGACGTGTTACATTATCCTCAGCCTTGAACCTACAACCAATACCAGCCTCCAATCAATCACACACTTAACCACATATTTACCAAAAACCGAAGCCTTACCATAACCTTACCGTGTGCCACCAGTCCTAATAGCCCTTCCTTAGCTACTACTCACGAATATCCCCTAGGTCTGCATCAACCTTAATCGTTAAAGAAAAAATAATAGGTTACTTGTATCCACTTAAGTCACCCTTTCCCTTACTATAGACTATTCGGCCAACTTATTCCACAATCAAGAACATTTACCCAAAAGCTGAAACGTATGGACAGCTTTTTGGCAGAGACTTGTAGATCCAAGCTTGATTCCAATTCTGCAAGATCCGATCCACCAAAATCCAAGGAATGATGGTAGCACGACAGAGATTCGGTCACTAGAGTATTCAGCACAAGGTTTGGGGTGATGAAGAAATCAGCCTCTAGAACATAGGCTTTCGGCTTTTGAACACAAGTGAGAAAAGAATAAGAAAGTAGATTGGCCCTTAACACAATCAGTTGTAGAAGTATCAATCTGAATCTAAGGATAGGTATAAAATCGGCATTTGAAAAGAGAGAAGGCTTAATCACCAAAAGGACTTTCGACTAAAGATGACAGAGTATTCGGCAATAGAAGAATTCGGCAATGGAAGAAATAGTATGAGAGGGAGAAGAGAATTCGGCAACAGGGAGGAGCAAAGAAAAATTAATGGCAAAGCAAAAGAACCCCTCAAGGAAATTCGGCACCCCCTTAAAAAGACCACAAGCCGAACCTAGCTTCTCCTAAAGTCCCATTCGGCACTATCACCTCCCCTCCTCAATCTCTTATTTTCTCTCCATTATCCTTACCTTAAATTTCTCTCCTGAACACTCCTTTCCAGAGTCCACTCCAATGCCACTACCTTCCTTCCATGGTGCAAAAATAAAGTCCCCAAATTCACCACTCCAAGCCTCGAACCTTGGATCTCTTCACCTGATAGTGACGCCACATATAGTTCCCTAAGTGGCGCTACCTTGCCACTAAGCCACAGGCCCATTTGCGTCCTATTTTCCCCTTAATTTGTTTAAGAGGCCTAATACCTGATACTAGGGTTCCACTAAGGCAAAAATTAAATTTTTCCCTATGGTCTTCCCTATCCCTAAGACTTCAAATAACCCTTGTAATACCTTAAAATTAATATTCTAACAGTGCTACTTATACATGCCAACTTCAGTGCACAGAATTTGGAGTTTTGAGATTTTGGGACGTTACAAATGATATGAGTTTTAACAAAGAGGCTTTAACCTTCAAATGGGATTTTACCAGCTGGAATACTGAATTTCGTAAAGCACTTCTATGATGTAGCACGACAGATACGGCCATAATGTTTGGGCTGGGTTTGGGGTGCTACAAACGGGCTCACCATCAAGCTTCAAATCTTGGCCAAACCCTAGCCATGTCTTCTCTTGCTATATTCGGCCATGGAGGAGAAAGATGAACAAAATTTGGCATTTATTTTGTTTATTAAGTCATTTAATTACTAAATGACCAAAATGCCCCTAACTTAAAAATATCCCATTTAACCTATTTCATGTCCATTTTTGTCCAACAATTTAATTAATGGTCTAATTACAATCTAAGGACCTTTAATTTAAGAATTCCTTACAATTATCTCCCATATCATAAAGAACACAAGTTTTTTCACGTTTTCGTTTTACAATTTCGTCTTTTTGACTAAATTAAGTACCCAAATGTCAAAATTTTTTAACGAGATTTTCACAAAATCATTTCGTGAAATTGTAGACCATAAAAATATAATAAAAATAAATTTTTCCTCGTCAGATTCATAGTCCCAAAACCACTATTCTGACTAGGCCCAAAATGGGGCTGTTATAATCCAAATTATAGATCAAAATGACCATTACTCCTACACATGCCATATAACCAAAATACATAAGTTCAAAAGTACCAAAACTATAGCTGGATAATGTGATGCGATCTCCGATGACTTTTGAAACGAGCGAGCTTTTGATTCACTATAAAACATAGAAAAGAAAACAGAGTAAGCTATAATGCTTAGTAAGCTCGTATAATATAGAATTAAACTTACCAATAATTCACAATTTATAAGTAAACATAGTAAATCCATTCAGACTGTCAAATGCCTAAGCACATGAATACTTCAATAGGTTAGTCATGTAGTGTACATATAATCATCAAATTAATATAGATGAATTCAACAATCATTCAAGCTTCATGAACTTATATCTTCCATTTCATACTTTAATATATCATACACATCAATTTCATGTAATTCATATAGCTCTTATTCTAATTCATATCAACTCACGTAATAAACTGTAATAGATTTATGCCCATTGAACTACTTAGAATATCGTTTGATATACGGGTGGTACACATGAAGTGTCCTAAACAATAATTCGTCAATTCATGTACATATAGGCTTTATCGAGCTATAAACGGTAAGCTCCTCCTGAGCTGAGGTAACAGTATGCTCAAATGAGCTGAGAAACGGTAAGCTCTTATTAGCTAAAATATTGGTAAGCTCATATGAGTTGTGCTAAGTTCGCAACACATACAGGAATCTCAACTAAATGATAACCCTAGTGACATGTCACTCATATCCTACGGATTCCTAAGGTTCAAGCGGGACTCGGTATTATTCAAACTTCAACATTTAGGCATTCAAATATCACATAATTTATTTATCTCAATCCATATAAATACATATTTAAACACTCAATACTAACTATACGAACTTACCTCGTATAACACGGATGAAAACGATTATCTATTCGAAAACTTTGCCCTTTCCCCGATATAATTCCAATCTTTGCTTTTCTTGATCTATATAATATCAAATTCAATCTATTCATTATTCATTCTACTCAATTTAACCCAATTTACACAATTTGGCAAAATTACACTTTTTCCCCTAGTATTTTAACTTCTTTACAAATTAGTCCTTATGCTCGTAAAATGTTTAATTTTATACCTATCCAAGCCTAGCCAAATATTAAATGTACTTATAGCAGCACATATATTCCACATTTTCACACTTTTACCACACAATTTATCACATTTCTCAATTTAACCCCTATTTAACATTTTCACTAAAAATCACTTTATAAAACTTGTTTAACTATTATCAAACTTTCATAATCTAACATGAAACTACAAAAATCACACCTATTCATCAATGGCAAAACTCACATACTTTAACAGTTTCTCAAATTAGTCCCTTGGCTAGCTAGACTAAGCTGCAACGATATTAAAAACATAAAAATCATCAAAAACGGAATGAAAATACACTTACATGCAAGCTCGAATGATGACCAAACCTTAAAGCTCTTTTAATGGTGTTTCAATTTCCTATTTTTGATGGAAGAAGATGGACTAAAAGGTGGTATCTTTAGTTTTCATTATTTTACTTAATTTATTTTATTAAATTACACTTTTAACCTTGGTTTATAAGATTAAAATTATCTAATCCATGTCCAATAATGTCCACTAACTTTAATAATGGTCTAATTACCATTTAAGGCCACTCATAGTTAAATTCTATAACAATTTAACACCTTTTACTGATAACACACATGTTTTGCACTTTATGCGATTTAGTCCTTTTATTAAATTAATCACTCAAATAGTAAAATTTCTTAATGAAATTTTCACACAATTATACTAGCATGCTATAGACATTAAAATAATAATAAAATAATTCTTCTGACTTAAGATTTGTTTTTTCGAAACAAGTATTTCGATTTAACTAAAACGGGTTGTTACAACTCTCCCCCTTAGGGATTTTCGTCCCTAAAAATCTTACCAGTGAATAAGTTAGGGTACTATTTTCTCATAGCTTCCTCAGGTTCCCATGTAGCTTCTTTGATACCATGTCGTTGCCATAGAATCTTCACTAAAGCTATGCTTTTATTTCTTAATTCTTTAATCTCTCTAGCCAAAATTCTGATCTGTTCTTCATTATACATCATTTCTGGCTAAATTTCAATCTCCATCTGAGAAATTACGTGTGACCGATCTGATGTATATCAGCATAACATTGACACATGAAGCACATTATGGATCTTTTCTAAATCTGATGGTAACGCTAGTCGATATGCCACTGGCCCTATTCTCTCTATAATCTCGTACGGCCAGATAAATCGCAGACTTAATTTTCCTTTGCAACCAAAACAGAGAATCTTCTTCCACAGTGATACTTTTAGAAACACTCTATCACCGATGTGGAATTCAATGTCTTTACGTTTTAAATCCGCATACAATTTTTGTCGGTCTGAAGCTGCTTTTAAACTGTCGCGAATTATTTTCACTTTATCTTTAGTCTCTCTAACCAAATCAACCACGTGAATCTTATTATTACTAAGCTCAGTCCAATATAATGGAGTTCGACATTTACCACCATACAATGCTTCATACAGTGACATCTTTATACTTGATTGAAAACTGTTATTTTACACAAATTCAACCAACAATAGATATCTTTCCTAGTTGTCTTCAAACTCTAAAATACAGCAACGAAGCATATCTTCAAGAATCTGTTTTATTCTTTCAAATTGACTGTCAATTTGAGGATGAAAAGCAATACTAAAATGCAACCGTGTTTCCAAAGCCTCTTGCAATTTCTTCTAGAATCATGATGTAAATCACGAATCTCTATCCAAAATAATAGAAACTGGCACCCTGTGCAATTTAACAATCTTAAAGATGTACAACTCAGCTAGTCTATCGAGTGAAAAGTCTATACGTACCGGAATGAAATGTGCAGATTTAGTCAAATGATCAACAATAACCCATATGGCATCTTTCTGTTTTGGAGATGGGGGTAGTCCTGATACAAAATCCATAGTAACTTTATCCCATTCCCACTTTGGTATCATCATAGGTTGTAACAGTCCCGAAGGCACTCGATGTTCAGCTTTGACTTTTTGACAAACCAAGCATCTCAATACAAACTCTGAAATGCCTCGTTTCATACCTGACCACCAGTACAACTGGTTCAAATCATTGTACATTTTAGTACTCCCTGGATGAACAGATAAACAACCACTGTGTGCTTCGTGTAGAATTTTCTGAATAAGCTCAGAATTCCTTGGTACACATATTTTACCTCTAAACATTAAACATTCATCATTTCCAATCTGAAACTTTCAATCAGGAGTCGACTCACAATGAACTCTTTTAGTTTGCAATTCACTGTCACATTTCTAAGATTCATAGATTTGCTAAATAAACATCAGTTTAGTTCTCAATTCAATTAAAATCAATCCATCAACAGATAATCTCAACTGTGTGTTCATTGCCCGTAAAGCAAATAAAGATTTTCTACTCAGAGCATCCGCGACTACATTTGCTTTCCCCAGATGATAATTAATCACTAGCTCATAATCTTTCAACAACTTGAGCCATCTTCGTTGTCGTAAATTCAAATCTTTCTGGATCATTATATACTTCAAACTTTGTGATCGGTAAAGATATGGCACTTCTCATTGAATAAATGATTTCTCTAAATTTTCAATGAAAAAACAATAGCGGCCAACTCTAAGTCATGCGTCGAATAATTCCTTTCATGCGGTTTTAATTGTCTGGAAGCATAAGCTATCACTTTACCTTCTTGCATCAAAACACATCTCAAGCCATTCAATGACACGTCACTAAAAATCACAAACTCTTTACCTGACTCAGGTTGAACCAAAACTGGTGCCTCAGTTAATAGTGCTTTCAACTTTTCAAAACTCTGTTGGCATTTCTCAGACCACTCGTATTTCACATCTTTCTATAGCAATCGAGTTATTGGTGTAGTAATCATTGAGAATCCTTTCACAAAATGTCTATAGTAGCTAGCTAATCCCAAAAAGCTTCTGACTTCAGATACGTTTCTTGGTGGTTTCTAGTCAATAATTGCTAAAATCTTACTCAGATCAACTCTGATGCCTTCTGCTAAAACAATGTGTCCCAAAAATCAACTTCTTAGAGCCAAAACTCGCATTTACTAAATTTAGCAAACAATTGCTTATCTCTCAAAGTTTGCAATACTATTCTCAAATGTTCAGCATGTTTAGACTCATGTCGGGAATATATTAGAATGTCATCAATGAATACAACAACGAATCTATCTAAATACGGTATGAAATTTCTGTTCATCAAATCCATAAATACTACAGGAGTATTAGTTAATCCAAATGGCATTACTAGAAATTCATGATGTTCGTCCCTTGTTTTGAATGCAGTTTTCGGCACATCAAAATCTTTAACTCGCAACTGATAGTAGCCAAATCTCAGATCAATCTTTGAAAACACTGTTGCTCCTTTCAGCTGATCAAATAAATCATCAATTCTCGGCAGTGGATACTTATTCTTGATCGTAACTTTATTGAGCCATCAATAATCGATACACATTCTCATCGTTCTGTCTTTCTTCTTTACAAATAGAACTGGTGCACCCCAGGGTGAGAAACTCGATATTGCAAAACCTCTATCTATTAGCTCTTGTAACTAAGCTTTCAACTCTTTCAACTCTTTAGGAGCCATTCTATATGGAGCTATCGATATCGATGATGTCCTTATACTAATTCAATAGCAAATTCAACCTCTCTAATTGGTGGCAACCTAGGTAACTCTTCTGGAAACACATCTGAATATTCACAAACCACTGGCACTAAGTCAATCTTCAATTTAGATACTTTTGTATCTAATACATACGCAAGGTAAGAATCAAAACCTTTCCTTACATATTTCAAAGCTAACATCGTCAATATCACAATAGGCAACCACTCAAATCATTGGATTCAATTCGTAGAATCTCACTATTCTGACATTTCAATTCAATAGTCTTTTGTCTACAATTCACAACCGCATCATACAAAGTCAACCAATCCATACATAGAATCACATCAAACTCTTCAAATGGTAAAAGCATCAAATCAACTGGAAAACAGTAACCTCGGGTCATCAGAGGACAATTCTTGCAAACCTTATCAACTAGGACATACTGACCTAAGGGGTTCGATACTTTAATCACAAATTCAGTAGACTCAACAGGTAAACTCTTACTAAACACTAAATTCATATAGACATATGAATGAGTCTATCCAGGATCAATCAATGCAACTACATCAGTGTCATAAAGAGAGAAAGTACCAATGATAACATCTGGTGACAATGTATCTTCGCGTGTGCGAATGGCATAAGCTGTGGCTGGTGCTTGTGCCTCAAATCTTACTATAGAATCTCTCGTAGCACCTCGATACCACTTGTATTTCTAGTGTTTTGGGATGGTCTCCCTCTGTATTACTCGGTTTTGTCGTTTGAGCATTTTCATTCACAGACTTCTCTCAGCAATCTCTAAGATAGTGATCAAGGGATCCACATCTGAAACATGCTCCACTCTTCACCCGACATTCACCATAATGTGGCTTACACTCAGGTCTAACATTTCTAACATTACTCGCACTATCTACAGATGTAGCTTGGGATTTAGGAGTGAAGTGTCTCGCATCTCTGTCTTGACTAGAATGCCCCATAGAAACAGTAGAACGGTAGTGATGTTCTTTGAATTTCTTAGATGTTGACTGATGAAACTTTCCCGTAAACCTTTTTCTTAAATCTCTAGCCTCGGAATCGAGTTTTCTCTTGTCTTGGCTAAGCTCTTCAGCTTTACAAGCTCTGTCAACTAACACAACAAGCTCTTTCAATTCAAGAATCTCAACTAAAAGCTTAATGTCTTCATTCAACCCGTCTTCAAACCGTTTACGTATAATTTTTTTAGTGGAGACACATTCTCTGGCGTACTTCCTCAGTCTTAAAAACTCTCTTTCATATTCTAATATGGTCATACGACCCTATTTTAGCTCTAAAAACTCTTTGCGCTTTTGATCAATAAATCGTTGGCTTATATACTTCTTTCTAAATTCAGTCTGAAAAAAATCCCAGGTAACATGTTCTCTCAGTATTACAGATGTCAAAGTATTCCACCATGGGTATGCAACATCTTTCAAGAGAGATACGACGCATTTAACACATTCCACGGGTGTACAAGACAATTCATCAAATACCTGAATAGTATTCTCATTCCAAAACTCGACTCTCTCAAGATCATCATCAATAGTTGCTTTAAACTTTTCAGCCCCTCACTTTAAAATTTTATCAACAAATGGTTTATTCACACGTATATGTTCCAAACCTTGAGAAGCTACGGGGATCGGTTAAGGAATAGGTGGGGTGAAGGTTGTTGAGTAGTCAGATTTGTTCGGACATACTAAAAAAACCATTCGTTCATCATTTGGAAGAAGGCTTCTCTGGCTTTTACTCCATGACCCTCAAATACGGGTCTCGATTCAGATGGCGCGGCTCCATGAATAGAGGCTGATACGTTACTCTCTACATCATCAGAGTCAGGTCGATTGGAATCCATTTACTCTATGAAAACACATTTTAAAACTGTCAGGAGATATCACACTATCACAGGTTAAATATGGCATGTATAGCTAGGCTCACATACGCTACGTTTGTCCTAGAATTGACTAAACAGTATGTAACACCCCTATCCTGTAACCGTCGCCAGAATAGGACGAGGCGTTACCGAAACTTAGGAAATAGATTAGAACAGTAAAATTTTGAACCCTTTCTTAAATAAAAGAAACATCTATTTATATAATAATAATAGGCACAAACAAAGATCGAATTTAAAACTTGTATAAGTAAACTTCCATAGGATGCCATATTCGCATGGCTTATATACAATAGTCAAAATATCATTCTACTTATAGTCTATTTTATACATGCCATAAGCTAAGTCCAAATCACATGATTACCACAATAGTAGATAGTGTGATGAAGTGTTGACGATCCTCGAGCTTGTAGATAGAATTAAAAATCTATAAGACAGAGAAACCAAACAAACAGAGTAAGCTTTCATAAGCTTAGTAAGTCTTAAGTAAATCAAATAACTTTACTGAATTAACACATTAATCTCATATACAAAATCTAAGTGAAACCTCATTTGGCCGAATAGGCCTAACCAAAATTTCACAATTTATAATTTACATTTCTTTGGCCTTGAGTTTGATGTCACAAAATGTTTGCATCCAATATCAATTTACATTCATTCATTCTATTCAATGAAGTCAAATTAGAGTTCCTTAATGAACTATAATTTCTATAATCACATCACATAGCTATCACATATACTTTTGTGATAATGTCCAAAATGACCAAATATTCACAAGCACACGATGTACACTTAGCATACAATTTCACTTAACTTCAAATTCATATATCATAGGAAATACAATATATGCACATAATTTCATATATTGGTCGAATGTATCATAATCAAATAGATGATCTTAATACTCATTCACACACACACACATATATATATTTATATGCCTCCCATTACACACTTGAGATTTATTCCTAATCAAGCTCAATTATGAGTACAGGATACATACCTGGCCAACTTAATGTATTGAACTTACTTAGTTGTGGTTTTTTTTATCACGAAGTCTCATAACCTTATTCTTTGCTCAAATCACTAGCATTAAGTCTGCCAGGCACAAAGCCCGAACATATCACCGGCACGAAGCCTGCTAGGCATAAGCCTGAATACACATTACCGGTACGAAGCCTGCTAGGCACAAAGCCCGAATGCATATCACCGGCATGAAGCCTGCTAGGCATAAGCCTGAATACACGTCACCGGCACGAAGCCTACTAGGCATAAGCCCGAATACACATCACAGGCACGAAGCCTGCTAGGCATAAGCCTAAATGCATATCACCGGCATGAAGCCTGCTAGGCATAAGCCCGAATGCATATCACCGGCATGAAGCCTGCTAGGCATAAGCCCGAAACAGATTACCGGCACGAAGCCTGCTAGGCATAAGCCCGAATACACATCACCGGCACGAAGCCTACTAGGCATAAGCCTGAATGCATATCACTGGCATGAAGCCTGCTAGGCATAAGCCCGAATGCATATTACTAGCATGAAGCCTGCTAGGCATAAGCCCGAATACACATCACCGGCACGAAGCCTGCTAGGCATAAGCCCGAATACACATCACTGGCACGAAGCCTGCTAGGCATAAGCCCGTTTAACAAACTTTCTCTTCAAATCGTTCAGAAAAGTACAGATCTCTGATAGGCCTTATACAATGCTGACGTCCCTGACGCGGTCTTACATGTTATTCAATATCGATGCCACTGTCCCGGACAGGGTCTTACACGAAATACAAGTGATGCCAGTGTCCCAGACATGGTCTTGCACACTATCAAAAATCAATGCCTTCGTCCCAGACGAGGTCTTACATGAAACACAAGTGATGCCAGTGTCCCAATGATCGATCTCGCACACATAGTGCTCGGTTAAAGAACTCGCACACACAGTGCCCAATGACCGATCTCACACACATAGTGCTCGGTTAAAGAACTCGCACACACAGTGCCCAATGACCGATCTCGCACACATTGTGTTCATGTTCATTTGATTTTACACATTGAAATGACTTAACCAAGTCTATAAAGCATCAAACATATTTAAAGTTATCAAAGCATATACTGCACATCAAATCTATCTCCAATAGATGACACATATATATATTTCGCCCATACACATAAAATCCTGAATCAAAATATAAATTCTCAAGCATTCACATCACAATTATCCAAATATACTTCATATGCCACATATACTTTCATGTATACACTTTGTCTTGGCTGAATATACATCTATCATTTTCCAATGAATAAATTCAATTTCAAGCCATACTATCATTTCATATTCGAATACTTATAAACTTATAATTTCACAATTTTAACATTAAAGATCCATCTAACACTCATATATCATTTCCTAATGTCACAATTTAAAATTCACTTATGGGTTTAATCAATAGCTTATAAGCAACTCAAACAAGTTTTTATCAATGTTTACAACATAATCACAAATTCTCTACAAGTTATCTTCCTGAGCAACAGTCATTAAATTATTTGTAACTGGAGCTACAAAACTCCAAATGAAGTGCTGTTAATTTTCCCTGAAAATAGACTCATATATCATCTATCCATAAAATTTTCAGAATTTTTGGTTTGGCCAATCAATACCAGATTTTTCTTAAAATTTCCCCTGTTTCACTATTTGACTATACTGACCACTCTTCACTACGAATTAAATTTCTCATTGTAAAAAATTCAAAATATGTTCTTGTTTATTTCATTTGAAACTAGACTCATTAAGGAGTCTAAGCATATAAATTTTATCTCATAACAATTTTTGTACAATTTATGATGATTTTCTAAAAACAAAACAGGGGATTTTGGAGTCATTCTGACACTGTCTCACACAACTTTAAATATATCTTTATAGGAAATTTATTTGCTTACACGGTTTCTTTTATAAGAAACTAGACTCAATAAGCTTCATTTTTATGTTTTATTCAACTTTTAACTCACCTTCTACAATTTTTGGTGCATTTTCAAAGTTACACTACTGCAGTAACTCAAATCTGTCAAGACTAATTCGGCACTTAGACTATATAAATTCATCATTCTCGCTACTAGGTTTATTTAATCTTTAAGCATACTAAAGTAAAGTTCAAACACTTAAGAACTTACCTTAAAAGTTATCGAAGATTGGAAGCAATTATTCGAGCACCTTAGTTTTCCCCCTATCCGAAGTTGCATCTTTGAGCTCTTGAGCTTTTAAAAACCAACAAGTTCAACTACTCAAAATTTTGTATTCGGTAATGGCGTCTCATGCATAGCACAATTTAAAATGTCATTTTCATTTTTTTTTTTACATCCACGACAGAAACACCTTCCAATCACCTCAATTTACTTCAATTAAACTACCTCATATTATACACATGCACATTCGGCTATTTTACACTGGTTAACTAAAGACTTAGCATAAACCTTTCGGTAATAGCTAGCCTAATATCTCAACAACAAATTCACCCTCTCAAACCTCATTAACCGAAAGCAAAAGTCCCTTTTAATCAACACAAGATCAAATTTCTTTAATAATTCCATGATCAATGATCATTTATCATCAAAAGAACACCAAAGCATCCACATTTTCATTCGTAGCTTAATAGCTTCAAGGTTTCAATAATTTAGCACAAATTTTAACCATGGCCGCAAGCTTAATACATATAAACTCAAGAATTTTTGCAATCACCTCTCAATTTTATCATTTAACACATAAATCCATCAATTAAAAACTCAATTTACCATTTAAACATGAATTACAAAATTTTACTCAAATTTCTAAACTTCTCACAAGTAACCGAATGCTACTATGTACCTTTATTCATGAACTAAAACCATGGGTCAACTATATCATGCACTTAAAAACCATATTTCATAATTAATTTAAATAAAATCACATTACAAACCTTTTAGATCATGAATCCACCATTGCCGAATGCTTTAGAGCTTTCTATGCTCTTTTCTCTTAGTTTCGGCCAAGCAATGAAAGAAGTAAAGCTTAATTCTTTTAAATTTTTCCTATCATGCATGTTGTATTTATTAAATTACCATCATAGCCTTTATGAGATTTATGTTTCTCCACTAAGTCATGGTCGAAAGTGTCATTATTCAAAATTCTTGGTTTAATTTCTCTTTAAGCACTTTAACATTAATACTCATGCACTATTCGGCATTCACACTAATTTCTTCAAATTTTCCCTTTTATGCGATCACATCCTTATTTACGAATTCAATATTTAATTAACAAAATTTAAACACAAAATTTTTACATATAGAAGTTCACACATAGTAAGCATTAATAAAGAGGTATTAATTTATTTTTTTGACTCGGTTTTGTGATCCCGAAACCACTTTCCGACTAGGGTCAAATTAAGGCTGTCACACCGTAACTCTAATATCAACAAATGTAACACCCCTAACCTGTATTCGTCGCTGAAATAGGGTTATCAAGCATTATCAGACTTATTATATAAATAATCATACATTTCACATACATTTATCTATTTCCAAATAATCATCAATTAAATACATTCACATTGTCCTTAATATGAGTCCACGAGGCCCAAAACATGCATTAGAAGTGGTTCAGGACTAAACCGATAACTTATGAAAATTTTAGGAAAACATTGAAAAATTCAAAGTACAGGGGACACACGCCCGTGTCACAACCCGTGTGGACATTCGAAATGGGATCACATGGCTGTGTCCCAGACTGTGTCCTACCCTCTGTAACTTTGACTTGTGTCACACGGCCAACCACACACCCATGTGACCAGCCCGTGTAACTCACTGACTTGTTTTCATTAAATGCAATAAAGGACACATGGCCATTTTACCTGACCATGTGTTACACACGGCTAAGACACATGCCTGTGTCCCAGCCCGTATGGACGAAAATAGGCTATGTTTCAAGCCACATTTCTCACCCATATTGTTGTCAACCTAGGTTCAACATTTCACAAATAACCAATGCATAAATAGGCACTTTTGACCTACCAATTTCAAGCCAAATTCATATACTACTAACACCAACAATCAAATGCTCAAAAGAACTCCAATGAATGATTCAAAACCTATCAACACCACATCCAAAAATTACCTTAATGGTTAACTTCATATAAGCATCATTTTGCCTAATTCTTAGCATGCTATCACATTCACAATTTCAACCATTTGCTACCTTCAATACCAATCCACAAAAAGGCATACCAAAGCAACCATTCATCATAAAATGAGGCTTGCTACACATATATATATACATACTAACATATATGCCAAATTTAAGCCAAATCACATGGCTATACACATAAACAAGCATTCATCATTAACAAGTCAATTCAAATAACTAAATCCATATCCAAATTATAGATCAAAATGACCATTACTCCTATACATGCCATATAACCAAAATACACAAGTTCAAAAGTACAAAAACGTTAGTTGGTTAGTGTGCTGCGATCTCCAATGACTTTCAAATCGAGCGAGCTTTTGATTCACTATAAAACATAGAAAAGAAAACACAGTAAGCTATAAAGCTTAGTAAGCTTGTATAATATAGAATTAAACTTACCCATTATTCACAATTTATAAGTAAATATAGTAAATCCATTCAAATTGTCAAATGCCTAAACACATGAATACTTCAATAGGTTAGTCATGTAGTGTACATATAATCATCAAATCAATATAGATGAATTCAACAATCACTCAAGCTTCATGAACTTATATCTTCTATTTCATACTTTAATATATCATACACATCAAGTTCATGTAATTCATATAGCTCTTGTGTAAATTTGTTCCCATTTAGTTATCTTTAGCACATATTTTAGTATTTTCAGTTCAGTAATTTACATTTTATGACTCAATGGATCTTTAGCTTATTTACCTTTAATTTTTTTCATTTTTTGGTACTGATGCCACTGCACGAGTAATTTCATATTGTGCCCAAAATTGTTGTTGCACCTGACAGCTGTCCAGATAGGAACAAAAATGCCTAAGTTGTCCAGTCTAGTACAACTAACTTGTACGTACAGAGGCAGTATGATTCTAATGAAATGACACCTGGGCTATTTGGGGAAAAATATTAATATTCACATAAAAAGAAAAAAAAAGAAGGGAGATCTTTTTGGATCATCTTTGTAATGCCCCTAACCCGAATCCAACACCAGATTAGAGTTACAGAGCATTACTGGAGTTACTGATTTATTTATCAAATATTTTATTTCATCTAACATTTATATTTCGAACCACTTAAAATTAGACATATTTTCCCCCAAACATATTTATTTTTCTCGACATATTTTATTTGGATTTATTATTCGTCTCAACATACTTAATTTCCTTGTATCAACGTCTCAAAGGTAATCACATATTTACATGTCATGATAAATGTCATTTTTCTTTCCATATTCCAGTCTCGTATTTGAGTCATCCAGATTTTTATAATAAATTTGGTCATCGTTTCCATTTATTCTATATTCCAATACATTCAATTAATGATATAGGAAAAATTACCATTTTGCCCCTAAATCTTTAATTAATGACGATTTTACCCTTAGGCTCAGAAAAATAAATTCTTGCAATTTAATCCTTATTTCCAGCCGTTATCATCATACATATTAATAACATTCCATAAATTCTATAAAATATCAAAATTTTCCATAATTTCAACACTTTTCAATTTAATCCTTAAAACATGTTTTCCCTCGATCTCGAACTAAATTAATAGTTTTCATTTAAAATTTTCAATTTAAATAATATAATAATCCATTTCATGTAATTTGATCATTTCTAACATTTTTACAAAATTGCCCATAAAGTTTTACTTTTATTCAATTTAGTCCCTGAGCCTAAAACATACAAATTAGCCATGCTAACTGATTATTCATACATATTTTCCTCCTCCTTCTCTCCATTCCACAACCTTAATTTATATAACATGCTTATGAGTAACATTATCAATAATTTCACTATTTACTTATGTGTATATTCAAAGCTGTCCATTTGAGTCATAGTCACTAAATTATTTATATCTTGAGCTACAGAACTCCAAATTAAGATCCGCTAATTTTTTTTAAAACGAGACTCATATATATTCTTACCATAAAAATTTCATAATTTTTGGTTTATTCAATTAGTACATTTTATTCTTTAAAGTCACCCCTGTTCTGCTATCTAATGGTTCTAACCCTTCTTCACTAAAAATTAATTATCTCTTCATACAGGATTCAGATGATGTTTTCGTTTATTTCTCTTGAAAATAGACTCATTAAAGAATCTAACCATATAAATTATGTCCCATAATCATTTTTATAAAATTTTTAATGATTTTTCCAAGTCAGAACAGAGGATCCCGAAATCATTCTGAACCAGTCTTACAAAAATATAAATATCTCAGAATACAGAATTCATTTACTTGTTATGTTTCATTTATATGAAAATAGGCTCAACAATTTTTAATTCCATATCTCACTCAACTTCTAATTCAGTTTCTACCATTTTTGGTGATTTTTCAAAGTGAACTTACTGCTGCTGTCCAAACTGTTTTTGTGCAAGATATTAATTACTAAGTTTATAACACCTTTATTTCCTTTCTCTACAATATTTCCCATCACTTTCTCTTATTTCTCTTCATTAATATATCAAGAACATAGAACAATATATATATAAGAAAACTCTACATTAACATCATTTCCATGCTTTTTCAATAATATCAAACTTAAAAATATATGAAAATCTTGATGTTCTTACCTTTTCCCCTTGGTTTCAATCTTTAACTTGATATTCTCTCTCTTCCAGCTTCTATTTCTTGAGTCCAACTTGACATTTTAACTCCCCATAGTCTCCTTAACATTTTTCTCCTTTGGTAGCTATGGAAATTCTTTTGATTTCTAGGTGAAAATGGTGAATTTTTGGTGGAAGGACTAAATTGTAAAGAATGAAAAGTTTCTTTCTTCTCTTCTCTTCTTCCTAACATGAATGCATGGAAAATTGGATGAGAATTTCCTCATCTTTCTTTCTTTATATATACTAATAAAATAATAATAAAATAATAAAATATCATATAAAAAATCAAATTAAAATATTAATAACTAATATTTAATTAATTAATTAATCTAAAATATCTCCAACATCATCATTACTTTTTAGATTTCTCTCTCTTCCAATTGACCATTTTGCCCTTTGTGATTTTTTAAAATTCCATTGTTGAGTCATCACTGAATTTTGATAAAATTGCAATTTAGTCCCTCATAATTCTTCATCTATTCAATTAGGTCCTTATTCATCCTTTTTCCTTAGTTTCTAGATTATTCCACCCATAAAATATTTGCACTATTGGTCCTTTAACTTTTCATATTTACTCTTTAACCCCTTAAATTTTAAGTATTTCCTCTTGGGCAACAAAACTTTTCTCACTTTTACAATTTAGTCATTTCTTGAATTAATTTGTCATAATATACTTCACAATGACATAACTCAAATTTTCGCTCCTTGCCTCTTTATTTCCTTATTTTACTATATCAATGATACTATCTTACTGTAAAAATATTCAGGGTGTTACAATCTTATTCAACCTATCCTTTGTAGATTTCGGCTATGTCAGTTTAACCTCCAACGGGTGAACCGACATGAAAAGGATGCAGCCTAGCTCTTGATGAAGAGCCCTAAGTGCAACACAAGAAAGAATAGGCCAAAATCATGTCCATCTTCTTCATGTGGCCGAAACTTGGGGAGAGACACCATGGCTAGGGTTTTCAAGCTTCCAAGCTCAATAGTAAGTGCACCCAAGCCCCGTTGTTAATGCTCATTACATTTTTGAGATCCCGGTAGCTTGGTTTAGCTATTTATACCATTATTTTGAGCTACGGTTTGAGTTTAAAAATTTACCCATGTTGAATAATTATGTATTTTGATGTTTAATGGTAGAAAATGAATGCTTGAAGTGTGGTGAACGTCTTTTGCTAGGTGATTTTCGGTGAAAACTGTAAAAATGACTTAAATGTGAAAGTTGTAAATTTGTGCATAAGTGTGTGATTTAGTGGAAATTAGGGGCTGGTACAGAAGATAAAATGGTTTGGCTAAGTCCAAAATACAAGGAAATTGAATAAAATTTATTTTACGAGCCTAGGGGCAAAAGTGTAAATATGTGAAAGTTTAGGGGCAAAAATGTAAAATTTTTATAATGTGATTTTTGGGTCACATTGAATAATGTGACTAATAAATGAGGTAATTGTGATATTGTAGATCATGGAAAATGAGATTCGGGCTTAGATCGAGGTTGTGGACCGAATCAAGAAAATTTGTCATTTTCGCGTTCGAGGTAAGTTGGTTTGATAATAATAATGCAATAAAGTTGTAATGTATGTTTGAAACCTAAATTGTAGTATTAAATTGATTTTGTTGAATTACATGTTTAGTATATTATGTTGGCGAATTGATTTAAAATTATGTCTATGATACAAGGTGACATAGGTGACATGGAAATGAATTAAAATGTTGTGTTTAAAAGTGCTTTCTATGACTATGGTGATTATCTGAATTGTAAGTTTATGTGTAAGTAATATAGCGATTTTATTTACATAATAATATTTGATGTAAGTTATGAAGTATGATTGGGTGATAATTATGATTTGGTGAATCCTGAAATGTGGAGTTTCCGATTGAACCTTCAAACACTAAAAGATAAGGATGATTGTAGCTAGGTCACATGAGTGGTTCCGAGAGTAGGACACCATGTGTACAAGAAAGCTATGAGGTGCCATGTGGTAGCTAGGTCATATGTGTAATATGAGGTGTATACCATTGTACAAGAAAGCTACGGGATATTCTTACATATGTAGCTAGGTCACATGTGTAATACTGTGTGTATACCATGTGTACACGAGAGCTACGGATTAAAAATAGCTAGGTCTCATGTGTGATCTAAGTGGTGGACACCATGTAGACACGAGAGCTATGAAAATTAATGGCTAGGTCACATGGGTAATATTGAGTGTTCACCATGTGTACACGAGAGCTGGGATTATGTGTTGGTAGAGCTATGTGCTAAAACCACCGAGAATAAGATATGGTTCTGAAGGGTTCAACGGGAACATTTACTAAGTGATGTTTATTTGATTATGTGATGTATAAGCGTAGGTGTATATTTGGGCAAATGTATATGAGAGCAATGGTGTAACGTGAGCAATGTGCTCGAAATGTGATTGAAATTGTGGTAAGGTTACTATGGTGTAAGCACTACTATGAATACTTGTAAATATTGGTGATGATCATTCATTTGAATGGCTAGTATTGAACATGCTTGATGTTATGTGTGCATATATGCAAGTAATATGAAGAAAACATAGGAGAGTAAAATAATCAGTAAAATAGTTTGAAACGGCAACAGTTATGTGACTTTGAAAATTCACCATAAATAGTGGAAATTGAATTAGATGTTGAATGAGATATGGTTAAATCTCATTGAGTCTATTTTCATATAAAAGAAATGGTGTGAGTAAATGAATTTTATATTATGAGATATTTAAATTTTGGTGAGATAGGGTCTAAATGGTTTTGGAGATCCCTTGTTCCAAATTTGGAAAATCCCTAAAATTTGTATAAAAATTTTTATGGTGTGTAATTTATATTCTTATAATCCTTGATGAGTCTACTTTCAAGAGAAACAAGCAGGAAGGTTATCTAAACTCTCTATAATGAGAAATTTGATTTTTAGTGAAGAGGAGTCAAAGCTGGTAAACAGCGAAATAGGGGAATTTTTAATGAATAAACTGTATTGATTGGCTAAACTGAAAATTCTGGAAATTTTATGGTATGAATATATGTGAGTCTAGTTTCAAGGAAAACTAGCAGATCTAAATTTGGAGCTTCGTAGCTCCAAATATAATTGATTTAGCGATGGTAACTCAGGAAGACAACCTAAGGTGAATGTGGGCAAAAAGGTGAAATCATGTGAAATTAAGATCACGTTATCGTAAGAATACTTTTTAAGAATGGAAACATCTTGTTAGTTAAATTGTTTACTATTACATGCTGACTTACTAAGTTGTAAAGCTTACACCCTTCTTTTCTTTTCTTTTAGTATTGTCAGGTTAGCTCGGGGTTGGAGATCGTCGGAGGCAGCATTACACTATCAATTTGACAAGTTGGAGTAATGCCAATTCTTATTAGTTTACATGTGACATCCCTAATTTGACCCTAGTCGGGAAGTGGTTTCGGGACCACAAAACCGAGTCACACAAATAATTAATTGTTAAATTTCATGTCTATTTTATGCTACAATGTATTTGTGAAATTTTGATGCTTTGATTTTGTCAATTGAATGCGAATTTAATCGAAAGGGCTTATGTGAGAAACATTGAAAATGTGTTGGTTAATTTCTAAAATGGCCAAATTGTTGCATGGATTAAATATGGGGACTTGCATGTCAATATCACCATTTTGCTATAGTGGCCGGCCATGATTATGTTTTTACATGTGTATATGCATTTTATATTGATAAAAATGATGAGTGGAAGATATTATAAAATATTAGTTTAATAAAATAAGAAAGGAGAGAAAAAAAGGAACCAAGTGTTCATCATGTTTTTTTTCTCTTTTCTTGGCCGAAACATAAAGGAGAAAGGGGGGTGATATTCGGCTCAATGCATCCTTGATTAAGGTTAGTTTTCATGTCAAATTTTATAATTCTTTATGAATTGGGATGGTTACTAAACATCTAGCATAACCCATGTAACAAATTGAAAGTTTAAGCTCATATTTGCATTCGGCCATGAAAGGGATATGTCTCCCACGTTTAGATTAGAAATGGAGTTTGGTTGTTGTTTGGTTGTTGTTTGAGCTTAACCATATGTGTTTTATGTGGGTTCAAAGATAGTTTGAAATTGGCTATTGTGTGAGTAAGTTTTACTTAAAATTTTCCGAATTGAATTGTGAATAGATTAAGTAATTTTGATGTTTAAAATTTTGAATGTGAGCTTAAATTGTTTGTCTCTTTAAATAAACATTCGGTCTTGGCATATATTTGTTAAATGGTATTGTTTAGATGGTGTTTTTAGAAAATAATAGTATGAGAGTGTGGATTAGTTAAATTAATGATTAGTTAAATTAATAGAAGTGAATTTGGAAGTGAGGTACATTCGGCCATTGAGGTGCAAGGTACAAATTTGTGCTTAATTTTAGAAATTGATATATGTGTGTCTTAATTTATATATGGTATTTGGTTTTATGATAATGTTTTTATATGTGTTTTGGAAATGGCCGAATGGGGTTTATGAAGCAAATAAGGGAATAGGTGCTTTTGATAAGTGTATTTATCTTGTGAGTAAATAATATACATGTGAAATTATTTAGAGACACATTCGGTTATGTGAGATTGGTGGTCATGCTTGTGAACCGGATATAGATTTAATATATTTGGTTTTAATCCATGTTTAAATGTGCTTGGACTTGCAAAAGATTAAATTAAAAGTTAAATTAATTATATTTGTTGTACCAAAGCCGAATGTGAACTTTAAGGATGGATTGAGGAAAATGCTTGAGTGTTATGTGTTTGATTGATATTCGGCTAAGTGGCTAAAAAATAAAAAAACGAGTTTTATAAATTTAAAATTTATACAAGGCTAACTATGAAAATAATTGAGATGCATGAATTGAAATTTCCATTTGTAGACATTGGTATGAAACTACTCTTGTTTTGAGTATCTTTATTCGGAGTTATAAAACTGGAAGTGTTAGTAGTGAGAAAGCTAATTACCTTATGATATCCTATTTACTTATTTAATTAACAATGAGCTACATTTGTTTGATTAAGCTCAAGAGCTTAAAGGAGTAAACTCGGGCAAAGGAAAAGCTAAAGCGGTTGAATAATCGATAATAGTCGTTCAGATATATTCTAGGTAAGTTTTAAGTTATTAAACGTTGAGTAAATTCAATCATAATAGGACATAATGAGTTGATTTAATAAGATATGATGTGGCCATGATATGTTCTAAACTCAAATGGTAAGTTCATAAGTGTTTGGACTTGGAAATTTAAGAGCAAATTGTAATAATCTGCTTAGGACAGCAGCAGTAACGTGATTTTAGAAAATCACCATAAATTGTTGGAGTGGAATTAGAGGTGGAATAAAATATGTAATCAAAGCTTAATGAGTCTAGTTTCTTATAAAAGAAACCGTGTAAGCAAAGGAATTTCCTATAAAGAGATATTTAAAGTTGTGTGAGACAGTATCAGAATGACTCCGAAATCCCCTGTTTTGTTTTTAGAAAATCATTTTAAATTGTAAAAAAATTGTTATAAGATAAAATTTATACCCTTAGACTCCTTAATGAGTCTAGTTTCAAATGAAATAAACAAGAACATATTTTGAATTCTGTACAATAAGAACTTTGATTCGTAGTGAAGAGTGGTCAGTATAGTCAAACAGTGAAATAAGGGAAACTTTAAGAAAAATTCTGGTATTGGTTCGCCAAACCAAAAATTCTGAAAATTTTATGATAGAAGATATATGAGTCTATTTTCAGGGAAAATTAACAGCACTTCATTTGGAGTTTCGTAGCTCCAATTACAAATAATTTAATGACTGTTGCTCAAGAAAAAAATAGCTTGTAGTGAATCTGTGATTTTGTTGTAAACATTGATGAAACTATTTGAGTTGCTTATAAGCTATTGCTGAAATTGATGTACAAGATAAATATATAGGTGGTGAGGCCAAAAATGGCTAAAATTTAAATGTGTGCAAGTTATCCGAATGGCTATCTTATAAACGTAAGCTATGTATATGTAATATGTGTTGATAGTTTTATAAATTGAAGGTGAAGTGACATATATGTTGTTTAACCGAATGGTTGTCATGAGAAGAATGTAAGTCATGTGTGTACTTGCTTATTTAGTTGGAAGTTTATTGAAAGGGATATATATATATATGTATTAATTCGAATGATATTATGACATGAAGTTAAGGTGCATGTTATATGCTTATATTCGAATGAGGTTAATGAATTACAAATGTGATAGTCTGTGTGAAATATGGTAACATGTGATTAAATATACATGGAATTTGGAAAGTGTCCGGGTTAAGACTCGCTGACTACGTGATGTGGTTTAATGGCTCTTGTAAAATGAGACTAATTATAATTGAGATACGAATAAGTTCAAATGAAGTGATACCTCATTAATGTGTTTCCGTGATGGGAAAATCGAAGGTATGTGAATTGATGTGTATACAACTTTTTGAATTGACTATGATGATATATCCGGGCTTAAAGTCCCGCAGGCTTGGTGCTGGTAACTGGATTCAGATTTTTAAACCTAGCAGGCTATGGCTAAGTGCCTTGAATTATTTCAAACCAAAGACCATTTGTATATCTTTAAGATAAGGATTTAATTAGTTTCATGAAAATCTACTAATTTGAGTTGTATTCGGCAAGATGTGCAAATACAAGGTATGGATTGCGTTGGGTCATTTATGTATATGTGATAAGGAATATGTTTGGTCCTTTATATACTTATACGTAACTTTAATACTTGTCATGATTAGATTATTTGAAAATATTAATGTGATTATGAACTAAAGAACTAAGCTCCTAAATACATATATACGTTTATGTATGTGCACGAAATGAGTGCATATGAATAAGTGGTTAGAGGTATTGAAAGATTGAATTGGTAAATGGTAACTATGGAAATTGTAAGTGTACAAAGGTTAAATATATGGTAAGTGATACTTACTTGCTATGTGAACTCGATTTCGGTTGAATTACAAAATGTGCTTGGGGAATCACTTATGAGATGGTTATAAGTTATATTCAATGAGTATTGACTCTATCAAATTGTTTATGTAAGATTAAAACATGAATATGTGCTTCCAAATATGTAAATTGAATGTGATTATAGTGTTATGTTTTAGTTCGACTGATTAAACTAGAAGTAGCATTGATGTTTTTAAATGCGAAGGGATATATACTCTTAAATTTGGATGAAATAGATGAATTATATGTGCATACATGGGGTTTAAACTATTTGACCGAATGGTGATATATCTTGACATTTCGAAACGTGATTTGTGCAAGGTCTAATCTTAAGCGACTTAGTAATAAATCAACAATTACGGATGTCCAGCACATTAAGTTGGCCAGGTATGTACCATGTACTTGTGTAGGCTTATTAAGCCGATTGAGACTTCACTTGGATTTTGTGTAAGTTATAAATGTATTTTAATTCGAAAAAGTTAATTGTTTTACTTAAGACTTACTGAGCCTTGAAAGCTTACTCTGTTGTTACGTTTCTCTATTTTATAGATTATCAATTTTGGCCTTTGCTCGGGGATCGTCAGCAACTCGTCACACTATCACTATCCACTGTTTGGTACTGCTATGTTTGGATTATCTTATGGCATGTATAGAATAGACTAGTAGCGGAAGAATAATTTGGTTAATGTATATAAGCCATGCGAAAATGGCATCTTTTGAATGTTTACTTATAGAAGTTTAAATTTTATCCCTGGCTGTATTTAGTGTTATCCAAATGAATGATCTTTATTTCAAAAAAAAATTTACCGTTCTGTCATGAGTTACAAGTCCGGTAATGCCCCTTACCTATTCCGGCGACGGTTACGGGAATGGGGTGTTACATTACAAGTGAGTGGCATGTATAGAGATTTAACTATCAGTAGTATGTATTATTGTGAATTGGTTAAATGTATTAGCTGATGACACTTTATTGTATATAGCCATGAGATGTGGCTCATAATGGTTATGGGTATGTAAGCATAGTTTATACATGCATGGAAATGCCTTGATGTAATTAGGTATATTACATATGTTTGATGGTTAAATCCGGAATAATCAAAGGCATGATGTATGTTTATGAATTTTTTATGAGTGTGAAGAGTTAAGAGTACAAAAAGGGCTTGGAAAATAGCCTAAGTGTTGGCCACACGGGCAGAGACACGGCCGTGTGTCTCAGCCGTGTGGAGGACACGGCCTAGCACATGGGCATATGACTTGGCCATGTGACCTTAAATGTGTGTTGACGTCATAAACAGATTTACACGGGTGGAGGACAAGGGCATGTCTTGAGCCACACGGGCATGTGAGACCACACGGTCTGCCCACACAGGCGTGTGACTCTCCAAAATGTGAAAAATTTTAATTGTGTTTCAAAAGTTTTAAAAGTTCTCGGTTTAGTCCCAAATCATTGCTAATGTATGTTTTGGGCCTAGTAGCCCGTATAAGGGATTTTGAGATGGAAATTAAGAATTTTTAAATTTGAACAAAAATTTATGACTCGGTTTTACATGTTCATGTGCGTTTAAGTCCGGTAAAGCCTCGAATCCTGTTCTGGTATTGAACACAGGTAAGGGGCGTTACATGGAAATTGTCAAATGAACCTTTAGAAACCTGAAAAGAAGAAATACGAGGACAACTTGCATATTGGTTAGTAAAAACATTCCTTGCTTTGTTTTGTCCACTTGCATCTTTCTCACTCATTTCTTCAAGCTCTCTTTCTTTTTCCATAGTTTCTTTTATTTTTAAAAATTCAACGACTCTCGTTTCTTTTTCAACAACTCTCATTTCTTATAGACTTTTTTTTACTCTCAATCTTTTTTTCTTTCTCTCATTCTCTTTTTCTTTTTCAATTTCTTTTTCTTTCATTTCTCTTTTTCTTCTCTCGATTTCGTTTAAGATTCGCTTATTTTCTCGCATTAACATTTCTTGTCTCTCTTTTCGTTTAATTTTCTTTTCTCACTTCCTTTCATTACAAGATGAAGGTGACATGAAAGATTCAGAATAACAAGCTTACTAATCGAAGGAAGGGAAAGCATCTACATATGAAATACGATCATCTCTTCGTGAATGTCCCTCCGTGGGCAAGTACTTTGATGCATTCCACATTTGCCTCTTCGTAAGTGATCCTTCATAGATGAATGCATTGATGCACTTGAAGAGATATATCTACCTTCTCGTTTGTCATCTCGAATGGTTTTAAACTTGTGGTTTTCTTTACTCCAACTTGAATTCCATGAAGAGTAGGAATCAAGACATGATTCTCTTCTAAATGAATCTTTTCGCTCCTTTTGCACATAGGACTCCTTCGATAATGTTCTTCCCCCACGATCCATTTTTTATGAACTTTTTCAAATTTAGATTGTACAATTCTACACATTTCTTTCATCAAATCTTGATATTCCAAATCGGAAGCCTCTTCTCGAAACATGGTTTATTGATGGAAAGGAAAAGCGTTTAAAATAGAAAATGAATACCTCACCAATGCAAACCTCACGTTTCACTTAAAAGCAAGAGTTGATGATACTCCACTAGTGTTTGCACTCTTTAATGGCTTTTATTTCTCTCTAATACTCTCACAAACTGTCATGCCTTTTACCACTCGATTCTCTTCTCGAAGTTTGTAGAAAACTCATTTAGACTTATAAGCTAGTATAGGGGTCAGCTTCAAAAGGGTTTGCAATGGTAGTCAATCTAAGGGGTGCAAGGTAGGTTGGAAAGAAAATATGTGACTATTGAGTGTGGCGAAATGGTGTTAGGTTTGGCTGAAAAGAACTTTGAAGATCGGTAACAAAAGAATTGAACACTTTCTTTTTTTTATAATTTCGAAATTCTTCTTTTTTTTTATTACAATATGTTGATTACAAAAGGAATGCTTTTGATACACGAATTTTAAAAAAATAAAAAACTCACCCGAAAACTCTACGAACATCCGTACTCCTCGATTTTAGCTAACTTTGATACCAAATGATACGATCTCACCTCAGTGATGTGATTCAAGTCGTAGATGTGCCTGATCATAAAATCTAAGCAGTATCGTTCTTACTTGATGTTTGGGTATAGTCCGCTAAGTATAGGATAAACAAAGGTTTGAAAGAATTTAGAGATAGGATGGTCTTCAACTAAGTATCGGAACAAAATAAAACAAAAAGGTTGGTTGACTGGGCGAAGTGAAAAGATGAGGTTAATTCAACTGACAAGGAAATAGGTTAACTTTGAAAATGGATAAGTCAAATAGATGAAGTAGGTTGATGGATTGAATTGGCTTAAGGCCAAGGAAGAACCAATACTATAGGGAGTATTGACTCTAACCCTATATGACACTTAAGATGGTGAAAAGGACCTTGACCCGCTAACTATAGGGAGTTAGGAACCAAAGGTATCAAATGGTTGAACACCACACTCGGTGAGTGATAAGTTCACAAGAAACAGGGTGACGCCACTAGCTAGGCTAGATACGTCAAGCTGAGTTTTAAAAGAACAAAGAGAGTTGAATCTGAGTCTTAAAAGAACAAAGAGAGTTGAATTTAACTCACAATGTTATAAACATCCATGAAAGGATAAAAAGTATATTGTCCAAAATTCTCTAACCCGAAATTGGTTACAAAACAAACTATTTATAGGCTGAAAAGTACCAGCCAAATGGACTCAAAATAATCAGCTTAATTAAGCTTTTAATTAGCTGAACTTCCAAGAAGCTTCCTTGAAGGTTACCAACAGCTTCCTTAAAGTTTCCTTGAGCATGGAGGACTACAATGGACAACTTCTAGATGCCTTTATTCAGCTAAAATTGTTGTCAATTAATAAGGAGCTAAAATGAGCTAATGGCCTTAATTAGGTTCGGTCAAAGTGATTGAATGAGCTACCTTGAAGAGCTAATTAGTCGTGGACTTTAAATAGCAACTTAGGGCACTTCTATAGCCATGGAGTGTGAACCAACAAAATTGAGAAGCCTTTGTGTGTGAAAGCAAGTGACCAAATGGTCATGAATGTGAAAGGATCCTCCAGCAAGTGTGAAAACATTTTAAGGCTATTGGAGAACACAATAGGGCATCTTGGACAAAGCACACAGCAGCTGAATGGTTTTGAGTTGTTAATTGTTGTCTAGAATACTCCAATTTTTTAGTGTGAATGCACAAAACTGAATAGACATAAAATGTGAATGGAATTTTCCAACTTGTGTGAAAGCTTTTAAGGCTACTTTGGAGAGATGGACGATCAGCTTGGAAAAAGAATCATCAGCTAGTTCTTGGCTATTGCAATGATCGAACAAGTGTTTGGGAAATGGTATTCATCAGCTCACCTCCTTAATTGTCGTCCATACATGTGGCTGTATAGTTCAATTCAACAAATTAATCAGCTTAAAACATGTTAAATTCAGTAAGACACATTAAAATCAAATAAAAGCTAAGACACAAAATAAATTCAGCAACAGCTAATTAATTTGTCCCTACTTTAGACACATTTAGACCACAACACATTCAACACAAAATTAATAAGTATCAGACTTGAACATATTAATGAGCTGAAACTAATTAACTAATTTAACTAAAACATTTATTTTATTCCAGCACCTAAAACAAAATTAATTAAAAAGATAAAATTAAGCTTAATGAGCTATAATCGAGCTGAATTGAGCTCTATTGAGCTGGAATCAAACTAAGTCAGCTTGCAAGAGTTTGCAAGCCACACTTTGGGGGCTGGTCCAAGAGAGTTCTTGGGTGTGGCTGTATAAATGAGTCCATAGGGGAACATGTGTGGAGCCTTTCTGAGACATTCACGGTACTGAGGGCTCATAGCTCAAAGCTTAATCCAAAAAAACTACCTTTGTCCTGATTGTAGAAAATGCTAAAGATGAAGGATTTAACGTTCACAGAGAAACCCATTTAAAGAAGAAGTTCACTTCTCGCCTCTTAGACAATTAGTGTGACCAAAGAAAATCAATTACCCAAATACAAACGGACGAAAACAATTCAATTTTCAATGACTAGATACGCATACGCGAGAATCGCTCGCAAATGTACCGAGTAAGCTGCATTTAGTGCTGATATGATGGACCTAAGGAACACCACTTTACGACACCCCTTAGGCCCATTTTAGAGAGGGAGTAGATTGTTATACGTCAATAACTTAATACTTGAACCCTAGAAAAGATTCGAACCTCTGACCCATGACCTAATAGCAAAAAGACAATAAGCCGAACCCGATCGCAAGACAAAGCTATAGACCCAGCTCGTAAGACTTAACTCGTAGGATTCTCGTGCGAGTTCATAAGGTATGATCACAAATACAGCTCATAGAACTAGCTCGCGAGATAAGGTTACAGACTCATCTTGTAGGGATCTATAGAAGGTTGCAATCTCACTTCGCATATACCCAAAGAACTTGCAGGGAGTGCCATGTGCTCCACAGGCCACCCAAACACGTGTCCGGTAGGTACGGAGCTCACCCAGAGTGCTAGTCCCAAGAGTAGAAAGGACCACGTGCTCTACAGACATGTGCCTGGTAAGCCTGGAGTTTGCTAAGAATGTCAATACTGGAGGCAATAGAGTCAAGATAAAATAGTGAGATCCTATCACGAGTTGTAATAAAACTAGTAATATCATGTATCATGAGTTGTAATAGAACTTGTAAGATCATGTATAAATATCCTAATACTCATATCAATAAGGGACAAACAAAATATTATTCAACAAAATTATTTTTATAATATATATTTTTTTAGGATTTATAATATAATAAAACTTTGACTATAACATCCCAAACACTTATACGTATTCATGCTTATAATATAAAAAATTATAACTTGTATAAAAGTAATTTTTTAAAATTAAATTTGAGTGTAATTACTATGTAATCACTTCAATTCTCTCTCATTTAAAAATTGGAAAGTGCAATTGGAATGCTTCAATTATACTAAATTCAATGAGATCCATTAATTTCAATCATTATCCAAACATGTCATTTCTATGTAAGTACACATAATTACTTCAAAATCTAATTATTAGGTGACTTTACAAACTTTTTATTAATGTTTTTGAAATTTTCTTCAAACTTAATGGGTAAGTAAATATTCTTGAAACATGTATTTACACTAAACTTGAGAGATAGATATCTTCACCCTTTACTAAATTATATATTTTTATTTCTTTAATCATTTTGATCAAAATTTAATTATGATATAGAAATGTAATTATCAAAATAATTAATATATATTTAATTCTATTTAACAAATTTAATAATATATATTAATTACATAAAATAAAAAATTGTTAAATAAATAAAAATTTAATATATAAAATCACTTCTAACCTATGTGACGCTAAAAATTAATGCGAATAAAGAGAATTATTTAAAGTTTTAATAGAAAATCATAAATTAATATATATAATAATTATTTTTTTATAATGTGTCATCTTCGGTTTTACTATCTGACTCTAGTATAACAACTCTTTAAAATTTTAATTAACTAACTTTCATTAAAATTTTAACTAAAAAAAAAGGCTAGTATAAAAATTCTGTTTCTCCAAATAAAATTGTTTTTGCAAAATTTGGTTTGAAAAATCCCGACCCACTCTCATATCTCGTCGCCAAACCCGCCTCTCACCCCTGCTTCTGCCCAGGACTCGTCTTTCTCCTCCTATTTCATCCCACTCTCCTCCTGTTCCTGACCCAAGCTCCGCAGACCCTTAAATTAAATAAGGTATTTTTCGAAACCCTAACCCTAACCCTAAACTTAACTTGAAGATTTGATTTGTACTAGAGTCATGAGATTTTGAGCTACAGCTCGGTTCGTGTTATCTGCTCTCTGCCTCTGCATCATTTTGCTATATTTGGTTTTCTGTTTTTATTACTGTTCCTCTCTTTACTTTGTTGGGAGAGATTTTTTTTAATCGGAAATAGCAGGCCGTTGCTACTTCCCGTTACACTGCTAGTTGTGGCTGTGATCCACCGCTATTGATGTGAAATTTGTTCACACTGTTATTGAGGTCTTTAGCAGTGGCGGACAGCGGCGCCACCCCAGATACTGGTATTTAGCCAAATAATAGAATAATTACGTTACGGACTCTGTAATGTGAGAGAACAAGATGGTTTACTGACTCTTTAATGTGAGAGAATAAGCTGGTTTTCAAATGATAGTTATAGTTACATTTGTGGCGAAATTGGAAATAGTAATGAAGGCAAGAATTTCGATATGTTTTAGTGATCTCGATCTGTACAAGCATTTTTTGTTCAATGTGAAAATTGTTATGGATTAAATTATAAGAAATTGCCTAAGCAAAAATGAATATCTGTGAGCAATGTGGATATCATCTGAAAATAAGTGGAAATATTGTGTGATATTAAACATTTGGGTGAGATTAATTTATAAGGTTGTTAGACTTGTAATTAAGTAGATTTAGAACTTAGAAGTTGAAACTTATATTTGATATTATTATTCCTAAATTTGAACACATACATTTTCTCTCTTCTAGATAAATGGATGAATCTGAGAAAAGAAAGGAAAGGTTGAAATCAATGCGCATGGAAGCTGCTAATGCTGAAGTATCTGATAATGTTGAGAGTTCTGCAATGCCTCGTTCTCTTTCGAATCCATTGATTGAGACATTGTCGAGTTTGACTGCTCAGGATGATTTTTGTAGAGCTCCGCGTTTTGACTACTATACTGATCCTATGGCAGCATTTTCTGGTAACAAGAAGAGGGAGTATGTTCATAATCCTGCACCATCCCATCCTGGTACTCTCTTTTCCTACTATTATTTTTTTTATGCAAACATGATATTAATCTATTAAAGTGCCAATTTTAGTCAATGCATGCAATAATACATGCCTTCCTCCCCTGCCTATTGAGTATTGACCTAGAACTGTTGTCAAGGCTGGGTGACTTCAGAAGTTTTCCATATTTTGCATATGTAGTCATATTCTTTTCCAGTATTTTTAAAGAAACTTTAGATATTAATGGCTACAATAAGGATATTAATAGTCTGATTTGATTTGTACTACTACTATGCTGGTCATTTGTGAATGAGTTATTGATTAAAACCAGTAGTACTAAATTTCTCTAATTGTTCAATTAACATCAGTTGCTACTCTTTTTTTTTTTTTTTTTGCCTTTGTTCTAATTAATTGGCCTATTTATTCTGGTTTGGTAGGACCAAGGACCACTGGTAGGGGTTTGCCTGTCCATCAGATGCAAAGCCAATTTGCACCTGATCATGGTGTATACAAACAAGGTCCATACAGCCCTAGATTAAGAAGTCCATCACTCATGCATCAAGGCCAATCTGATGCTTGGAATGCACCACAGGCCACTGACCATTATAACTTTGTTTCTGACGGAAGTCCAAGAGGAATGTTTGGTGGTCCTCCCCAGCATCCTGGAACTTTTCATAGCGTCTGGAATCCCTCTAATACATCAAGCTATGGTAATTTACCCAACCCCGGCTTTTCTCCAGCAGATGGCCGTAGTTTCAATTATGGAGCAGCCAGGCCACAAATGTTTGGTAGAAATCCAATCCTTGATCAAAGACCTGGAGGTAGTCCTAGTTTCAGTCCAGGAAGAGGCAGGGGTCCTGGATACCGAGGGAGCGGTAGTCCTGGTTTAGGAGGGAGTGCTGGACGAGGGCAAGGCTTTCATGGTCGTAGCTCAGCATCAAACAAGATGTTAGGACCAGAGTGTTACTTTGATGAATCCATGTTGAAAGATCCTTGGCAGCATTTAAAACCTATTCCATGGAGAAGACAAGAAGCTGGAATGGATAGTTTGGGTACACCAGGCATTTCGAACTCCAGTGGCATAAAAAGGGCAAAAGTTTCAGAGGCTTCTACTAAACAAAGTCTTGCTGAATACCTTGCTGCTTCATTCAACAAAGCTGTTGAGGGCACAGAATGAAGGTTGCTCAAATCTGAAATGAATGGCAATGTAGAAGAGATATTTTCTCATAGTATACTTGTCAGAAAATATTATTATGTGAATTATCTTAATGATAACCAACACACGGTTTCCGCAGTTAAAACCTTCAACTTCATTTTTGGTCCGTTAGAATGTGGATATATATATATATGTGTGTGTGTGTGCGTGTGTGTACTTTTTATGATTAGTTTTGTTATTAATGTTACGTGTCTCGTGTTTGTTTTTTAATTTATTAAACAATATTAGCGAAAATAAAAAAGTGAAACAGTTTATAGTAAATTATTAGGATTAATCCAAAAATTATACCCGAATTCTTGATTTGATCCGGTTCTTATAAATTATTAACATAATTATTGGTATAATATCAGTTTATGTTTATATATTACATATATAAATAATTATATTTATTTAATATAAAAATAAATTGATGTATTTATTTCTGTAAATGTGTATAATACAATCAAAATTAAAATTTTAAGTATACATTTGAACCACAATTAAAGTTTTACGCGTATATTTACATCAAATTAAAATTTATGTATACAATTACACATTAAATTAAAATTCATGTATAAATTTTGAGATTTATCCCTAAATTATGAAGTAATTAGAAATTATCATTAGTATGTAATCATCAACAAATAACTATTATTTTAGTATTCACATAATATTCCAAAACATTTTGAGAATTATTAAAATCAAATAATAATAAATGTATTAAATATCAAAAATAAAATTTTACATATCACATAATAATAAAAATTATATATATTGTTGTAAATCATTTGATAAAATAGATGTCCATAACCCCAATTTCATCTTATTGTAACCCCTAAAAAATGAATATCTATAATTCCTAAATTCATTATCTTGTAACCCCTGAATAATTTATAAGGTACCTTAATGTTGGTCCTTAATGCTTTGTAACTTATGGTTTTTGATGTCCTATACATAGATTACATGTACAAGCTTATAGTCAACCAATGTAAAAGTTGAATAATTCTTTCATCTTCTATTCTTCTCTCTTGTCCATTCAATATTTCTTTTAGTTTTATATTCATTCTATACTTCTTTTAATTTTCTAGCACGTTATCAACATAAGCATCTACAAGTTTATGGTGAAGTTCACGTCATTGCGACTATATATAACTTACTCTTAAAGCTTCCATTGAACTATATACGGTATACATATTTTCATCATTGTTTTAATTTGTTCATCATATTTCAATAGAAAGAGAAATATTCAAAGCATACAAATCACTTTTTTTTTTTTTTTTGCTAAACTACTTCATTTATTCACTATTTTTTAAACTATTTTTAAAAAAGGTTACTATTTTTTTTCAATTATTTCAATTTCTTTTAATTTATATATTATCTTCTTGATGCTTATTACCTCTTTTACTGTTATTATTGTTCATAATTTTTTCCCTTTAATTTGTTGATTTATGTTGGAAGTTACCGCTTATCTTTCTTTTTAAGTATCTACCATGAATTGCTTCATCTTGATCGAGTAAATCTGGTTAATTATTGAACATTATGCACTGGTGAAATGTAATATATATTTTTAATGCATTTAGTCTAGCTATAATAACTGTATTTTATGGGCTAGCAAGGTCAGTACATGCTAACTTGTATAAAGTGTAACAGTCCAATTTTAGTGGATCGGAATAGAGGTTTCGGGACAACAAATCTGATCTGAAAATAAAATTTATTTTATTTTATTTTATTATATGGTCTGTATTAGGTTAGAAATGTCATGTGGAAATTTTGATAAGAAAATTTTATCGATTCTGTGTTTAATTACGAGAAGGACCAAATCGCATTAAATACGAAAGTAGAATTCTTGTAGCTATAAGGATTAAATAGCTATGGAATTCAAAACTAGAGGTCCTTATATGGTAATTAGGCCATCAATCAAAAGATGGAAAATATCTTTGTTGAATCATCCATGGAAATTTAGAAAAAGGGTAAGGACTAAATTGGACATTGAAATAAATAATTAATTAAAAAGATGATAAAAGAAATATCATCTTATTTTTTTCATCTTCAACCCAAAAATTATATGAAAATCATAGGAGAGAGAGAAGAAACTTTCAAGACCTAATTGGGTAAGTTTCCTTGTCCTATTTTAAGTAATTTTGGTATTTTTGAAACTGGGATAGCTTAATCTATCTATTTGAGGGATTAATTTGAAAAGTTATCAAAGTATAGAAAATGGGTCATGGATGTATATGCTGAAATTAGAAATTTATGGTAGAAAATGAAAGGTTGTTGATAGATAAATAACTTTTACAAAGTGATTTTTGGTGAAAACATGATTTAGGGACTAAAATGTAAAGTTGTGAAAATTGATGAAAAATTCTAAAATTTATATAAAATATGTGTTGTAAATTCAAATTTGAAATTTTGGTTAGGCTTGGAATAGGGAGTAAATTACACGAGTTTCATTTTCCGAGCCTAGGGATGAAATTGGAATTTATGGAAAAGTTGGGGGCAAAATGGTACTTTTTCCTAGGACGTAGATTGAGTCATAATAAGTATGAAATGTGTGAAACTGACGATTAAAGTTATTTATATAGATCCGGACAACTCAAATTCGAGGTTAGATCAAGGAAAAGAAAAAGTTTTGGATTAGTAGATATTATGCGCGAACAAATGTCAAGGTAAGTCCGTGTAACTTAATAGGGCATGTAATTATGTTAAAATAAATGTTGTGATTGTTTGAATTGTGATCATCATTTGTGTGAATTACTTGGATGTTACAATATGAGAAATTAATGTATGCTTGAAAATGGTGAAAAAGGGTTAAGTCCCGATTGAGTATTGAATTCCGATGAATATATGTGCTTTTCTGAAATGAATAAGGTTCTGCATTTGTTGTGGACGAGATTTAGCTCGGACGAGTAATCCTATTAACCTTATTATAGAAAGGATTTAGCCTGAACGGGTAATCTTGATATGATACCTCTCGAGTATATGATATGATTAGGGTTTGGCCTGGACTGGTAATTCTAACTGAGCTCTTCTGAGCATACGTTATATAAAGGATTTAGCCTAGACTGGTAATCTTGTTATATGATATGTGGCTCGAGAGTGTGTTCCTTGATTAAATGCCCGAACGGGTACTCTTGAATAAGAAATTGACGGATTATTGAATCATACACCTCAAGTGTACTACTTGAGCATCCATTGAAATTTCAATGATTCAATGGACATAAAATTTTTGACATGGCATGAGAATTATGAGATGAAATAATAATGACTTGAAAGAGTATTGCATGATGATCTCATCTATGTTTGCTTGATTGATATGGAGATTTTGGTGACTAACATGTTTGATTGAATGCATGTGTTTAGGAAGTTTTGCTAATGGATGGAAAACATGATATTGTATGCTTAGATTTAATAAACAGGATTGGTAAGTTTAGTTTTCTGTTATATGAACTTATTAAGCAAGTAATACTTACTCCATTTTATTTTCCCTGTTTTATAGTGTTCGGAAGCTCGCGAAGGTTGGAAGATCATTGGAGCATCGTCACACTATCAACTAGCTTATTTTGGGTATATATAGTTAAATCCTTTTGATATAATGGCATGTATAGGATAACTTGACCATTAATGGCTTGATAATGATGTATGTAATCTAGCCATTAGAATGGCTAGAAATGGTTGTTTTGATATACTTGTGATGTCATGTTATGGTAGTTAAACATATGTTAAGTAGGTTATTATGATATACTTACATGTGATATGTTAAGTATATGAGATCAAATGTTGTTATTACCTAAGCTAAATCAAGGTAAGTTATAAACACACATGCATGTAATGGTATGCCATGATGAATGATGTGATTTGTTTAATTTGAAAGCTTGGAATTGTTGGTATTGGATGTATATTTTAAGTGCAGGTCTTGGGTGTGATTTTGGGTGAGAAATAAAGCTAGAAATGGCTTTATTTTGTCCACACGGGCAGATACACAGGCGTGTGTCTAGACCGTGTTTGACACACGGCCTGGTAACATGGGCATGTGGTTAGGTCGTGAGAAACAAAATGCTCAAAATTGAGCACACGGACAAAAACACGGGCATGTGTCTCAGCCATGTGAGGCACACGGCCTAGAACATGGGCTTGTCTCTTGGACGTGTGAATCCTGCATCTATTTTTTGAAAATTTAAATTAACCACACCGCCTAACACATGGGCGTGTGACTTGGCCGTATGACATCAATTTATTCATGAGTTGCAAATCAGAGGGTTACACGAGTTCGGGACATAGGCGTGTGACTCCACATGGCTTGACCACACGGGCATGTCCCCTACCACACAGGCGTGTAACCCTGATTAGTGAGAAAACTTTTGGGATTTTACGAAAAATTCCTTGATATCCTGATTTGGTCCCGAATTGATTCTAATGTATGTTTTAGGCCTCGAGGGCTCTACTAAGGGACGTTATAACAAATCTTGAAAAATTAATGGTGTTCGACTCGATTTATTTGAAAGTGTTCTATAATCTCTGGTAATGCCTCGAAACCCTATTCTAGTGACAGATACGGGTTAGGGGTCTTACATTTAGTGGTATCAGAGCTACAGTTTAGTCGATTCTCAGATTTGACGTAGCAAACACGAGTTTAACTATACATGCCATTATATAAACTATGATAGTGTGATGACTCTTGATCATTTTAAATGTGTTTTTCATATAGTGATGTCATCTAACTGAACTAGAGATAAATCCGAGAAAGCAGGGAGCAATGCTTTAGTTTTAGTTCAAAGAGTTGCTTTCGCGTTTGGTAGTGAAAAGCCCGTGTCTGAGGGCCAAGATGAGAAGGTAAAACAAGCCTTCTTTCAATTAATGAATGAGTGGTTTACCGAATACTTAAGAACAAACCCCACTGTATAACGACCTCCCCCACCTGCTCTTCAACTAGTTCCTGAGGTACCACAAGGTGCTGAACCTGTTAGAATTGGTAAGCCTCCGATAGATAAAATCTATAAGCATGGGGCGGAAGAATTTAGAGCTACCGCAAATGATGATCCGAAAAGGGCTGAGTTTTGGCTAGAAAATACTATCTGGCTTTTTGTTAAATTATCATGTACACCTACCGAATGTCTGAAATGTGTAATATTGTAACGCCTTAATTTTTGGGTTTCTCTTAGATTTTTCTGTATCTGATAAAATGTTTAAATTCTAGTATTTGGGTGTGTAATGCATGTTTGGAGTGTAGTAATGGGCCTATGGAAGGCCCATGTGTTGGTTGGAAGCTCGGCAAAATTTTGTATTTTTGACTTAGGAGATAGGGGACCATTGGTGGTAAGGGTCTTAAGAAACTGTGTGCGAAATATAGCACAAAACAAGTCTTGGTAAAGTGGCAAGGGAGACGCCACTAGGCTCCTTAAAAAGTGGCGCCTAAGTGAGCATAGAGGTCAAGGGTTCAAGCTCCAGAGGTTGCAAGATGGCGTTTTATTTTTATGCAGGAAGCAAGTAAGAATTTGAAGCACAGTTAAACTCTGCTTAGGGAGATTTGAATCGGTCAAGGGAGCAAATCGTGGAGGAGGTTGAGGAACAAATCAAGGAGCCTTTGAATTTTGAATGGAAGTGGCCGGCCAAGGGACTCTTGATGGTGTAATTTCAGTCATATGCTTAGGTGAACATTTTCGGCAATTAGGGTGCTAGATGTGCCGATTTTGTTAAGGTTCCTTTTGAAGTATCTTTTCCCGATTTCTCTAGGTTAGTAAGCTCCCTTCTTTTGTTGATTTTACGTAGCATATTAGGTTTTCTTTTTATCACTTTGTCCCTCCTATCAAACTTAGTAGCCGAACCTTATTCCAACCTTGTGCCGTATTTCTTCTGTAAAAACCGATTGCTCACCTCCTTCCCTATTCAATTGCAATTCTTTGGTTCTTTTCTTCCATTCTCTTCCATTTCCCTCTCCTATTATTCATACCTCTCTGTTTCACATCTTGCTTTTATTTCGGAAGTCACAAAAGCTAGCAACCCTATTGCCGATTCTTTCATTGACCGGAACCCCTTTTTGCACTTTGTCGATTTTCGCTAGCCTCATACCTTTCTTCTTCTTCTTCTTCTTCTGTTGATATCTTTCGTAACCAAACCCACCTTGCTTATATCTCCTCTCTTCTTCTTTTAAGAAAACAAATCAATTAGAACTCCTTGTGGCCGATTGCTCTTTGCTAAAGCCGATCACTCTCATTCTTTTCTTCTTCTTCAAAACCTTTCATAAGCCGAAACTCTCATTGTGTTTAGCCGAATCCTCTCTACTCTCAACACTTTCTTTCTCATTGTTACAAGTGGAACGGCTGTGGTTTGGGACTTAGATTGGTAAGTATTTCGTGATCCTATCTTGTTAGTTCTCAGGTTTAAGGCATGAAAAGCCAAAACCCCTTATGGGGAGGCTAACGTTAATGACTAAAGGCTTGTTGGCCGCTTTCTTTTGGTTTGTTTGTGTTAGTGTGATCAAGAGGTTGTGCAACTAGGGACTCAGAAGGCTAAACGCTGCTGGACATTAGGATCTAATCCACTTTCGACAAGAAGGCAAGGGCTTTTAAGGACTTAGGCCATGTTGGCCGATTTTGGTTGGGAGATTATGGCTTATTGGTTACTGAGTTTTAGGCTAACGCAATAGTGTGCAATTGTAGGCTATTCACTCATGGGTTCTTCAAGCACTTCGACAGCTAACAGGTGTGTAACGTATTTCCATCATAGACTAGGACGGCAAAGGCCGTAATGACCGAAAACTGTTTTAAGTGTCCGATCGAAAGTGACTGAAAATCAGTCTTAGGAGGATCTAAAAGTAACCGAATACTCTGTTATGGTCAAACTAGGAATTGACAATGGCGAAATTGCAGAAGGTGCAATTTCGAGCATTCCGGTAAGATGGGCTTTGATTGGCCAAAGATGGGCCCAATGGGCTTCCGAGCCCAAGTCGATAAAATGACTGTTAAGGGCTTTCTGGTAACGTGGTTAATAATAATATGGTTAAATTGGTAATCTGAACCTAAAAATTAGACTTAATGAGCTTAAGACTTTAGTGGACACAGTAGGGCCCATTAGGGGTTTTAGGCTAAAAAGGGCAAAAGTGGAAATTAAGCTTAAAACGGACTTCTGTGGATATCTATGGACTGATAACCAATTGAACATGCATAAAATCTCTGAAAATATAGAAAAGGACTATAATACCCTTAGGTAGGGAAAATTACCAAAATACCCCTAGGTGTAAAAAGACTATTACACCCCTAGGGTCAATTCTGTATGAAATGTATGATTTTATGTATCTGCATGAGTTACCATTTAATATGAATATCTCTGATGCATGAGATGCTATATGTTGCATGCTAGTATGTATATATCTGATGCATGGGGTATGGGTTTTATGATGGAGGAAGCGTTCTGGCAGCCTCGCTGCAATCTGGTGGCCTCACCACATATATATCTGTTCTGGCAGCCTCGCTGCAATCTGGTGGCTTCGCCACATATATATCTGTTCTGGCAGCCTCGCTGCAATCTGGTGGCATCGCCACATATATACATCTGTTCTGGTGGCCTCGCCGCAATATCTGTATCTGGTGACCTCGTCATAATATCTGGCAGCCTCGTAGTAAATATTATCTGGCAGCCTCGCTGCAAATTATATCTGGTAGCCTCGCTGCAAATATCTATGGTGTGTAGCGGTTGGGTAGGTCGAGTAGTCTCCCCACATGGTGTAAGGTTGGTACGGGGGTGTTATGGATGGATTTGGGTTGGGTTTCTATTTTCATATTATTTCTGATCTGTATCTGTTATGGGCCTACGGGTTTAACCTGATTTCTATAATGGGCCAAGGCCCAATTAAATCTATTTCTGAGGCTTGATCTGTTTTGGCCTATGGTTGAGATTATGTTACACACTGAGTTATCAAACTCACCCCCTTTTTATTTCATCTCTGCAGGTAACCCTCAACCATAGTGGGCTTGGAGCTGCGAGAGATTCGGAGTGGCCACAACATCTGCAAATTCGGTTTTTGTTTCATTTTAAGTATTCCATTATGCTATTTTTGGGTTTTTAATTGTAATAAGGCTGCTATTTAATTTCTCTTTATGGTTTATCTTTTTAATTCATATTATATCGAAACTGCTAGTTATAGGCTGCGCGGGTTTTCAAAGTATTAACAACGTTTTCAAACGCAACAAGTTTAAAACATGGATAAGTTAAGGATTAACAAATTGGTTTCTCTCAAACCCGCCGTTTTAGTAAAATATCACCTAAGTCACAACAAGCAAAAAGATCATAAGTTTAGTTGTAGGATCATGTGACACACCAGATCTGGTCATAACGTCTAGACCGGGTTTGGGGTGTTACATTTAGTGGTATCAGAGCTAAGTTGCAACAACTCAGCTTTGGATCGGGTCTAAAAATGGGAACTTCCAAACAATCAAAACAAGATTTTCGAAAGATCATGTTTTTAACAATTGTTTTCAAAATTAATTGGAACTTGTTTTGATGAACTTCTTTCGTATATAAATGATTTATTTTCAAAGAATAAACTAAGTTTTTCCTATGTAATCTTTCTAAAGAGTGGCACACCGAATCTCCGGCCCAAGCCTGTAAGTTTTTTGAACTTTTCTGATTAATTCTGCAATTCTGATTATATGCCTGACCAAGACTCTATTATGATACTTTAGCTAGGGTATTACTGAAACTATAGAGACTCTGATAGGTGGACTGAGACTGTAGCTAGGCTACCGCGGAAGAAGATAACCTATGAAATGCTACTTATTCATAAGACATCTGTAATAAACACTGAAATAATAATCTGACTCATAAAACTTCTAAAATAAAAAGTACGAAATGAGTATGCGAGTAGCTCGTGGTAGGGGCTGTGGACGTGGCCGAGGTAGTGCACGAGCTGAATCTTCATCTTCGGGACATGCGCCGACAGCTGATGCACCGGTACCACCGGCAACAGAGGTGGAATCTCATGATAGGGGTGTAGGGGATGATGCCCTATCACAAGCGATGCTTCGAGTTTTAGAAAGGGTTGCTGGGGCAAGTACCGGTAATGGGTTTCGAGGTTCTATTTCTGAGCGACTCCGGGCTAATGGGGCAGAATTCTTTAGAAGAGTGTCTGGTGTAGCCCCGAATGTGGCCGAGTATTGGTTGGAGGCCACAGAGCGGATTATGGACGATCTGGATTGCTCTATGGAGCAAAAGCTGAAAGGAGCCGTGTCGTTGCTTAGAGATGAAGCTTATTAGTGGTGGCTCACGGTAAGAGATGGAACTTCAGCTGGTGAGGTAACATGGGAGCTGTTTAAGAAAGCCTTTAAAGGAAAATATGTTGGGGCTAGCTATGTGGACGCCCGCAGGAAAGAATTCTTGAATCTGGTTCAGGGAAGTAGGACAGTATCTGAGTACGAGGCTGAATTTTTTAGGCTGAGCCGATATGCTTCTGGGATAGTTGCCACTGAGTATGAGCGTAGCGTGCGTTTCGAGGATGGTCTGAGAGATGAACTAAGGGTACTGATTGCTCCGTAGAGGGAGCGTAACTTTACTGCTTTGGTTAAGAAAGCTAAGATAGCTGAGGAAGTAAAGCGTACCGAGAGACAGAATCGCGAAAAGGATAGAAACCGCTTCCGGAGGGATTCTGGACCATCAGGTGGGGCTAATAGGAATGTTAAGAGAGCAAGAGTGGCAGAACCAGTGCGAGCGGTGCCAATGAATACTGTCAGACCGCAGGGTTGTAGGAATTGTGGTAAGATACATATGGGCGAGTGTCGGAAACGTTCTGGAGCCTATTTTCGATGTGGGTCGATAGAGCATAGGATTAAGGACTGTCCCAAAGAATCGGATTAAGGACAAGTTATGGCTCAAAGGGTTGTCCAACCTATGAGGGGTGGACTAACAGCTCCGAGGGGTCGTGGACAAGGTAGAGGCGGAAATGGTAATGGTCGAGGACGAGGAGCACCTGGTAGGGGTGCTGGTTTTGCTGAGGCTCGTCAGCCAGCGCTAGTTTATGCAGCTCATCGCCGAGAGGAGGGTGATGCTCCTAACGTCATAACCGGTACGTTTTTGATTTCTAGTATGCCATACACTGCGTTGATAGATGTTGGATCTACCCATTCTTATGTTGCATGTGCTATATCTGGGTCGCTGGGTGTGCATTCTGAGGAGACAGTGAGTGGGGTATCTGTATTAAGTCCTTTGGGTCACTCGGTTAGGGTAGATAAACTGTATAGAGACGTGCCTTTAGAGACTCAGGGAAAAAAATCTTTTCTGGAGACTTGATGGAGCTGCCTCTCGGAGAATTTGATCTTATCTTGGGAATGGATTGGCTTGTTAAGCATAGGGCTACTCTAGATTGTGCTGCAAAGCGAATGAGATTAAAGACCGCAGAGGATGAGGAAATTATAGTGATAGGAGAACGTAGAGATTATTTGTCCAATATGGTGTCGGCATTAAGAGCCGAGAAGTGGATTCGGAAAGGATGCGAGGCTTATTTGGCATTCATAAGTCAAGCAGAAATTGAGGAACTAACTGTGGACAAAGTTAGAACCGTTAAGGATTTTCAAGATGTTTTTCCCGAAGAGCTTCCAGGTTTGCCTCCGAATCAAAAGGTTGAGTTTGGGATCGACTTGTTGCCCGATACGGCACCGGTATCCATTGCACCTTATAGGATGGCACCGAAGGAGTTGGTGGAGTTGAAAGCGCAGATTCAAGAGCTGTTAGATAGAGGCTTTATTAGGCCAAGTGTGTCTCCGTGGGGAGCACCAGTGTTGTTCGTCAAGAAGAAAGATGGGTCTATGCGAATGTGCATCGATTACCGGCAGTTAAACAAACTGACGATTAAGAATAAGTACCCGTTGCCAAGAATCGATGATCTGTTCGACCAGCTTAGAGGAGCTTCAGTATTCTCCAAGATTGACCTTCGATCTGGGTACCATCAGTTAAGGGTAAAAGAGGTGGATATACACAAGACAGCATTCAGAACTCGCTATGGTCACTATGAATTCTTGGTTATGCCATTTGGGCTGACCAATGCACCTGCAGCATTTATGGATCTGATGAATCTAGTGTTCCAACCATACTTGGATCGATTCGTGGTCGTCTTTATTGATGATATTCTGGTTTATTCTGAATCTGAGGAGAAACATGATGAGCATCTCCGTATTGTGCTACAAGTGTTAAGGGAAAAGGAGCTTTATGCGAAATTCAGTAAGTGTGAGTTCTGGTTGAGGGAGGTAACCTTCTTGGGCCATGTTGTATCTGTTGAGGGGATAAAGGTAGACCCTCGAAAGATTGAAGCAATTCTAGAGTGGAAACCACCGAGGTTAGTGGCAAAAATTCGAAGTTTTCTGGGTTTAGCTGGATACTATAGAAGGTTTGTAGAAGGATTTTTTGTGATGGCAGCACCATTGACAAAACTCATAAGGAAAGGAGTGCCATTTATTTGGACAGAGCAGCAGCAAGAAGCTTTTGAGAAACTAAAGAAGGTTCTGACCGAGGCACCTGTATTGATTCAACCAGAGTCTGGAAAAGATTTTACCGTGTACAGTGATGCATCACATGTTGGTTGGGCTTTGTGTTGATGCAAGAGGGTAAAGTGGTTGCTTATGCATCGCGACAGCTTAAACCTCATGAAGTGAACTACCCTACCCATGATCTGGAGTTGGCAGCAGTAATCTTTGCCCTTAAGATTTGGAGGCATTATCTGTATGGAGAAAGGTGTATTATATACACAGATCATAAGAGTCTTAAGTACTTGCTAACTCAGAAGGAGTTGAATCTGAGGCAACGGAGGTGGATTGAGTTGCTTAAGGATTATGATTGTGCGATTGAGTATCATCCAGGCAAAACTAATGTGGTGGCTGATGCCCTAAGTCGTAGAACTGTATCTGATCTGAAAGCGATGTTTGCGCGTTTGAGTCTGTATGATGACGGGAGTCTGTTAGCAGAACTGCAAGTAAGACCGACCTGGGTGGATGAGATTAAGGAAAAGCAGTCGAAGGATGAGTCTCTGGTTTCTCGATTTTAGCAGGTTAAGGATGGGAGTACTTCTAAGTTTGGACTTAACAGTGAGGGAGTTCTATGTTTCCATGGTAGAATCTGTATTCCTAAGGATTCCAATTTAAGGCAAGCAATTCTGAATGAAGCTCATAAAGGATTGTGTGCTATGCATCCAGGGGGTAATAAGATGTATCATGACCTAAATGAGTTGTATTGGTGGCCTGGGCTGAAGCGAGAGGTAACAGAATTTGTGGGGAAATGTCTGACTTGTCAGCAAGTGAAAGCTGAACATCAGTTACCTTCTAGACTTCTGCAACCAGTGAAGGTACCACTCTGGTAGTGGGAAAGGGTGACCATGGATTTTGTAAGTGGGTTGCCCTTAACGCCGTCAAAGAAGGACTCGATTTGGGTGATTATGGATAGGTTGACTAAATCTTCTCATTTCATCCCTGTACGTACTGATTATTCGCTTCAGAAGTTAGCCAAATTGTATGTAGCAGAGATTGTGCGACTGCATGGGGTGCCAGTGTCTATTATTTCTGATCGAGATCCTAGATTCACATCTCAGTTCTAGCAAAAGTTGCATGAGGCGTTGGGAACGCGACTGAATTTTAGCACAGCTTTCCATCCTCAGACTGATGGTCAGTCAGAAAAGGTTATTCAGATTCTGGAAGATATGTTGAGAGGATGTGTTATCGACTTTCGAGGTAGTTGGGAGGATTATTTACCGTTGGCAGAGTTTGCGTATAATAACAGTTATCAGGCTAGTATCCGTATGGCACCTTATGAGGCACTGTATGGGCGTAGGTGTCGTTCACCTAGCTGTTGGACTAAGCTGGGCGAACGGCAAGTTCTTGGACCTAAGTTGGTAGCAGAGACTAAGGAGAAGGTCAAAATAATAGGGGATCGGTTAAAAGAGGCATCTGATCGACAGAAGTCTTACGCGGATTTGAAGCGTAAGGAGATTGAGTATTCGGTAGGTGACATGGTCTTTCTGAAGGTTTCGCCTTGGAAGAAGATACTAAGATTTGGTAAGAAAGGCAAGCTAAGTCCGCGGTTTATTGGGCCTTATTGGGTTCTTAAGCGAATAGGTCCGGTGGCGTATCATTTGGAATTACCTCCAGAGTTAAATAGAATCCATGATGTGTTTCACGTATCCATGTTAAGACGATATCGTTCTGACCCTACTCATATCCTACCAGTTGCGGAAGTGGAAGTACAGCCTGATTTGACTTTCGAGGAAGAGCCTGTGCAGATTCTAGAACGAGACGTAAAGGTTCTAAGAAGGAAATCAATCCCATTGGTAAAGGTACCTTGGCGTAATCATGGCAGAGAGGAAGCTACTTGGGAACCAGAGGAGGCAATATGTCAGCAATATCCCCATTTGTTTGGATAAGGTAAATTTCGAGGACGAAATTTCTTTAAGGAGGGTAGAGTTGTAACGCCCTAATTTTCGGGTTTCTCTTAGATTTTTATTTATCTGATAAAATGTTTAAATTCTAGTATTTGGGTGTGTAATGCATGTTTGGAGTGTAGTAATGGGCCTATGGAAGGCCCATGTGTTGGTTGGAAGCTCGGCAAAATTTTGTATTTTTGACTTAGGAGATAGGGGACCATTGGTGGTAAGGGTCTTAAGAAACTGTGTGCGAAATATATCACAAAACAAGTCTTGGTAAAGTGGCAAGGGAGACGCCACTAGGCTTCTTAAAAAGTGGCGCCTAAGTGAGCATAGAGGTCAAGGGTTCAAGCTCCAGAGGTTGCAAGATGGCGTTTTATTTTTATGCAGGAAGCAAGTAAGAATTTGAAGCACAGTTAAACTCTGCTTAGGGAGATTTGAATCGGTCAAGGGAGCAAATCGTGGAGGAGGTTGAGGAACAAATCAAGGAGCCTTTGAATTTTGAATGGAAGTGGTCGGCCAAGGGACTCTTGATGGTGTAATTTCGGTCATATGCTTAGGTGAACATTTTCGGCAATTAGGGTGCTAGATGTGCCGATTTTGTTAAGGTTCCTTTTGAAGTATCTTTTGCCGATTTTCTAGGTTAGTAAGCTCCCTTCTTTTGTTGATTTTACGTAGCATATTAGGTTTTCTTTTTATCACTTTGTCCCTCCTATCAAACTTAGTAGCCGAACCTTATTCCAACCTTGTGCCGTATTTCTTCTGTAAAAACCGATTGCTCACCTCCTTCCCTATTCAATCACAATTCTTTGGTTCTTTTCTTCCATTCTCTTCCATTTCCCTCTCCTATTATTCATACCTCTCTGTTTCAAATCTTGCTTTTATTTCGGAAGTCACAAAAGCTAGCAACCCCATTGCCGATTCTTTCATTGACCGGAACCCCTTTTTGCACTTTGTCGGTTTTCGCTAGCCTCATACCTTTCTTCTTCTTCTTCTTCTTCTTCTGTTGATATCTTCCGTAACCGAACCCACCTTGATTATATCTCCTCTCTTCTTCTTTTAAGAAAACAAATCGATTAGAACTCCTTGTGGCCGATTGCTCTTTGCTAAAGCTGATCACTCTCATTCTTTTCTTCTTCTTCAAAACCTTTCATAAGCCGAAACTCTCATTGTGTTTAGCCGAATCCTCTCTACTCTCAACACTTTCTTTCTCGTTGTTACAAGTGGAATGGCTGTGGTTTGGGACTTAGATTGGTAAGTATTTCGTGATCCTATCTTGTTAGTTCTCAGGTTTAAGGCATGAAAAGCCGAAACCCCTTATGGGGAGGCTAACGTTAATGACTAAAGGCTTGTTGGCTGCTTTCTTTTAGTTTGTTTGCGTTAGTGTGATCAAGAGGTTGTGCAACTAGGGACTCGGAAGGCTAAACGCTGCTGGACATTAGGATCTAATCCACTTTCGACAAGAAGGCAAAGGCTTTTAAGGACTTAGGCCATGTTGGCCGATTTTGGTTGGGAGATTATGGCTTATTGGTTACTGAGTGTTAGGCTAACGTAATAGTGTGCAATTGTAGGCTATTCGCTCGTGGGTTCTTCAAGCACTTCGACAGCTAATAGGTGTGTAACGTATTTCCATCATAGACTAGGACGGTAAAGGACGTAATGACCGAAAACTGTTTTAAGTGTCCGATCGAAAGTGACCGAAAATCAGTCTTGGGAGGATCTAAGAGTAACCGAATACTCTGTTATGGTCAAACTAGGAATTGACGATGGCGAAATTGCAGAAGGTGCAATTTCGAGCATTCCGGTAAGATGGGCTTTGATGGGCCAAAGATGGGCCCAATGGGCTTCCGAGCCCAAGTCGGTAAAATGACTGTTAAGGGCTTTCTGGTAACATGGTTAATAATAATATGGTTAAATTGGTAATCTGAACCTAAAAATTGGACTTAACGAGCTTAAGACTTTAGTGGACACAGTAGGGCCCATTAGGGGTTTTAGGCTAAAAAGGGCAAAAGTGGAAATTAAGCTTAAAACGGACTTCTGTGGATATCTATGGACTGATAACCAGTTGAACATGCATAAAATCTCTGAAAATATGGAAAAGGACTATAATACCCTTAGGTAGGGAAAATTACCAAAATACCCCTAGGTGTAAAAAGACTATTATACCCCTAGGGTCAATTCTGTATGAAATGTATGATTTTATGTATCTGCATGAGTTACCATTTAATATGAATATATCTGATGCATGAGATGCTATATGTTGCATGCTAGTATGTATATATCTGATGCATGGGGTATGGGTTTTATGATGGAGGAAGCGTTCTGGCAGCCTCGCTGCAATCTGGTGGCCTCGCCACATATATATCTGTTCTGGCAGCCTCGCTGCAATCTGGTGGCCTCGCTACATATATATCTGTTCTGGCAGCCTCGTTGCAATCTGGTGGCATCGCCACGTATATACATCTGTTCTGGTGGCCTCGCCACAATATCTGTATCTGGTGACCTCGTCACAATATCTGGCAGCCTCGCTGCAAATATTATCTGGCAGCCTCGCTGCAAATTATATCTGGCAGCCTCGCTGCAAATATCTGTGGTGTGTAGCAGTTGGGTGGGTCGAGTAGTCTCCCCACATGGTGTAAGGTTGGTACGGGGGTGTTATGGATAGATTTGGGTTGGGTTTCTGTTTGCATATTATTTCTGATCTGTATCTGTTATGGGCCTACGGGCTTAACCTGATTTCTGTAATAGACCAAGGCCCAATTAAATCTATTTCTGAGGCTTGATCTGTTTTGGCCTATGGTTGAGATTATGTTACACACTGAGTTATCAAACTCACCCCTTTTTTATTTCATCTCTGCAGGTAACCCTCAACCATAGTGGGCTTGGAGCTGCGAGAGATTCGGAGTGGCCACAACATCTGCAAATTCAGTTTTTGTTTCATTTTAAGTATTCCATTATGCTATTTTTGGGTTTTTAATTGTAATAAGGCCGCTATTTAATTTCTCTTTATGGTTTATCTTTTTAATTCATATTATATCGAAACTGCTAGTTATAGGCTGCGCGGGTTTTCAAAGTATTAACAACGTTTTCAAACACAACAAGTTTAAAACATGGATAAGTTAAGGATTAACAAATTGGTTTCTCTCAAACCCACCATTTTAGTAAAATATCACCTAAGTCACAACAAGTAAAAAGATCATAAGTTTAGTTGTAGGATCATGTGACACACCAGATCTGGTTATAACGTTTAGACCGGGTTTGGGTTGTTATAAATATCCCTACTAAAAGATACAGCTTATCATTGGTGGAATACCATAACTTGAGCTGTGTAGAGAGAGAGCATTACATAGGAATTCTTCCAAACTGAATTTAAAAAGAAATATGTGAGTTAGAGATTTATGGATCAGAAAAAGAAAGAATTTTTAGAATTCAAGCAGGGAAACATGATTGTATCTAAATATGAACGAAAATTTGTTCAGTTAAGCAAATATGCAAGAGAATGGGTTCTAACCAAGGCCGAGATGTGTAAACGCTTTGAAGAGGGTTTAAAAGAAGTCATTAAATTGTTGATCAAAATTCTTGAGATAAGGGAATTTGCGGTGTTAGCCAATCGAGCACACAAAGTTGAGAAATTGAGTAAGGAGAAGAAACAAGCTGAAAGAGAGGATCAAGTTTTTAGAAAAAGAACTATAAGTAAGTCATAATCATTTGCTTCTAAGAAATTAAAGAAGTATTATGATTGTGTGACCACCTCTATGAGATATTCTGGAAGAGAGTGGGGCTGTCTAACTCGAGGTCTTCATCTCCATCTGTGACCAGTGTGGGTAGTGTTGGTAATCCCAAACCGAAATGTAAACATTGTAACAAATTTCATCATGGGGAATGTCGGTCTAGAAGTGGAGCTTGTTTTGGATGGGGATTGTCCAGGAAGAGTTGAAAAAGAGATAAAACTAGCTCCAAAGCCTAGTAATCCTATTTCGAGAGGCAAACCTCCCCGTCATCCCAGTAATATTAGTGGTATTTGAGGTACTACCAGAGATACAACAGTTGGATCTGAGGCACTAGCACCTGCAAGAACATATGTTATTCGTGCTAAAGAGATGCCTTTGCACCAAACGTCATTACTAGTACATTTTCTCTATTTGATACTAATATTATTGCTTTGATTGATCCTAGTTCTACACACTCATACATATGCACAAACTTAGTAACTGTTAAGAATTTGTGGTTAAAGTTTCAAACCCCTTGGGCCAATGTGTTATGGTAGATAAAGTTTGTAAGAACTGTCTGTTGATGGTAAAAGGTTATTGCTTTTCGACTGACTTGATGTTACTGCCATTCGATGAATTTGATGTGATTTTGGGAATGGATTGACTAACCCAATATGATGCAGTGGTGAATTGTAAACAGAAATATATTGTATTAAAATGTGAGAGTGGTGAATTACTTCATGTTGAATCTGATAAACTAGATGGGTTACCTAATGTGATTTCAACAATATCAGCACAAAAATATGTCAGAAAGGGGTATGCTGCTTATCTTGCATATGTGATGGATACTAAAGTATCTAGTTAAAGATCCAGTCAATGCCTATTGTATGTGAATTTTCTGATGTATTCCTAGAAGAACTACCTAGTTTACCACCGGATTGAGAGGTGGAATTCTCTATAGATCTTGTTTCGGGTACAACGTTGATATCCATAGCGCTTTACAGAATGACTCCTACTAAATTGAAAGAGCTAAAAGTACAGTTGCAAGAATTGATTGACAGAGGTTTTGCTCGACCTAGTTTCTCACCTTGGGGTGCACCGATTCTGTTTGTTAATAAGAAAGATGGATCATTGAGGCTGTGCACTGATTACAGACAACTCAACAAAGTTACAATAAAGAACAAGTATCCTTTGACTCGTATTGATGACCTGTTTGACCAGGTAAAATGTGCCACTGTATTTTCAAAGATTGATCTTCGTTCTGGTTACTATCAACTACGAGTAAAAGATTCAGATGTACCCAAGACAGCTTTTAGAACCAGGTATGGACACTATGAGTTTCTTGTGATGCTATTCGGTTTGACAAATGCACCTGTAATGTTTATGGATCTGATGAATAGAATTTTTAGGCCATATTTAGGCAGGTTTGTGGTGGTATTTATAGGTGATATTTTGGTTTACTCTCGAGATGAAAAATGAACATGCTGAGCATTGGAGAATATTGTTGCAAACTATGTAAGAGAAATAATTGTATGCCAAATTCAGTAAACGTGAATTTTGGTTATGGGAAGTTAGTTTTCTTGGGCATATAGTAGCTGCTGAAGGTGTCAAGGTAGACCCGAATAAAATTTTAGCCATTGTTAACTGGAAGTAACTGAGGAATGTGTCTGAAGTCTGAAGTTTTCTGAGACTAGCTGGTTATTATCGGAGGTTTGTAAATACACTATCTTGTGTATTGATGATGATGCTTAGGCTTGTGTCAAGCTTGTGGTTTGGGTTATATTATGCTTACACATATTGTTATATAATTGAAATGGTAAGTTATGTTTACTTTCTATGAACTTACTAAGCATTAAGTGCTTACGTAGTTTCTCTCCTATGTTTTATAAATTATCGAAAGCTCGATCGATTTGGAAGCTCATCGGAGATCTATCACACTATCCAACATATATATATGTAGTTTTTGAATGTTTTGGCCAAGGTTATAATGACATGTATAGGTGAACTTATAATGGTGTTTAGTTGAATGTTTAGTTGATGATTTTTTATGTATAAGTTGTTTAAGTTATCTTGGTTGGTACTATTGATACCTTGTTAGATTGTGTCATTTTGGTTAACTTGTGATGCATGTTTGGAATGGCTCAAATGGTATATTTTGCATTGGTATGATAATGGCCAAGAATGGCATGTTTTAAAAAGTATTGAACGAGATATTGATGTTTGAAATTAGGTAAAGTTGACATGTTTAGTTAAGTTATGATGATTGCTTTTGAGGTGCCTTTGAATGACTTATTGGTTAGTTGAGTTAGGACATTTGGAATGACAAATATATGCATGTTTTGTATGGTTTGATGCCTTGTAAGTTTGCACAATTTGTCAAATGATTCTGCATGAGATGATATAGGAAATCGCTTGTTTTTAGGTAAATTTAAGTCTACACGGCTTGACACACGGGCGTGTGACTCAGCCGTGTATGGCACATGGCCTGGCAATACGGTCGTGTGTCTCCTAAAGGTTCCTTTTTATGCAAGTTAGTGAGCTACACGACCTAACATACAGGCATGTAGGGCTATTTCAAGAGTTACACGGCCTGGCACACGGCTATGTGACCTTACTTAGAGAGTTACACTGGTGAGGACACAGGCTGGGACACGGCCGTGTGTCCCTAGTTCGAAGGTTACACGGCTTGAGACGTGGGCATATGTCTCAGTCGTGTGAGGCACACGGCCTGGGCACACTCCCGTGTGACCCCTATTTTCCAATTTTTGTAAACTTTTCTTAGACTTTCCAAATGTTTTCAATTTAGTTTTGAATAGTTTCTAAGTTATTTCTAGGGCTTCGAGGGTTCGATTTAGGGACAGAATATGCATGTATGATTGATATATGATATGTTTATGTCAGTGAATGAAATATTCTTTAAATGTTTATGATTGTAGGTAATGCTCTATAATCTTAATTCAGCGATGGATACAGGTTAAAGGTGTTACACTAATAACCATTATCATGGTGGTTATAATAGTGATACTTCTAACCGGTAGAAGAAGAATAAAAATGAAAAACAAGAAAATTATGGTCAAAATTCATGCTATCGATGTGGTATGAAAATGCATTGGTCACATATCTGTCATACGTTTAAGCAACTAGCAAAACTTTATCAAGGCATCCATTAAAAAAAAAAAAGAAGAGAAACAATATTGAGACAAATTTCATTATCCTAAAATGATGAAATAGAGGATTAATTTTCCAAAAAAAAAAAAAAAAGAAAGTTTTTATTATAATGCTAAATCTAACCATGCATACAAGGATAATGATTTTAAAGGCCTTAATGATATAGCTCATTTGTATGTTTTTAATTTTCCTTCATAAGAAATAGTTTTGTATAGTTTCATATGACTATTTGTTATATTTCTTAAACAATGTTTTCTTTTAAAGAAAAATATGAAATTTCTGATTTTTTCATTAAACCCAAGAATAAAGACATATGTCACGTAGATTTTGCTACCACATATTCTATCTTTAAAGGTAAAATATTATTCTCATTTAGTATCTTATTAGGTAAATGCAAAAGTAATAAAAGGCTATAAAATAGCTATGATAGTATTATTTCAAGGGTAAAGTATATTATAGATGATGCATTGTTTTCTTTTAAGTCTCAAAGAAATTTAACTTTATAGATATTCGTTGAAATGGATATCATATCAAGACTAAAAATGAGAAAAAAAAAATTGAATATATATATATTACAAATGTTTAATGTGGAAAGAAATATGTTTTGGAAAGACTACTTGATTTTCATCAGGTTTATATTATGTACATAGTAGTGCAATTGAGACACATGTTACTACAAACCAGAAGTTTGTAGAAGCACATACTTTTACTATTTGGTATGATTAGTTAGACCATTCAGGATCATATATGATATGTAAAAAATTGAGAATTTATATGGACATTTAGTACAGAACTATAAGTTTCTTTAAATTAAAGAATTTTTCTAACGCCTCAAAAATATGAATTCTTAATTTGTTGGGTTATGTCATAATTAAGTATCTGTCTTAGTGGTTAAGAGCTTGAGGGTGAGTTTGAGGTCGAATGTTTAAAGCTTGGTGTGAGCAATTGAATTTATTTTTGTTACTCTTTAGTGGGCTGTTTGTTAGTGGTGTTGGATTGGGTTTAAAATTCTTTAAAAAAAAAAAATATGGTAAGTGGATAGAAGTGGGTTGTTAGGAGTTAGCTTTGGTGTGGGATTAAGGTGGCTTAATTATAATAAAGGTGGGTTTTTATTTTATTTGATTTTAAATTTTATTTTGGTCTCCAAATAACTACTCCCCTTTTCACGTTGTTTCTTTCTTTTGCCATTTTGACGCCGTCATTCCTTCTTTCTTTTGTTCTTTTTCTTGGTATTCCTTTGGGTTTCAATTGCTTTGCTATTTGATTTGGGATCTTTTTTCTGTTCATCAATGTTGAGCACTGTGTGGGGTCGCTACTTTGAACGTAAGTATTTTTTGGTGTTAGCTTTGAGTGTTCTGTGATAAGGGCCATAGTTTTTAATATTTGGTTTTTGTATGAGAGTCTTTCGAGTTACGTAGGATGGTGATTATGGTTTATTTTGTACTAATAGGGGAGGGGCGTAGATCATTCGATGAATCACCAGTGTATTAATTTCGTGGGTTGCCGTTTCTCAAGGGTAGATTTCAATTAGAGGGTGGATCGAATTTCTTCATTAAAGCCTGGTTGATGATTATATCGTTTCGTGTTTGGGGTGTGAGAAATTGTGTTAATCAATGTTTTAATTGATGTATTTAGGTTTTGAATTTCTTGTGTTTGAATCGGCGTCAGGAAACATCTAGGTGTGTATGAGAAACCCGGAAAATAGCGAACGATGAAAGTCAAAGTTGGGCACTATCGACGCCACACTACCGTGTGATAGACGTGTGCTAGGCAATGTGTGACACATGACCTAAGCTATTTTAGGCCGTGTGGCCTATATGAGCTGTGTAATACACCTAACTCGTATCCGTCGCCGGATTTAGGTTTTGAGGCATTACCAATCAAATACAACTCAGAACAAACTTTCATTTTATTAATATTCTTCTAGAAAAATTTTAAATCAAACTTTGATGCTTTGTTTCTATAATTCATATAACTTCCAAATTTACATTCAATCAATATCAAAAGAAATCATGAAAATTCGAATATTAACCCCTAACCAAGTATATTTCACTTCACATGCCAATCAATCATATATGCATATTTAAACATTTAAAACATTCAAATAAATTATACATAAAACATATTATTATCTCACTAATCATATGCGCATACTTTAAAACATGCAAATATTCATCATTTCATTCCATATAAATAACATATACCATCGTAACATTTGTTTACTTATCTGCAACATTTGCATAATATATATATATATATATATATATAATATCCTATATATTATAAATTGAATATGTCATCAATTCAACCAATTATGCTACTTAAATATTTGACCAAGATTTTCAAATAATATGCCATTTTAATACCGACACAAAAATCACATACATTAATGAAAATGTCTTAGCCCAACTAAATATATAATTGTTCAATACTATAAATATATCATTATCAAGTAAATAAACCCATAATGGCCTAATTATGCACACTTGTCGAACCACAATTAAGACACATTTTCTAACCAACATAAAACCTAACATTCCAATGTAATATATAACACATATATTGCCATTACATTCATTTCATAATAACTAATACCCACTCGAATATATATATACATTAAAGCAAAAACACATTCATCAAATATAGTATTACTCAAAACCAATTCATTTAGCCAAGCACACCACGCACTTACACAATGAACATAATTTTCAAATTAAGGTAATTACATAACCGATTACACATCATAACTATTTCATTCTTACCACATCCAAAATCATCAACCAACCTCAATACACAAACACATATAACAAATTCTAATCATTCATGGAACATAGCATAATAATCAAAATGAACTTAAACCATAATGAAACTAAAACCGAACTCAAGCATAGAAATTAAGCCATTTTCGCATGGCTCAAATTATACATAGACTAAAATATAACATTTCTAAAGTACAATCCAGCCTATACATGCCATAGTTCCAAAAATTCAATTTATAAAATACCGAAGACAGTCGATAGTGTGATAGATTTTGCTGACGAAACTTGACTCCTAAATCTATAAAACAGAAGTAAACAAGAACACACACAGAGTAAGCTATTTAAGCTTAATAAGTCATAAGCAAATAAACAATTAAATGATATAATCAACTCAATTAAACCAAACCAAATTATATTATCATTACCACAATTAGTCTCAAACTTACAAATTTCATAAATAATACATTTTCATACACAAATGCAACCCTTAGCCGAATGCTTATATAATTAAAATAACCAATTATCATTCAACTTTCAAAACCAAAATGTCATTATATAACCAAATATATATATACCCATATGCACAAGCTCAATAATCATAATATAACATCATGTACATACATTACTTATGTGGCCGAATATACATGGTCATATATACACATATTTAAGAATTAATTCCATAATTTTCATATCATTTATTCACTAAGCTGAATACACTTACCATGTTCACAAACGTTCTTTCTTTACTTCATACAATGCTTACAACAAATATCAAGTAACTTACTTACCTTATTTCAAGTAGGAAATAAACTAATTCATACCTGATCATTATAGCTTAATTTGCACATTCGATCACACATATCGTTGCCCGATGAACCATTCGGAATTGGGTAGGACACTCAGATAATTACATATATCGTACAATGCCAACGTCCCAGATGTGGTCTTACATGTAATCACATATCGATGCCACTGTTCCAGACAAGGTCTTACTCGTACACATATATTGATGCCACGGTCTTACTCGCACATCACATATCGGAATCCTATGTCATGACATAAGTATCCGAGCTATTCCTAAGGTTCATACGGGGCTTTCGGACGTCATAACTCGGTCAAAACGAATTCATAAACAATTTTGCCAAACTTATTCACATTTGGCTAATATATATATATATATATTTACATATTTCAATTCAGCATATATAATTCACATTTAATTATGATTAAGTACGTCAATTTACTTATAAACTTACCTTGAACGATGAAAAACCGGAACGGAACGGCTAGTCGACAACTTTAGTTTTTCCTCGATCCAAATCTGATTTTCTCTTTTCTTGATCTAAATTAATATAAATTAAACTTATTTAATCAAATATTCAATCAAATTCATCCAAAAAACACATAAATGAGTAAATTACACTATTGCCCCTAACATTTTACATTTTCACAATTTAGTCCCTATTGCACAAAATCATCAAAAATTCCAATACAAACATGTTAATCTCTCACATATCTTTTATTTTCTACCATCAAACAACAAAAATCACAAGCTTTCAACAATGGCATAATCCAAAATATTCACCAAAATAAAAAATTCAAGCATGGGTCTTGTAGATAACTAAGCAACGATCTCAAAAACGTAAAAATTATCAAAAATCGAGCTAGAACTTACCTTGAATTGAGCTTGAGAATGACCGAACCTAGGTTTTCTTTCTCTTTTCTTTTGTTTCGGCAAGAACACAATATAAACACATATAATGGCTTTATTTTTTTATATGTTTTATGATATATTATAACTTATATTAACTTAATGTTTAATTTACATGTTTAACCTTAATAAATTTATAACAAAACCATATAATATATGCCTAATGCCATCCATTAATTTAATCAATAGCTAATTGCAACATAAATCCCCCACATTAAAAGAACAACCACTATTCGGCCCTTCTAAAAATAACCACCAAAATTTTCATTTTACGCGATTAAATCCTTTTATTTAATCAGGCACTCAAACGAAAAAATTAAAGCACAAAAATTTCATAAAAATAAATTCACACATAATAAACACAAAAAATAAGTTTAAAATATTTTCCTGACTCAGATTCGTGATCCTGAAACCACCGTTCCGATAAGGGTCTAAATTAGGCTATTACATGTTGGACTATTGGCACGTATGGGCCCAAAATTCAAAAATTTTTCCTAGGGCCGTACACGTCATCCTAAGCGAATGTGGGCCTTTAGTGGGGTCGATATGTGATTATATGTGTGATAAAACATGGATTCAGTCATCTGTTAGTACAAATGCTGATATCTGCAAGTGTGTCTGAGTTGTCATATGATAGTTTAAACCGAGAGTCATGTTGAATACATGATTTGTGACTAAAATTTTATGCATGATTTCTGTTCTGTTTATATCTGATTTTAAGGTGGGACATATTATGTGGAGGAAGTGTTTTGTGAAAGACAATACCTTGCCCATTATACTGGCAGCACTGTTACAAATATTCTAAAAAGTGTCATATCGACACTAAGTGGTGGGGAGGGGTTAGATGGGAAATGGTGTGTAGGGATGGTCGAAGATGGTGTGTAGCATATGGGGGTAAGATTGTAATTTGCATATGATTCTGATTATGTATGAGATATACATTTGTATCTACTCTGCTATGTTGTAAATCTAAATATAAATCTTTAATTCTGTTTTCTTTTAAGTTACACACTGAGTTATAAAAACTAACTTTCTATTTGTTTGTCACTATCAGGTAACCCTCGACTCAGGCGAGACAGTGCGATAGGAGCTCGGTTATGTCTACATTTTCATAAACTCAATTTATTTAAATTTGACTTATTTAAAATTCTGGTTTGAGGATTTTGTAAATTTTGGACTCTCTAGACATTTGGGTTATTCTTGGTTTGGATTTTATTTTGGATTTTTGGCATGACATTTGGTAAAACGACTATTTTCTTGCAATCAACTGTTTTGAGAAAGCACACTTGGTTTTTCCTAAATATAATATTTTAAGAGTTTCCACTGCAAAGTATTAAGTTTATTTGGAAAGTGTAAATAAAGAACGTTTTAACTGAATAATTACATCAAACACATTTTTTCATGTGTTGCTTGTTCTCAATGATAATTGATTATTACAAGTTCACTAGTTAAAGTTGAGATTTAGTATTTTGCATTTCTAAAATGAATATGGGCTCATTCATCGACCATATGAATGGTTTTGATATTATATTATTTTGGTAGATGCATCTACAAAATAATCATATATGTCTTATCAACTCGCAACTTGTTGTTTGTGAGATTGCTTGTTTAAATGATTAATCTCAAATTATTCAATTAAAACAATTCATCATGCTAATGCTGGTGAGTTTACGTTCCAAGCTTTCAATAATTATTTATTTCAATTGAGATCAAAGTTGAACATTTTGTAGCTCATGTTCACACATAAAATGGTTTAGTTGAATTTTTTATCAAACGCCTCCAACTAATAGCTACATAATTACTTATGAGAACAATGCTTTCTTTTTCAACATGAGATTGTGTTGATTTACATGTTGTACACATCAATCTAATAAATTATAAATACTCTCCATTACAATTGGCTTTTGGTCAGGAGTTAAATATTTCCCATTTTAAAATTTTTGGATGTATGATATATGTTTCATTTACTCCAGCACAAAACACAAAGAAGAGTCCTCAAAGGAGGCTGGGAATATATGTTGGTTATGGATCTCCTTCTATAATTAAGTATGTTGAACCATTAACTAGAGATTTATTTATTGCATGATTTGTTGATTGTCATTTTGATGAAACAACATTCCCAACATTAGGGGGAGAGAATAAAAAGTTGGATGAATAAAGTACTTGAAATGAATTATCATTTTCTAAGATTGTAACACCCCAAACCTGACCTAGACATTATCGTCGAATTTGGGAGTGTTACGAAGAAGAGTTTTGAAATCAACCTTATTATGTTAAATTTTTCGCGTTTAATTATTACTAAAAAGAATTCACATTTTATCAAACATATTATTATTTTCGTTAAGGAAAACATTGTTAATTTGATCTTTTAGAAAACTTATTTTGCAGCGGAAATTTGATATTGTTAAAGTTGAAAACCAAGTTTATGTTTTCAGAAAAACATTTGTTTGCATAAAATCGTGATTTTGTCAAACACTGCAATATAACACTACTAACACAACCAAAAAAAAAAATAAAACAAATAGTCCAAAAAGTCCCAAAATTACAAAAATCTAAAAAATAATCTAGATTTTAAATAAAAATCGTTAATCAAAACAATTTGGGAACTAGTGGTCACCGCTGAAACTCCGTCGCATTGACCCGTCTATGTCTGAGGATTACCTGAATAGAATAGACAACAGACGTGAGTTTTTATAAACTTAGTGTGTAACTCAACAGAAACATACATGCATCAAATTCAGAATTTCAGTATATCAGAACACAAACGGACATAGGTCCTTGTCAGAATCAAATTATCAGATACATATAGATATGGAAAGTCCTACCCCCATCTTCTACACATCATCTCCGACCATCCCAACACACCACGTGGGGTATAAAACACCCACCCAGCCCTACACACCATATAGTGTTTGTACGACACTTTAACACCCCTATCCCGTAACGGTCGCTGGCACAGGTTAAGGGTATTACCGGACTTGTAACATCAGAACAGAACGGTAAAAAAAATTTTGAAACTTTATTAAACACATTACAGTCCATAATCATTCATCAAATCATACTTAAAACCCATGTAATAATGCATACATTCATTTAGGACCAAATTACAAACAATTAAAAGTAGAGAGAAAACTTTGAGAAAACCTTTCAAATTAGGGACACACGGCCATGCCCCTAGCCCGTGTTCTCTCACACGGCCGTGGTTGCCCAACACGCCCAAATCACATAACCCGTGGTCGAATCTGACTTACCTCACACGGCTACTAGACACGCCCGTGTGTCTAAGCCGTGGTCGAAACTGTCCAAGCCACACGGCTACCAGACACGCCTGTGTGTCTAGGCCGTGGCCAATACTGACTTTGCCACATGGCTACCAGACATGCCTGTGTGTATAGGCCATGTGCAAGTCTATTCAAAATTATTAGGTGCAGGGAATTACACGGCTGAGTCACATGCCCGTGTGCTCAGGCCGTGTGGTAACATGTAGGCTTGGTTTAAGCCATATTTACCACCCAAATGGGTCACCCTACAAGCATAAAAAATGCCATACCAATTTATACATCATTTGGCAATCAAAACAACCATTTCAAAGGCATAATTTGCAACCATAATTTCATATCTAAACATGTACCAAATATACCTTATCTCTTACCAATTCAAAGGCTAATATGTCTAACCACATGACATTTCATAATAGGCATTCAAAATGGGTTAACCATACATATAACAAGCCATATCTCATAGCTTGTAAAGGTACCAAAACATATCATAATCATGAATCAAAATAGCCATATACAATTCCTTAACCACTAGCCTATACATGCCATGACCACTAAATAAACAAGATTCAAAAGTACCAAAAACTTGTTGGATAGTGTGATAGGAGGTCTCCGACTTGTCCGAAAAATCGTGCTAGCTTCCGAATCTAGAAAACAAGGGAAAAATAAACGAAGTAAGCTTTAGAAGCTTAGTAAGCCCGTATAATATAAAATTTAAACCTTACCGAATCAATGCGATAATTACATTAACAATGCCAATTCAATTCATATACTTAAGTTGCCTATTTCACAAGTATACACTTGTTAGTCCATGTAATCTCATAAATCATTCATGTACCAACCACAACATTCCTGTATCATATCATAACTCAATTACTTGTACATGTATTTTCATATAATTCATATTATCTGCTCCATATGAATCACATATCTCATTTAACATGTAATACTTATAACATGTAATTCATGTAATTCAATTAATAAAATTTCATGTAAACATTATATAACATGTAATTCATGTATGTTTAAACATTCATATAACTTGTATCGGTAATTTGCCCGTTGAACCTTTAAGAACATCGAGGGATACTCGGGTGATACACACACAGTGTATATACATATAACCTGTAATCCGTCAATGCATCATGTATGCTCTTTCGAGCCTGTATCGGTAAGCCCGAAGGCTAAACATGTGATCTCGAAGGATGAACGGTGAGCCCGTAGGCTGAACGGTGAGTCCGAAGACTAAACATGTGATCCCCAAGGATAAACGTGTAGCTCATGAGCACGTGGTGAGTCCGCAACAAATGCAGGAGCTCAAACCACCCTGTAGCCCTAGTGACATGTCACTTGTATCCTATCGACTTCTACGGCTCTAACGGGGCTCGGTATTCATTTCTCACTTGTAACAATTTCATTTCAAATTCATATGTATACATCCAAATAGGCTATTCAATCAACTAGTATTTCATATATTCAATTAACAACAAATATAAACATATACACATTAAATTTCATTATACGAACTTACCTCGAAATCCCGATATCTACTCGTCTATCTTTTTCTTTCCCTGATCAAGTTCCGGGATTTGATCGCCTTTATCTATATTAATGTAACATTCAACTATTTAATAACTAACATAATCAATTCAGTCCAAAAACATATATTTTGACCTATTTGTAATTTAGGCCCTATATTTTCAACACTTTGCAATTTAGTCCTTTTATCGCAAAATGACAATTTACACATCAAGGACCTCAACACACCTAGCCGAATATCCATATAGTCCCTACAAGTACATATCTTCCATTTAATCACAATTTAACCACCAAAAATTCTACCTTTTTGCATTCAAATCCTCAAAACTCATTTTCTTCAAAAATCACTTTGTAAAACTTATATATTTCAAGATATCTATCTATAATTCATTAAAAACTATCAAAACATCAAGGACTCATCAATGGCATTTTTCAAAGACATGTTCAAAATCAAAAATTGAGGTACGGGTCAGCTGGAATACAAAGCAACGATCTCAAAAATGTAAAAATTATAAAAAACGGGACAAAAACGAACCTCCAATTGAAGCTCAAAGTAGCCGAATATCAAGGAAGCTAAAACCCTTTTTGTTTTGTTGAAGAATCGGTGAAGAAGAAGAATTATGAAGCAATTTCATGTTTTGTTTTATTAAACATAAATTAATAACCAAAAGACTATTTTAACCTTTGTTTAAAACATTATAAAATCAATAATAATAAGGACATAAAAGTCCACTACCATTTAAAATGGTAAAATAACCATTTAAGGCCTTCCACTTAAAAAGCCATCATCCAATAAGCCATTTATGAAATAGAACTCAAATTTATCGCTTTATGCGATTTAGTCTTTTTTCTCAAATTAACCAGTCAAACGATAAAATTTTTAAACGAAACTTTCACACGGTAATTCTATCATGCTGTAAAACATATTAAAGCAATAAAAATAATAATTTGACTCGATTAAGTGGTCCCGAAACCACCCGTTCCGACTAGGGTCTAAAGTGGGCTGTTACATCTTCCAACAAACAAAACCCACCCCATATACATATATAGAATACATATATATAGAATTAACAGATTTAACATGTCCCACATGCTTGTATACAGATATCTTGCATACTTATGCAACACAATTAGGCATACATATCAGTTTTCCTAAACTCAGATCAATCTATCAGATTAACAGATCACATGCATTAAGGTTTGTTTTCCTTTACTGACCTTACAGAAGGCCCACAGTTGATCGGAAGAACGTATGTGGCCCTAGGGTAAATTTCAAAATTTTGGGCCCATATACCTCTGTGGGCCTATGCGCCCAAATTGGCCTTACCCATGTGGCCCTTATAGCTTGGCTCACGACCCGCATGCCCAAATTGGCCTAGCCCATATGACCCACACAGCCACACACTCACTCATCACACGGTCGTGTGTCATACACGGTCAGCCATGCGCCCATGTGGCTTCGACAGGTCACTTTTTCGGTTTTCGCTGAACTTTGATTTTCTGTGTTTTTGTTATAGACCTGGTTTATTTTTGATGAGTAAGTAATCCCGAGACCTCCAAAACCTTAAAATAGTTTACCGAACACTGTTTTAGCAATTGATTTTTAAGCATTTAAACTAGAATTTGATCTCGACTTACGACCTTTCAAAATTAAACTACTCGTGAAACATTTACCACTAACGAGCAGAAACCACTTAATACTCCAATCGCTGGAGGTGCAACAGCCGCTTCTTGTCTTTCCTCTAATCGAGAAATAAAAAAATTATTAATGGATTTTGTTAACATAATCAAATTCCCCTATAATGCAAAACAGAAAAAGAAAACACTCAATAGCTTACTTATTCAGAATGAATTGAAGAACACCTAGAGTACGATATGATAGTATGTACGATGACCAAAATTGAGGAAGAAAAAGAAGAGAGAAAAAAAAAAGAGAAAGAAGGAATAATGTCAGAGAAAAGAAAGAAGAAATTTTTTTTTGGGAAAACAAAAGAATTAAAATTAAAATTTAATTCCACCAAAATCCCAACTCCCCACGACCCCCATTAACTACCAATCCCACTAAATCCGACCACTAACCTTATCCAACTACCCCAGAATTCCAACTCCACTGAAACTCTATTACACTACCAAGCAAAAATTATCATCCACGCACATATGAGGATTCAAACACAAAACCATAGGGCAAGCTAACACCTTACCACTTGAACCAACAAGCTCATTCTAATATGAGTTTACCAAGAATATAACGTAAGTCCACCAAAAAGGGATAAGGCTAAGACCGAAAATAACAAAATTACTAAACATGGGATTTGAACCGAATACCTCAAACACACAACCAGAACACTTAACCACTAAAGCAGATACTCAATTATAATAGATTTCACTGAAACAAAGATAAAAAATTCAGGGCGTTATAACTCTACATCATTAAAAGAAATTTTAGCCTCAAAATTTACCTAATCCGAACAGATGAGGATACTATTAACGTATCAAAATCTCAGGTTTCCAAATGGCTTCCTCAGTGCTATGATTCCGCCATAGAATCTTAACTAACAGAATAGACTTCCTCCTCAGAATCTTTACGTCTTGATCCAAAATCTGAACCGGTTCTTCCTCAAATGTCAAATCTGGTCAAACATTAATATCCTTAATAGAAACAACATGAGATGGATCAGACCAGTACTGCCTCAACATAGAGACGTGAAACACATCATGGATATAATCTAACTTCGAAGGTAGCTCTAACTGATAAGTGCCCGGTCCCACATGCTTCAAAACCTGATACGACCCAATGAACCTAGGGCTCAACTTGCCCTTACGTCTGAATTGCAAAACCTTCTTCCATGGAGATACCTTAAGAAAGACTAAGTCACCCACAGAGTACTCGATATCCCTCCTTTTCAGATTGGTATAGGACTTTTGTCTATTAGAAGCTGCCATAAGATGATCCCAAATTAGTTTAAATTTATCTTCAGTCTCGGAAACCAACTCCAAACCCAAAATCCATTGTTTACCCAACTCAGTCCAACACAATAGAGTACGGTATTTACGACCATACAGAGCCTCGTAAGGTGCCATCTAGATGCTAGACTGAAAACTATTATTGTAGTCAAAATCAGCCAAAGGAAGAAAATCCTCCCAACTCCCTCGAAAATCAATAACACAGTTTCGAAGCATTTCCTTCAGTATCTGAATCACCCTCTCAGATTGACCATTGGTTTGAGGATAGAATGCAGAATTGAAGTCCAATCTTAAAACTAGAGCTTCATGAAGTTTCTTTCAAAACTGAGAAGTGAAGCGTGGATCCCTATCAGAAATTACTAAAACCAGAACCTTTTGAAGTCTCATAATCTCAAAATTGTAAAGCTTGGTCAACTTCTATAGAGAATAATCTATCCAAACTGGAATGAAATGGGCGGACTTGATCAATGGATCCATAATGACCAATACAGAATCCTTTTTAGTAGGTGCTAAAGGCAACCCACCAACGAAGCCCATCACAACACGTTTCCATTTCCATAAGGGAATCTTAATAGGTTGGAGCAAACCTAAAGGCAACTAGTGCTCAGCTTTAACTTGCTGACACGTCAGACAACAAACAACGAAATTTGTTACCTCTTGTTTCAAACCCGGCCACCAGTACAATTCACAGAGATCCCAATACATCTTATTTTCACTAGGTTACATAACATAAGGACTATATATGCTTAACCCCATCACCATTCAACCCAAAATTAGACGTACTGCTACTCTCAACCTGACAGAAACGCAGAACCAAAGAATCATCCCCCAACTATTTATCCTAAATTTGATCAATCCAAGTCAGCTTAACTTGCAACTCGGCTAACAGACTTCCACACTCAAATAGACTTAGGCGTGCAAACATCACCCTCAAATCAGACATTGCTCTACGACTAAGGGCATCGGCCACCACATTGGCCTTACTAGGATAACACTCTATCGTTCAGTCGTAATCCTTGAGTAGCTAATCCACCTACGCTTCCTAAGATTCAACTCCTTTTGAGTAAGGAGGTACTTGAGGCTCTTGTGATCAATGTAGATGATAGATCTTTCACCATACAGATAATGCCTCTAGATATTTAAAGTAAACACCACGACATCTAACTCGAGATCATGCTTCAGATAATTTCGCTCATGTGACTTACGCTGTCGAGACGCTTAAGCCACAACCTCACCATCTTGTATCAATACACATCCCAAACTGATCTGTGACGCATCACTGTAAACCATAAACACTTTACCAGATTCAAGCTGTATCAAAACAGGTGCCTGAGTTAGAACAGAGTTGAGCTTCTCAAAGCTCAATTGTTGGGCATCAATCCAGACAAAAGGAACATTCTTACGCAGAAGCTTAGTTAGGGGAGCTACAATAAATGGAAATCTATCAACAAATAGTTGATAATAACCCATAAGACCCAGAAAACTGTGGATCTTAGAAATATTCTTAGGCTATTTCCAATCAAGTACAACCATAATCTTTTGAGGATCAACTTGAATCCCCTTAGCAGAAACCACGTGCCTCAAAAAAGTTACTTTTCGTAACCAGAATTACACTTGCTCAACTTAGCGTAAAGTTGTTTCACTCAAAGTATCTGAAGCACTACTCTAAGATGCTCATCATACTCATCATCTGTCTTAGAATACACTAGAATATCATCTATAAAAACTACAATGAACTGATCCAAATACGGTTGGAAAACCCAATTCATCAAATCCATGAATGTAGCCGGAGCATTCGTCAAACCAAAGGGCATGACTAGGAACTCATAGTGCCTATAATGAGTCCTAAAACCGTCTTAAAGATATCAGCTTCCCTAACACTAAGCTGATGATACCCAGAACGAAGATCTATCTTTAAAAATACTGAAGCCCCATGGAACCGATCAAACAGATCATTGATCCTCAGAAGTGGGTAGTTATTCCTCACAGTTAACTTATTGAACTGCCGGTAATCGATACACATCCTCGTGGTACCGTCCTTTTTCTTCACAAACAGAATCGGTGCCCCCACGGAGACACATTAGGATGAATGAACCCACGATCCAGAAGCTCTTAAAGCTGAGCCTTAAGCTCCGTAAGCTCCTTTAGTGCCATTCAATAAGAAGCGATAGACATTGGAGTTGTACCAAGTAGAAGTTTAATGCTAAACTTGTAATGCCACAAATTTTTATTATTTCAGCTTTTGTAAATTTGGCACAAATATCTGTTTGCTTCAGTGGTTAAGTATTCTAAGTGTGTGTGAGAGGTCCCAAGTTCAAGCCCTATCTATGGAAAATTTGTTATTTTTGGAATTAAGCCTATCCCTTAGAGAGTGGGCTTGTAATACCCTTTACCCGAGTTTGACGCCAAAACTGAGTACGAGGCATTACCGGATGATAACACAACCAATTAACAAAGTCAAGCCATAAAATTTTGTTCCAAATTAAAACTTTTCCTTAATATATCATACAATCCTTAAAATGGGCCTACGGGGCCCAGAACATAATTTGGGAGTGATCCGGGTCCAAACCAAGAACTTAGAAAAATTTTGGAAATTTAGGTCAAAAACAAGGCACACATCCGTATGAGACAGGGACACGCCCATGTGAGATAGGGAGATGCCCGTGTCCCATAACTGTGTCGAATTATTGGAAAATTATTTTTCGTTTCGAACCTACAGGGGTTTTCACACGGCCAAGCACACGCTCGTGTCCTTGGCCCGTGTCCTTCACACGGCCTCAACACGCCCATGTTCTCTCCTCGTGTGAAAAACTAGGGTGTTTTGTTTATGACGTCAGCATGCAATTTTGGTCACACAGCCGTGGGACACACTCATGTGACCAGGCCATGTGACGTCCTTATTCTCCAAAAATTTCATGCAAAGTTCACACGCCCTACACACATGATCGTCGTGGCCAGCCGTGTAGCCCTAAGTTGGGCTATTTTTTAAGCCATCCTTTGCCCTAAATCACATACAACCTTTACCAATTTTAAAACTACATACCATATGCATTTTTAGGCATCTAAATGACCTCATTTAACCATCCATCATCCATTTCAACTTAACCACACACAAACACACCAAGTATTCCATGAATTACCTCATAAGGATCCATAAATAAACCAATATCACTATTGGCCAAGTCACATGGCCTTAATTACAAAATGACTTATCAATAGATAATTACCACAATATAGCCAAACCAACATGACACTTACAGCACCACTAAGTCCCTATACATGCCATAGTCCAAAAGAGTACATATTACAATACCAAAAGAACGTTGTGGATAGTGTGGGTGATCCTTCGACACTTCCTGGTCTCCGAGCTAGCTTGACTAATCTATAAAATAAGGAAAAAGAGAAAGGAGTAAGCTTTAAGAAGCTTAGTAAGTCTATATGCAAATAATTAACATCATACCAACTCTCTTAATCACAAAAAATCTTATCATCACATATCAACTTACCATATAACCTTACCAATATCATATATAAACCAAACACATCATTTACATAAACCTAAGTTCATGCACACATATACACTCGCCCATATTTTCACTAGAATACACCTGCACTTTCACATCACAAAACCACACATATCTCTTTTAGTAAGCTTTCCTGTTGAGCCATTTGGAATAACATTCGTTAGCCAGTGGTTTCAGCACATAGCTCCACCAACACATAATCTGGCCCTTGTGTACACATGGTGAACTCTTAGTATCATCCATGTGACCTAGCCATTAAATCTTGTAGCTCTCATGTCTACATGGTGTCCAACACTCGAAACCACCCATGTGACCTAGCTACTTAGTCCTGTAGCTCTCATGTCCACATGGTGTCCAACACTCGGAACCACACATGTGACCTAGCTACATATAACATAGCTCTCATGTCTACATGATGTACCCTTGGTACCATGCATGTGACCTTGCTATCTTTAATATGTAGCTCTTGTGTACACATGGTATGCACCCAGTATTATACATGTGACCTAGCTACATATGAAATTATGACCTCGTAGCTCTCTTGTACACATGGTATACACAGTATTACACATGTGACCTAGCTACCACATAGTATCTTGTAGCTCTCTAGAACACATGGTGTCCTACCCTCGGAAACATACATGTGACCTAGCTACACATTATCTGTATCTTTCGTTTTTCCGAAGGTTCAATCAGGAACACCGAATTTCCATAATTCACTAAATCATAGAAGTTATCCAACATTATCCATAGCATACAATAAATTATATTTATGAAATTCAAATCGATGTATTACTTACATATATACTTACCTCAATAACAAAATGTGATAATTTGCAATTTAGTCTGAAACCTTGCCTTTGCTTTGGTCAAGGTCGATTCATCGATCTTCTCGATCAATAATGTCACATTTAACTCATTTAATCACTACATTAATCAAAACAGCCCCACCATCTTCTTATAGTAAATTTTACAAATTTGACTCCTAACTTTCTCAATTTTACACTTTAGTCCCCAAGCTCGGTTTATGATTCTCATTCAATATTCATGCATTTCAAGCCTAACCAAACCACTTTTCCTCTTATAACAGCCTCCAATTTTCATCATTTCACAATTTATGCACACCACATTTCATCTATTACAAATAAGTCCTTTTTACAATTTTCACCAAAAATCACCTAGTAGAAGTTGTTCATCACATTTTATACTTTCATATTCTACCACTAGCCATCAAAATACATGCATGTCATTCATGGGTAAAATTTTAAACATCAACCCTAGCTTGAAATACTGGTAAAAATAGCTAGAGTAAGTTACGAGGATTTCAAAAATATGAAAAATATTAAAAACGAGACTAGAAATCACTTACAATCAAGCTTGGAATTGAAAGAAACCCTAGCTATGGCTTCTTGCTAGGTTCAGCCAAGGGAAGAAGAGTATGGACACAGTTTTGGCCTTATTTTCCCTTTTTATTTTTTTATTAACTAATGACCAAAATGCCCTTCATTAAAAACCTTTAGTATTCCACCCTTCCTTGGGCATTTTTGTCCAAACAAAGTTAAAATAGTTTAATTACCATATAAGGACCTCTAATTTAAAATCTCAATTGAATCAAGTACCTTTATGGATTAAAACCCATATTTTTTGCCTATTGTAATTTAGTCCAAGCTATCAAATTGGACAAGCAAATAATAAAAATCATGCACCAAAATTTCACATAATTATTCAAACACCTAATAAACATCAAAACTCAATAAAAAATATTTTAGACTATGAATTCATGGTTTCAAAACCACTATTCCGTTTAGCCTCTAATTCGGGCTGTTATAGGGCTTATATTTCTTTATCGCAGTTTGATATCAGAATGGGCCTGCTGGTCTGATGGTTGGGTGGAGTATTAGTTTGCTAGAGGTCCTGTGGTCAAGTCCTTGCACAAGCGTGGATGCTAATATTTTTGCTTGGTCAGTTAAGAGAGTTTAAGTTGTATTGGAAATTTGAGTAGTAGGAAGTTAGCTGAGAGAAGATAGGGGAGTTGGGATGTGGGGAGTTATCAAAATACTTTTGTTTTATTTCTTTTCTCAAAAATTTCCCCTCTTTATAAGGTTTTGTTTCTCTCCACACTCTCTGCCAAATTTTCTTTGGACTCTTCATCTCCCTCTTCTTTTGTTTCTAAATTTGTCTTTTCCTTTTTGTATTGTGGTAGCTCTTGTCGGGGTTTGGAGGCTTTTGAATTGTGATTCTTGCTTCTTTTATTTTAGTGGCGCTAACGGAAGTTTTTCGCTGTGGTTTTAAGGCCTTGGGAGTGATCTTGCATCAAAATTGTAACAGATGTGTACCTAAAATACAGAAAAATAGGAATCAGCAAAAGCCAAAAAACCTCACTATCAACGCCACATGACCATATGGTGGGCCATGTGTGACGACACGATCGTGTGATCAACGAAGGCCAAGCTATGTGCAAAACATGGCTGTGTGATGGCTGAAGTGTGGCTGTGTGAGTGACACGGGCTAGGCCAAATTGGATGTGTGGTCCACACGGGCCTATGAGCCCACACGAGTGTGTAGATTCTAGGCTAGGCCGTGTGATCCACATGGGCAAGGCCAATCTAGGCATTTGGGCCCACACGGGCAAGCCACACGGGTGTGTGGGCCCATTTATTTAAATTTTTTCCTTGGGTTGCACGGGTCGTCTCAAACGAATGTGGGCCTACCCTAGGGTCAGAAAGGGCTAAATAAAATCTAAACTGTACAATCTGAATGTTTGATATTTTGATCTGATTAGGATACTGATGCATGCCTATTTGTACTATTATCTACATATCTGCTTTCTATGTACGCTTATTTGTAAGCATCTGAGCATATTAAGCTGTTCATTTGTATTTGTATATTTCTGTGTCTGATATTGGGGATGGGATGATGTATATTGGAGAAAGTGTTTTGAAAGGCAATTTATGCCTATTATCTAGCAGCATGGCGACATTATATCTGTTATGTGCCGCATCGGTACAATATGGTGTGTAGGGCCAGGTGGGTGTTTTAAACGCCATATAGTTGTAGGGATGGACGGAGATGGTGTGGAGAGGATGGGGGTAGGATTCTGATTTTTTATTCTGATTTACACATCTATATCTGTATCTGAGATGGGCTTAAGGTCGAATTTGTATCTGTATCTGCAATGGGCTTAGGCCCGATTCTGTATCTGTCTGAATCTAATTTTTTAAATGTGTGCATGCTTAATTCTGTGGGTTTACACACTGAGTGTATGCAAACTCACTCCTTTCTATTTGATCTGTACAGGTATTCCATAGTCTTAGGCAGATCAGTATAGTGAAGGAGTTGACGGTGACCACATGTCATTGACTGATTTCGGTTATGTTTTTTACTTTAAATTTTTTATTCATTTTTGGTTATTTTTGTAGAATGTGGACTTTTTAGACTGTTGCTTAAATTTGGATTTGACTACACTTTATTATTTTAATATTGCAAAACTCGACAAAGCTCAAATTTTATAAAAAATAATGGCTTTCTAAAAACTTAGAATGATTTTCCTAAAATTAACGGTTTCACAAGCTTTTACTACAATTACATTTTATCTTTACGTAACTAATTGAATAAGCGTGTTGAAACTGATAAAGGCGATAAGGGTTAATGAACTAATATGGTTTTAACTTAATAACAATGTTTTCCAACCCCATTTCATGTGACACTTCCAGATTAGCCAATAAGGTCTAAGCCGGGTTTGGGGTGTTACATTTAGTAGTATCAGAGCCAGGATGCAAAACTCGGATGTGAATTTTGGGTTCTAAAATTTTGATTTTGAAGAAATGGTTTTCAAATTATCTGAAATATTTTCGATTAAGTATGTGGTACACCGAGTCTTTGGCACCGTTCCTATAGGTATTATAAAAATTAGATAGTTTATTTTGAAATATTGTCGATAACATACTCTAAAAACACTATAGTTAGTACTCTCTAAAACTGTAGTGAATTGAATAGAGACTGAAACTTTTGGAAACATTACTGAACTTCTGATATTTATTGCATAAAACATCTGTTAATAAAAACTGGAACTCATGCATAAAACTTGTTAATGTAGATAAAAATTGAATCATATAATGAGCATACGAGGTACTCGCGGACGTGGTACTCGAGGCAGAGGTAGAGGCTGTAGTGGGGCTCGAGCTAAGTCCTCTTCTCTGGGTAGCATGTCGAATTTGGATACGAGTGAGATACCAGTTTCACCTACTACTAAGGCTGGGTCTCAAGACCGTATGATTGGGGACGATGCATTGTCCCAAGCCATGCTGAGGATATTGGAGAGGGTCATTGGACCCAATTCTAGATCTGAGGGCCGAGGGTCGACAATTGAACGACTCCGATCTAATAGAGCGAGTTGTTTAGGGGTGTCACAAGAGTTGCCCCTAATGTTGGTAAGTACTGGTTGGAGGCCACCGAGAGAATTATGGATGATCTGTACTATAGCCCCTAGTAGAAATTGAAGGGTACAGTCTCGTTGCTTCATAAAGAAGCATACCAATGGTGGTTAATGGTCAAGGAAGGCACTCAGCCTGATCATTTGACTTGGGAATTCTTTAAGACTACATTTCAGAGTAAGCATGTGGAAGCTAGCTACATTGATGCTCGCAGGTGTGAGTTCATGAATATCACGCAAGGTGATAGATCTGTGGTTGAGTACGAGGCCAAAATTTTGAGGTTAAGCCGCTACGCTTGAGGCATGGTGGCATCTAAGTAAAAGATATGCATTTAATTTGAGGATGGATTGAGAGATAATCTGAGGGTTTTGATTGCTCTACAAAGGGAGCGTGAGTTTTTTATTCTGGTAGAGAAGACGAAGATCGCCGAAGATGTTAAGCACGCGGAGCACCAGAATAGAGCGAGGGAGAGAGGTAAGAACAAGAGGGATTCAGAGCCTTCGAGTTCTATACAAAGGCCTAAGGAAAAGGCTAGATCTGATGGACCCGTTAGAGTGAGAGCCCCTATTACTTCTACAGGGATGCTGCCTTGTGGGGATTATGGTAGATGCCATCTGGGCGAGTGTTGAAGGAGGACTAGGGCTTGTTTGAGGTGTGAGTCTTTAGAGCACTACATTCAAGAGTGTCCCCTGAGGGCTAATCAGGTACAAGCTTAGGGATTAGGTTCTACGCAGTTGTAGAGAGTAGTTCAGCAGCCACTTAGGGGCCGTGGACAGGCTAAAGTTGGTAATCGTATGGGCTGAGGATAGAGAGCACGGGCAAAAGTACTGGGCAAATAGAGGCAAGGCAGTCAGCTTTGGTTTATGCTACTCAACGTCACAAGGATGGAGATGCTCCTGACGTCATCATCGGTACGTTATTTATTTATGATGTACCGTATATTACTTTGATAGACATAGGGTCTACTCACTCTTACATAGCCTGTTCTATTTCTGAAAATTTGGGGTTTTTGGTTGAGAGTATTGCTAGTGAGGTTACTATGATAAGTTCGTTGGGGAGTCTGTTCGGGTTAGTAAACTTTATAGGGATGTTCCGCTAGTGGTGTAATGAGTTGAATTTTCAACGAATCTGATAGAGCTGCCGTTTGGGGAATTTGATTTGATTCTAGGTATGGACTGGTTGTTTGAGCACCGAGTCAACCTAGATTGTGCGACTAAGAGGGTCGTTCTGAGGACTAAAGATGATGAGGAGGTGGTAATAATCGGTGAGCATCGAGATTATTTGTCTAATGTGATCTTCGCTCTTCTGGACGAGAAGTTGGTACCAAAGGGCAGTGAGGCATTTCTGGCCTATATAAGTGTTTTGGTTTTTTGGGACTCTTCTGTAGGAGATATCAGAACTGTAAGGGATTTTCCAGATTTCTTTCCTAAGGAGTTATCGAGATTACCATCGAATTGGGAAGTGGCGTTTGGGATTGAGCTCCTTTCGGGTACAGTTCCGCTGTCTATCGCTTCCTGTCAAATGGCATTGAAGGACCTTACAGAATTAAAGGCTAAACTTTAGGAGCTATTGGATCGTGGTTTCATCTGTCCCAGTGTGTCTCCATGGGGAGCACTAGTTCTATTTGTCAAGAAGAAGGATGGGACTATGAGGATGTGTATTGATTATCGGGAGTTGAACAAACTGATCGTGAAAAATAAGTACCAACTATTGAGGATCGGTGACTTAACCAGTTTCGAGGGGCTTCTATATTTTCAAAGATAGATCTTCGTTCTGGGTATCATCAGTTGAGGGTTAAGGAAGCTGATGTACATAAGACTGTATTTAAGACTCGTTATGGGCATTACAAGTTCTAGTTATGACTTTTGGACTGACAAATGCTCTGGAGGCATTTATGGACCTAATGAACTGAGTGTTTTAGCCATTTCTAGATTAGTTCATCTTGGTGTTCATCGGTGATATATTGGTGTATTGTAAGATTAAGGATGATCATGATAAGCATCTTAGGGTGGTACTTCAGATTTTGTGAGAAAAATAGCTCTATGCTAAATTCATCAAGGTGACTTTTCTGGGACACATGGTTTCTGTTGAGGGGATTTGAGTCGATCCTAGAAAGATTGAGACTGTGTTGGATTGGAAACAACCCAAGAATGTATCTGATCCATAGTTTTCTAGGCCTGGCGGGTTATTATTAGCATTTTGTGGAAGGATTCTCCTTGATAGCGGTTCCGTTGACTAAGCTTCTACGTAAGGGGGTTCTTTTTGTCTGGACTGATGCGCAGCAAACGAGCTTTGAGAAGCTGAAATCTATTCTGACTCAAGCTCCTGTTCTGATATAGCCTAAACTCAGTAATGAGATTATGGTATACAGTGATGCATCACATGTTGGCTTGGGATGTGTATTGATGCAAGATGGAAAAGTTGTGGCTTATGCATCCCCGTTAACTTATGACACATAGGGCCAATTATTCGATGCATGATCTCAAATTGGCTGCAATAGTGTTTACGTTGAAAATCTAGAGGAATTATCTGTATGGGGAGAGGTGTATTATCTACACGGATCATAAGAGCCTCAAGTATATCCTCACTCAGAAAGAGCTAAACCTTAAGCAGCTTTGCTAGATCGAGTACTCAAAGATTATGATTGTTTGATAGGGTACCATCCTAGTAAGGCCAATGTGGTGGCCGATGCTATAAGTCATAGAGCGATGACTGATCTGAGGGTGATGTTTGCTCATCTTAGTGTGTTTGATGATGGGGGTCTGCTAGCTAAGTTGCAAGTCAAGCTAACTTGGATTAATCAGATTCGTGATAAGTAGTTGGGAGATGAGTCTCTGGGTTTATGGTTTCGTCAGGTTAAGAGTGGCTGCACTTTAGATTTTGGGTTGAATAATGATGGTGTGCTGTGATTTCGAGGTCAAATTTGTGTGTTGAATGATGAGGAGTTAAGACAGTCAATTCTGAGGGAGGCACATAGTAGCCGTTATGCTATACATCCCGAAGGTAATAAAATGTATCGTAACCTTCATGAGTTATACTAACGTCTGAAAGGGACTTCTAATAGGTAGAAATCCTATGTAAATTTGAAGAGGCATGAAATTGAGTACTTTGTAGAGGACTTCGTATTTCTTAAGGTTTCTCCATGGAAGAGGATTCTGAGATTTGATCGGAAGGGCAAGCTAAGCCCTAAGTTCATTGGGCCGTATTGGATTCTGAAACAAGTGGGACCAGTTGCCAGTTGGAGCTACCTCCAAAGTTAGACCGTATTCATGATGTGTTTCACGTCTCAATGTTGAGTCGGTATCGGTCTGATCCATCTCACATAGTCTCCATGGAGGATATCGAGGTTAGGCCGGATTTGACCTTTGAGGAGGAGCCGATTCAGATTCTGAGCAAGATGTTCAGGTTCTGAGGAGGAAATCCATTCCATTAGTGAAAGTTCTGTGGCACTATCATGCGGCTGAGGAAGCCACGTGGGAACCTGAGGACTCGATGCGTTAGTAGTATCCTCATCTTTTCGGATCAGGTAAATTTCAAGATCGACATTTCTTTTAGGGGGTAAAGTTGTAAAGCCCCAATTTTTTATTATTTCAGCTTTTGTAAATTTGGCACAAAGATCTGTCTGCTTCAGTGGTTAAGTATTCTGGGTGTCTGTGAGAGGTCCCCAGTTCAAGCCTTATCTTTGGCAAATTTGTTATTTTTGAAATTAAGGATGTCCCCTAGAGAGTGGGCTTATATTTATTGGTTGTAGTTTGATATCAGAATGGGCCTGCTGGTCTAGTGGTTGGGTGGAGTATTAGTTTGCTGGAGGTCCTTTGTTTGAGTCCTTGTACAAGTGTGGATGCTAATATTTTTTCTCGGTCGATTAAGAAAGTTTGAGTTGTATTGGAAATCCAAGTAGTGGGAAGTTAGCTGAGAGAAGATAGGGGAATTGGGATGTGGGGAATTATCAAAATACTTTTGTTTTATTTTCTTTTTCCCGAAAATTTTTGCTCTTTTTGATGTTTTGTTTCTCTCTATGCTCTCTGTCAAATTTTCTTTGGACTCTCCATCTCCCTCTACTTTTGTTTCTTAATCTGTCTTTTCCTTTTTACATCGTGGTAGCTCTCGTGTAGGTGTGGAGGAGGCTTTTAAACTGTGATTTTCGCTTCTTTAATTTTAGCGATGGTAACAGAGTTTTTTCGTTGGTGGTTTCAAGGCCCCGGGAGTGATCTTGCATCAAAATCGTAACAGGTGTGTACCCAAAGCGCAAAAAAAGAAGAATCGGTGAAAGCCGAAAAACCTTACTATCGGCACCACACGGGTGTGTGGTAGGTCGTGTGGTAGGCCGTGTGCAACGACATAGTCGTGTGATCGAAGAAGGCCAGGCCATGCATAAGACACAGCTGTGTGATGGTCGAAGTGTGGCTGTGTGAGCCACACAGGCTAGGCCAACTTAGGCCTGTGGGCTCACACGAGCACGCCACATGGGAGTGTGGATTCTAGGCCCGGCCTTGTGATCCCCACGGGTAAGGCCAATTTTGACATGTGGGCTACACTAACCCGTGGGGCACATTTATCTGAATTTTTCCCTTGGGTTGCACGGGTCGTCTCAAACGACTGTGGGCCTACCGTTGGGTCGGTAAGGGCTAAATAAACCCTAAACTGTATGATCTGATTGTTTGGTATTTTGATCTATTTAGGATACTGATGCTTGCCTACTTGCACTATTATCTACATATCTGCTATCTATGTACGCTTATTTGTAAGCATGTGAGCATTTTAAGCTGTTCATCTGTATATGTGTATTTCTGTATCTGATATTGGGGATGGGATGACGTATATTGGAGAAAGTGTTCTGAAAGGTAATTTACGCCTATTATCTAGCAGCATGGGTACATTATATCTACTATGTGCCGCATCGGTACAATATGGTGTGTAGGGCTAGGTGGGTGTTTTAAACCCCACATGGTGTGTAGGGATGGACGGAGATAGTGTGTAGAGGATGGGGGTAGGATTTTGAATTTTTATTCTGATTTGCACATCTAGGCCGAATCTGTATCTGTATCTGTATCTGTCTGAATCTAATTTTTTAAATGTGTGCATGCTTAATTCTGTGGGTTACGCACTGAGTTTACACAAACTCACTCATTTCTGTTTGATCTGTACAGGTATTCCATAGTCTTAGATGGATCAGTATAGTGGAGGAGTCGACGGTGACCACATGTCATTGACTGGTTTCGGTTATGTTTTTTACTTTAAAATTTTTATTCATTTTTGGCTATTTTTGTAGAATGTGGACTTTTTAGACTGTTGCTTAAATTTGGATTTGACTGCGCTTTATTACTTTAATATTGCAAAACTCGACAAAGCTCAAATTTTATCAAAAACAAAGGCTTTCTAAAAACTTAGAATGATTTTCCTAAACTTAATGGTTTCACAAGCTTTTGCTACAATTACGTTTTATCTTTAAGCAACTAATTGAATAAGAGTGTTGAAACTGATAAAGGCGATAAGGGTTAATAAACTAATATGGTTTTAACTTAACAACAACGTTTGCTATCTATGTACGCTTATTTGTAAGCATGTGAGCATGTTAGCCTGTTCATCTATATTTGTATATTTCTGTATCTGATATTGGGGATAGGATGATGTATATTGGAGGAAGTGTTCTAAAAGACAAATTACGCCTATTATCTGGCAGCATGGCTGCATTATATTTGTAATGTGCTACATTGGTACAATATGGTGTGTAGGGCTAGGTTGGTGTTTTGAACCCCACATGGTGTGTAGGGATGGACGGAGATGGTGTGTAGAGGATGGGGGTAGGATTCTGATTTTTTTATTCTGATTTGGACATCTATATCTGTATCTGAGATGGGCTTAAGCTCGAATTTGCATCTGTATCTGTAATGGGCTGAGGCCCGATTCTGTATCTGTTTGAATCTGATCTTTTGAATGTGTGCATGTTTAATTTTGTGGGGTTACACACTGAGTTTACACAAACTCACTCTTTCCTATTTGATTTGTACAGGTAATCCACAGTCTTAGGCAGATCGGTATAGCGGAGGACTTGACGATGACCACATGTCATGGACTGATTTCGGTTATGGTTTTACTTTAAATTTTCGATTCATTTTAGGGTATTTTTTGTAAAATGTGGACTTTTCAGACTATTGCTTAAATTTGGATTTGATTGCGCTTTATGATTTTAATATTGGAAAACTTGACAAAGCTCGAATTTTACCAAAAACAAAGGTTTTCTCAAAACTTCGAATGGTTTTCCTAAACTCAACGGTTTCACAAGCTTTCACTACAATTACGTTTATCTTTAAGCAAGTAATCGAATAAGAGTTTTGAAACTAATAAAGGCGGTAAGGGTTAATGAACTAATATGATTTTAACTTAATGACAATGTTCTCCAACCCTATTTTATGTGATAATTTCAGATTCGACTGTAATATTTAGGCCAGGTTTTGGGTGTTACAAAACTCAACTTCCTGATCCAAAGGTAGACCTGGTAATACATCCAAAAATTCCCTCACTATTATGATACTCCCAATAGAAGAATACTAAGAAATTGAAACACTTACGAAAGCCAGATATGCCTCACACACTTTCCAAACCAATTTTTTGGCCACTAAAGCGGAGATTATGTTAGACAAGTAATCCTAACGCTCATCGATCACAACAATTTCCACATCATCCTTGGTTCTCAAAACGACCCTCTTAGTCGCGCAATCCAAACTGACTCGGTGCTCTACTAACCAGTCCATTCCTAGAATCAAATTAAATTCACCAGAAGTACTTTCAATAGTAATCCCCAAGTTTCTAGAGATGGAACTAGCTATATACGAGTACTTTCAATAGTAATCCCCAAGTTTCTAGAGATGGAACTAGCTATATACGAGTGTGTCGACTCTATATCTATCAAAGTAGTATAAGGGGCATAAAAAATAAAGAATGTGCCTGTAATCACATCAAGAGCGTCTATGTCCTCACGTCGTCGAGTAGCATAAACTAGTGCTGCTACCTCACCTCAGTCTAATTAGCACCTCTACCTTGTGCTCTCTGTCCTCTGCCCAATCCATTACCAACCCTCGCTAGACCATGACCCTTAGGTGGCTGCTATATTACCTTCTGAGGCTGAAAAAAACCTGAACTCAGAGCTTGCATATGATTAGAACGCAGTGGGCACTCTCTAATTCAGTGATCCATCGACCCAAAACATAAACAAGCCCCTAATCTCCTCCAACACTTGCCCGAATGGCACCTACCACAATCACTACATGGCTAAACCCCACTAGGAGCAATTGGAACTCTCACTTTAGAAGACCCATCAGATCTAGCCCACTTCCTAGGCTTCTGAACAGAACTAGAGGGCTTCGATTCCCTCCTATTCTTACCTCTCTCTTGATCCCTATTCTAGCACTCCACGTTTCGGCGATATTTGCCTTATCTACTAGAACGGTGAACTCTCGCTCCCCTGCAAAGCTATCAAAACCTTCAACCTATCCTTTAAACCATCCTCAAAACAAACACATGCAATCATACCAATCTGAGTTATACTTTTCCATTCAAATTTAAAACTTTTCATACTTAATCATGTTGTCCCTATTATAGGCATTGAGAGCGGTTGGAGACTAAATCGAGATCTTTAAAACACTTAGAAAAAATTTCATGTTTTGGAGAGTCACACGCCCGTGTGGTTTAGGACACGCCCATATAGGTAGGCCCTGTGGTCACACACTCCCGTGTCCTTAACCTGTGTAACTCTATGTTTATGACGTCATGCACCAAAAGGAGTCACACGGCCAAGTCACACGTGCCAAGCCGTGTGACGAATTTAATTTCCGAAAAATAAGTGCAGACTTCACACGCCCTAGACACATGCCTATGTCTCGGGGGCATGTCTCTGCCCGTATGTTTACAATTGGACATTTTGTTTTACAAAAACGAGGGTGCAGGAGACACACAACTGAACTACACGTCCATGGTGCAGACTGTGTGTCACATGCCTAGACACACGCTCATGTGTCTACCTGTGTGGACAAATATAAGGCTATTTACCAAGCCATTTGCCACCCTGAAAAACAAGCACAACTACACCACTTCAAAGACAAATAACATAACATAAGTAAGCCATCAAACATCCCAAAATCAAGTAATCCACACATCATTGCATACCATATCAATCATGCATATATCTCGCATACTTAGCAACTTAAACATGCAAACTACCTCAATCATGAATAACATCATCATATACATACACCAAGTATCAATATTGGCCAACTTTTATGGCCTTATACAAAACGATCATTCATCAAATAAACCAACATTCTTGGCCCAATGAACTATGACACATATAACAAAATAACTAAGTCCCTTATACATGCCATAACTTAAAATGCCAATAACTACATATACCAAAAGTTATTTGATAGTGTGAGACCATCCTCCAACGTTCTCCTAATCCAAGTTAGCTTGGTGACACTATAACGCAAGGGAAATATAGATAAGTAAGCTAAATAGCTTAGTAAGTTTATATGCAAATAATGAGCATTATAAACACACATTTAACATACCATTGAAATTACAATAATTTCATGGATACTATCAAACCCTTACGATCACAACTTACTCATTCACAACCTTACCAATACTTATCACATAACGAACTCATCTTTTAGGGGTTTCACAAATGTACCTGTGCCAACCATTACATAATCACTTGCACTCACATTTCATTATTTTGCTATATCACCCATTGAACCACTTGGAATTCTACAAGATACTCGGAAGTCTTGCACATAAGTGCCACACTTATTTGTAGCTGAAGCTACCACTTATCACTTGTAGTTGAAGCTACCACTTATCATTTGTAGCTGAAGCTACCACTTATCACTTGTAACCGAAGCTACCACTTATCACTTATCACTTAAACACTAGGGTTCCTAGTGACTTGTCACTTGTATCCTATTCAATTCCTAAGGTTCAATCGGGATCTTTCTCACTTGTCGAAGCTTCGTCGATATACACATTCAAATAATTATTTACAAGCAGACTAAGGTTAAAGTATTTAAAAACATAATATAGCAATGCATTATTTACATACGAACTTACCTCGGTCCAAAATGACAAGTTATTCGATTTAGTCCAAAATCTTTTCTTTTCCCTGATCAAGGTCGATTCCTCGTCTTTCTTGATTTGTAATACCAAATTTAAATCTTTTAATTATCACATTTTAGTTCATATTTTACAGTAAATCACATTTTATACACATGTTTTACAACTTTTGCAAATAATTCCTTTTATGCATTTTCATAAAAAACCACCTAGTTCATCAAATTACATGCATGTCACACATGGGTGAATAATTCCTTTAATTTTCTACCATTAATCATCAAATTACATGCATGTCACACATGGGTAAATTTTTAAACATAAACCCTACTTCAAAATAATGGTAGAAATAGGTAAATCGGGCTACGAGGACTTTAAAAATGTAAAGAACATTAAAAACGGGGCTTGGAGGCACTTATTATGAAGCTTGGAAGTTGAAGAAACCCTAGCTATGGTGTCCTTATAGATTTTTGGCTATGGGTGAGGATAATGGACATAATTTTTGACTTATTTTCCCTTTTTATTCTTTTATTAACCAAATGACCAAAATGCTCTTAAGGCCTTTCTTTGAAATTTTACCCTTCCATGTTCATTTTTGTCCATCATGATATATATTGGTCTAATTACTAAAAAAGGACCTCTAATATACAAACTCATTTCAATTAAACACCCAATGCTTCTAGAGCACAAATTTTACACTTTTTGCAATTTAGTCCTATTAATCAAATTGGACCCTCTATCGATAAAATTCCTTAACGATATTTTCACACATGCATTCAATCATATAATAAACCTTAAAACTTTATCATAATAATTTTTTCTACTTTGAATTCATGGTTTCAAAACCATCGTTCCATTTAAGCCCTAAAACGGGCTGTTACAACTCTCCCCTTTTAGGGACTTTAGTCCCCGAAAATCTTACCAAGAAATAGGTTTGGGTATTGTTTTCTCATAGCCTCCTTAGGTTCCCACCTAGCCTCTTCAACCCCATGTCTATGCCAAAGCACTTTCACTAATGCTATACTTTCATTCCTCAATTGTTTGACTTCCCAAGCCAAAATCTTAATCGGTTCTTCATCATATGTCATATCTGGTCAAATTTCAACATCTGTCAGTGAAATAACATATTATGTATTAGAACGATAGTGTCATAACATCTACACATGAAACACATCATGAATCCTTTCCAATGTTACTGATAGAACTAATAGATATGCCGCTGGCCCTATTCTTTCAATAATCTCATACGAACCAATAAAACGCGGACTCAACTTGCCTTTATGGCTAAATCTCAAAATCTTGTTCCACAGAGACACTTTCAGAAACATTGTATCACCAACCTAAAATTTAATCTCTTTCTTTTCAAATCTGCATACGACTTTTGCCTATCCGAAGTATCTTTTAAACAATACGACTTTTGCCTATCCGAAGTATCTTTTAAACAATCACAAATTACTTTCACTTTTTCTTCAGTTTCTCTTACTAAATCAACTCCATGAATTTACCTCTCACTAAGCTCGGTCCAATGCAATGAAGTTCGACATTTGCGGCCATAGAATGCCTCATACGGGGCCATTTTCAAACTTGACTGAAAACTATTGCTGTAGGCAAACTGTACCAACGGTAAATAATTTTCCCAACTACCTCGAAATTCCAATACACAACTTTGGAGCATATCTTCGAGGATCTGAAGTACCCTTTCAGATTGACAATCTGTTTGCGGATGAAACGTGGTACTAAAATTCAGTTTCGTGCCCAAGGCTTCTTGCAACTTTTTTGGAAACCTCAAAGTAAACATCGGATCTCCATACGAAATAATAGAAATAGACATTCTATGCAATCTCACAATTTCAGCAATATACAACTCACATAGCTTATCAAGTGAGTAATCAGTGTGTACTGAAATAAAGTGAGCTGATTTCGTTAATCGATCAAAAACAACCCATACGACATCTTTCTTTTCACAATTAGAGGCAAACCTGTCACGAAGTTTATTGTAATCTTATCCCGTTTCCACTCGGGAACCATCACTGGCTGAAGTAAACCTGAAGGCACTTGATGCTCGGCTTTCACTTGTTGACAAACTAAATACTTCAAAACAAACTCAAAAATGTCTCGTTTCATGCCTGGCCACCAATACAATTTCTTCAAATCATTTTACATTTTCACACTACTCGGAAGCATTGACAAACAACCACTATGTTCCCTGCATAAAATTTTTTGAATCAACTCAGCATATTTTGGAACACAAACTCTGTCACGGAACATCAAACAATCATCTAAACCAATCCGAAAATCTAAATCACTATCTAGTTCACACTGAGCTCTTTTTGGTTGCAATTCACTATCCTTCTTCTGAGCTTCACAAATTTGTTGAAGAAATAATGGTCTAGGTCTCAACTTGGCCAAAATTTAACCATCATCGGATAAAGCCAACCTCTTATTCATAGCTTTCAAAGCAAACAAGGACTTTCTGCTCAAAGCATTAGCAACTACATTCACTTTCCCTAGATGATAATCGATCACCAACTCATAGTCTTTTAACAACTAGAGCCTTATTTGTTGTCACAAGTCCAGATCCTTTTGATTCATCAAATACTTCAAACTCTTATGATCGGTAAAGATACGACATTTCTCACCATACAAATGATGTCACCAAATCTTTATAGCAAAAATGATGACAGCTAATTCCAAATCGTGTGTTAGGTAGTTCTTTTCGTGCGGTTTCAACTGTCTCGAGGCATAAGTTATCACCTTGCCCTTTTGCATCAACACATATCCAAGATCATTGAAAGACGCATCGCTATAAATTACAAACTCCTTCCCAGACTCAGGTTGTAGTAACACTGGTGCCTCAGTAAAAAATGCCTTCAAATTCTCAAAACTTTGCTGACACTTTTTGGTCCATTCGAACTTAACATCTTTTTGCAACAACTTAGTCATAGGTGTAGCAATCATCGAAAATCCCTTGACAAAGCGTCTGTAGTACCCGACTAAGCCCAAAACACTTCTAACCTCGGATATGTTCCTCTGCGGTTTCCACTCAACAATTATCAAAATCTTACTCGGATCAACCCTGATACCATCACCAGAAACAATATGTCCCAAAAATTTGACTTCACAAAGCCAAAACTCACTTTTACTGAACTTGGCAAACAATTTCTTTTCTCTAAAAATCTACAATGCTGTTCTCAAGTGTTCGGCATGCTAGGACTCATCTCAAGAATAAATCAAAATATATCTATGAAGACAACCACAAATTTATCCAAGAATGGTTAGAAAATTCGATTCATTGAATCCATAAATACAACCAGACCATTAGTTAAATCGAAAGGCATCACAAGAAATTCATAATGTTCATACCGTGTCTTGAAAGCGATTTTTGGTACATCAAACTCTTTAACCCTCAACTAGTAGTAACCAGATCTCAAGTCAATCTTTGAAAACATGGTCGCCCCTTTCAATTGATCAAACAAATCATCAATTCTAGGCAAAGGATACTTGTTCTTTATTTTCACCTTGTTAAGCTGTCTATAATTGATACAAAGTCTCATAGATCCATCCTTCTTCTTTACGAACAAAACGGGAGTGCCCTAGGGGGAGAAACTTGGTCTCACAAATCCCTTATCTGTCAACTCTTGTGACTGAGTTTTTAATTCTTTTAATTCGGTTAGAGCCATCGAATATGGAGCAATGATATCGGTGCAATCCCCGGTAACAAATCAATAGCAAACTCTATCTCCTTGATTAGTGGTAACCCAGGCAACTCTTTTAGAAACACATCCGGATACTCGCAACCTATCGGCACTGATTTAATCTGTAACTTAGACACTTTTATATTCAACACATACGCAAGAAATGCTTCGTAACCCTTTCTTATATATCTTTGAGCTGTCATTGAATAAATCACAATAGGCAATTCACCCAATACATCTTATTCAACTCGAAGAACTTCATTGTTCTGACATTCAATTCAATAACTTTTTGTCTACAATTTACTACCACATCATGAAGAGTCAACCAATCCATACCCGGTATAACATTAAATTCATCAAATGGCAACAACATCAAGTCAGCTAGAAAATAGTGACCTCAAATCATCAAAGGACAACTCTTACAAACCTTATTGACTAGCATATATTTGCCAGAGGGGTTTGACACTTTAATCACAAACTCAGTAGACTCAACAGGTAAATTCTTATTAATTACCAAATTTATGCAAATATGAGAATGAGTAGACCCGGTATCAATCAATACAATAACATTAGCATCATAAAGAGAAAATTTACCCGTGATAACATCAGGGGATGATGTGTCTGACCGAGCATGAATGGCATAAGCTCCAGCAGGTGCTCTAGCCTCAAATCTAACAGCTGAATCCTTAGATACATCTTTGCTACTTGATACATTTCCCACATTTTTCACTTGTCTCCCTCTAGCCACTATGTTGCTCGATCTTACATTCTGAACATCATCTTTTTCAACCACTTTAGGCAATCCTTGATAAAGTGCTCTTGAGAAGCACACTTGAAACAAGCTCGGTTAATCACCCAACACTCACTAGGATGTCGTCTACCACAATACTGGCATTCGGGGTTACTAGGTTTAGCATTACTAACGCTCGCTATAGATGTAGTCTGAGCCTTAGAACCCGAATATTGTTTCCCATAACCTCTGTTTAGGTTCCAACTGAAACAGTCGAACGAATATGCATATCCCTCGATTTCTTTGATAAAGACTGATAAGGCTTACTCATTGGCCTCTTTCTAAAATCTCTAGACTCACTCTCGACCTTTCTTTTCTCTTTGCTTAATTCTTCCGCTTACAAGCTCGATCAACAAGTACAACAAATTCCTTTAACTCAAAAATCCCAAAAAAACTATCTGATATCCTCATTCAGTCCATCCTCAAATCTCTTATGCATGATAGCCTCGATAGAAACACATTCTTGAGCATATTTACTGAGCCTAACAAACTCTCACTCATATTTAGCTACAGACATACGACCATGTTTCAGCTCTAAAAACTCTTTGCATTTCTGGTCGATAAATCGTTGGCTTATATACTTCTTTCTGAATTCCTCTTGAAAGAATGCCCATGTAACCCTCTCTATCGGTACCATAGATATAAGCATCTTCCACCAATGATATGAAGAATCCTTCAGCAACGATACAGCACATTTCAATCATTCTTTAGGGGTGCAAGAAAGTTCATCGAATACCCGAATAGAGTTCTCGAGCCAAAATTCTGCTTTCTCAGGGTCACCATCTACATTAGCCCTGAATTCTTTGGCCCTTTGCTTACGAATCTTATCAATCGAAGGCTTATTTAGTCTTACCAACTTTGCACCTTGAGGAGCTATGGGAACCAGCTGAGGAATAGGAGGGGTGGAGGAGGTTGAGCATTTGGATTCGCCCGAGTGAACTCTGTATACCATTCATTCATCATGTGGAGGAAGGCTTCCCTAAGCCCCTCTCCTTGACTATGCGTTATCGGCCTACTTTCAACAGGCACGGTCCCTTGCGCAGGAGCCGGCGCATTACTTTCAGCGTCATCAGTCGCTTCTCAACTGGGATCCATTTACTATATAAAAACACAATTTAAATTGTCAGGAGTCGTCACACTATCAAAATTTTATTTATGGCATGTATAACTAGACTCTCATACACGCTATGTTAGTTTGAGAATCGACTAAACCATAGCCATGATACCACTAAAATGTAACACCCCTTACTTCTATTTGTTGCCAGAATAGGGTACAAGAAGTTACTGCACTTAAACACTTGCAATCATACCAATCCAAGTCATAATTTTCTATTCAAATTTAAAATTTTTCACACTTAATCATATTGTCCCTATTATAGGCCTACGAGGCTCAAAACATACATTGAGAGCGGTTCGAGACTAAACTGAGATCTTTGAAACACTTAGAAAAAATTTCATGTTTCAGAGAGTCACACGCCCGTGTGGTTTAGGACACGCCTGTGTGGGTAGGCCGTGTGGTCACACACACTTGTGTCCTCAACCTATGTAACTCTATGTTTATGACATCATGCACCAAAAAGAGTCACACGGCCAAGTCATACGCCCATGTGCCAGGCCGTGGGGTGAATTTAATTTCCAAAAAATGGGTGCAGACTTCACATGCCCTGTACACACGACTCTATCCCGGGGTCATATCCTTCACATGGCTGAGACACATGATTGTGTCTCTACCCATGTGTTTACTACTGGACATTCTGTTTTGCAAAAACTAGGGTGCAGGGGACACACGGCCGAACTACACGCCCATGGTGCAAGCCGTGTGTCACATACGGCCTAGACACACGGTCGTGTGTCTACCCATGTGGACAAATATAAGGCTATTTACCAGGCCATTTGCCATCCTGAAACATAAGCACACTTACACCACTTCAAAGGCACATAACATAACATAAGTAAGCTATCAAACATCCCAAAATCAAGTCATCCATACATCATTCGCATACCATATCAATCATGCATATATCTCGCATACTTAGCAACTTAAACATGCAAACTACCTCAATCATGAATAACATCATCATATACATACAACAAGTATCAATATTGGCCAACTTTTAATGGCCTTATACAAAATGATCATTCATCAAAATAAACATTCTTGGCCCAATCAAATATGATACATATAACAAAAAAACTAAGTCCCCTATACATTCCATAACTCAAAAATGCCAATAACTACATATACCAAAAGATATTTGATAGTGTGAGACCATCTTTCGACATTCTCCTAATCCGAGTTAGCTTGGTGACACTATAAAACAAGGGAAATATAGATAAGAAAGCTAAATAGCTTAGTAAGTTTATATGCAAATAATGAGCATTATAAACACACATTTAACATACAATTGAAATTATAATAATTTCATGGATACTATCAAAACCTTACAATCACAACTTACTCATTCACAACCTTACCAATAGTTATCACATAACGAACTCATCTTTTAGGGGTTTCATATATGTACCTCTGCCAACCATTACATAATCACTTGCACTCACATTTTGTTATTTCACTACATCACCGTTGAACCACTTGGAATTCTAAAGGATACTTGGAAGTCTTGCACATAAGTGCCATACTTATTTGTAGCTGAAGCTACCACTTATCACTTGTAGTCGAAGCTACCACTTATCATTTGTAGCCGAAACTCCCACTTATCACTTGTAGCCAAAGCTACAACTTATCACTTATCACTTAAACACTAGGATTCCTAGTGACTTATCACCTATATCTTATTCAATTCCTAAGGTTCAATCGGGATCTTTCTCACTTGTCGAAGCTTCGTCGGTATACACATTCAAATAATATTCACAAGTATACTAAGGTTAAATTATTTAAAAACATAATATAGCAATGCATTATTGACATACAAACTTACATCGGTCTAAAATGATAAGTTATTCGATTTAGTCCAAAATCTTTTCTTTTTCCCGAACAAGGTAGATTCCTCATCTTTCTTGATTTGTAATACCGAATTTAAATCATTTAATTATCACATTTTACTCCATATTTTACACTAAATCACATTTTATACACATGTTTTACTACTTTTACAAATAAGTCCTTTTATGCATTTTCATCAAAAACCACCTAGTAAAAGTTATTTATCATAAATCAAACTTTAATTTTCTACCATTAATCATTAAATTACATGCATGCCACACATGGGTAAATTTTTAAACATAAAGCCTACTTCAAAATAATGGTAGAAATAGTTAAATCGGGCTACGAGGACTTCAAAAATGTAAAGAACATTAAAAACGGGGCTTGGAGGCACTTATTATGAAGCTTAGAAGTTGAAGGAACCCTAGCTATGGTGTCCTTATAGATTTTTGGCTATGGGTGAGGAAGATGGACACAATTTTTGACTTATTTTCCCTTTTATTCTTTTATTAACCAAATGACAAAAATGCCCTTAAAGCCTTTCTTTGAAATTTTACCCTTCCATGTCCATTTTTATCCATCATGATATATATTGGTTTAATTACTAAAGAAGGACCTCTAATATACAAATTCATTTCAATTAAACACTCAATGCTTCTAGAACACACAATTTACACTTTTTGCAATTTAGTCCTTTTAATCAAATTGGACCCTCTATCGATAAAATTCATTAACGATATTTTCACACATGCATTCAATCATATAATAAACCTTAAAACTTTATCACAATAAATCTTTCTACTTCAGATTTGTGGTTTCAAAACCATCGTTCCATTTAAGCCTTAAAACGGGTTGTTACAACTCTCCCCCTTTAGGGATTTTTGTCCCCGAAAATCTTACCATGAAATAGGTTTGGGTACTATTTTCTCATAGCCTCCTCAGGTTCCCACGTAGCCTCTTCAACCCCATGTTTATGCCAGAACACTTTTTCTAATGCTATACTTTGATTCCTCAATTGTTTAACTTCTCGAACCAAAATCTTAACCGGTTCTTCATTATATGTCATATCCGGTCGAATTTCAACCTCTTTCAGTGAAATCACATGTGATGGATCAGAACGATAGCGTTGTAACATAGACACATGAAACATATTATGAATCCTTTCCAACTCTGCCGGTAAAGCTAACCGATATGCCACTGGCCCTATTCTTTCAATAATCTCATACTTTACGGCTAAATCTCAAAATCTCCTTCCACAGGCACACTTTTAGAAACACTTTATCACCAACCTGAAATGCAATCTCTTTTCTTTTCAAATCTGCATAGGACTTTTGTTTATTCGAAGCACCTTTTTAAACAATCGCTGACTACTTTCACTTTTTCTTTGGTTTCTCTGACTAGATCAACTCCATGAATTTGTCTCACTAAGCTCGGTCTAATATAATAGAGTTCGACATTTGCGGCCATAGAATGCCTTATACAGGGCCATTTTCAAACTCGACTGAAAACTATTGTTGTAGGCGAACTCTACCAATGGTAAATACTTTTCCCAACAACCTCGGAATTCCAATACACAACTTTAGAGCATATCTTCGAGGATTTGAATTACCCTTTCAGATTGACCATCGGTTTGTGGATGAAACGTGGTACTAAAATTTAGTTTCGTGCCCAAGGCTTCTTGTAACTCTTTCCAAAACCTCGAAGTTAACCTTAGATCTCTATCCGAAATAATAGAAATAGGCACTCTGTGCAATATCACAATTTCAGCAATATACAACTTAGCTAGCTTATCAAGTGAGTAATTGGTGTGTTTTGGAATAAAGTGAGTTGATTTCATCAATCGATCAACAACAAGCCATACGACATCCTTCTTTTGGGAGTCAGAGGCAAACTTGTCACAAAGTCCATCGTAATCCTATCCCATTTCAACTCGGGAACCATCACTGGCTGAAGTAAACCCGAAGGCACTTGATGCTCAACTTTCACTTGTTGACAAGCTAAACACTTCGACACAAACTTAGAAATGTCTCGTTTCATGCCTGGCCACCAATACAATTTCATCAGATCATTATACATGTTCACACTACCCGGATGCACTGCCAAACAACCACTATGTGCGTCACGTAAAATTTTCTGAATCAACTCAACATCTTTCAAAACACATACTCTGTCACGAAACATCAAACAATCATCTGAACCAATCCAAAAATCTAAATCACTATCTAGTTCACACTGAGCTCTTTTTGCTTACAATTCACTATCCTTCTTCTGAGCTTCACAAATTTGTTGAAGAAACAACAGTGTAGCTCTCAACTCGGCCAAAATTGAACCATCATCAGACAAAGCTAACCTCGTATTCATAGCTCTCAAAACAAACAAGGACTTTCTGCTCAAAGCATCAACAACTACATTCACTTTCCCCAGATGATAATCAATCACCAACTCATAGTCTTTTAACAACTCGAGCCACCTTCGTTGTCGCAAGTTCAGATTCTTTTGATTAATCAAATACTTAAAACTCTTATGATTGGTAAAGATACGGCATTTTTCATAGTACAAATGATGTCACCAAATCTTTAAAGCAAAAATGATTGCATCCAATTTCAAATTGTGTGTCCAGTAGTGAATATTTATATGAAGATCCATGAAGGGTTTAAAATCCCAGAAGGATATAGAATTTCTCGAGAAAATTGCTAGATCAGATTAAAAAAAAGTTTATATGGATTAAAATAATCTGGACGTATATGGTACAATCGTCTCAGTGAATATTTGTTGAAAGAATGTTATAAAAATTATCCAAATTGTCCATGTGTTTGTATAAAAAGGTCTGGATTAGATTTTGGGATAATTAGTGTTTATGTTGATGACCTAAATATTATTGGAACTCCCAAAGAGCTTGATGTGTCACTCTACTAATTAAAATTAAGACAAAGGCAAGCACACCTATCGAATAGTAGTATAGCTATGGTGAGTAGGGAATATCGTATCTACGAGGGATAAAAGTACTAGTAATTACTATTTTTCTATTATTTAGCTGATAAATTGGGATGATTGTTTTGAATCTAAAATTAACTAAACTAATTACTAAGAACACAATAGAGAATGAATTTAGGAAAAATAATCAAATAAAACCAAATGAGATAGGCAATACCTAGGAAAGAATCCATCTAGATTTCACTTATTATTCTGAATCTGAATTAAATGATTTATTCACTTGCGCCTTGATCGGTAAAAATCCCTAAATTATGTTAATATCTCTTTCGAGAGTAAAAAAAACTGACTCTAGGTTGATTAATTAAAATTTCTTTCTAATTAAAACCCCTATTATCATATTAACTTGATCTATCGATTCCCCTATTAGATTTGACTCTAATCTAGTAGATTTATGTTGTCCTATTTCAAGTATTGCATGCAACTCAACTCAATTATGCTAGATCTACTCTTAAATAAAGACTTTTGCTCTACTGAAATAAGCACATTAAACATGAATTAATATTCTGGAAATATTAAAACTTGAAATAAGCATACATAATTAAGAACAAGAATCAAGTATTTATCATATAATTCAGAAATCAAATAATAAGAATCATATAGGTTTCATCTTTCCTAGGTATCTAGAGAACTTAGTTCATAATCTAGAATAACATCATCTCAAAATTAGGAAAATAACAAGCCATAAAGAAGCCCAATAAAACTTCTAAAGAAATTGAATGGAGATCTTCAATCTTAAAGGAGATCCACTTCTGAAATGAATCTAGTGGCGTTCTTCGAGTCTTTTCTTTGTTCTACTCTGCGTGCCTCTTTAGGTCCTCTTCTATTGTATATTTATAGACTTTAGAATGCTCAGAAAGTCTAAAAATTAGGTTTTTTCCATGTGTTTCAGAAACAGGGAGCGATATCGACATGGGTTGGCACATGGGTGTATGGCCATGTAACATTCAAAAATTAGGGGTTAGTGGAGTCAGGTTTTGGAATCGAGAGAGAGTGGTCATGCCTTAATTTTAAGATTATCTATGCATTTTAAGGAAATAAATAAGGTATTGGTTTGTTGGTTAAGTGTTAGTGAAACATTCCTTGAAACTCAAGTTCAAATCCCTTCTCTCTCACCATTTTTATTATTTTGCAAATTTTGCCTTAAACCCTAGTATGCGACATGCCTTGTTTTTAAAATAAATATTCCAAAATTCTTTCAAGAATGAGGAAAAAGCCTAATGGTTAAAATGAATATGAGAAAGCATGGAAATTAAATGAGGTCCCAAGTTGAAATCCCTTCCCTTGCGAAATAATTAAATTATGCAAAATTCTTTGTTTTTTTAATGTATGTGCCATCCATACCCTTGAACCCTAAGTATAAATATAAAATTTTATTGTATTTTTTAGCCTTTAATTCAAATTTTACCTACCCAAGCCGTTCACCCTCTTCCTCTCTTCTTTTCTCTTCAATTTTCTTTCTTTCTCCCACTTTTGTGGTCAACTATACCTAGTTTTACCATATCTTTCTTCTTTTTCTTTTTTCCACAAGATTTGTTAACATATTCTCCACCATATTTCTGTCATTTTTCCTCATTAAAGTCAGCCCCAAATTTAAAATCTTGAACTCTAAGATTGATCCCGAACATTGCCAAGAAAGTGTTACTGTCGTGTCTTTCGACTAGCTTAGTAAGGTCTCTTTTTTCTTCAATTTCTTGATTATTTTTTTAATTAAAAACAAAAATTTCTAGATCTTGAATTTGGTGGATTTTAAATGATTTAAAAGGTATTTTTCCAGATTGTAATGAAATCTCAAAGCGTTTTAAAATTCAACTACAATTTTGGCCACCGCGAGTGGTGGTGCATGTACCTATAGGCAAGAAAAGAGGTTGTTTTGTTTCTTGTTTCTTGCCTATATATTTCTAGCATTAATTTGAGTTCTTGAACCATCCTAATCAGCTTTTAAATCATTTTCAATTATGGAAAACATTCTTGATCGATTGGCTATTCGGATCCTACAAATCGTGAAGCATAAGTGCAATTAAGGGTAACCATTTTGTTATTTTGACCTTAGTTGTTGGGTAAAGGTTATGAATTGATTAAATGAAGGGATTTAATAATTAATTAGCTACTTATTTGCCAGTATATTATTGAATTAGGTGCTAATCCAAACACCCCAAATCACCTGTAAAGGTAAAGAACGATTGTAGGTACGGTTTGTATCGATACAATGTAAGGAATCTAACTAGTTTTGATTCATAAAATAGCTATAATTTCAATAATTGGTTTGAATTCATAAGTGGGTGTAACAGCTCGAATTAGGGGCTAAACGGAATAGTGGTTTTGAAACCATGAATCTAAAGCCTAAAATATTTTTTTCGCTTGAGATTTGATGTTTATTGGGTGCTTGAATAATTATGTGAAATTATGGTGTATGAATTTTGTTGTTTGCATGTCCAAGTTGGTAGGTTAGACTAAATTGCAATAGGTGAAAATATGGGTTTTAATCCATAAAGGTATTTGATTGAATTGGGTTTTTAACTTAGGGGTCCTTATATGGTAATTAGGTCATTTTAACCTTGTTTGTATAAAAATGCCCAAGGAAGGATAAAAATAACAAAGGTTTTAATGAAGGGTATTTTAGTCATTTGGATAATTAAAGAAATAAATAGGGAAAATGAACCAAAAATTTGTCCATCTTCCTTATGTGTTGGCCGAATATAGCAAGGGACCATAGCTAGGGTTTTGACAACTTCTCAAGCTTATAATCGAGAAGAACGAGGAATCGACCTTAACCGAGGTAAGGATAAGGTTCCAGACTAAATTGAAAACTATCGCATTTTGTTATCAAGGTAAGTTTATATGTAAGCAATACATCGATTTTAATTTTATAATAATAATTTAATGCATGTTATGGATAATGTTGGATGATTTCTATGATTTTGTGAACTATGGAAATTTGGAGTTCCCTATTGAACCTTCAGAAAATGAAAGATATGGATAATGTGTAGCTAGGTCACATGTGTGGTTCCGAGGGTAGGATACCATGTGTACAAGAGAGCTACGAGATGCTATGTGGTAGCTAGGTCACATGTGTAATACGGTGTGTATACCATGTGTACAAGAGAGCTATGAGATAATAATTTCATAAGTAGCTAGGCCACATGCATAATACTGGGTGTATACCATGTGTACACAAAAGCTATGGGTTAAAAATAGCTAGATTGCATGTATGGTATCGAGAGTGTGTCATGTAGACACGAGGGCTATGTTATATGTAGCTAGGTCACATGTGTGATTCTGAGTGTTGGACACCATGTAGATACGAGAGCTACGGGTTTAATGGCTAGGTCACATGGGTGATATTGAGAGTTCACCATGTGTACATGAGAGCCGGATTCTGCGTTGGTGGAGCTATGTGCTAAAACCATCGAGTATCGGATGTTATTCCGAAGGGTTCAACGGGAAAGTTTACTAAAAGAGATTTGTGTGGCTATGTGGTATGTAAGTGCAGGTGCATTTATGAGCCAATGAATATATGGGCAAGTGTATATGTATGCAAGGGTGCATGTAAACTTAAGTAAATGTAAATAATGTGCTTGGTATGTAACACCCCAAACTCGGCCTTGAAGTTAGGCCCGAATCTGGTGTGTCACATTGAAGTGTTTTTCAAAAACCATCTTTTCAATAAAACCCTTCTTAAAGAAATTTGTTGCAAACTAAAACTTGTGTTTTTTTATTTTCAAAACGTGGTCAACTAAAAGTTAATCCCTTTTAAAAAAAATTATTACCTTTAAAACCTTCTTTGTTGCGAAAGCTTAATTTAGTTAGTTGCGGAAGACGTAGTGTTCGAAAACAGTTAACATTTTGGAAAAACTGTGATTCACCTCTAGCAGATATAATTCAAAGTAAATAAAAACCTTAAAATAAAAATCCAAAAATTATAAAAGGCCCTATTACAAACCAAACCCAAAATAAAGTACTTGAGAGTAAATAATCAAAACAGAAAGCATAAATAGTGTGTGGCCTTCTCCAAGTCCCTCGCAGCTCCGATCCGTCTAAGGCTGGGGATTACCTGAAAGGTTAATAAATGGGGTGAGTTTACGAAAAATCAGTGTGTAATCCCTTACTACAAATACGAATAGTCAATCATGTAAAAGAATTAAAAAGTTTGCCCTACCACAGTTCCAGTATCAATTGGGCCTTAGCCCACTATAACAGACTGCACCAGATGGGCCTTAGCCTATTACAGAATCAGAAAACATTATCAGAACTAGAATCAAAATGAGAATCAGAATCAGAATCAAAATTAGATCAGAGTCCGTATCAGTATCAGAATCAGAACCAGAATCAGAATCAGTATCAATTAACAGAATCAGAATCAGAATAAGAATGTGAATGTAATCCCAACACAGTCCAGCCATCACACCACCCGTACTAGCCAGCACACCATGTAGGGAATAACTTAACCCACCCAACCAGCACACCTCAGTTGCAGCTTAGCTGCCAGTAGCAGTAATTTGTGGCCAAGCCACCAGAACAGTAATACGAGGCAAAGGCCCTTTCAGCATACGTGGCATTGCCATTTAACAGAATACGTGGCACAAAGCCTTCGATAATGGGTCTATAATCGGCCTAAAGCCTGTGATATTGGCACAAAGCCTTCGATAATGGCACAAAGCCTTCAGTAATGGCACAAAGCCCACAATAACGGTACACAGCCCATAATATCAATATCGCAGCAAAGCTGCTAGTAATAATAATGCAACATAGCTGCTAGAAACAATAAATGTGGCAAAGCCACTAGTATCAGTAATTGTGGCATAGCCACCAGTAACAGTGAATGTGACATAGTCACCAGTACAGTACTTCCTCTGTACAAAATCCCAACCCATACAACATGTCGTGTATGCAGAATATCATGCCCATATTTAAATCAAACAATCACAGTCAAATCATTCATATCACCAACATATATTCACAATCAAATCCGTCAAACACACAGTCCAAGTCAGTCACTTGCCCACGAGGGCAAAACAATCATTTAACACCCTAGGGCCAAAACGATAATTTTACCCCACAGGTGTATCTCGATAATTCTACACTACAGGGGTATTTCGGTAATTCTACCATATAGGAGTATTTTGGTGATTCTACCCTATAGGGGTATTTCGGTAATTTTACCATACAGGGTTATTTCGGTAATTCCAAAAGTTAGGGATATTTTAGTAATTTTGTTATCCAGAGGTATTTCGATAATTTTGCAAATTAAGGGTAAAACAGTAATTTTACAAATCAGGGGTAAAATGGTAATTTTACAAATCAAGGGTAAAATAGTAATTTTACAAATTAGGGGAAAAATGGTAATTTTACAAATTAGGGGTAAAATGGTACTTTTACAAATCGAAGGTATTTTTGTAATTTTACAAATTGGGGGTATTTTTGTAATTTTACAAATCAAGGGTAATTTAGTAATTTTACAAATCAGGGGTATTTTTATAATTTTGTAAACCAAGGGTATTACAGTAATTTTGTAAACCAAGGGTATTTCAGTAATTTTGTAAATCAAGGGTATTTTAGTAATTTTGTAGATCGAGGGTAAAACGGTAATTCTATAAATCGGGGGTACTTTTACAAGTCGAGGGTATTTCAATAATTTGGTAAACTAAAGCATTCTAAACAAAGATAACAATGCGAATGGGCCTAAAGCCCATTCTTGGCCCAAATGGGCCCACACGCTCGTGTGGCCCTTTTAGCCCAAATCTAGCCAAAGATATAAGATTCACCTAATCTAGTCCAATATTTACTACACAATCAAACAACTTATCCAATTGGGCCCGTAGGCCCATTCGGCCCACATGGCCCCTTTCGACCCATCGCGGCCCGAAGTAGCCATCCTACAACTAGAGTAGTGAGAAATACACACTTGATAGGAGACTAGAGTTCATCCGCGCTCTGAGCACTTTTAGCCGATGCCCAACCCAAACGAGCCCGCCATAAAGTGAAAGGGATCAGCCAAGAAAGTACCCTTGCTCTCCTCATGGTTCTCCCTATTTAAAGCCAGCTTCGCATCCACTCTTATGTTAGCTTCCCGATGTGGGATCCCCCCATCATCAGAGTTTAAATTCAACACCAACTCTTGCCGCCCCCTGTTAGCAAAATAAATGCTCTTTGATTGCCATGAGTTTCGAACCTTGGACCTTGCCACCTTCCAGTCTCTTATGTGGCGCTCCTTTGCCACTAGACCACAAGGCTTTTTGTGGCACAATTTCTCCAACAATATTCTTAAGGCCTACCTACTACACCCAGGGTTTAATTCACCTTAAACCAATATTTTTGCTAAAGTCCAGGTTTGAACCTAGGACTTCTCCAACACTCCCCAAACCCCTTAACCATCACATCAATACGCCATTCAATGAATATGGGCCAGGGGCCCACTACGTAACCCAAGTAGGGCCCACGTGCTCGTATGGCCCGCCAAGCCAGATTTGCCTACAGCCACATGTACGACACAGTCAGTCCACTAATTCTCGTAAGTCCAAAGACAACGACTCGTGTGGGCCCACAAGCCCATTCGGCCCACACGACCCATTCTTCCAGACCTAATTTCGGGGCGTTACATGGTATGTATATAATATTGGTAAAGTTAAATGGGTAAGTTGATATGTGATGATATGATTTTTGGACATTAAGAGAGTTGGTATGATGTTAATTATTTGCATATAGACTTATTAAGCTTTTTGAAGCTTACTCATTTCTCTTTTCCCTTATTTTATACAGTAGTCAAGCCAGCTCAAAGATCGGGAAGCGTAGGAGGATCACCCACACTATCCACAATGTTCTTTTGGTATAGTAATATGAATTCTTTTGAACTATGGCCTGTATAGGGACTTAATGGTGTTGTAAGTGTCAAGTTGGTTTGGCCATCATGTGGGCATTTGTCTTTTGATAAGTTGTTTTGTAATTAAGGCCATGTGATATGGCCAAATGATGATATTGGTTTATATATATATATATATATATATATATATCTTTATGAGGTAATTCATGAAATGCTTGATGTGCTTGTGTGTGGATGAATTGATATATGTTGTTAAACTAATTGTCATTTAGATGCCTAAAATGTGTATGGTGTGTAGTAATAAAAATGATATAAGTTTGTATATGTTTTGGGGCAAAAGAAGGCTTGGAAAATAGCCTAATTTAGGGCCACATGGCTGACCACCACGGCCATGTATGTATGGCGTGTGAAACCTGCATGAAAATTTTGGAGATGAAGGACGTCGCATGGCCTGGTCACACGGGCGTGTTCCGTGGTAGTGTGACAAAATTTGCATGCGGACTTCATAAACAGAATACTCTAGTTTTTCACATGGGTGGCCAAACGGGCATGTCAAGGCCGTCTAAAGGACACGGGTGTATGCTCGGCCGTGTGAAAACCCCTGTAGGTTCAAAATGAAAAATAAATTTACAATAATTCCATACGGGTTGGGGACACGGGCGTGTGTGACCACACGACCCGCACAGACGGACGTGTCCCTGTCTCACACGGCCATGTACCCTGTTTTTGACCAAATTTTCCAAAAGTTCTAGGTTTGATCCCGAACAACTCCTAAACTATGTTTTGGGCCTCGTAGGCCCATTTTAAAGATTGTATGATATGTTATGAAAAAGTTTTAAATTGAAACGAAATTTTATGGCCTGATTGTAAATGGTTGTTTATGTTATTGTTTGGTAATGCCTCGTACTCGATTCCGGCATCAAACTCAGGTAAGAGGTGTTACAGCGGGTTTTTGGGGCTGGTTTAATGGTAAATTTATTGAATTTATAATGAATTTTGGTTTAGGTTTGTTTAAGGAATTATTAATCAAAATTGGAAGTTTTGCTAGTGTACAATGAGAAAGCAAAAAAAAAAAAAAGAAAAGGTATGGGTCCTAAACTCATAAAGTTGTTTGAAAATGTTAAATATCATGTTATATATATGATAAATTAGCTTGCTGACTGGATTTTCTTAATAGCCAAATTATTGATTTTGTGAATCTAGACCAGGTATGTTTTGAGCCTTAAAAGATTGACATTTGGCAAAATTGCTAGTTTGGTAGTATGGATGTTTTATTGAGTTTGTAATTGCATATTTGAGTTATGAGATATGAGAATGTTTGACTGAATGATATAATGTGTTTAGATATTAAGTTTATGTATGATTTAAACGCATGAAATATTTGTTATATTGTGTATTGAAAAGGGTGCTATTTATGCACAATGAAAATTTATAAAGTATGTGAAATTGAACATTATTGATTGATACCAACACAATGGTAATTTGAAAGATCAGAATACTGTTTCCATTTATTGAAAATATGTGATTATTGGGGATATGCTGAGCATGTCAAATGAATGTGAAAAGTATTGATATATGACTATATATATGAGATTGTGTGACATATTGCATATGCATTGGGTTTGGATTTTGTGGTTGATGGAGGAGTTCCGTGGAGTACCGGTGACATATTGAGTCCGCATTATTTGTAGTCAATGCACTGCACCTAGAGTACTGAGGGGATTGGCAATTTTATCGCATATTATATGTTAGTGGCGATTGTATTGCACTATTTGATATCTGATAGAATTTTTGCATTATTGATTATTCAGTGGTTTTACCACATTGAGCTATGCTCATAATGTTTTGGAGTTTGGCAGACAGGTTCTAGGGAACTCGTTGTGTGTAGCGAATGGTATGGGTAATAACCTTTTTGCATTGCATTATGGGCATGACATATTTGAATGTTATTGATTTATGCTGTGCATTGTATTTTTTTGTATTAAATGGTATCAAAATTAATGGTTGTTACTCGAATGAACGATGACCTATGCTCGTACACCATTTGACATCAATTTGATAATAGCTATGTAACGATATGAAATTCCTATGATGGTTCTGTTTTCTTCTATTAAAGCTAATCTGTTTCACTGTATTCGATATTTATGTTCGTTTAAATAATTATTTGACTCACACTAATCTTTTCATAAGCTCACCCCCAATGTGTTTAACTTCTCAGGTAAACCTCAAAATTAGGACTGACTCGACATTTGGAGAATCAACTTGGACCTCAGATTATTACTATTTAATTATGTATTATTAAGTATTTATTGGTTTTGGCTTGTAATTTTTAATTATTTCTGGTCTGTGGCTTGGTAACTTTTCTTTTAGGGATTTTTGCATGCATGAATTACTCAAGCATAATAATTGGATAATGCATGATATCTGGCCTAAGAAAATTTGATACTATTCCCTAGTTTCCACTACATTGAAAAGGAATTGTTTTTTTTTAAATAGATAAGACAACTAATTTTTCAAAATGACTTGAAAAATGGTTTTTCTGCTGCATTAGTTTAACTTTGAGTTTTTTTTTTTAAATAAGAGTGACAAGCAAATGATTTTTCTAGAACAACACTATCAACAATAAAATGAATCCTAAGCATACATGACCTAATGAATGAATGCTTTTAAGCTAACTCAAAGTACAACTACGGTTTTCTCTAAAATGAGTTTATTTAAAGTCTTAAAAAGTAACGTAAGTTAGCTTAGCCATTTCGATGGCTAATGTAGCTTTCTCAATCTAGCCATAACGTCTAGGCTGGGTTTGGGAGGTTTCATTTAGTGTAATCAGAGCCTTGGTTCAAAACCGCAGACTGAGTTTTTAAATATACTTAAATAAGTCTACATACATGCATACATGAAAAAGGGGAAATTTGGGAAAAACAAGCCACATAGAATTTTGAAAATGATATTTTACAAAGAAAATCAAGTCTAAGACTCCAATGTCTGTTGCCATAGAAAAGATGTAGTTAAGTTATAGGTAAACACTTGAGGTTTATTACTGTAGACATAGAACTGAAATAGTTAGTATTTAATTTTTCTTTGAAATTGTAAGATAGGAAACTAAAAATTGATTGAACTTAGCTAGTGATTTTTTTTTTTTGTAAAACTGTAGATCAAATTTAAGATCATAGGATACATAATTAATAACTATAGAATGAGGAACCATGGGGCTCAACATAGAGCTACACAATTTGAGTCATTTGCTTCTCAAAGAATTGTGCCTAGCCCTAAGAAGACTAACACTGTGATTGCGCCTACTTTTGAATGTGAAAACTAAGAGGTTGGGGATGATGCATTGTCTATCCCAAGTGATATTGGGAGTTTTAGAAAAGGTTTCAAGATTATGGTTGAAATGAATAATATGGAGGAAGAAACTAAACGCTTGGAGTGCAAAAGAAAGGAAGAGAATAAAGTTCAAAAAAACAATAGAGTCTGCTTCCGCTAGATGAAATTCGTGACCTTTAAAGTGGGCCAGATGAGTCAGGCCTTAAGAAAAGTTTGTAGTAGTTATTACTGGAGAAACTGTTAGATTAGCAAGGATTTCGATTTGTAGATATTGTGGTAAGTGTAATCTAGTAGAATTTCTATCAAAATTGGGAATAGGGGTAGAGGAATCTGTTAGCAACGTTTCCTTAATTAGATATGCAAAATATATGTTGGGAATTTAAGGAGACACATTGTTTGGAATTGTGTTGGAATCAGAGTTGTGCAGCGAAAGCTTTGTGGCCTAGTTTGAAGAAAAGGGGTAATAGATTTTGTGACTAAGAAAATTTCGAGGACGAAATCTCTTTAAGGAGGGGAGAATTGTAACATCACAAAAATCAAGGGTTAGTAGAGTCAGGTTTAGGAATCGAGAGAGAGAGAGGTCATGCCTTAATTTTTAAGATTATCTATGCATTTTTAGGAAATAAATGAGGTATTGGTTTGTTGGTTAAGTGTTAGTGAAACATTCCTTGAAACCCAAGCTCAAATCCTTTCTCTCACACCATTTTTATTATTTTGCAAATTTTGCCTTAAACCTTAGTATGCGATATGCATTGTTTTTAAAATAAATATTCCAAAATTATTTCAAGAATGAGGAAAAAGCCTAATGGTTAAAAGAAATATGAGAAAGCATGAAAAGTAAATGAGGTTCCAAGTTGGAATCCCTTCCCTTGCGAAATAATTAAATTATGCAAAATCCTTTATTTTTTTAATATGTGTGCCATCCATACCCTTGAACCCTAAGTATAAATATACATTTTATTGTATTTTTCAGCCTTTAATTCAAATTTTACCTAACCAAACCGTTCACCCTCTTCCTCTCTTCTTTTCTCTTCAATTTTCTTTCTTCCTCCCATTGTTGTCGTCACCTACACCTAGTTTTACCATATCATTCTTCTTTTTCTTTTTGCCACAAGATTTTTTAACATATTTTCCACCATATTTCTGTCATTTTTCCTCATTAAAATCTTCCCCAAATCTAAAATCTTGAACTCCAAGATCAATCCCAAATATTGCCAAGAAAGTGTCATTGTTGTTTCTCTCAACTAGCTTGGGTAAGGTCTCTTTTTTTCTTCAATTTCTTGATTAATTTTTTTAATTAAAAACAAAAATTTCTAGATCTTGAATTTGGAAGATTTTAAATTATTTCAAAGGTATTTTTCTAGATTTTAATGAAGTCTCAAAGCATTTTAAAATTCAGCCCCAATTTTGGCCACCGTAAGTGGTGGTGCGTGCACCTATGGGCAAGAAAAGGGGCTATTTTGTTTCTTATTTCTTTCCTATATTTTTCCAGTGTTAATTTGAGTTCTTCAACCCTCATAATCAGCTTTTAAATTCATTTCAATTATGGAAAACGTTATTGATTGATTGGCCATTCGGATCCCACAAATCGTGAAGTGTAAGTGAAATTAAGGGTAACTAGTTTGTTATTTCGACATAGTTGTTGGGTAAAGGTTATGAATTGATTAAATGAAGGAATTTAATTATTAATTAGCTACTGATTTTCAAGTATATTATTGAATTAGGTGCTGACTCAAACACCCCAAATCACCCGTAAAGGCGAAGAATGATTGTACGTATGGTTTGTATCGATACAGTGTAAGGAATCTAACTAGTTTGGATTCATAAAAAAAGTTATAATTTCAACGATTGGTTTGAATTCATAAGTGGGTGTTTTGGGGCTGGTTTAATGGTAATTTTATTGAATTTATAATGAATTTTGGTTTAGGATCTTTTAAGGAATTATTAAGGAAAATTGGAAGATTCGCTAGTGTGCTACCAGAAAGCAAAAAAATAAGGTGTGGGTCCTAAAATCATAAAGTTGTTTGAAAATGTTAAATATCATGTTATATATATGATAAATTAGCTTGCTGATTGGATTGTCTTAATAGCCAAATTATTGATTTTGTGAATGGCCGAACCAAGTACATTTCTAGCCTTAAAAGATTAACATGTTGGTAAAATTGCTAGTTTGATAGTATGGATGTTTGATTGAGTTTGTAATTGCATATTTGAGTTATGAGATGTAACAACCCAATTTAGACCCTATTCAAAATAGTGGTTTCGGGACCACGAATCCGAGTCAAAAAAATATTTAAAATTTATTCTTTGTGTTTATCATGTGTGAATTTATATGTGTTAATTTTTTGTGTTTTAATTTTACTATTTGGATGTCGATTTAGTAAAAAGGGCTTAATCGCGTAAAGTGAAAAGTTAATAGTTAAATGTGCAAATGCCTAATTGAACTTGTCTTTATAATATGATGCACTTATGTTGTAATTAAGCCATTAGTAATAATATGGACAGTAGTGGACTTTTATTATAAGCTTTTATATTATTATAAAGGTTAACATTATAAAGTAATAAAATGTTAATATAATATAAAACATAAAATAAAGAAAACATTCATTTATCTTTTTAGTCTTATGACCGAAACACCAAAAGAAAGAAAAGAATAAAAGCTTAAAAGGGATCGACCAAAATTTAGCTTGATTAAGGTATGTAACTAGCTTAGTTTTTGATAATTTTTACATTTTTATGATCATTGCAGTGAAATGTACAAAGCCCATGCTTGAATTTCTGATTTTGATGAATATTTTAAGTTATTTCATGATGAATAATTGAGTTCTATGATGTTAGTTGATGAATTATGAATAATATGTTTTGGATTAATATGTTTTGTATTGGAATTTTTGATGAATTTGAGTAATTAGGGCTAAATTGAAAAAATAATAAATTGAGGGACTAAAATATGAAATAAATGAAATGTATGGCCTTGTATGAGCATGGGTAACATTCGGCCTAAGCATGATGTGTGCAAATTTTGCATGTTTTGTGTTTTGTGCAATTTGGACTAAATTGTAAAAAGTGTAAAATGTTAGGGGAAAAATGGTAATTTGTCCATTTATGTGTTTTTGGACTAAATTGAATGAAATTATATTTGAATGAGTTTAATTTGGATATGTTCAGATTAAGAACTAAAGAAATCAGATTTGGATCGGGGGAAAAATCAAAGTTGTCTATAATCGTCTCGTTCCGATTACCATTATCCAAGGTAAGTTTATAAGCAAATAGATGTTAAATTTCAATATAGGGAAATAATAAATATTGAATTGAATTATTATAAATGTTTGAATAAAGTGTTCGATTGATCGAATAGTATCATCGTTTTTATGTCTGAAGTATGTTTTTTATGTAATACTTATTGTTTGGTCATGTTTATTTCTAAATAGATGAATGAAAATGCAATTGGGAAGCATGAATAGATGTGAATGTGGTTTGTTGATATTTAGCACTGAGTGTGCGAATATGAAATAGCTACGGCTATAAGAATGGCATTAAGTGTGTGAAACTAAAATGATGGTGATTGAATAACGAGCACTAAGTGTGTGATACCGAAACCAATTTGGTTTAATACGAGAGCACTAAGTGTGCGAATCCATTGAGTGATTAAAGGTGTTTACAAGTAAGACCCTGTCTGGGACAGTGGCATTGATATGTGATTACATGTAAGACCACGTCTGGACAATATATGTGATTATCCGAGTATCCTATTCAATTCCAAATGGTTGAACAGGCAAAGATAAGTTATGATCGAATGTGTACTCGAGCTAAAGTATTCAAGTATGTAAAAGTTAAATGCTTATATGAATAAGGTAAGCCTGATTTTTGAAATGGTGAATTACATTATACATGTTATAATGTTAATTATATGTAAATTTTGAATGCATATATTCAGCCAAATCGATGTATCTATGATGTTAAAAGTGAAAATTAAATATGTTAGTGAACTTATGCATATTCGGCCAAATGTCAAGTATATGTGAAACCTTATTTGTGATTTATGTGCATACATATATGAGTGATTATATTCGGCCATGAATGTATATATATGATCTTAGAAGTGAAAAATAATTATGTTATTAACTAAATGTGTATTCGGCCAATTTGTATTGATGTAAAGTTATATGTTGATGAATGCATTTTGCAAGTTTGAAAATGTAGACGAATATGATAAAATGATTTGAATTTGGTTGTATTGAATTATAAATGTCATTGACTTGTCTTTTTGCTTATGACTTACTAAGCTATGATAGCTTACTCTGTGTGTATGTTTGCCTCTGTTTTTTATAGATTTTGGAGACTAATTATGGGCTCAAGGATCGTTAGTGAAGTTTATCACACTATCGACTGTTTTTAGTACTTTTATAAGCTGAATTATGATCCCATGGCATGTATAGGTTAGTTTTCTTTATGTTTGATTTTGGGATATGTATATATATAAGCCATGCGAAAATGGCTTGTTTATTTGTTAAACTTAGTTTCATGCTTGCTCAAATGATGGTTATATTTAGTTTGGTTGAATTGGCCATAGTGTAATTATAAATGTGAAATGTGCTTGTCATGTTTGCTTACGATTAGATGATTTGGACATGATCTATATAAAATGTGTGCTTGGTATAATTTTGATAGTATTAAAGTTTGATTATATTGATTTAGATTGATATTCATTTTTGTAACGCCCTAATTTTTTGGGATTTTTGGATTTTTGTTTGAATTTAATCTTTGCTTGTCTGGATGGGTTAATTTATGCTTTGAGTATGTTAATGGGCCTTTAGAAGGCCTAAGCTTGAGTTAAAACCCGGTAGAATTTTAAAATTTTAGACCTAAAGAGAAGGGGCCTTGATTAAGTGGGCTTTTAAACAAATATTGATAATTTGAGACTCAAGATGACCTGTGGTAAGGTGGCAATGTAACGCCACTTAGAACACAGGGGGGCGTGTAGAAGTTGTGCAGGAGCTAAAGTTCAAGTCTCATGGAAAGCATTGTGATATTTTATTTTTTTTGTAACACCTTGAATTTGGGCCTAGAAGTTTTAGGCCTTGAGCATGGGAGCAGTTGAAAGCAGCTTATAATATTTTGTTATTCATGTAAATTCCGTTAATGAAGGCTTGTTTTAGTGGTTAGGTGTGCTGAGAAGTGTTGGAGAAGTCCTGGGTTCAAACTTGGACTCTAGCGAAAATTTTGGTTTTAGGTGAATCAAACCTTGGGTGTAGTAGGTAGGCCTTAAGAATATTGTTGGAGAAATTGTGCAACAAAAAGCCTTGTGGTCTAGTGGCAAAGTAGCGCCACATAAGAGGCAGGAAGGTGGCAAGGTCCAGGGTTCGAAACTAATGGCAATCAAAGAGCATTTATTTTGCTCACAGGGGGGCAGCAAGAGTTGGTGTTGAATTTAAACTCTGATGATGGGGGGATCCCACATCGGGAAGCTAACATAAGAGTGGATGCGAAGCTGGCTTTAAATAGGGAGAACCATGAGGAGAGTAAAGGTACCTTTCTTGGCTGATCCCTTTCGCTTTATGGCGCGCTCGTTTGGGTTGGGCGTCGGCTAAAAGTGCTCGGAGCGCGGATGACCTCTAGTCTCCTATCAGGTGTGTATTTCTCACTACTCTAGCTGTAGGATGGCTACTTCAGGCCGCGATGGGCCGAAAGGGGCCATGTGGGCCCAATGGGCCACACGCCCAATTGGATAAGTTGTTTGATTGTCTAGTAAATATTGGACTAGACTAGGTGAATCGCATATCTGTGGCTAGATTTGGGCTAAGAAGGCCACACGAGCGTGTTGCCCCATTTGGGCCGGGAATGGGCCCTAGGCCCATTCGCATTATTATCTCTGTGTAGAATACTTTAGTTTACCAAATTACTGAAATACCCTCGACTTGAAAATTACCAAAGTACCCCTGATTTACAAAATTACCGTTTTACCCTCGATTTACAAAATTACTTAAATACCCTTGATTTATAAAATTACTGAAATACCCTTGGTTTAAAAAATTACAAAAATACCCCTGATTTGTAAAATTACCGAATTACCCTTGATTTGTAAAATTACAGAAATACCCTCAATTTGTAAAATTACAGAAAAACCCCCGATTTGTGAAATTACAAAAATACCCTCGATTTGTAAAAGTATCGTTTTACCCCTAATTTGTAAAATTACTGTTTTACCCCTAATTTGTAAAATTATCGTTTTACCCCTAATTTGTAAAATTATCGTTTTACCCCTAATTTGTAAAATTACTTTTTTACCCCTAATTTGTAAAATTATCGTTTTACCCTTAATTTGTAAAATTATCGTTTTACTCTTGATTTGTAAAATTACCGTTTTACCCTTAATTTGCCAAATTACTGAAATACCCCTGTAGGGTAAAATTACGGAAATACCCTTGTAGGGTAGAATTACCGAAATACCCCTGTAGGGTAGAATTATCAAAATACCCCTGTAGGGTAGAATTACCGAAATACCCCTGTAGGGTAGAATTACTGAAATACCCCTATAGGGTAGAATTACTGAAATACCCCTGTAGGGTAGAATTACCGAAATACCCCTGTGGGGTAAAATTACCATTTTGCCCCTAGAGTGTTAAATGACTGTTTTGCCCTTGTGGGCAAGTGACTGACTTGGACTGTGTGTTTGACAGATTTGATTGTGAATATATGTTGGTGATATGAATGACTTGACTGTGATTGTTTGATTCAAATATAGGCATGACATTCTGCATACATAACATGTTGCATGGGTTGGGATTTTGTATAGAGGAAGATCTGATCTGTTAGGATCGTATGGTTGCTTGACGACCATGGATCCACTGAAGGCTTAAGAGCCGTATATTCGTACTGATTTGATAAGGTCGCACGGGTCACCCGAGACGACTGTAGACTGATTGATGGCTGAGTGCCGATCATGTTATCGAAGGCTGTGTGCTGTTATTGTGGGCTTCGTATCGATATTGTGGGCTTCGTATCGATATTATGGGCTTGTGCCATTACCGAAGGCTGTGTGCCATTATTGTGGGCTTCGTATCGATATTATGGGCTTTGTGCTGTTATTATGGGTTTTGTGCCATTACCGAAGGCTTTGTGCCAATATCACAGGCTTTGTGCCGATTATAGACATGTTACCGATGGCTTTGTGCCACGTATTCTGTAAAGTGGCTTTGCCACGTTATCTGATTCTGGTGGCTCTGCCACAATATTCTGTTATTGGCAGCTTTGCTGCCCATTGGTGTGAGGGCTAGGTGGGTTGAGTTATTCCCCACATGGTGTGTTGGTTGGTACGGGTGGTGTGATGGCTGGACTGGGTTGGGATTGCATTCACATTCTGATTCTGATTCTGATTCTGTTAATTGATACTGATTCTGATTCTAATTCCGATTCTGATTCTGATTCTATTAATTGATACTGATTCTGATTCTGATTCCGATTCTGATTCTGATATTGATACTGATACTGATAATAACTCTGATTTTAATTTTGATTCTGATTCTGATTCTCATTTTAATTCTAGTTCTAATAATGTTTTCTAATTCTGTAATGGGCTAAGGCCCATCTGGTGCAGTCTGTTATAATGGGCTAAGGCCCAATTGATACTGGAGCTGTGGTAGGGCAAACTTTTTAATTCTTTTACATGACTGAATGTTCGTATTTGTAGTAGGGGATTACACACTGAGTTTTCATAAACTCACCCCATTTATTAACCTTTGAGGTAATCTCTAGCCTTAGACGGATCGGAGCTGTGAGGGACTCGAGAAGGCCACACACTGCTTATGCTTTTTGTTTTGATTATTTACTCTCAAGTACTTTATTTTGAGTTTGGTTTGTAATAAGGCCTTTTATAATTTTTTGGATTTTTATTTTAAGGTTTTTATTTACTTTGAATTATCTCTGCTAGAGGTGAATCGTGGTTTTCCAAAATGTTAACTATTTTCGAACACTACGTCTTCCACAACTAACTAGCTTTCGCAACAAAGAAGGTTTTAAAGGTAATAATGTTTTTAAAAGGGATTAACTTTTAGTTGACCACGTTTTGAAAATAAACAAACACAAGTTTTAGTTTGCAACAAGTTTCTTTAAGAAGGGTTTCTTTGAACACTTGGTTTTCGAAAAACACTGCAATGTGGCATGCCAGACTCGGGCCTTACTTCTAGGCTGGGTATGGTGTGTTACATTTTTTTTGTAAAGCATGTGCAAGGCATGTGGTGGACTCCAAGTGAAACTCTGTTAGGAAGAGTTTGAGGTTCTCATGGGATTGAGTCAATAAGGGATGAGGGGGAGAAAATTTAGGGAATTTGAATGGGGAAACAAGTTATGGCCGATTGTAAGGGTCTTGGAGGAGCCAATTTCGGCTTTTGGGTGTTGAGCTTGCATTTTTGGCAAGTATAGCTTTATTGTGCCGATTGCTTGATTACTTACTATTCGGGGTTCGTTTTGGGTAATTCTTTTGGGTTTTTCCGAATAGGTGTAGGGTTTTGAGAGCTCTTTCATTTCATCTTTTTCTCCTCTTTTCTCTGTTTAGAAAAGCTGAAAAGGGTGTGCACATTTTAACTCTTGCTTATTTATTTTTCTTCTTGGCCGAATCTTTTCTCTTTTTTTCTTTCTTTTTTCTCTTCTTCTTCACCTCTTCTCCACCGATTACAGTAACCCCCATTCTCAAGCTTTGGTAGCCGAATACTCTCAAAAGCCGAAATCGAATCAACTGTTGCCGATTTCCTCTTTGTCCAAATTTCTTCTTCTTCCCATTGCTAATCTTTGAAGAGCCAAATCTCAAACCTCCCATCTCTCTACCAATCATCTCTTTTATTTTGCAAACTTTTCTTCTTCTATCTTCCCCTCAAAACCGAAATAAACATACACTAGAGTAGGTTCCAAAAAGTCGAATCGCTCAAATCTATTTTCTTTTCAGGTTTCGATTAGATCTATACTAGATCTGGACTAGGCTGGTATTTGGAGACTTTTCTTTGGGCAAGATAAAATGGTAAGTACTCGAAACCCTTTATTCGTTAACTTATGGCTTAAGAAAAGCCGAAAACCTCTAATTCCTTATGGCAACTGTCGATTTTGGCTATGACTTACATTAGTCTTCTCTTTCGGTTTCTTATGTGCTAGTGTGGAGTAGAGGCTATCAATCGAGGAGTATTGAAGGCTAGGACCATTGGAGCAAAGTAGATCTAGATCTAGTTGAAGAATCAGCAGAGGTAAGTGATTCAGGGTTTGAGATGAAGTTGGCCGAATAGGGTAGATGTTGATTTCATTGTTTCCATTGGGTTTTAGTTAAAAGTTTGTTTACAAATGATTGTTGGTTAATTCGGTACAGGTCTCGTCATAGTATAGCATAAAAACAAGTGTGTAATCGACACCCACTAGTAGACTAGATCGGCAAAAGCTGAAAAGCCGAAATGCCAAAATTCTGGCATTTTGAGGGCTTACGAGCGTGCGAAGCACTCGTGGGTCGATTTGAATCAATATAATCGGTAATCACAAATGGTAAGAATGATGGGTGCACATTTTCGTGCACATTGGTGGTTTTGGGCCTTGAAGGGCCGAATTTGGGCCCTACAGGGCTGAATTTGGGTCTAATGGGCTTACGGGCCCATAAGGGTGGAAATGAGCAGTAAGTGATCTGAGTGATAAATTTGCTAAAACAAACATAAAATTTGGGCTTAGTGGGCCGTAATAGCTAGAGGACACCGTAGGGCCCATTAAGGGTTTTAGAGCCTGACGACTCTGAATTGGTAAAATGGGCTAAGTAAGTTATTTAGATGACATTAAGACTATTAATAATTGTAATGAGATTGAAACCCTAAAAACTGGCAAAGTTACTGGAATACCCTTAAGGGTGGAAATTACTATTTTACCCCTAGGTGCTAAAAGACTATTTTACCCCTAGGGTTAAGTTGACTGTTTTGCATGCTAAAATGTACATGTTCATGTATGCCATATCATATTATATACTATTGCATGGGATTAGATTTTGATGGAGGAAGTGCTAAGTGGCAATGCCACATATACTGTTAGAGGCTTTGCCTCGTATTACTATTTTAGTGGCTTGGCCACGTTATCTGATTAAGTAGCTAAGCTGCGATTGTGGTGTGTAGGACTGGGTGGGTTGAGTTATTCCCCACATGGTGTGTAGGGCTGGTACGGGTGGTGTGTAGGGTTAGATTGGGTTCGGCTTTGCATTCATGCATAAATACTGAGCTGCTACTATAATAGGCCTAAGGCCCACACTGTTTACTGAATAGCGGTAATGCCTAATAATTACTGTTTCTAAATAGGGCTAAGGCCCAGTTAATACTGTATCTGGATAGGGCTTAGGCCTAGTTAAGCTTATACTGATTTGGACTCTGGTTGGGTTTAGCTTACACACTGAGTTTCACAAACTCACCCCTTTCTTTTCATCCATGCAGGTGAGCCCCAACCTTAGAGGACTTGGAGCTAGAGGGATTCGGAGTGGCCACATGAACTGCATTTGGTTATATTTTCTTAAAATTATTTATTTTAGTATTCTCTTAGTTTATTTTCTTATTGGGTTTTAATTTGTAATAAGGCCACTCATTAATTATTTTACTTTCATTTTGATCTTTATTTACTTAATTATAACTTGCTTAAAACGAATGGACTAAGGCTACTTTGGTTTTTATTTAAAATTAATCAACGTTTTCTAAACATATCTTTCACAATAATGGATAACCTCATGACAAGTAAGATCTTCTAAAAGAAATAAACTCCAACTAATAGTGGATAGGATTTTCATAAATTAAATAACCTGCTTTTTCTCAAAACTCTTAAAATGGTTTTGCCAAGTCACACCAAACTTACTAAAAGAGGAACGAGGTGCAATTCACTATCCATGTGACTCACCAGATCTGGCCATAATGTCTGGGCCTGGTTTGGGATGTTACATTTAGTGGTATCCAAGCCCGATTGCAACAACTCGGCTATGGATCAGGTCCAAATGTTTTCTTAAAAATTTTTTAAGGCCCAAAATGGTATTTTGGAAAAAAATCAGTTTTGAAAACTTTTGGAGAAAACCCTTTTTAAATTAATTTCTTTCAAGATATTTGTATTTTTACTAAAGGCTTTCTTTTGAGTATAAAAGTTATCTTTACGAATTTGGTTTTCTAAAATCTGGATTTCGAAGAGTGGCATACAGAATCTTCGGCACCAAGTCTGTAAGTATCTTTACTATACTGTACTGTACTGAAATACTATTATACTACTATAGATAGTACTAAGACCATACTAAGATTCTGTAGTTAGGGCAACACTGAAACTATAGAGACTGAGATAGTAGGGAAAACTTAAAATCCTAGAAGACTGAGACTATAGCTAGGCTACTATTCTGTGAAAACAAACTTCTGAAATACTATCTGTACATAAGATATTTGTAATAAATACTGAAATACTAAACTAATTCATAAAATTCGTAATCAGAGAATACGATATGAGTATGAAGGCAGCTCGAGGGCGAATCTATGGACGTGGCCGAGGTAGTGCGCAAGCTGGGTCTTCATCTTCAGGACACATGCTAGCTGAGGAGGCATGAGTGCCACCGGTAACTGAGAATGGGTCATATGATCGGGTTGTAGGGGACGATGCTTTGTCTTAGGCGATGCTTAAGTTTTGGAGAGGGTCGTTGGAGCAAGTATTGGGACTGTGAATCGGGGATCTATATCTGAGTGACTCCGAGCTAACAGAGTGGAGATTTTTAGAGGGGCGTATCTGGTGTAGCCCCAAATATGGCTGAATACTGGTTGGAGGCCACGGAGCAAATCATGGATGACTTGGATTGCTCGGTAGAGCAGAAACTAAAGGGATCGATGTCTCTACTGCGAGATGAGGCCTACCAGTGGTGGATCACTGTGAGGAATAGTACCCCAGTTGAACGAGTAACTTGGGAGCTATTTAAGATAGCCTTCAAAGGGAAGTATGTAACAGCCCGATTTAGACCCTAGTCGAAACAGTCGTTTCGGGACCACAAATCTGGGGTCAAAAAATTATTTTAATATTATTTTGGTATTTACAGCACCATATTTGATATGTGTGAAAATTTTATGAATTAATTTTATCGTTTGAACGGTTAATTTGGAAAGAGGACTAAATCGCGTAAAATACAAAAGTTACATTCTATTTGTTAATGGGCTATAATGCTATGTTATTTTAATGTGGAGGCCTAAAATTGAAATTAGGCCATTCAATAATAGCTTGGACGGTAGTGGACATGGTTAGGTAGATATATATGTTATTTTATAATGGTTAAAATGGTAAATTAATTATTAAAAGGTAATAAAATAAAACCAAAACTTAAAATGGCCATTCATTCATTTTATTTTGCTGAAACTAAAAGAAAAAGAATGCTTTGGTTGTGGTTTTAAGTTCGGCACCTTGAAGTTCAAATTAAGGTATGTGGTTTGCTCGGTTTTTGATAATTTTTACATTTTTGAGATCGCTGTTTCATATACGTACTAGCCCATGCTTTAATTTTTAGATTTGATGATGAATTTGAGACTTTCCATTGTTGATAGCTTGAGGTTTTTGTGGTTTGATAATGAAAAATAAATCTTGGTTGATAGATTATCATGATTTACTAAGTGAATTTTGGTAAAAATGCCGAATTAGGACTAAATTGTGAAATTTGTAAATTGAGGGACTTGAATGTGAAATTGATTAAATAAGTGGGCTTATTTAAGCATTAGTAAAATTTAGCCAAGCTTGGGCAATGTGAATTTTTTTAATATTTTGTGTTGATTTGAATTAAGGACTAAATTATGAAAATGTGAAATGTCAGGGGCAAAAGTGTAATTAGTCAATTTATGTGTTTTTGGATGAATTTGATTGAATATTTGATTAAATGAGTCAAATTTATATTGCTTTAGATCATGAAAGGAAGAAATCGAATTTGAGATCGGAGAAAGTAAAAAATTGTCGAATAGTCATTCGGTCTGTTCGTGTCCGTACGAGGTAAGTCTATAAGCAAATAAACGTTGTTAAATTTAGAATGTATATAATCTTTATATGCTGAATTTAATTTTATAAATTTTTATATTAATAGCCGAATGTATAAATACTTGTGAGATTGGGTACAAGTTCGATTCAACTGAGACACTACGTCCGAAAAGCTCCGTGTGAACTTTAAGGAATATTTAGGATTTCTGATATATGAATTATGTGTAAGACTGACTTTGTATCAGTGATATTTGGGCTCTATGCCTAGCAGGCTTCATGCTAGTGTATTATATAAGGCTTTATGCCTAGCAGGCTTCGTGCCGGTGTATTATACAGGCTTTATGCCTAGCAGGCTTCATGCCGGTGTATTATACGAGGCTTTAAGCCTAGCAGATTTTATGCGGACAAAGATAAAAAGAATAATCGAATGTGATAAACGAGCTAAAATGATCAGATATGTGATGGTTGGTTACATATTTGAAAATAAGGTAAGTTGGTTACTTGGTATGTGATAAAAATGATACATGATGCTATTGTAAGTATATGTATGAATATGAGAAGTATATTCGGCCTTATAGTAGTATAAGTATGAAATATTAAAGTATGATTAATGACATGTGGCTAATAGTAAGTGATTATGAACAAATAAGTTCATGAGAATAAAATGTATTATATGCAAGTGAAATATGATCAAATGAACGACAATATGAAAGTATACCCGATTTAGGTACGTATGAGATGAATATGTTATTCAATAATGAATCGTGATCATGTTCTAAATGTTGATATGTGAAATGATTATTCAATGATGTGTTATTTATGCGTGTTATATGAAATTGTGATCTTATGTTCGAACATGAGAATTATAAGACATGAAACATGGCTTTAATGTATAATTTCTTGGTTCAAAAATTTGAATAGATAACGAAATTAAGATGGTCGAGTTTGGAATGTGTTTGTATATGATATATGGTTTGTAAAAAAAAAATAAGGTTAATCCTGGTTAGTTATTTGATTTAGGTATGTAAATTTGGCTATGTGAATAAACGAATATTGAAAAGTTAAGGTTAGAAGTGTTCATAAAGAGGTTGATATAACGTTAAGCATGAATTGTAATAAATGACCATATTTTGGTTGATTATGTAATGAAGATATGTAAACTTAATTTATATGTTTGAGTTAACGGTTGTTATTCGAATTTGAAAGCATGGTTATATGATTTTCTAATGAATTAATTGCTTATGGCTTACTAAGCTTCCAGAGCTTACTCTGTGTGTTTTTACTATGTTTATAGAGTTCCAGAAATCTACACGGGTTGGAAGTCATAGGAGACCTCATCACACTATCCAATTATCGCTTTGGTAAATAAGAGTTTTAAGTTTTGGTTATGTGGCATGTATAGGTTAGTTTTTATATGATTGGTTTTGAAATTGTATATATTTATAGCCATGCAAAAATGGCTTATTAATGATGATGTATAATCAACCATGAATTTTGGAAGTATGATTTGCGGTATAGCTTGTGTGGTGGTTGATTATATAATTCGAATTAGGTGAGGTAAATATGGTTGATGGATGTGTTTTGGTTGTGGTTTATTATTGATTTATTTTGGATGCATAATATGTCTTGTGTAAGGTTTAAAAGTGATAAATGATGTGTTTTTTATATAATACATATGCTTATATAAGCTAAATTATGTATATGTGATAGCTTGCATATTGATTGTTAAGGTACAATTTGTGATAGTAAAGTATGAATATGTTTTGTAATTTATTTGATGGTCATTTAGGTACGGTTATAAAGGGTAAAAAAAATTAGCTTTGGTTTGAGTTGTGAAGTTGGTTGGATGATCAGTTTTGCATATGTATTTTAGTAATGGTAAAGGGTGTGCACTTATATTTGGCTAACAATACGTAAAGTATACTTTAACATGCCTATAATATGTTTTGCTCTTGATTCGGTCATGAATGGTAAGTTGTTAAGTTAAATGTTGGAATTTAAAATGTGCCAAATATGTGGTTTATGAATTTGGTAAATGATAGATAGGTATTTTGGATATTTCATTATTCAAGTGAAATTGAAATTATGGTATGATTTGATTCGACACTTATGTATAAAATTGGTAGTTATTATTTTGGTAAAATGTGCATAATTTGGTAATACTAAATTTTATACTTGATCATTATGTGATAATGTTAATGCCGTATATATATTTATGTTTAATATATCATGTGGTTTGGCTAGACTTAGTAAAATGTGATTAAGTGCATAATTATAATTAGTGTTTTTGAAAAGTAGATAATAAAATAGTTTCACAAGATTGGAAGTATTAATATATGATCAGTATATAATAAATGAATTATATTTAATTATTAGTTAAGCATTCGATTGCCATGATTCATTGGTTATACATTTGAATATGAAATTTTGGGAGGTATATGTATTATAGTAGCACAGCATGTTTAATTTTAATTAGTTAAATGTTTCATATGTGCACATTTGATTTTTATGGATTGAAAAATGGTTGCTATTCAAGTTGGTATTCAGATGCCATGAAATGATGGACATATGCTTTGAATATTTAATTGATGAAGCATAAGAAATAGGATATTGATATTACTTATTTGGTTTTGAATATTTGATTAAGTAAATGGTAATGACTTGGTTGAGTTTCGGAGCATGATTTGTAATGTGAAATTGGTTATGTGATTAAAAGAAATGTGTTTTTGTCCGGTAATGCCTTGTAACCCTAACCGATAACGGATATGGGTTAAGAGGTGTTACAAAGTACGTCGGGGCGAGCTATGTGGACGCCCGAAGGAAGGAATTTCTGAACCTGACCAAGGGTAATAAGTCTATCGCAGAGTACGAGGTGAAGTTCTTAAGGTTAAGCTAGTACGCTAGTGGGATAGTCGCTACGGAGTATGAACGTAGCGTACGGTTTGAGGATGGCCTTAGGGATGAATTAGGGGTACTGATTGCTTCGCAGAAGGAGCGTGACTTTGCGGCTCTGGTGGAAAAGGCTAAGATAACCGAGGAGGTGAAACACACGGAGCGGCAGAATCGTGAGAAGGATCAAAATCGATTTAGGTGGGATTCTGGACCCTCGGGTGCTGCGGGCAGAAATGTGAAAAGGGCTAGAGTAGACGAACCAGTTCGACCAGTTCCGGTGAATGTGGTCAGACCGCAGGCTTACGGGGATTGTGGTAGAGTGCATCTGGGAGAGTGTTGGAAGCAGTTTTGGAATGGAAGCCACCGAGATCTGTATCAGAAATTTAGAGTTTTCTGGGTTTGGCAGGGTACTATAGAAGGTTTGTGGAAGGGTTCTCTTTGATTGCTGCACCGTTACGAAACTTCTGAGGAAAGGAGTATCGTTTGTATAGACTGAAAAATAGCAGAAGGCTTTCGATAGGTTGAAGAAGGTTCTAACAGAGGCGCCAGTATTGATTCAACCGGAGTCTGGGAAGGATTTTATTGTGTACAGTGATGCATCGCATGTTGGTTTGGGATATGTACTGATGGAAGAGGGTAAGGTGGTCACTTATGCATCGCGACAACTTAAGCCTCATGAAGCGAACTACCCTAGACATGATCTGGAGTTGGCATCAGTGATTTTTGCGCTAAAGATTTGGAGACATTACTTGTATGGTGAAAAGTGTATTATATACATGGGCCATAAGAGTCTCAAGTATTTGTTGACTCAGAAGGAGTTGAACCTTAGGCAACGAAGATGGATAGAGTTATTTAAGGATTATGACTATTCCATTGAGTATCACCCTGGCAAAGCTAATGTTGTAGCTAATGCACTGAGTCGAAGAGCTGTAACTGAGTTGAGAGCAATGTTTGCTTGTCTGAGTCTATATGACGATGGTAGCTTGTTGGCAGAGTTACAAGTGAGACCAACCTGGATAGAGCAGATTAAGGAAAAGCAGTTAGAGGATGAATCACTAGTTCCTCAATTCCAACAAGTTAGGAATGATGAGACCTTGGATTTTAGATTGAGCAGTGAAGCAGTTTTGTGTTTCCATGAAAGAGTTTGTATTCTGAAGGACTCTAGTTTGAGGCAGTCAATTCTGAGAGAGGCTCATGGCGGGCCTAGTGCAATGCATCTTGGAGGGAATAAGTTGTATCAAGATTTACGAGAGTTGTACTGGTGGCCTGAACTTAAGCGTGGAGTAACGGAATTCGTAGAGAAGTGTCTAACATGCCAGTAAGTGAAGGCTGAGCATCAACTGCCTTCTGGACTTCTGCAGCTGGTGAAGATTCCACTTTGGAAGTGGGAAAGGGTAACCATGGACTTTGTAAGTGGGCTACCATTGACTCCTACCAAGAAAGACTCGGTATGGGTAATTGTGGATAGGTTAACTAAATCTGCTCATTTCATACCTGTCCAAACTGATTACTCACTTCAAAAGTTAGCCAAGTTGTATTTGGTGGAGATAGTGCGACTTCATGGAGTGCTAAGGTCGATTATTTCTGATCGAGATCCAAGGTTTACATCTTGATTTTGGCAGAAACTGCATGAGGCGTTGGGTACACGGTTAGATTTCAGCACTGCTTTTCACCACCAGACGGATGGATAATCAGAAAGGGTGATTCAAGTTCTGAAGGACATGTTGAGGGGATGTGTGATTGATTTCCGAGGTAGTTGGGAGGATTACTTGCCATTAGCGGAGTATGCTTACAACAATAGCTATCAGGTGAGTATTCGAATGGCACCATATGAGGCGCTGTATGGATGAAGGTGTTGTATGCCTACCTGTTGGATGGAGTTGGAGAGCGTCAGATTCTTGGGCCAGAGTTGGTGGCAGATACAGAAGACAAGGTTAAGTTGTTCAGAGATCGGTTAAAGGAAGCATCTGATAGACAGAAAGCTTATGTCGATTTAAAGCGTAAGGAAATTGAATACTCAGTGGGGGATATGGTTTTCTTAAAGGTCTCGCCTTGGAAGAAGATAGTGAGGTTTGGTAAGAAGGGCAAGTTGAGTCCGTGGTTTATCGGGCCTTATCGAGTTCTTAAACGGGTGGGTCCGGTAGCTTACCAATTGGAACTACCTCCGGAGCTGAATAGGATTCATGACGTTTTTCATGTTTCCATGCTAAGGTGGTATTGGTCTGATCCTTCTCATGTCGTACCAGTAGAAGAGATTGCGATGAAAGCTGATTTGACTTTCGAAGAAAAACTGATGCAAACTTTGGACCGTGATGTCAAAGTATTAAGGAAGAAGTCAATTCCTTTGGTGAAAGTACTTTAGCGCAATCATGGTAAAGAAGAAGCTACGTGGGAGCCAGAAGAGGCGATACGTCAACAATACCCTTACCTATTTGGATCAGGTAAATTTCGAGGCCGAAATTTCTTTAAGGGAGTAGAGTTGTAACGCCCTAATTTTTTGGGATTTTTGGGTTTTTGTTTGAATTTAATCTTTGCTTGTATGGATGGGTTAATTTATGCTTTGAGTATGTTAGTGGGCCTTTATAAGGCCTAAGCTTGAGTTAAAACCCAGTAGAATTTTAAAATTTTAGACCTAAAGAAAAGGAGCCTTAATTAAGTGGGCTTTTAAACAAATATTGGTAATTTGAGGCTCAAGATGACCTGTGGTAAGGTTGCAATGTAACACCACTTAGAACACAAGGGGGGCGTGTAAAAGTTGTGCAGGAGTTAAGGTTCAAGTCTCATGGAAAGCATTGTGATGTTTTATTTTTTATTTTTGTAATGCATGTGCAAGGCATGTGGTGGACTCCAAGTGAAACTCTGTTAGGAGGAGTTTGAGGTGCTCATGGGATTGAGTCAAGAAGGGATAAGGGGGAGAAAATTTAGGAAATTTGAATGGGGAAACAAGTGATGGCCGATTATAAGGGTCTTGGAGGAGCCAATTTCGGCTTTTGGGTGTTGAGCTTGCATTTTCTTCACCTCTTCTCCACTGATTATAGTAACCCCCATTCTCAAGCTTTGGTAGCCGAATACTCTCAAAAGCAAAAACCAAATCCACTGTTGCTGATTTTCTCTTTGTCCAAACTTCTTCTTCTTCTCATTGCTAATCTTTCAAAGCCGAATCTCAAACCTCCCATCTCTCTGCCGATCATCTCTTTTATTTCATAAACTTTTCTTCTTTTATCTTCCCCTCAAAACTGAAATAAACATACTCTAGAGTAGGTTCCAAAAAGCCGAATCACTCAAATCTATTTTCTTTTCAAGTTTCGATTAGATATATACTAGATCTGGACTAGGCTGGTATTTGGAGACTTTTCTTTGGGCAAGATAAAGCATTGGTAAGTACTCGAAACCTTTCATTCGTTAACTTGTGGCTTAAGAAAAGCCAAAAACCCCTAAGTCCTTAGGGCAACTGTTGATTTTGGCTATGACTTACATTAGTCTTCTCTTTCGATTTCTTATGTGCTAGTGTGGAGTAGAGGCTATCAATCGAAGAGTATTGAAGGCTAGGACCATTGGAGCAAACTAGATCTAGATCTAGTTGAAGAATCGGCAGAGGTAAGTGATTAAGGGTTTGAGATGGAGTTGGCCGAATAGGGTAGATGTTGATTTCGTTCTTTCCACTGGGTTTTAGTTAACAGTGTGTTTACAAACGATTGTAGGTTAATTCGGTGCGAATCTCATCATAGTATATCGCAAAAATAGGTGTGTAATCGACACCCACTAGTAGACTAGATCAGCAAAAGCTGAAAAGCTAAAATGCTAAAATTCTGGCATTTCGAGGGTCGGTTTGAATTAGTATAATCAGTAATCGCAAACAGTAAGAATGATGGGTGCGCATTTTCGTGCATATTGGTGGTTTTGGGCCTTGAAGGGCCAAATTTGGGCCCAATGGGCTTACGAGCCCATAAGAGTGGAAACGAGTGGTAAGTGTATTCTGATAATTTGAGTGATAAATCTGCTAAAACAGACATAAAATTTGGGCTTAGTGGGCCGTAATAGCTAGTGGACACTGTAGGGCCCATTAGGGGTTTTAGGGCCTGACGACTCTGAATTGGTAAAATGGGCTAAGTAAGTTATTTAGATGACATTAAGACTATTAATAACTGTAATCAGCTTGAAACCTTAAAAACTGGCAAAGTTATTGAAATACCCTGAAGGGTAGAAATTATTGTTTTACCCTTAGGTGCTAAAAGACCATTTTACCCCTAGGGTTAAGTTGACTGTTTTGCATGCTAAAATGTACCTGTTCTATGTATGCCATATCATATTATATACTGTTGCATGGGATTAGTTTTTGGTGGAGGAAGTGCTAAGTGGCAATGCCAAGTATACTGTCAGAGGCTTTGCTTCGTATTACTATTTTAGTGGCTTGGCCACGTTATTTGATTAAGCAGCTAAGCTGCGACTGTGGTGTGTAGGGCTAGATGGGTTGAGTTATTCCCCACATGGTGTGTAGGGTTGGTATGGGTGGTGTGTAGGGCTGGATTGGGTTGGGCTTTGCATTCATGCATAAATACTGATCTGCTTCTGTAATAGGCCTATGGCCCATACTGTTTACTGAATAGGGCTAATGCCCAGTAATTACTGTTTCTGAATAGGGCTAAGGCCCAGGTGATACTGTATCTGGATAGGGCCTAGGCCCAGTTAAGCTTGTACTGATCTGGACTCTAGTTGGGTTTAGCTTGCACACTGAGTTTCACAAACTCACCCTTTTCTTTTCATCCATGCAGGTGAGCCCCAACCTTAGAGGACTTGGAGCTGGAGGGATTCGAAGTGGCCACGTGAACTGCATTTGGTTATATTTTCTTAAAATTATTTATTTCAGTATTTTCTTAGTTTATTTTCTTATTGGGTTTTAATTTGTAATAAGGCCGCTCATTAATTATTTTACTTTCATTTTGATCTTTATTTACTTAGTTATACTTGCTTAAAACGAATCAACTAAGGCTGCTTGGGTTTTTATTTAAAATTAATCAATGTTTTCAAAACATATCTTTCGTAACAATGGGTAACCTAATGACAAGTAAGATCTTCTAAAAGAAATAAACTCCAACTAATAGTGGATAGGATTTTCATAAATTAGATAACATGCTTTTTCTCAAAACTCTTAAAATGGTTTTGCCAAGTCACACCAAACTTACTAAAAAAGGAACGAGGTGTAATTCACTGTCCATGTGACTCACCAAATCTGGCCATGATGTCTAGGCCGGGTTTGGGGTGTTACAATTTTAGTAAAATGTTAATGATGTATGTGGTTGAAGAGTTAATTTGATTATGTGATGAATCGTTATTTGGTCAAACACTGATTTGAGTTGATACATTGAGCATGAATTGAATGTAAAATTAATTATATAAGTTTAGCTTTTAAATGACATTTAAAGAAAGTTATTTGAGTAAAATGAGTTATTTATTTTATAACTTGCGCACATGTTGTATTAAAGAATTGAAAGATTAGATAATTAGTAAATAAAATGGCATAATGGCGTAAAGCTATTGTATGATCGAAATGATTTATATATATATTATTAACTTATATTCGGTCAAATGGTAATGACATCATGGTTGTATGTATGTTTGTTTTTTAAATAATATATAATGTTTTGGTTTGTTTTAGTATCCATTCATGCATAGTTAACAAATAATATGTTTAATATTTGGAAAAAAAAACTGTAATAGACTTTTGGTCATTTATTTGATGTAATGTGTAATGATGCATATTGAAGTGTAATGAAATTTGATAGTTATATGTTTATTTATTTATATGGTATTAGAAATATACTTGACTATGTTTTCATTAGTCCTTGCTGCATATGATTTTAGTCAATAAGTTTGATATATGATATGCTTGATTTAATATGTGCATGATATTCATTATGGTATAAAATGTTGGTATTTTATAAGAATTTGAATTTCCTTATGACATTGAGCACATAATTTTCTTTTGTATTTAAAAGTATATTATATATCATTTTAAGATGTGAAATTTAATTATAATATGATTTACAGTGTATGTTTACTGATTAATTAGTTATATATTTTAATTATATGATTATTACATGTGTGCAGATGAATTTTTTTGGAAGTTGAGTCTTGTATGGTAATGCCTCGTAACTCCATTCCGGCGACGGATACGGGTTAGGGGTATTACATGAGATATGAAAATGTTTGACTGAATGATATAATGTGTTGAGATATTAAGCTTATGTATGATTTAAATGCATGAGATATTTGTTATATTGTGTACTGAAAAGGGTGCTATTTATGCACAATGAAAATCTGTAAAGTATGTGAAATTGAACGATATTGATTAATACCAACACCATGGTAATTTGAAGGATCGAAACACTGTTTCCATTTATTGAAAGTATGTGTTTATTAAGGACATGCTGAGCATGTCAAATGAATGTGAAAAGTATTGAGCTATGATAATGTATGAGATTGTGTGACATATTGCATATACATTGGGTTGGTATTTTGTGGTTGATGGAAGAGTTTCACAGAGTATCGGCAACAGATTAAGTCCGCATTTTTTGTAGTCAATGCATTGCACTTGGAGTACCGTGGGGCTTGGCGATTTTATTGCATATTATATGTTATTGGTGACTGTATCGCACTATTTGATATCCGACAGAGTTTTTGCATTATTGATTATTTGGTGGTTTTACCACATCAAGCTATGCTCATAATGTTTTGGAGTTTGGCAGACGACTTCTAGGGAACTTGAGGTGTGTAGCAGATGGTATGGGTAGGAACCTTTTTGCATTGCATCATGGGCATGACATATTTGAATGTTATTGATTTATTCCACGCGTTTTATTTTGTTGTATTGAATGGTATCAAAATTAATTATTGTTACTTGAATGAATGATGACCTATGTTCATACACCGATAATGGCTATGTAATGATATGAAATTCCTATGATGGTTTTGTTTTCTTCTATTAAAGCTAATCTGTTTCACTGTATTCAATATTTATGTTTATTTAATAATTATTCAACTCACACTAATCTTTTCATAAGCTCACCCCCCAATAGTGTTTAACTTTTCAGGTAAACCTCAAAATTAGGACCGGACTCGGCATTTGGAGAATCAACTTGGACCTCAGATTATTACTATTTAATTATGTATTATTAAGTATTTATTGGTTTTGGCTTGTAATTTTTAATTATTTCTGGTCTATGGCTTGGTGACTTTTCTTTTAGGGATTTTTGCATGCATGAATTACTCAAGCATAATAACTGGATAATGCATGATATCGAGCTTAAGTAAAATTTGATACTGTTCCGTGGTTTCCACTACATTGCAAAGGAATTGTTTTTTCAAAAAGAATAAATAAGGCAACGAATTTTTCAAAATAACTTGAAAAATGCTTTTTCCGCTGCATTAGTTTAACTTCGAGTTTTTTTGAAAGAAGAGTGACAAGCAAACAGTTTTTCTAAAACAACACTATTAACAATAAATGAATCCTAAGCATACACGACCCAATGAATGAATGCTTTTAAGCTAACTCAAAGTATAACTACGGTTTTCTCTAAAATGAGTTTATTTAAAGTCTTAAAAAGCAACGTAAGTTAGCTTAGCCATTTCGGTGGCTAATGTAGCTTTCTCAATCTAGCCATAACGTCTATGCTAGGTATGGGAGGTTTTAGGTCATCCCATGTGGCTCACACGGGCGTGTGCTTAGCCCGTGTGGAAAATGCTCAGGCTGTGTGGATCCTAAAAATAGCTCTTTTTGTTTGATTTTGGCTCGTTTTTCATTCGTTTCACTTCTCTATGCTCACGTAAGTATAGAAACGTGAATTTAAAGGATTAGGAGCATCAAATTCACTAATTTACATAATAAATCATCCAAACCAAACCCGGCCTAGACGTTATGGCCAAATCTGGCATGTCATATCGAAGTGTCCTTTGAAATCGTACTTGTTGGTAAAAATGTGTTTCCAAGTAAAAAAAACCCTTTTAATTCTTTTAACAACATATCTCATCAAAATGTTTGTCTTGTTTGTAACTTTTGATTTTTCAATCCGATTTAAACCACGAAAGCTTTCTTTTAAAACCATGAAGTTTAAAATACGTTTTTTTCAAAAACAGTTATTATTATGAAAACTCGACGCTTCTTAGACTAGCATTTTAAAATGAGTGATCAAAAGCCCAATTAAAAATTAAATCCCTCAAAAGGCCTTATTATAAATTTAAAACCCAAATATGAAATTGAAAATAAAGTCAATAGCAAAACATCTACGATCGGGTGGCAACCTCCGAGTTCCCCTGCGGCCCCAATCGACTAAGGTTGGGGATTACCTGTATAGTTAAAAGAAAAGGTGAGTTTACAAAAACTCAGTGTGTAATCCCTCAACAATCAAATAGTAAACAGTGCATGCAGTAATAGTCTGGGCCTGAGCCCTATTCAGTAACGGTACAGTTTAGGCCTTAGCCTAATATAATAACAATGTGGGCCTAAGTCCAATACAGTATTAGTACAGTGCAGATATGCAACCCATCCCAATCCAACCAGCAGATATGCAACCCATCCCAATCCAACCAAGACACCACCCGTACCAACCAACACACCATGTGGGGATAAAATCGACCCACCCAGTCAACACATTAATATCGTAGCGAAGTTGCCAGAAGTAGTAACGTAGCAATGTTGCTAGTAACAGTAAATGTGGCAAAGCCACCAGTATTAGTATATGTGGCAAAGCCACTAGTAACAGTAATTGTGGCAGAGCCACTAGTACAATTCTCCGTCCAAATTAGAATCCCAACCCTATGCAATATTTCATGTCAAAAATATTATGTGTACGCAAAGTGTCATACTCATTATAGTCATTCAAACATCATACACTCATCAATCAACCTACCTCTAAGGGTATAATGATCATTTCCAACTATTAGGGGTAAAACAGTAATTTTATCCTCTAAGGGTATTTTGGTCTCTTTAATTATTTTAAGGTCTCGATACAAAAAATGACCTCTTTGAAGGTCTATAATTGCCTCGAGTGACTCGGATAACCTAATTGGTCATAACGGTGAAAATGGGCCTAAGACCCATTCTTCGGCCCAAGTGGGCCCCACGCTCATGTGGCCCAATCTGCCCAGATTCAGTCAAGGGTATGCGAACACCATAGCCCAAACCAGAGTTTGGCACTTAACGAAAATTTGGCCTACGAACCCATCGGGCCCACACGACCTATTTCTAGCCCAACGTGGCCCAGGACGGCCCAAGTCCACGAGAACGCTCGTGGTGGCGTCTACAGTCTATCACCCATGATTTGTGGGCTCGTTCACCACACGAGCGCTCGCATACTCGTGAGGCCTCGAATGTCGAAGTTTTCATTTTTCGGCATTTCCCAATTTACAGTAGAGAGGGGTGTGATTACATACCTTTTACGGCTTTTTGACAATAATAGATTTCGGTATATGGTTTGACACTTCATTGTGAAACGTACGATTAACCCTTGAACACCGAACCTATATTGAAATAGAGTACTCTGTTAGTGAAAGACAAAATAAGTTAATCATCTTCTCAATGCTTAGCCAAAAACCACCTTTCTTACCTTGTTAAAATGAATGCCTCTAATCCCCTAGGATTACCAATCAGAATCGATCACTTGCCCATGTCGAACATCTGTATTACAACAGATCCTATTAACCGAAACAATGATCAAATATGTGGCCTTAATCCACAAACATTACTTACTATCCATAGGAGTATTTGGCCTAATCTAAAGGTAAGGTAGTGCTCTTACCTTACTCGATTAACGAATGACTGTGTTTAATGACTTGAGTAACTTTTGCCCTCCTCCACTCCTCAGGGCCTCCTACCCAACGCACCCCATAATGTAAGGAGGGGACAAAAAGAATCATAATCAGTGCACAAGAGGAAGCATTTGTCTTTAGAAAATAATAGGAGAAGATGGATTAAACATATAAAGAATTAACAGGGAACAAAGGAGAAAACTCTATAAGTACCTACCGATTCGTTAGAATTCCTAGCAAACCAAGACCGTATACCATTAACGGAAAAGAAGGGTAATCGACCAAGATACTCCCAAACTGCAAAAATGTAGCCTTTAGCCTACCACAACCCAAAACGTTTGAGACAGAACAACAAAGAAACATCCTTCAGTTTAGAAGCAGAGAGGAAGAAGAGAGAAAGAAAATAAATAAAAAGGGACAAACAAAAAAGGTTTGTCTATACGAGAAAATTAAAAGAATAATGGGGTAGAGAAGGGAGGTGTATTTTGGTAATGTCAAAAGAGTAGAGGAAAAGAGACCGTGTTAGACAAAGAATGACAAATGAGACTAGTTGGAAAATTTACCTATTCGGCTAAACAAGCAGGGAGAGCACAGAATTGACCAAAAGAAACACAGCACGAGAGCATCCAAAAAGACCCAAACGGCACAAAAGGCTAAATGCCAAATTCCCCCACCACACTCACCAAATTGGATATAAGGAGAGTCCCAAATTCAGCCAACAACAACCACCCCACCACTCATTGAAAACCTCCACCTACCACTCCACATATCACTCAAACACCTTGTCCATCAGAATTTCACTGCAACACAAACTCCAGCCATGCACAACATTAAAAAATAAGCCACCTTATTGTGCATGCCAGGGTTCAAACCCCAATCCTCTGGCACCAGTCCACACGCCACTTGCCATTAGACCACTAGGTTTTTTTGTGACTTAATACATGCGCAATTATTTATAAAGCTTATGTGCCAGTGACCAGATTCTTTTAAGAACAAAACTTAAAAAATTTTGCATAAGCCAAGACTTGAACCCAGGCTTCTCTAACACTCCTTAACATACCCAATTCATTTTAGCCATTAAAGCCGACATGCAATTTGTGTCAAATCATGTAAAAATTAAAAATTTAAATTTTTGGGGCGTTACAAACGCATTAAGAATGGGATTTATATGTTACTTTTACAACTTATCAAATATCCCCACACTTAAGCGTTTGCTTGTCCTCAAGCAAAATCCTCAACTCACAATTAAGAATTATTTTTTTTTCAATTTGTAATTCTCATCAATAATGTCCTAAAATAATCCATAAATAACATGCATTGGCAATTCAACTAAAAAAACACTAAAGTCTCAAACAATCTAGGCTAAAAATTTTTAAGCACGAAAGCATAGGTGTTTGTCTTTATCTACATAATTACCTTTAATTCAAAATCGACAAGAATTGACATCCTCACTAAGGATTCACTCAAATCACTTGAAGTGTTTAAGGTTTAAGAATAAGCACTCGACAGTCAATCATAAAAACTCAATACCATTGGCTTGCATGAAAATCAAATTTCCACCACTATCAAATGATACGATATACAAATCAAAAGGTCTTTAAAAGGTTGTAATGTGGCTTAGGTTAAGGGTATGGAGAAAGGCTGAAAAGATAGTTAAAATCGGGATGGACTTAATAAATTACCAAACTAGAAAAATAACAAATGTTGGATTAAAAACAAGTGCCAAAACTAAAAACTATTCAATAATAAGAAAATGAGCTTGTTCTCAAAATATGAATTTAACTGTTCAAGCTCATAATTAAATAATAAACAATATGTATCTGAATAAATGTATATAGATATATTTGTCTCTTTTTTATAGAACAAGATTCAAGAATTAATAATTCAGAAAATTAAACAAAAGAACGTAGTTAGGTAACTAACCAAATCAAATCTCGATAAAAAGGGAGTCAATAAAATGGGAAAAATTCTCAATGAATAAAAAAGAATGAGTTATGGGTTCACATTAATGGGTAATTTAAGAAACGATGTGTTAGGCTCAACGGGGTTCATTAAGGGTTAATTATGTAGGTAGGCTTTTTATGGGTTAAGTGGGTTAAACCTAAGTGTCTTAATCATCTCAGTATATCAAATCAAAAGGTGTGGTCTCGACATGTATAATCGATGCAAGTTCTAGAATAACAAATCATATTGACACACTCATAACCAATAATAAAAGTGAGCAAGAAAAATGTATGCTTTAAAGGCTCACAATCTCACAAAATTTTATGGTTTTTTATGTCAATCTTGCAAATTTCAAACTTCAAGATAATACTTGAATTTAGAGAAACAATCTAAAAGATTTTAATTTCTAAAACATAGCCTACCATGCTTAATTCTCTCATGTCTTCAAGTTTAAATCAACTCATACATAATTATCTACAAATTAATCTAAAACACATCAATAAAAATCTCAAATCGATAAAAATTCCTTCTAATAGAAGAATGAGAAGATTACTTAAACATAAGACATAATTTAGGGATTTTCTAATAATTCTATAAATAGCCTCCCCATGCTTAAGATGTACATTCTCCTCAATGTACAAACATATATAACCACAATATAAAAAGAATAGCATAAAAAAGGGAGAAAACTAAAACTGCCCTGAATATTGGATGAAAGTCCCAGAATAGTGAAAAGTGGAATCTAAATGTAGAGCACGATTCTGAATAAACTAATAAGAAAATAAACACAAATGAAGAAGATTAAGGGATTAAAACTCGATTAGAAAAAAAACATAAAAATAGATGGAGTTCAAAATTTAAAAATGAAATAAGCCTAAGAAAAATAAAGATGAACATAAAAAGAAAAACAAAAATAAAAATAAAAGAGAGCAAATGGTCTTAATGGTTCTTATCATCAGACGCATCGTGAGTCATTGGCACTGAAGATGAGATATGGAGATACTGACAGATATGCTGTAAAGTTGCATCGATACTGTCAAACCGTTGGAAGCACTATTGCTCAAAACGAGTGAAACCCTTGAAAAGGTCCATCAAAGTGGCAGCAAAATGAACAGGATGGTGACTCGAAGGTGGAGGATGAGGTGGATCCTCGTGATGTAGTGGGACATCATTAGTGAAGTCCTCTGAGTGATTCTAAGAGTTAGAATGAAGTAAACGGTACTGAGGAGGATCAATACCACGAAATTGCTCTATCATCCTCATATGGATCATGGTCATGATTCTCTATGGGGACATCTGGCTGACTAGAGTAAGTGTCGAGGATTGCTCCGGTGTGTTAAGGAGACCAGAGTGTCAAGCGAGGTGAGTCACATAAGGACCTAAACAAATAGGGCCCTTCCTGTGGCGGTCAGTTTGATGGCAGAAGGCTAAGGCAATGAAGTATGCCAAATCAAATATATGCCCAGTGGCCATGCTCCATAGAAAATATGCATTGGTAGAGCTAGCAACACCGGTGCTCTCTCCTGCCAGTCAAGCTATGAGCTAGAAGGGCATATATGTACGAGAGAAGTAGCCTTCAAATGACTCGCATCATAAGGGATCATAAACGCAGTAAGATCTGTCCAGCAATAAAAGGGCGAGTAGTGGATGTGTTGATCTAAGTGAAGGAAGTTCTCGGCACTGATAAACTCCTTCGTGTAAAGGCCCAAAGCAATACCAAATTTAGGTACACTCATATGGCGTACTAGGCCACCAAGTCTAAAAGTGGTGGTGTCCTGCTCATCATGTGATGTCATCACATGTTGAAGATGAAAAGTCGAGCAAAACTCCAAAGTCAGCTCCATGTAGGTGGGCTCAATGATGGAGAAGAACCGATCCCATGGTGCTATGTAAGAAAAGCCCTAACAAGATCAGCAAGGTGGACTTGCTCTAAAGTTGTCCAATCTATACATCAGCCCAAACAGAGTGGTCGCACTCAAAGGAGCTGGAATAAGCCCTCTTGGGGGCCAGCGAAAAATGGCCTTGGCAGAGGCACTCGAGGAGGAGGTCGCACCGGGGCCCTTCCTCTTTTTTGAAGCGGGGATGGCGACCTTAGTTTTATAACGTGTGTTTGTCATGATGTACCTGAAATAAAATAATTCACTATCAGAAAATACGCATCATCAAATAAACACACAATTAACCTGAGGAATAGTCGTGTAAATTAAAATTCGACATGAAGAGTCATCCAAAGATGCACATCCAAATTTCAATTGCCCAAATAGAAAATCGACTCTTAACATATTATGAACTAGTGTCAAGCAGGAAATACTAATGAAATAGTATTAACAATGGAACTACGAACACATAATAAAAATAATAAAATAAATAGAGTAGCAGTCATATAAACAGTGAGCAAGAAAAATAATAAACTAATGAAGAATCAAAATAGTAGCTATGAACGAAAATAGTAGCATGAAAAATGAACATTGAATGATAAAAAAATGAAATAAGATAAGAGCAGCAATCAAGTAAAAATGTATATATACGACGAAGAATAAAAATAACAATAAGCAATAAACAAATAATATAACTAATAAGAATAATAAAGAAAATTAAAATAAAATAAAATGAAATAAAAATGAAATAAAATAAATGGTGGATGATAGTGACTGGAGTAAAGGCGGTAGAGTAGTAATGGTTCAGGGCGGTGCCGATTGTCGTTGAATGGGGAGGAAAGAAGGTAGCTGATCGGGGGTTGGAAGGACAAGGGAGAAGAGAGATGAGAGAAAAGGGGGACGCGGGCCAATGAGGGAAATGTGAGGGGCGTGGTGGGTAGCACGAGGAAGGGGTGTGCGACGAGGAGAGAAAGGTAGAGGGGAGTGCAACACTGGCCGGAGAGGGAGGACAAGGGGGAAGTCACGGCTAGGGATGTGTGGTAGGTTAAAGTAGAAGACAAAATAAACTAAAAAGGGATTAGGGATTTAAAGGGAAGACACGGTCGTGTAAGGCCCGTGTTGGGCTACAGGGCCGTGTCACACACCCGTGTGGTGGGATTTCAGCCCATGTGCATTTTAAAACTTCAAGCCTAGTCTTCACACGGCCTCAAACACGCCCGTATGTCTAGGTCGTATGGCACACACGACCATAATGCATGGCCATGTGCAACCTTCTTCGCTTCTTCCACGCCGGTGTGACCTCCCACACGCCCATGTGGCACGACCGTGTCTCGCACACGGTCATGTACCTTGCCCGTGTAACTCTCTAACTTGTTTTAAAATTAAAAATTTTAGCTCCAGGTTTCACACGACCTAGGAACGCCCGTTTATCTAGGCTGTGTGGTCCACACATCCATGTGGTCTATATTAGACCGTGTCTTTGTTGATTTTTGGGAAAATTAAGTCCTTGTTTCCACATGGCCAAGGACACGCCCGTGTGTCTAGGCCGTGTGGGTCACATGGCCGTGTCGCCAGGCCGTGTTACTCACTATTGACTTATTTAAAATTTTAAAACTAAGTCTTTAGGATCCACATGGCCAAGGACACGTCCGTGACCCACACGGCCATGTCGCCAGGCCGTGTGGGTTACACGGCCATGTCGCCAGGCCATGTAACTCAGTGTCGAAACCCTTGGTGTGCACGCGGCTTGAGACACGCCTGTGTGTCCAGGCCGTGTGGGTCAAAAACCTGCATTTTTATGTATTTAATTAGTTTTTTAAAGAATACCATGAAATAAAAATAAGAGAATTATCAATGTTAATACTCGGGTTGCCTCCCGAGAAGTGCTTATTTAAAGTATAAGCTTGACTTCAATAGTATTCGCACAGTCACGGTGGTTTGAGAAGTTAAAACTCCTATTTCTTGCTATCAATTCTATTATCAAAATAGGTTTAAGTCGAGTACTATTTACCTTAAAAGTGCCAAATTTAGAATGAGTTACCTCGATTGTACCGTATGGGAAAGCATTTAGTACTGTAAATGGAGTTGCTTCATTTGCATTAAGCTCTGAAGTGGCTATACGTGGATCCGATTTATCTAGCAGTACCTTATCTCCAACCTTGAATTGAGTTGTTCCACCCACATGCTCATCATGGTGTTGCTTTGGTTCTGCATCGTGTATTCTCGGTTTCTCTTTGCCATATGTCCGTCATTCATCTAGTTCATCTATCTGTAGCATTCACTCTTCATGGATTGTTCTATTATTGGTCGCTTGAACTAGAACATGGCTCTATTGTGCTTTTTCGAAGTGTTTCCTACAAAGAGGGTTGAACCACATGAGTACTCATATTAACAGGACTTATACAATCATCTTTATCACTCGATGTCTTAACCGAACCACGAGCTTGGAAAGTGATCGTTTTGTCACCTACACGTAGCATTAGGTCACCTGTACCAACATCAATAACAGTTCTAGCAGTTGCTAAAAAGGGCTGTCCTAAAATTAGGGGTACGTCACTATCCTCATCCATGTTTAAAACAATGAAATCAACTAGAAGTATGAATTTATCAATTTTAACAAGAACAACTTCAATAATACCCTTAGGAAATCTAATAGTTCTATCTGCTAATTGAATACTTATCCTAGTTTGTTTAGGTTTGCCAAGACCTACTTGTTTGAACATTTTGTAAGGCATGACATTAATACTAGCCCCTAAATCAGCTAAAGCATTATTCACATTTAAACTACCAATTAAACAAGGAATAGTAAAACTCCCTAGATCTTTCAACTTGTTGGGTAGTTTATTTTACAAAATAGCTTAGCAAACTGCGTTTATCTCCACGTGCGACGAATCATCTAGCTTTCGTTTGTTTTCCAAAAGCTCCTTTAAAACTTTTACAAAATTGGGCATTGTAACACCCTTAACCCAAATCCATTGCAAGAATGGGGTTACAAGGTATTACTGAACGATACGGAATTTCTAGACATTCATGGATATACATAGGAAATAATTATTTTATTTACTATATACGAACATCTACTAAATCAAAAATCATAACATTACAGGTTGTACTACAAGCAAGAAAAATATAACCATAAATCAAAATCAATTGTCCGAATATAAGCATAAGAATTAAACAACTCATAACTTATTAATTAAAGCACAATTAACAAAGCCACTTACTAAACTTGTATCAATTTATCTTATTTAATAAAATTTAAGTTACTATTCATATAGTCACTTTCTAAAGTCTTAGCCGAATGTCAATATGCTTAATACTTATGCATTATCTAATGTCCACCTTCAATTTAATCCTAGTCTTTTTCATACCTAAACATTTCAAGGAAACAAACCAATATATCCAACATAGTTTACCTTTCCCATTAACACCCCACACTTATGTATATACGTATAATACATAGCAACCATTGACTAATACTTTAACTTACGAAATCTAAATCCAAACATGCTAATATTACTTATCATGCAATGTAACAAAGGTCATGTTTGAGACTAACTCAATGATCATATTTTTGGCTAAGTCCATGAATGTACATATATCCAAGATTTATAAGTCGTGTCAAAAATATTACACTGTACCTTAACTAATGTGTAATTATTAGACCAATACAACATATACCTATATATAAAAATGCTGAATTATATTTGACTTATGAATAGGATTCATATTAATTTCTTCTATATACCAATGCCGAATTCACTTTGGAACCAAGTCATAGATGAATTCCCCTTGATTCTAATTAACAAAACGAAGCATGACTTAAACACCAAAACCAAAGCTGTCCAATATTTTGATCAAGACATAAAATCCAACACAACAAATAATAAGCCATTTTCGCATGGCCAGATTATACAAAATCGAAATACAACATTTCAAAACACACTCTAGCCTATACATGCCATAAATTCCAAAACATAATTTTATAAAATACCAAGGCGGTGGATAGTGTGATAAACTTCTCCGACAATTCTCGAGCTCGTATCTTGAATTTGAAATCTATAAAATGGAATAAAAATGAAAACACAGAGTAAGCTATCATAGCTTAGTAAGTCATAAGCAAATAGATAACTCAATAACAGTATTAGTTCAATTACCAAGCCAACTCATACCATCATAATCCCATTTAATTCCAAAACTGTAATTCCCTTATATAGTTAAATATGCATATACACATTCATAAGCATATGTTCTTAAAACCAACTTTAATATCCCATTCCTATATGTTTCATGTAACCATATATATATGTATGTCTATACCAAAATACCTTACATTATTAAAACCATATAATTAATGCATAAGGCCGAACCTTTAGACATTTGATTACACATACTCAAGCATCAAACCTTTATACCACATAATTACATTTAACTTAAAGTCGATTATACTTCACAACTACTCACCTAGGCCGAATACTCATGCAATTCTTATAACATATATTACTCAACTTCCAAGCCAAGTTATCTTAATAGACCATACATATATTCCTATAAGCAAACAGAAAAATCATAGTATAACATCACATTTACATATATATTACTTATGTAGTCGAATAAGCCCAAATATATATATATGCATATATTTAAGAAACGTTTCAGCGATCCTAGTTGTTCATTCACAAACCGAATACTCATACCATATACTATCAGATTCACTTTAAATCACCAACTTACAATTTCATGTAAACCATTTATTTTTACATGTAGAATAAATTGAAACCGAATGTACATGCGTATATTAACAAAGTACATTTACCCTCAAACACAACACTCATCAATCGAATTATAACTGAATATACATATTCATAGTATATGACAGGATATACTACTCAAATACACATATGTTCACATTATTAACTTGTAAAATTTAGTATAACATATCGAATGGCCAACTTACCTTAATTCAATAAGTGATCAACTAGCTCATACCTGTACACAGATTCTTCAATTTCATAATACATGCTTTATATCACATTTCTAATCATAAATATTTACATCTTTTGATTTCTCAATTTAACACCATCCATAACTTATCGACATAGAGTCTTGAAATAACACACCGGCATGTTGCCTGTTAGGTATAAACCTGATTTAGACACTGGCACGAGGCCTGCTAGGCTTATAGCCTGATTCGTTTCACCGGCATGAGGCCTGCTAGGCGTAAAGCCTGATTTATCTCACCGACACGAGGCCTGCTAGGCGTAAAGCCTGATTTATCTCAAATACCAGAATTATACCATAATTCATCAACCACTTTACTAACCATATCTTGAGTTAATTTCTTCCCCATCAAACTCATATTCGGCACATTCAATATATATATATTTATAAATATAATCATTTGATTAATTCTCTAATTCATAACACAATCGGCACTTCCAATAATATCCTTGATACCATAATTCAACCATTTAAAGTCACGTATAGTATAATGAAACACCATAGCTATTTCAACTCAAATAATTTCATTACCATTCGGCATTTATTTATATAAAATCCAGTATTCAATTTAATAAAATCATTTTTTTATCTCTATGCATAGGTAAATAAGTTTCATCGCTCAAGAACTTACCTCGGCTAGTAACGTACGACTAGTTCGACTACTCAACTTGCTTTGACTTTCCTCGGTCCAAGTCCGGCCTCTTTTGCTCTTGAGCTTGAATTAAAACAAGTTGAAGTTGCTTAATTACTTAACCAACTTATTTAAATGAAATCATGGTATATAACCAAAACATGGTTAGGTTCAAGCATGTAAACTTCATATCTTATATATATATTTATATATTCCTTGATGAACATCATCTTGAACGAATAGCATATAGACAAATTATCATAGCATCATTAAACTACTCATGCCAAATAAACACCAACACTTAACTCATTAGTGCACAAAATGGTCTCCTGTACATGTATCAAATATACAGCCAAATAGACCATTGCACATACACACATTGTTCATTCTTAAGCCAAATACACATTTTATATCCATATATTCTTCACTCACATATCACATAATTATGTAATTTATGTAATAACCCCTTACGTCTTACACATTGACAAATTGACAAATTAGTCTAATTTCTATAAAATACCAAACAATGAGATTTTACCCAAGATATACTTAGGTTGAATTCACTTGCATCATCTAATATCAAAATTAACACTTGGGCTACTTAAATTATCCAACCACAAACTCAAAAACATGCATAAAATCAAAATTAACACCAAACTAACCTTGAATTTTAGGCTAACAATGGCCGAACATGGGAGAGTTTCTCCTATCTTTATTCTCTCAACTTTCGGCACCCAAAGATGAACATTTGCATGTCTTTTTTTTATGCTTTGTTTTGTTATAAAATAGTTTAATTATTATTATTTACCAAATTAACCTTCATCATCACCTAACACCACTTTAAAATTTCTATCATTTACCGTCCATGCCTTTTATTAATGGCTTAATATCCATTTAAATCCTCCACACTCAAAAGAAATGACAAATTTTAACATTTTCATAATAGCATGCATATAATTCAATCGATGCAATTTAATCCTTTTTAATAATCAAGCACCCAAACCTCAAAATTTAAACACGAAATTTTAGCACACATAAGTACACACATTCAAAACACAGAAAATAATATTTAAATTTTTTCTGACTCGGATTCATGGTCTCGAGACCACCGTTCTGATTAGGGTCAAAATCAGGTTGTTATAGGCATCTACGAAAGAGCTTTAATAAACTGGAAGTTAATATGCAACTTTTTAAGCAATTTAAGGAAGTTACCAAATTGTTCATTAGTATGGTCTTTCTTCATTGCATTTGGATATGGAACTCGAGGTTTATACTCCTTACAGTTCGATTTTTGTTTATTCTGACTCACCTCAACCTTACATTTACTTACCACACTTTCTTAGCATGGTTCTGGTTCAAATTTAACTAACCCTTCCTCATCTCACATAGTAATGGCATGAAGTTGCTCCCTTGGGTTAGTTATGGTATTACTAGGCAAGCTACCTTGTGGTCTTTCTGAAATCAACTTAGCAAGTTGTCCTATTTGGTTCTTGGGCCCTTGGATCAACTCTTGTTGATTTTTAAGTGTTGTTTTAGTGATTTGGAAGCGTGTTTCTAACACCAAAATAAACTTTGTTAACATCTCCTCAAGATTCAGCTTCTTCTCTTGCTGGAAAGGTGGTTGAAAGCTTGGAGGAGGTTGTGGTCTTTGATTTCCTTGACCACCTCAAGAGAAATTGGGGTGGTTCCTCCAACCTATATTGTAAGTGTTACTATAATGATTGTTTTGAGGTCTAGAATTATTACCCATATAGTTGATTTGTTCGTTCTCTATGCTAGGGCTATAGGGTAAATATTCTGGATTGCTCGTTCCTCCTTCATTCGTATCACACTACATCACTGAATGTACCTGCGTAGAAACACATAAATCATCAATTTTCTTATTTAATTGTTCTACCTGATTTGATAACATAGGGACTGCATCAAGACTGAAAACACCGGTTGCTCTATTAGGCTTTGTCATCATAACTTGCCACTAAAAATTATTCAGTGCCATCTCCTCTATAAACTCATAAGCCGCTTAAGGTGTTTTATTGTTCAAAGTACCACTGGCTGCTACATCGATTAACTGCCTAGTTGAAGGATTCAAACCGTTGTAGAAACTTTGAACCTATAGCCATAGATGTAACCCATAATGAGGGCACCGTCTCAATAAGTCCTTATACCTCTCCCATGCATCATATAGAGACTCTAAATCCATTTGCACGTAGGAAGAAATATCATTCCTTAACTTGGTTGTCTTAGCCAATAGGAAATACTTCAGGAAAAATTTCTCGGTCATTTGCTCCCATGTAGTGATAGAACCTCGTGCTAGAGAATTTAACCACTATTTAGCTTTATTCCTCAACGAGAAGGGAAACAACCATAAGCGAATGGCATCGTCAGAAATGCCGTTAATCTTGAAAGTGTCGTAGAATTCCAAAAAATTAGCCAAATGAGTATTTGGATCTTCGCCTTGCAAACCATCAAACTGAACAAACTGTTGAATCATCTAAATAGTGTTCGACTTCAATTCAAAATTATTCACAGCAATGGCAGGCCTCACAATACTCGATTCAGCCCAGCTAGATTAGGCTTGGCATAATTGTTCATAGTACGTGGATCAGGATTCAGATTTGCAGGATTCGCAGCAACCACATGAGGTAGCTGATTATTCTGATTATCAGCCATCTCCTCAGTAACAATAATAACGTCCTCTTGCTCTTCCACTATTTTTTGTTGACTCTACCTTGCTTTTCTATGGTTTCTGCAAGCTGTACTCTTAATTTCACTATCAAACAATAGAGGTCCTGACGGGTTTCTTCTAGTCATAACCTAAAGAAACCTGCCATAATCAAATAAAAGAAAAAATTAGAAAAAAATTAAACTAAAAACAACAATAAAATGCAATAAAAATAAAAATGGCTAAATTAATAAAAATCGAGTGCTCCTAATATTTTAGCCCCCGACAATGGCGCCAAAAACTTGATGTGTCACTAAATTAACTAAAATTATGGCAAAGGCAAGCGCACCTATTGAATAGTAGTATAGTTATGGTGAGTAGGGAATATCGTATCCATGAGGACTAAAAGTACTAGTAATTAGTTTTTCTCTATTATTTAGCTGGTAAATTGGGATGATTGTTTTTTTATCTAAAATTAACTACACTAATTACTAAGAATGCAACAGAGAATGAATTTAGGAAAACTAATCAAATAAAACCAAATGAGATATACAATACCTAGGAAAGAATCCACCTAGACTTCACCTATTATTCTAAATCTGAATTAAACGATTTATTCACTTGCGCCTTAATCCGTAGAAATCCCTAAATTATGTTAATATCTCTTTTGAGAGTAAAAACAACTAACTCTAGGTTGATTAATTGAAATTTCTTTCTAATTAAAATCCCTATTGTTGCATTAACTTGATCTATGGATTCCTCTATTAGATTTGACTCTAATCTGGTATATTTATGTCTTGCTATTTCTAGTATTGCATTCAACTAAACTCAATTATGCTAGATCTACTCTTAAACAGGGACTTTTGCTCCATTGAAATAGGCACATTAAACATGCATTAATATTCTAAAAATATTAAAACATGAAATAAGCATACATACTTAAGAACAAGAATCAAGTATATATCACGTAATTCAGAAATCAAATAATAAGATTCATATAAGTTTCATCTTCCCTAGGTATCTAGGGAATTTAGTTCATAATCTGGAATAACATCATCTAAAAATTAGGAAAATAACAAGACATAAAGAAACCCAATAAAACTTCTAAACAAATTGAATGGAGATCCTCAATCTTGAAGGAGATCCACTTCTGAAATGAATCCAGTGGCATTTTGCGATCTTTTCTTCGTTCTACTCTATGTGCCCCTTTAGGTCCTCTTCTAGTGTGTATTTATAGACTTTAGACAACTTAGAAAGCCTAATAATTGGGTTTTTCCACGTGTTTGAGAAATAGGGAGCGATATCAACACGAGCTGGCACATAGGCGTGTGGCCAGCCCATCTGGCTCACACGGGCGTGTGCCCAACTCGTTTGGAAAATGCTCAGGCCATGTGGATCCTGAAAATAACTCTTTTTGTCTATTTTTGGCCCATTTTCACTCCTTTCACTTCTCTATGCTCACCTAAGTATAGAAACATGAATTTAAAGGGTTAGAAGCATTAAATTCACTAATTTACATAATAAATCATCCAAAAATGCATTAAGAATGGGATTAAAATATATTACTTTTATAGCTTATCAGAGCTTCAAAATGTAGTAAATTATTTAAAGAAAGAATTTGAGATGAAAGATCTCGAAAAAAAAGTTTTGTCTTGGCTTGCAAATCGATCACTTAAAAGATTAAATTCATGTCCATCAATTAATTTATACAGAAAAGATCTTAAAGGAATTTTACATGGATAAAGCACATCCATTTGAGTATACCCGATGGTTGCATGATTGTTAGATATAATTTTGTCCTTGTGAGAATGATGAAGAGTTTATTGGTCCTGAAGTACCATCTCTAAATACGGTAAGGGCATTGATGTATCTTGCAAACAACATAGGACTTGATATAGCTTTTATTGTAAACTTGTTAGCAAGATTTAGTTCTTCTCCAACACGTAGACAGTGTGTAACACCCCTTACCCAGGTTCAATACCGGAACTAAGTACGAGGCATGACCGGACAATAACATAACCAATTATATAAAATTGAGCCATAAAATTTCATTCCAATTTAAAACCTTTGCATAATATATCATATGATCCTTAAAATGGGCCTACGGGGCCCAAAACATAGTTTGGGAGTGTTCGGGACCAAATCGAGAACTTAAAAAAATTTTGGAAATTTTGGCTAAAAAAAGGGCACACACCCATGTGGGACAGGGACATGCCCATGTGGGCAGGCCGTGTGGTCACACACACGCCCGTGTCCCTTACCCATGTTGAACTATTGGAAAATTATTTTTCATTTCAAACCTACAATGGTTTTCACACGGCCAAGCACACGCTCGTGTCCCTCACACGGCCTTGACACACCTGTGTTCTCTCCTCATGTGAAAAACTGGGGTATTCTGTTTATGACGTCAGCATGCAAATTTGGTTACACGGTCACAGGACACGCCCGTGTGACTAGGCTGTGTGACGTATTTATTCTCCAAAAATTTCATGCAAAGTTCACACGCCCTACACACATGGCCCTGGTGGCTGGCCGTATGGCCCAAAGTTAGGCTATTTTCCAAGCCATCTTTTGCCCCCAAAACACAACATCTTTCTTTTTTGTGAGAAATCAACACCTACTGGAATAAAGTGAGCCGACTTCATCAATCTATCAACAATGACCCACATAGCATCTTTCTTTTTCATTGTCAAAGGCAAACCTGTCACAAAGTCCATCATAATATTGTCCCACGTCCACTCGGGGACCATTATAGGCTGAAGTAAACCCGAAGGTACCTGATGCTCAGCCTTCACTTGCTGACAAATTATACACCTTATTACAAACTCTGAATGTCGTTTTTCATGCCCGGCCACCAATATAGTTTCTTCAAGTCATTATACATCTTAGTACTACCAGGTTGCACTGATAAACAACCTCTATGTGCCTCATGTAAGATTTTCTGAATCAACTCATCATCTCTCGGTACACAAATCCTATCACAAAACATCAAGCAACCATCCGAACTTACTCGAAAATTAGAGTCACCACCTATTTTGCACTGAACCCTCTTGGCTTGCAATTCACATCATTCTTTTGGGCTTCGCAAATCTATTGAAAAAACAACAGTCTAGCCCCCAACTCGGCTAGTATGGAACCATCATCAGATAATGTCAAACAAGTGTTCAAAGCCCACAAAGCATACAATGATTTTCTGCTCAAAGCATCCGCAACCACATTTGCTTTCCCGGGATGATACTCAATCACTAGCTCGTAATCCTGTAATAACTCAAGCCACCTCCGTTGTCTCAAATTCAACTCCTTTTGATTCATTAAGTATTTCAAGCTTTTATTATCGGTAAAAATCTAACATTCTCACCATACAAATAATGGCGCCAAATCTTCAAAGCAAAAAAAAAATGGCGGCCAACTCTAAATCATGTGTCGGGTAGTTCTTCTCATGTGGTTTTAGTTGTCTTGAAGCATAAGCCACCACCTTGCCTTCTTGCATCAATACACATCCAAGGCTATTCAGTGACGCATCACTATAGATCACAAACTCTTTCCCTAACTCGGGTTGTACTAACACTGGTGCCTCAGTCAATTTAGCTTTCAACTGATCGAAACTTTGCTGACATTTTTCAGTCCACTCAAATTTAACATTCTTTTGAAGTAGCTTAGTCATAGGAGAAGCAATTATAGAAAAACCCTTGACAAAACGTTGATAATATCCAGTTAGACCTAGAAAGCTTCTAACCTCAATCACATTCTTTGGCAACTTCCAATCAACAATCGCCAAAATCTTGCTCGGGTCAACCCGAATACCATCACCCGAAACTATATGTCCCAAGAATCCAACTTCATGGAGCCAAAACTAACTCTTGCTAAACTTAGCAAACAACTTCTCTTTCCTTAGAATTTGCAGCACTGTTCTCAAATGCTCGACATGTTCTAACTCATCCCGAGAATAATCAATATATCATCTATGAATACCACCATAAATTTTTCCAAATATTGTCAAAAAATCCAGTTCATTAAGTCTATAAACATAGCCGGTGCATTAGTCAAACCAAAAGGTATGACAAGAAATTCGTAGTGTCCATTCCTCGTTCTAAAGTCGGTCTTTAGCACATCGGATTCTTTAACCCTTAGTTGGTAATAACCGGATTTTAAATCAATATTAGAGAATACCGTTGCTCCCTTTAATTAGTCAAACAAATCATTAATTCTAGGCAACGAATACTTGTTCTTGATAGTCACCTTATTAAGTTGCCTATAATTGATACAAAGACACATCGATCCGTCCTTCTTCTTTACAAACAATACCGGAGCACCCCAGGAAGAAAAACTCAGTCTCACAAATCCTTTGTTTGTAAACTCTTGAAACTAAACCTTTAACTCTCTTAATTCAGTCGGAGCCATCCTGTATGGAGCAATGGAAGTAGGTGCAGTCCCAGGTAACAGGTCAATGGCAAATTCAATCTCTCTAATAGGAGGTAACCTAGGTAACTCCTCCGGAAACACGTCTAAAAATTCACGAATTATAGATTCAAGCTTCAATCTTGACACCTCAGTATTTAGCACATATGCTAAATAAACTTCACACCCTTTTCTCACACATTTTCGAGCAGTCATACAAGAAATCACTACCAGCATCTTACTCGACTTATCTGTTCCAACCTAAAGAATTTCACCACATTCACATTTTAGCTCAAGAGTTTTCCATCTACAATTCACCTTGACATCATGTAATGTTAACCAATCCATGCCCAAAAAAAATTGAACTCATCAAATGGCAACAACATCAGATTAGTCAGAAAACAGGATCCTTGAATCATCACAGGGCAATTCCTGTAAACCCCAAGACCCATACACGTCGCCGGAGGGTCAAGAGGCATTACCTGATATTCATATAAGCTAACAAGTCATCACACGTACAAGCATATATAAACGCTTATGGATAAAGATTTAGGTTATATCAGATTTCATAACTAAGTTATACGAATAAGATCAAAACCATATGTGCATCATCTATTGCAAAACACCTAGCTTCATGGATAAAAGCTATTCATGCAATTTAAAAGCTTAAACCGAATATATTCGTGTCTTTAGGTTCATGTTGCAAATTCACATCTAGCTACCATTTGAATAAACATCCAATTCACTCATATAACTCAAAATACATATCATCTTCTTAAAGACCACATGTAGATATAAAGCATCTTGAGAAGCCATTTTCGCATGGCTATGTTTAATTACAACATCAAAATAAAAGTTTCTTAATTAACAACCACGAAATGCATCCTATACATGCCATTCACAAAAGTTTAGCTAATTAAATACCGAACAGGGTTTTGATAGTAGAGATGACTTCGAAAGCAAGATTCCCGAGACCGTAGCCAACGAACGAGATCTATAAAACAGAAAACTTAGAGCAACAGAGTAAGCAATTATGTGCTTAGTAAGTTTTTAAGTAACAAAATCATTATAAAGGATAACATATTGATAAATAAATTTATCTATTTGCTCCCTTGACCAATTAGAAGTATAACTAAAGTACTTCCTCTTTCCTTACATGTCATTTAATCATCACATAATGCTCATTCATATTACTAAGATAACATCAATGAATTCATCTAGATTCAAAATTATGACTGAATCGGTTCATCTAAATTTTAATGTTAAACTGATAAAACCACACATACATCTCATATTCGTGTAATTGAGCTCCTTTAACAAAACACATACCTCAGAAACAGATCATAAACAATCATGTGACTTTTTAAACAAAAATCAAAGCATCCTTATCACATTCCAAACCCACAATCTAAAGAAATTAGATTCTAAAACGAGTATAAAATACATACCTGGCACTTACACGACATGTAGGTACTTTGGTTGAATTAATATAACAATTACTATCTAATTTCTCACACCATGCCTACAAAATTTCACAACCCAGAGGAAACATTAGCACGGATGCCCTTCGAAACTAGTTCAGATTTTAACACTGGCTCAAAAGCCTTTCGGAATTAAATCCGGTCATAACACTAGCTCGGATGCCCTTCAGACTAAGTCCGGACTTAACACTGGCTTGGGAAGCCCTTCGAGGCTAGGCTCGGACATAACATTGGCTTGGGAAGCCCTTCGAGGCTAAGCTTAGACATAACACTGGCTTGGGAAGCCCTTCGAGGCTAAGCTCAGATTAAAGCCCGAATGAACATTCACGCATACGTATGGAACATATCACAGTTTAATGTCATTTCCATATCTTGAATTCAATCATGGCATATTTCCCAATCAATGCAACATTCGGTTTAATAATCACAATAAAAGGGCAACATTTCGTGTAATAACTAAATTCGAGTAACATCCAACATCCAACAATTTCATGGGTTTTCCATTCTTACTACATCATTCAAGTATATACTTAGGTCTCAATCAATACATTATGCATTCATACTATGATTCCATCGCGTCATGAACTAAAATTCATCACTCAAGAACTTACCTCGTTGGTCGATAATTATCTACGAACCGACTATCTCACCACTTTTGCTTTTCCTTTGTCCGAGTGTGGCTCTCTTAGCTCTTGAGCTAAATTAAACAAGTTTACCGTTCAAAATCCATTACTAAAATCATATAGTTATTATTTACTTAATCTATGCATAACTGAAAGCCTCTCTATATATATATAATTCATTCACAAGTATCTCAATATACCTTTACTACATGTATTCACTCACAAGATCAGAAATTTCATATAGGCCAAAAACACATTTGTCATAACCCCCAAGTTTTAAATACCTCATCTAACTTATCACAAAACATGCTGTCAACTCAATATAAACCAATTTGCCTACCGTAATACATGTTCACCATATACTCAAAGTAACATTACCTCAAAAGCTGAATTCACAAGGTGATTTGTAAATATGAATATACTTTGCAAAACAAAATTACAATAGTTCAAGGTAAGCTCAACTTAACCTTATTGTCTACCAATTAATCTATGTTCAATTTTGTAAGCTCATTCAACCATTCTAAAAGTAACTAAGTTTAACATCCAAGACTTAACATTATAAGACAAAACACATACATAGATCACAAAAACTCCACTCGTTTTCAAGTTTAAAAATCGGTAAATACTCATACAAATGCATAATTTAGCAAATTAACTAAAAATCCCAAAGTTTCAATTGTCGATTGTCTTACTAAGGGCATTAAACATTTTTCTCATCCACATTTGGCTATCACTCAAAATTTCTCTCATGGCCGAATACTCAAAGCACATACATCAACTTAAAATTTAGTCATGGCCAACTAGGCAATGCTTTAGCCAAGCCAACATCACAAGATCACAAGATAAAGCACATAAATATCATACTATTACCTATTACCGTAACCAAATTTCCTCATCCACTATTTATTCATGTAAGTAAACAATCTCTTAGACAATTACCATGTTCGGCCATTGAAACAAGTAAATTTCAATATACAAACACCTCCCCTCATCACTTTAACACAATGACCGAATGTAATTACTCCCATAAGCCTCAAAAACCAAGTTTTTTACTAGCTCAAACCAACTTGCAACCATTACCAATGCAAAACATCAAAACATCCATAACTCTAATTTCTTCCTTCATGACCGAATACACATAACACCATGAATTTCAAAATTTAAAACATGGGTAAGGTAGGCTATGTAACAACCATCTCAATTGCATACATAATTAGCAAAAATTCATTCAAACATACCTCAAATTAAAAGGAAGCCATGACCGAAAGACTTGAGCTTTTCCTACTTCTTTTTCTTTAGTTCACGGCAAGAACAACCAAAAACATCACCAAAATTTCTTTCTTTTTGTTTTAATTTCCTTATTTTAATCACTAAAATCTAGTCATATTCCATTCACTAAAATTTAACAAATAAAATAATAATACAACCAATAGCATCAATTGCATGGCCGGCCACTTACAAATAAAAGGGACAATTGACATCAAGCCCAACTTTTTGATAACATGCACAAATCGGCCACTTAAAGATTTGCCCCACTTTTCTTTTAATTTTCTCATCTCAGTTCTATTTAAAAATTCACATTGAATTTCTAACATTAAAGCAACAATACTTCACACATGCATAATTCATACATCAAAATTTTATAATAAGGCATTTTTAAAATTTAATAATTTGGTTTTGTGGACCCGAAACCACTTCCCGACTAGGGTCAAAATAGGGCTGTCACAATTCCTGCAAACCTTATCTACCAGCACAAATTTGCCTAATGGGTTCGACACTTTAATCACAAATTCAATTAACTCTACGGGAAATTTCTTACTATGCACCAATTTCATGCAAATATAAGAATGAGTGGAGTCTGGATCTATTAATGCAATAACATCAGTATCATAAAGTGAGAATGTACCAGTAATCACATCAGGAGATGATGCTTCCTCACGAGCTCATATAGCATAAGCTCTACCAGGTGTTCTCATCTCAGATCTCGCAGCTGTATCTTTCATTATGCTTCTACTACTAGCTCCACCTCCGACGTTCCTCGGCGGTCTACCCTTACTAGTAGTGTTACTTGGTTTAGCACTTTAAAATTTCTCATCTCCCACTTTCTCAGGGCAATCTCTAACAAAATGATCTAGGGAACCACACCTGAAACAATCCCGATTAGTTCCCCAACATTCACCAATATGTCGTCTACCACAATTTCGACACTCAGGTCTATCAGATCTCACATTACCCACACTGGCCATCGAAGTAACCTGTACTTTAGAACCTAAATATGTTTTACCCCGATCTTGATGTGAATACTTGACTGAAGCTGCATTTAAAGATTTATTTCTTTGGACCTCTTTGATTGAGATTGAAAAGACTTACTCATCGGCCTTTTCCTGGCATCTCGAGCCTCAATAGATGCTTTCTTCTTTTCTTTATTTAACTCCTCTGCTTTACATGCTCTATCAACTAATACCATGAATTCTTTTTAATTTTAGAATACCCACCAGCACCTTGATATCCTCATTAAGTCTATCTTCAAATCTTTTAAACATCATTGCCTCAGTAGAAACATACTCTGGTGCATATTTGCTGAGCCTAACGAATTCACTTTCATACTTAGCTACCGTCATCTTACCTTGCTTCAACTCAAGGAACTCTTTCCTTTTTTATCAACAAATCTCTGACTTATATATTTCTTTCAAAACTCTTCCATAAAGAAATCCCATGTCACTCTTTCCCTCGGGACCACAAATATCAATGTTTTCCACCAATGATAGGCTGAGTCCTTCAGCAAAGATACGGCACATTTTAAACTCTTCTCAGGTGTGCAAGATAATTCATCAAACACCCATAAGAAATTCTCGAGCCAGAATTCTGCCCTCTCTGGATCATCATCGACCTTAGCTATAAACTCTTCGGCCCTTTGTTTATAGATTTTATCCACCGAAGGTTTAGTCACCCTTACCATATCAATACCTTGTGGGACTATGGGAACCGGTTGTGATATATGTAACGCCCTAATTTTTGGGATTTTTTAGGATTTTTGCGATCTTGTGTGAATTTTATATTATGCTTGTCTGGACGTGCTAAATTATGGTTAAGTGTGTTAGTGGGCCTTTAGAAGGCCCAAGCTTAAGTGAGAACCCGGTAGAGTTTTAAAATTTTAGACTTAAAATAAGAGGGGCTTTGGCTGAGTGGGCTTTTAAACAAAAAGTTGGGAAAATAAAGCATGGAAGAGTCAGTGGTAGAGTGGCAGAAGTAGCACCACTTAACGCCTAGGGGGAAGGCGTGTAGAGCTATGGAGAATCGGGGTTCGAATCCAGGTAGTGGCAGGGTATTATTTATTTTTATGCTCACGTAATGTGAGTGTTGGAATTCAAAGTAAACTCTGAAGGAGAGAGTTTGAAGTGTTCAAGAGATTGAGTTAAGGAGGGATAAGGAGAGAAATTGTAGGATTCTTGAATAGGGGAGTGTGTTGGTCGAATGGAGGGTTGAAGTGGCCAATCGGCTAGGGCTTGTAGGAGGACTGGTTTCGGCAATTAGGAGGGGTATGTGCCGAAAGCTTGAGGGGTTAGTTTTCGGGTTTTGGCTAGATTGCTCTCTTTTATGCCGATTAGGTATAGAACTCTTAGGGTTTTTTCTCTTTCTTTTGCTTTCTCCCATTGATCTAGAAGCCAAAGCCGCAAGCATCTATCATTGTGTCGAATTGTCTTGAACCAAACTCTCCTCTCTTCTTTCATCTCTTTTCTTTTCTTCTTCTTTCTCTAAACCAAATTCACTTCACCACCTCTCTTTTTATGCCAAACCTACTTCTTTCTTTTCTACCTTCTTCTTTAGTCTATTAGTCGACTACCACTAAAAGTTGAAAATCGAAGTGGTTGTCGTTTTCCTTTGATCGAAACCTCATTTTTTCTTTAATTCACTCAACCAAATCTCACAACCCCATAACCCTTGCCGAAGTCTTCTCTTCATTATACAACTTCTACCTTTCTCTTCTTCATTATACCAGAAGCCGAAACCTCCATATTCATAGTGATTTGGAAACTGAACCTTTAGTTATCTTAGATCTATTCTCTACTCGTACTTTAGGTTAGATCTACAACAGATCTTGAAAAGAAAGGTACTTGAAAACATTTTGGCAAAGTAATCCTTGGTAAGTGTTCGAAACTCTTTTCCATTCGTTACTTCGGGATTTAAGAAAAACCAAAAACCCCTATGTACTTAAGGTGGCTGTCGATTGGGGCTAAAAAGAGTTATTGGTTTTACTTATCAGTTTATTGTGTGTTGGTGTGGACTAGAGGCCGTCAATCAAGAAGTATTAGAGGCTTGGATCATTGAAGCGACTAGATCTAGATCTAGTCATTAGTTTCACTGGAGGTAAGTCTTTTAGGGCCTTAAGTAAGGTTGGCCGAATATGGTAAGTGTGTGTTAGTTGGTTTTGTTGATTCATCGTTGATAAGTATATTCTAAATGACTGTAGGATAATCACGTGGGAGATTTCGTCAACGTTTGTCGCAAATCAAGTGTGTAAACGAACACCCTTTAGTAGACTAAATCGACAAAAGCCGAAAAGCTGAAATGCCAAAATTTTGGCATTTCATGGGCTTACGAGCATCCGAGCGCTCGTGGGTCGGTTAAGACTGGTAAGATCGGTTGTCACCATTGGTAAGGTGGACGTGTGTGCGATTTTGTGCACCTTGGTGAATTTGGGCCTCGAGGGGCTGAATTTGAGCCCAATGGGCTTACGGGCCCATTTGAGTGGAAACGAGTGTTAAGTGGGCTCTGGTAATTTGTATGATAAGATTGCTAAGACAACTGTGGGATTTGGGCTTTGCGGGTCAAAATAGTTAATGGACACTGTAGGGCCCATTAGGGGTTTTAAGGCCAATAAATCTAAGTTGCTAAAATGGGCAAGATAAGCTACTTAGATTATAACTGGACTATTAATAACTGTAATAAGCATGAAACTCTAAAAAACTAGTATATTTACTAAAATACCCCTTAAGGGTGGAAAATTACTGTTTTATCCCTAGGTGCAAAATTACCATTTTACCCCTAGGGTTAATTTTGACTGAAATACATGTTATATTTTATCTGTTCACAGTATGCCATGGCATGTTTTACTGTTGCATGGGATTGGGTTTTTGATGGAGGAAGTGCTAAGTGGCAATGCCACGTTTACTGATAGGGGTTTGCCTCGTTTTACTGTTAGTGGCTTGGCCATGTTATCTGATTAAGCAGCTATGCTGCGACTGTGGTGTGTAGGGTTGGGTGGGTTGAGTTATTCTCCATATGGTGTGTAGGGCTGGTACGGGTGGTGTGTAGGGATGGATTTGGGCTGGGCTTTGCATACATGCATTATTTCTGTTCTGTTACTGTAATGGGCCTATGGGCCGCACTGATTACTAAATAGGGCTAAGGCCCAGTTTAACTGAATCTGAATAGGGCCTCGGCCCAATTAATACTGTATCTGGATAGGGCTTAGGCCCAATAAAGCTTGAACTGATTTCGACTCTGGTCGGGTTGACTTTACACATTGAGTTTCCAAACTCACCCCTTCCGTTCATCTATGCAGGTGAGCCCTAAGCTAGTGGACTTAGAGCTGGAGGGATTCGGAGTGGCCACGAGGACTGCACATGGTGTTTTTTTAAGTTATTTAGTTTCATATTTATTTAAATTATGTTCATTTTGGTTTTTTATTGTAATAAGGCCGCTCTTAAGTATTTTTAATTTGGTTTTATTTCTTATTTATATTTTGATTAAAATGGATAGATTAAGGCTGCGCGGGTTTTTGATCAAAATTAAACAACATTTTCAAAATGAAACACACATATCAAATGGATAATGAATAGACGAATAAGATCAGGTAACAAAATAAATTTTAAACTGGTAGTGGATAGGATGTTCACAAACTAAACCTGGATTTCTTCCCAAACTATAATAACGGTTTTGCAAAACTCACCCTAATCATAATGACTAAGGAACATGATTAGCCCGCTGTTGATGTGACACACCAGACTTGGCCGTAATGTCTGGGCCAGGTTTGGGGTGTTACAATATAGGCGGGGGAGGAGAGGGTTGAGCATTAGGATTTGCTCTAACAAAATCAGTATACCAGTCATTCATCATTCGGAGAAAGGCATCCCGAGCCTCGTCTCCTTGACTTAGGGTTTCATGTCTACTTTCTACAGGCGTGGTCCCTTACGCGGGAGCCGGCGCATTACTAGCAGCAGCATCAGCCACAGCTCGTTCAGGATCCATTACTATATAAAAAACCAAAACACAGTTTAGAAAGGTCAGGAGTCACCACACTATCATAATATATCTATGGCATGTATAGCTAGACTCACACACAACACTACGGTAGATCAAGAATCGACTAAACCATAGCTTTGGTACCAGTAAATGTAACACCCCTTACCTGGGTTCGATGCCGGAACTGAGTACGAGGCATTACCGGACAATAACATAACCAATCATATAAAATTGAGCTATAAAATTTCATTCCAATTGAAAACCTTTGCATAATATATCATACGATCCTTAAAATGGGCCTACGGGGCCCAAAACATAATTTGGGAGTGGTCTGGGACCAAATCGAGAACTTAGAAAAATTTTGGAACTTTTGGCTAAAAATAGGGCACACGCCCATGTGGGACAGGGACATGCCCGTGTGGGAAGGCCGTGTGGTCACACACACGCCCGTGTCCCCCACCCTTGTTGAACTATTGGAAAATTATTTTTCATTTCAAACCTACAGTGGTTTCACACGACAAAGCACATACCCGTGTCCTTGGCCGACGTCCTTCACACAGCCTCGACACGCCCGTGTTCTTTCCCCATGTGAAAAACTGGGGTATTCTGTTTATGACGTCAGCATGCAAATTTGGTCACACGACCACGGGACACACCCATGTGACCAAGCCGTGTGACATCCTTATTCTCTGAAAATTTCATGCAAGGTTCACATGCCTTACACACAAGGCCCTGGTGGCTGGCCATGTGGCCCAAGGTTAGGCTATTTTCCAAGCCATCTTTTGCCCCAAAATACATACGAACTTTACCATTTTTAACACCACACATCATACACACTATTAGGCATCTAAATGACCACTTTCAATCAACAATCATCCATTTCAATTCGTCCACACACAAGCACACCAAACATTCCATGAATTACCTCATAAGGATATATGTAAAAACTAATATCATCATTGGCCATATCACATGGCCTTAATTACAAAATAACTTATCAAATGACATTTGCCACAATATAGCCAAACCAACATGACACTTACAACACCACTAGGTCCCTATACACGCCATCGTTTCAAAAGAATTCATATTACAATAGCAAAAGAATGTTATGGATAGTGAGGGTGATCCTCCGGTGCTTCCCGATCTCCGAGCTGGCTTGACTACTCTATAAAACAAGGAAAAAGAAAAAGGAGTAAGCTTTAAGAAGCTTAGTAAGTCTATATGCAAATAATTAACAACATACCAACTATCTTAATAACCAAAAATTATATCATGAAAAATCAACTTACAACCTAACCAATATCATATACATACCAAGCACATCATTTACATAATCCTAAGTTCACATGCACCCTTTCACACATATACGGTTGCCCACGTTATCACTGGCTCATAAATACACATGCACTTACACACCACATAACCACACAAGTCTCTTTTAGTAAGCTTTCCCTCTGAACCCTTCGGAATAACATCCAATACTCAGTGGTTTTAGCACATAGCTCCACCAACACATAATCCGACTCTCGTGTACACATGGTGAACTCTCAATATCACCCATGTGACCTAGCCATTAAATCCTGTAGCTCTCGTGTCTATATGGTGTCCAACACTCAGATTCACACATGTGAACTAGCTCCATGTAACATAGCTCTCATGTCTACATGATGTACCCTCGGTAACATACATGTGACCTAGCTATTTTAAACCCGTAGCTCTCGTGTACACATGGTTTTCACCCTATATTACAAATGTGACCTAGCTACTTATAAAATTATCATCTTGTAGTTCTCTTGTACACATGGTATACACACTGTATTACACATGTGACCTAGCTATAGCATAATGTCTCGCAGCCCTCTTCTACACATGGTGTCCTACCCTCGAACCACACATGAGACCTAGCTACACATTTTCCGTATCATTCATTTTCCAAAAGTTCAATCGGGAACTCCAAATTTCCATAATTCTCAAAATTATAAAAATCATCCAACATTACCCATAACATACATTAGATTATTCTTATGAAATTAAAAATCAATGTATTACGTACATATAAACTTACCTTGATAAGAAAAAGCAATAATTTGCAATTTAATCTGAAACCTTGTCCTTGCCTCGATCAAGGTTGATTCCTCGATCTTCTCAATCTATAATGACACATTTAGCTCTTTTAATAACTACATTATTCAAAGCAGCCCAAAATCTTCCTATAGTAAATTTTTCAATTTGACCCCTAACTTTCTCAATTTTACACTTTAGTCCCTAGGCTCGGTTTATGATTTTCATTAAATTTTCATATATTTCAAGCCTAGCTGAATCACTTTTCCTCTTATAGTAGCCCCCAATTTCCATCATTTTACAATTTATGCACATAATCTTTCACCTTTTACAATTAGGTCCTTGTTACAATTTTCACCAAAAATCACCTAGTAAAAGTTGTTCACCACACTTTAAACTTTCATATTCTACCACTAGCCATCAAAATACATTCATTCCATTCATGGGTAAAATTTTAAACATCAACCCTAGCTTGAAATAGTGGTAGAAATAGCTAAAGCAAGTTATAAGGGTTTAAAAAATACGAAGAACATTAAAAACGGGGCTAGGAGATACTTACAATCAAGATTGAAAGATGAAAGAAACCCTAGCTATGGCTTCTTGATAATTTCGACCAAGTAGGAAGAAAGGTGGAAAAAATTTTGGCTTGTTTTCCCTTTTTATTTCTTTTATTAACTAATGACCAAAATGCCATTCATTAACAACCTTTGATATTCCATCCTTCCTTGGGCATTTTTGTCCAAACTAAGTTAAAATGGCCTAATTACCATATAAGGACCTCTAATTTAAAATTTCAATTCAATCAAGTACCTTTATGGATTAAAACCCATATTTTTCACTTATTACAATTTAGTCCAACCTATCAAATTGGACATGCAAATAATAAAATTCATGCACCAAAATTTCACATAATTATTCAAGCACCCAATAAACATCAAAACTCAATCGGAACAACTATTTTAGACTTTGGACTCATGGTTTCAAAACCACCATTCCATTTACCCCTTAATCCAGGCTGTTACACAGTGGAATGGAATTAAACATGTATTTAGATATCTCAGAGGAACCATTGATATGGGATTATTTTTATTCAAATGATTCAAAATCCCTATTAGTTGGCTATGCTGATGTTGGATATTTATTTACATGTGGAGGCACTTTCATATCATGGCATTCAACAAAACAGACATTAGCTCCCTTCTCTTCAAATCATGTAAAATTAATTGCAATACATGAGGCAAGCTGAGAGTGTGTTTGGATAAGGTTATTGATCCAACATATCCAGAAGATATGTAATCTGTATTTATAGGAAATGATGTCAACTATCTTATACGAAGATAATACAACATGTATAAGTCAGTTGAAGGGTGGATACATCAAAGGCATTGCCAACCACCACATTTGAATGGCTAGTATACAAGATTGAATGTGTTGACTCAAAAATGTAACGTGATGTTGCCATTAGGGGGAGTCTAAAACACGTTGTACTCTTTCCCTTTAACTAAAGTTTTGTCCTACTAGATTTTCCTGGTAAAGATTTTTAGCGAGGCAACTTGGAATAGAAGATTTTGTACTCTTTTTCCTTCATTAGGTTTTTATTCAATGGGGTTTTTCCTAATAAGGTTTTAACGAGGCACATTGTCATCAATGGACATCCAAGGGAGGAGTGTTGTACATCATTTGATAAAATAGATGTCCATAACCCCTAATTTCATCCTATTGTAACCCTTAAAAATGAATTTCCATAACCCCTAAATTCATTATCTTGTAACCCCTAAATAATTTATATAGTACCTAAATGTTGGTCCTTAATGATTTGTAACTTATGGTTTTTGAAATCCTATAAATAGAGGGCATATACAAACTTATAGTAGGCCAATGTAAAAGTTGAATAATCCTTTCATCTTCTATTCTTCTCTATTGTGCATTCTATTTTCTTTTAGTTTTATATCCATTCTATATTTCTTTTAATTTTATAACATATATATGTTTAATAGAAACAAAATATATTAAATAATAGTAAAATATGTATTTTCACTTATTCTACATGCTAGTTAATGAAAATGTTTTATTAATGCAAAAAAGAAAAAAAATACCAAATAATAATGAAACTCATATATATTTTTCGATAATGGAAACAAAACCTATTAAAGTAATAGTAAATGGGGAGTGATTCATTTACACCAATGTAAAACTTAAGTGCTTTTCCACCATTTTGTAATTTTTTTGTATGATTTAATATTTTAGCAATCCAACCATCATATTTCATTCTCTATTCATATAGATCATTCATGTCATATTTCACATAAATTAAAAGTTTCTAACTATTCATATTTGTGTAAAAAAAATTTCAACCATTAAATATATATTAATATAGACAATGTTTTAGATCATATAATAGAGATATTGGATCTATTCAAAAATTTACATGCATGACAAGTATAGAGTTTAAAACCACTTAAGTTTTACACTTAGGTAAGTGAATCCTTCCCCAATATGTTTTTTTTAGTAATTATTTTTGTTTCTTTATATGCTATTTGAATAAAAATATCATTATTAATGCATCTATTTATAGTGCTAAATATTAGTTTTATTGATATAAAACTATAAAGGATAATTAATTTAAAATAGTTAGTATAATCTAATATGGATCCAAATTGTAATCAAGGGATAACAATTGTAATACTAATAATGAGAAATTATTAATAAAATTAATTATAAGTATTTTATGTTATAATTTATTATCGAAAATATTATCAATAAAAACAATTATAAATTTTTTATTATATTAATTAGTTTTATGTATGAAAATAATAGCTAACATAAAAATACTAATACTTAATATAGTGTTTTTTCTATCTTGATTTCTCAAGTGTATTGGGTTGAATCAATTTAATTAGATACGATTAGTATTTATAAAAAAATTACACTTAATTATAAATATAAAGAATTTGGTATAAAATATTTATTTATTTTTACTTTTGACATATAAATTAAAAATAAATACATAATATATATACTATTCACAATTGTAAGTATTATTAAAAATCTTTTTATATGTAATGTTCATCTCATATATTGAACTTCTACTAGTATTCCTTTTTGCGTTGTTGGTAAATATAAATGTTTATTTTATATAAAATTTTTATATAATGTATAAGGTAATTGTAACACCCCAACCCATATCCATCATTGGAATAGGGTCACGAGGTATTACCGGAGTTTATAGAACTTTTTTTTTTCAAATGATAACTCATTTTATAAGAAATTATACAACTTAAATTTTACCACTCTTCCATAAACACATGTATATTTTTATTTGATCATTTTCCCTTTTGACATATCAAATAATAAACATATTACCATTTAACCGATAGCTTGGCACTTATCTAAGCATCAACAACAACAGTCATTAGTATACTTGAATATATTTCATATAATTTTAGAATCGATAAACTCATTTTATCAACATATCATACTTGAGATTATTACTTATTACGGCTTACCCAATTTTCATGTATCAGCATATTAAAGATAGCCACATATTCATATAATATGATACATATTATTCTCTTGCCATTTCTTCAAAACATAAATCATTCATTATACCAAAATTTCATGTATCATTGTTTTCATGAATTTTGTATATATTTATTCCGGGACAATTCATAATCTTGAACATGCATAATTATCAAGTAAGTTTCATATACATGTATTTTCTATGTCATATTTTTTAAAATATCGAATAAATATCGTTTTCTTGTAATTCAAGTTCAATTTCATGATTATTGTTTCGTGCTCAAATTATTTCCATGTCAGGGCTTTATTCATTAAGTCATTTGAAATTTCATCGTCATACAATTAATATTATTAAAGTATACGAATCTATAATCATGGATGCATATATTCATCAATAAATTCCATGTACAAATATCATCATCTTATATTTCCATATATCTAGTATCACTGTTATTTTTTTCACGTACTTCAGGAATATATGTACAAATCTTTTTATATACATATTTCCTTTTCTGGTCAGGATTCTTATCTACTGAATTTATCAGAATATCGATAGTTAAAATCATATAGTATACTTAAAATATGCAAATCCGTAATCCATCAATTCACATTTACCCTTTTTAGCTATGTGTTTACCATCTTCTATATTTATCCTGTTGAATTTCTCGGAATTTTGATGGATATCCAATAGTACACTCCTGGTGTACAATCTCATTAACCATCAATTCATACAGGAGTACACTTTTAGTGTACAATTCCGGGTCCGTCAATTCATATGCATGTGTTGCCATGGTATCTTTCAACGATGGTCTTATTCATTGCCATGGTATCTTTCAACCATGGTCTTATTCATTGCCATGGTATCTTTCAACCATGGTCTTATTCATTTTCTCAATTTGTTGCCATGGTATCTTTCAACCATGGTCTTACACATTTCATTTCAGTAAGCACACTCCCGCGAACCTCACTCTCCCACGAACCTCAATTCTTGGCACACTTCCGCGAACCTCAGCTCCCATGTATTCTTCGGAAGGGCCTATACACATATATTCTTCGGGAGAGCCACCAGCACACTCCCGCGAACCTCATTTCCCATATATTCTTCGGGAGGGCTGATATTAGGATTACCCTTTCAAGCTTAATCTTTTTTCCTATATTCTTCGGGAGGGCTACATCAGAATAGGATCACCCGTCCGGGCTAGATCCTTTTTACCGTCAATTCATTTTCCAATGATCCATCGAAATCCATTCCATTCAACCGGGATTTACTTTCTTTTTATATCGAGTATTATCAATATTTCATCAATTATTATGCATTGATCATTCAAATCATATTTTCATCACATAACCACATATTTCAAGTGTTTAAAAATACAATTCAAGTTACACGAATTTACCTCGTTACTTGTCCGTGTTTATAAATTCATTAATCCAATATCTTTTCTTTTTCAATTTCAAGTCTCGCATTTGAGTCGTTGGGATCTTTATAAATAAATTTGACCATTGTTTTCATTCATTCCATATTCTAATACATTCAATTAATGCTCTAGGCAAAATTATCATTTGGCCCCCAAACTTTTAATTAATGACGATTTTACCCTTAGGCTCAGAAAAATAAATTCTTGCGATTTAATCCTTATTTCCAGCCGTTGTCATCATACATATTAATGAGAGCCCATAAATTCTATAAAATATCAAAATTTTCTATAATTTCAACACTTTTCAATTTAATCCTTAAAACATGTTTTCCCCCGATCTTGAACTAAATTAATAATTTTCATTTAAAATTTTCAATTTAAATAATAAAATAATCCATTTCATGTAATTTGATCATTTCTAACATTTTTACAAAATTACCCATAAAGTTTTACTTTTATTCGATTTAGTCCTTGGGCTTAAAACATACAAATTAGTCATGCTAACTGAATATTCATACATATTTTCCTCCTCCTCCTCTCCATTCCACAACCTTAATTTATATAATATGCTTATAAGTAACATTATCAATAATTTCACTGTTTACTTATATGTGAACATTCAAGCTGTCCACCTGCGTCATAGTCACTAAATTATTTATATCTTGAGCTACAGAAATCAAAATTAAGATCCGTTAATTTTCTTTGAAACTAGACTCACATATCTTCTTAGCATAAAATTTTCAGCATTTTTTGTTTAGCCAATAAGTACAGTTTATTCTTTAAAGTTACCCCTGTTCTGCTGTATAACTGTTCCGACCTTTCTTCATTAAAATTTAATTATCTCCTCGTACGGGACTCGGATGATGTTCCCAATTATTTCTATTGAAAATAGACTCATTAAAGAATCTAACCATATAACTTATGTCCCATTATTATTTTTATACAATTTTTAATTATTTTTCCAAGTCAGAATAGAGGATCCCGAAATCATTCTGAACCAGTCTCACAAAAATATAAATATCTCAGAATACAGAATTCATTTACTTGTTATGTTTGTTTTATATGAAAATAGACTCAACAAGATTTAATTCTATATCTCACTCAACTCCTAATTCAGTTTCTACCATTTTTGGTGATTTTTCAAATTTAGCTTACTGTTACCGTCCAAAACTGTTTTAGTGCAAGACATTAATTACTAAGTTTATATCACCCTTATTTTCTTTCTCTACACCATTTCCCATCACTTTATCTTATTTTCTCTTCACTGCCATATCAAGAACATAGAATCATATATAAGAAAACTCTACATTAACATCATTTACATGCTTTTTCAATAATATTAAACTTAAAAATACATGGAAATCTTGATGTTCTTTCCTTGTTTTATTGTTTCCAAATTTTAACTTCACTTTCTCTCTCCTCCAGCTTCTATTTCTTGAATCCAACTTGATATTCTAACTCCTCATAGCCTCCTTAACATTTTTCCCCTTCGGTAGCTATGGAAATTCTTTTGATTTCTAGGTGAAAATGGTGAATTTTGGTGGAAGGACCAAATTGTAAAGAAAGCCAAACTTTCTTTCTCCCCTCTTCTCTCCTAACGTGAATTGCATGGAAAAGGGGTGGTAGTTTTCTCTTTTTTTTTTTCCCACACATACACATATATATAGACTAAATAAAATAATAAAATAATAAAATATCTTATTAAAATATTAATAAAATAATAATTATTTAATTATATAATTATAAAATATCATCAATGTAATCATTACTTTCTAGATTTCTCTCTCTTCCAATTGACCATTTTACCCTTTATGATCTTTTAAAATTCCATCCTTGAGTCATCACTTAATTTGGTAAAATTACAATTTAGTCCCTCATAATTCTTCACCTATTCAATTTAGTCCTAATTCATCAATTTTCCTCAGTTTCTAGATTATTCTACCCTTAAAATATTTGCACTATTGGTCCTTCAACTTTTCTATATTTACACTTTAACCCCTTAAATTTTAAGTATTTACTCGGGCCACAAAACTTTTCTCACTTTTACGATTTAGTCCTTTCTTTGATTAATACATCATAATCACTTCCTACATAGATTTTGTTGATATAGCTCAAAATTTCTCTTTTTATTTCTTTATTTCTTTATTTTACTATATCAATGATAGAAATTTTCGGGATATTACTGTAATTGATAAAAATAATGTTTTAAATAAATAATATTGTCTATAAAATATATAAGCATGAGTTTAGAAAAACATTTGAATTGACGAGAATATCATTTTTTTTTCATCATATTACTAAATTCACATTTAAAAATTTTGAAATAAAATAGAATTGGTTATAATTATACATTTAAAAATAATTATAATTTAATTTACAATTATTAGTTAAAAATTGTGCTAATTTTAAAATAGAGTTATTACTTGAATAAAACTATAAGCATAAAATATAGGAAAAAAGTTGTGAGAATTATAATTATAATTTTTTTAATAAAATGATTTGACTGGATTTATTAATAAAAACTTAAATAAAATACAAAAACATAGATTGGACTGAGGTCCAAAAGAGAACAAAAAGGGAAGCTAAAGTCTCATAAGAGGTCGGACCTGGAACTAACAACAAATAGCCCAATTCGTCCGGATTTAACTAAACTAGAAACAGAAACTAAGTCTTATCCAATACTAGTCAAATCTAATAGCTGGATATCACTAGCCTGCACCCTTTCAAATCAACCAACCCAGCCATTAATGACAGCAGGTTTTCAAAAATGAAATGAATGCTTATCTGCTATCTTGTTTCCAAACCTTTCTTCTCTCCCTTCATTCAATCCGGTGGTTTTGGCAGAAAACTCTCCAGCCTTTGAGGAAACCGCCTCTGGTATTCCTCCTATTAGGTAAAAGTTTTCTCTTCTTCTTAGTGCTTCCTTTACTATGAGATGAGCGTAGATATTCTCTGTTTTAGGGACTAAATGAAACCCAATCTCTTGGAATCTGTCTTTATTTCTTTGTATATCCATGATGATTGCTCCAATAGCTGATTTATATATTTCTAAACTTTTGCACTTCTTGATAACAGTTTTTGAGTCACCCATTATTGCTATTTTGTTTAACCCTAAAAAATCCTTAATTTAACTGCCTGTAACCCTACATACGCTTATGCCGTGAACGAAGTTGCTATTTCGGCATGAAGGACTGCTTTCGAGGCTAGGATCTCCCCTTTCTCGTTTTATACGAGCAAGCCCGAAGCCGATCTAGACAATTGGTGGTCAACTGCTGCGTCAAAATGGATTGTGGCCTTTCCCCTTCTACATACCTATTGATTATTTCTAGCAGACTAAAGAGCAAGTTCTTTCTCTTTTATTGCATCCAACTCAAGGACATAGTTTTAGATTTGTCTTCCTATTTGAATTCCTGTCATTTCCTTTCTTTCATATATCAAACAGTTTCTGCTGAACCAGATAATCCAAAGTCCACAGTAGTAAAACTGGATCTACTCATTTGTCCCTTTATCGAAAACCCAAGTAAGCCAATCTTGCATACTCTGATTGTTATGATTTAATACCCATGTTAAATTTAACTGGTACCACACCTCCACTGTTGTAGGGCAATTTTGAAAAATATGGTGACTGTCTTCTTCCTCTCGACGACACCTGGGACAGTGAGCTTCCACCACAACTTTCTTAACTTGGAGATTGATAAGGGTCGAAAGGAAGTTCCATGAGATTCTCCATATTGTAATTAAATTTTTGAGGGGATGTATAATTTCAATAATTTCTTATAGAAATTTTTAGTTTCGGCATGTAAACTAAAATTATTAGGAATCAAGCTAGTCTCCTGTAATAGTTTATAGGCACTCCTAACTGAGAAATCCTGTAACACCCTAAATTTGGGCCTAGAAGTGTTGGGCTTGTGTAACGTATTGATTTTCGAGATTTTTTGGGATTTATGAGATTTTGGTGAAATTTTGAAATTTTGGTGTTCTGAATATTGGAATTGTGTTTAAGTGTGTTAGTGGGCCTTTAAAAGCCCCAAGCCTAAGTTAAAACCTGGTAAAATATCAAGTTTGGATTTTAAATGAATAGGAGACTTGGTTAAGTGGGCTTTTAAGAAAAACTTCATAAATTATGATACAAGAAGAGCTTTGGCAAAGTGGCAAGGTGGCGTCACTAAGTTCCTAAAAAAGTGGCACCTGGGAAGGAATTAAAGGTCCAGGGTTCAAGTTGCAAGGTAAGGGTATTGTTACCTTTTAGTTCTTAGGGAGGTTGGGCTGAATGTTTTAGTTGATATTAGGGTTAGGTTCTTTTCTTTTTCTATCATGACAAATTAGGGTTAGCCACCTAAAAGCTTTCACTTTCATTTACCCTTCTCTAAGTTTTCACAAAAGCCGAAAATGCAGATTCCTTCTCCTCTGTGTCGATTTCTTCTTCCTCCTCTTCTCCTCCATTGCTTTCCTTTCCTTTTTGCTTTCTACCTCAGCCGAACACCCTTATTACTCAAATCCATCTTCTTTTTCAAATCCATCCTCCCTAAAACCACCATAGCCGATTGCCATAAAAGCCAAAATCCTGAAAACTTACTTCTTGTGCCAATTTCTACAAGCCAATTCCTTCTATTCTTTTCATTCCTTTTGACCGAATTTCATCTTCTCTAAACCCTTAGTACCTGTCAGCAACACTAGTCCGAGATTATAACCCCAAATCATCATCTTCTTCACCAGTCAAAAATCCAAAACTGCCATAACCATAAGAGCTCATAACCGAATCTTTAGATCTCTAAGACTCGAGTTCTGCTAATGTTTAGGGGATACATCTGCATCAGATCTGAGTAGAAACAGAAGGGAAATCAGTGGTAAGTGCTCATTAACCCAGATCTATAAGTTATTTTACAATTTAGAAAAAGCCGAAGTCCCTAAAATCTAAGGAGGCTGTCGATTTGGGCATAGGGCTCTAAGGGTCATTAACCAATGATTTCTTTTGGTGATTAGTGTATACTAGAGGTGATTAATCAAAGGCTTGGATCTTTGCAACAACTAAACATAGATCTAGTCATCAGTTTTCGACAAAGGTAAGATTTTGAAGGCTTTAGTGGCATTGGCCGAATATGGGTAAGTGAATATTGGGATTGTTTGTTGTAGATTTGCAATCTAAGAATTGTGGTAATTGATTGTAGGACATCGTGGGGGATCTCAGTAGCAGTCGTCGCGAAACAGGTGTGTATCGAACACCCTATTTAGTTCAATTCGGCAAAAGCCAAAATTTTGGCATTTCGTGGGCTTATGAGTGTGCGAGTGCTCACAAGACATTTAGGAAACATTAGATCTGTAATTGAAAAGTGGTAAGTTAGTCGTGTGTGAAATTTCGTGCACTTCGGTAATTAGGCCTCGATGGGCTAAAAATGGGCCCAATAGGCTTACGGGCCCGTATGGATGAAAATAGGTAAACAATGTGTACTGACAGACTGTAGGTTCAAAATCATTTAAACTGATAAATTGATCACAAAATTTGAACTAAATGGGCTTAATTTGTTAATAGACACTATAGGGCCCATTAGGGGTTTTAGGGCCCAATGGCTAAATCTGATAAATTAAGTTAAATATATTACTGTGATGAAAAATGGATTAGTAAAGACTGTAATATGCATGAAAACCCTAAAAATTGATAAAGTTACTAAAAATCCTTGGTGGTAGAAAATTACTATTTTACCCTTAGTAGCAAAATGACTGTTATACCCCTAGGGCTAAGTGTGACCAAAATATATGTTTTACCGTTACTGTTCACTGCATGCCATGTCATTATTATCTGTTGCATGGGACAGAGATATTGATGGAGGAAGTACTGAAAGTGGCTTGACCACGTACTAGAGGCTTTGCCTCAACTTACTGATATCTGAGCAGCTATGCTGCAACTGTGGAGTGTAGGGCTGGGTGGGTTGAGTTATTCCCCACATGGTGTGTAGGGCTGGTACGGGTGGAGTGTAGCGATTGGTTATAGGCTAGGTTGGGTTTGCATACATGATTATACCTGTTCTGTCCTAAAATGGGCCTATGGGCCGTATTGTTATCTAAAAAGGGCTAAGGCCCAGTTTACTGAATCTGGATAGGGCTTCGGCCCAGTGGGCTTGAGTTGATTTGGGCTCTGGATGGGCATTCTTTACACACTGAGTTTTCTAAACTCACCCCCTTTCTTTCCATCCATGTAGGTGAGCCCTAGTTGGTGGACTTGGAGCTGGGAGGGATTCAGAGTGGCCACGAAGATTTAAATTTCTGGTTTTCAATTATTTCATTTTATTATTTATTTAGATTATTTAATTTTGGTTTCTGGGTTAAATAAGGCCACTCTATTTATTTTATTTTGGGTTTTTAATTCTTTAATTATTTAATTGTTTTTAGCTTAAGTAGGACATTAATTAAATCGTTTCGAAATCCGTTAGCTCTACGGTGCGTTTTTGTAAAAGTTACTTGTTTTCAAAATATTTCAAAAACAGAGCAAAGCTTCCGCAACATAAATGTTTTCATAAATAAATATCTTAAATACGTTTAAACTTAATTTGTTGTTCGTGGACAAGTCATAAGGTTAAAGTGTGGCAATGGATGTGTGCATGTCTTGGATTAGATCTAGGAAGAGCTTGGTACTTAAGCAGTCTAAATGACTCACCTTCTCTTCTCTTGAATCCTACCTGGTGCGTAGTATCCATTCACTTCAAGCCATAACAAAGAAAGTCTGATTTTCTGATGCTTAAACTGTTTTTATAATAATATGTTTCTGCAACTACAAAGGTTTACAAGCTTTCGTAATTTTTCCATAAGATTTTACAAAGTTGTTTCGATTATTACAATGAATCACGTTTTGGAAAAAAAAATAAAGGTTTTATACAAGTTTACTAGTAAAAGTTTCTAAACATTACGAAGGGTTTTCAATGAAAACATGGTTTTCGAAAAACACTTTAATGTGACACATCAGACTTGGCCGTAACGTCTAGGCCAGGTTTGGGGTGTTACATTTAGTGGTATCAGAGCCTGGTTGCAACAACTCGACTGTGGATCGGGTCCAAACATGTTTTCATAAAATTTTAAAACTTAGGCTCAAGAAGGGTATTTTTGGAAATCGATTTTTGAAAATGTAGGGAAATTTTTTTTTTCAAGCTAGTTTTCTTCAAAATATGTTTTAAAGGTTTGATCATGAAAAGTTTTGAGTTTTCTGAAATCTGAAAACTGAAGAAGTGGCACACTGAATCCCCGGCACCAAGTCTGTATGTATTCTTCCCTTATACTGTACCGCATTGAAATGTTACTGTAGATAGAATTGAGACCATACTATGATACCGTAGATAGGGTAATACTAAAACTATAGAGACAGGGACAGTAGGAAAACTAAAAACCCTAAAGGATTGAGACCGTAGCTAGGTTATGATTCTGTAAAAATAGAAACTTTGAAATACTATCTCAGCATAAAATATATGAATAAAATACTAAAAATTTAGAATCGAGATCCTTGTAGTTATCTGATATATATGCTGGTAATGTAGAGTATTGATATGGATTCTGAGGGTAAGCAAAGTCTGCCAACTTTGGGTAGCAGTAACTCGGAGATTGGTACTGAGGCATTAGCAGAGTTAGTAAGGAAAGTGGTAGAAAAAGTTCTGGAGACCAAAGTTAAGGAAATTAGGGAAACGCTTCAAGCAGGGTGCTTGAAGTGTAGGAAGAGGAAGGATCATAGTTCTCAAAAGACAGAGTCTCGTTCTGTAAAACATGTTAAGACACGACCAAACTTACCGAACTGCAAGAACTGCAACAAGCGTCATCTGGGTGAATGCCATAGGAAGACAAGAGCATGCTTTAGATGTGGGTCCAGGAAGCATCAAGCTTAGGATTGCCAAGCTTATTCTGGTTAGGTGTGTGTGATGTTTGGACACAAATTGTATGCGTGCTTGATAAATGTTTATTTACTTCGGTAATTAGATGTTCTAGGTCACACTAAAAATTATTTAGATCAGAGTGCGCAGTGGTAGCATAGTAGAGTAGTCGATACACGACTATCTTATTATTTAGAATTTCGAGGACGAAATTTTTTTTAGGAGGGGTGACTTGTAACACCCTAAATTTGGGCCTAGAAGTGTTGGGTTTATGTAACGTCCTGATTTTCGGGATTTTTCGGGATTTATGAGATTTTGGTGAAATTTTGAAATTTTAGTGTTCTGAATATTGGAATTGTGTTTAAGTGTGTTAGTAGGCCTTTAGAAGGCCCAAGCCTAAGTTAAAACCCGGTAAAATATCAAGTTTGGATTTTAAGTGAATAGGAGACTTGGTTAAGTGGGCTTTTAAGAACAACTTCGTAAATTATGATACAAGAAGAGCTTTGGCAAAGTGGCAAGGTGGCACCACTAAGTTCCTAAAAAAGTGGCGCCTGGGAAGGAATTAAAGGTCCAGGGTTCAAGTTGCAAGGTAAGCGTATTGTTACTTTTTAGTTTTTGGGCATGTGCTGGGCATGTGATCACTTAAATGAATTTCGGCAAGGGCCTTAGGGAGGTTGGGCCAAATGTTTTAGTTGATATTAGGGTTAGGTTCTTTTCTTTTTCTGTCATGACAAATTAGGGTTAGCCACCTAAAAGCTTTCACTTTCATTTATCCTTCTCTAAGTTTTCACAAAAGCCGAAAACGCAGATTCCTTCTCCTCTGTGCTGATTTCTTCTTCCTCTTCTTCTCCTCCATTGCTTTCCTTTCCTTTTTTCTTTCTACCTCAGTCGAGCACCCCTATTACTCAAATCCATCTTCTTTTTCAAATCCATCCTCCCTAAAACCACCATAGCCGATTACTATAAAAGCCGAAATCCCAAAAACTTACTTCTTATGCCGATTTCTCCAAGCCAATTCCTTCTATTATTTTCATTCCTTTTGACTGAATTTCATCTTCTCTAAACCCTTAGTAACTGTCGGCAACACTACTCCAAGATTATAACCCCAAATCACCATCTTCTTTACCAGTCAAAAAGCCAAAACTGCCATAACCATAGGAGCTCATAGCTGAATCTTTAGATCTCTAAGACTCGAGTTCTGCTAGTATTTAAGGGATAGATCTGTATCAGATTTGAGTAGAAAATGAATGGAAATCAGTGGTAAGTGCTCATTAACCCAGATCTATAAGTTATTTTACAATTTAGAAAAAGCCGAAGTCCCTAAAATCTAGGGAGGCTGTCGATTTGGGCATAGGGCTCTAAGGGTCATTAACCAATGATTTCTTTTGGTGATTAGTGTATACTAGAGGTGATTGATCGAAGGCTTGGATCTATGGAACAACTAGACTTAGATCTAGTCATCGGTTTTTGGCAAAGGTAAGATTTTGAAGGCTTTAGGGGCATTGGTCGAATATGGGTAAGTGAATATTGGGATTGTTTGTTGTAGATTTGCAATCTAAGAATTATGGTAATCGATTGTAGGACATCGTAGGGGATCTCAGTAGCAATCATCGCAAAACAGGTGTGTATCGAACACCCTCTTTAGTTCAATTCGGTAAAAGCCGAAATGCCGAAATTCTAGCATTTCATGGGCTTGTGAGTGTGCGAGTGCTCACAAGACATTGGGCCTCGATGGGCTAAAAATGGTAAGTTAGTCGTGTGTGAAATTTCGTGCACTTCGGTAATTGGGCCTCGATGGGCTAAAAATGGGCCCAATGGGCTTACGCGCTCGTATGGATAAAAATAGGTAAATAATGTGTACTGACAGATTGTAGGTTCAAAATCGTTTAAACTGATAAATTGATCATAAAATTTAAACTAAATGGGCTTAATTTGTTAGTAGACACTATAGGGCTCATTAAGGGTTTTAGGGTCCAATGGCTAAAACTGATAAATTAAGTTAAATAGATTACTGTGATAACAAATGGATTAGTAAAGACTGTAATATGCATGAAAACCCTAAAAATTGATAAAGTTACTAAATACACTTGGTGGTGGAAAATTACTATTTTACCCTTAGGAGCAAAATGACTGTTATACCCCTAGGGCTAAGTGTGACCAAAATACATGTTTTATCGTTACTGTTTACTGCATGCCATGTCATTATTATCTGTTGCATGGGACTGGGATATTGATGGAGGAAGTACTGAAAGTGGCTTGACCACGTACTGGAGGCTTTGCCTCAACTTACTGATATCTAAGCAGCTATGCTGCAACTGTGGAGTGTAGGGCTGGGTGGGTTGAGTTATTCCCCACATGGTGTGTAGGGCTGGTACGGGTGGAGTGTAGCGGTTGGTTATAGGCTGGGTTGGGTTTGCATACATGATTATACCTGTTCTATTCTGAAATGGGCCTATGGGCTGTACTGTTATCTGAAAAGGGCTAAGGCCCAGTTTACTGAATCTGGATAGGGCTTCGGCCTAGTTACCACTGTGACTGGATAGGGCTTCGACCCAGTGGGCTTGAGTTGATTTGGGCTCTGGATGGGCATTCTTTACACACTGAGTTTTCTAAACTCACCCCCTTTCTTTCCATCCATGTAGGTGAGCCTTAGTTGGTGGACTTGGAGCTGGGAGGGATTCAGAGTGGCCACGAAGATTTAAATTTCTGGTTTTCAATTATTTCATTTTATTATTTATTTAGATTATTTAATTTTGGTTTCTGGGTTAAATAAGGCCGCTCTATTTATTTTATTTTGGGTTTTTAATTCTTTAATTATTTAATTGTTTTTAGCTTAAGTAGGACATTAATTAAATCGTTTCGAAATCGGTTAGCTCTACGGCGCGTTTTTGTAAAAGTTACTTGTTTTCAAAATATTTCGAAAACAGAGCAAAGCTTCCGCAACATAAATGTTTTCATAAATAAATATCTTAAATACATTTAAACTTAATTTGTTGTTCGTGGACAAGTCATAAGGTTAAAGTGTGGCAATGGATGTGTGCATGTCTAGGATTGGATCTAGGAAGAGCTTGGTACTTAAGCAGTCTAAATGACTCACCTCCTCTTCTCTTGAATCCTACCTGGTGCGTAGTATCCATTCACTTTAAGCCATAACAAAGAAAGTCTGATTTTCAGATGCTTAAACTATTTTTATAATAACATGTTTCTGCAACTACAAAGGTTTACAAGCTTTCGCAATTTTTCCATAAGATTTTACAAAGTTGTTTCAATTATTACAATGAATCACGTTTTGGAAAAAAAATAAAGGTTTTATACAAGTTTACAGGTAAAAGTTCCTAAACATTACGAAGGGTTTTCAATGAAAACATGGTTTTCAAAAAACACTTTAATGTGACACACCAGACTTGGCCGTAACGTCTAGGCCGGGTTTGGGGTGTTACAAATCCCCTAATAGCTCTTCTCTCCAAACCTGGAAATCTTCCTGTGCTGTCTCTGCTAGTGGGATTTGTAGAATTTTTCCCACAACATCCATCAGAAAGGTATTCTCTACGACCTCTATTTTCCAACTTCTATTTGTGGTATCTATTAAATCCGAAACTAACTGAATATTTCCACTTTTTTCTTGATTCGATAACCTGTCGGCTTCATTTCTTGATATCCACAAATCATTCCAAACAGATATTTGATCGCCTCTCCAAACCCTCCAGCAAAGGCCTTTCTCCAACAGTCCTCTTGCAGCCTATACACTCTTTTAGGTAAGTGAAGGTGAATTTCCTAACCGAGCTTTGCAAAAACCTGAATTATGATAATATTTCACCTTTAAAACACATGCTAATAAGGAATCTGGAAAATTGATAAGATGCCACCATTGTTTTGCTAATAATGCGATATTGAATTTCAAAAGATTACGAAAACCAAGACCACCATCTTCTTTTAATAAGCAAATATCTTTCTAAGTTCACCAGTGAATACCTTTCCTATCGTGACTTTTCTGCCACCAAAATTTAGCTATTATGCCCTCGAATTCAGCACAACGAGTCTTAGGAAGTAGAAAACAAGACATCGTATAAGTTGGAATTGATTGGAGTATAGCTTTAATAAAAACTTCATTTCCTCCTTGAGAGAGAAATCTTATACTCCAATTATCAATTCTTTGTTTAAATCTGTCTTTCAAATTCTGAAAAGACGATTTCTTTCTTCTGCCCACCATATTAGGAAGCCCTAGATAATGTTCTGGATCAGTTGATCTTCTTACTCCAAGGATGTTTGAAATAACTTTCCTTTCACCCTCTTATGTATTTGTACTGAAGAAAAGAGTTGATTTCTAATAATTCACACATTGACTTGAACACATCTTATACTCGTTCAAAATCTAATTTAATGAATGTGCCCCCCTTTCAGTAGCTTCTGCAAATAGAATACTGTCATCTGCAAAAAAATAAGTGAGAGATAGCTAGCCCTCTCCAACTAGCTTTGACTCATTTGAGTATATTTCCTGCTGTTGCAATTCTTATTAGACTTGAGAGTCCTTCCCCATAAAATAAGAACAAAAAAGGACTTAAAGGATCCCCCTGTCTAAGACCTCTAGTCGGAAGAAAAGTTTCCCCTATATTTCCATTGAAAACTACTAAATATGTTACTGTAGACACGCAATTCATTATCAAATTAACCCATCCTGGATCAATTCCCATTTTCCTCATTACCCCCTCCACAAAGATCCATTCAACCCTATCATATGCCTTACTCATATCCAGTTTCACAGTTATAAACCCTTTTTTCCCCGTCTTCTTTAGTTTTAAAGTATGCAGAATTTCATAAGTCAGAAGCACGTTATCAGAAATCAACCTCTATGGAACAAAGGCACTTTGTGCTGTATCTATACACTTATGTATCACTACCCGAAGCCGATTAGCTATGACCTTAGCTATTAGTTTATAAAGTACGTTGCATAGGCTAATTGGTCCAAATTGAGTAATGCTTAAAGGGTTCAAAATTTTTAGGATTACAACAATATTTGTTTTGTAGATTGAATGTAAGCTCGTACCTTCATTTAATCTTTGGAGGCAAAAATTAGAAACATCCTCTCCGATGATTGGCCAACATTTCTGAAAAATAAAGCTGGGAACCCATTCTCTCTTGGTGCTTTTGTAGGACCCATTCCTAATAAAGCTTCCCAAATTTCCTCTGTCGAAACCATTTTTTTGAAAAACAGTGGTCGACTTGGACTTAAAAAAAACGAAAAAATAGGAGTCGCCACTAATCCTTTTTGTTGAGGTGTGATCGGGTCACCTCAAAAAAATAGTTGCTTGATAAACTTATTGATTTATCAAAACAACGATTTTGATCTACGAAAACCAAAAAAATGGATACGGGAGTCGGTTACACTCGAATAAGGATTAGCACCCTCGATACACCCAAAATTAGTACCTAGTTGATTAATCAGTATCTTAGTGTCGAAGATTTGAAAACTTGAAAGAATTGAAAATACGATCCCTCTTTTTATTAATGTTAATTTAAAAAAAGAAGAAAAGAAGAAAAAAAACAAATCATTCGGATAATTTAAAACGCATGGCAAAGGCTGTTTTATCTCAGGGTAAAATGTCACATCCAATACGTTAGGACACAACACCTCGACTCCTGAGGCTAGACTTGCCTTTTAAAACTCATGTATTCAATTTTGAAAGGATATTTGGATACTTAGAGTGAACGAGAAAGATCGAAACCCAATACTTTAGGGCACGATTTCTCAAGTTTCTAAATACAAAATATTGCCTTGATTTAGAAAATCTTATCTCGAGATAACAAAACGTCACATCCAACACGTTAGGACACGACATCTCAAATTCGAGAATAAGCTTTTTATTTAAAATTTATGTATTTTAATTTTAAAAGGATATTCAGTTATTTAGGTTAAACGAGAAAAATCGAAACCCAGTAAGTTAGGGCATGATTTCTCGAATTTCCCAAATACAGAATATTGCCTTTACTTTAAGAAATCTTTTCTCGAGGTAACAAAATATCACATCCAATACGTTAGGACACAACATCTCGGATTTCGAGAATAAACTTTTTTATTTAAAACTTATAAAAAGGATATTCGGTTATTTAAACGAGAAAAATCGAAACCCAGTAAGTTAGGGCACGACTTCTCGAATTTCTAAATACAGAATATTGCCTTTATAAAAGAATCGTTTTTTTGTGTTGGGAAGATGTGATATAATTTTGTAATAAAATGTAAAAATGAGTCACGATGATAATATGCACAATAAAATAAATACATTAATAGAAAATAATATAAAAGACGAGAATAAAGGAATTAACGAAACATACGAGCTAATTATAGATCAACGGAAAAAAGATAAAAATTAAAACAAAGCGAAATAATAAATAAAAATATAAGAAAAACAACTATGTAAATGAATGGTATATAAAAGGTGTAAAAAATAAAAATAAAAATAAAAATAAAAAATATTAATAATAATGAAAAATAATAAAAATAATACATAATCTAAAGTTGGTAATCATATAAAAGAATGTGAATAATTAAATGATAAAATGAAAAAATAAAATATGCTTAAAATATATTAGATAAGTAGATACGAAGGAGATATAATAATACTAAAATAATAACATTAATAAAAATAATAATACTAATAATACGATAATAATAATAGAGTAGAAAATGATAATAATACATTAATAAGAAAAATGATAATATGATAATAATAAAATAAAAATAATAATGGTAATCAGAATAATAATAACACATTGACAGTAGTAATAATAATAAATAATAATAATAATATGTTAATGTAAAAAATGCTAAAATGGTAATAATAAAAAATAGAAAACATTAGTAATAATATATTAATGGTGGCAATGCTAAGAATAATAATAATAATAATAATATAATAGTAATAATAATACTAATAATAGTAAATATAATAGTAAAGTATAATAGTGATAACGCCTATAATAATATTTATTTAGAAATTAAATAAAATAGCAAAAATTGCCATAAAAGAGGTTAAATTGATTTTAAAACAAAAAATTAAGGGCGAATTGAAATAAATACAAAGTCGAAGGACTATATTGTAATGCCCAAAAGAAGTGGAGGGACTAAAATTGGAAATAACCCCTCGCTTCAAAACGCGCAGCATCATGGTGGACCCAATTGAAATCCAAACACAAATTTGGGGCAAAAATAAAAGAAAAAAATAAAACGGGACTAAATTAAAAAGAGTGGAAAAAGCGGAAGGGCTAAAAGTAAAAATAACCCCTCTGCTAAAAAACACACGGATCTTGAGGCGGGTCGGGATGGATCGCGGGTCGGACAGGGCAAAACGACGTCATTTTGTTGTGTAAAGCATAAGCCCAAAACGACGTCCTTTTGAAGGGCTATATAAGTTAAAATTTTGAGAAAAAAAATCATTTGCAGTCCTTTTTTTCAAAAAAAAAAACCCAAATCCTCTTTTTTTCTCTGAAACAAAACCCAGGCTGGTAGTCGGTCCGGCGAGTAGCCACCGTCGGTGCCACCGCCGGCACCACCCTGCGCGGCGGCCTGAACTCTGAAAGGTGTATTTTTCTTCTTTTTTTATTTTTTGGATATATATGTGTGTAAATAGTTTAAAAAATAAAAATAAAAATCTTTGTATATATACGTATAAACAGTTTCAAAAAGAAAGAAAAAAATAAAGAAAACTAAAAGGAAGAACCTTTGCACGTTTATAACTTTGTTTCTCTGTTCGATCTACTTTACTATTTTGTTTTTTTGGTATGCTTCAATCTATTTCTTTTGTATTAAATAATGTTCAGAAAAAACCCCCAAATTACAATGGATTTTGAAGACTTTTATAGCCTTTTTTTTTTTTACAACTTGCATGTTTAATGATTTGCTTCTCTTATTTGCAGGTGCAAGTGGGCAGTGGAAATGTGACATGGGCAGTGGCCAGTGGTTGCAGGCGTAAGTGGAGGTGTCAGAAACCTACCATGGCAGAAGACCTAGGGCGGCTAGGGTTTCTATGGTTTCTAACCCTTGCTGAAAAGTGTTGGGTTTTGGGCCAATTAGGGTTTGGCTAGTTTAGGTATTGGGCTGATTGGGTTTAAATGTTGGTGTTGGGTTTTTAATTTAGTTTGGTTTTAAGTTGGGTTTTGTAATGGGATTTGGGTAGTTGCTTTGGGCTTTGGTTTGTAGTGGGCCGGGCGAAATTGGGCTTGTACATCCTCCTTTGTGTATCTTGCCTTCAATTTATAGTTATCTTCTTCAAAAAATACATCTGTCCACTCCTGACAAGATCCTATCAAAGTTATTCTACCTTCCTATCGAAAATAACTTCGTGAAGAATGATTTGGCAATACCCTCCATCTCCTTAGCCTCCTCTGTCTCCTTGCCATCTTCAAATTGCATCTTATGGATTAGATTTCGCTTCTTTCTTTGTGTCGCTTGTTTATGAAAAAACGTTGTATTTCTATCTCCAAGCTTCAACCAATTTATTCGGGCCCTTTGTTCTCAATAGTATTCATCCTTTTCTATCTCAAAATTTAAATGAAGCTTTGAATCAATAAGCTCTGCCAAGTTTTGATCGCTTCTTTCAAATTCCGGTAGCTTTGTTAACTTCGAAGATAAAGCCTCCTTCTTCACTTTCTTACTTCGTCGAATCTAGCCTGCCCAATTCTCTAAACCTCTTTTCATATTTTCAAGCTTGCTTAAAAGATCTCCTGTGGAATTTTCCTAAATGCACCAGACCTCTTCAAAAAAAGATTCCTCTAAAATCCACCAAGCTTCAAACTTGAAATTTTTATGAGTCCTCCGCCGAACACTATATTCAGTATTAATAAGGAGTAGACAATGATCTGAAAAGGAATGTGAAAGATGTTGAATTAAAGAATTTAGGAATAAAGAAATCCATTCTTCAGAAGCTACTCCCCTATCCAACCTTTCTTAAATGTTTGTTTTCGGCAAATTTCCCCTTGCCCATGTAAACCAATTTCCTGAGAAACCCACATCTGCCAATCTACACTCTTCTAGCACCTTTCGAAAGGTCTCCATCCTTCTCTCCTCTCTAGGTAAGCCACCTTTCTTTTCAAAACCATATAAGATCTCATTAAACCATCCAAGGGTATTCTCTGTTATTATTCAATCATCTCAGCAGACTCCATGATTCATCTCTATCTTGTATATAAGGAGAACCATAAAAGCCAGTGAATCTCCACTTCTTCATGTCGCTTGAATCCTTAATAATCACATCAATATGGCGAATTTAGAAACTTTGAAGTATTACATTGACATCCCCTCGCCATGCTAAACTTAGGCTACCTCTAGAGCCTATCGAATCAATATCAATACCGTAATGAAAACCACAACTTCGTCTAAATTTTTCCATCTTCTTCTTATTAATTTTTGTCTTCATAAAGAACACTACTTGGGGATAATATAGCTTTAGTGAATGCTAAAGTCTTCGAATTATCGATGGATTCCCCAAACCATGGACGTTTCAGTTTAAAATTTTCATTGCGACTGGTCGGCTTGCCTCTTGGCAGTCGACGATAATGATTGACTAGCTTCAGGTGTTCTTCTATGTCTCCCTCCATAATGTTACTTTCTTCAATGTCCCCTCTTGGTCTCTTTTTCCCATTCTCACCTATTATCACCTCATTCTCCACATCATGATCCATTGGCGTTGGAATTTGACCAAGTAATTTTCTTTCCTTCCCTAGTCGAGAATAAGCCCTTTTCCCTTCTAGGTTAAAACCTAAAATTGGATCAATATATTTGTCGTATCCAAATCTTTCCATATCTCTGCAGCTACTATTTCCTCCAGTGCCATCAACAGTTCATTTTTCCCCTCTTAGTCAAATACTGCTCATTGCTTGGGCTCTTTTTGATTGAGCACGCAAAGTCAAATCCCAGCCTATCTTAGCTATTTCAACCCCCAACTCCATCTTAGTTTCACAAAAGAAGTCACCATGACCCAAACAACCACAATAGAAGCAAAAAAGAGTCAATCTTTCGTACTTGAATTTGACATAAGAACATTTACCACAAAATATGACTTGTTTCTTCCGTTTAAGAGGGCGACGAATGTCAATTTGAACTCACATTCACATAAAATTCTTGTTTTCTTTCCCCAAATTTGAACTGTCATACTCCAGAAATTTTCCTAAAAAGTTCCCCAATTGCATAACCAGATTTTCAAAAAAATAACCTATAGGAACATCATGAACTTGTACCCAGAAAGGAGTTGAGATTAATGGAATTCTTAATGGATCCTCCCCCATTGTAACTTATTCAGTATCAAAAGATGATTGTTAAAAGTCCAAGGTGAACCCTTAAACATCCTTTCCAGATCCATAATATGAAAAAATGGGAATAAATACCTTTTTTTCTCCCAGATCACTAATTTGAACACCTTTCACAGGATGCCATAAATTAGCCATAGTATTTTTCATTGCTAGAAAATGAATAACATTGGCTATAAGGAAACATCCGACCAGATTAAGATTCCTCCTTCCCTTACCGTATTTGGATCTACTTGAACTTGCAGAACTTCTTCTTCTTCTTCTTCAAGGGATAAACCAGTAAACTCCAACTTCATGGATGCAAAAAGGTAATCAGAGACATGGAAGATTGACTTTAGGACTTTTAAAAGAATTAAAGAGAAGGTAGCCGCCAACAAAGAAAACTCAACAAAAAACCTAAAAACTTGCCAGAGAAAGTAGACAGAAACGTGCTAGGGTAGCAGACTCTTAGGGATAGTTCATATGAGATGATATTAAATGTAAAGAAAACATTAAACTATTTTATTTACAGCCTCATGCCACATAATAATAATAATAACAATTACAATTATAATTATAATTTTATAAATTAAAAATTGATATAAAAAATAAGTTGTGCTAATTTTATTAATGTAAATTACTTAATAGAATTCTAAGCATCTTAATTATCACTTAATCAATATTAGATTTAATTATGTTAATTAGTTATTATTTTACATAATGTAAGTTTGCATTAATTACATAAAGTAAAATAATATTGTATGTTGAATATGTTAAAAATGCATTAATTATTGTTGGGAAAACTTGTATTATAATATTTAAATTGATAAGTTAATATGCTTTAATTATATTCAATAATTCAAATAAGAAATATTACTTTATGTTAATTGTTGTAATTTAAAATATAATATTTAAAAAAATAATTAAATATTAAATGTGTAAAATCACATGCAGCACATTTGAAAGCTAGGATAGATAAAAAGAAGTTTGAATAATAATTTAAGTAATGATAGAATATTTGAAAAAATATTTTTACATTGTTTAGAAGATGGACATAATATAAAGCCATCCTTTCTACTCTTCAATCTTCATTATTTTTAATTATAAAATAAATTAGTTCTATTATAAATAAACTTAATAATAATGTCATTTTTGGTTATAAAATAAATGATTTATATGTACATTCTTTTGCTGTTAACATTTAGGATAGTTTGCTTTCCAACTGAATGGCTAACATTCACTATCCGAATGACGTTTTGCCAAAGCTCAATTCCTAGGACAGTTTGTTCTCCATTCGAATGACTAACATCCGCCTTCTAGATGGCCTTACGACTGCCAATCTAAACAATATTAATCAATGATACTACATTTTCAAACCTTTATGACATACGAAAATAATTAAAACACATGAATAAACCACCATTTCAAATTAATACTCGTGTCCAAAGTGCTTGCAATTGGTCTTTTATATGTACCTACACAAGTTTAACTTGACACTAAACTATTATGCAAATACTTGGCACACAAAACATATTCAAACATTTAACATCATACCATCTATCACATTATATCATATCATAGATATGCAAGTCAATTGATAACATAAAAAATATACATACATAGATTCAATTCAAGCCTAAGAGTTCATCGTGTAAACTTTCACATACCCAAAAGTATAATAATCATTTATTCGACATAATCATAACATTCAAGTATCCAAAATCAACATATAGAACTCATAAGTTCCCTAGGATTTAGTTACATGCAAATAGCTATTCAACTTCAAAAGAAACATTATGATCAGTAGACTGAGCTAAGGTATGAGTCTTATTGAATCTTATGAGCTAATTAAAAAGTCTACTAAACTCCTGCACACAGAATCAAACACATTCGTACGTTGAACACTAAAAACTCATTGGTATTGACATAAATTGATTTCAAAAAATAAAAGTAGTAAAGCAGTAAAGTAGGGGTGAGCATTCGATCGAATCGAATCGAATCGAATGAAAAAATTTCGAGTTAATCGAGTTGACAAATCATACTCTATCATCCTAATTTGATTTGAAATTTTCTCGAATCGAGTCGATTGAGATAGAATTCGAATCGAGTCGAATCGAATATATTTGTTCGAGTTAAATTTTAAAAAATAATTTTGAGTCCTTATAGCCACTGTCACCCATTGTAATAAAATTTGTCCACCTTAATTAAATTTTTTATTAACTTTCATCACCTTATAATTTATTTATTAATTTTTTTATATACAAGTTAGCTTCTTTGCTTGCTTGGTAGTTTCAATTATATTCATATTTTTGTCACTATATATTTTGAAATTAAAAACTATACTAAATGTAAAAATGAGATTTTTTAATAAAATTTATTTTAAATATAAAATGTGGAATTGATACCAATATAAAATTTTAACACGAATATTTTATGGCATAATTAATAATTCAATTTTAATATAAATATTCAATATGACTAGACAATTCAATAATATAAATAATATAAATGTGAAATTTAATTTAGTAATATAAATAGTAGATATAAATAAAATTATTACTATTTATGTTTAGTGATTTTTTGGATAATTTTGATTTTTTATTTGGGAGTAAAGGATGAAAAGTAAAAGTTTAGAGGGAAAATAAAAAGTTTTGGGGAATAAAAGTTTGAGGAAAAGTAAATAGGGAGAGTAAAATTTTGGAGGGAAAATATTAAAAAAAAATTGGGGGGTGGGCTTGGGGTAGATGGGAGGTGGGATGAGAAGGGAGTAAAAGTTTTAGGAAGAAAATGGGAGGGAATAAAAATTGGGGGGTGGGCTTGGGGTAGATGGGGGAAAATAAAAAGTTTTGAGGGTTTTGGGGAGTAAAATTTTAAGAAAAAGTAAATGAGAGAGTAAAATTTTGGTGGGAAATGGATTTTGAGTAGATTGGGGGGTTTGGATGGGAGGGGAGTAAAAGTTTTGGAGGAAAAGTGGGAAGGAGTAAAAGTTTAGAAGGAAAAGTAAAAAGGTTTGAGAGTTTGGGGTAAAAATATAAAATATTATAGTTTGATATTCGAATTATTCGAATTATTCGAGTTATTCGAATCCGAAAGCTCAACTCGATTCGAACTCGAAATTCGAAAAAAATTTGAGTTGACTCGAATAACTCAATTAACTCGAACAACTCGATTCGTTTAACTCGAAATTCGAATTTTTTTCGATTTTTTCGAGTCAAATCGAGTTTTGCTCACCCCTACAGTAAAGCATACTAATACGACATTATAAAAATATCAGTAGATCAAATTCCATAATATTCAATAATCAGCACATAACAAGAGAGTGATATTTCAAATCACCCACAAGGTATTTAAGTCAATATTATCATTTATTTTATATATATATATATATATATATATATATCACATTTTCATATGTCATTTGAACCAAATCTCATTATCATATTTTAGCCCTTATAAATCGAATACAAACTCATAAACGAATATGCAGATTAATCCCCTAACACTCCACAATAATATATATAAGCGCTAATTGAACATAAATGCACCGATTTCCCTTAACACTCTATAATGTGCTTAGAGGAGCTAAATAATGCACACAAGTGCCAAATAAGGTGCACATAAGCACCAAAGCTTCCAATGAAACAAACTAATCCTATAGCAATACGTGTACTAGATTTGACATAATTTAATAGGGCATTTTCAAGACAGAATATTGTCAAAACACAAATCATTCATAACTCCATGATATCACAACCAAAATTATACAATTTCTCAATACCATATAAACCATTATCAAAATCATCATATCAAAGTAACACAGTATATCTCATTCAAATCATCATTCATAATCCTTAAGCCTAACTACTTAATAATCTCATGTAAAGAAATGAATTAGGTTAAGAACAAACTGTAATCATCACACTGTGGACACCTTTTTCTTTCAAAGATTTGACCACTTCTCTAGCTACGATTCATGAAACAAACAATAAGGCATGGTTATATTCACACAATCAAACAAGAAAATCACATAAACTAAATATGAAATGCATAACTTAAACTTGACACCTAAAACTCTAACGTCTGAATTTCACATAACTTGAAATTCTACCGTTCAAATCTAATTCTTTAACTTGCATTATAATCTAAAAGTCTCAAGCTAACCAAAAGCATGCCTATAGTTCAAGTTCTTTCCATGCTTTCTCTAAAATTCCTATGCATTCAACAAAGGCCATTTAAAAAAACCATAACAAATCTCCATTCCTAAACTTATAAATTTCTAGCTCAAAAAAATGAAAATCAACACACAAAATTTCTAGATGGACTTATGGTTGGAAAAGCTGCTTTTCCCTTCTCTTGTTCAAAATAAAGAAAAACCATGAAGTTCTTTCTTTCTCTTCTTTACCGACTTTGAGAAGAAGATGACCATAATTGTTCCTTTAATTTTTTAACTTAGTAAGTTATTAATAAATTATATCTAATGGCTAGAAATAAATGATGGAATGGTTAGTGAAGATCCATTACTAAGGATATGTTTTATCCACTGACTTAATTATGGCCTTGGTTAAATTACACTTAAGGGCTTTGTTTAATTCCTTATCTAATCCCTCTAATCTAGCTACCTTACAATTCAATCCTTATGCATTAATTACAAAGCTTTCAAATAAATTATTAATTACTTTAATGAAACCCTTAATAATTCTCCTATTTGTTCTCATTCTTGCCTTGGAAACCTCTTGGTTTAATTTTATTGAATAGTTCAGTTTAAAAAATCTAACCTAAAAATTGAATTTTTTTGACATCAGTGAAAAATGGGTTGTTACAAACGCATAGTCTCCTCCAGCTCCCAAGTAGCGTCCTTGACACTATGGCTTCTCTAACACCTTCTGTAACACCTCGAAATTTAGGGTTAGAAGTTTTGAGGTTTGTAGTTAGGGTCAATAAGTAGGTTGAACAGTTGAGTTTATTTTCATGTTTTAATGTTAGAATGAGTTTGTTGGTTCGGTGGTGGAGTGTGTTGTTAGTTTGCCTTGGTCTTGTGTTCGAATCATGATGTGAGAGAAGATAATTTTGTTTTAATTTTGTGTCTTTTAGCATTAATTTAACTTTTCTTATTTTTAATTAATTTTTTATTTTTTAATTAAAAAGAAAGGGGAAAATTCTTTCACGCTCTTCCCCACTCTTCCCCAACATTATTCCTCTATTACTTTTTGTATTTTTCCCAAATTTCAGTTTCCTTTGTTTTTCTTGCATCTTTTCTTTTTATAATTTTTTTATTTGTCGTCTGTCAAGGGTGATTGCCTTTGTGTGTTTCATTTAATCAGATGTGAATCAGGTAGGTTTTGTTTATTGGGGTTAATGATAGATTTGTTGTTATTTCTTTTATGTCAATTAATTGAAGTTCTTGTAGTTTAGTTGTATGTGAAATTGAGGTTTCAGAATAGTTTTGTGGAGGCAAATCAGTCAGTTCTTGGTGCTTGCGATCCCAATTTAAGGTGTGTTTCTGAACTATTAGTGATTAGGGGTTGCTTTGCTATTGTGGAATCACGACTTTTAGCCTATTTCAGTGTGGTTTCGTGACCACAGAGGTGGCCACATAGGCGTGTACCACACACGGGTGGTCCACACAGCCCTGTGACATAGTGAAATTAGGGATTTTGATGTTTTCCAATGTCTCATGGCTTGGCCACATAGCCATGTGGCTACTGTTTGGGGATTTTGTGGAACTTCACACAGGCATGTGCCTTGGACACATGGTTATGTTTCTTACCCACATAGCTGTGTGAGTTTGCCACATGATCGTGTCTACTTTGCTCTTTTTTTATTTTGGACATTTGCACACTGCGTTACACGGGCTACTCACACAGCCATGTAACTCGGTCACACGGGTGTGTTCCTGTTTCACACAACTGTGCACCTATTTTCAGACGAGCATGTGCCTCTTTCACATGGCTATCTACGTATTGCACATGGCCATGTGCCTTTTCCACACGGCCTAGTCGCTCCCACACGGTCAGAGCACATTGTTGTGTAGCTCTATTTTGCAGATTTCTATTCCGTGCTGTAAGCTGACCCGTTTTAATACCTGTGTAGTCCAACATTCGTTAAGGCCTCTTTATTTGTGTTTGGGACTCTATTTCAACTTAGACTCATGTGTGTATTTTAAATTATAGGATTAAAGCTAGTCATTTGTTTAAGCGTTTATGTGACGTGATAAATGAATTTGAGATATTACCTAGTAATGTAATACAAGTAAAACTGATTCTGAAATTGATTAACTGAATACGAGTTATCGTTTCTGGGAATCTATTAGCGAATGGTGTGCATTCATACTTTTGAATAAAATCGAGGTTTTTGGTTGCAAAAAGAAGGAAGACTGATTTGTCAGTTCAACTACAATACTTCTTTATAGCAAATTATCGCATAATTTATACGTATGTCAGCTCAGCTGCATATTTTGATACAAGTGGCTTAGTTCCACATTTGTGGTGTGTAGGGTGGATGGGTCTATCATGGTCCTATGTGGTGTGCAGGGTGGATGGGCTTATTATAGCCCAATTATGGTGTGTAGGGTGGTCAGAGTAGTGTTTTGTTGGTTGGGTAGGGTTTTAACTTGCTATATTCTATTTGCATTCGAGTTTGTCTGCCTAATTAAGTAATTTTCCATTTTTTTGTCAATTAAACAATAATTTGATGTGATTAATACTTCTGTGTGTTTGGAGCGATGTTTGTGTTTCTTTGAATGGCTTATGGATATGTATTTGTACTTTGACTATTGGTTCAAGAATTTTCTTACACTGATTGTGTACAATTATCTAGGATATTTACTTTGAAACCTAGTCATTTGTTATGATTTTTGGTTTCAGACTCACACAGTGCTTGCGTAGCTAACTTTCTCTTAGTTCTTTCCTTTCAGGTATGTTTCATGTTTTGAAGCTGGACTTGGCATACTGATGGCCTCATATTCTTAGATAGTTCATTTGTTTTAATGATGTTCCTTAAAATTTAGTTGATTACTTTTAGTTGTTTTATAAGGAGAATTATAAAACTGTCGTATAGGTTTTGTTTTGAATTTTTCATTAATTTTTGTGTGCTTTCGGTTCCGAATCATACTATCTAAATTTTATGCATGGCTTTTTAATTAGTCTTTTTTTTTTTTTTTGCTACTATTTTAAAGCTCACAAAAATTAAGAAATGGCCTAAGGTTTCTATTAAAAAGAAACTAACATATGTAACAGCCTGAATTAGGGCCTAAATGAAACAGTGGTTTCGGAACCACGAATTTGAAGTAGAAAAATTTATTGTGATAAAGTTTTAAGGTTTATAATGTGATTGAATGCATGTGTAAAAATATCGTAAAGAAATTTTAGCAAAAGAGTTTCCAATTTGAATATTAGGACTAAATTGCAAAAGTTCCAAAATAGGTGTTCTAGAAGCTTTTAGTGCTTAATTGAAATGCATTTTTAAATTGGAAGTCCTTCTTTAGTAATTAAATCATTAAATGTCATGATGGACAAAAAGGGACATGGAAAGGACAAAACATCAAAGTGTTAAGTGAAGGGCATTTTGGTCTTTTGGTTAATAAAAGAAATAAAAGGGAAAATAAGGCCAAAATTGTGTCCATCTTCTCCATGCTTGGCCGAATTTCTCAAGGAGCCATATCTAGGGTTTCTTTTATTTTCAAGCTTGATAGTAAGTGCCTCCTAAACCTATTTTTAACACTCTTTACATTTTTCGAGTCTTCGTAGCCCGATTTACCTATTTCTACCACTAATTTAAGCTAGGGTTCATGTTTACAAATTTACCCATGTATGACATGCATGTATTTTGATGTCTAATGGTAGAAAATGAATGCTGTGTAATAAACGACTTTCACTAAGTATTTTTCGGTGAAAACGTCCAAAAGGACCTATTTGTAAAAAGTTGTAAAATTGGTGGTAAAAATCTAAATTGAAAGAAAATGTGGGCTGTTATAAGTATAAGATAAGTTCGTCTAGGCTTGGGTTTTGAGAAAAATGAATACATTTCAATTTACGAGTCTAGGGACTAAAGTGTAAATAAGTGAAAAGTTAGGGACAAAAATGTAAATTTACCTTAATATGAATTTTGGGTCAAATTGAATAATGTGAGTAATAAATGAGCTAAATATGTTATTGTAAAGCAAGAAAAACGTAGGATCGACCTTGATAGGGAAAGAAAAGGTCGTGGACTAAATCGCAAAATTTGCCATTTTTGTACCGAGGTAAGTTTGTATGTAAATAATGCATCATTTTATTTTGCTTTAATGTCTTAATGTTGTATGAAATGTGAATTATATTATGTGACATAATCGACAAGTTTCGACAAGTGATAAATGTGAACAGAAAATCCCAGTTGAACCTTAGGAATAGAATCGAATACAAGTGACATGTCTCTAAGAACCCAAGTGTATAATTGTGTGATTATGTGATGTCCGAGTGCTAGTCTTGTACGTTTACTAGTAGCTAGGTGATCCTGCATATGTTGCGGATACATATCAGCTTGTGTGAGCAGCACTGAGTAATTACGTCCCAACCGTCAGCTTGTGTTAGCAGAACCGTGACTAGCTCAAGAATGAGCGTATATATGATAAGTGGTAGCTTCGGCTACATATATATGGCACTTATGTGCAAGTTTCCTAGTATCCTATAATATTCCAATGTGTTCAATGGGAATAATGAAAGTTATGAAAATGTATATGTGTTTGTGTGATGATGTGGTATAGGTGTGCAAGAGAAATTCGTAAGTATGAATGTTATAAGTGGTGAGGTCGTGGTAAGCTGTACTTGAGTAAATTTAAAATATATGAGCTCAAGGCTAAATGTATTAACTCTCCGTACATTACTTTGTGTGGTTACGATGCTATTTATTTGCATATAAACTTACGAAGCTATATAACCTATCCCTCCTTTCTTTTCTTTTGTCTTATAGTGTCACCAAGCTAGCTCAGGATCAGGACTTGTCCAAGGCTCGCATCACACTATCATATTATTATTTTGGGTATTTGATATTTGTGATCTTTTTGTAAGTATGGGATGTATAGGGACTTGGTCTTTTGTTATATATGTCATTGTTGGTTTGGGAAAAAATTGTTGGCCTAAGATGATACTTAATTCATTCTGTATAAGGCCATATAAAATTGGCCAACTATTGGTTAATGGTATATACATATGATGATGTTATACATGGAAGTGATAACTTGCATGTTTAAGTTGCTAAGGATGTGATGTATAGGCGTGATAGGTGTGGTATGTGAATGATGTGTGGATGACTTAGTTTTGAGATATTTGATAACTTAAAAATGTTGTGTTATGTGCCTTTGAATTGGTGTAAGTAGGTTGTTGTTTCAGGGTGACAAATAGCTTGGTAAATAGCCTTATATTTTTCCACACGGGTAGACACATGGGTGTGTGTCTAAGCCGTGGGGCGTGTTAATAGGCCATGTAACCCCTGCACTGTAATTAGGCAAAATAGAATGCTCAGTAGTAAACACATGGGTAGAGACACGGCCGTGTGTCTCGACCGTGTGAAGGACACAGCCTCAGGACATGGGCGTGTGCCCAAGCCGTGTGAAGTCTGCACCTAATTTTTGGAATTTCATTCACCACAAGGTCTAGGGACACGGGCATGTGCCTTGGCCGTATAACCTTATTCGGGTGATGACATCATAAATAGAATGTCTCCTATGTTGGACACGGCCTAGAACACCGGCGTGTCCTAGGGTCACACCGGCTGTGAGTTCACACGACCTGATCACATAGGCGTGTGACTTACCAAAACATGAAAATTTTCTAAGTTTCCCAGAAGTTCCAAAAGTTCTCGATTTAGTCTCGATCCACCCCCAGTGTATGTTTTGGGCCTCATAGGCCCATAATAGGGACAATATGGTTATGAATGAAAAGTTTTAAATTTGAATGGAAATTTGTGACTCGAAAATGAGTGGTTATATGTGATTAAGTTCGGTAATGCCTCGTACCCTATCCCAGCGACCGATATGGGTAAGGGGTGTTACATTTAGTGGTATCAGAGTTATGATTTAGTCGATTCTCAAACTAACCTAGTATATGTACGAGTCTAGCTACACATGTCATATATGAATTGTGATAATATGACGACTCTTGACAATTTACATTGTCTTTTTGTATAGTCAATGGATCCCGGTCGAGCCGTAGTTGATGACATTGAAAGTAATGCTTTGGCTCCTGCCCAAGGGACCGCGCCACCTGATAGTAGAAATGTGACAACTAGTCACGTAGGAGAGGCTTAGGAAGCCTTTCTCCATATGATGAATGAGTGGTATAGAGTTTATTTGGGCGAACTCAAATGCACAACCTCCTCCACCCCCTCCCATTCCTCAACTGGTTCCTGTAGCTCCCCAAGGTGTGGAGATGGTAAGATTGAATAAGCCTCCGGTTGATAAAATTCATAAGTACAGGGCTGAAGAATTCAGGGCTAATGTAGATGATGACCCCGAGAGGGCTGAATTTTGGCTAGAGAACACTATCAAGGTGTTTGATAAGCTTTCATGTGCACCCAAAGAATGTTTAAAATGTGCTATATCTTTGCTAAGGGATGTAACATATCACTTGTGGAAGACACTAGTATCTGTGGTTCTGAGAGAGAGGGTTACATGGGATTTCTTCCAAGAGGAATTCCGAAAGAATTATATAAGTTAGCAGTTCATCGATTAGAAATGTAAGGAGTTTTCGGAATTGAAGCAAGGCCGTATGATCGTATCTAAATATGAGCAAGAGTTCATCAAACTTAGTAAATATGCTCGGGAATATGTGTCTACAGAAGGTATTATGTGTAAGAGGTTTGAGGATAGACTAAATGAAAATATTAGAATGTTTGTTGCAATTTTGGAACTGAAAGAATTTGTTGTGCTAGTAGAACGAGCTTGCAAAGCCGAAGAATTGATTTAGGAAAAGAGAAAAACTGAGCTTGATGCTAGATATTCGAGGAAGAGATAGATGAGTAAGTCCTTTCAGTCCTCATCGAAGAAACTGAGGGACATGCACGTTCATTTGAATGTTTCAGCTAGAAATCTTAGCAGAGATCGTTCAGATTCTAAACCCCAAACTACATCCATAGCGAGTGTTGGGAATGTGAGATCTGAAAAGTTTGAATGCCAACAATGTGGTAGGCGACACCCCGTTGAATGTTGGATGATCACCTGAGCTTGTTTTGAATGTGGCTCCCAAAACCATTTTTTTAAGGATTGTCGTGAGATGATGGAGAAAGATAATTCCCAGAATGTTAGATCGAGTAACACTGTTACTAGAGGAAGGCCAATGAAAAATACGAGAGATGGGGCCAGTAGCAAAGACGTATCTAAGGATTCAGTTGGGAGATTAGATGTTTGAGCACCTGCGAGAACTTATGCAATCCGTGCTCGAGAAGATGCGTCATCCCTTGATGTTATTACAGTACATTTTCTCTCTATGGTACTAATATAGTTGCGCTAATCGATCCTGGATCGAGGCATTCTTATATTTACATGAATTTGGTAACTAGTATGAATTTGCCCGTTGAGTCTACTGAGTTTGTGATTAAAGTGTCAAACCCTTTAGGCAAGTGTGTGCTAGTTGATAAGATTTGTAGGAATTGCCTTTTGATGATTAGAGATCACTATTTCCTGGCTAACTTAATGTTGTTGCCATTTGACGAGTTTGATGCTATTTTTGGTATGGATTGGTTGACATCACATGATGCCAAGGTGAATTGTAAGTAGAAAATTATTGAATTGAAATGTGAATATGGTGAGGTTCTTCGGGTTGAAACAGATAAATTCGGTGAGCTGCTTGTTGTGATTTCGTCTATGTTGCCTCAGAAGTATGTGAGAAAGGGTTGTAAAGCATTTCTTGCGTATATACTGAACACCAAAGTGTCTGAATTGAAGATTGAATCAGTGCTGGTAGTTTGTGAATTTTCAGATGTGTTGCTGGAAGAACTGCCAGGGTTTGCACCGGTTAGAGAAGTGGATTTCACTATTGATTTGTTACCAGGGACTACTCCAATATCAATTGCTCCATATAGAATGGCTCCGACCGAATTGAAAGAGCTAAAAACCCAATTGCAAGAGCTGACAGATAAGGGATTTATGAGACTGAGTCTTTCTCCCTAGGGTGCTCTCGTATTATTTGTTAGAAAGAAAGATGGATCCATCAGACTTTACATCGACTACCGACAACTCAACTGTGACAGCCCTAATTCGACCCTAGTCGGGAAGTGGTTTCGGGACCACTAAACCGAGTTGTAAAAATAATTGAGTGTTAAATTCTATGCTTATATTATGTGAAGTGATATTTGCAAAATTTTGATTTTTTTAATTTTATTTTTAAAGGTGGAAATTAAAATAAAGGACTTATGTGAAAATATTAAAAATGGGGGTGAAGAAATCATAATGGCCGATTGTAACATGGTTGTTCAATAGGAAGGATGTGCATGTTAATTTTTCCTTTTTAACTAAAGTGACCGGTCATGTGATGCATAAATTATATTATATGTATAGTTTATTTAGTTAATAAAATAATAATATGAGTGGTGAAAAGAACAAAGTTGTCTTATTTTGTTCTTCATGGCCGATTGGGAGAGGAAACAAGCTTAAGGGGAGAAACAACATTCGGTCATTGTGGTTTACAATTAAGGTGAGGATTTATGTTAAATTCCTTAGATTTTTGTGAATTTTGGTTGATGGTTAAGCTTATAATGTAGCCCATGGGTTGATTTTGTTTGATTTTGTTTGGTTTTATGATGAAAGTCCTATTCGGCCATTGTTGAATTAAATGATAAATTGAAGTTTTTGGGTCTTGATGTTAAATTGTTTGTTTATAAGAGTGTTTGATGGTTACTATGAGTTGAAATTCATGTTGGTAAGTCTTAATATTTTAAAATTTATGCTATGTGTGCATTTGAACAAAAATGGGCATTCGGCTATGTCCCTTTGAATGATTAAATTGACGTTTAAATTCTTGGTTGAGGTTTTTATAAGGTCAAGTTAATGTTTGGGGTTAAATAGGTTGATGACAAGTTAAATTGTTGAATAATGTTAGATATTAAGTTTGGATGTTTTTCTTTTGATGTTAGATTTAAATGGAATTAGTGGCATTCGGTCAATACCAAGAAGCATGAAAATTCTTGCTAATTATTTTCGAAGATTGGTAAATAGATGAGGTATGGGAGTAAATGGTTTGCCAATTGCTATTAAACTTTGGATGTTATATAGGAATCGAATTTTGAGAGAGAACTACTTTCTACATTGCCGAATGAAAACTTGGTATTGATTAGTTAAAACAAAAACGGGTTCGGCCCTAGCTTTGTTAATAAGAATTTTGATATTGGTTGTTTAAATAGATAAATTATATGTGTGTGTTATGGCTAAGATGAACTGTAGTAAGATGTGCGGCTAAATGTCTAAGAGAAGGATTATGGACATATGCCGAATGGCCTAAATGTGTATGCTTGAGTAAGGTTGTATTTAAATGTACATGTGGTCATGATTGATATAATGTTTTAAGGATTATGTGTGATAATCATGTATTTATAAACATGATAATGTATATGCTTTATTACTCTATGGATATTCGACTAAATAAATGATACTATGGTGAATCTTGTTTTGTTAATTAAGCTCAAGATCAAAGAAATTCGAAGTCGGATAGGGGAAAAGAGAAAATTATTGAGTAGCTATTTCGCAACCGTTCAGATTTACCGAAGTAAGTTTTGAGTATACCAACTTAGTACATACATGAATATGTTATGAAATATTTAAGTTGAATGCATTATAACAAGTTGATCTTACTTTGATAAAATCTAATTGAAATATGATAGTATGAGATAGGTAGCCGTATGCATATATGAAATTGAAAAAATAACGTGATTAGCTAGAGCATGTGAAATTTATATGATGATTTCCATTAAACCGAATGGGTATGGAATGGTATATTATATGTGTTCAGCAAATTGAGTTATGAGAAGATGTTATAATGTATATGTTTTGCCTATGTCAGAAGTAATTAATGATTTACGAAGATGATACGTCATACGTAACATATTAGAATGTGAACAAATAATGCACAGGACTCAATGATGTGATACATTTGGGCCTTAGTGCCTAGCAGGCTATAAGCCAGTGATGTGATATATTCGGGCCTTAGTGCCTAGCAGGCTATAAGCCGGTGATGTGATACATTCGGGCCTTAGTGCCTAGCAGGCTATAAGCCGATGATGTGATACATTCGGGCCCTCGTGCCTAGCAAGCTATAAGCCGATGATACATTCGGGCCCTTGTGCCTAGCAGGCTTAATGCTGGTGATTTAAGTATGTGTTAAAGCTATGGGAAATTGTAATACAACTTCGATAAAGTATGAACATTATGTTAGAAGGTCAGGTATGTAATATATACTCATATGTGATATTAAATTGAGTTGTATCTTAAGTAATAAGCTTGTTTGGATATATGAAAAAGAGTTCCATCTAGGCTTACCAATGTATATACAAATTCAGCCTTGAATGATGCTTATATGAATGAATGGGATATTGTTATATTAGATGGGTGACAAATCAATTGAAAGAAATTACTGAAATTTCATTATGTATGAATGTATATATTCGGCCAAGTGAATATGCCTTTAGAAATTGAGTTTTACGTTATTGAACATTTTTAATACTATAAGATATGTTTTGTATAAATTACTTAAAACTTACTAAGCCTAGAAAGCTTACTCCGTTGTTATGTTTCCTTCTATTTTATAGATTTCTTTTGAAGCTACGGTTCGAGGGATTCAAGTCCAAGTCACACACACTATCATCGATAGATTTTGGTACCTTCGAAGGTTTATTTTCCTTTTTAAAACGATGGCATATGTAGGCTAAAAACCCTTGTTTTGAACTTTCAATTCTTTTTGAATTGTAAATAAGAATAGCCATGCGAAAATGGTTTATCAAATTACCTTATAAATGTTCATAAATGATGCATGTTATGGTTGAGTATGGATGATTATGAAAGAATTATGCTTTTGGCTGTTAATGTTGTATGTGTTATATCTATCTAGATGGATAATTAAAAGTAAGTGTTAATAGTATGATTTGAGATGACATTTAGTATTAATTTTGTAAATGTTTAAGTGTGATTGCTTGAAAGGTTAATAGTCTATAAACGGCTATAATCAATTGATTTGGTGAAATTCTTTAAAGCATGCTATACAAATTCATAACATGACTCAAGTCTTGGTAATCTTTAGGAAGTTATAAATGAACTTGTATATTCGGCTAGGTACTAAGATAAGGCTTTGGTTAACTTGCATGTAAACTTTTGCTACATGTATGATAAGTATTAGTTAAAGTAAAATAGTAGATCAATTTACAAATGGTATATATATTTATAGGCAATGTATTCGTATTAGGAATGCTTGAAACTTTATGCAATTTATTTTTGGACTATTACATGTTTGTTCCGTAATGCCTCTTAACCTTCCGTCGACGGGTAAGGGTCAGGGATGTTACATCAAAAAAGTAACCATAAAGAATAAGTACCCTTTGTCTAGGATTGATGATTTCTTCGACTAGTTAAAAGGAGCGACAGTGTTTTCGAAGATAGACTTGAGATCTGGCTACTATCAATTAAGGGTTAAAGACTCTGATGTGCCAAAAATCGCGTTTAGAACGAGGTATGGACATTACGAGTTTCTTGTCATGCCATTTGTACTTACTAATGCTCCAATAGTATTTATGGACTTGATGAATCAAATTTTCTGACCGTACTGGGATAAGTTTGTGGTTGTGTTCATAGGTGATATATTACTTTATTCTCGAGACGAGTCTGAGCATGCTGAGCACTTGAGGACGGTTTTGCAAACTTTGAGAGACAAGCAGTTGTATGCAAAGTTTAGTAAAAGTGAGTTTTGGCTCCGAGAATTTAGATTTTTGGGACATTATTTTGGGTGACGGCATTAGAGTTGACCCGAGTAAGATTTCGGCTATTGTTGATTGGAAACCACTGAAAAATGTATCTGAGGTTAGAAGCTTTTTGGGCTTAGCCAAATATTATCAACTGCTTTGTTAAAGGATTTTTGATGATTGCTTATCCTATGACCAAGTTGCTGCAAAGGGATGTTAAGTTTGAATAGACCGAAAAGTGTCAATAGAGTTTTGAGGAATTGAAAGCGATGTTGATTGAGGCACCAGTACTAGGGTAGCCTGAGTCTGGGAAAGAATATGCGATCTATGGCAATGCATCTTTAAATGGTCTTGGACGTGTATTGATTCAAGAGGGCAAAGTGGTAGCTTATGCCTTGAGATAGTTGAAACCACACGAGAAGAACTATCCGACGCATGACTTGGAATTGGCTGCCATTGTGCTTGCTTTAAAGATTTGGCGTCACTATTTATACAGTGAGAAATTTTGTATCTTTACTAGCCACAAGAGCTTGAAGTACTTGATGTCCCAAAAGGATTTGAATTTACGGCAACAAAAGTGGCTCGAACTATTAAAAGTGTAACACCCCTTACCCGTATTTGACACCGGAACAAGGTACGAGGCGTTACCTCACTAAATCACATGTAACTCTTCAACTTTACACTTATTAAAATGTGTCCCAATTTAAAACTTTTTCAGATACTTAAGAAAATTTCTTCAAAAACTGTTAAAAACAAGGCACATGCCCTTGTGGCCTCAAGACATGGCTGTGCTAACTCCCCTAAGGGACTACAATGAGAAAAATGGAAATTTACTCATAAGTATAAAAAAAAGGTGATTCTTGGATTGTTTTTGGTGAAAAAGGATTTGGCTAAGTCTAAAATGCAAGAAAATAGAATGAAATTGAGTTTACAGAACTAAGGGCAAAATGGTCATTTTGCCAAAAGTCCGAATTGTGATCGAATTTGAGTAAAGAATTGATGAAATGGGTTAAATGTGTTTATTTAGATCAAGAAAGAAGAGAAAGTGATTGAGATCGTGGAAAAGAAAAAGTAGTCGACTAATTCGAGATTTAGTCGTTTTGTTATCGAAGTAACTCATAAGTAAATTATAGCACATTACCTCATTGTTGTTCATTTGATGATTTCTATGTGAAAATATGTGGATATGCATTTTGAATTATGCAGTTGTATGTTTTTGAATATTTTGGTAAATCCCGTTTGAACTGTAAGAATGATTCCGGATATTGGTGACATGTCACTTGAGGGTTCTGCTTCTGTCTGATTTCGTATCCCGGGTGCTAGGTGCACTAGCATGTGTTGCAGTCACCTGTCAGCTTATGTGAGCAGGCCCATGGATTACGTCTGTATTTCAGTGATCTGAGGTAACTTCGGCTACATATTTTGATGGCTTTTGCCATATTTCTATATTGGCTTTGGCCATATGTTTGTGAGGCACTTTGTTGCTAACCTCTGTATATCTGATTCTGTTCTGAATGTTCAACGGGAATTAATTTGGTTATGTGAAGTATTTGAGCAAGTTAAGCAATTGAAAATGATTTGAACATGATATGTGTTTGAATGCCTATATTTGGACATTTTGGTAAAAATATGTATAAGTATATGAATGTTGCATTTATGCTATGTGGAAATATGATGCCTTAGTTAATTATTGTGCATTTGGCTATTGATTTACCTATGGCTTACTAAGCTACTTGTAGCTTACTCCTCTTCTTTACCCCTTCCTTTTAGATTATCGAGCATAAAGCGTATTGGGATTGGTAATTGAAGGAGGCTCGTCTCACACTATCAAGCTACCTTGGTATTTGAATATATGACTTTTGATATTTTGTATTTGGCATGTATAGGTGGCTAGTCTTTGTATAAGTATTGTTTTGTAAGTTAAATAGAATAGGTGAATATGCGATACTTGTTTTGTAAATTGTGTTATAAATGTAGTCATTTTGAGTATGTGTCATTGGAATGGGTTGAAATGAATGGTATGTATGTGTAATTGTGTTTCAGGGAGGTCAAGCTTGGTAAATAGCCTAGTACGGCCTGCACGGCAGGGCACACGGGTGTGTGCCATGGCCGTGTGCTAGTGGACAGTTTACTCCACGGGTAGAGGGCACGGGCGTACCTAGGCTGTGGGGGACACATAGCCTAACCCTACGGGTGTGTACTTAGACCGTGCCTCCCCTGCACCTTAATTTAAGTTTTAGTGGACCACACAGGCAGTAGATGGCCATGTGTCTCGACCGTGTGGGGTACACGGCCCCCAAAGGACCGTGTGGGGTGACCGTGGCCAATTTGACAGTTTCGACCACGGTAGTTAGACATGGGCGTATGAAGGCCACACGACCTCACCACATGGCCGTGCTAGGTGTCACACGGGCGTGTGATGTTGATACAAAAGTGAAAATTTTTTCGAGTTTTTGATGTGAAAGGATTCGAATCCTAATAATCCAAAATGGTAGTACTGCAATGGAAAACCCTCAATAAGGGTAAAATTGTAACGATTTGGTTATAAATGTGAATCTGTTCTCCGATAAGTCCAGTAACGCTCACTACTCGATTTTGATGACGGTCTCGGGTAAGAGGTGTTACATTTTATTGGTATCAGAGCTACGGTTTAGCCGATTCTCGAACTAACGTAGCAAGTGTAATAATCAGTCTATACATGCCATATTTGAAACTTTATAGTGTGATGACTCCTAATGATTTTGAATGTTTTCTATTATAGTAAATGGATCCCAATCGAGATACTGCTGATGATGCTCAGAGTAATGCGCCTGCTCCCGCGCAAGGGACTGCGCCTGTTAAGAGTAGACCCGTGAATCAGGGTTAGGGAGATGAGGCTCGGGAAGCCTTTTTCCATATGATGAGTAATTGGTATACAGAGTTCATTGGGGCGAATTCGAATGCTCAACCTCCTTCGCCCCCTCCTATTTCTCAAGCCATTCCCATAGCCTCTCCTCGAACAGAAATGGTAAGACTATCTAAGCCTCCAGTAGGTAAGATTAGAAAATATAGGGCTGAAGAATTCTGAGCTAATGTGGATAACGAGCCAGAGAAAACTGAATTTTGGTTAGAAAACACAGTAGAGTGTTAGATGAGTTGTCTTGTACACTAGAGGAAAGTCTGAAATGTGCCACTTCATTGTTACGAGATTCTGCTTATCACTGGTGGAAGACTTTGATATCAGTGGTTCCGAAAGAGAGAGTTTCGTGGGATTTTTTTGGAAGAATTTCATAAAAAGTACATCAGTCAGTGGTTTATCGATCAGAAACGAAAAGAATTTCTGGAGTTAAAGCAAAGGCAAATGTCAGCAGCTGAGTATGAAAGAGAATTCGTTCGATTAATTAAGTATGCCCAAGAGTTTGTAACTACTGAAGAAATTCTCTGTAAAAGATTCGAAGATGGACTAAATGAAGATATCAGACTACTTATGGGAATTCTGGAAATAAAAGAATTAGTAGTACTTGTTGAACGGGCCATTAAGGCCGAAGCATGTAAAGAGAAAAGAAAAGTTGAAGATGAAGCTAGAGATGCAAGAAAAAGATCAATGGGTCGATCATTTCAGTCTCAGTCAAAGAAATCGAGAGAGATGAGTTCTTGATCAAATGTTTCGGTAAGTTTTTCTCAGAGAGATCGTAGTAAGCAACGCTCCAATTCGAAGGGTCAAACCACTTCCGTAACAAGTGTTGGTAGTGCTAGATCTGATAGATTCAAATGCCAACACTGTGGAAAGAGACATCCGGGTGAAGGTTATCTGCATAACCGAGCTTGTTTTAAATGTGGGTCTTAAGAGACTTTCATCAAAGATTGTCCTGAAAGAGAAGGGTTTGAGACATCTCAGAATGTCAGACTGAGTAATGTGAGTAGAGGAAGACCATCAAGGAATGTGGGATCTGGGAATAGTAGTAAAAGTGAAAAGAAAGATACGACTGCAAGATCTGAAGTGACAGCTCCAGCAAGAGCGTATGCTATACGGGCTCGTGAGGAAGCGTCTTCACATGAAGTAATCACTAGTACATTTTCTCTTTATAATAATTCTATTCTTGTTTTAATTGATCCGAGATCAACTCATTCGTATATATGTGTAAAACTAGTGTCTAATAAGAATTTGTGTATTAAGTCTATCAAAATCATGGTTAAAGTGTCGAATCCATTAGGAAAACATGTGATAGTAGACAAAATTTGTAAGAACTATCCTTTGATGATTTGTGGTCACTGTTTCTCTGTTGATTTAATGTTGCTTTCTTTTGATGAGTTTGATGTTATTTTGGGAATGGATTGGTTAACCGTGCATGGTGCTAAAATAGATTGTAGGCAAAATATTCTTGAATTGAATTGTGGTAATGGTGAGATACTTCGAATTGAAATAGATAAGTCAAATTGTGTTCCGACTGTGATCTCTGTAATGTCTGCTTATAAATGTTTAAAAAGTGGTTGTGAGGCATATTTGGCCTACGAGTTGAACACTAAGGTGTCTGAAAAGGAGATTGAATCTGTGCTTGTAGTATGTGAATATTTAGATGTATTTCCGGAAGAATTGCCTGGGTTACCTCCGGACAGAGAAATTGAATTCGGTATTGAATTACTTTTGGGTACTACTCTGATATCGATCACTCCTTATAGAATGGTGCCAACAGAGTTGAGAGAGTTAAAAGCACAGTTGCAAGAATTGACCGACAAGGGATTTGTGAGACCTAGTTCTTCTCCGTGGGGTGCTCCGATGTTATTTGTTAAGAAGAAAGATGGATCATTGAGACTTTGCATTGATTACCGATAGCTTAATAAAGTAACGTAAAGAATAAGTATCCGTTGCCTAGAATTGATGATTTATTTGATCAATTAAAAGATGCTACCGTGTTTTCAAAAATCGATCTAAGGTCCGGGTACTATCAGTTGAAAGTTAAAGAAGGAGATGTACCAAAAACTGCTTTTAGAAGCTGATATGGTCACTACGAATTTTTGGTAATGCCATTCAGATTGACCAACGCTCCGGCCATTTTTATGGATTTGATGGATCGGATTTTCAGGCCTTATTTGGATAAGTTCGTAGTGGTTTTCATCGATGACATTTTGATATATTCTCGAAGTGAATCTGAACATGCTGAACACTTGAGAATTATACTTCAGACCTTGAGAGAGAAGAAACTGTATGCCAAGTTTAGTAAAAGTGAGTTCTGGCTTAGTGAAGTGGGGTTTGGGGGACATATTATGTCAGAAAAAGGTATCCGAGTAGATACGAGTAAGATCTCAGCAATTGTTAAATGGAAGTCTCCTAAGAATGTGTCCGAAGTCAAGAGTTTTTTAGGTTTAGCAGGATATTACCATCGATTTGTAAGAGGTTTTCGATAATAGCTTCACCGATTACAAGATTATTACGGAAGAAAGTTAAATTTGTGTGGACTGATGAGTGTTAGCAAAGCTTTGAAAGGTTGAAAAAGTGTTTAACTGAGGCACCAGTGTTAGTGCAACCTGAGTCGGGGAAAGAATTTGTTGTTTATAGCGATGTGTCTCTAAATGGACTTGGATGTGTTTTGATGCAAGAAGGAAAAGTAGTAGCTTATGCCTCTCGGCAATTGAAGCCACATGAAAGGAATTATCCGACTCACGATCTGGAGTTAGCTACTATAGTTTTCGCCTTGAAGATATGGCGACATTATTTGTACGGTGAAAGGTCTAGAGTGTATACCGATCATAAAAGTCTGAAATATGTAATGACTCAAAAAGATTTGAATTTGCGACAATGAAGATGGTTGGAATTATTAAAAGACTATGAACTTGTGATTGACTATCATCTGGGTAAAGTAAATGTGGTTGCTGATGCCTTAAGTAAAAAATCTTTGTTTACTTTGAGAGCTTTGAATACGGATTTGTCGTTGTCTGATGATGGTTCGTTGATAGCAGAGTTAGTGGCTAAGCCGTTATTTTTGCAAGAAATTTGTGAAGCTCAGAAATTAGACAGTGATTTATTAGCAAAGCGGACTCAGTGTGAAACAAATGATAATTCTGATTTTCGAATTGATTCAAGTGGTTGTTTACTATTTCGTGACAGAGTTTGTGTGCCGAGAAATACTGAACTGATTTAGAAGATTTTGCATGAAGCTCATGATAGTCATTGGTCAGTACATCCAGGTAGTGGGAAAATGTATCAAGATCTAAAGAAAGTGTATTGGTGGCCAGGCATGAAACGAGATATTTCTGAATATGTAACAAGGTGTTTAGTGTGTCAGAGAGTAAAAGCAGAACATCAGCTACCTTCAGGGTTTCTCCAACCAATTATGATTCCCGAATGGAAATGGTAAAGAATTACCATGGATTTTGTTTCTGGATTGCCTTTAACGCCGAAAAAGAAAGATTATGTTTGGGTAATTGTTGACCGATTAACCAAGTCAGCTCATTTTATACCGGTGAGGATGAACTTTTCTCTGGATAAATTAGCAGAGTTATATGTTTCTGATATAGTTAGATTGCATGGTATGCCTGTATCCATTATTTTCGACAGGGATCCGCGTTTCACTTCGAGGTTCTGGAAGAAGTTACAAGAGGCGTTGGGTACTAAATTAAATTTTAGTACTGCCTTTCATCCTCAGTCAGATGGGCAATCAGAAAGAGTGATTCAAGTACTTGAAGATATGTTAAGATGTGTTTTAGAGTTTGAAGGTAGTTGGGATAAATATCTGCCTTTGATAGAATTCGCGTATAATAATAATTATTAGTCAAGCATTAGAATGGCACCATATGAAGCTCTATATGGACGGAAGTGTTGAACTCCGTTGTATTAGACTGAAATTCGTGAGAGATATGTTTATGGTACTGATTTGGTAAAAGAAACTGAAGATAAAGTAAAGATAATTCGAGACTGTCTGAAAGCTGCATCAGATCGAAAAAAGTCGTATTCAGATTTGAAAACAAAAGAAATTAAGTTTCAAGTAGGAGACAAAGTATTTTTGAAAGTGTCTCCATGGAAGAAAATTTTGAGATTTGGCCGAAAAGGTAAATTAAGTCCGCGCTATATTGTTCCGTATAAAGTAATCGAAAGAATCGGTCCAGTAGTCTACCGGTTATCTTTACCTCCAGAATTAGAAAGGATTCATAATGTGTTTCATTTCTCTATGCTTCGTCGATATCGGTCAGATCCATCGCATGTGATTTCACCTACTGAAATTGAAATTCGATCAGATATGTCATATGATGAGGAACTGATTAAGATTCTGGCACGAGAAGTGAAACAGTTGAGAAATAAAAGAATTGCTCTGGTAAAGGTACTTTGGCAACGACATGGAATGGAAGAGGCAACATGGGAAACGTAAGAGAATATGAGGAACCAGTATCCCCATCTGTTTACTGGTAAGATTTTCGGGACAAAAATCCCTAAGGGGGAGAAATGTGACAGCCCAAAATAGGGCCTAATCGGAACAGTGGTTTTGTAACCACAAAATCCGAATTAAAATGTTAAATTGTAAAAATTTTATGTTTTCTGATTTATTAAATATGCTCTGTGTGAAAATCGTTTAGAAAATTCATTGATTTAGTACTTAATTTTATTTTTGGACTAAATTGCATTAATGGCAAAATGTAGGTTATAATGTGTAAGTACCTATTTGAAATGGGGGTTTGAACTAGAGGTCTTTAAATGGCAAATAGACCATGAGTTAGTGGCATGGACAAAAAGGTTAGTTCTAGAAAAATTTCTAAGTAACATGGCTAACGGCATTTTTGTCCAAAGCATTAAAAGACAAATAAAAAGATGAAAGAAAGATGAAAAATGCTCATCTTCTTCATCTATGTCTACCGAAAATCCCATTCTCCATAGCTAACGGGTTTGAGCTTTTTCAAGCAAATTGTAAGTGCAATCTTGCCTCGTTTTCGATTATTTTCGTATTTTTGAGTTTCTCTAAGCTTAAACTACATGATTTTATCATTTATTTGAGAAGGGATTAGGGTTTAAAAATATACCCATTTGTGATATAGTTGTGCATTGTTGTGTAATGGCAGAGAATGAGTCTTTGAAGTGTTAATTACGGGTTTTTCGAAATAGTTTTCGATAGAAACATCCCTAAGGGACTAAAATGAGAAAAATGGAAATTTACGCATAAGTATAAGAAAATAGGTGATTCTTGGATTGTTTTTGGTGAAAAAGGATTTGGCTAAGTCTAAAATGCAAGAAACTAGAATGAAATTGAGTTTACGGAACTAAGGGCAAAATGGTCATTTTGCCAAAAGTCCGAATTGTGATCGAATTTTAGTAAAGAATTGATGAAATGTGTTAAATGTGTTTATTTAGATTAAGAAAGAAGAGAAAGCGATCGAGATCGTGGAAAAGAAAAAGTAGTCGACTAATTCGAGATTTAGTCGTTTTGTTATCGAAGTAACTCATAAGTAAATTATAGCACATTACCTCACTGTTGTTCATTTGATGATTTCTATGTGAAAATATGTGGATATGAATTTTGAATTATGCAGTTGTATGTTTGTAAATATTTTGGTAAATCCCGTTTGAACTGTAAGAATGATTCCAGATATTGGTGACATGTCACTTGAGGGTTCTGCTTCTGTCTGATTCCATATCCCGGGTGCTGGGTGCACTAGCATGTGTTGCAGTCACCTGTCAGCTTATGTGAGCAGGCCCGTGGATTACGTCTATATTTCTGTGATCTGAGGTAGCTTCGACTACATATTCTAGTGGCTCCGGCTACATATTCTGATGGCTTTTGTCATATTTCTGTATTGGCTTCGGCCATATGTCTGTGAGGCACTTTGGTGCTAACCTCTGTATATTCGATTTTGTTCTGAATGTTCAACGGGAATTAATTTGGTTATGTGAAGTATTTGTGCAGGTTAAGGAATTGAAAATGATTTGAACATGATATGTGTTTGAATGCCTATATTTGGACATTTTGGTAAGAATGTGTATAAGTAAGTATATGAATGGTGCATTTATGCTATGCGGAAATATGATGCCTTGGCTAATTATTGTGCATTTGGCTATTGATTTACCTATGGCTTACTAAGCTACTTGTACCTTACTCCTCTTCTTTACCCCTTCCTTTTAGATTATCGAGCATAGAGCGTATTGGGATTGGAGATCGAAGGAGGCTCGTATCACACTATCAAGCTACCTTGGTATTTGAATATATGACTTTTGATATTTCGTATTTGGCTTGTATAGGTGGCTAGTCTTTGTATAAGTATTGTTTTGTAAGTTAAATAGAATAGGTGAATATGCGATACTTGTTTTGTAAATGGTGTTATAAATGTAATCATTTTGAGTATGTGTCATTGGAATTGGTTGAAATGAATGGTATGTATGTGTAATTGTGTTTCAGGGAGGTCAAGGCTTGGTAAATAGCTTGGCACGACCTGCACGGCAGGGCACACGGGCATGTGCCATGGCCGTGTGCTAGTGGACAGTTTACTCCACGGGTAGAGGGCACGGGCGTGCCTAGGCTGTGAGGGACACATGGCCTAACCCTACAGGCGTGTACTCAGACTGTGCTTCCCCTGCACCTTAATTTATGTTTTATTGGACCACACGGGCAAGAGACACGGCCATGTGTCTCGACCGTGTGGGGTACACGGCCCTCAAATGACTGTGTGGGGTGACCGTGGCTAATTTGACAGTTTCAACCACAGTCGTTAGACATGGGCATGTAAAGGCCACACAGCCTCACCACACGGCTGTGCTAGGTGTCACACGGGCGTGTGACGTTGATTCAAAAGTGAAAAATTTTCTGAGTTTCCGATGTGAAAGGATTCGAATCCTAATCATCCGAAATGGTAGTACTGCGATAGTAAACCCTCGTTAAGGGTAAAATTGTAACGATTTGGTTATAAACGTGAATCTGTTCTCCGGTAAGTTCGGTAATGCTCACTACTCGATTCCGATGACGATCTCAGGTAAGGGGTGTTACAACTTAGTTCCCTATACATGCCATAACCTTAAGTATTCAAGTCATCGATACCTAATATTGTAATATTGATAGTGTGATAGGTTCTCCGGCAGCTTCCAACCTGAGCGAACCAAATGCATTACCAACATAGAAAATAACGAAGTAAGAGTTAAGCTTAGTAGGTACATATGTAATAAGCAATTTATTAACTTTCTTTTAGCAAACCTCATTACATGACCTCAAAATGATATCACCATTAAAGCATGAAATTTCACTATTTACTTAGGTTTATCTCAAGCTATTTACTCATATCACAGTCACTAAATTATTTTTATCCGGAGCTACAGAACTCCAAATTAAAATCTGTAAGTTTTATTTGAAACTAGACTCACATATCTTCTTACATAAAATTTATAGAATTTTTGGTTCAACAAATTAGTACATTTTATTCGTTAAAGTCTCCCCAATTTTGTTATCTGATGGTTATGGTCCCTCTTTACTAAAAATTTATTATCTCATCATACAAAACTCAGATAAGGTTCTCGTTTATTTTTTCTGAAACTAGACTCATTAAGGAATCCAAGAATATAAATCATATCCTACAATTATTTTTGTACAATTTTTAATTATTTTCCAAGTTTGGAACAGGGGATTTCCAAAACCATTCTGACCCTGTCCCACTATAATTTAATATCTCTTAATATGAAATTCATTTGCTCACATCATTTCTTTTATGTGAAAATAGACTTAATGAGATTTAATATCATATCTCATCCAGCCTCTAATTCAACTCATGCCATTTATGGTGATTTTTCAAAGTTACATAACTACTATTATCCAATACTGTTTGATAGCAAATTTCCACTCTTTCATGATTTCATTATTTTAACTTCTTTTAAAGCATACCTATTGTCAATCGACTTTATCACATTCTCATACATCATAAGTATAGACCTATAATCTCAAGGTCATCATAAAGTCATTTTCATGTGTATAACTTACTCATTCACCACCTTACTATATTCCTCAAACACATAATACGCACAAAGCCCATATATTCTCATAATCAATCCCAGTACTGAATCATCACAACCACACTTACAATTTCACTTAGTCATATCCTTAGTATATAATTTGGCATAGTAAACCATGCTCGATAGTGTGCACATAGCCACTTATATTAGAAATTGTAAAGTAGTTTCGCACATAGTCTAAGCATGACAACCATTCACAGTGGTTTCCACATAGACCACCAATATCATTATTTCACGACGGTTCACACTTAGCCCATCAAATTTAATATTCAACAAGGTGATTTCTACTTAGCTCACCAATATCAACAATAACCCGATGGTTTCGCACATAGCCCACCAATTTCAACAATTCACAGTGGTTTCGCACACAACCCACCTTTATGATCAATGCTATCCAGTGCACATAATAGCCTGTACTTAGTACTACACATGTGACCATAGCTATTTATTCCACAATCCCACATAGAACCATATCTCGATGCCATAGCTTAACTATGGTCTTACACGATGTCACTTAGTCACACTCTACCATGATTCATTCATCATCTTTTCTATCAAATGCATTCTTTTAGTGCCGAATGAAAGTATTCAACTTTGCGTTCACTAGTCTTGAACATCGGATATTTATTAAACAACAAATAATATAATTAAATTCATAAATTATATGTTAATTAAACAAATGAACATTTATGTTTAACTTACGAACTTACCTTGTCCCGAAAACGGCAATTAGATGAAGTCATCAATTCCTTTGATTTTCTCCCGTTCCGAGTTTGAACCTCATTTTTCTTTATCTAAAATATCGCATTTGACTTATGAAATTATTATACTATTCAATCCAATCCACAATTGTTATTATGGAAAAATTACATTTTTGCCCCTAAACTTTATCGTAATTACACTTTTACCCCTAGGCTCGTAACATGAAATTCATTCCATTTCTTTACTACCCATGCCTAGTCGAACCTTTTTCATGTTCATAGCAGGCCACACTTTTACATATCCCCGCTTTTACCACACAATTTATCAATTTTTTTCAATTTAGTCTTTAATCGACATTTTTATCAAAAATCACTTTACAAATGTTGCTTATCTAACAACAAGGATGCATTTTCTATCATTAATTATCAAAATACACACTTAATCAACTATGGCAAAACTTACAAACTTTAACAGTCTTGAAAATGAAAGTACGAGATAGCTAGATTGAGTTACAACGACTCCAAAAACGTAGAAATATTTAAAAACAGGACAAAACCGTACCTAGAGGAGCAATAGAAGCTTGGCCGATTGAAGCTTCATCCATGGCTGCCATTTTTCTTTCCCAAACAATTGGGAAAAAAAGAAGGTAAAGATGATAGCTTTTTATCATCTTTTGTCTTATTATAACTTTTTAACTCAATTACCACCTTACCCTTTTAATTTCTAACTAATTTCAATAATACCAAACAAATATCTTCCACTAACTTAATAATGGGCTAATCTCCACATAAGGACTCCCACCTTAAAAACCCATCACAATTACATCCCTTATCATCTAGAACACACATTTTGCATTTATTGAAATTAAATCTTACTAACCAAATTAATCACTTTATCGATAAAATTTCTTAACGAAATTTTCACACAACAATTCAATTACACTATAGACCTCAAATTGAAAATCTCATACTTAAAGCTTCTACAATCTCATATTTTGCAACTTATTCAATTTAGTCCAAAAGTCATATTGGACACTTTATGCATAAAATTTCTTTATGAAACTTTCACACAATCATGCCAACATGTCATAACCCCAAAAAATTATAAAATAATTATTTCTACTTCAAATATGTGGTCTCAAAGCCACTATTTTGACTAGGCCCTAATTCGGGATGTTACAAAAAGACTATGAGTTGCTGATTGATTATCACCTGGGAAAGGCGAATGTGGTCGCCGAGGCTTTGAGTAAGAAATCGCTGTTTGCATTGACAGCTATGAATACTTAGTTAACTGTATTTGATGATGGTTCTATTTTAGTAGAGTTGAAAGCTAGACCGATGTGTCTCCAAGAGATTTGTAAAGCTTAGAAATGTGACGGTGATTTGCAAGCCAAGCAAGTTCAGTGTGAGTCAGGCATTGAATTAGATTTTCGAATTGATTCCGATGGTTGCTTGATGTTTCGAGACAGGATTTGTGTTCCTAAGAATGCTGGGTTGATTTAGAAGATTTTGAATGAGGCACATAATGGTTGCTTGTCTGTTCATCATGGTAGTACGAAAATGTATAGTGACTTGAAGAAATTGTATTGGTGGCCGACTATGAAGAGAGATAATTTTGAGTTTGTATTGAGGTATCTGATTTGTTAGCAAGTGAAAGCTGAACACCACGTACCTTCTGGTTTACTTCAGCCAGTGATAGTACCTGAATGGAAGTGCGATAGGATTATTATGTATTTTGTAACGGGGTTACCTTTGACTCCGAAGAAGAAAGATATTGTTTGGGTTGCTGTGGATTGATTGACGAAATCGACTCAATTTATCAACTTAGAGTTATTAGGCCCTAAAACCCCTAATGGGCCCTACGGTGTCCACTAACTGTTATGGCCCATAGAGCCCAAATTTCACATTCATTTTAGCAGTCTCAACATCCAGATTACTAGAATCCACTTACCACTCATTTCCACCCATATGGGCCCGTAAGCCCGTTAGGCCTAAATTCAGCCCCTCGAGGCCCAAATTCACCTATGTGCACGAAAACGCGCACACAATACTATTACCATTTACGATTATCGATTTTACCATTTTAACCGACCCACGAGTGTTTGCACGCTCGCAAGACCTCGAAATACCAGAATTTTGGCATTTCGACTTTTCGGCTTTTGCCAATCTAGTCTACAAGTGGGTGTCGTTTACACACCTGATTTGCGTTATACTACGACGAAATTCCCCACGCGATCAACCTACAACGATCCACTATGATATTAGCCTATAATCCAATGTTATTAAATGAAATCGATATCGTACAAATACCGCCATATTCGGCCATCCTTAACCAAAGTCGATATCTATTACCTTTACCTAGATCTACCACTAGATCTAGATCTACCTCGCTTCCTCGTCCCTAGCCTTTACTGCTCCTTGCTAGATCACCCCTTCTTGTGAACTAGAACACATCAAAATCGAATAAAAAGGCTAATAAAAACCCTTAGCCATAATTGACAGCCACCCTAAGGACTGAGGGGTTTTTTGGCTTTTCTTGAATCACAAGATAAAGAATGAGATGAGCTTCAAATTCTTGCCAAAGATCTACTTGCCAGAGAAACGTCCCAAAATACCTTCCTATTCCAGATCTGTTGTAGATCTAACGTAAAATACGAATAGAGAATAGACCTCGGTGATTCGGCTTTTGGAGAAACGATGAGGAGAATAGAAGTTTGTGAAGTAGAGGGGAGATGTCGGCAGAAGGATAACAGAGTTGTGAGGTTCGGCTTTTTGGCACGGAGAAAAGACCCTATATTCAGCTATAATGGAAAAAGAATCAAAAGGGAAAAATTTAAGAATTGGAGTAGAAGATTAAATTTGGCGACGAGAAGATGAGCAAAAGGAAAAAAGAATAAAAGTCGATTCAAAAAAATAATACTATATGTGGATAGCCCCAACCAAAGTCGGCTAATAGGCTAAGAATATCCGGCTAATTGCTATCTAACTTAAATCCCGTGCTTATCTCCTTGTTTTTAGCCAATAGCACAGTTTGAATTTCATTTAAACTTCTTGCACCCATTAGCAGCACTTAATCCACCGCTTGACCGACTCAAATTGCTGCTAGGAAGAGTTTCGGTCCAACTCAATCACTCTCCCCATGCGTGCAGCAAAAAGGCAGTCCATTGTGCGCATAGCAGCTCGAAACCAATACCTCCAGGCACCCAACACATGCTGCTCGCCACTGCACCAAAGCTCCTCTCATGTTATAACTGACTCACAATTAATTATAAGGGTTATCTTCTACAGCCCCAGTTTACTTAAAATAAATCTAAAAATATTGCTGCTGCCCAGATTCAAACCCTTACCCTTTAGCTACACTACTCGTACCTTACCACCACACCACTTGCTTGATTTGTGTCATCTTTCCTCCCCATGTAATTATAAGGCTTCCTTGCGACAACCCAAGTTGTTAAAAAAACAACATTTGAGCACGCTGGGAATTGAACCCCAGCTTCCCTTCCTGCTGCCTTACGCATCCAACCACTGGGCCAGGCACTTCCTTTGTGCCCAATTTTAACCTAACTTATTTGTAAGGCCTAATGCCAAGATCTCCTTAAGGAAGCAAAAATTAAAATTTTTGCTAGAGCACTGGGTCGAGCCCAGGACTTTTCCCACACACTAATCCTTCCTAATTCACTTAAATACCAAATAAACATGAATTAATAATATTTATTATTATTATTATTTAAAACATTTAAATTATTCAAGCCGCCTTCTACCCGAAGCCAAACTTAAGGCCCAATACTTCTAGGCCCAAAATTCAGGGTGTTACAATTCACCCCTCCTAAAAAAATTTTCATCCTCGAAATTTCTAAATAACAAGGTAGTCGTGTATCATCTACTCTACTACGCTACTGCTGCGCACTCTGATCTAAATAATTTCTAATACAAACCCAACACATCTAATCACCGAAGTAGATAAACATTTATCAAGCACACATACAATTCGTATCCAAACAACACACACACCTAAATAGAATAAATTGGGAAATCCTGAGCCCGATGCTTCTTGGAGCCGCATCTAGGGCATGCTCCTGTCTTCCTATGGCATTCACCCAGATGGCGCCCGCTACAGTGCTCGCAGGTCGAAATGTTTGGTCATGTCTTAACATGTTTCACAGAACGATGCTCTGTCCTTGGAGAACTAGATCCCTCCTCTTCTTACACTCCAAGCACACCGCTTGAAGCATTTCCCTAATCTCCTTAACTTTGGTCTCCAACACTTCTTCTACCACCTTCCTTACTAACTCGGCCAGTGCCTCAGTCCCAAGCTCCGAGGTAAGTTTGTATGTAAATAATGCATCATTTTATTTTACTTTAATGTCTTAATGTTGTATGAAATGTGTAAATTATATTATGTGATATAATCGACAAGTGATAAATGTGAACGAAAAATCTCAGTTGAACCTTAGGAATAGAGTCAGATACAAGTGACATGTTACTAGGAACCCAAGTGTATAATTGTGTGATTATGTGATGTCCAGGTGCTGGTCTTGTATGTTTACCAGTGGCTAGGTAATCATTCATATGTTACAGATACCTATCAGCTTGTGTGAGCAACACTGAGTAATTACGTCCCAATCATCACCTTGTGCGAGCAGACCCATAACTAGCTCAAGAACGAACGTATATGTGATAAGTGGTTGCTTCGGCTACATATATGTAGCACTTATGTGCAAGTTTCCTAGTACCCTATAGTGTTCCAATGTGTTCAACGAGAATAATGAAAGTTATGAAAACGCATATGTCTTTGTAAGATGATGTGGTATAGGTGTGCAAGAGAAATTCGTAAGTATGAATCTTATAAATGGTGAGATTGTGGTAAGTTGTACTTGAGTAAATTTTAAATATATGAGCTCAAGGGTAAATGTATTAGCTCTCCTCATATTAAGTTTTGTGGTTACGATGCTATTTATTTGCATATAAACTTACTAAGCTATATAGCTTACTCCTCCTTTCTTTTCCTTTGTCTCATAGTGTCACCAAGCTAGCTCGAGATCGAGACTTGTCGGAGGCTCACATCACACTATCAAAATTGTTATTTTGGGTATTTGATATTTGTGATCTTTTTGTAAGTATGGCATATATAGGGACTTGGTCTTTTGTTATATGTGTCATTGTTGGTTTGGCCAAAATGTGTTGGGCTAAGATGATACTTAATGCATTTTGTATCTGGCCATATGAAATTGGCCAATATTGGTTAATGGTATATACATATGATGATGTTATACATGGAAGTGATAACTTGCATGTTTAAGTTGCTAAGTATGTGATGTATAGGCTTGATAGGTGTAGTATGTGAATAATGTGTGGATGACTTAGTTTTGAGATCTTTGATAACTTAAAAATGTTGTGTTACGTGCCTTTGAATTGGTGTAAGTGGGTTGTTGTTTCAGGGTGGCAAATAGCTTGGTAAATGGCCTTATATTTGTCTACACGACTAGATACACGGGCGTGTGTCTAAGCCGTGTGTGAACACGGTTAGCCCCATGGACGTGTTAATAGGCCGTGTGTCCCTTGCACCTTAATTAGGCAAAACAAAATGCCCAGTAGTAAACACATGGACAAAGACACGGCTGTATGTCTCAACCGTGTGAAGGACACAGCCTCAGGACTTGGGGGTTGCCTAGGTCGTGTGAAGTCTACACCTAATTTTTGGAATTTAATTAGCCACACAGTCTAGGGACATGGGCATGTGCCTTGGCTGTGTGACCTTATTTGGCTGATGATGTCATAAACAGAATACCCCCTATGTTGGACACGGCCTGGAACACAGACTTGTCCTAGGGTCAAACGGGCGTGTGAGTTCACACGGCTTGATCACATGGCTATGTAACTCACCAAAACATGAAAATTTTCTATGTTTCCCAAAAGTTTTGAAAGTTCTCGATTTAGTCCCGAACCACCCCAAATGTATGTTTTGGGCCTCATAGGCCCATAATAGGGACAATATGTTTATGAGTGAAAAGTGTTAAATTTGAATAGAAATTTGGGACTCAGAAATGAGCGGTTATATATGATTAACTCCGGTAATGCCTTGTACCCTATCCCGGCAACGGATATAGGTAAGGGGTGTTACAACATATGTACTGTTACATCATTGATATTAAATTTTGGTTAATAATTGACAAAATTTGATGTATTCGAAACTATGAAAATGGTACCAATTTGGTTTATTTTTTACTTAGTTCTTATCACCAAATAAATGTTATTTTCAAAAAATAACTAAGTTTTATCTAACTTGCAATAATTAGGAAGCAAAATGGCTTTGGTAAGAACTTTCAATGTTCAAATCAGAGTTTCTATTTCTGCCACTCTGGGTGGCCAATGTAATCTTCAGAATCCGGTCAAAACTTCTAGGTCGAGTTTTAGGGTGTTACACCATTATCAATTGTACACATTTTTTCCTCAACTTTTTCACCTTTTTAGCCAAAATCTTCATTAGCTCTTTCTCATTGTTCAAATCAAATTGAATTTCAATAGTCTCAAACTAAATGATATGGGATAAATCAATTCAATATCATTTGAGCATTTAAATGTGGAACATGTTATAAATTTTCTCCAGTTTTGATGATAATGCCAAAAAATACACGATAGGGCCAACTCTCTCTAAGATCTCGTATAAATCAATAAATCTCAGGCTCAATTTCCCTTTGTGACCAAAATGCTTCACCTTTTTTTCATGGATATCCTTTAAAAAGTACTTTGCCCCCTACTTCATACTCAATCTCCCTTCTTTTCAACTCAGGATATGACTTTTGTTTATTTTAAGTAGCCTTCAAACGATCCCATATCAACCAAACTTTCTCTTATATTTCTAGAATTAACTCTAGTCCTGTCATTTTTCTTATGCCAAGTTCTATCCAACATAATGAAGTACGACACCTCTAACCATACAAAGCTTCATATAGAAGCATTTGGGTACTCGATTGAAAACTATTATTATAGGGAATTCAACTATCAATAAGTAATGTTTCCAACTACCTTTGAAGTAAATAACACAAGCCCGAAATATATCTTCCAAAACCTGAATGACACATTCTGATTGACCATCTATCCGTGGATGAAAGTTTGTACTAAAGCTCAACCTTGTACCTAAGGCTTTATAAATTTTCTTCCAAAATCTCAAAGAAAATTGAGAATCTTGATTGGAAACAATTGACAACGACACACTATGCAACCTCACTATCTCCACGATGTAAAATCTAACAAGCTTCCCAAGAGACTAATCAGTACATATAGCTATAAAATAAGGCAACTTAGCCAACCAATCCATTTGGACAACTAGTTAAAAGAGCATATTTCGACCACCAATCTCGATCATGTCTCTATTCCTTTGAATAAGTTATAATCCAGTTACAAAATCGATCACAACACGCTTCCACTTTCACTTAGAAATCAAACTTAGTTACGATAGCTTAGACAAAACTTGATACTTAACTTTAATGCTTTAAGAAACCTAAGATTTAGAAGATCCACTACTTAAATTTCCTCAATATCATATTGTCACACCTTGTTGAACCACCATTCATCAGAGTCCCGTGTCAACTTATTTTGTGGTTTTCCTTTTGTAGTGAGATTCATAGAATCTTAAACTGTAGAAATCTCTTTGTACTTCTTTCCAATTTATCCCAGGTTCACAACTTAACATATATTACTGAATCCTTTGGTACAAAACATAGGTTCCTATATCCTATTTTTCTCCTTTACCTTTAATCGTGGAGATAGAGTACACACATTCAGTTCATTTTAGGCAAGAGTATACCTCGAAGTTCACTTACATATTATAGTTTGCATACCTGTCTTCTCATTTATGAAATCAACCATCCAGAGTCTACCAGTACCCATTGCTCAATCTTTTCAACATAAATCTGAAGGTCCTTATCAATATTCACTTTTTCACTATAATTACTAACTTGGAGGGCAAACATTTTTAGCTGATCAAAGTTTCCTTATCATCACTTGTACCCTAGGTGTTACTTTGCTTTTGACCTTGAACAATTCATTAGAACTTTACTTTTTGAATTTCTATTCACATGTAACGACCCGAATTCCAATAATGTCAGAAAATATAGTATCAAAACCTCATTTCCATAAACTAAGTTCGTAAATACTAAATAAGAATATTTACAAAGTTATTATGAAAATATTATAAAGGCCAGTTAATTAATTTAGCCGAAAAGATAGTTAATTAAAGCTCAGGGACAAAATTGTAAAAGCCCAATCGCTATTGAGTTTTAATTTGGAAAATGATTGGGGTCTTATGTAGGAATTATCCAAAGGACTAAAATATTTAATAAACCAATTTTAAATAATAGATAGTGGATGATGATGATGATAGTTATTAAGTTAATATAATTATTATTATATTAAATAAACAAGGTTAATTAAAACATAAACATGATTAATTAACTTAATCTTTTTTAATATAACTATATAAACAAATTGATAGTGGAAGATGAAAGTATTTTATCATCTTCCTCATTACCTTGCTATACTCCATTGAAGTAGAAAAGAAAGAAAACATTCAAACTTTTGGCCATTAGTCAAGTAAGTCCCTAAGCCAATGTTTTTTTAAATTTTTATAGATTTATGGTCATGGGAGCTTGATTTAGCTAGCCCATGCATCAATTTGTTCAATTTTTGAGTTTTTAGTAAGTTTTCATTATAGAGAAATTGATGAATTAGACTTGAAATTGATAGATATTAAGCTTAGATCATGATAAGGACTAAATTGTAAAACCAAGTAAGCTTGTTTGATAACATTGAAACATTAGGGACTAAATTGAACAAATAAAAAAATTTCATGATATTACTCTATGAATAGAAAGTATAAGGTCCCTAATGAAAGAATGTGAAATTGAATTTCAATATGAAACTAGATATCCAAAAATATTCATGTCTCGAGTATAGGGACTAAATTGAAGAAAATGTGAAATATGAATGACTATGTATTTGAATGTTAATTGGATGAAATATGATATTGTTTTATTTATTGAATTATCAAACATAGCTAAAGATGAGGCCGAGCCATTGTGAGAGAAAAGAAAAGTGAGAGTTGTCAATAAGTGACGAGAGAATTCGATTTGTAGTTTTATGATTCGAGATTGTTATACTTGTATGCTCAATATTAAATGCATGATTAACTATCAAGGTAAGCTTATGCTTTTTGTATGAATTGATTTGTATTGAAAGATATTGAATATTAGAAAATTGGTCTAAATTGAATATAGTAGAAAAAGGTGATATAATTGATAAATGATTTGTGATACAAAATGATGATGAAACTGATATGAATTGTTTTATGTGGTATTGATATATATGTGTTGATGATGAGATGAATTGAGAAAGATGTTATTGATACCCTATTAATTGTTCAGGTAAAATGAATAGAGTCGACTATTGAAGGTAAAAGCAAAATCACTCAAAGGTGACAAATACAAAATGCATAAAATATTTCACAAACGAATTAAATTGTATACCATTCATATGGAAACTGTCCATATTTATAAAATGTGTAAAACCTTCAATAAATAACCAACAAGACACAATTTATCTTTAATAATCAACAAATTAGCTCCAATATTATCATCGAAAAAACTTTATTATCTTTTAATTAATTACCTAAAATACCTTATTACCTTTGTCCATCTTTAATTTATTTATCAAATATATTTTGATTTATTTTCAATAAATATGGATTAAATCTCCACAAATAATCTTCATAATATATCAAATTAACCAATTTGCTATCAACTTATCATGCCATGTTATTTATTATTGATTAGGATAAGAACCAAATTTTATCTCTTTGTAACATTACCCACTTGTCACAACGATTTATCACAGATATTACTGCCAAATTATTTGCTAAAATAGGAAGTATAATTGTAGTAAAAAAAACTACCAACATATGTAGTACAATCTGGATGCAGGTGTGGCAAGAAATATCCCAACATCAATTTCTACATATTATGATGCATAACAGCCTGTCCACCAGATATGACACAGAAATCTAACTTTCCGAAGCCAGAATTCACATTTGCTGAATTTAGCATATAACTGCTTATCTCTCAAAGTCTGTAGCACAATTCTCAAATGTTTAGTATGCTCTGTCTCATCACGTGAATAGATCAGAATGTCGCCAATGAACACAACAACAAATATGTCTAAATACGGTCTGAATATACAATTCATCAAACCCATAAACACCGCAGGAGCATTAGTCAAACCAAAAGGCATAACTAAAAATTCATAGTGATCGTACCATGTTCTGAAAGTAGTTTTCGATATATCAGAATCTTTAACCCGCAATTGGTAGTATCCCAATCTCAGATCGATCTTTGAAAATACTGTAGCCCCCTTTCATTGATCAAACAAATTGTCAATTTGCGGTAAAGGATATTTGTTCTTTATAGTCACTTTATTTAGCTGCCTGTAATCGATATGCATTCTCATTAACCCATCTTTCTTATTCACGAATAACATTGGAGCACCCCAAGGTGAGAAGCTCGGTCTTGCAAATCCTCTATCGGTTAATTCTTACAACTCTACTTTTAATTCTTTCAATTTAATCAGTACCATTCTGTACAGAGCTATTAATATTGGTGTTGTACCCGGTAACAACTCAATACCAAATTCAACCTCTCTGATCGATGGTAAACCCGGTAAATCTTCTGGAAATACATCTAGAAATTCACAAACAATCGGTACAGCTTCAAGCTTCGATTGCAATACTTTAGTATCCACTACATATGCTAAATACACATCACAGCCCTTTTTTACACATTTCTAAGCTCACATATTAGATATCACAATCGATAACTCATTCGAATCATTTGATTCAATCCGAACAATTTCACTATTCTAACATTTCAACTCTATACTCTTTCGTCTGCAATTAACAACCGCCTAATGCTTATCCAGCCAATCCATACCCAACATCACATCAAACTCGTCAAATGGTAGGAGCATCAAATCAGCCAGAAAACAGTATCCTTAAGTCATGAATGGATATTTCTTACAGATTTTATCAACTAATACTGATTTGCCTAACGGATTTGATACTTTAACTACAAATTCTGTAGACTTTACATGTAAACTCTTTTTAAACACTAATTCCATATAGATATACGAATGAGTTGATCCAGGATCTATCAACGCAACTATATCAGTGTTAAAAAGAGAAAAGGTACCGATAATAACATCAGGCGACGAGGCTTCCGCGTGTACGCGCATAGCATAGGCTCGAGCAGGTACACATGTCTCAGATCTAACATTTGTATATTGTGTAGCACTACAGTTTCCACTCTGATTCCCATTATTCTAAGGTAGTCTACCTCTGGTAACAGTATTGCTCACTTTTTCGGATTGCTCTCTATCAGTGGTAGATCTCTCTGGACAGTCTCGCAGTAAATGATCTAGTGATCTGCATTTGAAACATGCTCCACTTTTCAGTCGGCACACACCATAGTGCTTTCGGTTACAATGTTTACAATCAGGTCTGGTATTCCTCAAACTACCCACACTAGCAACGGACATCGTTTGAGGCTTCGGATTGAATGATCTGCATCTCTATCTCTAATTGTTACACCCGCAGAAGTAGTGGAACGAGGACGGAAGTCTTTAGATTTTTAGATCCAGATTGAAGTGACTTGCCAGCAAATCACTTTCTAGTCCCTCTAGGTTCAAAATCAGCTTTTTGTTTCTCTTTAGCAAGTTCCTCGGCTTTACAAGCCTTATCAACTAGAACTACAAACTCTTTCAGCTCGAGAATCCTGACTAACAATTGGATATCTTCATTTAATCCATCTTTGAACCTCCTACACATAATAGCTTCAGTAGAGACACATTCACGAGCTTATTTACTGAGTCGTACGAATTCTCTTTCATATTTAGTTACAGTCATTCGACCTTGTTTCAAATCAAGGAACTCTTTTCATTTCTAGTCAACAAACCGCTGGCTAATATATTTTTTTTGAAATTCAGTCAGAAAGAAATCCCATGTAACTCTTTCATGTGAAACAACTGATATTAGGGTATTCCACCATTGATACACTGCATCTCGTAGCAATGAGATAGCACATTTCAAACATTCTTTCGGCATGCAGGCTAATTCATCGAAAACCCTAATCATATTTTCAAGCGAGAATTCGGCCCTCTCAGTATCATCACTAGCTGCAGCTCAAAATTCATCAGCCCCGTATTTGCGTATCTTATCAGCAGGAGGTCTATTCAATCTCAAAGGATACGTGCCTCGTATAATTTTAGGGTTTGATTGGGGAACCGAAGGGGATGGAGGTTGTAGAGTAGCCGGGTTTGCTCTCAAAAATTTAGAAAACCACTCTGACATCATTTAGAAGAAAGCTTGTTTAGCTTCTCCCTGACTACCCGTAGCAGGGCTCGATTCAGTAGGCATAGTCCCTTAAGTGGGAGCTGGCGCGTTACTTTCTACATTGTCGGCTATTGCTCGATTTGGATCCATTTACTATATAAAACATAATTCAAAAGATGTCAGGAGATATTGCACTATCACAGTTACATATATGGCATGTATAGCTAGACTCGTATACACTACAGCAGTCCTAGAATCAACTAAATCGTAGCTCTGATACCAATAAAATGTAACACCCCTGTCTCATAACCGTCGCCAGAATAGGTAAGGTGCATTACCAGACTTGTCACTCTGATCAGAACATTGTAACATCAACCACACATCATAAAACATCATAATCCAGTAGCTTTTCAAGCATTCATAATCAATTCATATTATAAACAGACTTATAAAACTCTAAACATATGATAGGGGCTAATTTGATATCATGCAAAAGTTTAGGAAAACTTAAGAAAATTTTCAGATTAAGGTCACACGGCCGTGTGCCTAGGCCGTGTGCCTCATACGGGCACCGAACACACCCATGTGTCTATGCCGTGTGAAAACAGGGCATACTTACTGACTTGGCCACACAGCTGCTAGACATGCGTGTGTGTCTAAAACGTGTATCATCCTAACTTGGCTACATGGGTACCAGACACGCCCGTGTGTTCGGCCCGTGTACTAACCTGATTTATTTGCATGTCACCAGACATGCCCGTATGTCTATCTCCTGCTCTATACTGACTAGCTAATCACAAAACAAGGGTCATACGGTCGAGACACAAGCCCATGTACTCTGGCCATGTGACACAAAGTAGGCTTGGTTTAAGCCACATTTTCCCCATAAATTTCTCCTGTACCTATAAGCACCAATTTGCAACAATTTCATATACTAAATAAGCAACCAATTCATCCAGAAACAAACACATTTATACCATTTCATAGTCAACCAAAATTTCATGCCAATTTGCATCATTCAAACATGTACCAATATGATCCAATTCAGTACCTATTTCAACTTACCATTTCAGTCACCATTGAAACCTATCAAATGACCACATCCAAACATCACATATTCCATGTATCATTCATCAAATTTACCATATAAAGACATAACATATAGGGCATTCATAATAAACCAACCATTACAAATCAAGTCATTTCACATAACTTGAACAAGTGCCAAAATTCATATCATAATCTCAAACATAAGTGACCAAAAGGTTCCACTCTAAACTAGCCTATACATATCATATTTAAAACATTCACAATAGTTCCAAAAGTACCAAAAGATGCTTGGATAGTGCAATTGCAATCTCCAACCTTGTCTGAATTGAGCTAGCTTACGAAATCTATAAAATACGGGAAAAATAAACAGAGTAAGGTTTACAAGCTTAGTAAGCCCGTATAATATATAATTTAACTTACTGAATCAACTTTTATAAACTTAAACAACATTATCAAACCAAGTCATATGTCCTCAATGCCTATTCAACCATCATACACATGTTAGTCATATAATAACAATGTATTCATCCATTCCAAAGATGAAACAAACTTATAACATCCATGTAACCATAATTCGTGTATCAACTCATTTATTTATCATATACTCATATAGAATATAATTATATAATCATGTAACAATTTATCTATACATATCATATATCTCATATAACATATGAATCATGTAACATATTTCTTGTAAGCATATACTTGTAACAAGTAATTCATGTAACTTGTACCTCATTTAACATATAATCTCATATGAATCATGTAACGTATATCATGTAATCATATAACTCTTATATCTCTTATAACATGTATTTCATATATACATATCGATAAATTGCCCATTAAACCTTTGAGAACATCGAGGGATACTCGGGTGATGCACACACAATGTATATATGTAAACCTATAAATCTGTTAATTCATCATATATGCTCTTTCAAGCCATGTACTGTATGCTCCTCCTGAGTCAGTAACAGTAAGCCCAAAGGCTAAACTATAAGCCCAAAGGCTGAACGGTAAGCCCAAAGGCTAAACATGTAGGCCCGAAGGTTAACGATAAGCCTGAAGGCTGAACATGTAAGCTCACGAGCTGTGGTGAGTCCACAAAAAATGTAGAAGCTCAACCAAACGGTAGCCCTAGTGACATGTCACTTGTATCCTACGACTTTCTAAGGTTTAAATGGGACTCGATACTTAATCAGAGCATGTAACCAATAGGCATTTCGATCCATTATTTCATATATACATTCATACAAAATGCAATTCAATTATTTCAATTGTAAACATAATTCAATTCTAATTATATGAACTTACCTCGTCTTAGCTCGTATACCCGATATCTACTCGTCTACTTTTCGTTTCCCTGGATCAAGTTCTGGTATTTGTTTATCTTGATCTATACGTATTCAAATTCAACTATTTATTCACCAACACATTCAATTTAACACATAAACACGTATTTTGGCCTATTTTGCAAAATAACCCTTGTATTTTCATAACTTGACATTTTAGTCCTTAATACATAAAATAACAAATTACACAATTTTAACCAAAAATCACTATAGCCGATTTTCATATGGCTTCTACTAAGCCCACATTTTCAACTATTTCCCATTTTTAACCACAATTTTTTGATCTTATTCAATTTAATCCCTATTGCTCAAATTTCTCAAAAATCACTTTATAAAACTTGTATATCGATTAACAACCATCAATAATTTATCAAGAAATAGCAAAATACACATATATTCAACAATGACACATTTCAAAAACATCACCAATTTAGGAAATTAAGATACGAGCTTCATAGATTACTAAGCAACGATCTCAAAAATGTAAAAATCATCAAAAACTGAAGCAAAACATACCTTTAATCAAGCAAAAGCCATGGCTGAACCTAGCTTGTTTAAATTTCCTTCTTTTCCTTTTGTATATTCGACCAACAAGAACACTAATGCATGGCTATTTTCATCTTTCTTTTATTTTAATTATTAAATATAATCAAATTCTAAAATTAACCCTTTTGAAAACATTAAAACATTCATTTTCCATATACCTTACCGTCCATTCAAATTTACAATGGTATATTTACCATGTAAGGACTCCCATTTATAAAGCCAAAGTCAAATAGGCCACTTTAATAATAGAACTCATATTTATCGCTTTACGCGATTTAATCCTTTTTACCGAATTAACTATTTAAACAGTAAAATTTCTATACGAAATTTTCACACAGTAACACTATCATGCTATAAGACATAATAAAATAATAAAATAAATATTTCAACTCAGTTAAGTGGTCTCAAAACCACCTGTTCTAATTAGTCTCAAAAATGGGCTGTTACACAGGATGTCTGGTTGCTTGGCTGCGAGCTAGGAAGGTCAGAGTGGATGGTTAGTGTTGCTGTGGAAAGATGGGGTCGATGTGTCCATACAAAACTATTCTAGTCACCATATTGATTCACTTGTTTGAATGGAGAATCATAATATCACCAGGTTCATAGGTTTCTATGGCCATGTTGATCCAAACTTAAGAGGTTAGTCTTAGGATATCTTGATAACAGTGGGTAGCTCGGTTAGGTAGGCTTAGGTAGTGGGTGGTGATTTTAATGCCATCATAAACGATGCTAAAAAAGACGAGGGTTGGAGGAAGTCTGTAGCACGTAGGTTTGTGCAAGTGTACACAGTCGCTATCAAGTAATAAGTAAGTATCGAGTTATCATCTTCACAGGGATTGTATTTGTGTTAAATCATTTAATTGTAAAATTATATTAACAACTTGGTAAATTTAAAAACACAATATGATTGAGAAGTGATGATTAAAATTAAATATATTAAACTAAATGCAATGATCCCCAATGCAAATTATCCTAAATATGCAAACTATATGAATGAAATAGATTTAGCAAAATTAAATACAATTTACAACAATTATAACATAAATAAACTAGGACAATTACTTTAATTGAACTCAATTCATTATCAACATGCTTAATAACATTAGAATAACCATTTTATGGCAACTGGATGTTTCATGAGTTTGGAAACCACATTAGGTCCTTTCGGAATCCTTTACTTAGTAAATATGCATTTTACTGATCCTTATTTACTAAAGGTTTCTTAGCATTTGTGCGAAGTAATAGGGACATGTTAGGTTTGAAATAGTTTAATCACACAAATCTAAAAACTATGCAAATAATAGAACATGGTTAGAGTTGTTATGCAACCTGTAAATTAATCAAAATAGGATCTACATTGAGCATGCACATTTCAATTATGTGTCCACTAGTCGTCATCTGGTTAGGATCATTCAGCTAATTCAGGTACATTCCAATCACGTATGAATGAAATACAGACTTGATTTTAATTAAAAACATAATCGATTGAGGCACAAACATCATAAGCATGAATCAAATAAATATTATTTAATCAAAGTAATCATCCTAACTTAAATAAAATTAAGCTAACATTGTTGTAAATAAGAACAAAGAACACATAGCAAACGTTTCCAGATTAAATCAAAGAAAAGAAAGATTAAACCCAAATCAAAGTGGCTGTCACCCAAGACTCTGACCGATGAGGGCTCCTTCATTCCTTTATTTTGCTCCTTTGCTAATGGCTCTTCAAGGTGGCCGACCAAGGGCTCTTTAAGAGACTTAATTGCTAAAATCGCTATGAAGAGATTATGCTTGGCGTGGGGAATGGAAAATGCTAAGATAATTGAGAGAAAAGAAAGAATGAGGGATGAGGGATGATTAGAAAAGGTGAAATGGGGTCTTATTTATAGGTGAAGAGAGGAGAGTAGTTTGCTAAAAATAGAAAGGTTTAGTCTTTTCAAGCTTCTTCAATGAGTGGCCGGCTATGATTAGTGAATTTTGAGTTGAATTTTGCTTGATTTTTAAGCAATTTAAATGCCATGATAACTCAAGACTGAGACTCAGTCAAATGTAAATCTTCGGGCAAATCTCTAATTTCTTCAACATTGCAAGGACCTTTTGTAATTAAACCAAAAAGTGATTTATGTGGACAGCCATATGTAGCCGATATTGGATTGACTTGGTCTTCAATTTGGACAGTTTTTGTAATCCAACAAAGCTATCAAACCTGTCCAAAATAAATCAATAAATTAAAGGAGCAAAGAATAAATCAATAAATATAATTTTATATTTTATTATTTAATTTAATCATGTGTAACACCCCAAACCCGGCCTAGACATTATGGCCAAATCTGGTGTGTCACATCACCTAGAACTAATCCACGTTGCCTAGTTACTAAGTTTAAGGTGAGCTTTGTAAAAACGATATTTAGGTTTTAGGAGAAATTCCCAGTTTATTTGATGAACATTCTAGTCTCTGCCAATAATTAAAAGATTTGCTTTTTATCTACAACTTGATTAACCGATTAAGTTGTGTCATTAATTTTGAAAACGTTGGATTAAGTTTGAAAACTCGTGTAACCATATTCAGGATAATCAAGTGAAGTATGAATAAGTTATAAAAATAAACCCAAAAACATAATTAAAGCGGCCTTCTTACAAACCCAAAAAAAATTGAAAAACAAAAACAAGTAATTAGATAAAGTAAGTTTAGAACCATAAACACAGTCTTCATGGCCATTCTAAATCCTTCACAGCTCCAAGTCTACGAACTAGGGCTCACATGCAAGGATGGAAAGAAAAGAGTGAGTTTGGAAAACTCAGTGTGTGCAGAAGCCCATCCAAAGCCCAAGTCAGCTCAAGCCCACTGGGCCTGAGCCCAATCCAGTCTCAGTATCAACTGGGCCGAAGCCCTATTCAGTTACAGTTACTAGGTTGAAGCCCTATTCAGTTATAGATACTGGGCCGAAGCCCTATCTGGATAACAGTACTGCCCATAGGCCCAATACAGATACAGAACAGATAAATAGCATGTATGCAAGCCCATAATATGTGGGGAGACTACTCAACCCACCCAACCGCTACACACCACCTGTACCAGCCAGCACACCATGTGGAGAATAACTCGACCCACCCAGCCCACACACCACAGTCACAGCATGGCTGCTCAGATAACGTGGCCAAGCCATAACAGTATAACGAGGCAAAGCCCCTTTTCAATAATACGAGGCATAGCCCCTCTTAGTAAACGTGGCAACGCCACTCACACTTCCTCCATCAATAACCCAACCCATACAATAGATAAATATAATATGGCATATAGTAACAGAAATAGTCAGTCATGCATTTCAGTCAAATTTAGCCCTAGGGGTGTAACGGTCATTTTACGCCTAGGGGTAAAACGGTAATTTTCCACCTATCGAGGTGTTTCAGTAATTTTATCAGTTTTTAGGGATTTCATGCATATTACAGTCACTACTAATCAATTTGTCGTCACAGTAGTCTATTTAACTTAGTTTAACAGTTTTAGCTATTGGGCCCTAAAAACCCCTAATGAGCCCTACATTGTCTATTGGCTACTTAAGCCTATTTAGTCCAAGTTTCATATTTAGTTACCAGTTTTAGCAGTTTTGACCCTACAGTCTATCAGAATACCTTTAATGCCTATTTTTACCCATATGGGCTCGAAAGCCCATTGGGCCCACAATCGGCCCATTGAGGCCCAATTTACCGAGACGCACGAAATTGTGCACCCAACCAACTTACTACTCGCGATTATAGATCCATTGAATTCCAACTGACTTGTGAGCATTCGCACGCTCACAAGCCCATGAAATACCAGAACTTCGGCATTTCAGCTTTTCGGTTTTTGCCGATTTGAACTATGAAAGGGTGTTCGATACACACACCTATTTAGCGATTCTACCGGTGAGATCTCCTATGTGCTTCTTCCTACAAATGATCACTTAACATATTAGATGGCGAACCCATGAAAACTAATGTAAACATCACTTACTATATTCGACCAACATCCCTAAAGCCTCTGGGATCTTACCTTGGTCGACTTAAATCTACTAGATCTAGATCTAGCTATACCGATGATCTTAACTCCAAACACGCCTTGTCTGATCACCTCCTTCACATACTAACATACATCAGAACCGAATACGAAATTAGGATCAATTATTAGCCAAGTCGACAGCCTCTCTATGCTCACAGGGATTCGGCTTCTTTTTAAGCTTTAAGATAACGAATGCACAAGGTATTTTGACTACTTACCAAGAGTTCTATGTGTTGAATACTGCTCCCACACCCTTTCAAAACTAGATCTGTTGCATATCTATCCCCAAACAATAGCAGTGAGTGGATCTAGGAGGTTCAGCTTTTAGATCTATGCCAAAGTGTCCTTGTTTGGTTTAGAAAAGAACAGGTGAAGAGAAGTTCACGAGATGCAAAACAAATGATAGAGAAAGAGGTGGGAGATTAGGGATTCGGTTCTTTGAGAAATTGAAAAGAAAGTAAAGATGGTTTCAGTAGAAGGAGTAATTGGTAATGAAGTGTTTTCGGCTTTTAATGGCTGTCGACAGTAGTTGAAGAAAAGGGAAGAGAAGTGGGTTAATTTGGCTTAGAAGAAAAGGTGATAGGGTGGAATCGGTTTTAGAGTGCAAAAAGAACAAAGAAGCAAAAAGAATGAAGGAAAAAGAAGAGGAGAAAGGAGAAGTAGATTCGGCTAGATGGAGAAATCGGCAAGAAGGCTTTAGGGTGGTAGGTTTCAGCTTTTAGGGACAGAAAAGAGAGAAAGAATGAGGCCAAAAGAATGACAAAAAGAAATACCTAATGCTCTACACCCAATCGGCAAAAAAAGGAGGCTCACTTACCTAAAGAAATCGGCACCAAAAACTCAAAATGCCGAAAATGGTAACCCTAAAGCTAGGTGCCGAATTTGCAATACCATGAGTCCCTTAGCCGGCCATTGCTTCTCAAATTCCAACATTCCTAAAATCTCTCCTTGATCTACTCTCATGAGCAATTCAAACTCTTCTCAGCAGAGTTTCACTTGAGTGCCACCACTTGACCAACACATGCACACAAAAATAAAAGTACCATAAGCTTACCTTGGACTTGAACCCTGGACCTTGAATAACATCCCACACGCCACTTTTTTAGGAGCTTAGTGGCGCCACCTTGCCACTTTGCCAAGGCCCTCTTTGTGACAAATTCTACGAAGTTTTTCTTAAGAGCCCACTTAACCAAGTTCCCCATTCACTTAAAATCCATACTTTGATAATTTTACCGGGTTTTAACCTAAGTTTGGGCCTCCTAAAGGTCCACTAACATACTTAAACACATATTTAACAATCACAACACTAAAAATTCAAGTTTTCACCAAAATTACAATAAACCCGAATAAGTGTCGAAAATCAGGGCGTTACATCATGCATGACCCATTTTATGTCTTAAAAATATAATATATTCAAATAAGTATAAAATAAGCCATTTTATGCATAAAAACTATATAATAAAGCATAAAATCACATTTTAATAATTTCTATATCCTAATTTCATATGTTCACATATTTCATTAATTAATTGAACAATTGCTTTGTTTTAACAACAAATTTAAGTAAAAAGGTGATAAATCACATAGGAAAAATCCTATCTATTTTTTAGTTTACACACCCCCAAACTTAAATCATTACTCGTCTCGAGTAATGTTCATGTACAGCAAAATGTCTTGCTAAGGCACAATTGCTAATTGTGTAAGCAGCATCAATCTCTATCCCATAATCATGCATTAATAACTTCATGTTCATAGTGTAACACCTTAAACCTGGCCTAGAAGTTAGGCCTAAAGCTGGCGTGTCACATTGAAGTGTTTTTCGAAAACCTTGTTTCCATTGAAAACCCTTCTTATTAAAACTTGTTGCCATTTAAAACTTGTGTAAAATCTCGAATTTCGTATGCATATTCTAAAACGTGGTTTATTAAAAGACGTTCTCATGTAAAATGTTATTACCTTTAAAACCATAATTGTTACGGAAGCCTAATTTAAAACAGTTGTGAAAACGTGATATTTTGAAAAATAGTTGTTGTTGTGGAAAAACCGTGTCCGACTTCTAGTAATTATAAAACAATAAATAAAATCCCAAATGTAAAAACTAGAAAGTTTAAAAGGCCTTTTTACAACCCAAACCGGAATAAAGTACTTAAACGTAAATCAAGACAGAGCATAAGCAATGTGTGGCCTTCTCCAAGTCCCTTTGCAGCACCGATCCTCCTAAAGCTAGGGATTACCTGCACAATTATTAAACGGAGTGAGTTTTATGAAAACTCAGTGTGTAATCCCCTACTATATAAAATGAACAGTCAGCCATACAAAAGAATTAAAAGTCTGGGCCCCAGTCCTACTACAGTTCCAGTATCAATTGGGCCTTAGCCAACTATAACAAACAGTACCAGATGGGCCTTAGCCCATTACAGAATCAGAAACATTATCAGAATTAGAATCAAAATCAGAATTAGAATTAAGTGGGCCTAAGCCCAAAACAAAATCAATAACAGTATAATGCAGATATGCAGAACAAACTGGGCGAAGCCCTATACAGAACAAATCAGTCTGGGCCTTAGCCCTATACAAAACAATGTGGGCCAAGCCCATAGCAGAATCAAAACAATATGTGAATGCAACCCCAACCCAGTCCAACAATCACACCACCCGTACCAACCCAACACACTATGTGGAGAATAACTCGACCCACCCAGCCCTACAAACTAATGATGCAGCCATGCTGCTAATAACAGATAACGTGGCGAAGCCACCAGAATCAAAATACGTGGCAAAGCTACTAGCACAGAACTTCCTCCAAATCGATGTCCCAACCCAATATGCCGTGTATGCTATGCTCAATCATCACACAAGTATGTAGATTGGCCATGTTCAGTATCAGTCATTTAAACACATATTAAAACATATCAATCACACAACCACGGTCACATCAGTCAAATCACTGTCATACGAACACAGTCAAATTCGTCAAACACACAGTCCAAGTCAGTCACTTGCCCATAAGGGCCAAACAGTCATTTAACACCTTAGGGGCAAAATGGTAATTTTATCCCACAAGGGTATCTCGGTAATTCTACCCTACAGGGGTATTTCAGTAATTCTACCCTACACAGGTATTTCGGTAAATCTACCCTACAGGGGTATTTCGATAATTCTACCCTATAGCGGTATTTCAGTAATTCTACCCTATAGGGGTATTTTAGTAATTCTACCCTATAGGGGTATTTCGATAATTTTGCAACCCACGAGTATTTCGGTAATTTCACAAACCAGGGGTATTTCGATAATTTTGCCACCCAGGAGTATTTTAGTAATTTCACAAACTAGGGGTATTTCAGTAATTTTGCAACCCAGGGGTATTTCGGTAATTTCACAAACTAAGGGTATTTCGGTAAATTCAAGGTATTTCCGTAATTTGTAAACTAGGGTATTTCTATAATTTTGTAAACCGAGGGTAAAATAGTAATTTTACAATTCAAGGGTAAAACGATAATTTTACAAATCAGGGATAAAACAGTAACTTTACAAATTTGGGGTAAAACAGTAACTTTACAAATCAGGGGTAAAACGGTAACTTTACAAATCAGGGGTAAAACGATAACTTTTCAAATCAGGGGTAAAATGGTAATTTTACAAATCAGAGGTAAAACGATAACTTTACAAATTAAGGGTAAAATGATAATTTTACAAATCAGGGGTAAAACAGTACTTTTACAAACCAGGGGTATTTTTGTAATTTCGCCAATCTATAAATCAAGGGTAATTCAGTAATTTTGCAAATCGAGGGTATTATAGTAATTCTACCCTATAAGGGTATTTCAGTAATTTTATCAATCCCTCAGAAAGTCTACAGCTGCCTCAGGCGACTCAAGTATTCTAAATAGAGATAACGTTACGAATGGGCCTAAAGCCCGTTCTCGGCCCAGGTGGGCGCACACGCTCGTGTGGCCCTTTAGCCCAAAACTAGCCACAGATATGAGATTCACCTAGTCTAGTATAATATTTACTACACAATCATACAATTTGCCCGATTGGGCCCACGGGCCCATTTTGGCATTCCGGCATTTGCCATTCTACAGCTAGAGTAGGGTGAAGTACACACCTGATAGGTATCTAAAGTTAATCCGTGCTCTGAACACTGCTATGCACAAAAGCCAATAATAATCGCACCCTTGACTCCCTGGGGGTGTGTCGATCAACTACGGTCACCACCATCGTGACCGAATGGCATACAAATCAACGAATGATCCAACGCCTAACCCAAACAAACATGCCACAACGTAAAAGGGATAAGCCAAGAAAGGTATACTTACTCTCCTCACGATTTGCTCTATTTAAAGCCAGCTCCCCGCCTATTCTCATGTTAGCTTCCCGATGTGGGATTCTCCATCAATCATCCAAAACCAACTTAGTAGCAAAATAGCTAACCCTTGTGTGCAAAAGGATTTTAACCAAAGTCCTCTCGATAGCCCTGTCAAGCCACCACCACTCGAACACAAGCTCCTTTGTGTCATAAGTCGAACACATTTAACTTTAAAGCCCACTTACTCGCTTCCAGATTTATTTAAAAGAAAAACTAAAATAAATTGTAAGAGCCAAGACTTGAACCTTAGACCCTTTACTTCCCATATGGCGTCACTTCCTTGCCACTAGACCACACCTCCTTTTGTGTCATGCTTTCACCAAAAATATTCTTAAAGTCTACCCACTAATGTCAAGGCCCCCATCAAAGAAAAACATAATTTTTTGCTGAGGTCCAGGTTTGAACCCAGGACTTCTCCAACACTCCTAAACACTCTCAAACCTCTTAGTTAACATACCAACATGCCATTCAGAGTAAATAGGCCCAGGGCCCATTACGTAACCTAAGAGGGGCCCACGTGCTCGTATGGCCTGCTAAGCTAGATTTGCCCACAGCCACATGTACGACACAACCGGCCCACTAATTCCTGCAAGTTCAAAGACAACCACCCATGTGGGGTCCACAAGCCCATTGGGTCCACGTGGCCCACTCTTCCAGGCCTAATTTCGGGGCGTTACACATAGATCTTCTTTATTAACAAGTAATTCGTATGCAAACATTTTTAGAATTTTATACTAAGTTTCAAAATATGCCAACATGAATCATAGTTTGTATGTATGTCACAACCATAGATAACATTCTTCATTCAACATAATTTCTTATCAATCAATCAAACAATCATAAGGCTTATTTATGATCTTCATATGTTGAACTTAGTACTTCCCCTCCACTAATCTAGGTGACATAACCATCAAATCAATAGGTCTTTTATAAGGTTGTAATGGGGCTCGGTTAAAGGTAAGGATTTTAAGAGATGAGACATTTCAGTTTCAAAATCTTAACCTTTAACTTTGTCTTGGATTTCTTAAAATACAGCCTTTTTCTTTAAGTGAACCTTTGGAACCCTCGTAAACTTATTTTGAACTCATGCTCATACATTTTTCTTTTTGGAGACTGAACAAACTTTTCTTCGCTCTTTCTTCATCCTTTTTTCTTAAGCATGAGCACATACATCTTTTTGAAAATTTCCTCAAATGTTGATTACTAAGACAACTTTAGTTAAGATGGGTGCACAAAATTAGGATAACTTAAAAAGATGGTAATGTGGCTTATAATGTAGGTTCATTGCAATAAACAGGCCTTTAAGCTTAAAATTACAGTTTTAAGGGGCTAATATCATAAGGTTGGCTCAAAAACGCCCAAATGATCCAAAGAAATAGTGTCTATATCATTTTAGATTTTTATGTCTCCTAGGATTTCGCCTCAAAAAAGTTACTACGTCAATTCTAAAGAAATAAACCTTCATGCATGTCTAATCTCAAGAGAAACTAAGGTTTCATGGCAAACATTACCTAAGACTAAGATCATACAAGCATTCCATTCTTCATGATAACACACATTCACTCAGATAGAATCATCATTCATACTTACATACAAACTATCTCATTAACAAAAAAAATGTCCCTAAACATCCATTTATTAAAACATACTTATGAAAGAAATGATTGAAACATATTTGAAATTTTTAAAAAAATTGAGCAATTTATTTGCCTTACCCCCTTTAAAGAGAAGCAATATCCTCATTGCAAGAATAAAGTAATGAATGAAAACTGAACACCAGGTAGGGTTGTAAAGAAAGAGAGGTGAGTCATTAAGACTACTTAAATACCAAGTCTTTTCTAATAACCCAATCCTAGACATGTTCATTCTCATTACCACATCACTTAGTCTTTTTCTTTCTAAAGAAGTGTTAAGTTTATTCATGCTTTTATGTTTTATTCTGTAGAAATTAAATCCTAATTACGAAAGAAATAAATTCATAAAGACCTAAAAACAATGAAATAAATAACAATACAAGAATCCCCCTTTTATTTTTCTGACTCATTCCCCTTATCTTCTTCAGCTCCATCTCTGCTTGCATAGTCAGTATCTTCCGTCCAAGTCTTAAAGATAGCATCTAGGAACTCAGGAACAAAAGTGTTAGAGATATTTTTAAAAGTATTTCGAATTGAGTCATCTCTAATTTTTGCATATTTCCAGCAAGTTTTTTGTTGATTCTGCATGAACTTGCACATATTCATCATAACTAACAACTCCGATTTCTTTGAAGTACTTGCAGAAGTCGGCATTGGAGTTGTAAATTCAAGTTCAACACTTAGCTTGACTGTTTCTTCTTCTGGCTCAACCTTTGGTTCAGGGTTTGCAGATCCTTCAACCGGTTTAGGACTATTTGGCTCCTTATCAGATTTTTCTTATTCAGCGTCTATAATTGAATTAGCTTGAGTTTTAGTTTCATCTGTTGACTCTTCAATATCTGGCTCAATTGGCTCTTCTTGCTCGCCTTGATTCAGCTCATGCACCTTTTCTACTAACCTTTCAAGATCATGATTTGTAATGCACCCTTGAACATATTGCTCCTTCAGACTTGCTTGTGCTTTAACATGGGCCCTTAAGCAAAGTGAAGTGATTAATGATGGGAAATAAGCACTTCCTGTCTTCTTTTTAGCACAATCATGAATGTTAATCATGAATCTCTTTGAGAATAATTTTCCCAACATTAATGGACTTTTCTGTCAAAATTGCATATAACAATAGCATCCGTTCCATCGAGATCGTGGAACTATGTAAGATAGGCATAAAACCGTAGTGAATGAAATAAAATCATACCTTTGCTACTAGTTTTAGGTATTCCCTTCGACAAGAATGGCTCCCAAACTTTTTTATAATCCATTGGGATCTCGAATTTGTCACAACACTAAGCACATGTTGAAGAAAATCTCAATTGATATTGTTCATCGTAGGGTAGTACTCATCTTCTTCAACATCAGGTAAGTTAAACAAATCATTGATGGACTTAGAAGTAAGATGCACCTTTTTCTTTTGAACGATGACCTCAGTAGCATCTTGCATAGTCAAACTTACATAGATGTAACACCTCTAACTCATATCCGTTGCCGGAACAAGGTAAGAGGCATTACTAAACTTATTACATCATTTACACATTCATTTCCTCAAGCATTAATGTTCACAAACATTCCTCATTCAAACACAATCATATTGTCCCTTAAACGAGCCTACGAGGCCCCTAAATATGCAATGTAGGTGGTTTGGGACTAAACCAATAACTCAGGATCACTTTAAAGAAACTTAGAAAAAATTTCACAAAACAGGGGACACACGCTCGTGTGAACAGGCCGTATGTCTCACACGGCCACCAAACACGCCCATGTTACAGGCCATGTGGACATTTGAAATGGGAGCACATGGCCGTGTCCCGAACTGTGTCCTACCCCGTGTAACTCTTTGACTTAGGTCACATAGCCGACCACATGCCCGTGTGTCTAGCCTATGTGCCTATTTGAAATGGCCTCACACGCTCGTGTGTTATGTCGTGTGCTAGGCCGTGTCAAACCTGTAGAGTACACTGACTTATGCCACATAGCCAGTCATAGGCCCATGTGTGAGGCCGTGTATAGCATACTGACTTGCTTCTAAATATAACACCAAGGGACACACAACCGTGTACTAAGACCGTGTGTCATACACGGCTGAGACACACGCCCATGTCTCTGCCCATGTGGACAAAAATAGGCTATTTACCATGCCATTTTGCCACCCAACTTGCACACACCTACAACAATTCAAATGGTACCATTTCTAGACACAAATAGGCAACCAAACAATATCATTTCATGCACAAATCATACCATTATAATTTCATTTATTCCAATATCCAATTCAATACCATTTGTCTAGCCAAAAACATACCAAACCAACATGGTTCATTAATCATAATTCACATATATTACTTAACCTATAATCAACCAATTCATCATCCAAAACCAATCCACAACAAGACATTACCAAAGCAATTATGCATCACATATCAACGTGCCATTAACTTAAACACTTACACAACCACAACAACCAAAATAAGCCATCTCAATTGGCTATATACATATAAAACTTATATCATTTACAAGCCATACCAAATGACCAAATATATCTCCAACACACTTATCAAAATACCATAGCCTATACATTGCATATACCATATATATATATAATTTCAAAAGTACCAGATAGATGTTCAATAGTGCGATGAAATCTCTAACGATCCCCGGATCTGAGCTAGCTCAATTTCACTATAAAACATAGAAAAATAAAATGAAGTAAGCTTTCCAGCTTAGTAAACTCGTATGATAATAAACTTAACATAACAAATAAGTCCAATTTAATCAAATAAGCATAATAAGCTACAACACATATCAATTCACAAACCTTTCTCAAGTTTAAAACATGATCACAAATGAACTCATCAACTTACCTTCAATCGATACCCATATAGGTTCTGTACGTACCTTTATCACTTAAAATGATCTTACTTTTATCCTTGTCTCGTTTATGCTCATTGAACCATTCAGAATCACTAAAGGACACTAAGGAATCACACATATACAGTACCAATGCCATATCCCAGATATGGTCTTACATGTAATCACGTATTGATGCAATAGCCCAACTATGGTCTTACATGAAATCTTGTATCGATGCCATATCTCAGATATGGTCTAACACGTAATCTTAATAACCCTAATGCCATGACATTTGTATCCTATACTATACCTAAGGTTCGTACGGGACTTTCAGCTGTCATATTTCTATCGATCATGTCTCGTAACTCATATTCAATCAGCTTCGCAATTCAATCCAATACTAATAACAAAATTATAACATTATTCAATAACATTTATTAGCATACGAACTTACCTCGTATACAAAAATGACAAAACTAACCAATTAGTCGAGTATTTTGTTCTTACCTCGATCTAAGTCTAAATTATTCATTTCTTGATTTATATGTAATAAAAATCAACTTATTTAATCTTCTACTTATTCAATTTAATCCAAAATAGGCATTTATGTACTTTTACACATTTACCCCTAAAAGTTTACATTTTTACAATTTAGTCCTTATTACACAAAATCTTGTATTCACAATTTAGTCCTTATTACACAAAATCACACATTTAACAACAAATTTAGCACTTTTCATAAATTAATCCCTAAATTGCATTTTTACCCAAAATTACTTTACAAAACATGTAAATCTAATAACAAGATTTCATATTTCATCATTAAACATCAAAACACATCAACATTCCTCAATGGCAGCTTTCAAAATCTTTAACAGCTTTGCAAAATAGTCCCTGGGCTAGCTAGAACTAGTTACAACTATCACAAAAACATAGAAATCATTAAAAATTGAGTCAAAACACCTACCTTACAAGCAATGTAAATGGCTGAACCCTAGAATGCATAAAAATGGTGTCTTTCTGCTTAGAATTTCAGCAATAGCAAGAAGATGGACTAAATTATGGCATGCTTTATTTTTAATTACCCTTATTTCAAAAATTACCAAACTAACCTTAATGAATAAACATAAAAATGTCATAATGCACGTCCATTAATGTCTACTTACCATATTAATGGCATAATTTCATCATAAGGACTTCTAATTTAGTAATTCATAGCTATTAAGCACTTTAAACTAAAGAACATCACTTTTGCATTTTATACGATTTAGTTTTTTTTTACAGAATTAAGCATTCTAACAATAAAATTACTTCACGAAAATTTCACACCATCATACTAACATACTGTAAACACTTAAAATAATATTAAAATAATTTTTTGACCTCAATTTTATGGTTCCGAAACCACTGTTTTGATTTAGCTAAAAACGGGTTGTTATAATAGAACTCTCGAACTAGTTCATCATCGGGAAGTGAACGAGCATCACAAAATTGTTCCCATTGAGAGCATTGATTTTCTTTCTAATCGATACAAGAACAACCATCAAATCATGACTCTTTAAGTTAAAACCTTTTTCCGGCATCATAGGTTGATGTTTGAAGATTGAATTAAATCTCCCTTTCATTTCTTCATCGATCAATATCGGGTTTTCAGGAGTAGTCTTTGAAGATCTAGTTCGTTTGCGAGACATGGTATCTTTTCTTAAAAATTTGACAAAGTTTCTGCACAAGGGGGGAAATAGAAATTGGCAAGGTGGGTAAAGACTTGCTATGACAAAAACCTTGCGACGGTAAGGATAGTGCGGTAGCAACAACAGCGTTTGACAACAACGGCAGTGTGCGACAACGACAACGGTGATGTACGACAGCAACATTGGTGCTTCGGCAATCTTTTTGCAGCAGCAATAGGTGATTTCGACAAAAAGAGAAGAGAAACTGGGGTTTCTTTCTGGATTTGAGGCTAGCAGCATAAGAGGGAGATTTGGGGATTTTTAAGGTTAATCAAATTGCTTTGAGGGTTTGAAAAATAGTGGAATGAAGAGGGGTTTATATAGGGAAGAATTAGGGCAACATGTAGCAAAAATTTAGCTATACTAGAGTTACTTTGGCGGCAAGTAATGGGAGTGGCTGTAAAGTATGGATTTTTCCCTCCTTTTGTTGTCTTGGGCCTTAAACTCAGACTGTATTTACAGACCTACTCAAGAAAAAAAAAAACTTATTAGTATTTGGGCCAAATTTGACCCCCTTAACATAAAAATTTAAAATTTAAACAAAACAAATGAAACTTAAAATTTTTAAATCTTAATTAGAAAATTTCCTCTTAACAAATTACATTAAATTAATTCCTAAGAAAAGTTGGAGGGGTCACAGCGGTCCCGCTTAAATTCTAATCTCCTTGGACAAAATTAATTAAATGTACTAAGTTAAGAAAATAAGTTCTAATTATTTATTTATTTACAAAACGAGTTCATGAAAAATCAAGAGTTCGTTAATTTGAACGAGGATTCAACTCGTTCAAGTTCACCATCTCAATAGTGTTTGAGATGTTTACCATTAACTTTAAATGTACCTCTGTAATTGCCATATATATCAATAGCTCCATAAGGATAAACTGGGTAGATGGTATAGGGTCCTTTCCATCTAGATTTAAGCTTTCTAGGAAATAACTTCAACCTTGAATTAAACAACAAAACCTTCTAACCTTCTTTAAACTAGCGAGGTTGCATATGACTATCATGCCATCTCTTTAATCTTTCTTTACAGATTTTGGCATTCTCATAGGAAAACAACCTCAACTCTTACAACGCATCAAGTTGTAACATCCTTCTCTCACCGGCTTACTTAAGATTAAAGTTCAACTGCTTCAAAGCCCAATAAGCTCTATTCTCCAACTCTAATAGCGAATGACATGCCTTTCCAAAAACTAACCAATAAAGAGTCATTCCTACCAGTGTCTTAAATGTTGTTCGATAGGCCCATAATGCATTATCAAGCCTTCGAGACCAATCTTTTCTACTAGGGCTTACTACCCTTTCAAGGATACCTTTGATTTCATGGTTCACTCTTCCAACTTGCCCATTAGACTGGGGGTTGTAAGTAGTAGCAATCTTTTGTTATACATCACATTTGTCAAGCAACCGCTTAAGCCATTTGTTCACAAAATGAGAACCTTCATCACTAATAATAGCTCTTGGTGTCCCAAATTGTGTAAGCACATGCTTATGTAGGAATTGCATGACTACCTTAGCATCATTTTTAGGGTATGATTCAGCTTCAACCCACTTGGATACATAGTCCACAACAACTAAGATGTATCTATTCCTATACAAAGAAGGAAACGGGCCTAAGAAGTCAATGCCCCATACGTCGAATAATTCAATCTCCAACATGTTTGTCAAGGGCATCTCATTCCTCCTTGATAAATTTCTGGTCCTTTGGTATTTATCACAATTCTTCACATAAGCATAAGCATCTTTAAATAGTGTAGGCCTAAAGAAACCTACTTGCAAAATCTTTTTTCCAGTACGTGAACCACCAAAATGCCCCCACTTGGAGATGAATGGCGATGATACAAGATCTCAGCAATCTCACTTTCAACTACATACTTTCGGATTATATTATCTGCAAACTATTTAAACAAAAATGGATCTTCCCAAAAATAATACCGATTATCATGAAGGAATTTTTTTCCTTTGTTGGTATGTCATTTCTCGATGAATTATTCCATATGCAAGATAATTGGCAAAATCAGCAAACCAAGGTGTTTCATGAATTCGACTTACCTTAAATAAGGGTTCATATGGAAAATTCTCGTTAATAGGCATACATGATCGAGTTACCTCATCTTGCTCCAACCTCGATAGATGATCAGCTACTTAATTTTTGACACTTTTTCTGTCTTGGATCTCAAGCTCAAATTCTTGGAGTAAAAGTATCCAACGAATTAGCCTCGATTTCACATTTTTCTTTGTGAGCAAGTATTTAATGGTCGCATGGTCAGTAAATATTGTAACTTTGGTACCTATAAGATATGAGCGGAATTTTTCAAAAGAAAAAACTATAGCAATGAGTTCTTTTTTAGTTACCGTATAATTGAGTTGGTCTCCCGTCAAAGTTCTACCTGCATAGTAAATAGGGTAAAACACTCTGTTTCTTTTTTGACCCATCACAACTCCAACGGCATAATCACTTGCATCACACATTAACTCAAAAGCTGAGCTCCAGTCAGGTGTAACAATTATTGGGGATGAGATTAACCACTTTTTTAGATTTTCAAAAGCTTCCAAACATGCTTTGTTGAAATCAAACACTGTATCTTTCTCTAACAACAAACACAATGGTTTAGAAATTTTCGAGAAATCCTTGATAAACCTTCGGTAAAAACCGACATGGCCTAAGAAACTTTTGGCTCCTTTCACATTAATTAGGGATGGTAATCTTTCAATTACATCCACCTTTGCTTTATCAACTTCAATTCATCTCTTTGAGATTTTATGCCCTAAGATAATCCCTTTCTTAACCATAAAATGACATTTTTCCAAATTAAGGACAAGATTCATCTCATCGCATCTCTTCAATACCTTACCCAAATTACTCAAACAAATATCATAAGTGTTACCAAAAATAAAAAAATCATCCATGACAACCTCAACAAAATTTTCAACCATATCGGTGAATATTGCCATCATGCATCATTGAAATGTTGTAGGTGCATTGCATAAACCAAAAGGCATTCGCCTAAAAGAAAACGTACCTTATGGACAAGTAAAGGTTATTTTATGTTGGTCCTCTAAAGCTACAACTATTTGGTTTTATCCCGAATAGCCATCTAAAAATAATAGAATTCATTACCTGCCAGTCAATCTAACATCTGATCCATAAATGGTAACGAAAAGTGGTCCTTTCGAGTGGTTTTATTCAACTTTCTATAATCAATACAATTTCTCCAACAGTAACAGTTCTCATTGGAATCAACTCCTTACGCTTATTTTCAACAATCTTTATTCCATCTTTTTTCGGCACACACTACACCAGACTTACCTACGAACTATCTGACATAGGATAGATGATTCTTATATCTAACCATTTGATCACTTCCTTTCTCACAACTTCTTTCATAATAGGATTGAGTCTCCTTTGCCCATCAATTCGAGCTCTTTCACCTTCTTCTAAAATAATTTTATGCATGCAAAAGAATGGCTTATACCTCAAATATCAACTATGGTCCAACCAATTGTTTTCTTAAATTTCTTTAGAATAACAACTAGTTGCTCCTCTTGATCTTTCGTCAGTTCTGCTGAAATAATCACAGGCAAAGTGGAACAGTCACCTAAATAAACGTATTTCAAATAAGAAGGAAGCACCTTCAATTCAAGTTTAGTTGGCTCTTCAATTAACAACTTGGGTTGCACAAATTCTCTAACTTCTAACTCTAATGGTTCAAACTGTGTAGATTGAATAAAATTTCTCGGATTAGCTTCCATCGAAGCCATGTTTTCTCCAATGGATCTTCTCCAAAATTGCTTTCCATAGAAACCAACTTTTCTATCTCTTCCATAACTGAACACTCTTCTGTCGAATCGAGAAATTTCATCGCTTTAAGAATGTTAAAGGTTACCTAATTGTCTTGAACTCGCATGGTGAGTTCACCTTTCTGCACATCAATCAACGTTCTTCCCATGGCTAAGAAAGGTCTCCCAAGGATGATCGGCAGTTCCTTCTCTGCTTCAAAATCTAAGATAATGAAATCAGCAGGAAAAATAAATTTATCAACTCTTACCAAAACATCCTCGATCTTTCCCTCGGGATATGCTAAAGATAGATTCACTAGCTGAAGCGTCACAATTGTAAGTCTTACTTCACCTATCCCTACCATCTTGAAAATTGAATTACGCATCAAGTTGATACGCGCTCCTAAGCCACACAAAGCTTTACCACAGTAAGTTTCACCAATGTTACAGGGTATAGTAAAGCTTCCTGGTCTTTCAATTTCAGCCACAGTTTGTTCTACAAGAACTCATCGCACTCCTTTGTCAAGGAAACAGTCTCATACTCACTCAGTCGGTTCTTCTTGGATAGTATATCGTTCATAAACTTCACATAATTCAGCATTTGTTCTAAAGCCTCCACCAACGGAATATTGATGTGTAACTGCTTTAGAACATCCAAGAACTTCTTGAATTGCACCTCATATTTTTGCTTGTGTTGTTGCAATCTTTGCGGATATGGAGGTGATGGAACTTTCAGTTGATTCGGATAACTCTTTACAGTAGGTAAATCTGCATCCAAATAAGATGTTAAAGTATCTGAATCCACTAAGTTAGGATTTACCGTGTTAGTCTTTGCAGATTCTGACTCTTTTGGTGTAGGAATTCCAATAGTTGGTTGATTCTTCTCAACGAGCTTATCTTCGACATCAATCAATTGGGGTTCCAGAATTTTACCATTTCATAATGCCACTGACTTGATATGTTCTTTACCCAAATTTCTTGGATTCTCAGTATTGCTCGGCAAGATTCCTTGCGGTCTATTACGAAGCTCTGTAGCTAACTGACCCATTTGGTTTTCCAAATTTTTCAACTATTTGCCTTTGGATCAAAGCATCATTTTTTGCCATGTATGCTTTCAACAAGTTCTCCAAACTGTATGATAACTCAGCTTGAGGTGGTTTTGGAACTTACTGATTAAACCCTTGAGATCTGTTGGGTCTATGCTGCAATAAGTTGTTGTTTTGTCCATTTCCTTGGTTGCTCTAAGAAAAGTTAGGATGATTACGCCATGAAGGATTATAAAAGTTGGACTCTTGTCCACTCCTATTTTGATGTTGGTTCCCCACATAATACACTAACTCAGGATTTGATGGACAATTCTTAAAAGAATGACCTTCTTCACAATACACACAAGAAAATACTTCAAACAGACTTGGTGGCTGAGCTATGAAATTATTAGCACTATTGTAAATTGTTTTAATATAAATGAAATAGACGATACCTGAACTGATAATCAAGTGAGGGCGTCAACTTCATGAACTTCAGCTACACATCTTCCTGAAGTTGTTCAATTTGTTGGCCATTGATAGTTTTTACTCACGATCCTCTCAATGATCTCATTAGCCTTATTATAAGACTTAGACAAAATTGCACCCTTCGTAGAAGCATCTACCATCAATCTTGTATGTGCATTGAGACTATTATAGAATGTCTCCAACTAGATACAATAAGGAATCCCATGATGAGGACACTTACGAAGTAACTCCTTGAATCACTCCTAAGCCTTATACAAAGACTAGTCATCCAATTGTTGGAAAGTTGTGATCTTGTTCCTCAACTTAGCATTTTTTTAGGCAGGAAATACTTAACCAAAAATCTCTCTGCTAATTCAAGCCATGTAGATATGGAACTTGGTGGCCATGAATTAAACCATGCTAGTGATCGATCTCGTAACGAGTACGGAAACAACTTCAACCTCAGTGCATCCTCAGTCACACCGGCTATCTTAAATGAATCACTCACCTTTATAAACAATTAAAGGTAGAGATGTGGATCTTCCGTGGGCATACCATTAAATTGGCCCTCCGTTTGGAGAATTTGAAACATCACTGGTTTCAATTCAAATTGGGTTGCCCCAATATCTGGCCTTCTAATTCCTGGATTTAACTCATTAAAAAGGGGCACGGTATGTTGTCTGATGCATTGATCCCTATCATCAGCAATGAGGATGGGATTTCATACACGATCAACTTCATTACCTTGGTCTTGATTTTGATTTCCAAGGTCCATCTCAACTTGTCTTTGAGCTGTTCGTTCACGTCTTCTTTTTCTGAAAGTTCACTTAATTTCAAGGTCTACAGGGAGTAAATCGATAATCTGATCTATGCTCATAAACACATTGAAAAGAAAATCAAAAAATTAAAAATAATAAGTTAGTAATGTTAGAAATAAAAAAAATTGAAAGTAAATAATTTCACAACAAAACAGACTATGGCAACAGTTAACAATCCCCGGCAGCGGCGCCAAAAACTTGTAAGCATAGGTTTGTGCAAGTGTACACAGTCGTTATCATGTAATAAGTAAGTATCGAGTTATCGTCTCCACAGGGATTGTATTTGTGTTAAATCACTTAATTGTAAAATTATATTCACAACTTAGTAAATTTAAAAACACAATATGATTGAGAAGTGATGATGAAAAATAAATATATTAAACTAAATGCAATGATCCCTAATGCAAATTATCCTAAATATGCAAATTATATGAATGAAATAGATTTTATCAAAATTAAACACAATTTTACAACAATTATAACATAAATAAACTAGGATAATTACTTTAATTAAACTTAATTCATTATCAACATGCTAAAAAACATTCAGAAAAACATCCCGTGGCAACTCGATCTTTCATGAGTTTCAAAACCACATTAGGTCCTTTTGGAATCCTTTACTTAGTAAATATGCATTTTACTGATCCTTATTTACTAAGGGTTTCTTAGCATTTGTGCGAAGTAACAGGGATGTGTTAGGTTTGAAACAGTTTAATCACACAAATGTAAAAACTATGCAGATAATAGAGCTTGGTTAGAATTGTTATGCAACCTGCAATTTAATCGAGTTAGGATCTAAAATGAGCATGCACATTTCAATTATGTGTCCACTAGCCGTTGTCTGGTTAGGATCGCTTAGCTATTCAGGTGCATTCCAATCACGTATGAATGAAATATAGACTTGATTTTAATTGAAAACATAATCGATTGAGGCACAGACATAATAAGCATGAATCAAATAAGTATCATTTAATCAAAGTAATCATCCTAGCTTAAATAAATCTAAGCTGGCATTTTTGTAAACAAGAACAAAGAACACATAGCAAACATTTTCATATTAAATCAAAGAAAAGAAAGATTAAACTCAAATCAAAGTGGCTATCACCCAAGACTTTGATCGACGAGGGCTCCTTCTTTCCTTTACTTTGCTCCTTTGCTGATGGCTCTCCAAAGTGGCTGACCAATGGCTCTTTAAGAGGCTTAATTGCTAAAATATCTATGAAGAGGTGATGCTAGGCATGGGGAATGGAAAATGCCAAGAGAATTGAGAGAAAAGAGAGAATGATGAGGAATGAGGGATGGGGGATGATTAGAAATGGTGGAATGGGATCTTATTTATAGGTGAATAGAAGAGAGTAGTTTGCTAAAAATAGAGAGGTTTAGTCTCTTCAAGCTTCTTCAATGAGTGGTTGGCCATGATTAGTGGATTTTGAGTTGAATTTTGCTTGTTTTTTAAGCAATTTAAATGCCATAACAACTCACGACTGAAACTCGGTCAAATGCAAATCTTCGGGCAAATCTCTAATTTCTTTAACATTGTAAGTACCTTGTGTAATTAAACCAAAAAGTATTTTATGTGGACAGCCATGTGTAGCCGAAATTGGGTTGACTTGGTCTTCAATTTGGACGGTTTTTGTTCCAACAAAGCTATCAGACCTATCCAAAATAAATCAATAAATTAAAGGACCAAAGAATAAAATTTAAATACTTAATTAGAACCCAAATTAGTAATGAAATATTTTAAAATGAATTATTAAATATAATTTTATATTTTATTATTTAATTTTTTCATGCATGGCCCATTTTATATCTTAAAAATATAATATGTTTAAAAAAATATAAAAAAAGTCATTTTATGCATGAAAACTATATAATAAAGCATAAAATCACATTTTAATAATTTCTATGTCCTAATTTCATATTTTCACATATTTCATTAATTAATTAAACAATTACTTAGTTTTAACAATGAATTTAAGTAAAAAGGTGAAAAGGTGATAAATTACATAGGAAAAATCCTATATATTTTTCAGTTTACAAAGTCTAGGGTAACCATAGAGGATTTTAAAGATGTTATGGAGGAGTTGTGTAACGCCCCCACGCCCGAGACCGACGCCGGAGTCGAGCTCGAGGTGTTACTAAACTTAATTTATCATTAAATCAACTTTACATCATTTATTTTAATTTTCGGAATAAGCAGTTTTTCTGCGTCATAGTCGCTAAAAAAACCATATCTCGAGTTACGAAACTTGAAATCAAGATCCGTAAATTTTCTCTAAATCTAGACTCATATATCTATTTAGTAATTTTTTTTTCTAGAATTTTTGGTTGAGCCAATTAGTACAGTTTATTAGTTAAAGATTACCCTATTTCAGGACTCGACCGCACTGACCTCTACTTACTACAAACCCCTTTTCTCTATGTAAAAAATTAATATGACTATATCATTTGTTTCTGTTAAAACTAGACTCAACAAGGATTCTGTACATATAAAATACACCTCCTAATTATTTTTTTACAATTTATGGTGAATTTCTAAAGTTGGAACAGGGGATCCAGAAATCGCTCTGGCCCTGTCTCACTAAAACTCAAATATCTCATCACATATAACTCCTTTACCTATTTTTCTTCTTTCATATGAAAGTAGACACAATAAGCTTCAATTTCATATTTAATTCATCACCTAATTCTGTTCCTAATATTTTTAGTGATTTTTCAAACTCACGTCATTGTTACTGTAATGTTCTATTTTATGGCAATTTCATCATTTTATGAATTTTCATGATCTAGATAACATATTAACCTCATATGGCATCAAACATGATCTAGGCTAGCCATTCCAATGACTAATCATTATCAAGCATTTTCTCAACCAAACCACAACCATGTCACAAGATTATTTACACAAAATAAGAACATTGCTATACATGCCATACTTAAGTCATACAAGCCATTTTACCAAAAAGTTCTTCGGATAGTGTGATCAAGCCTTCGACCTATCCCGATTCCTGAGCCGGCTTGTCCAAAACTACAATGAATGAAAAGGAGGGAATAAGCATGAATGCTTAGTAAGTTCACATGCAAATAACAAGTAACATAACAAAGCAATTCTTCCAAACAACACTAGCATGGTATCACCAAAACATATATCACATTGCTAATCATCATTTGTCATCTTACCACATTATTGTTGTTGTATCAAGTTTCAACCCGAGGGTTAAGTACATACCTGTCCAAAGTGTCCATTTCACAACACTTTCCAAAATATCATTCGCATCTCACGCATTCTTCCATTTCGCTAAAATTTTACCCGTTGAACACATCGGAATATAATTCGGATACATGGATAATTTGCACATAAGTGCCACATATATAATCAAGCGATCATGTAACCCACCCATAAGCGAACTCGGACTCAACTCAACGAGCTCGGGCCTTCGCATCCATAAGTGAACTCAGACTCAACTCAACGAGCTCGGATGCCTAGTTATATTTCACGAACTCGGACTCAACTCAACGAGTTCGAACATTTGCATCCATAAGTGAACTCGGACTCAACTCAACGAGTTCGGATGCTCAACCATCCTAGTGACATGTCACTTGTATCCTAATCTATTCCTAAGGTTCAAACGGGATTTTCCTCAATCACATATCCTTGCCATCTTCCACAGAATACCGAAACCAATACTCGGTAGCAATTTATATTTAACAAGTGGTACACATAACTTGCATATTATTCAATAATAACCACAAAGCATATATTTCATGATAAAAATCAGCATATCATATAAATAACATCAATTAACTTAAAAATAACAATTATGTTACATTATTTACACATGAACTTACCTCGGTACAAAATATAGCAATTTTGTAATTTAGTCAACAATCTTTTCTTTTCCTCGATCAAGGTTGATCCCACGTCTTTCTTGATCTAAAATAACATATTTAACTTATTTAATACTCACATTTATAAAAATAATCCTAAATTCAAATTTTGGAAAAATTACAATTTTGCCCCTAAACTTTTACATATTTACACTTTTGCCCCAAAGCTCGGAAATTAAATTTTATTTCAAACTCTTATGTTTTAGGACATTCTGATCATTTATTTGCTATTATCAAGCTCAAATTCCCACTATAACATATACTTATGAACAATATGTACTTTTACCGATTAAGTCGTTTTGTTCATTTTTACTTAAAACCGAGTAGCACAAGTTGTCTAATATAATTTAAAACCTCATATTCTATCATAAAACATCAAAATACACAAATTTCACCTATGGGTATATTTCCAAATATGAACCCTAACTCAAAATATTGCTATCATAAGCTATACCGAGCTACCGGGATCTCAAAAACGTAAAAATCATTAAAAACGGGGCTTGGAATCACTTACTATGAAGCTTGAAAGTTGAAGAAACCCTAGCTATGGAGAGAGGGAGCATTCGGCAGCAACTAAGGAAGATGATAACCAATTTTGTGTTATTTTTCCCTTTTTATTTCATTTAATGTCCAAATGACCAAAATGCCCCTCCTTACTAAACTTTCAAAAATTCCTTCCATGTCCAAATTTTGTCCATGAACTTAAAATTGGTCAAATTTCTATCTAAGACTTCCTAATTAATATTTCAAAGCAATTTCATACTAGAAACTTCTAGAATACAAGTTTTGCAACTTATTCGATTTAGTCCCTAATTTTAAATTAAGCACTTTATGCCAAGAATTTCTTCATGAAATTTTCACACAATCATGCAATCATATCATAAACCTCAAAATAATTGTAAAATAATTATTTCTATCTTGGATTTGTGGTCACGAAACCACTATTCCAATTAGGCCCTAATTCGGGATATTACAAGTTGTCTCTTATTGACATAAAAATTGACAGAGGATGGTTCACGTGGGTTAATAATCGTAAGCAAATAACATGGTCAAAAAGAGGCTGGACATGTTCCTTATTTCTGCTAACATTATTGACAATTTCCCTTTTCTTGCGACTACAATGGTGAGACAAACAAACTCCGACCATGATACGATTTTAATGGACACTTTGGGCCACAAACCTAGAGAGAACTTTTAATATCCAAAGCTTTTATTTAAATATGATGTGTGATGGGCGAAAGAGAAGGAAGCCAAAGACATTATTAATAGAGCTTGGAACAATAATGATACAAATATCATCGAGAAGCTTAAGAAAGTGCGTGTAGTGCTTGGCCCATGGCAACATGTTCGTTATAGAAAGATGAAAAATCAAATCCTTGATCTAGTAGTGAGGATTAACAAGCTCATTGATGGCCCTCACCGGGAGAATAGTGCTGAAATGTTGAAAACTGACCGGCTTAAGCTTGGTCACCTTTATGCCAAAGAGGATAGTTACTGGGCACAGAGATCGCACATTAAGTGGCTCAAAGAAGGGGATAGAAACACACTTTTTTTCATGTCCGTGCCACCAGTAGGTTGAAGAAAAACAAAATCAATAGACTTAAGGACTCAAATGGTTCTTGGATGAATGACACCAACAACATTTGTAAGGTTGCGAGGGAGTATTTTCGTAGCCTTTTTTAGTCGGAAGCTTCCTCTCATGGTGAGCTTAACTTTAGTTACACAAAAAAAAAAAAAAGTCACCCAGGACATTAACAATATGCTAGCTAGGGACTTTACGAATGGTGAGAATATTAAAGCCTTCAATCATATGGACTCATGCAAAGCTCTTAGGATTGATGGTCTTTCAGGTATTTTCTTTAAAAAGAATTAGGAGGTGGTGGGCAAAGAGGTTCTAAAGTTTTTTCATGATGTGTTAAATGAAAACAAGGGCATTTCTTACCTGAATGATATGATGGTCATCCTTATTCCTAAGACTAATGACCCTAATGACATGTCTAACTTTCATACAATTAGTTTGTGTAGAGTGCTATACAAAGTTATATCCAAAGTCCTTGCAAATCGCCTCAAGGCTGCCCTTTCTCTTTGCATTAGTTAGAACCAAAGTGCATTCGTTCGAGGCCGTATGATACATGCCAACATTCTTATTGCTCATGAGTTGATGCACTACCCTCATTGCTTGAAAAAATGGCCTGAACAAAGGCTTCATCATAGAGCTCGACATGAGCAAGGCTTATGATCGAGTTGAGTGGAATTTTCTCGAGGATTCATGAAAAAATTGGGCTTTAAGAATGCTTGGGTCAATAAGATTATTTGGTGTGTTCGATCATGAGATACGTCGTTAAGTCTAATATGGTTCTCTCAAAAGTTATTGTTCCTGAGTGGGGTCTTCGACAAAAGGACCCGCTCTCCCCTTATCTTTTTTTGTTTTGCATGGAGGCATTTTCAAGAATGCTTTTAGGTGTTCAAAATACTACTATTATTAGGGGCATTCGGGCTAGGCAAAACGGCCCCCGATTAACCATTTGTTATCCGTCGATGATGCCCTTTTCTTTGTTACGAACAAAAAAAGTAAAGTCGATACCTTTTTTAATATTCTTTGGGAGTTTGCAAAAGTCTCGGGTTAGAAAATAAACCTAGACAAATCAATGCTATTCTTTAGCCTGAGTCTTCCTATGTCTAGCGTTAACATTGTGGTGACTTGCTTAGGATGAGAGTGGTCGACAAGTTGGATAACTACCTTAGCTTACCCCTCATTGTTGGTAATATAATAGCTTGATTTTTAGTGATGTCAGAAACAGTGGTTCAAGGCCACTAAATCCATCAAATGAGCTTATAAATTATATTATTTAATATTTACGAGTTAAATGTGTTATTTAAAAGATTTTTGAAATAGTAATTTCTGCTTTATAAAGATTTATTAGATCAAATGGTTTGGAAAATGAGGTATCAAGACCTTGATTTTATAAAACAAGCCATAAATATTTTTATAAATATTTACGAAGTGTTATAAAGGTAGTATTAAAATTTTGTTACAAAATAATAACGTTTTAGTAGTCAATTAAATAAAAAGGACTAAATTGAAAAATGTGCAAAACTTGCTAAAGTGACTAAATAGCTTAAAAATTAAATAAGGGAGGACTAAAAGGGCAAATGGAACCATTTTAAGTGGCTGAGGTGACATAGCTTAGAAAAATCTGAGATTTTTGTGAAATAAGGGCAAAATTGTAAATCTTGCCAAATTAAGTGAAATAAAAGAAATTTTGAAATTTCTAGAGAAAATCATCATTTTCAGCTGAAAAATAGACATTGAAGAGGGTTCAAGCTGGATTTTCATATTTTAGCTTCATGTATGTTTAATTCTTGCTTTTTCCTTGAATTTTTATGTTTTTGGACTCTTACAATTTGGTCCAACGTACTATTTCATTAGTTTTTGGATTTTGTTGAAAGTTTGGAAAGATACCATTGATAAGCTCATATGATTTTAAATATTTGATGATGAAATTGAGATGTTAATGGATGTTTAAAGGTGTTTTATCAAAGAATTTTGGGAGAAATCATGTTTTAAGGATTAAATTGAAAAGAGTTGAATTTATGGAAAATTCTAAAATTTCATGGAATCTATGAGCTGCTATTGATATACTTGAAATTATTTGGGCTTGGAACAAAGAATAAATTACATGAATTTTATTTTCCGAGCCTAGGGACGAAATCGTCATTTATTAAAAAGTTAGGGGCAAAATGGTAATTTTTCCAAAGATGTGAATTGAATTGAAATGACATGAATTGATGTCAAATTTATTTATATAGATCTGGATAGTTCAAATTCAGAGTTAGAACGAGGAAAAAGGGTAAATATCGTATTAGTATATATTATGTACACAAATATTTGTCGAGGTAAGTTCGTGTAACTCAATTGAATATATTTTATGTTTGAAATAAATGTTGTATATGTAAATCATATGAATGCTTTATGTATGAATTGATCACATGCCTGACTATACTCGATAAATGATAAACTTTGTCAAAATAAAAAATGTTTAAAATATACGTTTGAATTAAGGGTTATATGTTTGAATTATATAATTGTTAGGTACAAGAAATATGCATGAATTATGTGAATATTGTAATTTAAGAAATGAGTACATGATGGAATTTTTTGAAAAGAAAGAAATTCTGATTAAATATTAGATTTCCATGGATAAATGTGATTTCCTTTGTAGAATGAGGTCCTACATTTGTTGCTGATGGGATTTAGCTCAAACGAGTTATCCTATTGACCTTATTTTTTATAGGATTTAGCCTAGACGGGTAATCCTAATGTAATTCCTCTCGAGCATATGTTATGGATTGGATTTAGCCTGGACAGGTAATTCAAATCGGGCTCTTTAGAGTATACGTCATAAAAAGGATTTCGCCTGGTTTGGTAATCCTAACTAAGCTCTATTTTATATATATGTGTGTGTGTGTGTGTGTGTGTGTGTGTGTGTGTGTGTGTGGCTCGAGAGTGTACTTTCTGAGACAGTGCCTTGAGGGTATCATTGGATATGAATTGACGGATATACTATTCTGTACACTTTGTACTATCTAAGAATCCATCAAAATTTCAATGATTCAACGGATAAAATATGTGATATAACATGAGAAATATGTGATATAACATGAGAAATATGTGATGAAAAGAGTAATGCCTTGAAAGAATGTGGCATGATGAGCTTAACTATGTTATTTAATGTACATGAGAATATCCATCGATATTTTATTAAATTCAACGGGCAAAATCTTGACAAGAGAGAACATGAACATGAAATGAACTGTTACACGTATCTGCCTGAAATACATGAAAGTAATGATACATGATATATGGAAATATGAGATGATGATATATGAATATGGAATATGTTTGATAAATGTGTATATTCGTGATTATAGAATTGTACACCTCAAGTGTACTATTCGTATGAAAATAGTATTACAAAATGATTTAATGAATAAAGTTCAGATATGAAATAGTTTGAACTTAAGACAAATTTTTATGAAAATGTACTTGAAAAATAGAGATATGATTTGTATACATTATATGAATACATGGTGTGGAAAATATTTGTACATGTAAATCTATTAAGTGTTGAGCCTATACATGTTTCTGATATTTGTATAAAATATATGACTAACAATGGTAATGAGAACATGTGCTAGGGCTTATGATCAAATTAATTGATTATGCTTTGCATGTTTATATTGAATATAAAGAAGTGGTAAGTTAATTACTAAGTTATACAAACTTACTAAGCATTATATGCTTACTTTGTTTTATTCCTCCCCTATTCATTAGTGATTCGGAATCTCATTGGATTGGAAGCTTAGCGGAGATCACTCATACTATACACTAGTCTATTCGGTATGTAAATATGGTAAATCACTAAGTTTGTAATGGCATGTATAGGATATTTAGTCAATGTTGGCACATAACATGTTATGAATGTAACTAGCCATTGGTATGGCTTGCGTTTAATATATTTTAGATATACATCTATATAGTCTCACCATGTTAATGGTATGAGAATGTGAATGGTAAAATGGAGGTAATCACATGAAAAAGTTGAATGAGATAACTAAGTTGACAAATTATGTTTATAAATGAGGTGGATGAAATATGTAAGCTTGAATATATGAATATAGATGAAGATATATCAATCGTAAAACTTGATTTGGGCTTGGTCCAAAGTCCTGAATTATTTTTTTTTAATGTGTTTAAGTGTTGAAGTAGGTAAAAGACTAAATGGGTGAGAAATAAGGCTTGGAAAATGGTCTTATTTTGTCCACACGGATAGACACATGAGCGTGTGTCTTGACCGTGTGTCACACACGGTCTAGTACATGGGCATGTATTCTGGCCATGTGTCCCCTATGTCTTAAATTTGAGAAACAGAATGCTCAAAAATTAGCACACGGGTAGAGACACAGGCGTGTGTCTCAGCCGTGTGAAGAACATGGCCTAGCACATGGGCGTGTGACATGGACGTGTTACCCCTACACCTAAATTAATTACAAGTCAGAGAGTTACACGGGTTAAGGACACGCGCATGTGCCCTACTTAGGTATCACACGACCTAAGACACGGGCGTATCATTTGGCCATGTGAACTACATCGCCTGACCACACGGGCGTGTGTGCCTTGTACCTAAGGGAAATTTTTAAATTTAGCGAAAATTTTCCTGATTTCCTAATTTAGGCCCGATTTGATTCTAATGCAATTTTTGGGCCTCAAGGGTCCATTTAAGGGACATTATGACTAATCTCGAAAAATGAATTATCGTAAATGTTTTGTAAATCCCAATAATGCCTCATAACCCTGTTCTAGCGATGGATACGAGTTGAGGGTGTTACAGGTAAAAAGAAGACTATAGCTTTTCATGGCATTATTAAACGCTTCTCTTGTAGGATAAACAACTGGTCAAAGAGGCTTCTCTCCTACGGTGGTAAAGAAATTTTCATTAAAGCTATCTTACAATCAGTCCTTGTAACAGCCTGTTTTTAGTAAAATTAGAATAGTGGTTTTGAGACCATAAATCTAATGAGTAAATAATTATTTTATTATTATTTTAATGTCTAAAATATGTTAGTAAAGTCGTATAAAATTTTCGTTAAGAAATTTTGACGTTTGCATGCTTAATTCAGTAAAAAGGACTAAATTGTAAAAGTTTCAAAAGTAGAGTTTAAGAAGCTAAAGGATTCAAATATCTATGAAACTTTAATTTGAAACGACTTAGATGGTAATTAGAATATTAATGAAGTTAGTGGATGTATATAGCTATGTATTAATGAAATTTTAGTGTCAAATAAAGGTTAAATTGGTAATTTAATAAGTATGTTAAAGTAAATTAATGAAACAAAAGATATCATCTTGTTTGTCCATCATTTCCACTGAAAATAAGAGAGAGAAAATCCATTGAAGGAGCTTGAGCATTTGACTAAGGATACCTATTCCATGTAAGTGTTATTTTGTCCCGTTTTTAATGATTTTTATGTTTTCAGGATCGTTGTAGCTTAATCTAGCTAACCCAGAGACTAATTTACAAAACTGTTAAAGGTTTAGGGTTTTGACATGAATATGTTTGCATGATTCTTGAAAGTTAATGAAAGATTATGAGTCCCCTTGTGTCATAAACAAGTTTTGTAAAGGGATTTTTTATGGCATTATCATTTAGGGACTTATTTATAAAAGTAGTGAAATATCATGGTTAAATTGTGAAATGATGATTTATTTGGATTGATATAAGACCTTAGGTAGTTTGGCTAGCATGAAATGTGGATGAAATTTCATAAATTTCAACTTACAAGCTTAAGGACTGTAAAGAAGTTAAAATATTAGGGGTAAAAGTGTAAATTTTAAAAAGTATGAATTTTAGACTAAATTGAATAGTATGAATATTAAATGGATTGAATTTGCTTTTTTTAGATCAAGATATACCTCGTACGAATCTAGATCGAGGAAAAGCTAAAACCTCGGATTAGTTGACCTTGTTTCAACATCTTTATGATCGAGGAAGTTTGTATGTTTAAATAACATTGTAATGTTATTTTGATATTTATGAATTGTGCTATATATCATGTAAAGAAATGATGAGAATCCAACGATGTTTTGATGATTATCGAGCCTCGTTTAAACCTTAGGAATATATAGGATACAAATGACATGTCATTAGGGTTACCATGTTTTAAGTGTTGGTCTTGAATATCCTACTGATGGTTGAGGTCCTGCATTTGTTGTAGATGCTCATCAACTTGTGTGAGTGGCATCGTGTAGCTTACATTTTGACTATCAGATTGTGTGAGCAGACCCATTTTATGGCTCGAGTGAGCAATGATGTAAAGGAAAAGGAAAAGGAATCATTTCGACCATATGTTTAGCATATTTTGTGTAAGCTTTTCCACATATCCGATATTATTCTAAGTGGTTCAACGAGCATATGAAGGGAAGGAACGGTAAGTGTTCCAATCGACTATGTTATGAACCTTTAGAAAGGTGTCAAATGATAATGTTCAAGGAATGTGTATTTATGCTTATGGAAAGTATGAATTCAATGGTACTATGTTCATGTAAATTTATCCTACCATGTGATAGTTTAATTGAGTTATGGGTTAAAGCACTAACATATGTTGTTGCTTATGCTTAAGCTTATGCCAAGCTTGTTGTTGGATTTTATCATGCTTAATTTTAATGTTATACAATGAAAAGGTAAGTTATGTTCATGTTTTACGAACTTACTAAGAGTTATATGCTTACATAGTTTCCTTTCCTGTATTTTATGGATTATCAAAAGCTCGATCGATTTGGAAGCTCATTGGAGACCTATCACACTATCCAGCAAATATATTGGTAATTTTTTTATGTTTTGGCCAAGGTTATAATGGCATGTATAGGGATTTATGTTTAAAGTTTGGGTTGAATGCTAATGGTTGATTTTGGCATGTATATGTGCTATTATGGTTGGCACATTTTTGGTACTTATGGCATCTTGTTGATGTTTGATAATATAGTTAAGTTGATACATGTTTTTAATAGTTAATTTGGTATGTGATGAAGTAGTTGTAATGTGGTCAAGTATGGTATATTTTAGATGGATATGAACTAGATGTGTTTGTATGAAATATGGCCAATTATGTATAAGTTTAGGTATGTTTGTTTGATTATGATTGAGGTACCTATATGGCATATTGGTTTAATGGGATTTGGTCACTTGAGTTGGTCATTTTTTGCATATTTTGGTATGTTTTAATGCCTTAGATAAGGGTGCGAATGGCTTGTAGGTACATGCTTGAAGTGGGTGAAGGAAATGGCTTGATTTTGGCCAATTTCTTGTCCACATGACCTAAGACACGGGCATGTGTCTTATCTGTGTGTGATACATGGCCATGCGACACAGCCATGTGTCCTCCATAAGTTTCAAAGGTTACAAGTAAGGCAGTTATACGGCCTAGCACACAGCTTGGCACACAAGCATGTGAGGCCATTTCAAATGTTACATGGCCTGGCACACGAGCATGTGGCTTGGTCGTCTAACCCAACTCATAGAGTTACATGGGTACAGACACTGGATGGGACACAGTCGTATGTCCCCTATTTCGATTATTACATGGCCTGAGACAAGGGCATGTGTCTCAGCCGTGTGATTCACACGGCCGTATGACCCCTGCAGTTTAAAATTTCTAATTTTTTCCTCAATGTTTCAAATGAGTCACACGGCCTTAAGGGCTCATTTAAGGGATGATATACATGTGTATAAATGTATTATGCTATGTTTATATTAATGTTTGGAATGTATGTTTTTATATTATGTTTTTACAGTAATACTTCGTAACCCTATTTCGACGACGAATACGGGTTAGGGGTGTTACACTCTCGACCTATGCATTTTCGATTTTCCTTACTCCTAGGGGAATCTTGGAGGACATGCAATCCAAAATATGTTGGATATGGTGGGCTAGCAAAGAGAGTGGAAAGGGCTGGTTAATGCTTGCATAGGAGAGAGCTTTCCATCTGAAAGGATGAGAGGGCTTGGCTTTCGTGATCTTCGCCTCTTTAACTTGGCTCCCCTTGGCAAACAAATTTGTAGACTCCTCACCTCTAAAGATACGCTTTGCTATCATGTGCTCAGCTCGAAGTACTTCCCTAATAATGACCTTTTCCACCCCAAAGTTGTTGACAGACCATCTTACACTCGGACCAGCATTATTGTAGCTACTAAAGCCCTTGAAAATGATTTTGGTTGGCAAGTCGGTGACAGAAACAACATCGACATTCGCAAAGATAACTGGGGCTTTGAAGGTTTAAATAGTGAGTCACTAAGCTCTACTATTCTGACTTCTCATGAAAGAAAGGTGAATGACTTATGATTCGATAATCAATGGAGTTGGAACAAAGATAAGGTGCGTGAGTTATATGGCAGTTCTATAGGGGACCAAATTTGCAATTTATCATTTTTTGCTAATGGACTGAGTGATAGAATGGTGAGGTTTCATAACCCTCGTGGCTTTTACACCTTCAAGTCTGTGTACTTTTGGCTCTTTCTCAAACATGTGGGTTTCGGCCCTCACAGTTTCTTTTGGAAAACAATCTGGAAGCTCAAAACCCTCTCTAAAATCCATGTTTTTGCTTGGCATGTGGGCCATGAGCTCCTTCCTACAAATGCCAATATCTCCTCTATTTGTCAAGACTTTAGAAAGGATTTCCCTAGGTGTGGTGCGAGTGCAGAAACCCTCATCCCTACCCTCAAAGACTGCCTACTAGCTCGGGCTATTCTTACTTTCGATGGTCTTGATTATAGGCTTTTCGCTAAGGATTATTCATGTTGCATTGACTAGATCAAAGATGTCATGCTTGTTTTGGATAAGAAAGCTATAGCTGACTTTATTACGATGTTATCAAATAGTTGGAACAACCGCAACAACTATGTTTTTTGGGGTGAGGAGGAAGAAGCGAGAGTCGTCTGGGATAGAGCTAAAACCCTCTACCAAGATTTCAGATCCACAATCTAGTCAACAAGCCAATGCTACATGTTACCCCTGCTTGCAAAAACTAGGAGAAACCTCCTCGCAGTTTTGCAAAAATAAATAGGTTATGGTCTGGCTATCCATGATAATGATGGTTTCATTCTTGAAGGGGTAGAGGTTTCAAAGATGAAGTTTTGTCGACTGAATGGGTAGAGCTTTATGTGTGATAGCCTAAATTTGGGCTTAGTCAGAATAGTGATTTCAGAATCACTTACCCGAGGTTAGAGAAAATTATTCCAGCATTATTTTATGTGTTATGGTATTTTTATAAGAGTGCATGAAAATTTTGATGAATTAATTTACGCAATTAAAGGCTTAATCGCGAAAAAGAACTAAATCGCATAAAGGGAAAAAGTAGTGTTTCAATAGCAAATGGTGTTAAATGATCATAAAACAAAAATTGGAGGCTTTTAATGGTCAATTACACCCTTTTTGAATGTCTGGCCGGTAATGAGAAGTAAGGGAGACAAAGAAACAAAATTGGGTCAAAATTAGGTGTAGTTGGTGACTAATTTTGACTAGAAAACAATAAAATAAACAAAGTCATTATTTTCTTCATTTTCTTCTTATTCTTGCCGAAATATACCAGAAAAATAAGGGTTTGAAAGCTTTCAAAATTTCAGCCATCTTTCATCCTTACAAGTAAGTGATTCTTACGGCCTTTCTTGAATATTTTTGCATTTTTGGAACCCTTGTAGCATGAGGTACCTTTTGAGGGGTGTATTTTACAATTTAGTTGAAAATTTAGAGTTTTTCCATGAGTGTATAAGTGTTGTTTGCTGGAACTTTATGAAGGAAAATGAATGTAGGTTGTTAAATCAACAACTTTTTTAAAAGGATGTTCATGGAAAACACCTAAATTGGACTAAAGTGTAAAGTTGATCAGTTGTTGGTACTTGTGTGAAATAATGAGAATTTGGGGTTGCTATAAAAGTGAGAAAGATTCGGGTGGGTTTGGTGAATAGGGAAATTCAATAGAAATCGATTTTCGAGCCCAGGGGTAAAATGGTCATTTTGCCAAAGTCTAAGAGCAAAATGGTCATTTTGCCAAATAATGATTTTTTATTTGTTTAGATTAATATAGTGAGTAAATTATTGAAATCTTATCATTATAGATCAAGAAGTACGAGACCTGAACTTAGACCGAGGGAAGGCCAAGCTCGTAGATTGAAATCGATCGAGTCACCATATTTACCGAGGTAAGTTGGGTGTAAATATTTCAACCTTATTTTATGTTTATACATTGACTTTGATATTACATAAGATGATGATTATACCTTTGCAATTGATATAATAAGGTTGATGTGGTAAATTTCCCCATGGAACTGTAGGAATAAATTGGATAATTAAGCCGTGAGACTAGGGCTATACGAGAGCTAGTATAAAACCATGTCTGGGACATGGCATCGACCTCGTTATGTGTTAGTGTAAGACTATGTATGGGACATGGCATCGACACCGAGATGGATAAGCTAGTGTAAGACCATCTCTGGGACATAGCATCGGCTCAATATATGCTAGTGTAAGACCATGTCTGGGACATGGCATCGGCACAGATCGAGGAGTGCCAGTGTAAGACCATGTCTGGGACATGGCATCAGGCTCGATACAAGAGAGTCAGTGTAAAACCATGTCTAGGATATGGCATCGGCAATGAGACGAGAGCTAGTGTAAGACCATGTCTGGGACATGGCATCGGCCTCGACATGTGAGCCAGTTTAAGACCACGTTTGGGACATTACATTGGCGTTTAACCTACGTTTGAAGCTATTGAGTATCCTCTCTTATTCCACCGAGTTCCATGGGAAAAATTTGTAGTGTGAGTAATTAAAAGAAATGATGACCTTATTGTGAGTGATACAGGTACTTGTATATCATGTATTCAAAATGAGCTTAATCTTGTATTGTATGGTTAGTAAGAGAATGATGATGAGTAAGTTATGCCCATAATCATCCATGTTTATGAGTGAATGTTGGTCTGTTATGAACATGTTAATTCATGGTAAATTGTTGATAATGTTTGCTTTCAACTTACTAAGCTTTATGCTTACTCCTCTCCTTTCCATTTTCTTATGGTACCGCCTAATTAGCTCGTGGATCACAGTACATTAGAGGCTCCGTTCACACTATCATCCCAAGCACTCGGTATAGTTAGCTTTAGCATTTTGAGAATATGGCATGTATAGGACTTTATTCTTTTGTTAAGTGTGATATTATTTTGAAACCAAATATGTTGGCTTGTCTTTGAAATACTTCATTTCGTATAAGGCCAAAGTTATTGGCTAATATTTACCATTGGTTATCAAATGCAATGATTGTGTTTCAATAATGAGAATTTAGCATGATCAGTTGTATGTGCTAAGAGTAATAAATTGAATGTATGGTTTGTAGATTATGTTAAGTTATGTGGATGCCAAATTATGGCTATTGGTTGAGTATTGGAGTTTTGGTATGCTTGGATGTGTTTGATCTTGTTTCAGGGTGGCAAGGAGGCTTGGTAGATAGCTTATTTTTGTCTACATGGGTAGACACACGAGCGTGTGTATAGGCCATGTGTGACACACGGTTCGCACCATGGGCCTGTACTCAGGTCATGTGTCCCCTGCACCTTGAATTTGTTGCATTAAATGCCCAACAGTAAACACATGGGCTGAGACACGACCGTGTGTCTCAACCGTGTGGAGGGCAGGGCCAAGCACACGGGCGTGTGCCGTGGCCATGTGATTGCTGACGTCAGAAACAGAATGTCAAGGTTTTTGCACACGGGCTGCAACACGGACGTGTCATGGTCATGTGAGGGACACGGGCTGCTTATACGGGCGTGTGCTAGGCCATGTGAAAACCCCTGTAGGTTCGAAGTTAGAAAATAAATTCGCACGGATGAAGGGCACGAGCGTGTCCCTAGGTGCTTAGGCTGTGTAAGGCACACGGGCCATCAGCACGACCATGTTTAGAGGCCATATGGGCATGTTGCCCTTCCACACGTGCGTGTGCCTTATTTTTAGTGGATTTTCTTGAAAGTTTCCTAAGTGCCCGAAATGGTCCCGGATCGATTATATATAATGTTTTAGGCCTCGTAGGCCCATATGAAGGTCCATAGGACATTGTTTGAAAAAGTTCTAAATTAGGACACATTTCAATGAGTGTAAGTTGGAGGGTTGCATGTGATTTAGTAAGATAACGCCTCGTACCCTATCCTGGCGTCGGATACAGGTAAGGGGTGTTACATTTTGCTTTTGAAGAGAGCTTGAAAATTGCATGTTCCCTTAATACTACAAAAGCCATTTTTAAAATTGATTGTACCAGTTTGGTGAACAGGGTGAAGAATTGTGGAAAGGGCATCACTATTATGGATTGTCGCATTGACGAGGCTTCTAAAATTATGGACAGTTATATTTCAATTTTTGTTATTTGGGCCAACCGTAGTTGTAATAAGGTTGCAGATTTTATTTGCAAAAAATCTATTGATAATTCTTGTGACCTTTGGTATGGATTATCCTAAGAAATCCATGGTCTTGTACTTGATGATTCTATTAATTGAGTTTCGACCTTTTGGGTCTCTTGTAAAAAAAAAAAGTATTGATTGTCCAATTACCTAATCAAATCAACTTAATCCACCTTATATCAATTTAACCATTAGCAAAGAATTTGTGGGAGAATGTCTCTTTTTTTGACCAAAATTTGTTTTGACTTTTCTTCTCCTAGTTAAACTCTATTTGCCACTCAAACTCTAATTAACCTAGAGTTATTGTAGTCATTTATGTTACGAATTTTAGCCTATAAAAAGGTCTTAATTACTCTAGGTTTTACACAACATAAATATATAAATTGAGAGAATTTTGTTCTTTGTTTCGAAGGGTTTTTCTTGTGGGAGATTTTAGATTTTTTTTAATTCTCTCTATCTTTTGTACTCTCTTTTATTATAGTGAAATCTCCTTTTGTCCGTGATTTTTTATCCTCTTTTGAGGAGTTTTTTCACATAAAATTTGCATATTAGATTTTTTCGATTCTTATTTTCTCCACTATTTAATCGGATTTATCCCCTATAAAATTTATATTCAAGTCTTTAATTTATATCTATTTGAAGCTTTGTCACTAAACAATTCTTATCCTTACCCTTATAAGAAAACTTAACCCACCTTTTTAAATAAGAATATTGATATTTAACTAACATGATTTTACATATTTCTATAACTTTTTACGATTAATATTTTAATAATTTAACCATTAAATTTATTAATATTACTGTTCGTGCCACACATGTAAGATTTAGAATCAATTTGGTATCTCTATTATCTCAATCTAAAATTATTTTCTATATTAATATATATTTAACGGTTGACATTCTTTTACATAAAACAAATTGATTTTTTTGCTTCTAAGTTAACATGCATGATTTTTATTAATATAATATAAAATATGATGATTAAATTATTAAAATATCAATTGTGAAATATGAATAGACTAAATTTTGTATTTATAAAACGTATAATAGTTTATAGTATTGATTGTTTGGTGCGGTTAGCATAAATTTGTGTCCTTTCTCTTAGGCAAAAAGTCAAATCTTGGTTTGGCCATCCATCTCTGATGGCAGACGGCCGCAACCACACCGTCCACATGTACAAGTGAAAGTGATTGCTATTAAGATGTCAAACATAACCTTCGGTCAATATTTGATCCTCGACGGGGATTCAAGGTCAGTCAAAAGCACATGTTATTATGCTTTCAAAATCAAATACTAAATTATATAACAAATCAATATGATTTTGAAATAATGAAAATTATGATAAGTAAAAAAATAAATAATATTTATTATTTTATAAAAAATAAAATTTTAATAATTTTATAATTGAGTTGAGATTTAATTGATTGGTGATACCAATTCAATTAAAGTTTTAGTATATAGTATGCATTATTTGAAATTTTATTTTATATAAATTAAATAGATTAATTATATAAAACTTGAAATATTTATATTATTTTTTCACCAATTTTAATTATTTTTATTTTAAATTTCAATAAATGGCATTAAAAATGGAATGGTCCTTCACTTTTGTTATCAAGGAATGGTCCTTCACGTGCCTTCAATTCCGTCCATATTTTGCTACTATTGCTCTCCTTCAATTTATCCCACACTTTCTCATATACACATTTTTTGGTAAAAAAGACTTTCTTATATTTTTGGACTTTGGAAAAGTTTCCTAAAATTAATAAACACCACAAATAAGTGGTTGAGATTTGAGATTTATAAATGAACAAAAGTCGAAGTCATTTTTATTGCTTGTGGATACGGACTTTAAAGTTTGCATTTTCAACAATATACAAACACTTTTCTCCATCTTTATTTCCAACACTCATAAAATTTTTAAATTTAAAAAAAATCTAAAAATAAGATATTCATGGATTATTGGAGGGGTTTTTTTTTTTTTTAAATAAAAGAGGTTGTAGTTTGGAAATGAAACAAAATACATTGAAATTTCAAATTTGAATATTATATTTTAAATTATAGCATGAATTATTTGAGTTTATGTTAAAAATTGTTAATCAGCTTTTTAATTTAATGTTAAACGTATTTTGATATTTTAATTTTGAATTTCACAGTATATAAATAAAGTGAGAGGTTTTTTTTCTTTAAATATTTTTATTTATGGTTTTACTTGATAGAGTAAAAAATTTTTATAGAAATTTGAAAGAGCAAAAAAATATATTTTTTATGTGTTTGGTAGGAATGATAAATGAATTGAAAGTAAATATAATTTTCTTCTCAGTCATTACTTGGTAGAGTTGAGAAGTAAGTTTACCTACAAGTTGATGTTTAAACTATACCCTTTGTCTCATCTTAGTACAATAAAACTTCTATAATATAATACCCTTGGGACCGAAAAAATTATTATTTTACGGTTATTAATTTATCGATAAATTAATATTTTATTAATTTATCAATATATTGATATTTATTAATTTAGAGAATATTTCATACTTTATGCATGACCTTTTTTTTATCAAAATCCAATATGCATACAAATACAATGAATCAAAGTTAATTGGTTCATGTAACAAAAAAAAAAGAGTTAATTAATTAGTTCATGTAACCAAAAAGAACGAAGAGTTAATGGTTTCAAAATCCAATACTTATATGTTCATTGGATATATTAGAAATTTTATTATAAATAAACACGTGTACATATCAAAATATTGTAATTTATATAATCTTTTCCTCCATGGCTTCCCATTTGAAAGGTGTAAAAAAGTCTACATTGACAGATGGGATGAGAAAATCATTATGTGAGTACAAAAATGAGCATTCATCTTCAAGTAAAAAAGATTTATAATAAAGGGTTCAACAAACATTTGATCTCTCTGTTAGCCAATCAACAATATCAAATACTCTTAAAAGATCATCTGAATATTTGTCAAAAAAGATAAAGAATAGTAATGTTAAAAGGCACAAATCAGCCAAATATCTCGAATTAGAGAAGGTATTGTATGCGTGATTTCTCCAATATCAAGAGAAAGTAAACATGACTGGAGAAATGATTCAAACTAAAGCAAAAGAGTTTTTGCAAAAAATGTATGGTGATGCATATTCCAAATTTAACTTCTCAATTGGTTGGCTAGAACGGTTCAAGGCAAAACATGGGAGACATGGGATTAAGTCTTATAGAAGATTTGGTGAAAGTGGTTTAATTTTTACGGAGAATATAGAAGATGCTTTACCTCAAATAAGAGCTAAATTGGAAAATTTTGATTTGAAGGATATCTATAATATGGATGAAATAGGTTTATTTTATTGTTTGCAAGTAGATCATTCACTGGCTACAAAGCAATTAGAAAGATGAAAAAAAGGACAAGGAAATACTTACGTTGCGGTTTGTTGCAATGGGGATTGTAACACCCCTACCCGGGTTTATCACCTTACCCGAGCACGAGGCATTACCGGACAATATCACGACCAATCATACAAAATCAAGCCATAAAATTTCGTTCCAATTTAAAACTTTTACATAATATATCATACGATCCTTAAAATGGGCCTACGGGGCCCAAAACATGATTTGGAAGTGGTCCGAGACCAAACCGAAAACTTAAAAAAATTTGAAAAATTTGATCTATTATAGGGCACATGCTCGTGTGAGACAGGGGCACGCCCATATAGGCAAGCCGTGTTGTAACAACCCATTTTATACCCTAGTCGGAACGAGTGGTTTCGGGACCACTTAACCGAGTCAAAATATTATTTTAAATACTTTAATATGTTTTACTGTATGATAGATATATGGTGTGAAAGTTTCGTATTGAAATTTTACTGTCTGATCGGTTAATTTGATAAAAAGGATTAAATCGCATAAAGCGATAAATTAGAGTTCTATTTTATAAATGGCTTATTTTAGCATGGCTTTATAAAAGGAGGTACTTGCATGGCAATTAAACCATTTTTATTGTGAGTGGTTGGTAATGGACATTCATGTCCATATTACTAATGATTTTTAATGATTTTAGTAAAGGTTAAAATAGTCTTTTTGGTATATTATATGTTTTATAATAAAATAAAACATGAAAATGCCTTACTTTCATCGTTCTTCCACCGATTCTTCAAACAAAATAAAGGGTTTTAATGTTTTCAAACATTCGGTTACTTTGATCTTCAATTAAGGTATGTTTTGTAATCGATTTTTGATAATTTTTACGTTTTTGAGATCGTTGCTTCGTATATTAGTCGACCCGTACCTCAATTTCTAATTTTGATTATGTTTTTGAAAAATGCCATCGATGAATCCTTGATATATTGATAGATTTTGATGAATTATTGTATATTATGTGAGAAAATACAAGAATTTTAAAGTAAATTTTGATGAAAATGAGTTTAAGGATTTAATTGCAAAAATGATACGAGCATGCCCCGTGAACTTCATCAAAAAAGTCTATCAAGCCGAGCATTGACATGTTGGCAAGCTGATCCTGGCTCGTTTCCAGCTCCACGAGCTCTGTCCAGCTCAAATCCAACTCATACGAGCTCGATCTAGCTTGCTTGAGCTAAACCGAGCTTACTCCTAGCTCTTTCCCAGCTCACGAGCTAACCCTTAGCTCAACTTCAGCTTAGGAGTTCAACCCCAGCTCAACTTTAGCTCACGAGCTAAAACTTAGCTCATTTTAGTTTAAACTCGATTTTGTCATTAATGCTTTAAATAAAATTTGTATATATTTATTTAAGCATTAAACTTGATTTATATTAATATTTATTATTAATATGCCATAGTTATCACATATTTTAATTATGTTCACATTCTAACTGATTTAATGCATGCCATTAATTTGTTCACATTAGTGCTGAATTTATGTGTGTTCACATGATGTCTTATGAATTGTTTTATTTTTTTTTATAGGTGCAATGCTCATGGACGGCACAATGAATGCTTGAAGATTCAACCTATTTGGACGACACACATGCATGAATGAAGAAGTATTAAATGCTGGTGCATGTATGGCTAGATGCAAGGTTTCTACAAATTCATGCATGTGCCGAATGCATGTATGGACATTAAAGGCTAATCCATGAATGGATCAAATGCATGGGATGATAGAATGCATGAATGGCTTAAGTGCATGTATGGTGGCTGTCTCCTAACTTTCCAAGGCACTTATTCAACTAAGAAGTAGCTGCCAATTAATTCTATGTTGACCGTTGAGCTCCTTGAACATGTTCACACTTTGAATTGACCTATAACCTACTACACATGCATGGATGGGTTCAAGAACGTCCAAGGGAAGGAATTAACTCAATAATTCAACACATTGATTGAATTAAGTGCATGCACAAAGGGGAGAACGAATTTACTAAGTTCATGCTACCATTCATGAACCTACATGTCATTAAAGTGTTTATTAATGAGGATGCATGTCCTATACAAGTGCATGAACGTCCCAAAGAGATGAATGCAACCTTTGGTGCTCATACAAGGCACTTGAAGCCTTACTTCATGGCTAAGCATTCATGCACACACCAAGGGGGAAGAAAGTGTCTATTCAGCTAGTACATGAATCTACTGAATTCATGAACAATTTTAATGAATTAGTGTGAATGTTTTTATTGTTGTGTGAACACATTAGATGCCGAATTCCAATAGACATTTTAGGCACTATATATATAGTTGTCATTTTCATTTGTAAGGAGACTTTTCTCTTAATGAAACTTTGTTAAATTTATGGAATTTGTGAGATTTCTTTCTCTCATATTTCGTTGAAGACTTGTTGGCCTATCTAGTTCTTAGTTGGTGTCAACCTTGTTCTTCCTTTTGAACTTATCACTCAACCGAGTGTGGCGTTCACCCTTATACCAAGGTTCCTACTTTGCTAAGTAGTGGGTCGAGGTTCTATCATTTTCATTTCCACCTTAAGTGATATAAGTACCGGGGCGATACTCTCTATAGTGTCGAATCATACTTGAAACTTAAGTCCTATTTTACCATATCCATCTTTCTATCCAATTTCCTTTTATTCATCACATCGCCTATCCAAACCATTTCCTATCTCCTCATCTTTTTTATTTGTTAATCATAACCGAACCTATACATATTCTTACCCATAACCTATCTTTGAACACTTTAACCTAGCTTCCGCCTTATTTTCCCATCAACTTTACTTCACAAGCAAATCGAACGATACTTTCTCGTAGACGATCGGGCAAACTTACATACGACTTGACTCACCCCGAGGCGGATCGTATCAAAAAAGATAGAATTTTTGAGGTTAAATTTGTGATTAATTGAAAGATATGTACTTGTACAAGTCCCTTGAATATTCGGCCAAGGGAAATTTAGGGATTAATTGTGTAATTTGCTATTTTGTGTTAAAAGGACTAAATTGCAAAGTGTTGAAAGTATAGGGGCTAAATTGCAAATATGTCAAAATATATGTTTTTGGATTGAATTGAATATGTGAGTTAGTAAATAGCTGAATTTGATTTAATTTAGATAAAGACGATCGAATCCCGGAACTTGATCGGGGAAAACAGAAAATAGACGAGTAGATACGGGATTACGAGGTAAGTTCGTATAATGAAATTTAATGTGTTTATGTTTATAATTGTTGTTAATGGAATATATGACATATTAGTTGATTGAATAGCCTATTTGGATGTATACATATGAAATTGAAATGAAATTGTTACAAGTGAGAAATAAATACCAAGCCCCGTTAGAACCGTAGAAGTCGATAGGATACAAGTGACATGTCACTAGGGCTACAGGGTGGTTCGAGCTCCTGCATTTGTTGCGGACTCACCACGTGCTCATGAGCTACAGGTTTATCCTTCGGGATTACATGTTCAGCCTACGGGCTTACCGATTATCCTTCGGGATTATATGTTCAGCCTCCGGGCTTACTGTACAGGCTCGAAAGAGCATATATGACGTATTGACGGATTACAGGTTATATGTATATACACTGTGTGTGTATCACCCGAGTATCTTTCGATGTTCTTATAGGTTCAACGGGCAATTACCGATACATGTTACATGAAGATTGAATGATATATGTATTACATGTTATATGAGACATGAGAATTACATGGATTATATGGTATAAGTTATATGAAATACATGTACAAGTATTTGAGCAATGATATGATACATGAATGTTGTGGTTGGTACATGAATGAATTTATATGTTACATGAACTAACAAGTGTATACTTGTGAAATAGGCAACTTGAGTATATGAATTGAATTGGCATTGTTGTTGTAATTATCGCATTGATTCTGTAAGGTTTAATTTCTATATTATACGGACTTACTAAGCTTTAGAAGCTTACTCTGTCCATTTCTTTCACTGTCTTATAGATTCGGAAGCTAGCTCGATAATCGGACGAGTCGGAGATTGCCATCACACTATCTATCAAACTTTGGTACTTTTAAACCTTTTGTAAATGAAATGGTCATGGCATGTATAGGCTAGTACTTTTGTGAACATGATATGTTTTGGTAAATGATCAAGCTATGAATGTGGCTTGGGTCATATGTGTTTATAATCATGTATTAGAGTTGTTCTTTGGCTATATGTGCTCATGGAAAGATATGTGGTTTGATGAGACTATAAGCTCACATAATTGATATATATATATATATATATAAATATATGTGTGTGGATAAGTGCATGGAAATGATCATTTAGGCCTTTGAGTTGGTGTGCTTGATTTGTGAATAAATTGAGATGATTTTGGGTCCATTTTGTGCTTGAAATTGGTATGTTTTAGGTTGGTAGAATGGCATGAAATGTTGTTGGTTAATGGCTAGTAGAAATGACCCATATTGGGTGGCAAATTTGGCTTAAACCGAGCCTATAACGTGCCACACGGCCAGGGAACACGGGCGTGCGCTTCGACCATGTGTCCCCTGCACCTTAATGTTTTGGTCAGTTTCGGTACACGGCCTAGACACACGGGCGTGTCTTGTAAATTGAAGCCGTGTGAAATTTGGCAGTATAGTCACACGGTCTACTCTGTTTTGTACACGGGCGTGTCTGGCAGCCGTGTGATATTTGACAGTTTCGACCACGGGGTAAGGGCACGGGCGTGCCTAGGCCATGGGGGACACACGACCTAACCCCATGGGCGTGTTGGACAGCCGTGTGGGATAAGTCAGTTTTGACCACGGGCTGAAAGGTTTGGGCGTGTCTGGAGGGACACGGTCGTGTGTGAAGAACACGGGCAAGGGGCACGGCCGTGTGCCCCTAACTTTGAAAATTTTGCAAATTTTCTCCTATCTTTTAGCATGTTTCCAATTAGACTTCCAATAGTTATATGCATCCTTTTATGATCAATTGAAGCATGCTCTGATGATTGATGATACGTGATGAATCTTGATTAAAAAGTTTAAAATTTTTACTGCTCCGGTATATGTTACAAGTCTGGTAATGCCCCTTACTTATTCCGGCGACGGTTACGGGATAGGGGTGTTACATTTGGTTGGTATCAGAGCTACGGTTTAGTCGATTCTAGGACTACCGTAGTGAGTATTAGTCTAGCTATACATGCCATGTACATGAAATGTGATAGTGTGATATCTCCTAACATCCTCTGAAAATCTGTTTTATATAGTAATGGATCCGAATCGAGCTTTAGCTGATGATGTTGAAAGTATTGCGCCAGCACCCGCTCAAGGGGCTGTGCCTTCTAAATCGGGCCCTGCTGTGGCCAATCAGGAAGAAATTAAACAAGATTTCTTCCAAATGATGTCTGGTTGGTTTAGTGAGTTTGTGCGAGCAAACCCGGCTGCTCCGCAACCTCTACCCCCTCCCGTCCCACAACCTAACCCTGATAATGTACGAGTTGTGGATCCTCTGAGATTGAACAGACCTCCTGTCGATAAGATACAAAAGTATGGTGCTGAGGAATTCCGAGCATCAGCAAGTGATGATACGGAGAGGGCTGAATTTTGGCTTGAGAATACGATCAGAGTTTTTAATGAACTGGCTTGTACTCCTGATGAGTGCCTGAGGTGTGCTATTTCTTTGTTTCGGGATTTAGCATATCAATGGTGGAATACATTGACCTCGGTTGTACCACGAGAACGAGTCGATTAGGATTTCTTCCAGACAGAATTCAGAAAGAAATACATCAGTCAACGATTCATCGATCAGAAAAGAAAAGAGTTTTTATAACTGAAACAGGGTCGAAATTCTGTAACTGAATACGAGAGAGAGTTCGTTCGACTCAGCAAATATGCTCGCGAATGTGTTTCTACCGAAGCAACAACGTGCAAAAGGTTCGAAGATGGGCTAAATGAAGAAATTCGACTATTAGTCGGGATACTTGAGCTGAGAGAGTTTGTAGTTCTCGTTGATCGGGCCTGTAAAGCCAAAGAGCTTGCTAAAGAAAAGAGAAAGGCGGATTCCGAATTCAGAGAGGCTCTAAAGAGATTTGCGGGTAAATCGTATCAATCTAGATCCAAGAGATCAAAAGATTTTCATCCTCGTTCTGCTACTTCTACGGGTATATCTATCCGAGACAAAAATGTTAAATCTTCCCATTCGAGACCTCAAGCAACCTCGGTAGCTAGTGCTGATAGTGTGAGAACTCCCAGACCTGAATGCAAGTATTGTAATAGGAAACATTTTGGTGAATGCCGATTGAAAAGCGGAGCTTGTTTTTTATATGGATCGTTAGATCACTACTTACGTGATTGTCCTGAAAGATCTGTAGCTAACAAGGAACAATCGACTAAGATGCATAGTGTTGCATCGAGGGGTAGACCGCCTCGGAATACTGGAAATCAAAGTGGAAATCGCAGTGTAGTGAGAGATGCTAATGTGAGATCTGAGATGCGTACTCCTGCGATAGCTTATGCAATACGTGCACGCGAGGAAGCCTCGTCGCCTGATGTTATTACCGGTACTTTTTCTCTCTATAACACTGATATTGTTGCGTTGATAGATCCTGGATCAACTCATTCGTATATCTGTATGAAATTAGTGTTTGAAAAGAATTTACATGTTGAGTCTACTGAATATGTTGTTAAAGTATCAAATCCGTTAGGAAAGTCTGTGTTAGTTGATAAAATATGTAAGAAATGTCCATTAATGACTCGAGGATATTGTTTTCCGACTGATCTGATGCTCCTCCCTTTTGACGAATTCGATGTAATACTGGGCATGGACTGGCTAAATGTGCATGAAGCTATTGTGAATTGCCGAAGTAAGAGTATAAAATTGAAATGTCAGAATGGTGACGTTCTTTGGATTGAATCAAATGATTAGAATGAATTACCGATAGTAATTTCTGCCTTGAGGGCTCAGAAGTATGTTAGAAAAGGCTATGATGCGTATTTAGCGTATGTGATGAATTCTAGCAAGACAGAATTGAAATTGAGTCTGTACCAGTTGTTTGTGAGTTTTTCGATGTTTTTTCGGAAGAATTACAGGGTTTACCGCCGATTAGAGAAGTTGAATTCGATATTGAATTGTTACCGGGCACTACTCCGATATCGATTGCTCCATACAGGATGGCACCGACTGAACTAAAAGAGTTGAAAGCACAGTTACAAGAATTGATAGATAGAGGTTTTGCGAGACCGAGCTTTTCACCTTGGGGTGCTCCAGTATTATTTGTGAAAAAGAAAGACGGAACGATGAGAATGTGTATTGATTACCGACAGTTGAACAAGGCAACAGTGAAGAATAAATACCCTCTCTCGCGGATTGATGATTTATTCGATCAGTTGGAAGGAGCTATAGTGTTTTCAAAGATTGATCTGAGATCGGGTTACTACCAGCTACGAGTTAAGGATTCAGACATACCGAAAACTGCTTTCAGAACACGATACGGACATTATGAGTTTCTGGTCATACCTTTCGGTTTAACAAATGCTCCGGCAGTGTTTATGGACCTGATGAACCGTATATTCAGACTGTATTTAGACAGATTTGTTGTAGTATTCATTGACGACATTCTGATCTATTCACGTGATGAGGAAGAGCATACTGAGCATCTGAGAATTGTGTTACAAATTCTGAGAGATAAGCAGTTGTTTGCCAAATTCAGCAAATGTGAATTTTGGCTTCGAGAAGTTGGATTTTTGGGTCACATTGTTTCTGCGGAAGGCATCAGAGTAGATCCGAGTAAAATATCTGCTATTTTAGACTGGAAACCCCCGAGAAACATATCTGAGATTAGAAGTTTTCTGGGATTAGCGGGATATTACCAAAGATTTGTTAAAGGATTCTCGATGATTGCAGTGCCGTTGACTCGATTGTTACAAAAAGATGTGAAATTCGAATGGACTGATAAATGTCAGCAGAGTTTCGAACAGTTAAAAGCCTTGTTAACAGAAGCTCCGGTTTTAGTTCAACCTGAATCGGGGAAAGAATTTGTTATATACAGTGATGCATCTATTGTCGGACTTGGCTGTGTATTGATGCAAGACGGGAAAGTTATAGCTTCTGCCTCCCGACAGTTAAAACCGCACGAGAAGAATTACCCGACGCATGATCTTGAGTTAGCTGCTATAGTCTTTGCATTAAAGATTTGGCGGCATTACTTATATGATGAGAAATGTAGAATTTTTAACGATCATAAAAGTCTGAAGTATCTGATGTCTCAGAAAGATTTGAATATGCGACAGCGGAGATGGCTTGAATTATTAAAAGATTATGAATTGGTAATTGATTATCATCCAGGGAAAGCTAATGTTGTAGCTGATGCGTTAAGTCGAAAGTCTCTGTTTGCTTTGCGGGCTCTGAATGCTCAAATGACGTTATCTGATGATGGGTCTGTTTTAGCTGAGCTAAAGGCTAAACCGTTGATTCTGCAGCAAATTTTTGAAGCTCAAAGGACTGATCCCGATCTGCAAGCTAAACGACTTCACTGTGAGTCTAATTCTGATTCTGACTTTTCTATAGGGAATGATGATTGTTTAATGTTTCGAAATAGAATCTGTATATCGAAAGATAGTGAGCTCATTCAGAAAGTTCTACACGAGGCACATGATAGTCAATTTTCAGTTCATCCGGATAGCACTAAGATGTATAACGATTTGAAACAGCAATACTGGTGGCCAGGAATGAAACGTGACATATCTGAATTCGTATCAAAATGTTTGATCTGTCAGCAAGTTAAAGCTGAACATCAGGTACCGTCTCGTTTATTACAGCCTATTATGATTCTGGAATGGAAATGGGACAGAGTCACTATGGATTTTGTATCTGGACTACCTTTGTCTCCGAAGAAGAAAAATGTAATCTGGGTTATCGTTGACAGGTTGACAAAGTCTGCACATTTTATACCGGTACATACTGATTATTCCTTGGATAAATTAGCGGAACTATATGTATCTGAAATTGTGCGATTACATGGCATACCATTATCCATTGTGTCTGATAGAGATCCGAGGTTTACCTCGAGATTCTGGAAGAAGTTTCAAGAGGCTTTGGGAATGAAATTGAATTTCAGTACAGCATTTCATCCCCAGACCGACGGTCAGTCTGAAAGAGTTATTCAGATTCTGGAAGACATGTTACGGTGTTGTATTCTTGAATTTGAGAGTAATTGGGAGAAATACTTACCTCTGATAGAGTTTGCATACAATAACAGTTTTCAAACGAGTTTAAAGATGGCTCCATATGAAGCTTTATATGGTCGTAAATGTCGAACACCGCTATACTGGATAGAATTGAGTGAGAGAAAGTTACACGGGGTTGATTTAATCCGAGATACAGAAGAAAAAGTGAAAGTGATACGTGACAGTTTGAAAGCAGCTTCAGACAGACAGAAATCATATGCTGATTTGAAACGGAAAGAAATAGAGTTTCGAGTCGGAGACAGAGTATTTCTGAAAGTATCACCGTGGAAGAAAATTCTTCGTTTTGTCAGAAAAGGGAAGCTAAGTTCTCGTTTTATCGGGCCGTATGAAATTGTGGAACGAATTGGACCTGTAGCTTATCGATTATCGTTACCGTCTGAGTTTGAAAAGATTCACAACGTATTTCATGATTCAATGCTTCGACGATACCGATCTGATCCATCTCATGTCATTTCTCCCACTGATGTGGAGATACAGTCTGATCTATCGTACAGTGAAGAACCGATTAAGATTCTGGCTCGAGAAATCAAAGAGTTGAGAAATAAGCGTATAGCACTCGTAAAAGTTCTCTGGTGTAAACACGGAATAGAGGAAGCTACATGGGAACTCGAGGAAACTATGCGAAACCAATACCCTAATCTGTTTACCGGTAAGATTTTCGGGGACGAAAATCACTAAAGGGGGGAGAGTTGTAACAGCCCATTTTATACCCTAGTCGGAACGAGTGGTTTCGGGACCACTTAACCGAGTCAAAATATTATTTTAAATGCTTTAATATGTTTTACTGTATGATAGATATATGGTGTGAAAGTTTCGTATTGAAATTTTACTGTCTGATCGATTAATTTGATAAAAAGGATTAAATCGCATAAAGCGATAAATTAGAGTTCTATTTTATAAATGGCTTATTTGAGCATGGCTTTATAAAAGGAGGTACTTGCATGGCAATTAAACCATTTTTATTGTGAGTGGTTGGTAATGGACATTCATGTCCATATTACTAATGATTTTTAATGATTTTAGTAAAGGTTAAAATAGTCTTTTTGGTATATTATATGTTTTATAATAAAGTAAAACATGAAAATGCCTTACTTTCATGGTTCTTCCACCGATTCTTCAAACAAAATAAAGGGTTTTAATGTTTTCAAACATTCGGTTACTTTGATCTTCAATTAAGGTATGTTTTGTAATCGATTTTTGATAATCTTTACGTTTTTGAGATCGTTGCTTCGTATATTAGTCGACCCGTACCTCAATTTCTGATTTTGATTATGTTTTTGAAAAATGCCATCGATGAATCCTTGATATATTGATAGATTTTGATGAATTATTGTATATTATGTGAGAAAATACAAGAATTTTAAAGTAAATTTTGATGAAAATGAGTTTAAGGATTTAATTGCAAAAAGATAGAATTTTTGAGGTTAAATTTGTGATTAATTGAAAGATATGTACTTGTACAAGTCCCTTGAATATTCGGCCAAGGGAAATTTAGGGATTAATTGTGTAATTTGCTATTTTGTGTTAAAAGGACTAAATTGCAAAGTGTTGAAAGTATAGGGGCTAAATTGCAAATATGTCAAAATATATGTTTTTGGATTGAATTGAATATGTGAGTTAGTAAATAGCTGAATTTGATTTAATTTAGATAAAGACGATCGAATCCCGGAACTTGATCGGGGAAAACGAAAAATAGACGAGTAGATACGGGATTACGAGGTAAGTTCGTATAATGAAATTTAATGTGTTTATGTTTATAATTGTTGTTAATGGAATATATGACATATTAGTTGATTGAATAGCCTATTTGGATGTATACATATGAAATTGAAATGAAATTGTTACAAGTGAGAAATAAATACCAAGCCCCTTTAGAACCGTAGAAGTCGATAGGATACAAGTGACATGTCACTAGGGCTACAGGGTGGTTCGAGCTCCTGCATTTGTTGCGGACTCACCACGTGCTCATGAGCTACAGGTTTATCCTTCGGGATTACATGTTCAGCCTACGGGCTTACCGATTATCCTTCGGGATTATATGTTCAACATCCGGGCTTACTGTACAGGCTCGAAAGAGCATATATGACGTATTGACGGATTACAGGTTATATGTATATACACTGTGTGTGTATCACCCGAGTATCTTTCGATGTTCTTATAGGTTCAACGGGCAATTACCGATACATGTTACATGAAGATTGAATGATATATGTATTACATGTTATATGAGACATGAGAATTACATGGATTATATGGTATAAGTTATATGAAATACATGTACAAGTATTTGAGCAATGATATGATACATGAATGTTGTGGTTGGGACATGAATGAATTTATATGTTACATGAACTAACAAGTGTATACTTGTGAAATAGGCAACTTGAGTATGTGAATTGAATTGGCATTGTTGTTGTAATTATCGCATTGATTCGGTAAGGTTTAATTTCTATATTATACGGACTTACTAAGCTTTAGAAGCTTACTCTGTTCATTTCTTTCACTGTCTTATAGATTCGGAAGCTAGCTCGATAATCAGATGAGTCGGAGATCGCCATCACACTATCTATCAAACTTTGGTACTTTTAAACCTTTTGTAAATGAAATGGTCATGGCATGTATAGGCTAGTACTTTTGTGAACATGATATGTTTTGGTAAATGATCAAGCTATGAATGTGGCTTGGGTCATATGTGTTTATAATCATGTATTAGAGTTGTTCTTTGGCTATATGTGCTTATGGAAAGATATGTGGTTTGATGAGACCATAAGCTCACATAATTTATATATATATATATATATATATATGTGTGGATAAGTGCATGGAAATGGTCATTTAGGCCTTTGAGTTGGTGTGCTTGATTTGTGAATAAATTGAGATAATCCATTTTGTGCTTGAAATTGGTATGTTTTAGGTTGGTAGAATGGCATGAAATGTTGTTGGTTAATGGCTAGTAGAAATGACCCATATTGGGTGGCAAATTTGGCTTAAACCGAGCCTATAACGTGCCACACGGCCAGGGAACACGGGCGTGCGCTTCGACCGTGTGTCCCCTGCACCTTAATGTTTTGGTCAGTTTTGGTACACGGCGTAGACACACGGGCGTGTCTTGTAAATTGAAGCCGTGTGAAATTTGGCAGTATAGTCACACGGTCTGCTCTGTTTTGTACACGGGCGTGTGTGGCAGCCGTGTGATATTTGACAGTTTTGACCACGGGGTAAGGGCACGGGCATGCCTAGGCCGTTGGCGACACACGGCCTAACCCCATGGGCGTGTTGGACAGCCGTGTGGGATAAGTCAGTTTCGACTACGAGCTGAAAGGTTTGGGCGTGTCTGGAGGGACACGGCCGTGTGTGAAGAACACGGGCAAGGGGCACCGCCGTGTGCCCCTAACTTTGAAAATTTTGCAAATTTTCTCCTATCTTTTAGCATGTTTCCAATTAGACTTCCAATAGTTATATGCATTCTTTTATGATCAATTGAAGCATGCTCTGATGATTGATGATACGTGATGAATCTTGATTAAAAAGTTTAAAATTTTTACTGCTCCGGTATATGTTACAAGTCTGGTAATGCCCCTTACCTATTCCGGTGACGGTTATGGGATAGGGGTGTTACACGTATGGTCACACACGTCTGTGTCCCCTACCTGTATTGAATTTCTGGAAAATTATTTTCATTTCGAACCTACAGAGGTTTTCACAAGGCCAAGCACACACCCGTGTCCTTTGCTAGCGTCCACCACATGACCTCGACGTGCCCGTGTGACCTCCCCATGTGAAAAACTTAGGACATTTTGTTTATGATGTCAGCATACCATTTTGGTCACACGGCCACGGGACACGCTCGTGTGTCCAGGCCGTGTGACGTCCTTAAGCTCCAAAAATTACATGCAAGGTTCACACGCCCAACACACATGGCCATGGGGTCTGGCCATATGGCCCTAAGTTAGGCTATTTTCCAAGACATACTTTGCCCCAAAACACATGCAACCATTACCACTTTTAATACCACATCTTAACACACCTTTAAACATCAAAATGACTCATAGCATTCCAATAATTACCTCAAAATACATATATAAACCAATACCATCATTGGCCATATCACATGCCCTTGTTTACAAAATAAGTTATCAAATGACCATTGCCCACATTATGGCCTTCCGAACATGATACTTACCACACCACTAAGTCCTTATACATGCTATAGTCTAAGAATTTATGTCACAATACCAAAAGATTTTGTCGATAGTGTGGGTGATCCTCCGACTCGATCCGATCCTGAGCTGGCTTGACTAAATCTATAAAACAAGGGAAAAAGATAAAGGAGTAAGCTTCAAATGCATAGTAAGCCTATATGCAAATAAATAACATTATGACTTATTTTAATTCAAGCATATAATTCATAGTAAAACTTGAGTTATCATCTATCTCACTTACTCATTCAATCTTACCAATCCTTCACATACACATCCTGAAATTTTGCTTACCCATGCATATACTCATACAACCCTTACTTCTCTATAAAAATTCTCACCTATACATACATTCGCTTACATCCCTACATCTATACATCACATATCACACAAGTCATCTTTTAGCAATTTGAGATGTCGCAACATAGCCATCACCAGCAACCAAGCCTTGCGGCGCTGGTGCGACCACACCATCAAAGCTATCCACAGCATGCGACGGAAAGGAAAAACCCCTATCAAAATCCTGATCTGAACGACCAATCAAAGGTGACAATCGAGCCTTTATCTGTAGACCAGTTGAGTCACGATGATAGCAATAGTAACATCGTTAGGCGAGATGCCCGAATCGATTACAAATCTAACACTGAATGCGGGATCAAAACCCCCTGCCACTACCGCCAAATGGAGGGCGACCACCACGAAGAGAATCCATAAGATTCATTTGAATCGGCACTTTATGAGATGCTCAGAGTTGACCCGATTCATACTCCATAAGCACATCAACGAGCTGTTGAAAAGGGAGAGCTTTCGAGAAAAATGAAGCCAGAGTTATCATGGCATCATAATCTGAAGACAATCTTGCGAAAATGATTTCCACTTTCTCGTCCTCAGAGATAGTATATTTGAAAACTTCCAACAATGCACACATATTCTGTATCTTAGCAACATACTCAGTGACAGACAACATACCTTTCTTCAGGGAGTGCAAATCATGCTTCATACGAGAAAGTTTGGCACCAATGGCTGCAGCAAACATGCGATTCACTATGCTGTACACTTCGCAAGTAATTTTGGCTGTTGTAAAATACAAAAGCAATGAAGAACAAATAGTGGATAATAACCACGAAGTAAGTAACTTATCTTGTTGTTTGTTGAGCGAAGCATCAAGATTCGAGGTGAGAACTCCATCAAGGGAAGCCACAAATTGAGATGGAATAGGCAGCGTACCATTAAGGAAACCTTGCAACTCATAACTCTCAACGATCAGCCGAATATGGTGCTGCCATTGAACGAAGTACCCGTTGTCTAATTTCACAAGGTCATGGCGATGAAAGGATTGGACTAATCGAGAGCCAGAGAAGGACGTGGCGGAAGTGGATTTAGCAGAATTCACCATAAGAGATCAACGACAAGTAACAAACAAACAAAACGCCCAGGTAATTAAGTTACTAATACCATGATAGAATACTAAGAATTAATAGAATGAATATGAATATACAGAAGCTATTGATTGTATTATTGCTTAGTTGAATCTGGATAGAAAGGCTGTATATATACATGAAGAAGAGATAACAGACTTTAACTGCTTTACTAACAACATACCAGCTTGTAACTAACTATAACAAACTGACTACTGACTACTAACTAATACTCTAACAGGGTTCAATGATCAAAAGTGATCATAGAATTTATTATCTTTATTGCAAATATTTACTTCAAGGAATGTATAAAAAATAATTTGGAAAATAATATAAACTTATCTCATATTGTTTGTGTAATACCTTCTACTCGTATTCGACGCCGGAACCAGATATGAGGCATTACCGGACTTAACATACTTAATCATACAAAGTTGGGCCATAATTTTTTTTATTCCAACATAAAAACTTTTCATTCGTATTCATAACATCCCTATTATGGGCATATGAGACCCAAAACATACATATAGAGTGGTTCGGGATTGAACCGGAAGCTTTCAAACACTTAGAATTTTTTTCTCAAAACAGGGCCACACGCTCGTGTGGAAAGGAACACGCCCATGTGGGCAGACCGTGTGGTCACACATGCCCATGTCCCTACTCCATGCAAATTTTATTTTTCATTTTGAACCTGTAGGGGTTTTCACACGGCCTAGCACACACTGTGTATATGGCCCATGTCCCTCACACGGCCATGACACGCCCGTGTCTTAGCCAGTGTGTGAAAACCTTGACATTCTATTTATGACGTCACCAAATATTTTGGATCACATGGCCAAGACACACGCCTGTGTGCTAGGCCATGTGGTGAATTTAATTCTCGCAATTAATGTCCAGACTTCGTACAGCTTAGGCACATACCCATGTCCTGATGCCATGTCCTTTACACGGCTGAGACATACGGCTGTGTCTCTGCCCGTGTGTTTACTACTGGGCATTCTATTTTGCTAAATTTGGATGCAAGGGACACACAGCCTATCAACACGGCCATGGGGCTGATTGTGTGTCACACACGGCCTAGACACACGCTCGTGTGTCACACACGCCTGTGTGTCACACACGCCCGTGTGTCTACCCGTGTGGACAACTATAAGGCTATTTACCAAGTTATTTGCCACCCTGAAAAGCAACCACACTTATACCATTTCCATCAATACATAGCATGACAATAATACACCTCTAATATCCACAATCAAGGCATCTACACCTCAATTTCATACTACGTTCATCATGCATAAACTTCACACATTACTCATTCAATTGTGCAAGCTTGTACTTTCATGATTTTCATCATCATTGAAATAATATAACTTAACTAGTATTGGCCAATTTCAATGGCCATTTACAAAATGAAATAAGTAACATCACTAGCCAACATATTGGCTAACCAATATGACATATCAGAAAATGACCAAGTTCCTATACATGTCATACCCAAAATAATCAAACTTTACTATACCCAAAAGAATAGCTTGATAATGTGAATCGAGCTCCGACGTCCTTATATCCCCGAGCTAGCTTGGCCATACTACAAGAAAAAGGAAAGGAGAGGGAGTAAGCATAAAGCTTAGTAAGTTTGCATGTAATAGATAGCAACATAAAAATCTTGTAATAATATCCACATATTACATTATGAATTAACACATAATTTCCAAGTGAACATTGACATGGCTTACTCATGCCCATTCTTACCGACCACATATCACATACCGGACTCATTTCTCGTGAGTTTCGCATATGTACCTATATCACTCCATCACATAACTTTAGCTTTTTTCATTTTTAACATAAACTTTAATTCTTTTCCCCATTGAACCACTTGGAATATCAAAGGATACTCAAAAAATGTCATACACGTGGTAAGATGCCAAGGCCATATCCCAAATATGGCCTTACATGGGATCACATGTCAATGCTGATACTATATCCCAAATATGGTCTTATACGGGACCTCATATCGATGTCAGCGCTATATCCCAGATATGGCCTTACACGAGATCGTATATCGATGCCATGTCCCAGACATGGTCTTACATGATTTCATATTAAAGCCAGGTCTCAGACGTGGTCTTACATGGAATTACTATTTGAAGCCGATGTCATATCCCAGATATGATCTTAAACGAGATGTCAATTTGGTGCCGATGCCATATCCCAGATATGGTCTTATATAAGACCTTATTTATTTAATGTCGTGACAAGGGTATCCTTTCTATTCCTAAGGTTCAACTGATACTTCGATATAGCATAACTTCATCATTTCTTCATCAAGACCTCATTAACTAATTTCATTAAAAGAATATACATTTCATGCAATATCAAGACTTTAAATACATAATCATAAAATGTTGATTTATTACACACGAACTTACCTCGGTACCAACATATAGATAGTTCTTCAATTTAGTCCACCATCTTGTTCTTTCCTAGGTTTAGGTCCGGACTTCGTGTTTCTTGATCTATAATGACAGTTTTCACTTATTCAATTATCACATTGACTAAAACAACCCATGAATCATACTTTGGCAAAAATATAATTTTGCCCCTAAACTTTTACATATTTGTAAAATGGTCTCTAGGCTCGTATGATGAAAAGTACTCATTTTCTTGGTTACCCAAGCCTAGCCGAACCTATCTTAAGCTTATAATAGCTCACATTTTCCTTCAAATTAGATTTTTACAACACATTGTATCACTTTTACAAATAGGTCCTTTTTAGGTGTTCCCATGAAAAATCACTTAGAGAAAGATGTCCATCATAATCAAACTTCCATATTCCTCCATTAAATATCAAAATACATGCATGTCATACATGGGTAAGTTTTTGAACATGAACCCTAGCTTAAAATATGGCTAGAAATAGCTAAATCGAGCTACGAAGATCTCAAAAATGTAAAGAACATTAAAAACGGGGCTAGGATACACTTAATATCAAGCTTGAAGATGAAAGAAAACCTAGCTATGGCTTCTTGATAATTTTGGCACAAGGGGAAGAAGATGGATACCAATTTTGACTTCTTTTTCCCTTTTTATTAATTTATTAACTAAATGACCAAAATGCCCTTAAGCCCTTCCTTGAGATTTTTCCCTTCCATGTCCATTTTTGTCCATCATGAAATATAATGTTCTAATTACTAAATAAGGACCTCTAATAAATTTTCCAATGCTATTTCATACTTGAAACTTCTAGAATCTCATATTTTGCAATTTTTGTAATTTAGTCCTAAAAGACAAATTGATCACTTAACCATAAAATTTCTTCATGAAATTTTCACACAACCATGCAATCATATCATATACCTCATAAAAACCATAAAACATATATTTCTACTTTGAATTTGTGGTCTCGCAACTACTATTCCGACTAAGCCCTAAATCGAGCTGTTACAGTTTGCCAATAAGATCATAAGGTATTATCCACTCCAAAGAATGATTAATTAGTATAAATCATTAATCATTTTATTTCATGAATAAACTTTTAGCAACATTTTGGACTATCCATCTTCCACTTATCTATTTTTCATTAACAACAATACGTTTCATCCAGTTCTAGGAATGAATAAATAATAAATCATCATTGTTTGCAAATTTACTTCAATATTATTGTGATAAATCAAATGCGTCTATACATTATCCCTTTTCTTTTTAATCAAATCTTGGCAAAATATTCAACCAATATGCACGTGTCAAATGATCTTTGAGTATCACATAAGTATTTTCATTAAAATTATTATAATCACTACTAGCCCATCAAAGACCATGTTCACAACCACAATTATAACTTTGTCATTTTTAAGATTGATTATGCAATGCTACATTCACCCTAGGGAATGAAACAGATCTAATGAGAATTTTTTTCATTATCATAATTTTCTTTCAAAAACTAATCCATAATTTGAAAGAATCTTTTACGTGCTTTCTTACAAAAATTCATGATTAATATCATTATATAGTTCTTAAGCATGTAAGTGAGTTAGTTTAATGGTTAAAAGCTTAATTTATTTTTTAAAGGTCCTATGTTCAATTCCCCACATCTTTGTGATTTTTTTTACCAAACAATTAAATTTCAATACTTGGAGCCCAACAAAATTTTGATGTAAACTAAGAACCTATATCTCTTGAATAAAATCATGTTGATAATGTGTTATTAAATAGTAACAATAATGCAAATAACACAAGAATAATAGATGAGAATAAGAGGAATTTTTATTGTATTTCTCTTCTTTTCTGTCATCATTACAAGTAGTATACTCCCCTATATATATAGGGAGATTAGACTCCTCATTTTCTAATACATAAATAGCAAATGAGTTACAAGAAGATAAAAGATAAAGAGTTAAGGAAGATAAAAGGTGAAAGGTTAAGGAAGATGAAAGGTTGAACATCCACTTAATAGCATTCATAACAAATATTTTTATTAAAAAAATAATTCGGCTCTTTTTGAAAAATTAATTGTCAAACTTAACCCTTTTAAAATATTGAGGGCCAAATTTAACTTTAAAAGAAATAATAACTAAATTGTTTACTGAGTCTTAGCTGGATTGATATGGACATTGTTGCCAATGCAGGAGGATGTGAATTCAAGTGCGCTGAAGGGTATTATCCTCCTATTTATGGGTTGAGAAGGGAAACTACGAGTAGTTTTAGATATTGTGTAAAAAAAAGGTATAAGAAAAATAAATAATAAAATTATTAAAAAATAACTAAAAATATTGACATTAATGAGAAAATCTATCATTATGCCTTTTAAATAATCTACTCCAGGAATCCCAATCCTTAGTGAAAAACTAATATAACGTTTAATATGAGAAAAAAAATCAATACATGGTTTTTTTTCCCAAAAAAAAATGAGATCCCTAAAGATATGATATCATTTGCAACTAAATTTGTTGGCATAAAATGTTTTCTTCATGCATAAAATTAAAATAATTGATTAAAAAAAGAAATATATATATATATATATATATATATATTTCCAGTTTTTGTGTTGAAGTCCGTGAGCCTTATTTTTTTTTTTCCAGTTTTTTCTCCTATGATCTGTTTTGTAAAGGTCATTGCGCTTTATTGTGAGGCAAAGCTTATGGACGTAAACATTGGCTCCTACCAACTTTTTTTTTTTTTTTTAATTTCCCTCCAAACAAAAAAGCTTTTTTTTCATAGATTAGATAGCGATTCAATTTCTGAATATTTAATTTTAATTGGGGTTCATCCGGAATTTGTGTAAATTATTTGGTTTTAGTTCGAGCTATCTCGAATTTTATTTTAAGACATTCAATTAAATATATATATATATATATAATTTTATACTAATATTAATAGAGAATGAAAATAATAAGTAAATCATATTTTATGTAAATTAAAAATATATATAAATATTATTTTCAAAATATTTTTTTTGAAGGGTTAAATTATTTTTGGAGCTTGAACTTGGTTTTTTTCTCATATTAGAATCTGGACTTTTTTTTCGTCTAGATTAAGTTCTAAACTTGACAATTGTTTTTGTATTAGAGCTTGAATGCTTCTTGTTCAAGTTAGCCCTTGAAATTCCTAGAGTTCAGGTCTAATGTGAGAACAAACCTCAATATAGGAATAATTGTCAAGTTCAGAGATTAACTTAAAAAAAATTTAAACTCAATTGTGAGAATAATTACTTAATTCAAGCTTTAATGTGAAAATAATTACCTAATTTAAGCTTGAATGTGGAAAAACCTAAATAGTGAATTAGGCAAGAATAAGCTTGGATATTTCAAAATTTTTGAATTATGATTTGACCGGACTTATAAATTCCTCTATTGAATCAAATTGCATTCATATTAATATATTTTCTGGTGTCACAAATATATTTAATATTTTTTCAAAATTAATAAATTGCATTATAAAAAATTTAGTCTATCCATCTCGTCTCATCGTATTCGTATAGTGTTAAATATTTTTATTCACACCATAAATGGTGGTTCAAAATATTCAAATCTATCAAGGACTGGGTCCGAACTAATCGTACCTGCCATGCCCTGCCCTGCCCTGCCTTCAAACAAAAATAAAGCATATAAAACCAAAACAGAAGAAAAGGAAACGTGAGTTGGACGCAAATGGAGGAAGGCAAGGCAACCAACAGCCCCGGGAATTAGCGGAAGGCTGTGTACACGCAAAACCTCCTATCTCTGCTGTGGATGCCACACGTTCCCCTAATTATCATACGCCACTTGGCTTTCATCTTGCTCTGGCCCTACTTCTACACCAACATTACTTGGCCGATGGATAATAATGATACTATGCCGTCGCTTATCTTGAGAGAGACCCCAATTTTGTAGATCAGAATTAGTTGATTCGTGTTAATATTTTCCTTTTTTCTTTATACTGCTTGGCTTTGATGCATTTGTGTTGTGTCTTTTTACCTATGTTTTCATTATTTGTTTAATTTATTATATTCAAGTAGACAATGGTCTTTGATGCTCCTCATCATTCACAAATTGCGTCTTCCATTTGTCTAAGCACGATGGCTGCACACAAATAAATTTTGGGGCGAAGATGGGTATTGCTTTTATTAAAGCAAGACCAAGAGGCCAAAGAATCCATAGAATGTATATTTAAACACCCCATGCTTTTAGCTATCACATGAGGTGTATATAGTAGCGAATGTAGTAGGCTAGTAAGGCTCGGCTCCTTTAAAATAAAAATTTTTTCATTTCAACTCTTTAAAATTTTTAAAATTTTAAATTAATAAAGGTAAAATTGTATTTTGGTCCTCTTAAAAATGATAAAATTTTGATTTAATCCTTTAAAAATTATATTTTTACTATTATAAAAATTACAATTTAATTTCAGTTCACTGAAAAAATTTTCTAGATTCACCTCGGAGTGTATATATATACAACTATGACATAAAAAAATACTTTTAGCCGGAATGAACTAATTAAATAACTTATATCGCTACAAAATAGATGAATACTCTCGTAGTATGATTGTCAAGTTCAATGTAATACAATGTTTTCTTTGCATATTAGTTGGAGTTAACATAGCTCACTTAAGCAGCGCAAAAGCAGCTTGAGCATGTATTTAAGGATTTCTAATATGGGCCGGCAGTATGTTTAATTTTTTTTGTCTCATATTATAATATTATTATAATATCTAATTTAATTATCATAATTATTTTTATATAACCGCAAATAAATATATTGTTTTACTAGTGAATCTTAATATGTGAAAGTGAGCAGAATCAATTAAAACATAAAATAAAATTCAATGTAGCTATGTCATAATTTATATATACAAACTTATTCATGTAAAAAATATATATATAAAGAAAAGTTATATAAACTGCTAATATACTCAAGATTTGATTTGAAGAAATAATTGTAAATCAAACACCCTATCCGCATTGCTAATAATGATAAACTACCTGAAAAGTAGAATGTTATTATATGAAAATAAATATTTAAAATTCACAAGATAAATAATTATACCTTTCTACATTACTGGATGTTATGTTAGAGTGTTAGTTAAAGAGTTAGGTAGTCAGGCAGTTAGTAGTTATAACTGTGTTTACTTCACTGTATTAAATACGTAACTCATTTCCTTCTTCAATAAGATGAATTCTATTCTTTCTCTATTCTGAGTATCTCAATATGGTATCAGAGCTTAGGTTCTCTTGGCATAAAGATTTTTTTTCTTTCTCTTTGTGTATTAATGGCAACCGACGGTGTTCCTCCAGTTGACACACCTTGTAATTCTACCAATATTGGTGACGCAGTTCATTCTCCTAGTTCTGGTTCTCATGCTTCCTCCACTGTGCACTACTTTTCCAAACATGATACAATCATGCTCAACGAACATAATTTCCTCTTATGGAAACACCAGCTGCTGTTAATTCTTGAGGGCTATGGGCTTGAAAGATTTGTGTTAGGTACGGTTTCTTCTCCTCCTCCTTTCATAACTGGTGATGATGGCCATCTTGTTGAAAATCTAGCATTTGTAGTCCAAAAGAAGCAAGATAAATTCTTGGCTTCTTGGCTTCTGCCTACTGTCACGGATGATGTTTTGGTTCTTCTCACTGCTGCTAAAACAAGTTTTAATATTTGGACTACTATTAGCAGACGGTTTGGTGCCAAGTCTAGTGTCAAACTCTCAAGTATGCGTCATAATTTGTACTTGATCAAGAAGTCGAGTCTTTTAGTTAAAGATTATCTGGCTAAGGTTAAAAGTCTTAGTGATGGTTTGACTGCTGCTGGTAGTCCTGCTACTGAACTGTAAGAGTATGCCCAAAGATCAATCACGAGATGGTTGTGATAACATACTTGATTTATCATGTTTATTAATATAAGGCTTTGCCATTATTATTTCAGTTTCATTTCTGTGTGCATAAATAAACTGTTTTATAATAATGTCCTAAGAATAATATGAGTATTCTTAAAAGATCCTTAGTCAAGTATTATTGTTGGCTAGGACAATAATAATGCATTAAGACTAACATGTAGTTGATTGATGATAAAGAGTTATCATTGATATGGAGTATCAGAATCAATGCATGAATGTGTGTGTTAGAGAACAACATATTGGACTAACCCACTATGAGTATGTTTCTTGGATTATTATGTAATTGTCACAATATTACTCATAGTGATTAATATGTATATGATCCTCATACTTGAGATCATCATCATTCCAACATCGTGAGTTGTATATTTTGATATAGTCAAACGAACACCGTAATTGGTTGTTCTATTAAGACTAATGTTGGATATACCACAATCTATGTAGAGGGATATGGTTGATCAATATAGGATAAGTCCCTCTTACATAATAGGAGTAATATCTCAGGCCACTTGATTGAGTGAGACTAGAAATGCATGGCCATGCTCAAATAAGTTGATATGAGATGTCATACTTATTTGTATATCATAGTCTACTCAAGGTATCAAGAAACATGGGATGGACTATGCAAGTGTGACTATTCCATGACTTGTGTCCATTCCAAGGATATTGGACTTAAGGATTAATGCATGAAAAGTTAATCACAAAAGGTTATGTCGAATCATGACTTCTTGTAACTTAGGTAGCAATGATGCATTGCTAGATGCCACTCATTGTTTGTAATATTAGAATAGTTCTAATATTACTGCTAACGTTACAAGAACCTATAAGGTCACACCCTACGATTGAAATGAACGGTGTAAAACATAGCTGGTATTGTGTCTGGTTGTCACATAAATTAAATTAATTATAGAATTAATTTAATTGGGCAATCAGACTATTGAACATACTGTATGTACAAGGATGTTGTACACATAATCAAGAACATAATTTTCTAATATATGATTTTGGTTCATATATATATAAATTTAAATAAATATAGTTTACCGAAATTTTTATTATAATTAACGTAATTATAATTTTTGGTTAAACGTTATTATATTTATTTTAATGATGACTATTATGATTCGGATTATATATGGTAATAAATATTCGTTATGAATATATACCAATTAATATATACCGAAATTTCTAATATTCGGATTATATATATGGCAAGGGTAAAAAACCCTAAAGTGCTAATATATAGGTAATCCCGAAACTATGTTAAATATAGGTCTAGCAGCCGTCAAAACAATATATCTCTAAAAATAGTTTTCTGGAATATTACTGTTCGTTGTTAATTGGGTGGACTACGTAGAGGCCGACATCGGAAAAGGTTACGGCTTGGTTCGATAGTGCTTCAGGATTCCCGTTGCCTTGGCGTCGCAGTCTACTCAGATTGAAATTTTGGTAATTTTGAAACCTTTATCACCCCGATTCGTTCCTTACACATGGATCCATAGTATGGATCGCCGGAAAAATTTTATTATTCTAATTTTCCGCTGCGCCTTGGAGGCACCGGCGTTCCTACAGTGGTATCAGAGCCACTTGTGTAATACGAACTCGGGTTTAAATACTTGGGTGATGCAAATTGTATGAGATACATGTTTTATTTTTATTTTACTTTTCCTGTTTAAATCGTTTAAGTGAAATCTGATAACTGTTCCTTTCGATAAGTGATTAAATGTTAATCATGGTGTTATGGCCTATTCGGTTTTATGTTATTACTGTAAACATTAACAAGTCTGTTATGATGTAGCAGCATTTTTTTACAATTTCCAGTAAGAGTTTACTGGCCAGTGGAACAAGAGTTGTTCCGATATAAAACCTCAAGGATTAAAATCCTGAAAACACGATTCAGTTGATAAAAGTAATCAAATTGTGAGGTTTCATTTGACTGAGGTATGCGGTTCGTACCGCTCCTGGTCCATACCGCGGGGGCTCCGCCCCCGCACCCCCGGGGATGGGGATCAGGCGGTTCCGGTTGCGGGCTTTCGGCCCGCTCCCTTTAACCGCCTTTAGATCCCCATCATCTTCCAGTATGTTTTGTAATAAAACTTAATGGGCCATAAAAGGGTTGAAAGGATATTTTAATATGTCACTTAACCAAAACGTTCAATGGTACTTGATATTTTTGAAATGTACGATGTTTGAAATGCATAGTTATAGCCCATTGACCTATTTCATAAAAAGGTTGTAATTTTATAAATACAGCCTGCGTGTCGTGCCTTACTACTATTCTCTTGTATTTCTCTTCTCATCTTACTCCCTCGTATGTAAAACGAGTTTCTAAATTTTGTAATTTGTAAAAATTGCTGCGGAGACTAGACGAGAAGGAAGATGGGCCGACTAGTGTGGATCGACAGCTTGTGAAACGACTTACACCTTTAGGTTCCCTATTGGTTCTCCCATTGGCTTGGGTTGAACCACCATAGTTTATGGGCTATAACTATTGCATTTATTTATTGCTTTACTTATTCATGTATGAGATGCTATGGATGTCTAAAGCATGCAAATTTGGTAATAATAAACCCCATTAATTGATGAGATCAATTAAAAGATTAAATGGACTAAAGTAGACCATAATTAGTGAGATGTAACATTCTAATAAAATCCCTCTATTAGAATATTAAGTCAACATGGCCTTCCAATTTATGCCCTCGTTAAGGCCTCGATCAATACTATGTAGGTTTTGCCAAAGCGAAGTACTAGTATTTATCTTGGTTAAACGCGAAGAATAAACAAGTGATATTCGCTGGTTAAAAATTGGTTAATGACTTAACTAGGTTACTCTAATAGGATTAGAAACCTAGAGGCAAGTAATTTGGATATATCATAAGATGATTAGAACAAGAGTTGTTCACCAAATTGTAGGAGTTACATATGATGTTGTTGCTTACCTAAATAACCATAATCTTGAGAGTAAAGCTAAAGCTGAGTTAAGAGGAGGTGAAATATGGATCCTTGAACCACTAGAAATTCTTTCAAGAAAGTCTTTCCGAAATTAATATATGAGGGTTATTAATTTTGAAATAGTGGGAAACATCATATAATAAAGTCCTTTTAATGATTGATATAAACTTGGTAAATCTATTCACACGCATATTTTATTGTTGTAGATATATTATGGCTGCAAACACTAATACACTCTCATTGCGATCGGTCCTTGAGAAGGACAAATTGAATAGTTTGAACTTTCTTAACTAGTTCCGTAACTTGAGGATTGTCCTCAAACAAGAACGAAAATTATATGTCATTTAAAAATCACTTCCTGATGAACCACCTGCTAATGCCTCGAGGGCTGATAAAGATGCTTACAAGAAGCATCTCGATGATATGGTAGACGTTGGATGTCTTATGCTTGCCACTATGAATCCTGATCTTCAAAAACAACATGAGGATATGGTTGCTTATGATATGATCGAGCACTTGAAAGAACTATATCAAGGGCAAGCAAGGCAAGAGAGGTTCGATATCTCTAAGGCCTTATTCCAATGTAAGCTGGCTGAAGGAAGCCCAGTAGGACCTCATGTCCTTAAGATGATTGGTTATATTGAAAGCCTGTCTAAGCTTGGGTTTCCATTGGGCCAAGAGTTGGCCACTGATGTTATTCTCCAATCGTTGCCGGATAGCTACAGCCAGTTTGTCCTCAATTTCAATATGAATGAAATTGACAAGACTCTACCACAATTGCTCAGTATGTTACGAACTGCTGAAGGCAACATGAAAAAGGTTGGATCCAAGCCCATACTGATGGTCCGTAACAATAAGGGCAAGGGAAAGGCCAAAGTCCCGACAAAGCCCAAGGGCAAAGGTAAGCCCAATCTTGGAAAAGGAAAGGCTACACTGAAACCTAAAGGTGGGGTATCTAAGGAAGGAAACTGTTTTCATTGTGGTGTGACTGGACATTGGAAGCGGAACTACCCTGTCTATCTTGAGGAAATCAAGAAAGCCAAAGCAAGCGGAACGTCTGCTTCAGGTATTTATGTTATTGATATTAATTTATCAACTACTACTTCTTGGGTATTAGATACTGGTTGTGGTTCTCATATTTGTACTTCTGTACAGGGACTACAAAAGAGTAGGACTTTGGCTAGAGGAGATGTGGACCTACGAGTTGGAAATGGAGCAAGAGTTGCTGCATTAGCTGTGGGAACATATACTTTATCTTTGCCTAGTGGACTTGGTTTAATTTTAGAGGATTGTTATTTTGTGCCCAGTTTGACTAAAAACATTATTTCAATTTCTTGTTTAGACAAAATTGGTTTTGAGATAATAATTAAGAATAATTGTTGTTCCTTTTATCTCAATAATGTTTTCTATGGTTCGGCACAATTAATTAATGGCCTCTATATTTTAGATCAAATGAATCCCATTTACAACATAAATACTAAAAGATCTAAAATAAATGACTCAAATCAAACTTACCTTTGGCATTGTCGTTTGGGCCATATAAGTGAGAAACGCATATCCAAACTCCATAAAGATGGTATCTTGGATTCATTTATTTTTGAACAGTTTGAAGTATGTGAATCTTACTTATTAGGAAAAATGACTAAATCTCCTTTTACTGGTAAAAGTGAACGAGCTAGTGATTTATTAGGCTTAATACATTCAGATGTATGTGGACCAATAAATACACAGGCCAGAGGTGGATTTCACTACTTCATTACTTTCACTGATGATTTCAGTAGATATGGATATATTTATCTCATGCGCCATAAGTCTGAGGCCCTTGAAAAGTTCAAGGAATTCAAAAATGAAGTACAAAATCAACTAGGCAAAACTATCAAGACACTTCGATCTGATCGAGGTGGAGAGTATTTGAGCCTAGAGTTTGATGATCTTTTGAAGGAATGTGGAATTGTCTCACAACTTACTCCTCCTGGTACTCCTCAATGGAATGGAGTTTCTGAGAGAAGAAATCGAACTCTGTTAGACATGGTTCGGTCCATGATGAGTCATGCTGATCTACTGACTTCCTTTTGGGGACATGCACTTGAAACAGCTGCTTTCACACTAAATCGTGTTCCATCTAAATCGGTTCAAAAGACGCCATATGAGATGTGGACTGGAAAACGTCTCAGTATGTCTTTTATGAAAATTTAGGGTTGCGAAGCTTATGTTAAACGTCAGACGTCTACTAAGCTTGAACCCAAATCTGAAAGGTGTAATTTTGTGGGGTATTCGAAAGAAACCAAAGGATATTATTTCTTTAATCCCACTGAGAACAAAGTGTTTGTTGCTCGGACTGGTGTCTTTATTGAGAGAGAATTTGTTTCTAGAAAAGGAAGTGGGAGAAAAATTGAACTTGAAGAAATTCGAGAATCACAAGATACCACCGAACCAGAGATAGAACAACAGCAAATTCCACAAGAAATTGAGGAACAAGTAACTGCTGTAGAAACACAACCACCGCGTAGATCTTTAAGAGAACGCCGTACACCTGAGAGATATGGATTTCTCATTACAATGCATGGTGACATTCTTCTTTTAGATCAAGATGAGCCTAGGACTTATCAAGAAGCAGTGACAAGCCCAGACTCTGAGAAATGGCTCGAGGCCATGAGATCTGAGATGGATTCCATGCATGAAAACCAAGTATGGACTTTGGTTGACCCACCCGAAGGAGTTAAACCTATAGGGTGCAAGTGGGTTTTCAAAAAGAAAACTGACATGGATGGTAATGTACAAACATACAAGGGGCGATTAGTCGCTAAAGGTTTTCGTCAAATTCATGGTGTGGACTATGATGAAACTTTTTCTCCTGTAGCTATGTTTAAATCCATCAGGATCTTGCTCGCTGTAGCTGCATTTCATGATTATGAAATCTGGCAGATGGATGTCAAAACAGCTTTCCTTAACGGGAACCTTGAAGAGGATGTGTACATGACACAACCTGAAGGTTTTGTCAATCCAAAGGATGCTAGAAAGATATGTAAGTTACAAAGATCCATTTATGGATTAAAGCAAGCTTCTCGAAGTTGGAATCTTCGTTTTAATGATGCAATCAAAGAGTTTGGTTTTATCAAAAATGAAGATGAGCCATGTGTTTACAAGAAAGTTAGTGGGAGCATAATCACATTCTTGGTACTGTATGTGGATGACATACTTATCATGGGAAATGACATACCTATCTTACAGTCTATTAAGACTTGGTTAGGAAGTTGTTTTTCTATGAAGGACTTGGGCGAAGCCACTTACATCTTAGGAGTCAAGATCTATAGAGATAGATCGAGACGACTACTAGGTCTAAGTCAAAGTACATACATAGACAAAGTATTGAAAAGGTTCAATATGGAAGAATCTAAGAAAGGATTCCTACCTATGAGACATGGTATTTCACTCTCGAAGGAAATGTGTCCTTCAACTCCACAAGAGAGAGAACGCATGAGTAAAATTCCATATGCTTCTGCTATTGGATCTATCATGTATGCCATGTTATGTACCCGTCCAGATGTCTCATATGCCTTAAGTATGACGAGCAGGTACCAAGTAGATCCCGGTGAAAGTCACTGGATCACAGTCAAGAATATCCTTAAGTACTTAAGAAGAACTAAGGATACGTTCCTAATATACGGAGGTAAGGAAGAGTTAAGTGTAAAAGGTTACACTGATGCTAGCTTCCAAACAGACAAGGATGATTCTCGATCGCAATCAAGTTTTGTGTTTTGCCTTAATGGTGGTGCTGTGAGCTGGAAGAGTTCAAAGCAAAGTACAGTAGCCGATTCTACAACAGAGGCCGAGTATATTGCAGCTAGTGAGGCAGCAAAAGAAGCGGTTTGGATCAAAAAGTTCATTACTGAACTAGGGGTTGTGCCTAGCATATCGGATGCTATAGAACTCCGATGTGATAACAATGGAGCTATCGCACAAGCTAAAGAACCCAGATCTCACCAAAGATCCAAACTTATACTTAGGCGCTACCATCTTATTCGAGAGATTATCGATCGAGGAGATGTAGAGATATGCAGAGTACCTACAGATGATAACATTGCTGATCCCTTGACCAAGCCTTTGACATAGCAGAAGCATGATCGTCACACTAAGTCACTTGGTATTAGATATATGAGTGATTGGTCTTAGTGCTAGTGGGAGATTGTAAGAGTATGCCCAAAGATCAATCACGAGATGGTTGTGATAACATACTTGATTTATCATGTTTATTAATATAAGGCTTTGCCATTATTATTTCAGTTTCATTTCTGTGTGCATAAATAAACTGTTTTATAATAATGTCCTAAGAATAATATGAGTATTCTTAAAAGATCCTTAGTCAAGTATTATTGTTGGCTAGGACAATAATAATGCATTAAGACTAACATGTAGTTGATTGATGATAAAAAGTTGTCATTGATATGGAGTATCAGAATCAATGCATGAATGTGTGTGTTAGAGAACAACATATTGGACTGACCCACTATGAGTATGTTTCTTGGATTATTATGTAATTGTCACAATATTACTCATAGTGATTAATATGTATATGATCCTCATACTTGAGATCATCATCATTCCAACATCGTGAGTTGTATATTTTGATATAGTCAAACGAACACCGTAATTGGTTGTTCTATTAAGACTAATGTTGGATATACCACAATCTATGTAGAGGGATATGGTTGATCAATATAGGATAAGTCCCTCCTACATAATAGGAGTAATATCTCAAGCCACTTGATTGAGTGAGACTAAAAATGCATGGCCATGCTCAAATAAGTTGATATGAGATGTCATACTTATTTGTATATCATAGTCTACTCAAGGTATCAAGAAACATGGGATGGACTATGCAAGTGTGACTATTCCATGACTTGTGTCCATTCCAAGGATATTGGACTTAAGGATTAATGCATGAAAAGTTAATCACAAAAGGTTATGTCGAATCATGACTTCTTGTAACTTAGGTAGCAATGATGCATTGCTAGATGCCACTCATTGTTTGTAATATTAGAATAATTCTAATATTACTGCTAACGTTACAAGAACCTATAGAGTCACACCCTACGATTGAAATGAACGGTGTAAAACATAGTTGGTATTGTGTTTGGTTGTCACATGAATTAAATTAATTATAGAATTAATTTAATTGGGCAATCAGACTATTGAACATACTGTATGTACAAGGATGTCGTACACATAATCAAGAACATAATTTTCTAATATATGATTTTGGTTCATATATATATAAATTTAAATAAATATAGTTTACCAAAATTTTTATTATAATTAACGTAATTATAATTTTCGGTTAAACGTTATTATATTTATTTTAATGATGACTATTATGATTCGGATTATATATGGTAATAAATATTCGTTATGAATATATACCAATTAATACAGAGTTATATATATGGCAAGGGTAAAAAACCCTAAAGTGCTAATATATAGGCAATCCCGAAACTATGTTAAATATAGGTCTAGCAGCCGTCAAAACAATATATCTCTGAAAACAGTTTTCTGGAATATTACCGTTCGTTGTTAATTGGGTGGACTACGTAGAGGCCGACATCAGAAAAGGTTGCGGCTTGGTTCGATAGTGCTTCAGGATTCCCGTTGCCTTGGCGTCGCAGTCTACTCAGATTGAAGTTTCGGTAATTTTGAAACCTTTATCACCCCAATTCGTTCCTTACACATGGATCCATAGTATGGATCGTCGGAAAAATTTTATTATTCTAATTTTCCGCTGCACCTTGGAGGCACCGGCGTTCCTACATGAACAAGAATAGGTAAGTGTAATCCTGGCTGGTCTTCCCATTAAATTTGAATCTATTCGCATTCTTGCTTCTGCTAATCCTATAAGTCTTGATTTGGTTACTGAAATGCTTTTGGATTGTGAAGCCCGTTAACTAGCTCTGTTAACTGATGTGCCATTGCAAGTTAACTTAGTTTCTCAACAAAGTAACCAGAATTCCATGAAAGTAAGTTCTGACACTAGCCGTGGTTCGCATCAAGGCCACCGAAACTATAGTTGTGGATGGTCTCGTGGTCATACTCGTGGTTCTAGACGAGGATGGAATCGCTCGAAACCACAATGTCAATTGTGTGGTAAAATAGGGCATATGGTGCAAACGTGTTATCATAGGTTTGATGAAAACTTCTCTAGTCTTGGCTCAACGTCCTCACCTTCTGTCAATTATCATCATCTCAGTGAAGGTCCTACATCTCACTGTTCAACATCTCAGTGTTGTGGAATTTTTTCCAGTCACCTGTGACTTCTTATCTAGTTGTTCGAGTACCACCAGGGTCTTTGTTAACACAGCATTGGTATCCTGATTCGGGTGTAACAAATCATGTCACCCCAACACTGGCCAATCTCACTGACGTTTCTTCCTATACGGGTACTAGTCAAGTATCTATGGGTAATGGTGAGTCTGTTTCCATTAATAATGTAGGCTCTTCGAATGTTTTGGTTAGTTCTAGGTTGTTGCATTTAAGGGATGTGTTGCATGTGTCTACAGTATGTAAGAACTTGATCTCTGTAGGGCAGTTTGCAAAGGATAACAGTGTTTATTTTGAATTTCATCCCATTTTGTGTTTTGTGAAGGATATTCAGACAGGGAATATTCTTCTAGTGGGCCACATGCATGATGGCTTATATTGGTTTGATTTTTCTCGCGGTGATTCATGTCAATCGGGTTCTGTTTATAGTCCAACTTCTTCATTGCTAAATAATATTCAAGCTCATTCCTCTCTTGATCTTGGCATAATAGACTTGGGCATCCCTGTCCTAATGTTCTTACTCGGGTCCTGCGTGCTTGTAATCTTTCATTCAAGAATAGTGATTTACCTCTAAATTCATACCTTGTAAAATTGAAAATCTCATAAGCTACCATTTTTTGCTTCAAAAACAGTGTATTCGACTCCTTTTGAATTAGTAACAACTGATGTTTAGGGTCCATCTCATGTGCTGTCTAGTGGCTATGCATATTATGTTACTTTTGTTGATGTACATAGTAGATTTACATGGCTGTATTTTCTAAAGAACAAATCAGAGGTTTCTCGGTGTTTTGCTCATTTTTACAAGTTGGTTCAAGTTCAGTTTGGTTAGCATATTAAAATGCTACAGACAGATGGAGGAGGTGAATTTCGTTCTCTCTCGACTGAGCTTACTCGGCTTGGTATTCAACATCGAGTCACGTGTCCCCACACTTCGAAACAAAATGAGATTGTTGAGCGTCGTCATCGTCATATAGTTGAAATGGGGTTGACTCTATTAGCTAAGGCTTCTATGCCTTTAAAGTATTGGTCTGATGCATTTTCGCATGCGGTTCATTTAATTAACAGGCTTTCAACTCTGATTTTACAGCATCTTTCTCCTTATGAGAAACTGTACAAAGGTCAACCTGACTATGCTCGGTTGAAGGTGTTTGGCAGTGCTTATTTCCCTCATCTCAGGGCCTTTCAACAGCATAAGTTACAATTTCGTTCCAGCAAGTGTGTTTTTCTTGGTTTTGGGCCTCATCACAAGGGTTATAAGTGTCTTGCTGCTGATGGTCGTATGTTCATCTCTCGTCATGTATTATTTGATGAGCTGGAGTATCCATTTCAAACGGGGTTTTCTTCCTCTCCTGATTCTGAGTTGGTCAGGTTTAGTCATCAGTATTCTCCTGTACATGTGGTTGTAATGTCTAGCTCAGGATCTCATGTGTCTTGTCTTCGAACAGGTGGTCTTGGTTCAGTTTCGTCTCCTGCTTTTTCTGATTTGGGTTCTCCTGGTTTAGGCTTTTCTTCTAGGGTAGTTTCTGCTGATGTACCTGGTCCAGCAACTCATGTGCAGTCTTCTTCTTCTGATATACCAGGGGCCACTCATGATCGATCTTCTATCCCAGATGCAACTGGTGCTCGCCCTTCTTCTCCTAGAAATGGTCATCCGATGCAGACACAGCCGAAAAGTAGTATTTTTAAGCCAAAAGTATTTTCTTCTACTTTAGATGAGATGGAGCCTTCCACTATAGCTGAGGCTTTTCAAAGTTCTACTTGGACAGCTACTGCAAAGGCTGAGTTTGATGCTTTGATAGCAAATGGCATGTGGGACCTCGTTCCTCTACTTGTTGGCCGTCGATCGGTTGGCTGCAAGTGGATTTTTAAGATTAAGAATCGTGCTAATGGGTCGGTCGCTAGGTATAAAGGTTGGTTAGTGGTTCAAGGTTATCTCCAGGAGGCTGAGGTAGATTTTTTTGAAACCTTTAGCCTGGTTGTAAAACCGACAACAGTTAGAGTGGTTTTAGCTCTTGCAGTTTCTCGGGCGTGGTCCCTTCGACAGGTGGACGTTAACAACGCCTTTCTAAATGGGGACCTGCATGAGGAGATCTACATGACACAGCCACCTGGGTTTGAACAATATAGTTCTGATGGGCAGCAACTCGTATACAGGTTACGTAAGGCACTTTATGGTCTTAAACAATCCCCTCGTGCTTGGTTTCACAAGTTAAGAGAATTTTTGTTAGCCTCTTAGTTTGTTGCTTCTAAAGCTGATAACTCGCTGTTCATTCGACAGACTGACATTCAGCTTCTTTACATGCTTGTTTATGTTGATGATATTATCATCAATGGTACTGACTTAGGTGACATTGATAGGTTTGTCAAAGCACTTGATGATACTTTTTCCTTGAAAGATTGGGACCACTGACCTATTTCCTTGGTATTGAGGTTACTCGAAATTGGCAGGGTGTTTTCTTAAGTCAACGAAAGGATGTTCTTGACTTACTACGACGTGCCTCCACGGATAGGTCAAATTCATCTCCTACTCCAATGGTGACTTTATGCAAACTGTCTAGGCATGTTGGGACTCCAGTTGACAATGAAAAAATGTTCAGAAGCATCGTTGGTGCCTTGCAGTATGTGGTCATAACAAGACCTGATATTGCGTTTTCTGTCAACAAGGCATGTCAGTTCATGCATAAGCCTTTGGACACTCATTACAAAGCCGTCAAACGAATTCTGAGGTACCTATGAGGAACACTAGATTTTGGGTTACATTTTACTCTAGCCTCGAAGTTACTTCTTGAGGGATATTCTGATGCCAATTGGGCTTCAGACATTGATGATCGCAGGTCGACTTCAGGTTTCTATGTCTTATTAGGAGGAAATCCGGTTTCTTGGAGTAGTCGGAAACAGTCAGTGGTGTCCCGTTCAACAACAAAGGTAGAATACCGGAGCTTGGCTCAAGTCACTGCTGATATGGTGTGGATCAAATCTTTATGTCTGAACTTGGTATTTCCACTCCTCACAAAGCATTGTTGTGGTATGACAACTCAGCTGCAGTTGCTATAGCCAACAATCCTGTAATGCATTCCAAGTTTAAACATGTGGAATTGGATTTATTTTTTGTCAGAGAACGAGTTGCAGATGGCTCCTTCCAAGTTGGTCATATATCAAGCCAAGATCAAGTTGCCGACGTCTTGACTAAGCCTTTGTCAGTTGGCTTGTTTGAAAGGTTCAGAACCAAACTTCGAGTTGTTTCTAAAGCAGAATGAAGTTTACCAGGAGAACGAGACAGATAGGGAAATGTTAGAGTGTTAGTTAAAAAGTTAGGTAGTCAGGTCGTTAGTAGTTATAACTGTGTTTACTTCACTGTATTAAATACGTAACTTATTTCCTTCTTTAATAAGATGAATTCTATTATTTCTCTATTCTGAGTATCTCAGTAGGCATCTATGTAGAGTTTTCTATTCCTTTACAACTGCGTTTATTATGAACATATCCTCGATATTTCAAGACCGCTTTGAGATTCATGACCAGTCTTTCTTCTGCCTTTAATATGAGAAATATGCAGATCACAGATATTTATTAACGAAGGAATATGATTAAGTTTAAGTTGATTCTCTATCACCTCCTGAATCACTTCATTTGTCAATTATTGGTTTGAACCATTATCTTTATCTGTAATTGAAAACAATTGAGTTTCCCTCATGGAAACCCTTTCATATATCTCGTCCAACTCTCCTACAATGACCTTATATACGTCTTTGGATTTTTTAGCAAAAAAACATAATTGATTTATTATACGACAAACATGTAAACTTCTTAAAGCACTTGATTTCTCTTTGTCACCTTCAAGGCTTGACCCATTTTCATGAACTTCATAACATTTATTTGCTTCTTTTTGTCCAACGTTCCAAAATATAGTAACTTGGCATCTCAATAATATTTTTGAAGTGAAAATTTGCCAACACAATATGCCTTTAAATTCAAAAAGGCTACATGCACAACTACCGACTTTATTTCCCAAATCAAGATGACCAAGAAAGCTATCATGAGTATAAAAAGAGTTTGACACTAGGGCGAAGCTAGGAGAGGCGAAGCCAAGAAAGCTTGCATGGGCCCCAGCGCCACCAAAATATAAAATTGTAATTTTGGCCCTTTAAAATTTTGAAAAAATTTAAATTAGTAAAGGTAAAATTGCACTTTGGCCACCCTGAAATTATAAAAATTTAATTTAATCCTTTACAAATTATAAATATATAAACTATAAATAAAATAAAATTTCATCCGGCCCCCCTAAAAATGTGTTCTGGCTTTGCCCCTGCTTGACACCTTATATTCGTATCAAAATTCTACCTTTCTTACCTTTTGCTTTGTGAATTGCTTGCTCTTCACTAGTTCATCTTGAAAAGATTAAATATATTCTTTGTATACACTGATGCTCTATGGTGCTGTATTTTATAACCAATTTTTAGCATCTAAGACTTGTGCCTTGATTCAAAATCTTCTTTTTTTTCCTTGGCATAGTGACTTGCAGTTGCCTCTTCATATTTCACTACAAACTCTTGCAATGTTGTTGAAAAAAAAAAGAATTTATGCTTTCACTCCTTTGGGTAGTGTTCATTCTTATAAAGAAAGTATTTCGATTATACACGGGAATCCAAGAGTTACGAGTCTCGTGCAACCCATAAAGCCATTCATTTTTGCTCTAATTTATTTGTAACGATCAATTCACACCATTTCTTCTCAAACACTTTCACGTTTGATGATTCAATAACGCATCTTTTCAATTCACTTTTAAAAGAGATTTCTTATGATATATATGAGAAAGCTTTTCTAGAAATTTCTTCGTTATATGCCAAAGGCATAAACGATGGTGAGATTTTGGAAACAATTTTTTCACAGTAGCCCCTATTGTTAGCTCTTAATCCATAATTATTGATATCAATGATTTTCCATGCATTGCTTGAAGCCAATTTTCGAATAACTAAATGAAACTTTTCTTAGATTCATCTTGCAACAATGCACAAGTAAATAAAATTGATCAGCAATGATAATTTAATCCTATAAAAGGAGCAAATTGCATGCTATACTTCTTAGTGTTATAAGTGGTGTCAAATGTAATAATATCACCAAAATGCTCATATGCTAACCGAGACCCAGCATCAACCCAAAATAAGTTTACCATATGAGCATCATTGTTACACCGAATTGCATAAATAAAAACTTAAATTCTTAGCTTTCTTTCTCCAAAAATAACTTTAAACGACTTGCCATCTCCAACATCTAATTTTTTTTCTCCTTAAATCTCTAAGATGATTCCAACCATCTCTATTTGAAAATTGTTGGTCTACATTACTAAACAATGCCGCCACTTTTCCTTAATGAATTCCTCTATTAAAATTTTCAACAAAACTCTTAGTTGCCAAAGTCATTTTCTTATGACATGTAAGAAAAGACTGCAACACCCCTAACTCGTATTCGTTGCTGGAATAGGGTTACGAGGCATTACTGATCAATTCACAACACATAACATACAATTTTCATACATATGATTCAAATTCACATAACATTAATCAAACATAAGCATATGGTCCCTTATAAGGCTCTATGAGGCCTTAGAACATGCTTAGAAGAGGTTCGAGACTAAACCGATCACATTTAAAATTTTCTAAAACTTATAAAATTTTCTAAGTTACAGAGGTCACACATCCATGTGAACAGGCCGTGTGACTCACAAGGCTTTAGGCACGCCCGTGTCACAGGCTGTGTGAAAATAGGGTATACATACTATCTTGTACCATACGGTCGACTGGACGCCCGTGTGCCTGGCCGTGTGAAAACTAAAGGGTATACTGACTGTAGGTCACACAGCCAGTCACATGCTCATGTGTCTAGCCCGTGTGCTTATTCGAAATGGCCTTACACGCCTGTATCCAAGTTGTGTGCTCGGCCGTGCCAAACTTGTAGGGTATACTGACTTAAGCTACACGGCCAATCACACGTCCGTGTGTGAGGCCATATGGAGCATACTGACTTAATTTGAATGGCCACACCAGGGGACACACAACCGTGTACCATGAACATGTGTCACACACGGCTGAGACACACGCTTATGTCTCTGCCCGTGTGGACAAAAATAGGCCGAGGCCAATTTACCACCCATTTCTCATACTTTACAAGAACACCAAAATGCACAATTTATATACTCAATTGGCAGCCAATTCAATTCCCAAAACATGCATAAACCTTATAATTTCTCACTGAATTCATACCAAAGAAAATTTAACCGTTTCAACACCATTTACATCATGATCTTCAATTATAATCCATACATTACAAATCAAACTAAAATGCATCATTCCAACAACCAAACCATATCTCAAAGTCATACCATTTCATCATCTTAAAATCATGCCAAACTTACCATTTTTCAAACTATAATACATCATTAGCAACTTAACAAAATACTTATTCACCTAACCATCAAAGTGACTAAATCCTACATGCCAAAACATAAGGCATTATAAACACATCACATATCATATATCATAATTCCCAAAATAAGCCAATTCACATGGCCAAATTCACATCAAACTTTAATTTAAAATAAGCCAATTTACTTAGCTTAGATCACAACTCAAACATACCAAAAATGACACTAGCCTATACATGCCACATACCATTTTTACAAGTATCCAAAAGTACCAAAAAGTTTATTGATAGTGTGGTGACGGTTCCTGATGATCCACGAATTTGAGCTAGCTTCGATACTTTACAAAACAGGGAAAGAACACACAAAGTAAGCTTTAAAAGCTTAGTAAGCCATATACAAATAAATTAACTATATGAACAATAACATAACAATTCAACTATGGAAAGCATGAGTAATCACATGTTCAAGTACTAACTTTCTCGTCTCATCCAGTTAGCCACATATAAAATTTGTTACTTACTTCCTTCTTTGATATTCATATAAACTTATACATACCTAAATCATTTAAATCATTTACACACTCCTTCTTGTATTGACTTTGCCCATTGAATCGTTAAAAATCGTTAAGGATACTCAGAAGTCACATATAGTTTGTACAATGCCATATCCTAGATATAGTCTTACATGGTATCACATATTGATGCCAGCAACCCAGCTATGGTCTTACACAAATCACATAATGATGCAAATGTCCCAAACATGGTCTTACACATAAACACATTTCGGTAATCCTAATGTCATGACATTTGTATCCTATACTATTCCTAAGGTTCGTACGGGGCTTTCGAACGTCATAATTCTGTCGATACTTTCTTGTACCTGATCATTCGACATTCAATGCAATTCAATAACAATTAAACATATATAATTTAATTTAAAGTAATTTATTTACATATGAACTTATGTAACAACCCGATTTTAGCTAAATCAGAACAGTAGTTTTAGAACCACAAATTCAAGGTCGTAATTACAGCATGATATCAAGTATGTGTGAAAATTCTGTGTTTTAATTTTATCGATTGGATGGTTAATTTGATAAAAGGACTAAATCGCGTAAAATGCAAAAGTAGCATGCTATATGTTAAAAGTGTTTGATTGCTATGAAATTAAAATGTGGAAGTTCTTATTATGAAATTAGATCTTGGATAGTGGAAATTGACATGAATAGCCATCCATTATATGCTTATAAATGATATTAAATAAATGTATTTTGGTAATTAGCTAAATAAGTTATAAATTAATAAAACCAAAGTTAAAAATTATGTCATCTTCTCCAATTACAACCGAAAATTAGAAACAGAAATAGGATTTTTGAGCTCTCATGCATTCAGCACTGACAAGTTTGATTGAGGTACAGTTTTAGCTCGATTTTTGATGATTTCTACGTTTTTTAGATTGTTGCTTCGTATTCTAGCTAGCCCATACCTTAGATTTTGAAATTTATAAAGTATTTGAAAGTTTCCATTGATGAATTCTTGAGATTTTGAATGTTTTATGTTAGAAAATAAGTGTTTGATGATAGATATACATGTTTTACAAAGTGATTTTGAGTAAAAATGCATATTAGGGATTATTTGTGAAATATGCAAATTGAGTGGTTGAAATGTGAAATAAATGAAAGTTTTGGGTTGCTAGAGACTCTATAAAAATTTGGCTAGCTTGGGTTTGATGGAAATTGATGTAATTTGTTATTTTTGTGAATAAGGACTAAATTGATAAAAAGTGAAGGTTTAGGGGCTAATGTGTAAAATGCCCAAATGTGTGTTCTTCGATTAAATTTAATGAATAGTTGATTGAGTAAATTAATTTTGAATACATCTAGATCAAGAAAAGAGGAACTTGGACTTAGATCGAGGCAAGAATAAAGTACTCGATTAATCAGCTAATTTCATCGTTTATACGTCCGAGGTAAGTTCGTATGTAATACATATTGTTTTAACAATGTTTATATGTTATGAAATGAATGGAAATGTGAATGTGAAGTATAATTATATGCAAAGATGGTTCGGTGATATGTGGCACTAAATGTATAAGAATAAAATAGCTACGGCTATATAAATGGCACTAAGTGTGAGACATCTTGAAAGCTTTGGTTGTACATTTGGCACTAAGTGTGCGAGCTCATTGAGTATTTAAAGATTACCGAATGATTTAGTGTATTGAGCAAATAGGTGAAAAATGTGATAGATAAATACAAGAAAGTATAGGTACATATGAAACCTATGTGGTTGATGAAACTTGTGTATGAACTTGAAGGAATGGTACAAAAATTAATAATGATTCGTGATTAAGAATTGAGTAGAGTTATAAATATACTTGATTTGCTAAATTGATTGAATAGCATTTAATTGATGAGTTAATTGTATTATATTACGAACTTACTAAGCTTTAAAGCTTACTGTGTGAAATTTTCTCTATTTTACAGTAAATTAAAGCTAGCTCAGTTAAGAGATCGTCAGAGACTCTATCACACTATCGTGCAACTACTTAGTACCTTTTGAAATTGTACATAACGGTATATGGCATGTATAGGCTATTGATAATATTTTGGTTGTGATTATAACCATGTGATATAGTTTGAAATTGAACATATTTTGATATGTATATATTCGACTTAAGAAATGGTATGTTTGGTTTGGTTGATGATAGGTTGAGTTGTGCTAATAGTTATTTGATATGTGATGTATATATATATGGCCTTATTAATATGGTCATTTTGGTATGGTTGCCTTGTTAGGTAAATACATAGATTACATGGTGGAATGATGTTAGTTTATGGTGAATGAGAAACAGAAATTCATGGTATGATTGTTGAGGTTGATTGATAGTTGAATGGATAGGAAAATACTTGGTTGGATATATGTTAAATTGGTGATTTTGGTATATGATTTTGGTATGCTTTTTTTAGGCAATTGTATTTGGAAATGGTTGATGTTATTATGGTATGAAATGTGTACATTTTGGTTTTATTTTGGCTAGAAATGATGTGTGAATTGATGGTTGGTTTGAGCTTGTAGGGTTGACCCTTTTGGGTGGCAAATTGGCCTTGTAAATGGCCTATTTTTATTCATACGGGCAGAGACATGAGCGTGTGTCTCAGCCATGTCATTTGAGGGTTCAATTCCAATTGAGCCTGGGCACTCCACAAGGCCTCACACACGGGCGTGTGACTGGCCGTGTGGCCAAGTCAGTATACCCTACAAGTTTGGTACAGCTGAGCACACAGCCCAAACACGGGCGCGTGAGGCCATTTCAAATAGGCACACGGGCTGACACACGGGCGTGTGACTGGCTGTGTGACCTAAGTCAGCATACCCTCCAGTTTTCACACAGGTACACGGGTGTGCAGTCAGCCGTGTGACCTAAGTTAGTATGTATGCCATGTTTCCACACGACTTGTGACACGAGAGTGTCTAGTGGCTGTGTGAGGCACACAGCCTATTCACACGGGCGTGTGACGTTTAAATGTTAAAAAAATTTACAAGTTTCAAAAACTTTTAAGATCAGTTTAGTCCCGAACCCTCTCTAAAGCATGTCTAAGGTCTCGTAGACCTATATAAGGGATGTTATGTTTGAGAATAAATGATATTTGATTATGATTGATTGTTGAATTGTAATGTGGTTGAATGTTGTGAATTGTTCGGTAATGCCTCTTAACCCTAGTCCGGCGACGGATACGGGTTAGGGGTGTTACAACTTACTTCGGAAATAGGATGAACGTATTGGATCTACTAATTGACAACCTTCGATTTCCCCTGATCTAAATTTGATTTCTTTCTTTCTTGATCTATATAAATTCAAATTTAATTAATTTAATTACCAAATCACTCAATTTCATCCAAAACACACAAATGAGGCATTTTACACATTAGCCCCTATAATTTCACATTTTTGCATTCTAGTCCTTAATTCATAACAACTCAAAATTCACATAATTTCAATGTACCCAAGCTTAGCCAAATTACCAAAGTACCCTTAACAGCCCATATTTCACATTTATTTCACATTTCAACCACTCAATTTGCAAAATTCACAATTTAGTCCTTAAATAGCATTTTCTTCAAAAATCACTTAATAAAACATGAAAATCTATCATTTATTTCTCATAATCCATCATCAAAAAAACAAATAGCTTGAACACTCATCAATGGAAATTCACAAAATCCTCAACCAATTCAAAAATTAAGGCACGGGCTAGCTAGTACTGGGTGCAACGGTTACAAAACATGAAAATCATCAAAAACCGAGCAAAGAACATACCTTAATCAAAGACACAAAGAGCCAAACCCTAAAATGCTCTCCAATGGTGTTTTTATAACTTGAATTTTTGGCAATGGTGGAAAAGATGAACAAAAATCACATTTTGGTTTACTTAATTAATTTAATTGTATAATTACTTAATTACCCTTAATGAAATAACTTAAAAAATCAACTAATATATGCCCATTTATGTCCATCTCCACTAACCATGGTCTAATTACAACATAAGGATTTCACATTAATTGGATTATAACAATTTAAACACTTAAACAATTAGAAAATAACTTTTGCATTTTACGCAATTTAGTCCATTTGTCAAATTAACTACTTAAACGATAAAATTATTTCACGAAACTTTCACACACACACATATAATCACATACTATAAACATAAAAAATAATATTAAAATAATTTTTACAACCTTAGATTTGTGGTTCCAAAACTACTGTTCTGATTTAGCTAAAACCGGGCTGTTACAAAGACACACTCTTAGGACTAATCATAGCATGATTATATTCATTTAAAATTGATTTTGCATCCCACTTCTGAATTTCCTTGGCCTTTGTTATCTTAAAAAAATGCTCCACAACCAGTTCTTAAAGTCGAACATCTATTTTTAGCTGTCTTGACATCATTGTGACTATCATTACTCTCTATAGTTTTTTTCTTGTACCAGCATTCATTACAAAAAAACATAAATTTGACTTACTATTGCATCACTTAGAGAACCTATTTTTCTTGATAAAATATGAATACCAAAACCTTGTTCTCGAGCAAAAGCTTTATAAAAGCTTTCACCCTCATCTAAAGAGTCAAATTGCTTTCCATCAAGTGACTTGAACCGTTCTGTGTTTTTATTGAGAAAAGATTCTCGTTTTCACACTAAAAGAAAGAAAAAAACTATTTTGGTTCTTTATTTGATTCGAATCGTTCAAGCCTACACTTGAAGTAGTTTATGGTATGAGAATAGCAGAGAAGGTTATTCTGTTGAAAGCCAAAATTTTTAACTTTTTCTCTACCGTCATAGTCACTCCCCCTGAAAGTCTTCTTGCCCCCAACTTTGTCAAAAGTTTCGAACAATGAGGTTAATGATACAAACTTCTGTATGGGGTTTATAAAACATCCTCTTTTTCTGGCATGAAAGTTGAACCCATGACCGCATAACCACCGCCAACTGGGGCCCAAGTTATACTTGAACTCATAACTGCATAATCATCATTAACTGGGAGCCCTAATTATACTTGGACTGGTGACCATAAAACCACCATGAATTGGGAGCCCAAGTTACAATGCGACATCTTTTAAGGTGACGGTTTCATCCCCGTATGGTAGATGAAATTTGTGGGTATCTGATCGTCATTGCATCACTATGAACTCAAACATACCTTGAAACTACCATAATGTTTCCCTCAAACACAAAAACAAATAAATCTTTCTCCCTAAATTTCCAACACCCAACACAAATTTTTTTTGGGAAAAACGATCTAAATCCCTAATTAATTTAAAAAAAAACCCACCTTTGTATCTAAATACCTAAATAGTAAAAGAGACGGAGAAAGATAAAGAGAAAAAACCTATTTGGTGTGAATTAGAAAAGAAAAGAAGTTTTAATTTAATCTGAGCCACAATTTTACTTTGATTAAATTCTCTAAAAATGGTGTACCTTAATGAGTTTTACCTTAATCATTTTAAAATCAAACAAGTCAAATTTACTCGAACAAAAGGTATCCATACCTTATGGATAGGTATAAATAATTTTGGAAATATCGATATTTTTAGAAAAATCAAGACTAAAAAGGCATTCTGTTTAAAGAAACCCTAAAAATTATCGATACCATGTTTCTGGTATCGATACTTTTTTGAAAATAATCAATACATTTCTTCAAAACGATACTAAAATAAGATTCTGTTTTAAATAAACCCTACAAAGTATCGATTCGGTATTGATACTCTTTCAGGAAATATCGGTAAAATATTTTTTAAGTATTGATTATTTCATTCCAACGATCACTTAATTAATATTTATGACAAAAAATATTGATACCCTTTTTGGAGTTATCGATACTTGCAGTTGCAGGTGAAATAAATGATCTGGTTTGACATCCCCAATGGACATATTAACTTCACTAACAACCTCAATGGTTGGAAATCTATTAGGGGGTATAAATACTATCTTTCAAAGTCCTACAACACCAAGAAAAGCACTTTCAAGCAAAAATCATTAATCAAATAACCTTAGAGCTTAAATTTTCATATTCTTCTTACATACACTTGCGAGTTTTATCTCTATTCTTTTGCTCAAGTGTATCTCATCGTATTGTTTCTTCGTTTACTCATTGCATCTCTTTGAGAGTGTTTGAAACTTAAAATTTGTGGTAGAAGTTTTAAGGAGTTGTAAGGTTATACATTGTCCTCAAAGGTTGAACAAATTAGTGAATTTGAGAAAATCCTTAATGGTGAAAAGCTAAGGTAGTGGAGTAGGCAATTGGGGCCGAATCACTCTCCATTCTTTGTGTTCATTGTTTCATTCTTGCCTTTACTTTCACCAAATTTTTTAAAAGGCCAATTCACCCCCTCCCTTGGCATTTTCTGTTTACTTCATTGAGCTAACACCTAATATATTATTTATTATAAAATATTATATTGTGTTTGTTTCACTTATAACAAGTTTTAAAAAAATGATTTTTGAAAAATATTTTAAACAACAAAAAATATTTTACACAAAATCATTTAAACACAAAAAAAATTAACATTTTAGAAAAATCAATCTATTTTAAAATCAGGTTTTAGTAAAACAAATATAATCTTAAATACAAATTTATTAATCTTATTTTTATTAATTATTATTTTTAAAGTAATTTCTAGTTAAGTTAGTACTTAATTGTCTTAATTTTATATTATTTTATTGTTGATTTAGTCGATTATATTTTTTTTTTAATTTGAAAAGTAAATATTATTTGATTAAATTAATTCTGAGAATAAAAATAAAACAAAATAAAATAATTTAATTTATTCATTAAAAAAACTATTTTTACATACTGGCAAGTATTATTTTTTAAATACTAGAATGTTTTGCCCGCTCTTGCTCGGCTTCAACTTTCTTAATTTTAATTATAATTATTTATTAAAATAATTAATATAAATTAAATTCTAAACTTTAACAAAATAGAAGAATCAATATTAAAATTTTACCATTATTTTATAGGAAAAAAAATTGAGTGACAACAGATCGCTTTTGGGTTTCTTTTTATATAAATTAATTAATAAAATTATAAATATTGAAATATTAAATTATATAAAAAAATAAAATATGAAGATTATAATATAAGAACGAAAATTAAAATATAATATTTTTATTTATAATAATTAAAAAAAACCTTGGACAGTAGTATAGACACCTAAATGATATATAATATCATAATCTCATAAAATTTAAAAACTATGAATGAGATAATAAATTAAAAAAATAGTTACTTATTTTAATATATTATTCATATTAAATTTAATTATATAACTATTTTTTAAATAATATTTCTCTATTACTTGCCAAAAGAACCTTTCACAAGTTTGAAGTTGTAACCAAACCGCATGAAATATTTAATAAAACTCTCCCACCAAAAAAAAAACAAAACAATAGTAGTTTTTGTTTGCAGTTGTTAATGCTGTTGCTGTTCCTCTGTGTTTAACTTTCATTTTCTCCCCTTCTCTTTCTATCTTCTGTATCATTATTGTTGTTGCTGTTTGTTGCCTTTTTTAACATGCTGATATGATGGAGAGTTAAATTTGATCCAAGGAAGAGAAAGAGAGAGATGGGTTCTTGTGTGTCAAGACCTGAAGGCTCTGTTGGCCCAAAGTTAAGGTCTTCCAAGAAGAATAAGAAGAAGAAGAAGCAGAATCGGAAAAGGAGGAAAAGCTTCGAGAAAAGGGTGTCTAATGGGCTGCCTGACCCATTCTCCGATGAGCTTTGTAGCTGGGATGCTCCATCTGATCATCACTCTTCCTTCTCAAACCCAACTTTTCAAGGTCTTTCCTTCATCTGTTATCAAACCTGTTTTCCTTTTGTCCTTTTTATTTAGCTTTTTGTTTGTAATGTGTTTATGGATTTTCTTTTTCTGGTTGATTTGCTTGGTGGGTTTTGGAGGTTGAGATGCTTTAGGTTGCACGGAGAGTTTCGGGTGTTTAAGGGCCTGATTCTGGTTTTTTTTTTGTTACCAGGAAATGCATGCCTGAATTATAGGTTTAAGACTTAAATGATAGTACTGTTTTCTAAATTCTGATAATTGAGGCCTGCTCTTTAGATGACCAATTGTCATAAGATTTTTCTTCAAAGCATATAGTTTGAGCATATCCCCTAATCTGGGATTTTGATATAAATTGATGCTCTACTTGATCATCACTTCTATCTCAAACCAAACTTTTCAAGGTCTTGCCTTCCTTCTCTCCCTGTTATGAAAACTGGGACTTTTTGTGTGATTTATTTGGCCTTGTGATTGTAACGTGTTTATGAATTTTAATCTTCTGGTTTATTTGCTGGGTGGGTTTTGGGTTTTTAAGAGTGTGGGCCAGGAAATGCATGCCTGAATTATAGGATAAAAAGAAACGTTGTTGGTGGATCCTACTCTTTATTTGGTCAAACGGCATCTGAATTTTCTTCAAAGCATATAATTTGAACTTATTCCTAACACTGGGATTTTTTTTATACAAATTGATGTTTTTTGTGTTTGCTGATTATCAGAGGAAATGTAGACTGATGTGGTTAAAATTTGACTATAATATAAAATTGTAAAAATATAGCAACAGAATTGAAGCATTTGGAACTTTCAGTTTTAATTTTTCTTGACAATGGCAGTAGTTTGATCCATTATAGTTATTTATTTGTGTCTATTCTATTAAGCTTTATCAAATCAGGGTTTAAACCAGTAGCAGATGCGTATGAACTGGTTGGAGTTTCATTAAGTTGGAATTAGCTGCTGCACTGCTCTCATTGGTGGTTTCAGAACTACCATTGTTGTTTCTAAGACTCATAAGCAGTAAGATTTCTTTGAACAGTTTTTTCTTATGATCAAAGTTTGTATGGGAGATTTGGTGAAGAATTTGATGTCCGTTGAACCAGAGTAAATAACAGGCCTTTGGACAAACTTTACAGCTTATCAAGATCGTAGTGTCATTATTTATATTTTCCGTTGACCTTTCTAGTTAAACGCATCCATGTTAAGGATTGTAGTTTGTTAGGTAAGACTTGCATTTTACTTTTAGCAGCTTGATACATAATCTGCTATATAGTACTTGAAGAGGTAGAAACTGGGAAGAGGTTGATGGATATCGATGCATTTTTCCTTGATTTGTTGCTTTTAAGTGTTCGGAAAAAGGGTGTAAATTAATCTCTATATATTAAGATTACATACAGGAATTTGTGAATTACTTATTAAGTTGGTAAAAGTTTAAAGGATGTTTCCTTTTCGATAATAGATATACTACTGCGGTTCTTCATTGTTTACTTTCTGTGAAAAATCAGTCTTTTTTTTTGTATTTTTTCACAAGAGAACACATACATATTTATACACTTAGTTTTAGCCTAACTTAGGAAACTTTACACTAGGAAACAGACTAATTCTAGGGATCTGTACAGCCTTAAAGTTAGGGATAAAATATCATAATTGATATGCCCAAATATTCTTGAAATCTGACACTCCCCCTCAAGCTGGGAAGTGGATATCATCCATTCTCAGCTTGCTTATTAATTTTTGAAACAACTTCCCAGACAATCCTTTGGTAAGTATGTCCGCTAGTTGTTCATCAGTGGACACAAATGGAGTGCAAATTAAGCCACTGTCCAGTTTTTCTTTTATGAAATGTCTGTCAACCTCAACGTGTTTCGTTCGATCATGTTGAACTGGATTATGAGCGATATTGATAGCAGACTTATTATCGCAATATAACTTCATTGGACCTTCCCACTTGATCTTTAAGTCTTCTAAAATAATCTTTAGCCATAACAATTCACAAACTCCAAGAGCCATTGCCCTAAATTCTGCTTCTGCACTAGATCGAGCAACAACGTTTTGTTTTTTACTCTTCCAAGTCACAAGATTACCTCCTAGGAAGGTGCAGTAACCAGAGGTTGATCTTCTATCAACCATAGATCCTGCATAATCTGCATCAGTGTAGGCTTCAAGGGTTAAATTTTCTCCTTTCTTGAATAAGATCCCTTTGCCTGGCGTGCCTTTTAAGTACTGTAGGATCTGATATACTGCTTTAAGATGTGATTCCTTAGGATTGTGCATAAACTGACTTACAACACCTACTGCATAGGCAATATCTGGTCTGGTATGAGACAAATAAATAAGCTTTCCCACAAGCCTTTGATATGACTTTTTACCAACTGCTGCATCTTCTAGTGCATCTCCGAGTTTGTGATTCACCTCTATGGGTGTCTCTACTGGTTTACAACCCAACTTGCCTGTTTCTGTCAGCAAATCAACTATATATTTTTGCTGAGATATGAATATTCCTTCCCGAGAGTGTGCCACCTCAATACCAAGGAAATATTTTAACTTGCCTAATTCTTTGACTTCGAATTCTTTTACTAGGCATTTCTTTAACTTCTCCATTCCTTCTAGATCATCACCAGTTACTATGATGTCATCAACGTAGACTAATAGAGCAGTCACTCCCCCTGAAGATGAGTGTTTCACGAACAGAGTGTGATCTCCTTGACTCTGTTTATACCCTAACTTGATCATTACTTTGGTAAATCTTCCAAACCAAGCCCTTGGAGACTGTTTTAGTCCATACAAAGCCTTTTTTAGTCTGCAAACAACCTGTCCTGTAGTTGGACCGAATCCTGGAGGAACATCCATGTATACTTCCTCTTCTAGGTCACCGTGTAAAAGGGCATTTTTTATGTCAAATTGCTGTAATTTCCAGCCTCGGTTGGCAGCTAGTGACAACAACACTCTTACAGTGTTCATCTTTGCAACAGGAGCGAATGTCTCAAGGTAGTCTATCCCATACATTTGAGTGTACCCTTTAGCAACCAGTCTTGCTTTGTACCTCTCCAAAGAACCATCTGAATTATACTTTACTGTGTATACCCAGCGACATCCCACTGGTTTCTTTCCTTCTGGTAATTTCACTAAGTCCCATGTCTTATTTTTTTTCAAAGCTTCCATTTCAACTTTCATGGCATTTCTCCAATTCTCATCTTCTAATGCCTCAAATACAGTTTTAGGAATGGAAATAGAGTTTAGGCTAGTAAGAAAGGCTTTTTGTCGATGGGACAAGTTTTTGTAAGACATAAATAGGTGCAAGGGATGTTTTGTACATGCTCTAGTTCCCTTTCTAATAGCAATAGGAAAATCATCTAAATCTGTATTATTAGGATTCAAAGTGGGTTCAGCAATTACCTCAGATCGTATAGGAGAAGAGGATGATTGAACTTGCACTGGTGCCTTTTTCCTTGAGTAAACTTGTAAAGGACGAATAGTGTCCTGAATTCCTCTTGGTGATTTTGGTGTACTAGGTTCTGTTTGTGTAGGGGGCATTGTTTCAAGTTGGGCAGGTTGGTTAGTAGGCAAGGTCTGAATGAGGGTGTTTGGTTGCTGGACAGAAGCCGGAATGGGAGTGTTTGGAGTGTTTGGAGCTGGAATGGTGGAAGTATTTGAGTGCTGGACAGTAGCTGGAATGTCAAGAAGAAAAAATTCTTTGTCCTTATCTTCTGTGAATAAAATCTCCCCCTGAAGGTAAGGACGAGTAAAGAAATTTTCTTGTTCAGCAAAGGTAACATCAGCTGTTACAAAAAATTTTTTAGTGGCTGGATGATAGCATTTGTACCCCTTTTGAGTGGAAGAATAACCAATAAAGACACACTTGACAGCCCGTGGGTCAAATTTCCCTCTATTTTGAGAATGAACATGGACAAAGGCAACACAGCCAAATATTTTGGGAGTGAGATTACTGGATGTATTGAAATCAGGAAAAAATTTGGCTAGAACTTGCATAGGACTCTGAGACTCAAGGATCTTTGTAGGCAACCTATTTAACAAATGAGTAGCAGTTAAAACAGCCTCCCCCCAGTATTGTTTAGGGACATTTTTTTGGAACAATAAGGCTCTTGTGATTGCTAAAATGTGACCATTCTTCCTTTCGGCAACACCATTTTGTTGTGGTGTATTTACACAAGATGACTCATGTATAATGCCTCTTTCTTGGAAATATTCTGAGAGGAATTGATTGAAATAATCCTTTGCATTGTCTGACCTAAACCTTTTTATTTCAGTCCCAAATTGTGTTTTGACCATATTGTAAAAGGTGGAAAAAACAGACCTAACATCAGATTTCTGTTTTAAAAGAAATACCCAAGACACACGAGTACAATCATCGATAAAAGATACAAACCACCGAGCTCCCGAAATATTTGAAATAGTGGATGGCCCCCAAACATCACTATGAACAAGAGTAAAAGGAGTGGAAGTTTTTTTATTGCTTACTGGGAAAGAGGTACGTTTATGTTTTGCAAGTTCACAGATATCACAATGAAAATTTTCAATGGTTATTCCTTTGAACAATGAAGGAAACATAATTTTAAGGACTCTAAACGATGGGTGACCGAGGCGAAGGTGATAGAGCCAAATTTGGTTTTTATTGGTTTTAATAGATTCAGAAATGAACATTTCTGAAAAAAACATTTATTGTGTTCCTGAAAAAAACATTTATTGTGACAGAAAACCACTTTACAGTTAGAATCTTTGGTAATTTTTTGAATGGATAAAAGATTGGTAAATAGTTTTGGAACATGAAGAACATTTTTTAGAATAAGGGTTTTGTTTATAACAATATCACCTTGACCGGCTACTGTGATCATAGAACCATCAGTCACTGTTATTTTTCTATTACTAGGACAGGGTGTATATGAAACAAATTTGTGTGAGGAGTGGGTCATGTGGTCTGTAGCTCCTGAGTCAATGACCCAAGAACTTTTGGTGTCTGTATTCAAGGCTTTAGAATTTTGAGAAGAGGATATACCTGAAAAAAACAAACTACAAGTACCTGTTGGAGAAGATTTTTCCAATGACCCGAACAAATTTCTTAACTTCTCAATTTCCTCCTTTTTAAATTCAATCGGCAATTCCTGAGAAATTTTTTCATCTCGCTGACTTGCTGTATTTGCTCGTCCTTGTCCCTTAAATTGTTCACCCTTTTTTGAAAAATTTTTGTTTGTTGTTTGTGGCTTACCATGGAGTTTCCAGCATTGGTTAACAAGAATTTCTGGGCTACTGACTTTGACAGTTTCAGTCATATTGTGTTTAACAAGTTCTATAGACTTGAGGACTGGTTGGGAGACAAGAAAAAAAGGAACAGGCTTAAAGAAATGGGCTAAAAAATCCCAGAAATCGGGCTTAAAGAACAGGCTCTGATACCATGTGAAAAATCAGTCTTTTTTTTTGTATTTTTTCACAAGAGAACACATACATATTTATACACTTAGTTTTAGCCTAACTTAGGAAACTTTACACTAGGAAACAGACTAATTCTAGGGATCTGTACAGCCTTAAAGTTAGGGATAAAATATCATAATTGATATGCCCAAATATTCTTGAAATCTGACACTTTCTGCTATTTGTCATTTTCTTATTTCTTTTTTTGCTGATTTTCTTTTTATCTTTTATTTCTTAATATTGATAATTTCTGCAATTTAGATACTTACTTTCAATCTCTTTTCAACTTTCTCCTAGTTCTTGTTTCTATGCATTAGTTTTCGCAATCAGTGTTTGTTAAGCTGTTGATTTATGATGTGACCTTGGCAGGGAGTGAGGAATTGTGGTTCGATCCAGTTGCCGTATTTGACTCTGACTATGATGAGGATTTTGAAAGTGTTCAGGAGGGTACGGTGTTTTGAAATATTACTCGGACCTCTCATTTAGACTAACTTTTGTTTTACTTGGAGATTATTGGAAATGTTTACCATTCACTATATATGCATCTCCATGTGCAGATGTGTTATCATTAAATGGTCTTGAGGGTGTATCTGTATCCAGTATTTCATCTTTAACAGATGCTAATTGCGGAGACCATTCTTCTTTAGTCTATCATACACAGAAACCGGGGGATGTTAATCCCAGAACAAAATCTGATGGACCTTCAAATGAAGCGAAAGAACCTGTATTCCTTGATGATATTGCCTCTTCCGTGGATGAAGGTCCTGGCAAGGAGGATGGGTTGTTGGATGATTGTGGTATTCTTCCAAGCAATTGTTTACCTTGTCTTGCATCTACTGTTCCATCAATTGAAAAGAGAAAATCACTTAGCTCTAGCCCGTCGAGTGCGAGAAAAAAGCCTGCCTTAAAACTTTCGTTTAAATGGAAAGAAGAGAATGCCAATGCCACTTTATGTGAGTATCAACATTATTTGTTGAACTCTCTAATTTTTAGTCATTTGTGTTCATCATGAACTGTCTTATTGGGAGACTTCAAGATGCATGGTTTTCATTGCTAAGATATTAGAAGAGTTTTCCCACCATAGTAATTGATGCATCTTAACCTTTTGAGTCTCTTAGAAACAAGCAGTATAGTATACAAATGGATTTTTTAAATTTACTCCTTTTCTTCTTTTATTCAGTTTCTTCAAAGATGCTGCTTCAGCGACCGAAAGCAGGTTCTCAGGTGCCCTTTTGCCCTATAGAAAAGAAAATGTTTGATTGTTGGTCTCATATTGATCCAGGTACTTTCAAGGTTCGAGGAGAAAATTATTTTAGGTATGACTATAAAACTTGGTCCCTAATTCATTTATTTAATATATGCCCAAATATTCTCTTTTTTTTTTTTTTGGTGCAAAATTATTGAATACCATGTATGCGACATTTAGAAACTTTTGATCTGTTATTACCATGACGGTTGCCACATTATTTGTTTGTTTGGCAGGGATAAGAAGAAGGATTATGCACCTAACCATGCTGCATATTATCCTTTCGGAGTTGATGTATTCTTATCCCCACGAAAAATAGATCACATAGCTAGATTTGTCGAACTCCCTGTTATTAGTCATTCCGAGAAACTACCATCTATCCTTGTTGTAAATGTTCAGGTATAAAGCTTCTTGTTTTGAAAGAATGTGGTTTTCTTTTTTTGTTATACTTCCCTTGGGATGGAAGTAAGCATGATGTAATGGTCCTTCTTGGCTATGCTACTCTGACTCGATGTAAGTGTCAGACATGGGAATGCGTTAAACTTAGGTATGTTTAACTTTTTTTCAAATTTCCATCTAGTTTAATGCTTACATGTTGTGACAATGCAGATTCCCTTGTATCCTGCTGCACTTTTTCAGAGTGAAACTGATGGAGAAGGGATGAGTTTCGTTCTTTACTTTAAGCTTTCTGACAGTTACTCAAAGGAGCTTCCACTCCACTTTCAAGAAAACTTCAGGGTATGATTGATGCCAAAAGTCTCTTTTCTTCTTCTTTTATAGTAATATGGGAACCTTTATTGACTGGAAATCGAAATAACATCATTCATCGCATAGCTATGGTTAACATCATCCATTGCCAAAAATCTTGAAAATTAGAAAATGGGTTGTTTTAGCCATGAAACTTCACGTGAAAGCTTATGAGACCATATTATGTTATTTAGAAGCCTTAAAAAATGGCATTGGCATGGCTGAAATATAAGATGTGCCAAAACCAACCTAGTTCAGGGCCCTGCCATGCATCCAGGGCCAATCCTGCCTGCATGTGGTTTGCACCCCTGGTTTCTGCTGATTCCTTGCTATCCATACTCATGCATCAAGGCTAAATTTTAATGTCTATATCTTCTTGAAGCTAAATTTTAATGTATATATCTTCTTTTTTAGGACTCAGAAATTTCATTAGGTAATTTTGCTGCTACCGCACCAATCCATAATCCAAGTAGATATATGGTAGCAAAAAAAATTGAGAATACCAAACTGATTCGAAACATAGTGTTTGGTTTGATTTCAGTTCAATTTTTACTGAATTGGGTCCGGTTCAGATATTATTTGCATTTGGTTTGGTTCAGTTTTTGGTTTATAAGTTAAAAGAAATGTAATTATTCGAACCGAACCAAATTTTTTATTTAATTGTGATAAGTTTTTTTTTTTGCAATAGTATAAAAATAAAATTTTTTATTTTAAAACCAGTGAAAATTACATAAAAAATACCGTATGAAAACTCATCTGTGGTATTCAATTTGGTTTGTAAGAAACCAGAATACTGCACATTAACCTCAATTTTTTTTCCGATCCGAATTGAACGGTTATCACCCCTAAGTATCAATGCAAAAATAGCCCCAAATCATAATTTTCTGTTTGATTGTCTTTACTCCTTTATGTTTTTACATTTAGGTAATATCTTCTTACATTCATTCCTTGCTACATTATTTGATCTACAACCAAGTTTACTGAATCCTTATTTCTTTCTCAAAGCAGAGGTTAATTGATGACGAAGTTGAAAAGGTTAAGGGATTCCCTGTGGATACAATTGTTCCATTCCGTGAACGGTTGAAAATATTAGGTCGTATTGCAAATGTGGAAGATCTTCACATGGGTGCGGCAGAGAGGAAGCTTATGCAGGCATACAATGAAAAGCCTTTTCTTTCACGTCCACAGCATGAGTTCTACTTGGTACGTATGCTTGTATGACTTAGGGATGGCAGTAGATATTATAGATTTCAATATTTGCATATATCTAATCCATTTTCCTTCTTTTTATTTATTTATTTAGATATTATGGATTTGTATAGTATTCTAACTTCTGGATATTATAATTACTATACGTAGCGGATGTGGGATATTAACGTTCGGACGTTTATTATTCAAATCTGCTTTGACTTTTTGATAAAGGATTTGGATGTTCGAATTCGCTTTGCTTTTATACATAATGGATTTGGATTTGGATATCTAATCCATTATCCACTTCAGTTCTGAAGTGTTTATTTTTAAGAAATGACTTGCAAAATTCAGATTTTTTAAAATATTCGGTAGATAATGTTATTTAATTCAGATTTGTATTCAGGTTTAAAAGTGGTTTTTCGGATTTAGATATAACAAAAAAAAAAAAAAAAGACCAGAAATGAGCAAGAAGGTTGAAGAAGCTATTAAATTAGAAATGTAGGAAACTTGTATGTACTATAACGGAAATTAACACACATATTTATAGGCAATATTTTTAGCTTAAGCAGATAGAATGATATCTATGGAGGTAGTGTCAAAAGTGGTTGATACCTATCTTACTTGGACTTGGGTATAAGTGTTAGATATAGATTTGTGGCTGACACGGTTGTTATTAATTTTAGTTTGTAACTAGAATCATAAGCTCCAACAATCTACCAATGTTTGAGCGATGTGCTTGATTGGGAGTAAGTTCAGGTAGCAATAGAATTGTGTAGATACATGTGTCACTATGGTTCTTTCTTAGGCTCACCAATTACCCTGAAATTTTGCAGGGAGAAAATTATTTGGAGATCGATATAGATATGCACAGATTCAGTTACATCTCTAGGAAAGGTTTTGATGCATTCCTAGATAGGCTAAAGCTTTGCATCTTAGACGTAGGCCTAACGATACAGGAAAGTTCCTATATCTCATTCAAAACTTCAACTTCCCCCTCCCCCTTTCTCTGAACAAGATTGTTTGATTTTCAGTTTTATCAATGAAATTTACTCACACACAACGTTTGCCTTCTAAAACAGGGGAATAGACCTGAAGAGTTGCCAGAACAGATATTATGTTGTCTACGGTTAAGTGGGATCAACTATATGAGTTACCACCAACTTGGTTTCATTCAAGAGCCTTCTTATGTGAGTGCTGAAAAATGTTGTAATGCTTATAGCTATGATTTAATAAGACGCTAATTCTGGATACATTTCTGAGGTACTAGAATTTCTGAGCTTGATAGCCCCTACTCTGAGACAACAATAAGACTTGTCTTCCCACTCAGACATTTAGAGCTTAGGGTACTACTTCCGGTGCTGAATGTCTGCTGTAATGAATTCAATTCAAGAGGGCTTCAGTTAAAACTTGTCCACTCCGAAGGCAATAAGCGTCATGAGATATGGCACCAAATGATCATGAATTTTTTTTCAGAAAGATAAGAGATCAAAGGTATGGCCTTGGAGATCCTTGTACTCTTATATTGCTGTCCATTGTAATGTCTAGGATTAATTCATTGGATCAAATGCAGTGGTTGAACCCAGGTTTATTTTTCAATATTTTGTGGAAATGAATATTGAGAACATTTACAATTTTCTTATTCTGTACCAATGTTACATGAATTCAGCTGAGTATTAGATGAGGGTACTGTCAATTTTTTCCCAAGTTTTTTCAAGTTTTTGGAGAATGTGTGTTGCGAAGTGCGAACAGAGACAACCCTTGTATTATTTTCCCATTACTTGAGACAACCCTGTTAAAAATACTGTTGTAATGGAAGATTATTTGTTTTTGGGGGGCCAACTTCCTTCTTTAGCTTTCATATGGAGCATAATGCGAAACCTATTTGTGTTTGATGCACATTTCAACATTTTGACTCTAAATCGGTACCAAGCAACCTCATTTTGGTGTGTGTCAATTTATTTCTATATTTGCTTGTCTAGTATCTTAAATTAAATATTATCACTAAATTTAGTTGCTGAGCATAATTAATAATTTTAAAATTTATATTTTTATATTTACATGTATGTTATAAAAAAAATTAGAAATTAGATTATAAATATATATTTATATATGAAAAATGTTTAAAAATAAGATAAATTCAAAATGATACATTGATATTTGTAAAGAACTAAGGCTCTATTTGGTTTTAGGATTTGAGCAAAAAAGAAAATAAGTTTATTTGAAAATTTTAAAAATAATTTTTGTAAAATGAAAATAAGTGAAAAATTGGAAAATAATAAAAAGTTTAAATGAATTGGACCTAATCATATAAATATAAAAAAAAACTATTTTTATTGTAGAAAATAGTTGTTTTTATTATAGAAAATAAATTTTAAAAAAAATAAAAAATAGAAATAGAAACCAAAAATTCATGACATGAATGATAAAGTTTGTGGCGAAGAAGTAATTGGTGAATCATAGGAAGTTGTAGTTTATTAACGCACTTTGATACAAAAAAGGAAAGTGAAAACCTTACAATAAAGCTTATTCATCACCCATATTTATAGTTTGCCCCCCCAAAACAAGCTAATTATCAAACCTGTGTTTCTCAATGAGCTTCTGGAGTTCATTCTTTTTAGCACCCACCAGCCTGCATATTTCTTTGCCTTTCTTAACAAGAACGAAGGTCGGCATTGCTTCAACTTTGAATTGACGAGCCACATCCTGTTCATTTCATTCTTTTGTTAGCTATGTGTTTTCAACCTCACAAATCAGTCATTTTGGAATGTAACAAGATAAATAATAACCTCCAAGGTATCAACATCGATCTTGATGAACTCAACATCAGCATATAAGTTGGCATATTCTTCAATCACCGGTTCCATCCATTTGCAGGGTCCGCACCAGGTCGCCGAGAAATCTATTACCAGCTTTCATCACCACAATTATACCAACATCAATTTAGTACATATAAAATACAGAATGTGGGAAGTAGTATTATATATTTACCAACTTGTTACTTTGCTTGGACGCCTCTAGCTGGGCTCTCCACTGACTCGCCGACTGCATTTCAATGATTTTGGCAGTGGAGGCTTTATTTCCCATTCTTTTTCTTTTGGTTGTAGCTCGATGGAAGGAAGTGACTTTGGGTTGGATTTTTGGGATGTTAGGGAACGCCTTTATATACAGCTCCATGGAGTTTTTATTTTTTTTTTTTGCTACCTCATATTTTCATAATTTCAGAATGATTATACTTTTAGGTAATATCAACAGTTTTTCTCTATTAAAACATTTAATTTATTTCACCCTTTAATTTTATAAAAATATCAAAATAATAGTTGATCATATAATGCGTTTTAGCATACTCAAACTCATGTCCTCCTATATTAACAGCAATATCTATACCAATCGAGTTAATATCCAATCACCCATCTCACACATTTTTGTTTTAGTAATAATTTGAAATCTTAAAATTTGACGGCTAGATGTGTGTTTAGAATATATTCTAAAGTTGGTCAAAAACATTTTGATAAAAAGATAATAATTCTTAAACTTAAAGAAAGAAAAAATGGGAAAATAAATAAATAAATAAATGAAGAGCCAAATATTCGATGCCTAAGAAACTGATTCTGTAATTAAAGAAATATTCGATGTCCTGAAATATGTGTATTCTTCTTAAAGCATCTCTTTCATGTCTATTTACGTTAAATATTCTCTAATTTAATTTTTCAACTTTCATTTTAAGAATTTAGTTTTTTTACAATGTAAGTTGAATGGTTAATATTATTGAAGTTTTTCTATTAAATTAAAATTTATTATACTATTTTTTTGTTATTTGACTACTAAATCAAATTAAAAATTTTGATCATATTAACAATTAAACTCAAAGTGTTAAATTCAAAATATAAAGGAACTAAATTCCTATAAATAAAAATAAGGGGACTAAATTCTAAACGTAAGAAGAGTAAATGGACTTGATGTTGGGAAATCATTTAGAAAATTAGTCAGAGTTGACATAGCGGAATTTAAAGTAAAATTAAAATGAACCTTTATCGTGATATTTAAAGTAATAAATTTGATCAAATTAAGTACTTGTGTTATGAGATTCGGGGAGATGTCCAAATTGCAATAAGTTTTGGGAAGTACTTGGATTTTTCGATCGATTCGAACTACAGTCCAAAGTCTTCAAATTTTCTATCAAATGATCTTCTTTATTATTCTTGAATACATAAAGAGCCCAACTTTCTACCGAATAATCTTTTATGCTATTCTCAAATGCTTGGAGGATGACTCTAACTCAAAAAACTAAACACATGATAAAAGTCGAGATTTGTTTATAAGGAAAGTCAACTTCCTCTATGCAAATATCACAAAATTGAATTATTTTGTATTTTTTTGTTAAGAGAGATAGATTTGTTTATTTCCAAAATTGATAGGGACTGAATGTGTATTTAGTCTCTATTGAGTATTGCTTTTAAGAAGCACTTTTGGACAAAAAAAAAAACTTTTGAGACAAAAACATTTCTAAACAAGTTACTTTTTTAGAAAAGAAAATGCTTCTCCCAAGCTAAAAATGGGCCGAGAAGTATTTTTTTCAGAAGTTGAAAATTTTAGCTTCTCTCTAAAGTATTTTTGGAAAAAAAATATTTTCGAGAAATATTCCTAAACTATGCCTTACTTTAATATGTTATTTGAGTTATTCAAATTATAGAATTTAATTTGGCTCGAACTCAAAACTTGAATTACTTATTCGAATCGACTTAAAAAAATCGAATAACTCAATTTGATCAACTCAAAATTTGAAAATATTTTCAATTTTTCCGAATAAAATTGAATTTTACTCGTCATTTTACTTAAAAAAACATTAGAATTGCATATTATAGTGGAATAGAATGGGTATTTCTTATTTATTACCAAACATGAAGAATACATTTACTTAAATTGAGAAATTTGCCTATGTTAACACCTAATTAATGACAGATAACGGTTTATGAATCATCTTAGAAATGAAAGCTGCCTATTTTGGTTTATATATTTCTAATCTAATATTTAGAAGATCGGAGGACATGCAAGCATAGCCCATGGTCAAAGCTTGTCATAGGCACCAAAGAGCTCAAAGTAATCGGCCACTAAATTGCTGATTACACTTCAACCTTACCATATCTATACTACGTTTACGAGGCATGATTTTTTTTTCAATCTTAATAATAATGGTTAATTTTATTTTTAATTATATAAAAATGCTTAAAATTTGATTTTGATCCTTATACTATGTTAAATTACACATACACGACAAGTGACACTTTCTCATTTTTTTCATTAAATATTTATTAACATCTTTTGTTAATATCCCATGCGTCCCTCAGGGGTGAATCCAAGGGGGTTGGCATGGGCTCCAGTCCCCCCTAAAATGTAAAATTGTTATTTAGGCTCTTGAGATTTTAAAAAAAATTTAAATTGGTAAAGGTAAAGTTGCACTTTGCCCCCCTAAAATTATAAAAAATTTAATTTAATCTTTTAAAAATTATAAATATATAGACTATAAAAAATTAAAATTTCATCTGGCCCCCTACAAAATTGTTCTGGCTTTGCCCCTGCGTCCCCGTACATTTTTTTATCTAATATTTATTAATAAAAATAATTATAAAATTAAATCTATAAATTCAAGATCAACTTAAAATATAAATAATTTTAATAAATATTGAAAAAGAATAAAATATAATATTCATAAAATGTTAATATAATGAGCTGTGCAATAAATTAATATTTAATAAACTTAAATATGACTTGATCGTACCATATTTGTATATCTTTTACTTGAAGATAAAATCTATAGAATATCTCATCCCATATAATTAGTCTAATAACACCATTATTTCTCTGGAAATGATTTTATGACCAGGCTTCAGATTATATTTATAGACATCTCCTATATTTAAACATAAAATCTAATTAAAATTATGATTACATTATTTCGTGTCATTAGTTAATCTAAATATTTTATTTTAATTAAAATGTTGAAGTAAATTTTAAAAATTGTTAACATCGTCAATTTTACTATTTTTTGTAGTATGATTATTGAGTGAGTATTTTTCTTTTAAACTTTAAAAAATTTAACAGAAGAATCTAATTGTGTTAACAATTGGATTTAAATTTTTAAATTCGAAAAATAGTGAAACTAAATTTTTAAAAAATAAAAAATTAAATATTAAATTTTAAATATACAAAGAATACAACAACTTCGAATATATCGTAATTTTTAAATTTTAATTATTTAATTATTAACTTGAAAATTTGTACTTCCTGTTGTCCTATGGTGGATTATTTCCTTATAAAGAAAACATATATTAATACATTAATAATTTGTATCCGGGAAAAAAGAAGGAGCAAAGAATGGATCAGACATTAATTGCTTCAAATTAGACCTTTTCATCGTGCAATTATACTGGCGGCTGACACAAGAATACAAAAATAAGGCGATAAAGCAAGGAGATGCCTGACAAAATCTCTTGCGGCTGATAGAAGTGAGCATCTCAATTCTTTTACGTTGAATATAATTTTTCAACTCATCTTCTGCTTATGAACGTCATCTAGCTCATCAAATATTAATGTCTGGTGTGCTACAACAGGTAATATTTTACCTGAACCCTCACATTTGGCAACAAAATAGATTTTAGAATATTGGTGATACTTATGATAGTTCAGTTTTAATTTGATTATTATTAGTATTGTTGTCGGTGTAAGAGGACGTGGGTTCGAGTATGTTGAAATACATTATCCTCCTTTTTAAGAGTTAGGGAGATGTTATAAATAGTTTAGGTATTGTATAAAAAAATAAATAATTTTTAATTTATCAAATATGAACATTAATGGATTTGAATATTCAACTGATAATTTAATTAATTCATATTTATATTCGGATAATAATATTTAGATTTAATGAATATATTAAATGAATTACAAATTTAGATTTAAATTTTTCTAAAATTACAAGTATTTGACTTGTTTTCATACCTATTAAAGACAATTACTCTTTTTGTAAGGATTAAGGAAATGGTGAATTTGAAGGGAAGATTGTAACACCCCTTACACGTATTTGCGCCGGAATAGGATACGAGGCGTTACCAGATTTAAACACAAACACACATACATTTTCGAGTCATAAATTTCCATCCAAATTTAGAACTTTTCACATTCATTCACATCGTCCTTAAAATGAGCCTACGAGGCCCAAAACATACTTTGCAAGCGGTTTGGGACTAAACCGAGAACTTCTAGAAATTTTACAAACTTATAAAAATTTTGCCCTAAACAGGGGTCACACGCTCGTGTGCGTATAGGACACACCCGTGTCCATACCCCTTGTAACTCTCTGTTTATGACGTCATCAGCCAAATGAAACCATACGGCCAAGCCACATGCCCGTGAGCTAGGCCGTGTGATGAATTAAATTCTCGCAAAAATAGGTGCAGGGGACACATGACTTGTTCACACGCCCATGGGGCTGACCATGTGTTACACACAGCCTAGACACACGCTCGTGTGTCTACCTATGTGGATAATTTTAAGGCTATTTTCCATGCCATTTGCCACCCTCAACTTCACACACATACTTATACACCTCAATAGCATTTAACATGACATTAATTGTGTAACACCCCTTACCTGAGTCCGACGCCGGGACAGGGTACGAGGCATTGCAGGACTTAACCATAACCAACCGTACAAAACCGAGCCATAAAATTTCATTCAATTTAAAACTATTCATACACATGCATATCGTCCCTTATACGGACCTACGAGGACCAAAACAAACATCGGAAGTGGTTCGGGACTAAACCAGAAACCTTGAAACACTTAGAAAATTTTTTATGTTTTGGAGAGCCACACGCCTGTGTGGGTAGGCCGTGTGGACATACACGCCCGTATGGCTTAAGACACGCCCGTGTCTTCAACACGTGTAACTCTCTATTTATGACGTCATTAGCAAAATAGGGTCACACGCCCATGTGCTAGGCCGTGCGGCGAATTTAATTTTCGCATTTAAGGTGTAGACTTCACACGCCCTGGGCACACGCCCGTGTTCCAGGCCGTGCCGTCCACACGGCTGAGACACACGCCCATGTATCTGCCCATGTGCTCCATACTGGGCATTTTGTTTCTCGAAATTAAGTTGCAAGGGACACACACCTATTTACATGCCCATAGAGCTGACCGTGTGTCACACACGGCCTAGACACACGCCCGTGTGTCTACCCGTGTGGAAAAAAATAAGGCTATTTACCAAGCCACTTGCCTCCCTGAAACTCATACACTCCAATACCAATTCATAGGCACAAATCACAGCATTCTAAGGCAACCACAATATCCACAACCAAGACATCAACACATCAGTCTCATGCCAATTCTATCACACTCAAACCAACACATACTTGTCAACCCAATCATGCAATTTACTACATCTAAGAAATGCCTCATCATTTGATTAAACTTATAAGCAACATTAGCCAATTTTCCATGGCCTTATACAAAATGAATCAATTATCATCATAAGCCAACACATTTGGCTAAACCAATATGACATATAACAAAAAGACCAAGTCCCTATACATGCCATACTCAAAATGTTGAGACTAGCTATACCCAAATGTTTCAATTAATAGTGTGATCAAGTCTGCGACGTACTTCGATCCTCGAGCTAGCCTGGCGATACTATAAGAAAATGGAAAAGAGAGGGGAGTAAGCATAATGCTTAGTAAGTTTGCATGTAAATAAATAACAATATTAACCATTCATTATTATACACATATCATAGTATAATTTATCACAATGTCATCAAGTATCATAAATACGTTTAAAATCATATCATTTACATAATGTATGATAAGACTCATGATCATAATTCATTCATTCATTCAGTTCTTACCGAGGTCTCATCAATTCATAATCTCGATACTTATGAGTGTAATGTACATACCTATACCCTTTCAACATGATCATACCTTGTCATTTCTTTGACATTATTTTTGGGTTACCCGTTGAACTACTTGGAATACTAGAGGATACCCAGGAAATCTCATACACATAGTAAGATGCCAATGCCATATCCCAGATATGATCTTATATGGGATCATATATCGATGCCGATAGCCTAGCTATGGTCTTACATGATATCTCATATCGATGCCATATCACAGATATGGTCTTATACGAAGTCTTATTTCGAAGCCATGTCCCAGACGTGGTCTTACACGAAATCACATGCTAAAGCCATATCCCAGATATGGTTTTATACAGGATCTCAATAACCGTAATGTCATGACATTTATATCCTGTCTATTTCTAAGGTTTAACTAGGATTTCGAGGTATCAAATCTTCATCGAATCATCATCGAGTCATCATTAATCAAATTCACAAAAACAATTATACAATTCATGTAATATTAAAGCATTAAATACATAATAATATAATGTTGCATTATTTACACACAAACTTACCTCAGTACCAAAATATAGCTAACTATTCGATTTAGTCTATAACCTTATTCTTTCCTCAGTTTAGGTCCGAACTCTGTTTTTCTTATTCTATAATAGCAAATTTCACTTATTTAATTATCACATTGTTCAGAACAGTCCAAAAATCATAATTTCGTAAAATTATAGTTTTTCCCCTAAACTTTCACATATTTACAAATTAGTCCCTAGGCTCGTAGAACGAAATGTACTCATTTTATTGTTACCCAAGCCTAGCCGAACCTATCTCATGCTTATAACAACCCACATTTTCTTTCAAATCAAATTTTCACTAGCTATTTTACAACTTTTACAAATAGGTCCTTTTGGATGTTTTTACCGAAAATCACTCAGTAAAAGTCATTTATTTCACATCAAACTTTCATAATCTACCATGAAACATATGCATGTCACACATGGGTAAATTTTTGAACATGAACCTTAGCTCAAATAAATGGTAGAAATAGGTAAATCAGGTTACGAAGACTTCAAAAATGTAAAGATCATTAAAAACGGAGCTATGATGCACTTACTATCAAGCTTGAAAGTTGAAGAAACCTTAGTTATGGTGTCATTGTGATTTTCGGCCAAGAAAGAGAACGATGGAAAAATTTTTTGACTTTATTTTCCCTTTTTATTCTTTTATTAACCAAATGACCAAAATGCCCTTTTAGCCTTTCTTTAAAATTTTACCCTTCTATGTTAATTTTTGTCCAAAAATATAGAAATTGGGTAAATTGCTATTTAAGGACCTCTAATTAAGATTCCAATGCAATCTCATACTTAAAGTTTCTAGAATTTCATATTTTGTAACTTTTGAATTTAGTCCTAAAAGTCAAATTGGACACTTATTCAAAAAATTACTTCATGAAATTTCACACAATCATGCAAACATGTCATAGACTTCAAAATAATCATAAAAAAAATATTTCTACTTTAGATTTGTGGTCTTGAAACCACTATTCCGACTAAGCCCATAATCAGGATGTTACAAATTGACAATCAAACATCCACACATACATTTTCAAGCCATAAATTTCCATCCAAATTTATAACTTTTCACATTCATTCATATCGTCCCTAAAATGAGCCTACGAGGCCCAAAACATACTTTGGAAGCAGTTCAGGACTAAACCGAGAACTTTCAGAAATTTTACAAACTTATAAAAATTTTGCCCTAAACAGGGGTCACATGCCTGTGTGGGTTGGTCGTGTGGTCACACACGCCCGTGTCCATACCCTGTGTAACTCTCTATTATGACATTATCAGCCAAATGAAACCACACGGCCAAGCCACACGCCCGTGTGCTAGGTCGTGTGACAAATTAAATTCTTGCAAAAAAATGTGCAGGGGACACATGGCCTATTCACACGTCCGTGTGTCTACCCATGTGGACAGCTTTAAGGCTATTTTCTAAGCCATTTGCCACCCTCAACTTCACACACATACTTATACACCTCAATAGCATTTAACATGGCATTAATTGACACTCAAACATCCATAACATGGCTTGAACATGGCATTCCTACAACATCAAAGGCATTAACTCATGCATGCACATATAAATAGGTTTACAACCTAATTAGACAATATAAGCCATATGTCAAGGCCAAATACAAATGAATCATTTGGCCATTATAAGCTGACACACTTGGCTAATTAATAATGACACATATTTCAAAGTAATCTAGTCCCTATACATGCCATAGACTTAAAATGCTTGAAAACATTGATACCAAATTGTTAGCTTGATAGTGTGATAGAATCTCCGACAATCTCCAACACGAGCTAGCTTGATGACACTATAAAACATGGGAAAGGAAAGGGGTAAGCTATATAGCTTAGTAAGTTCGCATGAACATAATAGCGACTCTTACGAATCAATTACTAGAACCAACAATATAAACACAAGATAATATAATTTGCTATAAACTCACAGTTATAACTTATTTGGTCGCATTGTTTGCTTTATCGACTTGCAAGCGTAATTTAACACATCTTGACATTAGCCTAACAACCATAATATTTCCCTTATAATAGATTACCAAAATCAATCGATCATTTCAAACCTCATAATAGTCATTGTAACACCCCTTACCTGTAATCGATGCTGGAGTAGGGTATGAGGCATTACAGTACTAAAAGTCATGTAAACCTTTGACTTGAACTCATGAAAATGTGTCCTAATTAAAACTTTTCCAAACAATGTCCTACGAGCCTTCTTATGGGCTTATGAGGCCTAAACCATGGTTTGAAATTAACTAGGGACCATTTCGGGCACTTAAGAAAATTTCCTCAAGAATTAGTAAAAACAGGGCACACGCCCATGTGAAAGGGCAACACGCACGTGTGGCTTCTAAACATGGCTGTGCTAACGGCCCGTGTACCTCACACGGTCTAAGTACACTAGGGACACGCCCGTGCCCCTTGCTCGTGTGGATTTAATTTCTAACTTTGAACCTACAGGGGTTTTCACATGGCCTGGCACACGCTCGTGTGCCCAGCTCGTGCCCCTCACACGGCCAGGACACGCCCGTGTCACAGCCGTGTGCAAAAACCTTGGTATTTTGTTTCTAACGTCATCACTCACACAGTCGTGGGACACACCCGTGTGCTGGTCGTGTTCTCCACACGGTTGAGACACACGGCCATGTCTCATACTCGTGGGAAATCCTGATAGCATTTAATGCTATCCATGCAAAGTGCAGGGGACAAACGGTCGAGCCACACGCCCGTGTGAAGCCCGTGTATCTCACACGGCCTAGATACACGCCCGTGTGTCTACTCGTATGGGTGATATAAGGTTATTTACCAAGCCCTTAGCCACCCTGAAACATATACAAACATAACCCCATTCTTCATACATCATAACATAGCATCAATACTCACTTAAATTTCTATATAGGTGTTCATACATCAACCAATTCTTGTTTAATATGCATTCATAAACTACTAAGCAAAATGGAACAAATTCCATGTAATTCCCTCTCATTTCATTAAGTAAACTTGAATGGTTTAGGCCAATTCTAGAGGCCATTTACAAAATGAAACTTATAAGTATAGATGACTAATACAATTGGCTAACTAAAATGAGTCATGTAACAAAATGACTTAAGACATATACATGCCATAATCAAAAGGACTAACATAGTTATACCAAAATAGATGACTTGATAATGTGACTTTGAGCTCCGACTTTTAATGATCCCTGAGCTAGTACGACAAATATACATGAAAAAGGAAAATTGAGGGAGTAAGCGTAAAATGCTTAGTAAGTTGCATGAAATAAAAATAACAATTATAATCAATAATCATGACTAAATTTTAAAGTATTTAGTACTTCATTTAATTTCTTACTCATACTCATGATTTACACAACCTTAATATTAACTCAATCTCATACCTTTCTCACTTTCTAGAACTAGTAAATTTCGTAACTTTTGTTATCATTACCTCATATCTTAATTGAGAGTACCTATAACACTCATCATAAACCTAAGTCCTTCTCATTAACTCAATCAACTTGAATACTTTCTCTATTAATATACTTAGAATGTCGAAGGATAACTTTAATGCCATTCTCTTGCTAAGATGCCAATGCCATATCCCAGATATGGTCTTACATGGGATCTCAAACTGATGCCGAAGCCATATCCCAGATATGGTCTTACACGGGATCTCATAGGATGCCGATGCCATGTCCCAGACATGGTCTTATACGAGATCCCTCTTAGATGCCCATGCCATGTCCCAAACATGGTCTTATAGGGGATCTATGTCTCATCTAGGTGCCAATGCCATGTCCCGGACATGGTCTTATATGGGACCACATGCCAATGCCAATGCCATGTCCCAGACATGGTCTTATATGGGATCTTAGTTCTATGCCGATGCCATGTCCCAGACATGGTCTTATACGGGACCTACAATTCTTCGATATGGCAACAATATCCTTCATATTCATTTACATTTACTTAGAATTTCTCTTTCATTCCATAGTCATTTCTTATACATTTTATGTCAAGATTCCATAAAATTAACATAGAATACGTAGAAAATTCATTATAATCATTTTCATAATACTTAATGCTAAATTATTACATACAACTTACCTCGGGTTCTCAAAATGTGACAAACGCTCGGTTTAGTCCACCACTTTTCCCTTTCTCTGGTTTTGGTTCGGGCTTCAAGTTTCTTGATCTATGATGGATAGAATTCAATAATTTAATCATCAAATCAATAATAACGACCTTAAATTCACAATTTGACAATTTGACCATTTTGCCCCTAAACTTTGGCAAAATGACCATTTTGCCCTTATGCTCGAAAATTGATTTTTATCAAATTCCTTTATCTCTCACGCCTATCTAAGCCCTTTTATTCATATGACAACTTCAAATGTTCATTATTCATGCATTAACCAAAACAACTTATTTACATACAAATAATTCCTATTTAGGTGTTTTCTATGAACACCCATTTCCAAAAGTTATTTATCAAGCATCCTATATTCATTTTCTTTCATAAAACTCCAATAAATGACCTTTATACTTGCATGGAAAATCTTTAAACTCTCAACAAAAATGCAAAATATACCCCTCAATAGCTTATGCAACAAGAATCTCAAAAGTACAAAAATTATCAAGAAAAATTATCATAATCACTTGCTTATGAGGGCTTGAAGTTGTTGAAATTTTAAGCTCTTAAAACCCCTAAGAATGGTTGATAATTTCAGCAAGAAGGAGAAGAAAAATGATGATGCATGAAAGCTAAGCTATTAGGGATTATTTTATGAATTTTATGACAAAAAATCTCACCGACTTTTGACTTTTCTTTACACTATGGTTAACTTGGCCAGCCATGCTAATCTAAAGGGGCTTATTTGCCCTTTAAAGCCCTCACATTTTATTTCTCTAGTTGATTAACTCAAATTGCTAGAAATCTCAACTTTTGCTTTTTATGCGATTTAGTCCTTTCCCGCGATTAAGCCTTAAATCGTGTAAATTAATTCACTAAAATTTTCACGCACTCTTATAAAAATTCCATAACACATAGAATAATACTAAATAATTTTCTCTAATACTATTTCATACTTAAACCTTCTAAAAATTTATCTTTTGCAAATTAGCCCTTAAAGACAAATTGATCACTTTTTATAAAAATTTCTTCATGGCATTTATCACTATCATGCAACTTATGTCATAAACTTAAGAGTAATCATAAAATGTACTTTCTACCTCAGATTTGTGGTCTCAAAACCACTACTCCGACTAAGCCCTAATTTGGGCTGTTACAGTCATGCACATTCATTATGAGAATTTACGTTTCAAGCAGATTTTTCTTACATCTTTCAATTATTTAAAAGCTCATATATTCTCATACTTCCATAATCTTTTTAATAGATAATTATGTCAATCTTTCCTTTCTCATATCCGTTAAATCACAATTTGTGTGAATATCACATGCTATAACATAACTCATTTTCCCAAATGTCAATTACACGATCGCTAACCAAATTTACCTTGTATTTCATACATTACAAGTATAGGCCAAGAATGACAAGGCTTTCACAAAACATTCTCATGGAAACCATAAATTCACAATATCATGAAATCAATGCCTATAAACTTTATTCGATCTAATATTCATCACATTTCTTTAGCCCATTGAGTTATATAAAATATCATCAAATAACATTACTTTTGCACATTATGTGCTACACATATATAACTATACCTCATATCATTCAATTCATACCTCAACATCACTAAATAAACTCAATTTGGCATAAAATAGATTTATACACAAGTATTTCTCATATCCTGTACATGATACAATGTGAACTCACCAAATTACTTTCATTCGATTTTTACATAGGTTCTGTACGTACCTATAATACTTAATTCAATCATATTTTATTCTCGTCTTGACTGTGCCTGTTGATCATTCGAAATTGTTGAGGATACTCGGAATCACATATAGATAGTATAATGCCATATTCTGGATATGGTCTTATATGTAATCTCACATTGATGCTAATAGCCCAGCTATGGTCTTACACAATTTCTCGAATCGATGCCATGTCCCAGACATGGTCTAACACGTAATATCCTTCCGATGCAATATTCCAGATATGGTCTTACAAGAAATCACATGTCGATGCCATAGCCCAGCTATGGTCTTACATGAAATCATATATCGATGCCATAGCCTAGCTATGGTCTTACACGATTTCTCAAATTGATGCCATGTCCCAGATATGGTCTTACACATAATATCCTTCCGATGCCATATCCCGGATATGGTCTCACAGGAAATCACATGTCAATGCCATAGCCTAGCTATGGTCTTACACGAAATCATATATCGATGCCATAGCCCAGCTATGGTCTTACACGAACCACATTTTGCCATGGTCCAGCCATGGTCTTTCACGACAATATAACTTTTGTCGCTGAATGGAAGTGCTTAACCTTGCGTTTACTTGTTTCGAATATTGAATTTTCATAATTTAACCAATAATCAAAATAAAGTCATAACATCATTCATCAACATAAATAATAAACATTAAAGTTTAACAATACGAACTTACCTCAGAAAAAAAATGGCGAGAAGGACTTAATCGCCAAATTCTTATTTTTCTCCCATTCTAATTTGATTCTCGTTTTTCTCGATCTATAGCATCACATTTAACTTATTTAATCATTATACTATTCAAAACATCCTAAAATCATATTATGGCAAAAATGTAATTTTTGCCCTTAAGTTTCACATTTTTACAATTTAGTCCTTAGGCTTGTAAAATGAAATGTACTCAATTTCTTTGTTATAGCCGAACCTCCTTCATGCTTATAACAGCCCACATTTTTCTTTTATTTCACATTTCTACTACCATTTTATCAACTTTCACAAATAAGTCCTTTTATGAAATTTCATCAAAAATCACTTAGTAAAAGTTGTTAAACAAACATCAAACTTTCATATTCTTCCATTAGACATCAAAACACATGCATGTCACACATGGGTAAATTTTCAAACATGAACCTTACTTCAAAATATGGGTAGAAATAGGTAAATCGGGTTATGAGGACTTCAAAAATGTAAAGAACATTAAAAACGGGGCTAGGGTGCACTTATAAACGAGCTTGAAAGCTTGAAGAAAACCTTAGCTATGGAGACTTGTAAATTTCAACCAAGGAGAGAAGATGGAATTTAGTTTTGACTTGCTTTTCCCTTTTTATTCTTTTGATTAACTAAATAACCAAAATGCCCTTAAAGCCTTTCTTTGAAATTTTTCCTAACCATGCCCATTTTTGTCCATAAAATTAGAAATTGGTCAAATTGCTATTTAAGGACCCCTAATTAAGAATCCAGTGCAATTTCATACTTAAGGCTTCTAGAACTCATATTTCGTAACTTATTCAATTTAGCCCTAAACACCAAGTTGGACACTTTATGCATAAAATTTCTTAACAAAATTTCACACAATCATGGGATCACATCATAGACCATAAAATATCAACAAAATAAACATTTCTATGTTAGATTTGTGGTCCCGAAACCACTACTCCGACTTGGCCCAAGTTCAAGCTATTATAAAGATGATTTTTGGTCTATCTTTAAGGGCTTCTATGCAACGTGTTGAGGGTTTAAAGGTGAAAAAGGGATAAGAAAGAAATAATGATGGGGTTAATTATGATTCTTTAGGTTTGGATTGGAAGGAGGAAGGGGTAGAGTGTACTTTAAATAGAGGAAAGGGTTAAAGGGAGCAAGCTGGGAAAGGAATGGTAGAGAAACTAGGATACATAAGAGCTTGGGTAAAGGAAAGAATATAATTGATGTGGCAGGGGGGAGTAATTAGATGCTATATAGGGTCATAAGAATGGTGATGAGATTTTTCAAAATTGAGGTAAGGTGTTAAGATAAATGCAAGATTTAAGGTTTAAAGTAGATGGGTTCAAAATTTGATATGCAATTTTTTAGTAATAAGGATAAGGGTAGTAGTAGTTGTAGCTATGGAGTGAGTGTAATGGTTGAAGTTAGTTTTTATCAAGGAGAACTTGATGAGGATGTAGAAATAAAGAGAGAAGGCCTGGTAATGAGCTTTTGATCAATTAGTTGTAATCTAAGGATGAATGGAATGGGCAAGGAGAAAAGTTTGAAATTTGTCAGTTTGATTTTGAAGAAAAAGATGGAAAAGGGAGTAAATGTCCTTATTTTTTTGGAGTTTTCAGGTGAGGAGGATGCTGATAAAGATAAAGAAGAGGGTAAAAGGGAGTTGGTGGTTAAGACTATTGGAGGAGATTGTATTGCCAAGATAATTTCATAGGTTGAATTTAAAATGGAGTAATTTGGAGGTGATTGAATCAATTAATAAGAATTTAGAAGGTAATAAGAAGGTAGGTTTTGTGATTTAAACTAAAATGAGATATTGAGTAGTACTAATGAGGTAGTGCAATCCAATTTAGGGAGAGTTGTTAAAAGAGGGAGAAAGAGAGGTGCTAAAATGGGAAGAAGGGGAATGAGAGGTAGGAAAGGGAGTTTGGAAAAAAGGTTGAAAATGATAAGAATTTGGATAAGCTTATATATGTCTTTGATGGAAAAAGAATGGGAAGATGGTGGTGGATGGCATCAAACTGCCACCCAACAATCATGATTATAATAAGTTTGAACTATCAAGGTCTTTGGCCAGCCTTGACAATTCAAGTTTTGAGGAGGTTGAGAAGAAAATATGATCTAGATTTTATTTTTTTATTAAGACAAAAAATAATAAAGTAAATGTGAAGATAGTTAAGAGGGTAGCTACAATGGATGTGGTATGGATTGTGGATTCTATAAGAATTGAAGGAGGTATGGTAAAAGGATTATGATATGTGTATTTGACACAACAATAAGAATGTAATTGATTGTAACACCCTAATTTTTGAGATTTTTTAGGATTTTTGTGATCTTGTGTGAATTTTAGATTATGCTTGTCTGGACGTGCTAAATTATGGTTAAGTGTGTTAGTGGGCATTTAGAAGGCCCAAGCTTAAGTGAGAACCCGGTAGAGTTTTAAAATTTTAGACTTAAAATAAGAGGGGCTTTGGCTGAGTGGGCTTTTAAACAAAAAGTTGGGAAAATAAAGCATGGAAGAGTCAGTGGTAGAATGGCAGAAGTAGCGCCACTTAACGCCTAGAGGGAAGGCGTGTAGAGCTATGGAGAACTGGGGTTCGAATCCAGGTAGTCGCAGGGTGTTATTTATTTTTATACTCATGTAATGTGAGTGTTGAAATTCAAAGTAAACTCTGAAGGAGGGAGTCTGAAGTGTTCAGGAGATTGGGTTAAGGAGGGATAAGGGGAGAAATTATAGGAGTTTTGAATAGGGGAGTGTGTTGGCCAAATAGAGGATTGAAGTGGCCAATCGGCTAGGGCCTGTAGGAGGTCTTGTTTTGGCAATTAGGAGGGGTATGTGCCGACACCTTGAGGGGTTAGTTTTTGGCTAGATTGCTCTCTTTTGTACCGATTAGATATAGAACTCTTAGGGTTTTTGCTCTTTCTTTTGCTTTCTCCAATTGATCTAGAAGCCAAAGCCGCAAGCATCCGTCAGTGTGTCGAATTGTCTTAAACCAAACTCTCCTGTCTTCTTTCATCTCTTTTCTTTTCTTCTTATTTCTCTAAACCGAATTCACTTCACCACCTCTCTTTTTAGGCCGAACCTACTTCTTTCTTTTCTACCTTCTTCTTTAATCTATTAGTCGACTATCACTAAAAGTCAAAAACCGAAGTAGTTGTCGTTTTCCTTTGACCGAAACCTCATTCTTTCTTCAATTCACTCGGTCGAATCTCACAACCCCATAACCCTTGTCAAAATCTTCTCTTCATCATACAACTTCTACCTTTCTCTTCTTCATTATACCAGAAGCCGAAACCTCCATATTTATAGTGATTTGGAAACTGAACCTTTAGTTATCTTAGATCTATACTCTGCTCGTACTTTGGGTTAGATCTACAATAGATCTTGAAAAGAAAGGTACTTGGAAACGTTTTGGCAAAGTAATCCTTGGTAAGTGTTTGAAACTCCTTTCCATTCGTTATTTCGAGATTTAAGAAAAGCCAAAAACCCCTATGTGCATAGGGTGGCTGTTGATTGGGGCTAAAAAGAGTTATTGGTTTTACTTATCAGTTTATTGTGTGTTGGTGTGGACTAGAGGCGGCCGATCAAGAAGTATTAGAGGCTTAGATCATTGGAGTGGCTAAATCTAAATCTAGTCATTAGTTTCGACGGAGGTAAGGCTTTTAAGGCCTTAAGTAAGGTTGGCCGAATATAGTAAGTGTGTGTTAGTTGGTTTCATTGATTCATAGTTGATAAGTGTATTCTAAATGACTGTAGGATAATCGTGTGGGAGATTTCGTCAACGTTTGTCGCAAATTAGGTGTGTAAACGAACACCTTCTAGTAGACTAAATCGACAAAAGCTGAAAAGCCAAAATGCCGAAATTCTGGCATTTCGTGGGCTTGCAAGCGTGTGAGTGCTCGTGGGTCGGTTAAGACTGGTAAGATCGGTTGTCGCTGTTGGTAAGGTGGACGTGTGCGCGATTTCGTGCACCTTGGTAAATTAGGGCCTCGAGGGGTTGAATTTGGGCCCAATGTGCTTACGGGCCCATTTGGGTGGAAACAAGCGGTAAGTGGGTTCTGGTAATTTGTATGTTGCGACTGCTAAGACAACTGTGGAATTTGGGCTTTGCGGGTCAAAATAGTTAATGGACACTGTAGGGCCCATTAGGGGTTTTAGGGCCAATAACTCTAAGTTGCTAAAATGGGCAAGATAAGCTACTTGATGATAACTGGACTGTTAATAATTGTAATAAGCATGAAACCCTAAAAATATTTACTAAAATACCCCTTAAGGGTGGAAAATTACTATTTTACCCCAGGTGCAAAATGACCATTATACCCCTAGGGTTAATTTTGACAGAAATGCATGTTATATTTTATCTGTTCACTGTATTCCATGACATGTTTTACTGTTGCATGGGATTGGGTTTTTGATGGAGGAAGTGCTAAGTGGCAATGCCACGTTTACTGATAGGGGCTTTGCCTCGTTTTACTGTTAGTGGTTTGGCCACGTTATATGATTAAGCAACTATGCTGCGACTGTAATGTGTAGGGCTGGGTGGGTTGAGTTATTCCCCACATGGTGTGTAGGGCTGGTAAGGGTGGTGTGTAGGGATGGATTTGGGCTGGGCTTTGCATACATGCATTATTTTTGTTCTGTTACTATAATGGGCCTATGGGCTGCACTGATTACTGAATAGGGCTAAGGCCCAGTTTAACTGAATCTGAATAGGGCTTCGGCCCAGTTAATACTGTATCTGGATAGGGCTTAGGCCCAGTAAAGCTTGAACTGATTTGGGCTCTGGTTGGGTTGACTTTACACACTGAGTTTCCAAACTCACCCCTCTCTTTCATCTATACAGGTGAGCCTTAAGCTAATGGACTTGGAGTTGGAGGGATTCGGAGTGGCCACGACGACTGCATATGGTATTTTTTTAAGTTATTTATTTTCATATTTATTTAAATTATGTTCATTTTAGTTTTTGATTGTAATAAGGTTGCTCTTAAGTATTTTTAATTTGGTTTTATTTCTTATTTATATTTTGATTAAAATGGGTAGATTAAGGCTGCGCGGGTTTTTGATCAAAATTAAACAATATTTTCAAAATGAAACACATGTATTAAATGGATAACAAATAGACGAACAAGATCTAGTAACAAAATAAATTTTAAACTGGTAGTGGATAGGTTGTTTACAAACTAAACCTGGATTTCTTCCCAAACTATAATAACAGTTTTGCAAAACTCACCCTATTTGTAATGACTAAGGAACATGATTAGCCCGCTGTTGATGTGACATACCAGACTTGGTCGTAACGTCTGGGCCGGTTTTGGGGTGTTACATTGATATTACAGTTTGTAATAGAACCACTGGAGAATGTAGTAGTATTTGTTGGGTTTATGGAGCATCAATCTTTGAGGATAGTAATACAGTATGAGAATTTTTAAAGGAGAAGAGTAAGGGAATACAAGGGGCATAGGCTAGTATAGGGGATTTTAATGACGTGGCTAACTATCATCAAAAGGAAGTTGGGGCAAAGAAGGAGAGAAAAAAAGTTGAATGTTTTAAGGAGATGATAAGTTCTTATTATTTGAGTAGATTCATTTTAAAGGGTGGAGGTTTACTTGGCTTAGGACTAGAGAAAATGGTGTTGTGAAAGAAAGATTGGATAGAATTTTGGTGAATGTAGATTGAAAATTTTTATTTCTAAATGTTGTAACTTTTGTCCTCCCAGATATTAAATCAGATCTTTCTCTTTTGGTAGTGAATTTTCTGACTCCAAGGATATGAAGGCTCCAAGAATATTTAAATTTAAAGCAATGGGCTAAGTTTTAAAGATTGTAAGAAGGTGGTGGAAGAAACCTGGAATGGCAATCCAAGTAATAGATGGCAATCTAGTTTAGTGAAAAAAATTGAGGAAATGTAGGAATACATTGAGGGAATAGAGTAGGCAGAAAGTGTTTGTAGATATGATTAGTGAGTGTACTAGGGATATTGTTGTGATACAGAGGATGTGGGAGTGGAGAATGAAAAGGAGAAGCTTTTTGAGTGAAATAAAAAAATTGAAAGAGGCTAGTGAAAGAGAAAAACTTTATTGGTTCCAAAGGGCTACGAGAAATGGGCTAAAATTTGAAGATAAAAATACTATATTTTTTTCACCAAATTGCTAAATAGATGAGGCAACACAATAAAATTTGGAGAGTAAAAAGAGAATCTGGTTGGATTGAGGATTAGAGGGTTATTATTAATAAGTTTGTGGAGTTTTACCAAACATTTTTTGCATCTAAAGGGTGTTATAATGTTTAAAAGGTGTTAAAAAGGGTTCCAAATTTGGTGATGAGATATATAAATGAGCAACTAATAAACGAGGTTCCTGAGGAGGAAATTAGTGAAGCTGTTTTCCAAATTGGCCCTTATAAAGCCCTTAGTCTTGATTAGTTTAGTGGAGTATTTACCAATCTTTTCTGAGTATTATAAAAGTTTATGTAAATGAGGTGAAGGGATTTTTTCAATCAGGGAAAAGGAATGAGGAATATGAAACATAAGTGGTATTAATTCCTCAAGTGAAAGGAGCTGAGAATGTTACACAATATAGACCAATTAGTTTATGTAATGTATGTTATAAGATAGTTTCCAAAATTTTGGTGAATAGATTGAATGTTTACTTGAGAGGAATAATAATTGAGAACAGAGTGCTTTTATAGTTGGACATCAAATCCATGATAATGTGTTGGTTGCTTAAGAAGTTTTTCACCATTTGAGATTAAAAAGGAGAGGTAGAAGAGCAAAATGGTGGTGAAGTTGATTTTAGACAAAGCATATGATAGGGTTGAGTGGAAATTTTTGGATTTTGTTTTGAACAAAATGGGATTTGAAAACGTATGAATTAATTAGATTATGGAGTGTGTAAGTTCAATTTCTTACACTTTGCTTGTAAGTAAGACAAGGAGATCCTAAATGTTCTTATCTTTTCTCTTTTGTGGTTGATGTCCTTTCTAGAAATCTTATTAATAAAGTCTAGTCTAATCAAATTGTTGGGATCAAACTTAGTAGTAGTGTTCTATTTTGTCTCATTTGTGTTTTGTAGATGGTTCCGTGTTTTTTTGGAAACTAACAAAGAAAATTTTAGTAGTCGGTTAATGGAGCTATTGGAGGAGTTTTGTGTAGTTCTAGGGTAGAGGTTAAATTTTGATAAATCTAGTTTGTTGTTTAGTCTAATGCTTTGGAGGTGTTCAAAAACTAGTTGGGGAATAAGATAAAAATTTAAAGTTATCAATAATTCTGGGACATATTTAGGAGTACCAAATTTATGGGGAGGCCTACAAGTCAGGTGTTTGGTGTGATTAAAGATAAAATGATAGCAAAGATGAAGAATTGGAAGCAAATGACTTTATCTACTGGAGGGAAGGAAACATTTATTAAAGCTGTTGTAAGTGCTGTGCCAACCTATCTTATGTTCTATTTTAAGTTCCACAAAAAGTTGTGTGACGAAATGAATTTAACATTAGTCATTATTGGTGGGGAAGTCAATAAGAGAAGGGTTCCATTCATTGGAAAAGTTGGAAAAATATGACTTTTTCTAAATTGGAAAAAAAAATTAGATTTAAGGATATGGAGATTTTCAATTTGACTATGTTAGCTAAGCAAATATAGAGAATAATGCAAGAGCCTAATGCAATATGGGTAAAGGTTTTAAAAGGTATATATTTTCCTAATAATGGATTGATGGAGGCAAAAAAAAGAGGTCATGCTTTGTAGAGTTGGATTAGTTTGATTGAAGGGAAAATTTTCTTGGTTAATGGACTCTAATGGAAAATTATGAATAGGGAATTAGTGGATATTTAAAGAGAAAATAGGTGTTGGAAATTGGGAAAGAATGTTTGAGTTTTCCTGTCAGATTAATACTCCTTATCCTAGGAGAGTGGTTGAATTGATAGTCAAGGAGGAAAGGGTTTGGAACTTATCCAATATTGTTGATTAGTTGGAGGAGGAAGAGGTTGAGCCAATTAAGGAAATCCACATAAGTGGTACTACTGATGAGGATAGGATGGTATGGAAACATCATAAGGAGGTATGTTATACTATTAAGTTTGGGTATAGATTTCTTAAAATCAAATAAGGTAGGCAATAGGTAAGAGTACCTTTTTCTTCTTATTGCATTGAAAAGGACTTTTGGAAGGAATTATGGGCTCTTAAAGTTTTAAATAAGTAGAAAGCTTTTCTTTTTTGTGGAGAACATGCTTTATTGTCTTTTCTATTGGAATTAACCTTTGGAAGAGGAAATGTTGCCCTACCTCTATGTGTGGTTTATGTAGAGGGGATAATGAAAGAGTTGAACATTTATTGTTGGGTTGTGAATTGACTAGAGGGATAAGTTTTGAATGTTCTTATGGGTTAAGGGTTCAGGGAGAAAGGATTATAACTTTTTATTAATGGCTGGTATCTATTTTTGTTATGATAGGCAAAACTAGGAATTGAAAGCTAGAACTTCTTTATTTGTTGGTAAAGTTGGAAAATTCGTTGTAAGGTGATTGTGGCTAGGATGGAGTTAGATATGGAAGGAGATATTTTCAGGACTATGAAAGCTATTGAAGATTTTATTTGTGCTCAAAGGGAGGATGAAGTTTGCAAAGTTCAAAGGATGCCCAAGATTCATATTGGTGATAAGTGCATAAAACCAGTGGAGAATTGGGTAAAAATTAATTGTGATGCTGCTGCAAATGTTTAAGCAAGGAAAGCTGGGATAATGGTGATTGCTAAGGATTGTAAAAGGAGAGTGGTTGATGGAGAGGGACAGAGCTTCAAAGTTGATAATGTTCGTTTTTTTAGGCCTTAGCCATAAAGAAATGGTTGCAATTGGCTATGAAGAATAATTATGAAGAATAATTTTGAGAACCTGGTTATTGAAACTGATTCTTTGGTGAGCAAGGAAATTAATCATTTTGAATTAAGGAGGGTGTAACCTCTACAACCTGACCTAGACATTAGGCTCGAATTTGAAAGATTACATTAGCCACTGAAGTGACCAAGTAGTCAATGTTTTGAAAACAACATTTTAAAACATTTGTTTAATTTAGTAGAAAACTTAGTAACAAATAACTTTAATAATCTTCAAAACCTTAATTAAGATATGGCAACAGAAAAATGATAAGTGGTTGTTTTAAGTAAAAATTAGGGTTTCATGCATAGCTTATGAATAGTCATCACTTATTACCCTAAAATAAAATTAAATGTCATATCAAATAAAATCAAAACCTTAAGCCTCATTCCATAGTATAAAGGAAAACTTTACAATCCTCAAATAATAAAATAAGTCATATAATGAACCTAAATTAATTTGTATTAAAAAGGAAAAATCAGGTTGATACCTTCCAGATGCCGTGTCTAAGTCCTAACTTGGCGGGTTATCTGTAGGAATGAAAATTAATGAGGGGTGGGCTATGACGCTCAGTGTGAGTTCCATCACAAGATAATTAGTGCAACTAATTAGCATATAAATCAAATCACATAGCTTAAATCACATTTAGCAAATTTAATATATCGGAATAATAGAATAGTTTAACAATGTAAAAATAGTTACACATATACCATATTATATTGGAAATTTTAGTAATTCAAGCACATGCTTTACGAATACAAATGGATTTAGCTTAACAGATAAGATACTACCTCACCGCTACACACCGTAAAATTTCCCAAGAACTTGTCCATCTCTACACACTGGGTTGTTGATGAACCACCAAAAGTTACAGGTTAATACACTGACAGATAGTTGTGAATACACAACATAATTACAGATAAAAGTTATTAGATAATGATTGGCAAACCACCAATGTTGCAAGTTAATACATTGTTGAATGGCTGTGAATAAAAAGCATAATTGTAGATAATAGCTTGTAACACCCCAAAATTTTAAGACTTAACTGGGAAAAATCTATAGTAATTAGATTCTGTATCACTGGTTCAGTACTCTACTTCTGTGTTTAAGGTCTGGGGTTCAAATTATATTATCAAAATTTTATTATTTTTAAAACAACCCATAGGCAAGCATTGCCGCTTAAATTCAATTCATTGCGAAATAGTGACAAGAATGAGCCTGCTAGTTCACTGGTTAAGCATCTGTTTGTATTCTGTCTGGTTCTAAGTTTGAATCTCATCATATGCGTTAGAGGGTATTATTCTTGGCTATTGTCAGAAGAAGGTGGTTAACCTTTAAAAGTCTGAAAGTTCTTAATTTTTCTTTCACGTTATTTTTTTCTTTTCTTTTTCTTTCTTTCATTTTTATTTACTTTTTGGTGCTTCGATTCTCTCCAACTTCGGGATAATTCTGCACTGTTGTTAGGTCGACGGAGTATTAAGAGTATGTATTGTTGTCTTCTGTTGTCAATGCAAATTCTGCTGTATCAACGAAAGTTGTTGAAATGGTTTTGTCAAAATAGTTTTACTAAGCGGTGAAATGTTTTTAATTGAACATTTGATTGTCTTGTTTAGGTAATAACATTGCAAAAGACGCTAACCCTCCATGTTAGTACAATATATTACGTCTCAAGCAAGGTGAGTGTGTGAATCGGAGGAGATTAATGTTGAATTTTTTGACATGTTGATGTTATATTACCGTTGTGAAAATGTGGAAATTGATTTGTGAATTTGGTTGTGGAATGATTAATTAGGTTTTGGTTACTATCCGTATTGTTTCTTCGTCAACGAAAACAGGTGCGTAATGATCTTTGTGAGTTTTACAAGTTTAGGGTCATTGGAAATGGTGGCTGTCGACGCCACACGGCCAGGCACACGAGCGTATGGCTAGGCCGTGTGAGCTACACTAGCATATGGTAGGCCGTGCGATCAGCCGTGTAACTCACTATTAGTTGATTTAAGGCTACATAGGCTAGCATATAGGCATGTTTCCAGGCCGTGTAACTTACTGTTTATGGATTAAGTACCACATAGGCCAGCACACAGGCGTGTGCTTAGGCCATGTGAGTCACATGGGCAAGGACACGGCCGTGTGTCCAAGTCGTGTAACTCTTTGTTTCTTGATTGGTAACACACGAGTACACGACATGGGCGTGTAGCAAGCCATGTGGACCACACGGGCAAGGACACGGCCATGTGTCCAGGCTGTGTGGAAGTTAATTGGAGTTTCAAAAACTCATTTTACGACCGTAATCATTATTGTGACTGATATTGAGTATCTATGACTTGATTGATATGAAATGAGATACAATGAGAACCTACTGTTAATGTGTAAGTGATATCTGACTGATAATCTATAAAGGTAATGTGAATTTCTCTATTCTGAATGTGTTTGAAGTGGAAAAGTATGAAGAAGAAAGTATTTTGTTCTGAAATAGTCGTTTAACCACTTCTTGATTGAATCTGAATCTGGCATTTAATGCAAAATATGTTAGCATTTACGATGTGATTCTGTAACGTGTCATACAGACATAGTGTGGTGTGTAGGATGGATGGACATTGAATGTTTTCAATGGTGTGTTGGGTTGGTTGGAGATGGTATGTGGCGGATGGAACTAAGAATTTTTGTTATGAATCTATTCTGCTATCTGACTAAGCATGTTGATAAACTGCTACCGTTCATATGTGTTATCTGAGTATAATTGATCTGTTCTATATCGATATTGTGAATATTGAGAACTATCCGGTATTCTGAATAAGACCACTTTGTGATCGTGTGAAAGCTAAATAACATATTTTCTGTTACGCACTGAGTTCACAAATCACTCTGTTTTGTCTAGCTTTTAGGTAATCCACCAAACTGAACGTGGTCGATGTCACGGTGGCTCGGTCAAATTTATTACCCTGTGACTTTATTATGTTTAAAATGAGATTATGTTAGTATTCTATTATGGATTTATGATGTTTGAGCACTAAGACTTTTCTAGTGACTGTTTGGAGATATGTAATTTGATTGATCTATCCTATGAACTTGTCAATTATTACTTTGATGTTTGTAACTCTCTAAACTCGGTCTGGACGTCTAGGCCAAGGTTAGGGTGTTACATAGCTTCCATATAATATGTGGATGAACCACCGAATTTGTAGATTTATAGTTTTCCAGAAGTTCTTCCATTCCAAAACGTCTAGGCAGGGGTTAGTATGTTTAAAACAGGTCATAGCATAAATGAATATCATGACCATAAATAGTCATATATGGGGGTAGTAATTATATTTTCAACCAGAACATACAATAGCAATACATATGCTTTTCAAAGATTTCATATTATTGTGTCTTAAAGCATGTCACACAAAAATCACGAGTACAAATACAATAGGTATAATTATTCATAGTTCATGTAATATATATTTATGTATATCACACTAATTTAGTCAACTTAATCATGGATGCAATCATTATTCATAACATCAGGGACTTAATTCCATAAATTAAACTGAAAAAAGAGTTTAGGAATCAATCAGGGACTAATTTGAACAAATCACAAAATTTTAGGTCAAAATTTTAAATTCTGAGTTACAAGGGACACAAGGCCATGTGACTAGACTGTGTGGGAAGCCTTGGACCATGTGGAAGGGGGTACACGGCCGTATGGCTAGACCGTGTGGTATTTCAAAAATTCAACCTACAAGGGAGACACGGTAGTGTGACAGGCCGTGTGAAAAATAAACTTTCTAGGTTATCAGAGGAACATCGCGTGTGATGGGGCCATGTGGTTTGCATGCCCATGTGGCTGGTTGTGTGGTTTGTTCTTGGCTCAATTTTTCCTCAAATTTCTTGTAAAAGAACATACACATGTTACCAGAACACACTTCTTTGCTTTTCATTTTTATGGTTGTTAGTTTTATTTCCAATATGAGTAGCTAAACCTTTAAAGGGGTTGGTTGATGGAGATGTAGTGAGTTGATTTTTTGGATGAATTGCTAAATTGTAATAAATTGGACTAATTTGAATGAACCTAAAAAATTAGTATTGATGATCCTAAGGGAACACTTAGGCAAGTGAGATCGAGAGGAGATCTTGTTGGGCACCAATTCGTTAGTCCCAAGTTAACCCATGAGACTGAGAGGTAATCTAGATTAATTTGTCCAAATTAGTAAAATGGAGATTAAGATGTAAAGTGGAGCCATTTTGGGAGTTTAAGTGATTTGGATCCCTAATTCGAGGATTAGCGAACCACATTAATGCCAAATAATGTCATTTTTACCAACAACAGAGTCTGCGTCCCAATGAGCAATCTTCTTCGTCGCAACGTTGACTAACAGTGAGTTATGTAATGATGTCAAATGGCCTGAGGCCACGACATAAAAAATTGTTTGGTGACAAGTTGAAGAAGTGACATCATGATGTTGGCCTTGAGATTTTGAAACTTTACAGTTTTGTCATATTTTGTGCTCGGGTCAACAAAAGAGCTTTTGTAAGATCGATTGAGACTCTGAATAGATTGTGTATCATGATGTAAATGTGTTTAACACTTATTTGCATGATTGAATGATTAAGTTGTTTAATTGATTATAGTTGCTCCGATAACATATGTGACATCCTGTAGCTCGGACCCTACGATCAGGTCAGGCAAGGGGTGTTACAATAATGTGTTACAATAATGTAATTACACTCTGCTAGCCAAACACATCTAAGGAATAAAAATTCTTTGTAATTACAAGATAGTGTAATTATTAACCTAAAAATTACACTTTCATTCAATTACTTTGAGCTATCCAAATCAGAATCTTAATGATAAATTCATTTGTGGAAAAAGAAAAAGATAGTTACTCTTTGTTGGAGCGGAGAAGAAGATTTATAACTGTTATATGAATTGTAAAACTAAAGTTGAGGTTATGATCAGTGTTCATCCTTGGAAAAAATTGATGCCTACCCTTTTGATTTGTGAATACAAACTTATTGATACAAGGTTCAATAGAGGAGGAGGGAAAGAGGAAATAGTCGTGGTTTTATAGATGCTGGTTCTTCAGGAAAGGCCGAGTGTCGGATGGGAACAAGAAGACTGGCTGACTGAGGAGTATAGGGAGTTGCTCGAAGTAATTCTAGGTTATTCAAGGCTCGAATCCTTTCGTCCTAACTAACCTGGTTTTTATACCATCAGTCTAATGTGGCAAGGTAAACATGTAGTCCGCTAAATATGTAAAGGATAATCATGGGCGTATATTAGGGTGACTTTGTTAGTATGAGAATGTTATGCCTAAATAGAATCCTTATCAGATGGAAAGTGTGCTAATATTTGACGAGTGTTTCCCCCAACGCATGGGCTTGATAAAAGAAGGCTGTCGCTTCTCTACTCTGGGGGGTGGGTGATCGGGTTAATCACTCACCCTCTTAAGCCATGGTTAATAATGGGTCAATGCTATTTGAGAAGCTAACACATGTCCGTGTAGTGGAAGAATATAACAAAACTCATGATAAATAAATAAAAAAAAGGCTTCTTATTCCTCCATTCATCATCAATTGCTTCTCTTATATTTTGGGTCTAGTACTTGTCCAAGAATCAGGAAATCAATGAACCAATTTTTTAACCCGCTCATTTGATAAAAAAGGGCAAAAAAAAAAAAAGAAAAAGAATTAAACCAATAAATATTATCAATTTTATTTTTACCTTTTGCTAAAACAATTTTTGCAAGTTATACAAGTTACACCTTTAACCTTAAACATCTTGAATCATATATATATATATTTATCAACTAATTAATCTACTTATACTTCACATATCAATTGAATTATTGGTGTAAGGACAAAAAACTTACAAATATCCTGTGAATATATCATCCCAAATCCAAGCATTAGAGAAACCTTTTCTCCTTATAAAAAATAAATAAACAAAAACACAACATGCAACATGTGGTTTAAACTTCTATTTGAATGATTTGATTAAATGAGTTGAATTAATGAAAGACACTCCTAGTTGACATCCGATTTATTACGCCTAAGGCTAGGAGGAGGAGTATAAGTAGATTTGTTCATGGGTCGGGCCATCCGGCTTGGTTCGAAGGTTCGCCCGAAATGTGGGAGTGTTTGGGTAAAAATATTGGCTCGAAAAATGGGCTTGGAAAAAAATAAGACCCGTTGAAAAAACAAGCCGAGCCTCTGGCAAGGCATTTTTGGCCCAGGCCCGGCCCCAATTCATTAAATGACAAAAAAATCTATTTTTTAAAATTATTTTCTTATTTTTTCTCCATATTTTGCTACCATTTTACTATTATGTTGCTACTATTTTGTTGTTATTGTTTTGATATTGTAGAAAACTTATTTTATTGATAATTTTGTTATTATTTTAAAGACATTTGTTAGTTTTGTTATTATTTTAGAGGCATTTGCTTGTTAAGTTGTATTTATCTTAGTGTTATTTAAGTATACATATTTTTTAAAATTTATTCTCAATTTATTGGGAAATATTTATTTTGATGTTTTTAGTATTTTTGATGTATTATATATATTTTAAAATTATATAAAAATTAATATGGGCGGGCTGGGTCGGGCTCGGGTTTTAATATTTTTATCTAGGTCGGGCTTGGGCAAAATTTTAGGCCCATTTTTTGGGCTGAGTCGGGCCCGGACCTAGCCAATGGGCTTAAATTTTTAGTTAAACCTGACCCGAACCCGACCCGATCTGGCCCGGCCCATGCACACATCTAAGTATAAGTCGAACCAAATATATTCTCTTCTTTTCTTTTCATCTACTTCACTCTTGTTATAGTATCAAATATGAATATATGTTGGGATAAATAAAAATTTATTAAAATTTGTACCATATTTTCATGTCATCTAAATAGTTATGGAATCCCAAAAACAAGTATAAGGCATGTAACAACCCTTACCCGTGTCCAATGCCGAAACGGGATACGAGGCATTACCTAACTAAAACGCATGCAACCTTTCATTCTCGAACCCTTGAAATACGTCCTAATTTAAAACTTTTTAAGACATGACTCTTCGGTCTTACATGTGGGCTTACGAGGCCTAAACATGGTTTTGAAACAATCTGGGACCATTTCGAGCACTTAAAAATCTTTCACAAAAATTTCACTAAAAATAGGCACACACTCGTGTGGAAGGGCAACGCGCCCATGTGGCCTCAAGACATGGCCGTGCTAATGGATCGTGTACCTCGCACGGCCTAAGCAATCTAGGGACATGCCCGTGCCCCTCGTCCGTGCGGATTTAATTCCTAACATTTAACCTACAGGGGTTTTCACACAGCCTGGCACATGCCTGTGTGCCCAGCCTTTATCCCTTACACGATTATGACATGCCTGTGTCGTAGCCCATGTGTAAAAACCCTAACATTCTATTTCTGATGCCAGCAGACACACGGCCATAGCACACGCACATGTGCTCAGTCCGTGTCTCTCACACGGGCTGCGAAAACCTGGGTATTCTGTTTCTAACGTCAGCAATCATACGGCCGTAGCACATGCCTGTGTGCTTGGCCGTGTCCTCTACATGGTTGAGACACACGGCCGTGTCTCAGCTCATGTGTTTACTACTGGGCATTTAATTCTATCTGTACAAGGTGCAGGGGACACACAATCTAGGTACACGCCCATGGGGCGAACGTGTGTCACACACGGCCTAGGCACATGCCCATATGCCTACCTGTGTGGACAAAAGTAGGTTATCTACCAAGCCTCTTTGCCACCCTGAAACAAGACCAAAAGCAACCACACACTTTCATTTCATGACTCCACATTGATTTACATCTAAATAACCATAGCTATGCCTTTATGCAACAACCACAACATGTTCATGCACAATTACTCTAAACAACCATTCACAAATTTTCCATGAACTCTTTCCCATTTCATTAAGAAAAACTTGAACATTGTTAGCCAATTCCAATGGCCATTTACAAAATGAACTTTCTAAAATAAATGACCAACACAATTGGCTACAAAGTATCTTACACAAAGTGACCAACATCATATACATGCCATTACCCAAAACATAGAATATAACTATACTGAGAGCTTCAATTGATAGTGTGCACGATGCCTCCGACGTCCCTGGATCCTCAAGTTACTTAGGCGGCACTATAAGAAAATGGAAAGGAGAGGGGTAAGCATAAAGCTTAGTAAGTTATAGGCGAATAAATAACAACAATTTTATCATTTTAAATCATATACTTAACACATCATGATTTATATATGATACATAGAATAACTGTAATTGAACTTACTCATTTCTGACTTTTTCTAATCATACAACTTAATAGTGAGGTCACAATTCATACAATTCATTTAGGTACTGTGCCACTCATAAAATTCATCATCACGTCTTTCAACTTAACATTTACTAAGATTTCCCGTTGAACTGTTTAGGATACAAAAGGATATTCCTTAAGCCTCCCATATAGGGTCTCGAGCCGATGCCATGTCCCAGACATGGTCTTACGCTAGCTCACATTTCAAGTCGATGCCATGACCCAGACAGGTCTTACACTTACTTTCAATGTATCGAGGCCGATGCCATGTCCCAGACAGGTCTTACATTGGCTCTCATTTATCGGTGTTGATGCCATGTCCCAGACAGGTCTTACACTGACACACAACAAGCTGACGCCATGTCCCAGACAGGTCTTACACTAGCTTGTGCATCTCGAGGTTGATGCATGTCCCAGACATGTCTTACACTAGCTCTCATCTCAAAGCCGATACATGTCCCAAACACGTCTTACACTGGCTTTCATTATGTGGCCAATGCATATCCCAGATATGTCTTACACTAGCACACACATTACTCAATGTCATGGCATGAATATCCAATTCTATCCCAAATGTTCAATGGATCTCTATTACACATGTTCTCATAATTCATGATCGCAAGTCATTATTCAACCATTCATGGTTAAACAAACATTCTCATTCACAACTCAATTCATAATGTATGACCTTATGACCAATCATGTTTTTACATGAAATTTAGTAATGTCGTATTATTTACCTACAACTTACCTCGGTATACAAAATGAAGATAGCGATTCAGTTCAATCGATTTGCTTGGCCTTCCCCCGGTTTAGGTTCAAATGTGGTAAATCTTGATCTATATCAATAAAATTCACTAATTTAGTTACCAATTAAATCCAAACATGCTAAGAGTCATAATTTGACAAAATGACCATTTTGCCCCTAGACTTTGGCAAAATGACCATTTTACCCCTAGGCTCGAAAATTGATTTTTATCAAATTTCCTTATTAACCAAGCCTAATCAAACTCTTTTCACTCTCATAGAAACCCCAAATTTCTATTATTTCACACAAGTATCTTCAAATTCACAAACTTAGCATACTAGTCACATTAGGTGTTTTTCTTAAACACTCTTTCACACAAGTTATTCATTAAACATCCTACATTCATTTTCTTTCATAAACTCCAACAATAAACACTTATACATTCATGGAAAATTGTAAAAATCCCCACCAAAATGCAAGATATACCCCTCAATAGGTAGCTCATGCTACAAGGGTCCCAAAAGTACAAAAATATTCAAGAAAGGCCTAAAAATCACTTACTTATGAGGGTAACAAATTGCTGAAAATTTTGGAGCTTCAAACCTCCATTTTTGTTGATATTTTTGGTAGTAGAAGAGAAGAAATGAAGAAGATGGAAGCTAGGCTAATAGGCTATTGTTAAATTGCCAATATCCTACTTAATGCAACAAGACTTTGACTTTTCCTCTCTTTTCTTGTCATGGCCGGCCACACTAATTGAAAGGGGTCTTTTTGCCCTTTAAAACCCTTAAATTTTAATTCTCTAGCTAATTGACACCAAATGCTATAAAAGCATAACTTTTGCCTTTTATGCGATTTAGTCCTATTTTTTTATTAAGCCTTCAATCGCGTAAATTAATTCACCAAAATTTTCATGCATACTTATAAAATTACTAAAACACATAATTTAACACTAAAATAAATTTCTTAAACCTCGGAAAGTGATTTCGAAATCACTATTCCGACTAAGCCCAATTTCGGGTTGTTACAAGGCATGTATAAATCACTGGGATTAAACTCATTTTCACATTCCTCTTTCCCTTTTCTTTTAAGATTCTTTTACCTAATTTTATTTGGTTTTTATAATCTCTTCTTTTCTACCCAAAAGGAAAAAAGAAGAAGATGTTTTTGATAAAGCAACCTTTATCCTTTAGTGAACTTCTCTAAACCATTAAAATAAAAGGTTGTGAACGAGTGTTGTTATGGAAGGAGCATCTTATTCATATGATAAACTATAAATAATTAAAGAGAAAATCACAGCATAAATTCCCAACTAAGTTGTAATTTTTAATTATGTTGGCTCAACCAGCATTAAATTGTTTTTTTTTTGTTTTTTTTAATATATTAAGAAGAATGTTAAGCAAAAAAAAAAAAAAAAGTGGATTGATTGATGTGATTAAATTAAACGTTGGTGATCCTATAAATATGTAAAAAAATTATTCAACTTTTAAAGTAAGGTTATAGTAAGGTTATAGTGTAAATTTTCCATCATACTATAAGTGGATATTGAAATTTCTCATTATATTTAATTTTGATTGATGTTAATCATTATATTTTAAAAATATGAATAAATTTACTACTAAACTTTTATGTGATTAAAATTAACTACTAAACTTTGAACTTTAATTAATTTTTCCACCAATTTTATTTTTTAAATAAAATATTACCATTAGATATTGATTTTAATTATTCGAAAACAACATGTAATGAAAAACATATTTCAAATGTTTTTATTTTAATATTCAACATTAAGTTAATTTATAAAATTATTAAAAATTCTTAAGGGGAGAATTAAGGTTCCAACCTTCGAGATAGTATTGTTGGGAAGGGCAGCCATGAACTTTGAATATGGATCGTAAAACAAACATGATGAATACCAAAAACATAAAATTATTAAAAATCATAGAATAACTTCAAAATTTTATTTAATGGTAAAAGGACTTAAATTTTTTTAAAAATATAAAAGAATATTTTTTATAAATAAATTTTTTATTAATATTTAATATTATGTTACTCAATTAATTATTTTTAATTATTTAAATAAAATATTTAAAGTATTTTTATTAAGTTTAATTTAAGTTAATTTAAATTAAAATTAAATAATAAAATTTAATCAAAGATCAAACTTTAGTTTCAAAATTCATTCAAATAAAAGTTTAGTGGCAAAATTCAATATAAAGTTAAACAGAGTGATAAATTTACCGTTAATTTAAAAGTACAATGCAAGTATCAACAAAACTACAACATAGTGACAGATCAATTTTTATCTAAAGTATACTGGCAAATTTTTACTTTTAACTCTTTAAAATATTGATTAAAAAACCTATTGAGTAAGATACAATTTTGTTATACTTGTATATTTTTATTTTCTTTGAAAAATTGTTTTTAAATAATGAGATTCAAACATATAAGGTGTGTTTGATTTAAAATTTTTATTTTATTGAAAATTATAATTTTTAATATTTAATATTTTAAATTTGTTTGATAATTATTTTAATTTTTATTTAATATGAAATTTCAACCAAGAAATGTTGAATAATATAAATAGGTAGGTAGCTAATTATCATGTAGAACATATTAAGTTGATTTTATTTTATTAAAAAATTAAAATAAAATATATAATTTTTAAATTTTGAGATATTCCAATTTTCATATTTATCTTTTATAAAAAAATTATCTAAAATAATATAAAATATTAGATTAATAAGATTAGAATTAAAAAATAATTATTTAGTCTCCCCAACCCGGCCTAGACGTTGACCTGAATTTGAAAGATTACATTACCCACCAAAATGACCCAATAAGCTATCGGATTTTATAAAATGGTCATTTTAAAATGACCATTTATTTTAGAAGAAAACTTAGCCTATTTTTAGAAAAACTCACGAATTAACAACAACCGATTAAGTGAAACTTTTTCCTTATAATGGTGACTACTTTTCAAAACTTAGTTGATTTTCAATTCTTTATTCTTCCAAAATTTATTTATAATCTAGTAGGGGAAAAGTGATATTCAACTTAGTATTAAGAAGAATCAAAATTATTCTATGCATATTTAATTATATGTCCATGTTTCATTATCCTAAACTCTAATTAAAAATCATGCATGCTAAATAAACCCAAAATAGAAGTCTCATGCCACTATTTGTTATGTTATAAGTCTATGATGAAGCATTACATGGATGTGCATGCCTGTTTGGGTTGGACGAGGGAATGTGTGATAATTATGTGTGGCAAATACTAAATGTGAATGGTTGAGTAAGTTATATGCTATAATTAGATAATTGTGTGTGTGGTTGTGCATGATGAATGTGATTTATAAATAGTATGTGAATACCATGGTGTGGTTGTGTGTTGATAAACTTGGTATGGGTTTGCAAGTGTTTTTGGATGGAAAAAGGTTTGGTAAATAGCCTAACTATCATCCACACGGATGATCACACGACCTAGCAAATGTACCTGTGACATGGCTGTGTGACCCTAAATGGGTGATGACATCATAACAGAGAGTTACACGGGCGGAGGACATGGGCGTGTGTGACCACACTGCCTGCCCACATGGGCGTGTGGCTCTCTAAAATATGAAAATTTTCTTAGTGTCTCAAAAGTTTCAAAAGTTCTCGGTTTAGTTCCGAACCACCTCTAATGTATGTTTTGGGCCTCGTAGGCCTATATAAGGGACTTTAAGATAGAAATTGAAAATTTTTAAATTTGAACGAAATTTTATGACCTGGAAATGTTTGTATGCATGCGTTTGAGTCTGGTAATGCCTCGTACCCTATTCTGGCGACGGACGTGGGTAAGGGGTGTTACATGTTTAGTATAGTGTGGATAAACCATTCATTGGTGCATATAAAAGCTACTAATATGGTGAATAAACCTCTCATTGTTGCAGATAAAACCTGATGATACGATGTGGATAAACCACTCAATGGTGCAGATAAATTGCTCATACTTATTCCGTTCATATCGTCCCACCCCATGCAATGCAACATGACAAGCTTACAGTAGTTCCATACGATAACAATAATACAGTAACAATTATCATGCTTATAAGAGATCATCACAGTAGCAATAAACTTGTTTAACAGGTGTTCAATTTAATGGCAATAGTAGGCATGTATGGCATGTAATCAGAAACACAATGGTATGGAAAATATTATTAGTTTATCAGAATTACAATGATAATAAAATATTTTCATATCATGCATATACAATAATAATTCAGTAAATCAAATCATGGATTCCAGCATTATTCATATTATTAGGACTCAATTGAATGAAATAAAGCACTAAAAATAATTCAGGGACTATTTTGGGGCTAAACTAAACAATTCAAAAAATTCTAGGCAAAACTCTTTTTAGTGCTTTATTCATATTATTACCATGTGGCAAATGCAAAAATTAACCTACATGGTAAACATGATTATATGGCAAGCCGCATTGAGGGTTTATGGCCGTGTGAGATTCAAATTATTCTAGGGTTTCAAAGGTATATTATTGTGTGGTGGGCTATGTGGTCCACGCACTCGTGTGGCAGACCGTGTGGCCTTAATCCTGGATACGGTGTGCCTCGATTCGCTTGTAAAAGAACACACACCTTTCACCGCATTGACGATCGACGTTCCTTATGATCCAATTCGATTTAATTCACCTAAATTAGGTCCTTCAAATGACATTTACATATGAGTTAACGATTAATTTCAAGATTTGTTAAGGTTATCAAAAAATTTGGCAAGAATCATAAAAGATTGAGTAATTGAATTGAAAGATTATCATCGAATAACAATACTACACAAATTTAGGATCTAAACTTTAGGAAAAAGATGTACTTACCGATTATTGGCAAGAAAAGGGATGTTATTGATGATAATTACAAAATTGATAGAAATAACGATTGAATAGATGATTATTTGATTCAAGAAAACAAAATAGTTATAAAAAATTAAGATAAAAATATAGTGTAAAGAAAAGGGAAAGAAAATAAAAGGAGAATAAATAGAAAGATAGAGGGTAAATTCTATTAGGATTTGTAAAGGGACAATATGAAAATTTAATTAGGAAAAGAAGAGAAAAAGATGGTGAAATTCTAATTATATTGAAATTTTGAGGAAGGGCAAGATATGAATTTTAATTAGAAAAGAATTAGGCCAATTTCTAGGGTTTGTGAACCCTAGGGGCATTACTTACAAGTTCCCCAAAGTTGGCCAAATTTCAAAAGAAAATGGAAGGGAATGGCATGTTTCAAACCTAGGAACACAATGGAGGAAAACTAGCTCTTAATTGTTGGGATATTGCCTAATTCTTGTCTAGTTTCTATTCCCAACAATATATATTTTGTGTTTGCCAAAATCTTAAAATTAAAAGGGAAGAAGGGAGCTCAAACTTGGGTAAGCAAGGGGGAGAGACTAACGCTTAACCATTAGATTATTTCCCATTTATTGCTTTACTTCATCGTTGAGCTATAGATATGTTCTAGGGTGTTACAACTGAAATTAAATAAAAATGAAAAGGGAAGGAGAGGCTCAAATCTAGGACCTCTAGGAAGGGTTCTAGCATGCTAACCATTAGGCTTAAGCCTATTTCTTGTTAATTTTTAAACCCAACAATACTTATTTTAGTGTCATTTTTGTTCTAGATTGTTGAAAATAGAAATAAGAGAAATAAGAGGAATGGGGATTGAACCTAGGACTTCTAATATGGCTGTATTATCACTTAACTTCAGCCTATGTCTTATTTCTTGTCTAATTATTTTAGCTAACCCCTTATTTTCCAAGGTGTGACAAATTAACATTTTAAAAATATGTAATTACTTTTATCAAAAAATAAAATTACATTCGGTACTTAAACTTACTAATTTACCAAACAAAATTTTAATATAAATTCAGCACTTATAAAATTTATTATTAATAATGTAATATTTAATTTTTTCAGTTTATCAAACACACTCTTAATCTCGCAATTTTAAACTGGAGATACTACTATTCAAGAAAATGCTTTTTTTTTAATTGTTAAATATTTTTTATTATTTATATTTTTTTTACTAAATTGATGTCATAAGTTAATTGAACACTAATTTTATAACACCCAAAAAAAATTAGGGGATTAGAATTTATAAAATCATCAAAAAATAAGTTCTAACATTAGTGGTTAAGAGCTTAGAAAACGCCTAGAGAACTAATGTACAAACCTGTACCCCTAACCCGTATCTATCGCTGGATTAGGATTATGGAGCATTACCATACAAATCCAAACACTTTAATGTCAAAACATATCAATAATTTCATTTAAGAACAATCATTTAAAAAACATCAACACCCTAGTATACAACTGTATTTGGTTCTTAAATCAAGCCTTTGAGGCCCTAAAATTAGTTTGAGAATAATTCAAGACTAAATCAAAACAAATTATAATAATTGGGAAAAAGTTGCAAAATTTGAAAATAGGGGTCACACAGCCGTGTAACATAGCCCAGACTGTGTAACAATCGAACAAAGGGACATACGGTCGTGTCCCAGCCCAAGTCTCAATCTGTGTAACTTATTGAGTTGGGTCACACAGCCGTGTCGTAGGCCGCGTAACACATTGACTTAATACACTAAAACTAACAAGTGATACATGATCGTGTAACCAAGCCATGTATGTCACACAACTATGTGACAGCCCGTGACCCAGGCCATGTGCTCCATAATTTGGCCCTAAGAACAAGACATTTCAAGGCCAAAACACACCGAACCAACCATCCAATTTGTGCATACATTCAAATAACCTAAACACCTTTCAAACACTTATAAAAATACCATTTCAAACATCTTATTTCATTTAACCAATATTGTAATAACCCAATTTTAGTGAGTTCGGGATAATGGTTTCGAGACCACAATTCTGATCCAAAAATAAAATTTATTTTATTTTATTATATGGCTCGTATTAGGTTAGAGATGTCATGTGAAAATTTTGGTAAGAAAATTTTACCAATTTCGTGTTTAATTACGAGAAGGACCAAATTGCATAAAATGTGAAAGTAGATTTCTAGTAACTATAAGGATTAAATAGCTATGGAATTCAAAATTAGAGGTCCTTATATGGTAATTAGACCATCAATCAAAATATGGAAAATATCTTTGTTGAATCGTCCATGGAAATTTAGAAAAAGGACAAGGACTAAATTAGAAATTGAAATAATTAATTAATTAAAAAGATGATAAATATCATCTTATTTTTGTCATCTTCAACCCCAAAATTATATGGAAACCCTAAGAGAGAGAGAAGAAACTTTCAAGGCCTAATTGGGTAAGTTTCCTTGTCCCATTTTTAGTAATTTTGATATTTTTGAAATCGGGATAGCTTAATCTATCTATTTGGGCGATCAATTTGAAAAGTTATCAAAGTATGAAAAATGGGTCATGGATGTCTATGCTAAAAATTAGAAATTTATGGTAGAAAATGAAAGGTTGTTGATAGAAAAACAACTTTTACAAAGTGATTTTTGGTGAAAACATGATTTAGGGACTAAAATGTAAAGTTGTGAAAATTGATGAAAAAATTATGAAATTTATACAAAATTTGTACTGTAAATTCTACTTTGAAATTTTGGTTAGGCTTGGAATAGGGAGTAAATTACACAAGTTTCATTTTTCGAGCCCAGGGATGAAATTAGGATTTATGGAAAAGTCAGAGGCAAAATAGTAATTTTGCCTAGGACGTAGATTGAGTCCTAATAAGTATGAAATGTGTGAAATTGACGATTAAATTTATTTATATAGATCCGGACAACTCAAATTCTAGGTTAGATCGAGGAAAAGAAAATGTTTCGGATTAGTAGATTTTATACGCGAACAAGTGACGAGATAAGTTTGTGTAACTTAATAGGGCATGTAATTATGTTAAAAGAATGTTGTGGTTGTTTGAAATGTGATTATCTTTTGTGCGAATTACTTGGATGTTACAATATGAGAAATTAATGCATGCTTGAAAATGGTGAAAAAGAGGGAAGTCCTGATTGAATATTGAATTCCGATGAATATATGTGCTTTTTCGAAATGAATGAGGTTCTGCAGTTGTTGCGGACGGGATTTAGCTCAGACGAGTAGTCCTATTAACTTCATTGTAGAAAGGATTTAGCTCGAACGGGTAATCCTGGTATAATACCTCTCGAGTATACGAGATGATTAGGGTTTAGCTTGGACTGGTAATCCTAATTGAGCTCTTCTGAGCATACGTTATATAAAGGATTTAGCCTAGACTGGTAATCCTGTTATATGATATGTGGCTCGAGTATGTTCCTTGATTAAATGCTAGAACGAGAACTCTTGAATAAGAAATTGATGGATTTTTGAATCGTACGCTTTGAGTGTACTACTTGAGCATCCATCGGAATTTCAATGATTCAATGGACATAAAATTCTTCACATGGCATGAGAATTATGAGATGAAATGATAATGACTTGAAAGAGTATTGCATGATGAGCTCATCTATGTTTGTTTGATTGATATGGAGATTTTGATGAATAACATGTTTGATTAAATGCATGTGTTAGGAAGTTTTGCTAATGGATGGAAAACATGATATTGAATGCTTAGATTTAATAAACGGGATTGGTAAGTTTAGTTTTTGTTATACAAGCTTACTAAGCATGTAATGCTTACTCTTTTCCCTGTTTTATAGTGCTCGGAAGCTTGCGAAGGTTGGAAGATCGTTGGAGCAGCGTCACACTATTAACTAGCTTACTTTGGGTATATATAGTTAAATCCTTTGGTATAATGGCATGTATAGGACAACTTGACCATTAATGGCTTGATAATGATGCTTGTAATCTAGCCATTGGAATGGTTAGAAATGGTTGTTTTGATATACTTGTAATGTTGTGCTATGGTAGCTAAGTATATGTTAAGTAGGCTATTATGATATATTCACATGTGAAATGTTAAGTATATGAGATCAATTATTGTTAATACCTAAGTTAAATCAAGGTAAGTTATAAATACACATGCATGTAATGGTATGCCTTGATGAATGATGGAATTTGTATAATTTGAATGCTTGGAATGGTTGGTATTAGATGTGTGTCTCAAGTGTAGGTCTTGGGTGTGATTTTGGGTGAGAAATGAACCTAGAAATGGCTTTATTTTGTCCACGCAGGCAGACACACAGGCGTGTGTCTAGACCCTGTGTGACACACGGGCTGATACATGGATGTGTATTAAGACCGTGTGTCCCTTGCACCTAAATTTTGAGAAACAGCATTCTTAGAATTGAGCACATAGGCAGAGAAACAGGTGTGTGTCTCAGCCGTGTGAGGCACACGGTCCAGAACACGAGCGTGTCTCTTGGCCATGTGAATCCTGCACCTATTTTTTTAAAATCTGAATTAACCACATGGCCTAGCACATGGGCATGTGACTTGGTCGTGTGACATCAATTTGTTCATGTGTTGTAAGTTAGAGAGTTATACGGGTTCGGGACACGGGCGTGTGACTCCACACGCCTAACCACACGGGCGTGTCCCATACCACACAGGCGTGTAACCCTTAATAGTGAGAAATATTTGGAGATTTTGTGAAAAATTCCCTGAGATCCCAATTTGGTCCTGAATCGATTCTAACTCATGATTTGGGCTTAGAGGGCCCCACTAAGGGACGTTATAACTAATCTTGGAAAATGAATAGTATTTGAATCGATTTATTTGAAAGTATTCTGTAATCTTTGGTAATGCCTCGAAAACCTATTCCGACGATGGATACAGGTTAGGGGTGTTACAAATATGTCATTCAAGGGCAGCACATTTATACCAAACATGATTAACCAAAACAAATCAATATAGCCATATTGATTTCACAAAAACTAGTTCCTTTAACTACCAAATGACATCACATATAACCATTTGCATATCAGCACAAGCATACCAATAAGGATCATATATTAGAAGTACCTAAAAGTGGCCAAAATGACTTAACTTGTCAAAGCATTGAAGTCCTTCAAACAAAACATAAACTTCAAAAGCATACATATACCAAATTAGCCATTAACATATTCAAGAACTATCATTATAGAAGGTCCTATACATGCCATTCATAACCTTGGCTAAAAACTCAAAAACTACCAAAATGGTCGTTGGTAGTGTGTAGATCTCTGACAAGCTTCCAACTGATTGAGCTTTTGATAATCTATGTAACAAAGGAAATAACTACGTAAGTAACTAGTGCTTAGTAAGCTCATATAAACTCAAACATAACTTATAATTTCTTAAGTACACATTATAAAATAAGCATAATATCATTACCAAGACCATAAGCTTAGTAAAATCCTATACAAGTACCATCAAATTCACAAGTTAGTAAGTTTATACATAATACATATAAATTCAATCATATCATAAGTAGATTTCATGTACACATCATTTAACTCATTAGCATTTTCATATGATCATAAATTATTTTCCAATTGTATACATACCTTGACTTTAACCTTTGCATACTTATTGAGCCATCTAGAATTACATTGGAACCTCGGGAATGCTTATACAAAGTGTGCCTTTCCATATAACCATAACCTTTCATTTTCAATAGTGTTCACACAAGCTGTGAAATGGGCCTGCTCACACGAGTTGTTGGTTGAAATGTTAGCTTCACAAAGATGTTCACATGAGCTGTGACAAATATACAACAAATGTAGGACCTCAGCCATCGGTAGGACATTCAAGATTAGCACCTGAAACATGAATTCCCTAATGACATGTCATTCGTATCCTAAGAATTCTTAAAGTTCAAACGGCTTAAGGTTCAAACGGGGACTATTTATCCGTCAATTTCTCAAAACATTGATATATGTATATTTAAGTCCGTTTATATTAACATAATAAATTTAGCTATCATTAATATAATTATAATTCATACGAACTTACCTTGATAACTACAGTCGTAGAAGTAAAGTTGGAAACTAATCCAAAGCTTTTGCCTTTCCTTGATTTAAATCCGGTTGTTGCTTATCTTGATCGAATTAAATATTTTTGTTTAATTAAGTATTTTAAATAACTTCAAGTATTCAAGTCCATCAATAATTCATATTATTGTTAAATTATGAAATTACCCCTAATATTTTAACTTTTCACAATTTAGTCCTTAAGCTCATAACTTGGAAATTAACTATTTTAATCTAAGCCCATGTTAACCAATTTTACAAGTGTCCTTAGAACAGCCCATAATTACCAATATTTCACATTAAAACCCATGGATTTACACTTTCAATAATTTAATCCCTAATCTCAAATTCATCAAAAACCACTTAACAAAACAAGTTTTTTTAACAACTAAGATTGATAATCTATCAATTAACATCACAACACATCAATTTCTGTAATATCATAAATTAGGGCCTACCCGGAATAGTGGTTTCGCGACCACAAATTCGAGATAGAAATAATTATTTTATAATTATTTTGAGGTTTATGATATGATTGCATGATTGTGTGAAAATTTCGTGAAGAAATTCTATGCATAAAGTGCTTAATTTGAAATTAGGGACTAAATCAAATAAGTTGCAAAACTTGCATTGTAGAAGCTTTTAGTATGAAATTTCTTTGGAATATTAACTAGGAGGTCTTAAATAGCAATTTGACCAATTTCTAAAATTTTGGACAAAAATGGACATACATAGGTAGAAATAACCAAAGTTTTTAATGAAGGGTAATTTAGTCATTAGGTAATTAAAAGAGTAAAAAAGGGAAAAAGATGGCAAAATATGTCCATCTTCTTCATTAGGATGAAATTTCAAGTGTTTTCCATAGCTAGGGTTTGTTTCAAGCTTCCAAGCTCCATAGTAAGTGATTCCAAGCCCCGTTTTTAACGTTCTTTGCGTTTTCGGAGTCCTGATAACTTGATTTAGCTTATTCGAGCAATAATTTAATCTAGAGTTCATATTTGGAAAAATACCCATAGGTGAAAAGTGTTTATTTTGATGTTTTATGATAGAATATGAGGTTTTAAATTATGCTAAACAACTTGTGCTACTCAGTTTTAAGTAAAAATGAGTAAAACCGCTTAATCGGTAAAAATACCTATTGTTCATAAGTACATGTTAGAGTGGGAACTTGGTGTTGCTATTGGTAAATAAATGATCAGTATGTCTTAAAACTTAAAAGTTAGGGAAAAAGATTAATTTCCAAGCTTTGGGGCAAAAGTGTAAATATGCAAAAGTTTAGGGGCAAAATCATAATTTTGACAAAGTTAGAGTTAAGGACTATTTTGATAAATGTGAGTATTAAATAAGCTAAATGTGTTATTTTAGATCAAGAAAGACGTGGAATCGACCTTGATCAAGGAAATGAAAAGATTATGGACTAAATTTCAAAATTTCTATATTTTGTACCGAGGTAAGTTCATGTGTAAATGTGGTAACATAATTGTTATTTTAAATAATTCAATGTTATTTATATGATATGATGTTTATTATCATGAAATATTATGCTTTGTGAATTATTATTTGATAAGTATGAAATGCTATCAAGTATCAGTTTCGACATTCCGAGAAAGGCGACAATAATGTGTGATTGAGGAAAATCCTGTTTGAACTTTGGGAATAGATTAGGGTACAAGTGACATGTCACTAGTATCGTTGCGTTCTGAGCTCGTTGCGTTGAGTTTGAGTTCGTGAGATGTAACTAGGCATCCGAGCTCGTTGAGTTGAGTCCGAGTTCACTTATGGATGTGAACGCCCGAGCTCGTTGAGTTGAGTCCGAGTTCACTTATGGGCGGGTTACATGGTAGCTTCGCTACATAAATTCCGTAGGCTATTGAGTTTGTCTAGCTACGGATGTGACACTTATGTATATGCAATCCGTGTATCCGAATTATATTCCAATGTGTTCAACGGGTGAATTTTAAGCAAATAAAGAGAATACCTAGAATGAAAGTGACGTGGTGGTAAGTGTGGTGAAAGAGGAAATTGGGCAGGTATGAGCTTAAACCTCAGGCTGATAACTTGGTAAGACAAGATTGTGGTAAGATAGCAAGTATACTTGTAACATGAATGTCTTAGTGATATTTATGCAATTGATGTTAATGTTGAATTGCATGATTATGTTACTTGTTATTTGCATGTGAATTTCCTAAGCATTTATGCTTACTCCATTCTTTTCATTCATTGTAGTTTTGACAAGCCAGCTGGGAAATCGGGAAAGGTCGAAGGATTGCTCACACTATCCGGGGACCAATTTGATATAATGGCTTGTGTATTTTGAGTATGGCATGTATAGCATTATGATCATTTTGTGTATACGATCTTATGATATGGCTATTTAGTGATAACGAAAATGCTCGATAATGATTAGCCTTTGGAATGGCTAATTATGAACATATTTGGTGTTATGTCTGTTTAATGTGATACTTAATCTATGGAAATGCATAAAAAGGTGAAAGTTGTTATAAAATAGTATCATACAGCCACAATGACGTGAGTTTGAAAAATCACTAAAAATAGTAGAGACAAAATTAGATGGTGAGTAAAATAAGAAATTGAAGCTTATTGTGTCTATTTTCATATGGAAGAAACAAAACAGGTAAAGGTGTTGTATTTTATAAGGTATTTGAGTTTTGGTGAAATAGGGTTAGAGCGATTTTTGAATCCCCTGTTCTGACTTTATAAATTCACTAAAAATTGTAAAAAAAATAATTAGGAGTCATGCTATATGTGAACAGATTCCTTATTTAGTCTAATTTTAAGAATAACAAATGGCATAGTCATCTGAATTCTATACAGAGAGAAAAGTAGTGAACAGAGGTCAAAGCAGTTGAACACTGAAATAGGGAAAACTTTAACTAATAAACTGTACTAATTGGCCCGACCAAAAATTCTGGAAAAAATTAGTAAATAGATATATAAGTCTATTTTCAGGAGAAATTTACGAATTTGAATTTCGAGTTTTGTAACTCGAGATATGATTTTTTTAGCGACTGTGACGCAGATGAATAACTTATTCTGAAAGGTAAAATAAATGGTTTGGAAATTGTTTAAGTGATAAATTAAGTTTATTAACACCTCAAGCTCGACTCCGGCGACGGTCTCGGGCATGGGGGTGTTACATTTGGTGGTATCAAAGCTACAGTTTAATCGGTTCTTGGACTAACTTGTTATATGTACGGGTCTTGCTATACATGCCATATATATATTGTGATAGTGTGACAACTTGTGACCTCTTAAATAATTTTTTTATAGTAAATGGATCTCGATCCGGCTGTGGCCGATGATGTAGAGAGCAATGCGTTAGCTCCTGCTGAAGGGGTGGTGTCAACTGAAAATTGACCTCCTACTATTGGTCAAGGAGGAGGAGAAGGGGCTCGAGAAGCCTTTCTCCATATGATGAATGCATGGTATATCGAGTTCGTTCGTACGAACCCGAATGCTCAACCTCCCCCACCTCCCCCGATTCCTCAATCTGTAACCCCGGTGTCTCAAGGTATGGATTTGATGAAATTTTATAGAACTCCAGTTGATAGAATTCACCAACAAAGGGCTCAAGAATTCAGGGCAAATGTTGATGATGATGCCGAGATAGCAGAATTTAGGCTTGATAATTCTATTCGAGTATTTGATGAATTGTCTTGTACACCTGAAGAATGCTTGAAATGTGCTATATCTTTGTTGAGGGATTCAACCTATTATTGGTGGAAGACATTGATTTCTATGGTACCGAAAGAGAAAGTGACTTGGGAGTTCTTTCAAGAAGAATTTCGGAAGAAATACATCAGTGAAAGATTTGTTGATCAGAAGCATAAAGAGTTTCTCGAGTTGAAGCAAGGCAACACGACAGTTACTGAATATGAAAGGGAGTTCGTCCGGTTGAGTAAGTATGCTAGAGAATGTGTTTCTTCAGAGGCTAAAATGTACAGACAATTTGAAGACGGACTCAATGAAGACATCAAGGTATTTGTGGGAATTCTTGAGTTAAAAGAAATGGTAGTACTTGTTGATTGGGCTTGCAAGGCTAAAGAATTAATCAAAGAGAAGAGAAAGGTAGAGGCTGAGACTAGAAATTTGAAGAAAAGATCGATGAGCAGTTCATTCTCACAACAATCTAGAAAATCCAGAAATATGAATTATCGTTCTCATGTTTCGGCCGGACATTCGTATGGGAATCCTAAGAAGCAAAATGTGGGTCCTAAATCTCAGACTACCTCTGTGGCTGGTATAGGAAATTCGAGATTTCTTAAACCCGAGTGCCAACGGTGTGGTAGAAATCACTTTGGTCCAAGCAGAGTAAACGAATGTTTTCAGTGTGGTTCTCCGGATCATTTTTTTAGAGACTGTCCAAAGAAATTTTAGAAAGAAAAATTTCAGAGTGCAAAGACTGGTGGTGTAGACTCGAGAGGAAGGTATTCGAGAAAAGCTGGGAATGAGGCAAGCAGCAAGAATGTAGTCAGAGATTCAACAGTTAAACCTGAAGCTAGAGCTCCGGCTAAAACTTATGCCATAAAAGTGCATGAAGATGCTTCATCACCTGACCTGATCACTGGTATTTTTTCTCTTTATGATGTTAATGTTACAGCTTTGATTGATCCCGGTTCTACTCATTCATATGCGTGCATGAAATTGGTGTCTAGTATGAGTATACCTGTTGAGTACGTAGAATTTATGATTAAAGTATCAAACCCGTTAGGTAAATGTGTTATAGTTGACAAAGTATGCAAGAAATGTCCTTTAATGATTAGAGGTCATTATTTTTCGGCCGACTTGATGTTGTTGCCATTTGATGAATTTGATGTTATTTTGGGTATGGATTGGTTGACATTGCATGATGCTATAGTAAATTGTAAACAAAAGATTATTGAATTGAAGTGTGAAAATGATAAAATTCTGCAGGTTGAATCAAACGAATCAGAGGCATTGCCTAGTGTGATTTCTTCGATGTTGGCTCAGAAATATTTGAGAAAGTGTTATGAAGCTTGTTTGGCGTATGTATTGAATACAAAGGAAATTGAAAAGAAATTCGAATCAGTGCTGATTGTATGTGAATTCGCAGATGTATTTCCAGAAGAGTTGCCGGGTTTGCCTCCTGTTAGAGAAGTAGAATTTGGTATTGAGTTAATACTGGGAACAACTCCAATCTCGATTGCTCCATATAGAATGGCACCAGCAGAGTTGAAAGAATTAAAGTCGCAGTTGTAAGAATTGACTGACAAAGGTTTTATGAGACCGAGTTTTTCACCTTGGGGTGCTCTCGTATTATTTGTGAAAAAGAAGGATGGTTCTGTGAGATTGTGTGTAGACTATCGACAGATAAATAAGATGACAATCAAGAACAAGTATCCGTTGTCGAGAATTGATGATTTGTTTGATCAGCTGAAAGGAGCGACATGGTTTTCAAAGATTGACTTGAGGTCTGGAAACTACCAGTTGCGAGTAAAAGAGTCAGATGTGCCTAAAACTGCTTTTAGAACAAGGTATGGTCATTATGAATTTTTAGTCATGCCATTCGGATTAACAAATGCTCCTGCTGTATTTATGGATCTAATGAGTCGTATATTTCGGCCATACTTGGACAAATTTGTTGTGGTGTTTATCAATGATATCTTAATTTATTCGAAAGATGAGACGGAGCATGCTGAGCACTTGAGGATAGTTTTACAAACTTTGAGAGATAAGCAGTTGTATTCCTAGTAAGAGTGAATTCTGGCTTCGAGAAGTGGGATTTTTAGGTCATATTATTTCAGGTGATGGTATACGGGTTGATCCTAGTAAAATTTTGGCTATTGTTGATTGGAAACAACCGAAGAATGTAACTAAGGTTAGAAGTTTCTTGGGGCTAGCTGGATATTATCGACGGTTTGTAAATGGATTTTCTATAATTGCTACTCCTATGACTAGACTACTTCGAAAGGATGTCAAATTTGAGTGGACGGAAGAATGTCAACAAAGCTTTGAAAAATTGAAAAAGTTATTGACTAATGCACCAATGTTTGTACAACCCGAGTCAGGTAAAGAATTTGTGGTGTATAGTGATGCTTCTCTAAATGGCTTGGGATGTGTACTTATGCAAGAGGGAAAAGTTGTGGCTTATGCTTTGAGGTAGTTGAAACCTCACGAAAGAAATTATCCGACTCATGATTTGGAACTGGCTGCTATAGTGTTTGCTTTGAAGATTTGGCGACATTATCTGTATGGTGAAAAGTGCCGAGTATGAATCGACCACAAAAGTCTTAAGTACTTGATGTCACAAAAAGACTTGAATTTGAAACAGTGGAGATGGTTAGAATTATTGAAAGATTACGAGCTTGTGATTGACTACCATCCGGGGAAGGTGAATGTGGTTGCTAATGCCTTAGTAGAAAGTTGTTATTTGCTTTGAGAGCAATGAATACTCAATTGACGGTGTCTGACGATGGTTCGATTCTAGTAGAGTTGAGAGCAAGACCGATGTTTTTACAAGAGATTTGTGAAGCTCAGAAAAATGACAAAGATTTGCAAGCCAAAAGGAAGCAATGTGAGGTTGATACAAGATCAGATTTCAGAATTGATTCTGATGGTTGCTTGATGTTTAAAAATCGGATTTGTGTATTGAAAAATGATAAGTTGATTCAAAGGATTTTGCACGAAGCACATAATGGTTGTTTATCGATTCACCCAGGCAGTTCGAAAATGTATAATGACTTGAAGAAAATGTATTAGTGGAACGGAATGAAAAGAGATATATCTGAGTTTGTATTGAAATGCTTAATTTGTCAACAAGTGAAAGCTGAACACCAAGTGCCTTCGGGACTACTTCGGCCTATCATGGTTCCCGAATTGAAATGGGATCGAATTACTATGGATTTTGTATCAGGGTTGCCATTAACTCCAGGGAAAAAAGATGCCATCTGGGTAATAGTTGACAGATTGACTAAATTGGCTCATTTTATTCCGGTACGTACTAATTATTCTCTTAATAAGTTAGCTGAATTGTATATCAGTGAGATTGTTAGACTTCATGGAGTACCATTGTCAATCATTTCGGATAGAGATCCAAGATTTACATCATGGTTTTGGCAAAAGTTGCAAGGGGCGTTAGGTACGAAGTTAAATTTCAGCACTACTTTTCATCCACAAACTAATGGACAATCAGAGAGAGTAATTCAGATTCTTGAAGATATGCTCAGATGTTGTGTATTGGAATTTCAAGGTAGTTGAGAAAGATACTTACCGTTGGTGGAATTTGATTACAATAATAGTTATCAGACGGGTTTGAAGATGGCACCTTATGAAGCATTATACGGTCGTAAGTGTCAGACGCCATTGTATTGGACTGAACTCAAAGAAAATCAGATTTATGGAGTTGATCTAATTAAAGAAACCGAAAAAAAGTGAAAGTGATTTGAGATTGTTTGAAAATTGCTTCAGATAGACAAAAATCCTATGCAGATTTGAAACGAAAAGAAATCGAGTTTCAAGTTGGTGATAAGGTATTTTTAAAAGTGTCTCCATGGAAGAAAGTTATTAGATTTGGACAGAAAGGCAAGTTGAGTCCGCGTTTTATCAGGCCATATGAAATAATTGAAAGAGTTGGACCGGTATCATATCGGTTAGTATTACCATCTAAATTACAGAAGATCCATGATGTGTTCCACATATCTATGTTATGTCGGTATCGTTCGGATCTTTCACATGAAATTTCACCGACAGAAATTGAGCTACGACCAGATATGACTTACGATGAAGAACCGGTAAAGATTTTAGCTCGAGAGGTCAAGCAATTAAGGAACAAAAGTAGTGCACTTGTGAAAGTATTATGGAATAGACATGGGGTAGAAGAGACTACATGGGAGCTCGAGGAAACTATGAGGAATTAATACCCACATCTGTTTGTCAGTAAGATTTTCGAGGACGAAAATCCCTAAAGGGGGGAGAGTTGTAATATCCCGAATTAGGGCCTAACGAAATAGTGGTTTCGTGCCACAAATTCGAGATAGAAATAATTATTTCATAATTATTTTGAGGTTTATGATATGATTGCATGATTGTGTGAAAATTTCGTGAAGAAATTCTATGCATAAAGTGCTTAATTTGAAATTAGGGACTAAATCGAATAAGTTGCAAAACTTGCATTCTAGAAGCTTTTAGTATGAAATTGCTTTGGAATATTAATTAGGAGGTCTTAAATAGAAATTTTACCAATTTCTAAAATTTTGGAAAAAAAGGACATACATAGGTAGAAATAACCAAAGTTTTTAATGAAGGGTAATTTAGTCATTTGGTAATTAAAAGACTAAAAAAGGGAAAAAGATGGCAAAATATGTCCATCTTCTTCATTAGGATGAATTTCAAGGGTTTTCCATAGCTAGGGTTTGTTTCAAGCTTCCAAGCTCCATAGTAAGGGATTCCAAGCCCCGTTTTTAATGTTCTTTACATTTTTAGAGTCCCGGTAACTTGATTTAGCTTATTCTAGCAATAATTTAAGCTAGAGTTCATATTTGGAAAAATACCCATAGGTGAAAAGTGTTTATTTTGATGTTTTATGATGGAATATGAGGTTTTAAATTATGCTAAACAACTTGTGCTACTCAGTTTTAAGTAAAAATGAGTAAAACCGCTTAATCGGTAAAAATACCTATTGTTCATAAGTACATGTTAGAGTGGGAACTTGGTGTTGCTGTTGGTAAATAAATGATCAGTATGTCTTAAAACTTAAGAGTTAGGGAAAAAGCTTAATTTCCAAGCTTTGGGGCAAAAGTGTAAATATGCAAAAGTTTAGGGGCAAAATTATAATTTTGACAAAGTTAGAGTTAAGGACTATTTTGATAAATGTGAGTATTAAATAAGCTAAATGTGTTATTTTAGATCAAGAAAGATGTGGAATCGACCTTGATCGAGGAAAAGAAAAGATTATGGACTAAATTGCAAAATTTCTATATTTTGTACCGAGGTAAGTTCATGTGTAAATGTGGTAATATAATTGTTATTTTAAATAATTCAATGTTATTTATATGATATGATGTTTATTATCATGAAATATTATGCTTTGTGAATTATTATTTGATAAGTATGAAATGCTATCAAGTATCGGTTTCGACATTCCGAGAAAGGCGACAATAATGTGTGATTGAGGAAAATCCTATTTGAACCTTGGGAATAGATTAGGGTACAAGTGACATGTCACTAGTATCATTGCGTTCCGAGCTCGTTGAGTTGAGTCTGAGTTCGTGAGATGTAACTAGGCATCCGAGCTCGTTGAGTTGAGTCCGAGTTCACTTATGGATGCGAACGCCCGAGCTCGTTGAGTTGAGTCTGAGTTCGCTTATGAGCGGGTTACATGGTAGCTTGGCTACATAAATTTTGTAGGCTATTGAGTTTATCTAGCTACGGATATGACACTTATGTATATGTAATACGTGTATCCAAATTATATTTTGATGTGTTCAACGGCAGAATTTTAAGCAAATAAGGAGAATACCTAGAACGAAAGTGACATGGTGGTTTGTGTGTTGAAAGAGGAAATTGGACAGGTATGAGCTTAAACCCCCGGCTGAGAACTTGATTAGACAAGATTGTGGTAAGATAGCAAGTATACTTGTAACATGAATGTCTTACTGATATTTATGCAATTGATGTTAATGTTGAATTGCATGATTATGTTACTTGTTATTTGCCTGTGAATTTACTAAGCATTTATGCTTACTCCCTTCTTTTCATTCATTGTAGTTTTGATAAGCCAGCTGGGAAATCGGGAAAGGTCGAAGGATTGCTCACACTATCCGGGGACCAATTTGGTATAATGGCTTGTGTATTTTGAGTATGGCATGTATAGCATTATGATCATTTTGTGTATTCGATCTTATGATATGGCTATTTAGTGATAAGAAAATGCTCGATAATGATTAGCCATTGGAATGGCTAATTATGATCATATTTGGTGTTATGTATGTTTAAGGTGATACCTAATCCATGGAAATGCATAAAAAGGTGAAAGATGTTATAAAATAGTATCATACAGCGGCAATGATGTGAGTTTGAAAAATCACTAAAAATAGTAGAGACAAAATCAGATGGTGAATAAAATATAAAATTGAAGCTTATTGTGTATATTTTTATATGGAAGAAACGAAACAGATAAATGAGTTGTATTTTATAAGATATTTGAGTTTTAGTGGAATAGGGTCAGAGGGATTTCTGAATCCCCTATTCTAAATTTAGAAATTCACTAAAAATTGTACAAAAGTAATTAGGAGTCATGCTATATATGTACAGATTCATTATTGAGTCTACTTTTAAGAGAAACAAATAGCATAGTCATCTAATTTCTATATAGAGAGAAAAGTGATTCGTAGTGAACAGAGGTGAAAGTAGTCAAACACTGAAACAGGGGAAACTTTAACTAATAAATTGTACTAATTGGCCCAACCAAAAATTCTGGAAAAAAACTAGTAAATAGATATATGAGTCTAATTTCAAGAAAATTTACAGATTTGAATTTCAAGTTTTGTAACTCGAGATATGATTTTTTTTAGCAACCGTGACGCAGATGAATAGCTTATTTCAGATGGTAAAATAAATGGTTTGGAAATTTTTTAAGTGATAAATTAAGTTTATTAACACCTCAAGCTCGACCCTGGTGATGGTCTTGGGTATGGGGCCGTTACAAATTCATTCATGGTAAGCTCTTCAACTTTTAATAGTTTTGCAAATTAACCCCCCGACTAGCTAGATTAAGCTAATACGAGCTTAAAGCATAAAAATCACTAAAAATGAGGCATAAATACATACCATGCAATGAACCAAAGCTAGCCGAAACTTCCTCCTTCTCTAATGGTTATTTACAGTTTTTGAAAAAAAAGATAATGTAACACCCCTAACCCGTATCCCTCGTTGGAATAGGGTTACGAAGCGCTACCAGAGTTTAGAGAACAAATACAATTAATTTATGTTATTTACTATTCATATCCGAAAACTATTTGTATCGTCCCTTGATTGGACCCTCGAGGCTCAATTTAAGTATTAGAAGTAAGTTAGACTAAATCAGGAACTCAGGAAATTTTTCGTGAAATTTCCAAAGTTTTTCCCTAGATACAGGGCACACACACCCGTGTGGTAAGGGACATGCCCATGTGGTCAGGCCATGTGGCTTCACATGCCCGTGTCCCTAACTCGTGAAACTTTCTGACTTGTAAAACATGAAGTAATAGAAGTCACACGGCCAAGTCACACTCCCATGTGTTAAGCTGTGTTGTTAATTAAATTTTCAAAAATTAGGTGCAGGTTTCACACGGCCATGACACACACCCGTGTACTAGGCCATGTTTTTCACAGGGCTAAGACACACGCCTATGTCTCTGCCCATGTGCTCAATATTGAGTATTCTGTTTCTCAATTTTAGGATGCAGGGGACTCATGGCCAAACCACATTCCCATGTGCTAGGCCGTGTGTCACACACGGTCTAGACACACGCCCGTGTATCTACCTATATGGACAAAATAAAGCCATTTCCTAGCTTTATTTCCTCACCCAAACTTGTCATCAACCTACACCAAAACTAACAAATATATATCAACCAATTCAAGCATCATATCCCAGCCAATCTTATCATCTAACATGATATATCCACACATGTACATGTACTCATGTTTATAATCTTACCTTTTTGTGAAGATTTACATTTTACTCTAACTCAATCAAATCATACCATATGCTTATATGTTAAACAAGATATGCCTTATAGCAATATGCCACATATAATATCATTAGCCATTTCAATGGCTATGTTACAATCATTTACATGCCAGCATTGGAAACGTTAGCTTATACATGCCATTATACCAAAATAAGTTTTCTAGTCATACCAACATAAACAGGTGGATAGTGTGATGATACTCCTACCAACATAAACAGGTAGATAGTGTGATGATACTCCGACCGATCTCTAACCTTTACGAGCTTTCTAGCACTACAAAATAGGGAAAAGAGAATCTAGTAAGCATTTATTACTTAGTAAGTTGGTATAATAGGAATTAAACTTACCAATCATGTTTATTAATATTAAGCATAAAATAGCATGCTTTCCTCAAATTTAGCAAATTGCCTAAACACATACACTCAAACAAACAAGTTAGTCATGTAATTCTTATGTATGTCGAATATGTATAGATGAGCTCATCATGCCACAACTTTCAGGTATTCCATATATATATTCAATACATCCTTCTTTTGATTGCTCAATTTCTCATGTCAGGGGTATTGTCTGTTGAATTTCTGAAATATCGATGGATACTCTGATAGTACACTCAAGGTGTACAATCCAGAAATCCGTTAATTCATGTACAGGGGTACCCTTTTTGGCACATAATTAGAGTATATACTCTTGAGCCACTTATTAGAATGCTCTTATGAGCCATGTATCAGAATTCTCATCTGGGCTCAATCTCAGGAGTGCTCATTAGAGCCACAATTCAGGAAGTTCACAAAGAACTTTTAATCAGGAAACTCTCAAGGATTTTATCAGGATTACTCTTAAAGAGCCATGTAACAGGAGCACTAGATAGCCATATTTCAAGGAGTTCACGCAAGCTATATTAGGATGCTCACAAGGAGCTACGTTTATGTTCGCAACCCATGCCATAACACAACCGATCAAATCATGTGTCAAGATGCTCATAAAGAGCTACGGTAGTGTGTAACTCATGCAAGTTCACTCCAAGGTGATACTTTCAGAAATACTTTGTCGTCGACCTAAAATTCTATCTCTTTTCATTTGAGATCGGCATATGACTTTTGACGATCTGAGGCTGCTTTTAAACTGTCCTTAATCACCTTTACCTTTCCTTCAGTTTCTTAGACTAAGTCAACCCCGTGTATCTTTTTCTCACTGAGCTCTGTCTAATACAATGCTGTTCTACATTTGTGACCATACAAAGCTTCATACGGTGCCATTTTGGTACTGGAATAATAGCTATTATTGTAAGCAAATTCAATTAAAGGCAGATACTTTTCCTAATTGCTTTCAAATTCCAACACACAACATTGAAGCATATCTTCTAAAATCTGTATAACACGTTTGGACTGGCCATCAGTCTATGGATGGAATGCTGTACTAAAATGTAATTGTGTACCTAAAGCTTCTTGCAACTTACTCCAGAATCGGGATGTGAACCGAGGATCTTTGTCAGAGATAATAGAAATTGGTACACCATGCAATCTGACAATCTTAGACACATACAATTCAGCCAACCTATCTAAGGAATAATCCATAAGTACTGGAATAAAGTGTGCAGACTTTGTCAGCCAGTCAACTATTACCCAAATAGCGTCTTTCTTTTTCGGAGACAGTGGTAACCCCGATACAAAATCCATGGTAATCCTTTCCCATTTCCATTTTGGTATCATAATTGACTGTAATAATCCTAGGGGCACTTGATGTTCAGTTTTTACTTTCTGACATATTAAGCATTTGGGTACAAATTCAGAAATATCACGCTTCATTCCCGGCCACCAATACATTTTCTTCAAATCATTGTACATTTTATTACTACCACGATGAATAGACATTGTACCGTTGTGAGCTTCATGTAGAATTTTCTATACCAACTTTGAATTTTTCGGTAGACATATTCTGCCCTTGAATAATAAACAATTATCTGACCCAATCTAAAATTTTGAATCAGGATTTGACTCACATTGGACCCATTTAGCCTGTAGTTTAACATCACTCTTTTGAGCTTTACAGATTTGTTGTAGAAATGTTGATCTAGCTTGTAATTCAGCTATAATTGAACCATCATTGGATAAAGACAACCGAGTATTCATTGCTCGTAAAACAAATAGAGATTTCCTGTTCAAAGCATTGGTAACAACATTGGCTTTTCCAGGATGATAATTTATAATCAGATCATAATCTTTCAATAATTCAAGCCACCTGCGCTGTCTTAAATTCAAGTCTTTTTGTGACATCAAATATTTCAAACTTTTATGATCAGTAAAGATATGACATTTTTCACCAAACAAGTAATGCTGCCAAATTTTGAATGTAAACACAATTACTGCCAATTCAAGATCATGTATTAGGTAATTTCTTTCATGTGGCTCTAGTTGTCTAGAAGCATAGGCTATTACCTTGCCCTCTTACATCAATACACAGCCTAAACCATTTAATGATGCATCACTATAAATTAAAAATTCTTTACTTGGTTCAGGCTGAACCAACATAAGTGCTTTTGTCAATAATATTTTCAATTTATCAAAACTTTGTTGACATTTATCATACCATTCAAACTTCACATCTTTTTGTAACAGACGGGTCATCGGAGAAGCTATCATTGAAAACCCTTTTACAAATCTCTGATAATAACCAGCTAATCCAAAAAAACTTCTGACTTCTGATACATTCTTTGGTGGTTTTCAGTTAACAGTTGCTGAAATTTTATTTGGATCTACTCTGATACCTTTAGCAGAAACTATATGCCCAAGAAAACAAACTTCTCGTAGTCAAAATTCACATTTACTAAATTTGGCATATAATTGTTTCTCACGCAAATTTCGCAACACAATTCTCAAATAATCAACATGCTCACTTTCATCTCAGGAATAAATCAAAATATTATCAATAAATACCACTACAAACTTGTCTAAGTACGGTCTAAAAATTCTATTCATCAAGTCCATAAATATCGTTGGTGCATTAGTCAATCTGAATGGCATTACAAGAAACTCATAGTGCCCGTACTTGATTCTAAAAGCTATCTTTGGAACATCTGATTTTTTCACCCATAGCTAGTAATAACCAGAACGGAAATCAATATTTGAAAATACAGTGGCACTTTTCAACTGGTCAAACAAGTGATCAATACGAGGTAATGGATACTTGTTCTTTATTGTAACCTTGTTGAGTTGTCTGTAATCAATGCACAACCTCAATGATCCATCTTTCTTCTTTACAATTAGAATCAGTGCACCCCAAGGTGAATAACTAGGTCGAGCAAAGCCCCTTTCTATCAATTCTTGCAACTATGCCTTCAACTCTTTTAATTCTATCGAAGCCATTCTGTAGGGTGCTATAGATATCGGTGTAGTTCCCGGTATAAGATCTACAGAAAATTCAACTTCTCTATCTGGAGGTAATCTAGGTAATTCTTTTGAAAATACATCAGGAAATTTACAAACAACCGGCACTAACTGAATTTTTGACTCAGTTACTTTAGTATCCAACACATATGCAAGATAAGCATTACAACCCTTTCTGACATATTTTTGTGCTGACATTGCTGAAATCACAGTAGATAATCCATCCAATTTATTAGATTCAACATGAAGTAACTCACCATTCTGACATTTCAATACAATGCATTTCTATTTACAATTTACCACTGCATCATGCTAGGTTAGCCAATCCATTCCCAAAATCACATCAAATTCAACGAAGGGTAGTAGCATCAAATCAGCCAAAAAAGAATAACCCTTTACTATCAATAGACAATTTTTTACAAATTTTATCTACCATAACATATTAGCCCAAGGGGTTTGAAACTTTAACCATAAATTCAGTGAACTCAACAAGTATATTTTTAACAGACACCAAATTTGTACATATGTATGAATGCGTTGAACCAAGATCAATTAAAGTAGTAATATTAGTATCAAGTAGAGAGAATGTACCAGTAATGACATTTGGTGTAGAAGCATTGATAATGACTCGCGATATTAAGTAATAAAATTTATAAAATTGATCACACCAAAACTAAATAATATAATGATAGTAAAGGCAAGCGCACCTATCAAACAATAGTATAGTTTAGCGGCAAGATCGAGTTATCGTACCCAAGGGAACTAAAAGTGCTAATACTTACTTCTTTTCTATTATCTAGCCTAAAAATAAAAGAGGTTTGTTTGAAACTAATTCTAAAACTAACTAAAAGTGCACAAAAAGTAAATTGGAGAAAATATTAGGGAAAAGCTAATTGATATAAATAATACTTAAGGGAGAATCCACCTAGACTTCACTTGTCATTGGTTCTTGAGCTAGACGATTTTTTCACTTGACTTGATCCGTAGAGATCCCTAATTTATGCTAAACCCTCTGTCGAGGCGAAGAGCAACTAGGCCTAGGTTGTTAACTAAAGTTTCTTTATTAATTAACACCCTAGGTTGCATTAATTTGACCTATGGTTCCCCATATTAGGTTTGACCCTAATCCGGTAGATTTATGTTGCCCTATGTCTAGGGTTGCATGCAACTCTGCTTAATTATGGTTGCTCTATTCTTATCATAGGGACTTTTGCTCCTCTACTTTAAGCACATCTGCTTCTTGAATTAATACCTAGGCTTATTAACACAAGAATTAAGCACACATAATTAAGAACAACTCAAGTATTTATCATATAACTCAAGAATAAATAATAACAAGATTCGTCTTAGGTTTCATCCCCTTCAAGTATTTGAGGGGTTTAGTTCATAATAAAGAAAGAAAACATCTCAGAAGAATTAAGATAACAAAACATAAAGAACCCGAAAACCTCTGAAGGAGTTTAGGAAGATCCTCTGTTTTGATGTAGAATTCTGGCTTCTGGGATGAATCAATCGACTTCCCTTGGAGTAATCCCTTGCTTTCACTCTTTGTGTTGGCAGATATATGGCGCTCTTTCCTGAGAGAAAAGAGTATTCCCTTAGCGGGAAATAAGTACACCCTTGAAGTTGCCTCCTAGGGTCTTTATATAGAGTTTAGGGTGGCTTTCTTAGCCCATAAGTATCCAAATTCGAGTGAAATTCCTCTTCCTCACGACTAGAACACCCCCGTGTGCCACGCTCATGTGGTTTTGATAAGAGGTCGTGTGAGTCTATCGATAGAGGCACGATCGTGTGGCCTGGCCGTGCTTGTCGGAGGCTAGACCGTGTGATCTTCATGTGGCACGGCCGTGTGCCACGGCCGTGTGATGACCCCTTGGGCCGTGTCGATTACACATTTTGGCCCATTTTCATGGTTTTTGGCCCGTTTTCTGTTCTTTTCTCTTCCCTATGGTCTCCTTAGTATAAGATATGAAAAAGAAAGATTAAGAGCACCAATTCTCACAAAATTAATGATAATCCATCCAAAATATAGGCTAAACATGAGGTAAAATTATGTATAATTTATCGTTTATCAAATACCCCCACACTTAAGCCTTTGCTTGTCCTCAAGCAAAATCTCAATCCCTAATTAAGAATCATTCTTCTCAATTTACAATCTTTATCAATAATGTTTCAAACTAATTCACAGGTATTCATACAATGATAATTCAATCAGAAGAACATTAAAGATTCAATCACTTTAAGCTGAGAATTTTATCATTGAAACATAAGTTTTCTCCCTTCTCCTAAGTAATTATCTCTTGATCTTAATTAACAGAAGTTGACATCCTTACTAAGATTCACTCTATCCACTCAATGTGTTTCGTGTTCAAAAATTAGGTACTCTCTAGTCAACCTAAAAAGTTATTGCCATAGGCTTGCAAGAAAATCACATCTCCACCACTATAAATTGACATGATACATCGATCAAAAGGTCTTTCAATGGTTGTAATGGGGTTTGGTTAGGGGTGTTGTCACATACTGCAAAAAAGGGTTAGAATCGATATTGAATTGACAAATTACCTAGCTAGAAAAATCTCTATCACTGGAACATATTTCTCGAGCTAATTCTTAAGATAATATTATTTCTGCCTTGATAGCCTTAAAATAGAAATATGCAAAAACTATTTGGGCTATTACATATTACAACTGAATAAATACATACTTTTTTTTAAGAACAATTCATTGAATAAAACTTTACAATCTGGAAAAAAAGAATAAAGTTAGATAAAAATTTTAACTCAAATCTCGACAAAAATAGGAATTAAAGTAATTGAATGGAATTCAACAAAAATAAGTTATGGGTTAATATTAGAGGTAAGTCAAAGAATGGGTTGTTAGGCTCAATGGGGTTTACTAGGGGTTAATTTATGGAGGTAGGCTTTTTATGGAGTAAGTGGGTTAAATCCTAAGTGCCTTTATCATCTCAATATATCAAATCAATGATGTGGTCTTGACATGTAAACTCGAAGCAAGTTCTAGAATAACAAATCAGTATTGACTTACTCAAAGCAATAATAAAAGTGAGCATGAAAGAATGTATGCTCAAAAGGCTCAAAAATCTCAATAGAATTATGGCTTTTGATGTCAATCCTGTGAATTTCAAATCTCAAGATAACACTTAAAATCCAGGAAAATAACTTATGAAAAAAATTGGGTTCTCAAAAATTTCAACTTATCATGCCTCATTCCCTAATGTTTTAAAGTTTGAATAATCAAAGCAGAAACACCTATGTCTTAATTCTCAACACATCAATAAAAATCATAAATCAATCAGAATTAATTCCTAACAAGAGATTTGAAGATAATGCAGAGAATTCGAAATTTGAGAGTAATTTTTAGGGATTTCAAAGATAATATAAAGAATGAAAGTGAGTTTCCCCCCACACTTAAGATGTACATTGCCCTCAATGTACAAAGATAACATTAATAGCAATAGGAGCACAAGATCATAAGTTAGGAAGAGAAGTAAAACTCCCTGAATATTGGATGGAACCTTTGAATTGTGAAAGTTGTCTTGGAGGAAGGAATACTTGAAGTTCATGGTTTTGAAACTACGATAGCACTTAAGGGATTTTAGGTATTTCAGGATTAGAATAGTTACTTGTTAGGAAATAACCGATATAAAATAATTGAAATAACATAAACTAGTTCTGAGAATACTAAAATTCAGATAAAGAAAATGATAAAATAAAATAAAATGGAAAAAAAATCTCAGGGATTTTGGTGCGCCTGGCTCGAGACACACACCCATGTTGCGAAGGCGTATTGAGGCACACGGCCGTGTCACACGGTCATGTCCTTCGATGTTCGCTTCTCCCACGGCTGTGTATGGGGTCACACGCCCATGTTGGAATTGACAGTGTTGGCCACGGCCATATCGCACGGCTGTGGCTATTTATCATAGCCCGTGCTTTAGGGAAAATTTTACCCTGCTTGTATACGGCCAAGTTGCACGACCGTGTCTCTACTCAAAGTGTACACACGGCCTGAGGCACGCCCGTGGGTGTGGCCGTGTGGTCCTAAATTTCTGCATTAAAAAGGGTTAGTTGATGCATAAAGATACTAAAATCAAAAATAAAAGAAAAGTTACTAAGTTAGTGCTCGGGTTGCCTCCCAAGAAGCGCTTATTTATAGTCTAAGCTCGACTTTGCTAGAGCTTGTACGTTCACGGTGGTTTGAAGAGTTGATACTCTTCTATCCTGCTTACAATTTCATTATCAATGTAAGATTTGAGTCGAGTGTGATTTACCTTAAAAGTGCCGAGTGACTCATGTTTTATCTCAACTGTACCATAGGGAAAAATTTTCATTACTGTGAAGTAAGGTGTATCACTTGTATGCTCTTTTGAATTCAAGATTCGAGGATCGTCTTCCCCTAAGATTACCTTATCCCCTACCTTGAGTTGATTCCTTTGTACCTGAGGGTCGTCTTGGTGATGCTCTGGGTTGGTTTGGCATACTTTGGGCTTTTCATGATAGTTCAGCCACTCATCTAGTTCCTTGATCTGAAGCATTCGCTTTTCAGGTGCATCTCCCTTGGATGGACTTGTCTGTGATTGGGTTGCTTTTATGTAGAGTGTATCCTGCACAGAAGGTTGGATGGTGAGATTATTCTTTTTACAAGGACTCGTGACTATATTGTTATCAATAGTCTTATTCGAGTTTCGAGCTTGTAAAGTAACTTTGTCATCACCTACACGTAGTGTAAGTTCACCTGTTCCTAAATCAATTATTGTTCTGGCAATTGCTAAAAAGGGTCGCCCTAGAATTAAGGGTACATTGCTATCCTCATCAATGTCTAAAACAACAAAGTCAACTGGGAATATAAAATTATCAATTTTGACAAGCACATCTTCAATTATTCCCTTAGGAGACCTAATAGTTTTATCAGCCAGTTGAATGCTCATCTTAGTTTGCTTAGGTTTTCCAAGACCTAGTTGTTTCAACAGTTTATAAGGCATGACATTTATACTAGCCCCTAAATCAGCTAAAACATTTTTGGTGTCTGGGCTACCAAATAAATAAGGAATAGTAAAACTCTCTGGATCTTTTAGTTTGATTGGCAGTTTATTTTGAAGAATAGTTGAGCATTCCTCGTTGAGTTCTACTGTGGACATTCTTCCAACTTCTTTTTATTTGTGAGAAGTTCCTCTAAAAATTTTACGTACTTCAGCATCTGCAAAATTGCTTCAACAAATTGTAAGTTGATATGTAATTTCTTTAAGAGTTTAAGAAACTTACCGAATTGCTTATCTAAGCGGTTTTCTTTAGCGCGGTTGGGTATGGGATACGAGGTTTAAATTCTTTGGTAATATCATCTTTGTAACTTACCTCATTCTTTCCTTTACTTACCATAGGCTCCTTGCATGGCTCTGGGTTGGTTTTGGTTAACCCTTCATTATCTATCGTATCGACGGCATTAAGTTGCTCTTTAGGGTTAGTCTCAGTATCGCTTGATAACCCACATTGCGGTCCTTCAGAGATTAGCTTGGCAAGCTGGCCTATTTGAGTTTCAAGTTCTTGAATAGATGCTTGCTGGTTCCTTAGTGCCATTTCGGTATTTTGGAAACGAGTTTCTGACATGGCCATAAATTTGGTGAACATTTCTTCCAAGTTCGGCTTTTTCTCCTGTTGTGGTGGTGGCTGCTGAAATCTCGGAAGAGGCAGTTGTCTTTGATTTCCTTGTCTTTCCCATGAAAAATTAGGGTGACTCCGCCAACCTGCATTATAAGTATTACTATAAGGGTTATTTTGAGGTCTAGAATTGTTACCCATATAGTTGGCTTGCTCAGTTTCCATGCCATGTCTATAAGAGGAGTAATCTGGATTGAACATATTTCCCTGGTTTGCGTCACACTGCATTACTGGATGTGCCTGCGTAGAACCAACAAAATTATCCAACTTTTTATTTAAAAGTTCTACTTGGTTAGTAAGCATGGTGACAGCATCAATATTATAAACTCCTGCATCTTTTGTTGGCTTTGTCCTCATGACTTGCCACTGATAGTTATTCAGTGACATCTCTTCTATAAACTCATAAGCTGCTTCTGGTGTTTTATTGTTGATTGTTCCTCCGGCGGCCGCATCGATCATCTGCCTTGTTGATGGATTCAAACCGCTGTGAAAGGTTTGAACTTGTGACCACAAAGGCAACGCATGGTGAGGGCACCTTCTCAAAAGATCTTTGTATCTCTCCCAGGCATCGTAAAGTGTCTCTAGATCCATCTGCACAAAAGAAGAGATATCGTTTCCCAATTTAACTGTTTTAGCTAGAGGAAAATATTTAAGTAAAAATTTTTCGGTTATTTGTTCCCATGTGGTGATTGAGCCTCGTGGTAAAGAGTTTAACCACTGTTTGGCTTTGTTTCTCAAAGAGAATGGAAATAGCCTTAGACGAATGGCATCATCAGAAACGCCATTTATTTTAAAGGTATCGCAAAGTTCCAAAAAATTGGCTATGTGTGAATTTGGATCTTCATCCTGTAAGCCATCAAACTGCACCAATTGTTGTATCATCTGAATAGTGTTTGGCTTTAGTTCAAAATTATTAGCAGCAATAGTAGGCCTAACAATGCTAGATTCAGTGCTTGCTAAATTAGGTCTAGCATAATCATACATAATACACGGAGCAGGATTTTGCTCAACAGGATTTGCGGCTACTACAGGAAGTAGCTGATTATCCTGATTTGCTTCCATCTCTTTAGTAGGTTCTGGCCTTTGTTCTTGTCCTTGTTCTGGATAATGTAGGCTTTGTCTAATCTCTGCGAGTTCTGCTAACTGTCGCTTCTAAATCTTGGTCAAAAAGCAATGGTCCTGCTGGGTTGTTTCTAGTCATAAACTAGAAATACTTAGAAGAAAAAAAAAAAGAAAAATAGAATAAAATAAAAAAATAAAAAATTAAAAGAAAAATAAAAATAAAAATAAAAATAAATAAAAACTGAAAATATAGTAATGGCTAAAGTAATAGAAATCAAGTTTTCTTAATATTTTAGTTCCCCGGCAACGGCACCAAAAACTTGATACGACTTGCGATATTAAGTAATAAAATTTATAAAACTGACCACACCAAAACTAACTAATATCACGATAGTAAAGGCAAGCGCACCTATCGAACAGTAGTATAGTTTAGTGGCAAGATCGAGTTATCGTACCCAATGGAACTAAAAGTACTAATACTTACTTCCTTTCTATTATCTAGCCTAAAAATAAAAGAGGTTTGTTTGAAACTAATTCTAAAACTAACTAAAAGTGCACAAAAAGTAAATTAGGGAAAACTTTAGGGAAAAGCTGATTGATATAAACAATACTTAAGGGAGAATCCACCTAGACTTCACTTGTTATTGGTTCTTGAGCTAGACAATTTATTCACTTGACTTGATCCGTAGAGATCCCTAATTTATGCTAAACCCTCTGTCGAGGCGAAGAGCAACTAGGCCTAGGTTGTTAACTAAAGTTTTTTTATTAATTAACACCCTAGGTTGCATTAATTCGATCTATGGTTCCCCATATTAGGTTTGACTCTAATCCGACAAATTTATGTCACCCTATGTCTAGGGTTGCATGCAACTCCGCTTAATTATGGTAGATCTACTCTTATCACAAGGACTTTTGCTCCTCTACTTTAAGCACATATGTTTCTTGAATTAATACCTAGGCTTATTAACACAAGAATTAAGCACACATAATTAAGAACAACTCAAGTATTTATCATATAACTCAAGGATAAATAATAACAAGATTCGTCTTAGGTTTCATCCCCCTCAAGTATTTGAGGGGTTTAGTTCATAATAAAGAAAGAAAACATCTCAGAAGAATTATGATAACAAAACATAAAGAACCCGAAAACTCCTGAAGGAATTTAGGGAGATCCTCTGTCTTGATGTAGAATTCTGGCTTCTAGGATGAATCAATCGGCTTCCCTTGGAGTAATCCCTTGCTTTCACTCTTTGTGTTGGCAGAAATATGACGCTCTTTCCTGAGAGAAAAGAGTATTCCCTTAGCGGGAAATAAGCACACCCTTGAAGTTGCCTCCTAGGGTCTTTATATAGAGTTTAGGGTGGCTTTCTTAGCCCCTAAGTATCCAAATCCGAGTGAAATTCCTCTTCCTCACGACTAGAACATGATCGTGTGCCACACCCGTGTGGTTTCGACAAGAGGCCGTGTGATTCTATCGATGGAGGCACGGCCGTGTGGCTTGGCCGTGCTTGTCGGGGGCTAGACCGTGTGATCTTCATGTGGCACGGCCGTCTGCCACGGTCATGTGATGACCCCTTGGGTCGTGTCGATTACACATTTTGGCCCATTTTCATGGTTTTTGGCCCGTTTTCCGTTCTTTTCTCTTCCCTATGCTCTTCTGAGTATAAGATATGAAAAAGAAAGATTAAGAGCACCAATTCTCACAAAATTAATGAGAATCCATCCAAAATATAGGCCAAACATGAGGTAAAAATATGTATAATTTATCGTTTATCAAGCATCTTTTCTAGCACGTATAGCATATGTCCTTGTTGGTGCTCATGCTTCAGATTTGACTATTGAATCTTTTGAAGTACCTCAGCTACCACTAATATTGTTGGGGTAACGAGCTGGTCTTCTTCTTGAGGCAGGATTACTCGGCTTCAAAGTTTGTTAAGTACCCTTTTCAATCCTTTCTGGGCAATCTTTGAGGAAATGATCAAGAGGACTACATTGAAAATAGGCTCCACTTCTCAAACGGCACTCCTCAAAATGAAATTTATTGCGATATTTACATTTGGGTTTCGGATTACCGACACTTCCAACACTGGTTAAAGATATATGGAGATCTTGGGTTAGAGCATTGAGATCCTCGCTCTTTAGCAAAATACATCGTAAAGGTGGTAGAACAATCATGATACTTCTTTGATTTCTTCGAAATAGACGATTGTGACTTGCTGATAAATCTTTTACTAGAAACCCGAGCTTCTCTTTCAGCTTGTTTCTTTTCTTTACTCAATTCTTCAGCTTTTTGTGCTCGATCAGCCAAAACCCTAAATTCCTTTAATTCAAGGATTCCGATTAATAGCTTAATATCTTCATTTAATCTCTCTTCAAATTGTTTACACATATTAGCCTCGATTAGAACCCATTCCCTGGCATACTTACTCAACTGAACAAATTCTCGCTTGTACTTAGATACAGTCACGTTTCCCTGTTTAAGCTCTAAAAATTCTTTCTTTTTTTGATCCAGAAATCTTTGACTAATGTACTTCTTTTTGAATTCAATCTGGAAAAATTCCCATGTAATATTTTCTTTCAGTACCACAGAAGTTATGGTATTCCACCAATGGTAGGCTACTCTTTTAATAAGGAAACTGCACATTTCAAACATTCGGCTGGAGTACATGATAATTCATCTAAAACCCAAATGGTATTTTCTAACCAAAATTTAGCTCTTTCAGGGTCATCATCAGCAGTGGCTCTGAATTCCTCTTCCCTACATTTCTGAATTCATCAACCAGAGGCTTACCAATTCTAATAGGTTCAACACCTGTGGTATATCAGGAACAGGTTGAAGAGCAAGTGGGAGAGGTTGTTGAGCATCAAGGTTTGTTCTCATATATTCAGTAAACCATTCATTCATCATTTCAAAGAAGGTTGCTTTCGCCTCCTCACCTCGTCTCTCAGATACAGGCCTCCTACTGCTACTAGATACAACTCATTATACGGAAGCCTAAGCAGTACTCTCAGCTTCCTCAGATTCAGCTCTAGCTTGGCTGGAAGACATCACTATATGAAAAACACATTTAAAATGGTCAGGAGATATCACACTATCACAAATTATATAATGGCATGTATAGCTATACTCATACATACTATGTTAGTCTGAGAATTGACTAAACTGTAGCTCTGACATCAATAAATGTAACACTCCTAACTCGTATCCGTCGCCGGAATAGGGTTACGAAGCATTATTAGAGTTTACAAAACAAATACAATTAATTTATTTCATTTACTATTCATATCCAAAACTAATCGTATCGTCCCTTAATTGGATCCCCAATTTAAGCATTAGAAGAAAGTCGGGACTAAATCGGGAACTTAGAAAATTTTTCATGAAATTTCCAAAGTTTTTTTTCTAGATGCAGGGCACACACGCTCGTGTGGTAAGGGACACACCCGTGTGGTTAGGTCGTGTGAGCCACATGGCCTAGTGATTTGCCCATGTCTCAGGCCATGTGGCTTTACACGTCTGTGTCCCTAACCTGTGTAACTCTCTAACTTGTAAAACATGAAGTAATAGAAGTCACACGCTCGTATGCTAAGCCATGTGGTTAATTAAATTTTTGAAAAGTAGGTGCAGGTTTCACACGACCATGACACACACCCGTGTACTAGGCCATGTTTTTCACACGGCTGAGACACATGCCCGTGTTTCTGCTAGTGTGCTCAATTCTGTGCATTCTATTTCTCAATTTTAGGATGCAGTGGACACACAGCCAAACCACATGCCCATGTGCCAGGCCGTGTGTCACACACGGTCTAGACACATGCCCATGTGTCTATCCGTGTGTACAAAATAAAGCCACTTCCTAGCTTTATTTCCTCACCCAAACTTGTCATCAATGTAACATCCCAAACCCAGCCCGAACGTTATGGCCGAATCCAGTGTGTCACATTGAAGTGTTTTATCGAAAACCTTGTTTTCATTGAAAACCCTTCAAAAGAAATTTCAAGTAAAATCCCAGTTTATACGTTCCTTTATAACAAGGTATATTTAGAAGTCATTTTTTAACTTTTTACTTTATGTTAAAAGTTACTTTGAAAAAATTTACTTTAATTGCGGAAGCTTATTTTAAAAAACAAATTAATTGATTTCAGAAAAATTTGAAATGTGTTTAATAGAAATAGGTCCATGTTCCATCCTTATAGCATAACAATGAATAATAGTTACCAGAGAAAAGGCCTTATTACAATTCGGACTTAAACAATTAAAACACTAGAACTTTTAATAAAGAAAAATAATCAAGTTTAATTTTTCTTGCTAGTTGGTCACCTCCGAGTCCCTCCATCCGTCGAACCGCCTACTAATGTTCACCTGAGAAAAATAAAAGAGGGAGTGAGTTTCGAAACTCAGTGTGTACAACCCTCAGTAACAATATATATATATATATCATGCAACACAAGTCATCTTGGGCCTGAGCCCAATACAATAATAGCACAAAATCTTGAGTACTCATGTATGCAATAATGCAATGCCCACCCCATCCAACCGGTACACATCATCTTCGTCCAACTGAAACATATCCTATAGGGATAACTATATCGACCCACCCATCCGATACACATCAATGGTAGCGCCGGTTGCGGTACTACCTAACGTTGCAACAAAGCTGCTGATCATATATTGGGCTTAAAAGCCTTCGTTGGATCCACGATCGTCAAGCAACTATGCGATCCTCATATAACACTTCCTCTAATATAATTCCCACCCACATGCAGTACCCTACAGGGGTATTTCAGTAATTCTACCCTACTAGGGTGTTTCAGTAATTCTACCCTACAGGGGTGTTTCAGTAATATACTATCATATGTGTAACGCCCCCATACCCGAGACTGTCACCGGAGTTGAGCTTGAGGTGTTAATAAACTTAATTTATCACTTAAACAATTTCCAAACCATTTATTTTACCTTTTGAAATAAGTTATTCATCTGCATCATAGTCGCTAAAAAATCATATCTCGAGTTAGAAAACTCAAAATTCAAATTCATAAATTTTCCCCAAAACTGGACTCATATATCTATTTATTAATTTTTTTCTAGAATTTTTGGTTGGGCCAATTAGTACAGTTTAATAGTTAAAGTTTCCCCTATTTCAGTGTTCGACTGCTTTGATCTCTGTTCACTACGAATCACTTTTCTCTCTGTATAGAATTTAGATGACTATGATGTTTATTTCTATTAAAATTAGACTTAGTAAGGAATCTGTAAATATATAGAATGACTTCTAATTATTTTTGTACAATTTTTAGTGAATTTATAAAGTCAAAACAGGGGATTCAGAAATCACTCTGACCCTATTCCACCAAAACTCAAATATCTTATAAAATAAAACTCATTTACCTGTTTCGTTTCTTCCATATGAAAATATACACAATAAGCTTCAATTCCATATTTTATTCACCATCTAATTTTGTCTCTACTATTTTTAGTGATTTTTCAAACTCACATCATTGCTGCTGTATGATACTGTTTTATAACATCTTTCACCTTTTTATGCATTTCCATGGATTAGGTATCACCTTAAACATACATAACACCAAAAATGATCATAATTAGCCATTCCAATGGCTAATCATTATCGAGCATTTCCTTATCACTAAATAGCCATATTATAAGATCGAATACACAAAATGATCATAATGCTATACATGCCATACTCAAAATACACAAGCCATTATACCAAATTGGTCCTTGGATAGTGTGAGCGATCCTTCGACCTTTCCCGATTTCCCAGCTGGCTTGTCAAAACTACAATGAATGAAAAGAAGGGAGTAAGCATAAATGCTTAGTAAATTCAGATGCAAATAATAAGTAACATAATCATGTAATTCGACATTAACATCAATTGCATAAATATCACTAAGACATTCATGTTACAAGTATACTTGCTATCTTACCACAATCTTATCTTGTCTTATCAAGTTCTCAGCCCGAGGTTTAAGCTCATACCTGTCCAATTTCCTATTTCACCACACAAACCACCATGTCACTTTCGTTCTAGGTATTCTCCTTATTTGCTTAAAATTCTGCCGTTGAACACATCAGAATATAATTCGGATACACGGATTACATATACATAAGTGTCATATTCGTAGCTAGACAAACTCCATAGCCTACGAAATTTATGTAGCCAAGCTACCATGTAACCTGCTCATAAGCGAACTCGGACTCAACTCAACGAGCTCGGGCGTTCGCATCCATAAGTGAACTCGGACTCAACTCAACAAGCTCGGATGCCTAGTTGCATCTCACGAACTCGGACTCAACTCAATGAGCTCGGAACTCAACCATCCTAGTGACATGTCACTTGTACCCTAATCTATTCCTAAGGTTCAAACGGGATTTTCCTCAATCACACATTTTTGTCATCTTCCTCGAAATGTTGAAACCGATACTTGATAACATTTCACATTTATCAAAAGCTCACATAATCAACATATTACTAAATAATAATTTTCAATGCATAATATTTCATAATAATAAACATCATATCATATAAATGACATTAAATTGTTTAAAATAACAATTATGTTACCATATTTACACATGAACTTACCTCGGTACAAAATATAGAACTTTTGTAATTTAGTCTACAATATTTTCTTTTCCTCGATCAAGGTCGATTCCACGTCTTTCTTGATCTAAAATAACACATTTAACTTATTTAATACTCACATTTATCAAAATAGTCCTTAACTCTAACTTTGGCAAATTACGATTTTGTCCCTAAACTTTTACATATTTACACTTTTGCCCCAAAGCTCGAAAATTAAACTTTTTTCCCTAATTCTTATGTTTTAAGACATGTTGATCATTTATTTACCAACAGCAACACCAAATTCCCACTCTAACATGTACTTATAAATAATAGGTATTTTTATTGATTAAGAAGTTTTACTCGTTTTTACTTAAAACCGATTAGCACAAGTTGTTTAGCATAATTTAAAACCTCATATTCTATCATAAAACATGAATATAAACACTTTTCACCTATGGGTATTTTTCCAAATATGAGCTCTAGATTAAATTATTGCTAGAATAAGCTAAATCAAGTTACTGGTACTCTGAAAACGTAAAGAACATTAAAACGGGGCTTGGAATCACTTACTATGGAGCTTGGAAGCTTGAAACAAACCCTAGCTATGGAAAACCCTTAAAATTTCGTCCTAATGAAGAAGATGGACATATTTTGCCATCTTTTTCCCTTTTTTAGTCTTTTAATTACCAAATGACTAAATTACCCTTCATTAAAAACTTTGGTTATTTCTACCTATGTATGTCCATTTTTGTCCAAAATTTTAGAAGTTGGTCAAATTGCTATTTAAGACCTCCTAGTTAATATTCCAAAGCAATTTCGTACTAAAAGCTTCTAGAATGCAAGTTTTGCAACTTATTTGATTTAGTCCTTAATTTCAAATTAAGCACTTTATGCATAGAATTTCTTCACGAAATTTTCACACAATCATGCAATCATATCATAAACATCAAAATAATTATAAAATAATTATTTTTATCTCAGATTTGTGGTCACGAAACCACTATTCCGGTTAGGCCTAATTCAGGATATTACAGTATGGGTCTTAATTACGAACTTTGGCCTGAGTCCTCATTGGCTAGAGTGAACAGACACTATGCACCAGTTAGGATTCAGGAGAAGAGGAGGCGTGTCATTAAGACCGCTTAAGTACCAAGCTTTCCCTAGATCCAATCATAGACATGCATATGCCCATTGCCACACTCTGACCTTACGACTTGTCTACAGACGTGCTTGATAAATTAATTAAATTTTATGTGCTTGAGGATTCATTAGAAACTATGCCTAAAAGTCCATTATAAAAACCTAGCAAGTCTACATGCTTTCATGCATTCATATAGCCCATCAGGCGCAATCGCATTTATATGGCCCATTAGGCCTAATAACATTTTATGGCCCATTAGGCCCAATCACATTTCCAAACCATTTAACCACTTTATCAACTCATCACTTATTATCAACATATCAATTTTTGCTAGCTTGGGCCCACAAGCTCATCAGCCCATTGGGTCCCTTCTGGCCCAATTAGCCAAAACGTGACCCAAGTCCATGAGATCGCTCATGGGGCCTCTGTTAACATATTAAATACCCTCGTACGAGTGTTCGTGCACTCGCAGGACTACAGTAGCCAAATTTTCGGCTTTTCGGCATTTCAACTTTTCGGCTTTTTGGGATTTGCCGATCCATCGTGTGTGTAGTGTATTGTACACACCTGGAAATAAAGCGTGTTGCGATTTCCTTAGCCCCAAACCTTGCGCGACAAGTTATAACAGCCCCTTTTTTAATCACTCACTACAATCAACTCCTAGATTTGCATCAATATTAATTATTTAATCAAAATAATAGGTGACTTGTACCTAACATAAGTCACCCCTTATAACACTTATGACCATTCGGCCAACCTGAAACCAAAAATAAAGACGAGATGCTTACCTAAAACCCAAAACGCAAGGGACAATTCCGTATAGGTCTGAAAAACTGTGATTCAATACTAACTCCCCAAGATGAAATCGGCCCAAGTGGAAAGAGTAGTGTTGACACAAAGAAGGTTCGGCCAACAAAGTATTCGGCTTAGAGAAGGTGAACTAGAAGCAAGAAAGAGAAGAGTTTAATGAGAAAGGAAGGGAAGAAATCAGCACAAACTTAAAGGGAAAGAATAAACATTTTTCGGCTTTTGGGTACTTGGAGAAAAAAGTAGTTTTTGGCAAAATAAGAAGAAAGAATTTGGCATTAGCCTAGAACCCCAAAATCGGCACCTATATATATACTAGCCGAAATTGCCTTCCCTTAATTGCCAATTCGGCTCCACCACTTCTTCTATCCCCATCTCCTAACTTTTCTCTATGATAAGCTCCTCAATCCGTTCCAAAAATTTCTCTTCTCATCACTTCTCTTAGAGTCCAGTTCCACGCCACTACCAACCATCTAAAAGGCAAAAATAAAATTCCTAAAAATACCAAGCTAGCACTCAAACCTAGGATCCCCTTGCTTGCCACAATGCCACCTTCCTGCACCCTAAGTGGCGTCACTTATCCACTACACCACAGCCTTGCTTGTGTCCTATTTTATCTCCATTTATTTAAAAGCCAAACTACTTGCCACCAAGGTTCCTTTAATTATTAAATTAATATTCCTTCACCTCAAAGTTCGAACCCAGAACTTCTCCAACACCCCTAGACACTCCAAATTTATTAATCCCTTAAAGCCAACATGTCGTTTGTCATTTCTTGCTTACTAAAAAAAATTATGAGACCCAAAGCCCAAAGCCCAATTCATCTAGGCCCAAAATTTGGGGCATTACAATCAACCTACACCAAAACTTACAAATATATATCAACCAATTCAAGCATCATATCTCAGCCAATCTTATCATCTAACATGATATATCCACACATGTACATGTACCCATGTTTATAATCTTACCTTTTTGTGAAGATTTATATTTTACTCTAACTCTATCAAATCATACTATATGCTTATATATTAAACAATATATGCTTTATAGCAATATGCCAAATATAATATCATTAGCCATTCCAATGGCTATAATACAATCATTTACATGCCAACATTGGCAATGTTAGCTTATACATGCCATTGTACCAAAATAAGTTTTCTAGTTATACCAAAATAAACAGGTGGATAGTTTGATGATACTCCGACCGATCTCCAACCTTTGCGAGCTTCCGAGTACTATAAAACAGGGAAAAGAGAATCTAGTAAGTATTTATTGCTTAGTAAGTTTGTATAACAGGAATTAAACTTACCAATCATGTTTATTAATATTAAGCATAAAATAACATGCTTTCCTCAAATTTAGCAAATTGCTTAAACACATACACTCAATCAAACAAGTTAGTCATGTAATTCATATGTATATTGAATATGTATAGATGAGCTCATCATGCCACAACTTTCAGGTATTCCATATATATATTCAATACATCTTTCTTTTGATATCTCAATTTCTTATGTCAGGGGTATTGTAAGTTGAATTTCTAAAATATTGATGGATACTCAGGTAGTACACTCAAGGTGTACAATCTAGAAATCCATCTATTCATGTCCAGGGGTACCCTTTTTGGGCACATAATCAGAGTATATACTCTCGAGCCACTTATCAAAATGCTCTTATTAGCTATGTATTAGAATGCTCATCCAGGCTAAATCTCAAGAGTGCTCGTTAAAGCCACAACTTAGGAAGTTCACAAAGAACTTTTAATTAGGAAACTCTCAAGGAGTTTATTAGGATTGCTCTTAAAGAGCCATGTAACAGGGGCACCGGATAGCCATATTTCAGGGTGTTCAAGTGACCTATATTAGGATGCTCACAAATAGCTACATTTGTGTTTGCAACCCATGCTAGAACACAACCGTTCGAATCATGTGTCAGGATGCTCACAAAGAGCTATGGTAGTGTGCAACTCATGCAAGTTCACTACCAGTTAGGTTGCTCACAGGAAATATTAATAGAATGCTCGACAGGCTGTATTAGGGATTACTCGTCTAAGCTAAATCCCGTCCGCAACTTATGCAGGGCCACATTTAATACGAGAAATCACATATGTCCATCGAATTTCTACATTCAAATAGAACTTAACCCTTTTTCTAATATTTCTGGGCATGTGATCATTTCTTACATTTATAACATGCATATGTTTCACATAAACTTATACCGCATTCAATCCAAGTACAACATCAATTCAAACATATACATATACTTAATTAAGTTACATGAACTTACCTCGACACTCGTTTGTGTGTAAGTCTACTAATCTGAAACTTTTTCTTTTCCTTGATCTAGCTTCAAATTTGAGTTATCCGAATCTATATAAATAAATTTAACATCAATTTAACACATTTAATATTCAATTAAGTTCAATTTACATTCTAGGCAAAATTACCATTTTCCCCTAAACTTTTCCTAAATTCTAATTTTATCCCTAGGCTCGGAAAATGAAATTCTTGCAATTTAATCCTTATTCCAAGCCTAGCCAAATTCTATATATCACAATAACAGCCTATGAATTTCACAAAAATTAGAAATTTTCCTTAGGTTTTACAACATTTCAATTTAGTCCCTAAATCATGTTTTCACCAAAATTCTCATTGTAAAAGTTGTTTATCTACTAACAACCTTTCATTTTATACCATAAATTTCAAATTTTCATTATATTCATCCATTACAGAACTTCTATACTTTGATACCTTTTCAAATTAATCCCCAAAATAGAAAGATTAAACTATCTCGATCTCAAAAATATAAAAATTACTAAAAACGAGACTTGAATACTTACCCAATTAAGCTTGATTAGTTTCTTTTTTCTTTTCTAGGGTTTCCATGGGATTTATTTGGGGAATAAGATGAAATAAGATGATTTTTTCTAATTAACCATTTATCATCTTTTACTAATTTCATTTCCAATTTAGTCTTTTTCTTTTCTTAAATTTCCATGGATGATTCACCATAAATATCTACAACCTTTTTCTTAATGGTCTAATTACCACATAAGGGCCTCAAGTTTTGAATTCCATAGCTATTTGATACTTATAGCTACCAGAACTCACCTTTTTCATTTTATGCAATTTGGTCCTTTCAATAATTAATCACTTAATCGGTAAAATTTTCTTATCAGTATCTTCATATAAAATTCCTATCCTCATATGAATCATGCAATAATATTAAAATAAATTTTCTCTCTGACTCAGATTTGTGGTCACGAAACCACTGTTTTGATTTCACTGAAAATGGGCTATTACAGATAGAGAAGATGATATCTTTCTTTTAACTTTTATTTACTTAATATTTTAACATGATTATCAAATTACCAATTTAACCTTTTAAAACTATTAAAATTTCATTAAAACCTATCCATAAACTTCCATTAACTTATAAGATGGTATAATTACTTTCTAAGTTCATTAGGCTTCCTTTCTATAGCCATTTAGCCCTTTTAACTAATAGAAACTCAATTTTGCACTATTTACAATTTAGTCCTTTTTACCTAATTAACGATTTAAACTTTAAAATTTCTTGACGAAACTTTAATACGACCCTAATATAATCTCATAGACTTTAAATAAATATTTAAAATATTTATTCTCTCGTCAGAATCGTGATTCTGAAACCACCATTTTTGATGCCATTGAAAACGGGTTGTTACAATACCCCCACCATTGAATTTTCTTCCTTAATTTTTCTTCATTTAAAATAGCAAACTTAAGGATAGCTTTTATATTAAAAATGGTGAAATATAACCATAAAATAGGCATTAACCCATTGGCCAAGCATCACTTATTCCACTCTTCTTACTTAAGATCAATTCATGCCTCTTCCTTTCCTTTTATTTTTAAATTCAACCAACCTTAGAAATTCACCCCAATCCAATCCCAACTAGAAATCATATCTTATACTTGTTTAAAATTTAAATAGAATTAAAATTCCATATCTTTTTATCTTCTTATCCCAATTTGAATTTCAAATTACTCTTTTCCAAATCCTAATAGAATTTATCCTCCTTCCTTTTATTTATTCTCTATTTTTCCTTCAAAACCCCTATTACAACATTCTTTCAAACTCTTTAGTTCTTTCTTTTTCTCTTCCATTGTTAAGTCGATTTTTAATCAAGGAATTCAAAATCTTCAAAATCATCTATCTTTTCTCGAGAAGATCATCAATCTCTCAAAAGCTATGATTTTTAAATCTTTAAATCAGGTGTGGGATCTAAACTTAAGTCCATATGTATAATTAATTGTTGAATTAGAAGTAACTAATTTGTTTCATGTGAACCCTAGTTAAACACGCAAACCCTAGGTTACATGCGAACCCTATATATGTTACATGTGAATTATATATATATATATATATATATATGTTATATGAAAACCTTATATAGGATATATGTGAACCACTGCACATGTGATATTATTTTTCTTTTGCGCACAAAATATATGTGTAGACATGTGAGATTAATGAATACATGAGCACATGCCTTTTAATGCTAAAACATTAGATATTGAATGTTGCTTCATTTGATGATAAATAGCATACATATGCTAAGTTTATGTGTATAATTACACGAAATCGAGAATGGAGGATACAGGAGCCCCGTAGGAGACAGTGGCAATTTAAGTTCACACTGAAAGTCAATATTACATAAAGTAGGTAGCAATGTCATCCCAAATGGATAAGTCGAGATGGTAGGCTAAATAACCACCAAACCGGGTCAATCGAGATGATAGTTTATTGTAGTGAAAAGTCATTTAATCAGATAGGACGGGATGGTCACTTAAAACACCATCAAAACTAGATCAAATTGGGGTGGTAGTAAAAGTCATCGCCATAGATGACCAGTGAACGACCATCGTCACCGGAAATCAAATCCTGGATGGTCAATTTTTGTTATGTGGGATGGTGTGTCAAGCAATGCTCAAAGGCAGTTTGGGTGGTCGAGTGTTGAATTACAACATTAAATTAAAACAAAAATTTGCATTTACATCGTGAATATATTTTGTCTATGTATTGATTTACTATAAGTTCCTTATATTGCTATTATGCTATAAATTGTATGCTTTACTATTTGAATAATTATATATGATGGTTCAAGGTTAGTCTCACACTGAGTCGTTGTAAGCTCATTCCCCATTTTCCTTACTTCTCAGGCATCGTAGAGAACTAGGATTTGGAATGGCATTGGAGGACCCTCGGATTAGGAAGCCATTTTTTTTAAAGTTCTACTATTAAGTTTTATTTAAAATTTTTGTTAATAATTTATTTTGGGTTTGTAATTATTTAGTATTTTTCTCCTTTTTTTTTATCTTAGGTTTAGGATTTATTAGCTTATTTATTTTATGCTTGACATTTAAATATTACTCTAATATTTGCATGCCATTCGGTTTAGAAGACTATCATTTGTTTTTCTCTACTCTATAAAATACTTAAATTTTTGGATAAGTCTTTTCCTAAAAACTTTAACCATTTTTCAAATCCACACATTAATATTATTGTACTTAAATTACTAAGTAAATTCGGCTTAAATTACTAAATGTTTTTCCTAAAACAAAAGAGCGATTTTCAACCCAATTGGCTCAAGTAAAAGGAATGACTTTACGGGATCACTTCGGTGATCGAATGTAATGCCTTTAACTTAGTCGAAACTCCTAGCCTGGATTGAGAGTGTTACAAATTTAATTTAAAAATTTAAAAATTAAAAAAAAACTTTATAATAAAAATATTTATGTTAAATAATCTTATAACCTTTTGATTGAAACTACAGCATTAAAATAAATTTTATAATGGTTGAGTGGTTAAGTTCAAATATTTAAAATTCTTTTTAAGTACATATTTAGTCCTTGGCAGCGATTATATATATTTGGTTGAATTATATAATTTCTTCCTTACCCATTTAAGAAAATTCTACAGTTTTATCCCAATTTTTTTTTAAAAGAAAACATTTGGTATGAAGTCATTTTCAAACAAGTACATTTCATTGTGGATCCCTTTTGCTTTGAGCGTACATGGCATATGGCATACAAAGTGTTGTATTAGTTGAGAAGTTTAGATTTTGAGCCTACATTCTTTATCCCATTAATAATTTGTACTATATACACTTTGGAAGTTAAGTCACAATAAATCTTTCTGCACATATGTTCGGATTCGATGTTTCTTCTTATGATTTGTCTTTTCGGCACTCATTAAGCATATATGAAAAGGTTAATTGTTGCGGGTTGTTGTGGATTGAAGAGGTTATTATGATTTTGATATTGCGTTGTAATGGCATTTAGCTGGAAGGGGAATATTAGGTGGAGAATAGGAGTGGAAAATGACGATCCAAAACAAAGTTGCAGGCAGCGGTCTCAATTATTGACGAATCTGCTCATCACTTAACGCTGCTCAACTCAAATTCCTTGTGGACATCGTTTCCCATGTTAGTGGTGATACCAATATTGTTACAATTTTAATACTTTACTTCATTTCTTCATGGTTGAGGGTCAAAATGACAATAAAAAAATTAAAATGTCAAAATAAGTAAATGTGAGGGATTAAATTTATCATTATATCACTTATTTATACATTCAAAATTCATAAATTTCATATTATCATAATTATGTATTAAAATCATATTTTAATATTTAAGTCATAATTATCTTTAAATACTAATTACCCACTAACAATTCTTTAATTTGTTATTGCCTATTCTTTTTGTCGACTATTAATTAAGCTTGAAATTCAAGAAGTTAGTATGCAGTGATTGTTTAATAGATAAAAAAAAAAAAATAGACACTTTCTTAAATATTTTTATCACTAAATAAACGAGCATTTATTTATAATAAATTAATTTAGTAAATTAAAGAAGTCACTATGAAGTGAATGTTTGAATGGGGAAAAATAGATTGTTTCTTAAATATTTTTTATCATTAAATTTAAAAGTATTATCACTATAATTTTAATTTAAGAAATAAAATAAAAATTTTAACTAAAATTAAATTTAATATAATCATATATAATACAATAAAGTATCAATATGACAAGTGGCGCATCATTTTCTTTTTTATTTACTTTATATATTTTTAAAAGATAATTTCGATATTTAAATTAAAAAAATTGCATTTTGAATCTAAAATTAAAATTATCTTAAAACTCAAAATATAACTAACCAATTTTATTTCAGATTAAAAAAAATATTTTCTTTACTAATTTAAAAATACACTATCGAAATCAAAAATATTTTTAACAAAACAAAGAAAAAAAACAATAATATTTAAAATAATGTTAAGTATTAAACAAGTCATTATTATTCTTTCAATAATAATTTTAAAATTTTAAAATATTTAGAATTTTTGCAACTTCTTAAAAATATAATTTAAAAACTATAAATAATTAAAATATTAAAAAAGTAATTAAAATTTTTTAAATAATAATTTAAAAATAAAAAATATTTTAATATATTTAACAATTTATAAACATATTTATAAGTTTAAGATGTTGTTAATAAATTCAAAATGTTTAATGTTTACCTGATTTGTTGACCAATTTTTTTTTTTTTTTACTTTATTTGAATTAAAAAATGTTTTAAAACTTTTAAGTGTTAATACCAACACGTATACATGTTTATTGTAAAAATTTAAAACGAATTTATATTCTAAATCTTTTAATAAAGTTAACTTTATTAACTGTGGATAATGGCATTAAATACGGTAAAGTTTTTTTTTTTAAAAATAGATTTTGGGACAAATTTTAATTTTTGAATTTGTTTCGCAATTTAACTTTTTTTACTGTAAATAAAAAGTTGATTTCATAATTATTCATGCTAAATGAATGTTTTATTCTCATTGTAATTCATTATATAGATTTTTCTTTAATTAATATAAAAATCATAATTGTTACTACCTTAAGTCGTTTGTTTGCTTAAATACAAAATTGTAATGGAAGTGTTTGACTGCAGTGGTTATTATGGCTTGACACTATGAAAAACTACGCAAACAAAAACTAAATAATGCCAATGATTTATGTACGTAATTTGGTTCCCCTATGTCTGCGGAACCTAATTTAGTGAGTAATTCAACTATCTTTAATCCACAATACAACAAATGATTCACATTATATCACTCCCCAAGCATAGGGATATCACATTTGTACTTAAAAACTAGAACACTCACTTATAGGTCCTCCTCACAAAGAGAAAGTTCCTTAATGAACAGATTAGAATGCACACCATAAGCTCTCATGCAAAACCTGAACAAGCCTTAAAGTATATATCAATCTCAACTTGCTAACATAGAAATCTAAGTGAATATAAAGTAACTCATTGGAAATAACTATTATGATTACCACATTTAAAGCATAATCAATCAAAGATATACTTTCCATATTTAGCTATGTAATCTTGATCGAATTCCACATTTCAAGGGTTGAATTGATTCACTTGTATCTAATCCAATCTTCAAAAGCCAAGGATTGGTTTCCATTAATCAATCATAGTATTTTCAATATAAAAACATATACATAAGTTCAAAGATTTTCTTTATAAATTGCTAAACCAAATAAGACAAGTAATAAATTGCCTTAGTGACAGTGTGCAGTGGGCACTGCTGAGTGTCACTTAGCTCCATTCAACACATCTTGCCTTAACAATCTCCCCCTTTGGCAATTTATTAAACAAAACCAAATAGATAGGAAGCTAAACATCACAGTCATGAATAGCTCCGTCTCAGCACAAAACTCACTCTACTAAACTCAACTTAGACCATAACATGATAATTTTTACTATCAATGTTGTGTCTAGAATTCACAATAACAATCAAAATACTAGATTATATCTAAACAATAGCTAAGGCATAGTGCAAAAAAGTAAACATCCACCGTAGCATAATGTTATAGTTCTATTTCAGTTCCACAATACCACATTAGCATAATCATTTCATCAAATGAGTATCATCTTAAAATTATACAGACCATATCAAATGAAAAGAAACCATCACCATACAAAATTAGCTTAATCATCAGCCAACAACATCTTTTTCGGCAAACGTAAGAAGCTTTAAATGCAAAAGGGCATATACTTCCCATATAAACATGACTGCACCAATCACAACACATTCAAAACACAATCACATCAACAACTTCTCATATCTATTCATTATACTTTCGGGATCTATATACTCTAATCCCATTTTTGTTCAACAAACTTGCTAATCAGAATACCAAAGATTCTTACACTCTTGATCGGAGTAAGGTAAAAAAATGTTGAAGAATATAAGAATTTAAACAATACAATCTGATAAATAGAACAAGATTATTGGAGTGAGTGGATAGTTGTGCAAGGATCAGCTACTCTACAGATCCTTCCTTATTGCAATCTCCCTATCTTGAACTCTATTGTATGATCGTAATCTCAGTACATATTTTAGAAATCACACGATTATGAGACTCAATAGAGGAAGTTAGATGATCAATCATCTTTCTATTGAATCATTCACTATTACTCTAGTGCTAGTGGGTGCAAGCACTTTAGTCTCACCTGTAATAGATGTTGTTTCATGATCAGCTTGTTTTATTGGCTCATCTTCTTCTTCAACTGTTTGCTCTACTGGCTCTGCACTAACAAGCTTACCCTCCAACGACTTAAGAAAAAACTTAAGCTCAAGAAAAATGATTTCATATCTTTTGTGATTTTCACAATGTTCTAATTTTGCAATGTTAGAACTTGGAAAATAATATATGAAAATGGTAAGAGATTTCTAGCATGTACCTTCTTAGCATGACTAACTACTTGATCAAGTACCAATTTAGCCATATCAAATTCAATCATTTCCTTTGCCTTTCTACTCAATACATAACCCTTAGAGCCATTAAATCCCTCTGTGTGTTTGGGACCCAATTCATTATTGCAATTAAAAACAAGTCAGCATATACAGTGTACACTGAGGAAGCTTTAATGTTTCTTTTCTTAGGTTATGATCGATATATGTTTGTAATGGAAACAATAGTGTCATTCAGGATCCTTCAAGTTTAACCATGTTCCAATTGTAACATTTAAGCACCTTTTAGATTAGCACAAGATTGAACTCATACCAATTGCCTCGAACATACACCTTTTAGTACAATTTGCTTCTAAAATTAGTGGTAGAAAGCAACAAATTGGCATAAAACTCAAGCACAAGCTCCCTTACATATGGCTTCACAAATGAAATAGTGCCAAGTGAACCACTATCAGTCAAGAAGGTGTTGATTCTATGCTTAGCAAAACTTGCATCCTCGATGTTTTGATCATCAATGAATCCCTTAGTCCTTGTGGCCAAATATCATCGAAAATAGTCAGGCCCCAGAAACGTCATGTCTTCTATTGCTTTAGCCTTTTCCATAACATCCACAAGCATTAATGAAACACCACTCTTTTTTAAATTTATATTTCTTTGGATGGAAGAATTTGTTCAATGGCTTCTTAGACTTAGCCTTGGATGATACCATCTATTTTAAAGGAACATTTTCCTCAAAACTCAAACCAGAACCAGAGAATGACTCATCAAACGAGTCATAATCCTTTTCACTTGAGCTCTCCTCTTCCTTTTTTCTTTTTTAAGATGCTTTTTGGGCAACAATAACATTCCCTTTCTCCTTCTTACTCTTAGCCAAAGCTTTTTGTAATGCTCCAAATAATTTTTGTCTACTTCTGTGAATGTTTGGTACAAATATCTGACTGCTTCAATGGTTAAGTGTTCTGGGTGTGTGTGTGAGGTCCCAAGTTCAAGCCCTATCTTTGACAAAAAATTGTTATTTTTTGATCTAAGCCTGATCTTGGTTCAGTGGGCTTATATTTAATTGTTTATTATTTCATATCAGAATGAGCCTACTAGGTTAAGTGGTAAGGGAGTTAGTGTGTTAGAGGTCCTGTGTTCTAATCCTTGCGATGGCAAGGGTAGTATTTTTGCTCCAAATTTCAGCTAGAGTTATGCTGAAGATAGATTCTGAGTAGTGGGTTGTTAGTGGGTTAGTAGAGAGAAACTTAGGGATATGGGGGTTATTAGATATCTATTTTGATTTTGATTTTCAAAATTTTAGCTCTCTCTTTTCCCCAAAATTTTAGACGTTAGTTTCATTTCTCTGCCACTTTTTCCCTATTCTTCTTTGTAACACCTCTAACCCGTAACCGTTGCCGGTATAGGGTTATAAGGTGTTACTCATTAACCACAACTTCCAGATATTCAAGGGTGAGTAAATAATGTAGGTACTTTAATCACTAAATTATAATGCATGTCAAAGAAATTTAAAACATTTGAACCATGACTGAAATCACTACATGCAATCTTGAGTCATCAACAATTGATCGAACATAAACATGTACATACTACAGCTCATAGCTTAATACTTAGCATCAAGTACACATGTCAACTTATTAAGTTATAAATTTAAAACTTGATTGATCAACTATGCTAAAAGCCGATTGCAACTCATGAAAGAATTAGTACTATTTATTTGGTAATTTGTTTAAGCTGTAGCCGAATATAAGGTTATCCTATACTAGTGAATTCAATTGTAAATACTTGTAACAAAAATCAGGTTAACCATGGTGAAAGTTTACCAATTGAACAGCCACATAATTTCATCAACCACACATTCATACTTAGCAATTAGGGAGTTAAGCCATGCCATCTATCAAAATATAGACTATCAAAAGTACCAAACAGTGATGATAGTGTGGATGACTTGAGTTGAATCCCCGAGCCCGTAGCTTTAAAAGAGATCTATAAAATAGAGTAACAAAGACACTCGAAGTAAGCTAATTAGCTTAGTAAGTCCTAAGTGAATTAAACAACTTAACTTAATTTGAACTAATTAATCACAAATATACAGAATTTTATAGTAAGCATTATTTGGCCGAATGTTCATACCACATTGCACACATTTTCATCAACATCACATATGAACATAACATATTCTCCATGCATATAATTCCACAAGGGCTGAATATACCAAATCACAAATATGCACTAATGGCAAGTCACTCGATTAGCTTTAAATTCATATAAACACGAACATTTCAAGATCCCAATGCCAACTTTAATTCATTCAAATTGAGCTATAATTTATTACCATTTTTACATTAAAAATATTCCTTCATCATTCATATCCACATTCATACTTAATATAGTTCCATTAATAATTTCACATGAACCAAATGTTCACAAACGAACATGATCAAAATCAAATTCGAATCATTCTCACTTAAATAGGAAAGTATCACATACCTAGGCCACTTAATATATGTAATACGAATTCAATTTGTCATCTTAGCACAAGATCTCGTAGGATTATACTTTCATTAAATTCACCGGCACTTGGCCTGCTAGGTATAAAACCCGAGTTTCATCATAAAGCCTGCTAGACTTTTTAAGTCTGAAATTACTTCACCGGTATTACGCCTTCTAGGCTCAAGGCCCGATATCATATCACCGGCATTACGCCTGCTAGGCTCAAGGCCCAATATCATATCACCGGCATTACACCTGCTAGGCTCAAGGCCCGATATCATATCACCGGTATTACGCCTGTTAGGCTTAAAGCCCGAATACAATTTATAAATTCACAATCAAGTTCTCTCTCACACTTAAGCATTTACTTTCAAATTTCCATATTATATGAACATGTATCAAGAACTTAATACCATTCAAACACAATACTCATCCATATCTAATTACACTTCATGCATTGCCACTCGACCTTAATATATATATTAATCATTCATCTCACATTATAAAAATACTATTAACTCTATGATATATCATCTATCTTTACCACCATCACATTCGACATTTCTCACTTATATATATATACAATAAAGTTTATTTCCTTTCTTTAATATACTAGGCCAATATACGCTTATAGCACATGTTTAATCACTTAAAACTTACCTCGATGGCTAGCGTACGTCATCTTCGACTATTCAACCAATTTCCCTTTTCCACGATCCGAATTTGTTTCCTTGAGTTCTTGAGCTAAATTAAACAAATTATAACTCATTAACTTAATTGTTCATATCTTTGGCCGATTATAACAAGAAGACTAAATTAGGCTTTACTAGCCACATTTCACTATCTTTTAATATCATCTAACTTATTATTAATCTCATACGGCAATTTTGCATTTAAATCATAACAAACCTCATTCACTAAATTCCAAGTCATATTCGGCACCCACACATAGATCATAGAAAAATTATTCTTCACCAAATATCATTAAGCCATTATAGGAATAACTAATTTAACACATTAGACTTTAGCTTCCATTAACTAGCATGAAATTTCCCAAGCTAATTGCCATAGCCGAATATCAATTTAGACATTTATACATTCACTTTCTCAATTTAGTAACAAACCCAACCTTGCATGGATTTAAACACATTCGGCCACCTATACACATACTAACCATATAATTACAAAATTCCAAATTTAAACACAAGTTTATCATTTTAACACAAGGGCCGAATACTTCATGAAGCTACCAAGACCGAATGCCATAAAGCTATTGAATTCACTTTTACTTAGAAATTATCAAAATTCAACTCAACATTTAACCATAATTCAATTAAAGTCTTCCATTATGGAACCTTCTATAAAATTAGACCATACAAAGTATAAATTTCACTATTGAATCTCATAAATTCCATTAAACACTCCTTAATCAACTTCTATTATCAATTTATAAGCTCAACTCATCATTTCTCACCTTAGTCCACATTCGGCTAACACATAAACACATATTAATAATTTAATTATCAAATCTCAAAATTAAGCACAAATTCCATACTCCACCACACTAGCCGAATGCAATTTGCTCATATTAGTCACTCATGGCAAAATTTAACTAATCTATATTCACATATATTCATTCCTCAATACACAACATCAATGAACAACAATCTAAACACATCAAGGTCATGGCCGAATGTATCATTCATCACCAACTCAAAATTTAATGTATGGGACATGTCAAGAACTTAGTAATCAACTCAATTTCAAAAGAAATTTACAAAAATTCACATAAACATACCTTTGATTCATGCTAGGGCCATGGCCGAATGCTTAACTTCTTTTTCTCTTATTTTCTTTAAGGTTTCGGCAATGGGAGACCAAAAAAATGAGTAACTTTGTTTTTATCACCCTTTTACTATTATTAATTCATGTTTTCTTAATATAAAACTATTAAATATTATTTCACTAATATAAAATACACATAATGCCAATTTTCCATCATCATTACTGTCCACTATATGTTAAAAGTGGTCCATTTGACATGCAAGTCCCTCATATTAATAAACCATGCATTATTCAGCCACCCAAATTCTACCTATCACATTTTCAAGTTTTATCACTTGAGTCCTATTCCATAATTTGACATCCAAATGATAAAAATCAAGGCACGAAATATTCACACATGCAAATTCACAAAATAAAATCATAGAAAATATCATTTTAAAAATTTTTTGACTCGGTTTAGTGGTTCTGAAACCACTTTTCCGATTAGGGTCAAATTAGGGTTGTCACATTCTTCCTCTCTTGATTATGTTCTTTTGTATCGTAATCCTATTTCTCGGTACTTTGGTGTTTCTACACTATTCTGGTAAGTGGGATTTTACTTTTGTAACTTAGTTTTTCAACTCGCTGGTTAGGGCTTAACTGTTTGTGTTGGCATTTTGGTATGGAAGTTAATGGACTATTTTTCTGCTGATTTGTGGTATAGGAGAAGGTGATGAGCAATGAAGTTTCATTTTGATAGCCTAAATCGTGCTAAGGTCTGTTTGGGTCATCAGTTTTGAAGGTCACAAGAGTGGTTTCGCACCATAAACGTACTAGGTGTGCACTCGAAATGCAAAAAAAGGGGATTTAATAGAAGCTAAAAAAACTTCCTGTCAATGCCACATGGGCATGTAGTAGGCCGCGTACGATGACACGGCTGTGTGATCGATAATGGTCAGGTCGTGCGCAAGGCATGACCGTGTGATGATCGGAGTGTGGCCGTGTGAGCCACACGGGCTAGGCTGAATTGGGAGTGTGGGCCCACACGGGTAGTCTACACAGGCGTGTGAGTTTTTTGGGCCAGGACGTGTGATCCACGTGTGGGCCCACATGGGCATGTAGGCCCAAATTCTGTAATTTTTCTTAGGGTCGCACGGGTCGTCCTAAATGACTGTGGGCCTACTATAGGGTCGGTAAAGGCTATCTAACCCTATAAACTGATGATCTGATGCTCTGTTTGTATGGATAATACTATGCACGACTGATTACTGTTCTATATGCCTATATGATTTCTGAATAATAGCATGTCGAGTAGATTAATTTGTATATCTGTAACTGTTAGTTATATCAGATTAGTCTATATCTATTTTGGGGTGGGTTGTTATATACGAAGGAAGTGTTCTAAAAGATGACTTTTGCCTATATTCTAGCAGCACGGTTGCAATTTATCTGTTATGTGCCGCATTAGTGCAATATGGTGTGTAGGGATGGGTGGGTGTTTTAAATCCCACATGGTGTGTAAGGATGGTCAGAGATGGCGTGTAGAGGATGAGTGTAGGATTCTGTTATTTGTATCTAATTTTGTATCTGATTCTGTGTCTGACTTGTATCTAAGATGGGCTTAGGCCTAAGTCTGTATCTGATTGATGTTTGTTAGTCTGTATTTATGCATGCCTAATTCTACTAGGTTACACACTGAGTTTATGTAAACACACCTCTTTAATCTGTTCTGTACTTGTAATCTACAGACTTAGGCGGATCAATGCAGCGGAGGAGTCGACGGTGACCACCTGTCATGAACTGGTTTTGTTGGTTTCTATTTTAATTTTTGATTCATTTTTAGGTAATTTTTTTGTAAAATTTATACTTTTCAGAATGTTGCTTAAATTTGGGTTTGTCTGCGTTTTATGATTTTACTACTACAAAACTTGACAAAAGAAGGATTTTTCTAAAGCTAAAGTTTTTCTTATACACAAACAATTTTGCTCAAATAACACAATGTTTTTCTAGGCTTCCGCTAAAAGATATGATTTTAGGCAAATCGACTATTTGAATAAACGTGTTTGAAATAAAAAGAAGTAATTAAGAGATTAATATTTCGAAAATGGTTTTATTGTGACACTGTTTTCAAACATCAATCCATGTGACCACGCCAAATTTGGTCATAACGTCTAGGTTGAGTTTGGGGTGTTACATTTTGTGGTATCAGAGTCAAGTTGCAAAACTCGACTGTGAAATTTGGGTTCCAAAAATATGTTTTAAAATTTGTTTTCAAATGGTTTGAAATACTTTGATTAAGTATGTGGTACACTGAGTCTCCGGTGCCGATCTTAGAAGTACCTCTGAAACTTAGGTAGTTTATTTTGAAAATACTATAGATAGCATACTCTGAAAACATTATAGTTAGAACTCTCTGAAACTGTAATAAAACGTATTGAGACTAAAACTTTTGCAAACATTTATGAACTTATAATACTTTATGCATAAAATATCTCTAATAAGAAACTGAAAACTGATGCATAAAACTTGTTAGTGTAGATAAAACTTGAATCATATGATGAGTGAAAGAGGTGCTCATAGACATGGCACTTGAGGTCGAGGTAGAGGCCGTAGAGGGGCTCGAGCTGAGTCTTCATCTCTGGGCTGTATACTGAATTTGGAAATGAGTGAGATGCAAGTTTTGCCTGTTACTAATATTAGGTCTCAAGACCGTATGGCTGGTCATGATGCATTGTCCCAGGCCATGTTGAAGATATTAGATAGGGTCACTAGACCCCACACTGGATCTGGGGGCCGTGGGTCGGTAACTAAACGACTCTGGTCAAATAATACTAAGTTATTTAAGGGTGTCACTGGATTTGTCCCTAACGTGGCTGAGTATTGGCTGGAGGCCACTGAAAGGATTATGAATGATATTGACTGTACACCCAAGTAGAAACTTAAGGGTGTGGTTTCATTGCTTTACGATGAGGCATACCAGTGGTGGTTAACAGTTAAGGAGGGGACTCAGCCTGATCTTTTAACTTGGGAATTCTTTCAGACCACATTTCAGAGCAAGTATGTGGGAGCTAGCTACATTGATGCTCGTAGGCATGAGTTCATGAACCTCACGTATGGTGACCGATCTATGGCTGAGTACGAGGCTGACTTTCAGAGGTTGAGCAGCTACACTCAGGGCACGGTGGCATCTGAGTATGAGAGATATGTTTGATTCGAGGATGGACTGAGAGATAATCTGAGGGTTTTGATTACTCCGCAGAGGGAGCGCGAGTTTTTTGTTTTGGTTGAGAAAATGAAGATCACTGAAGATGTTAAGTGCGTGCAGTGCCAAAATAGGGATAGGGAAAGAGGTAAGAATAAGAGGGATTCGGAGCCTTCAAGTTTTGTACAGAGGCCTAAGAAAATGGCTAGATCTAATGGGCCAGTTAGAGTGGGAGCCCTTGTTTCTTCTGCTGGGATGTTGCCTTGTGGGGACTGTGGTAGACGCCATCCGGGTGAGTGTTGGAGGAGGATAAGGGCATGTCTGAGGTGTGGGTCTTTAGAGCATCATATTCGAGAGTGTCTTTTGAGGGCTGATCAGGTGCAAGCTTCGAGATCAGGTACTGCGTAGCCATAGAGAGTAGTTCAGCAGCCACTTAGGGGCCGTGGTCAAGCTAGGGGTGGTAATTGTATAGGCCGAGGACAAAGAGCACTGGGCAGAGGAGCTGGTCAGACAAAGGTAAGGCAGCTTGCTTTGGTTTACGCTGTATGACGCCAGAGGATAGAGATGCTCCTGACGTCATCACCGGTATGTTCTTTATATTTGATGTACCTTACTTTGCTTTGACAGATATAGGGTCTACTCACTTGTATATAGCTAGCTCTGTATCTAAAAATTTGGGGAGATCAGTTGAGAGAACTTCTAGCAAGGTTACCATGATAAGTCTAACGGGGCAGGCTATTCGAGTTAGTAAACTTTATAGCGATGTTCCGTTAGTGGTGCAAGGGGCAATTTTTCTAGCAGATCTGATGGAGCTTTCGTTTGGGGAGTTTGACCTAATTTTGGGTATGGATTGGTTGGTCAAGCACTGAGTTAGTCTTGATTGTGTGACTAAGAGGGTCGTTCTGAGAACTGAGGAGGATAGTGAGGTAGTTGTAATCAGTGAGCGCTAAGATTATTTGTCTATTGTGATCTCCGCTCTTGTGACTGAGGAACTGGTTCAGAAAGGGTGTGAGGCATACTTGGCCTACATCAGTGTTTCAACTAATGGGGACTCTACTGTTGGGGATATCAGAACTGTAAGGGACTTTCTGGACGTCTTTCCTGGGGAGTTACCAGGTTTACCTTTGAATTGGAAAGTTGAGTTTGGGATTGAGCTTTTGCCGAGTATAGCTTCAGTGTCTATCGCTCCCTACCGTATGGCACGGAAGGAGCTTGTAGAGCTAAAGGCTCAACTTCAAGAGCTGTTGGATCATGGTTTTATCCGACCTGTGTGTAACACCCCTTACCCGAGACCGTCGCCAGAGTCAAGCACGAGGCGTTACTAGACTTACTTTACTAGTTCAAGGCATAAAAATTTGCTTTTAAAATTAATTCATGCACATTTATCCAATATATCTCTAAAATGGGCCCTCAAAGCCCTAACACATGCAATTGGAATGGTTCAAGACCAAATCGAGAACATTTAAAAATTTTCTGATTACTTACACAAGTCAAAACAATTTATTTCACTATTCATAATAAAACTATCCACCTGCGCAATAGGCACTAAATTAATTATAACTCGAGTTACAAAACTCAAAATTTAAATCCGTAAATTTTACTTGAAACTAGACTCATATATCTTCTTACCATAATGTTTCCAGAATTTTTGGTGTTGCCAATTAGTACAGTTTATTATTCCCTTATTTTGCAGCCTAGCAAACCTGACCTCTCTTCACTAAAAATCAATTATCTCATAGTACAATTTCATTTAGTGTTTCAACTTGTTTCTAATGAAAATGCACTCACTAAGTAATCTATACATATAAATGATGACTCAAAATTATTTTTTTACACTTTTTAGTAAATTTCTAAAATTAGAACAGGGGACCACGAAATCCCTCTAAACTAGTCTTACAAGAATTTAAATATCTCAGAATACAGACTTCCTTTGCTTACCCTATTTCTTTTGCATGAAAATAGACTCAATAAGCTTTAATTCTATATCTCATTCACCATTTAATTTCATTTATACAATTTTTAGTGATTTTTCAAATTCACATCACTGCTGCTGTTACAAAATTGTTTCATGGCCAACTTTTACTCCATTTCTTTGCATAAACTATAATTTAGGCATACATAACATCAAAACATGTTCTTAATTAGCCATTTCAATAGGTAATCATTATCAAGTATTCCCATGCCATTTTTTTTAGTCATATCATAAGAACATACACACAAAATAACCAAGTCCCTATATATGCCATAACTCAAAAACATTTCAAACTACAAAATACCAAGATAGCCTTCGATAGTGTGAGACAAACTTCGATCCCCGAATTGGCTTGGCTACACTATAAAAGAGAGAAAGGAAAAAGAGTAAGCTACAATGCTTAGTAAGTTTACAAGTACATAAATGACAACATTCACCAATTATAAATATACTCATATTATACCATCAACTAACAAAATCTTTATTTTACTTCTCCACTTACTCTTTAACTTTCCTGTTTATCATTCCTTTACTTGAACTTTCTTGTAACATAGCCTATATATTAGCCCAATGAACTGTTTGGAATACTCAGGATACTTGGGTTTTCGTGCTTGATATGCTCTAGGCATGGTCTTACATGGGATGTTCCCTATCCTGCCAAAGCCATATATCTGATATGGACTTACATGGGATGTTCCTCAACTGTCTCAACCTGCCAATGTCATATGTCTGATATGGACTTACATGGGATGTTCCTCAACTGTCTCAACCCAAAATGTCATGACATTTCGTATCCCATATATTCCTAAGGTTCAAACGGGCTTTCTGATACTTTTTCTTTGTTACCTCATCTTTGATTCAACTTGGAATATTCTCATAAAATAATGTATATATGCTGGAAATTAACAACATTAATATAAAATATCAAAATATTGCATTTATTTATCGTAAACTTACCTCAGTGCAAAATACGATCAACTTGACAACTTAATCTTCTACCTTTTTCTTTCCTCGATCTATCCCCAAATTTTGTTCTTCTTGATCTATAATTAGCAAATTTAGCTTATTTAATACTCATATTTATCAAAATAGTCATTAACTCTAACTTTGACAAAATTACAATTTTACCCCTAAATTTTGCATATTTACACTTTTGCCCCAAAGCTCAGAAATTAAACTTTTTCCCTAATTCTTATGTTTTACGACATGCTGATCATTTTCCCTTAATGGCAACATCAAATTCTCACTCTAACATGTACTTATGAACATTAGGTATTTTTATCGATTATGTCGTTTTACTTGTTTTCACTTAAAATCGAGTAGCACAAGTTGTTTAACATAATTGAAAACCTCATATTCTATCATAAAACATCAAAATAAACACATTTCACCTATTAGTATTTTTCCAAATATGAACCCTAGGTTAAATTATTGCTAGAATAAGCTAAATCAAGTTATCGGGACTCCAAAAACGTAAAGAACATTAAAAGCGGGGCTTGGAATCACTTACTATGGAGCTTGGAAGGTTGAAAAAAACCCTAGCTATAGAGAACTCTTGACATTCGGCCTAACGAAGAAGATGATAACATTTTTCCATCTTTTTCCCTTTTTAATCTTTTTAATTACCAAATGACTAAAATGCCCTTCATTAAAACTTTGGTTATTTCTACCTGTGTATGCCCATTTTTGTCCATGAAAACCTAATGGTATAATTACCATTTAAGGACCTCTAGTTCAATTATGCTCTTCAATTTAATACTTTCCTATCTAGAACTCATATTTTTCAACTTTTGCAATTAAGCCCTAATAGGCAAATTAAACATGCAATTCATGAAATTTTCTATCAATATTTTAACATATGCACCTAATCACTCGGTAAATCATAAAAATTTATCGAAATAAACTTTTCTATCTCAGATTCATGGTTTCGCAACCACTATTCCATTTAGGCCCTATTTCGGGATGTTACACTGTATGTCTCCATGGGGGCACCATTTCTGTTTGTTAGGAAAAAGGATGGCTCTATGAGGTTTTGCGTTGACTATCGACAGTTGAACAGACTGACCGTGAAGAATAAGTACCCACTTCCAAGGATCAATGACTTGTTCGATTAGTTTTGAGGGGATTCAGTGTTCTCCAAAATAGACCTTCGTTCTGGGTGTCATCAGTTGAGGGTTAAGGAAGTTGATGTGCATAAGACTATGTTTAGGACTCATTATGAACATTACGAGTTCCTAGTGATGCCTTTTTAGTCTGACAAATGCTCTGGCGGCGTTTATGTATTTGATGAACCGAGTGTTTTAGCCATATCTGGATCAGTTCGTCATGGTCTTTATCAATGATATTTTGGTATACTCTAAGACCGAGGATGAACATGATGAAATCCTAGATTTGTACTTCAGGCACTTCAAGAAAAAAAAGCTTTACGCTAAATTCAGCAAGTGTGAGTTCTGGATGCATGAAGTGACTTTTCTAGGACATGTAGTTTCTGTTGAGGGGATCTGTGTTGATCCTAGAAAGATTGAGGTTGTACTGGATTGGAAAATGCCTAAGATTGTGTCTAAAATATATAGTTTTCTGGGTTTGGCGGGTTATTATCAGCATTTCGTGAAGGGTTTCTCTTTGATTGCAGTGCCCCTAACTGAGCTTCTATGTAAGGGTGTACTATTTGTCTGGACTGATGAGCAACAATCGAGATTTGAGAAGCTCGTGTTTGTTCTGACTCAGGCTCCTATTCTGATACAGACTGAACTTGGTAAAGAATATATGGTATACAATTGTAACACCCTTGACCCATATCCATTGTCGGAATAGGGTTTTGAGGCATAACTAGAGTTTTATAGAACATTTACAGATAACTCAAGATGACTACTATTCATTTCCTAAAATTGGTCTTAACGTCCCTTAAATGGACCCTCAAGGCCCAAAACATGCATTAGAATCAATTAGGGACTAAAATGGGATCATAGGAAATTTTTTGCAAAATTTCAAAAATTTTCTCACTTATAAGAGTCACACGTCCGTGTGGTATGGGACATGCCCGTGTGGTCAGGCCATGTTGGTTCACACGCCCGTGTCCCTAACTTGTGTAACTCTTTAACTTGCAACTCATGAAAAAATTGATGTCACACGGCCAAGTCACACGCCCATGTGCTAGACCTTGTGGTTAATTTGAATTTTTGAAAAATAGGTACAGGTTTCACACGGCCATGAGACATGCCTGTGTTCTAGGCCATGTACCTCACAGGACTGAGACCACGCCCGTGTCTCTGCCCATGTGCTCAATACGGAGCATTCTAGTTCTCAAATTTCAGGATGCAAGGGACACAAGGCTAGGCTACACGCCGGTGTTCTAGACCTTGTGTCACACTTGGCCTAGACACATGCTTGTGTGTCTACCCGTGTGGACAAAATAAGGCTATTTTCCAAGCCCTATTTCTTACCCATTATCATCCAAAACCTGCACAAAACCTCACCAATACCAACCAACCATTTCAAGCATGATTTTAAACAAATTTTATCATGCAATATGTCATATTTTCACATGCACACTTAGTACAAATCTTACCTCTTCAAACTTACATTTTTAATCTCATCAATTTAATCCATGTCAAGCATACATGTAAACTATAATTTGTTTTGTAAACATATAAAAAATTTAAGTCATCACTAGCCATTCCAATAGCTAGGTTGCATTCATCCATTTCAACATATACATTAACCTTACTAGCTTATACATGCCATTATATCAAATAAGGTCTATATTTATACCAAAATGAGTGAGAAGATAGTGTGATGTTGCTCCGACCGTCTATAACCTCTATGAGCTTTCGAGCACTATAAAACAGGGAAAATAAAATAGAGTAAGCACTTAGTGCTTAGTAAGTTCATGTAACAAGGAATCTAACTTACCACATGTTTCCATTAAATTAAATCCAATATACATGCATCCAAGCAAATGGATTATTATCCTATCATACAACACATTAATACTTTGAGTTAGTCAAACAATTTCATATAATACCAATACATAGATGAGCTCATCTTATCATGATATTCACATACTTAATTCCCATATCACATGCACCTTTTCAAGAATAAATTATTCCAAGATTCATTATCCATTTCCAAGTATTTACCAGTTCAATATACCAGAATTTCAGTGGATACCCTGTAGTACACTTGAAGTGTACAAATTCATAATCTGTCAATTCATATTTATCAGAGAGGACATTCCTGAGCCTCATCTCATACAGCAGGATTACTAGTCCAAGCTAAATCCTTTTCAGTGACAAATACTCTATAGAGCTCAATCTCTCGTCTGGGCTAAATTCAATATATAACATATACATTGGGAGGGCTTATATTAGGATTACCCGTTCGGGCTAAATCCCTTCTGCAACACTTGCAGTATCCCCTTTTCCTTTATCCATTGAATTCACTTTTATTTAACCGAGACTTTTTCCTTTTTCTCAAGTAATATCAAACATTTTATCATTTTCTATACATTAGACATACAATTAACATTCTTATCATGTAACATACATTTCAAGCATTTCAAGATTCAATGTTAAGTTACACGAACTTACCTCGGTACTTGTTCATTTATAAAGTCTACAAATCTGAGACTTTTTCTTTTCCTCGATCTAACTTCGTATTTGAGTCATCTGGATCTATATAAATGAATTTAATCATCAATTTCACTCAATTCATATTCAATTGAGTTCAATTTATGTAACACCCTAAACCCGGCCCAGACGTTATGGCCAGATCTGACGTGCCACATTGAAATATTTAAGAAAACCCATGCTTCATCCAAAATCTTTCTTAGTGTTTAAAAAGGTTGTCCTTGCTAAGTTAATAAAGTGAATGGAAGCTGTGCACCAGGTAGGCATCCGAAACAGAGGAGGTGAGCCATGTGGGCTGCTTAAGTACCAAGCTCTTGATTGGATCCAATCCTAGACATGCCCACAACCATTGCCACTCTTTAGTTTAGTGATTTGTTTTGAAAAAACAAGTTGAGTTGGAATTCATTTAAGTAAATATATTTGATAAATCATTTTATTGTATCATGGCGTTATTTGAAAACAAGTATCTTTTCAAAAAAGCGTCCTAAGTCTAGCCCATTTTAAAACCATATCCGTCAAGTAAAATAAAAAAGTATAAAATAAAATAATCCCAGAAAGTAATTAAAATGGCCTTATTACAACCCAAAACCAAATAATAATAACACTTAAAATATAAATTTTAAGAACCAGGTACTTTATGAAAATAGTCCGAAAGCGATCACCATGGCCACCCTGAATCTTCTCTGGTTCCAAGTCATCACATCAAGGCACCTGCAAGGTTAAGGAAAGGGGTGAGTTTGGAAACTCATTGTGCAACAAGCCCTTTCAGAGCCCAAAACAATATCAGCATACTGGACCTAAGCCCGACTTCAGTCTTAACATATACTGGGCCGAAGCCTTTTCTGTAAACGGTATGGCCCATAGGTCCATTCCAATATCACATGTAATATCAATAAATGTATGCAAGCCCATTTGGGGAGACTACTCAACCCACCATCCGCTACCCTCCACCCGTACCAACCAAGCTCTCCATGTGGGGAATAACTCAACCCACCCAACCAAACTCTCCACTGGCAGCATAACTGCTTTATCATATAACTGGAGGCCTAGCCTCTTTTAATAACTAAGGCAAAGCCCCTTTTCGGTATCTGTGGCATTGCCACTTACACTTCCTCCACCAATAAACCTAACCCATGCATATAATGAGTATATCATGGCATATCATGTACATATCATAGCATATCATGTGCATATCATGGCATAACATGTATAATAACAATAACACATGCATCATAATCATAATAAAACCCTAGGGGTATAATGGTCATTTTCGCCCAGGGGCAAAATAGTCATTTTCATGTTATAAGGGTAATTTCATAATTTTATCAATTACTAGGGCTTTCCATGCTCAATATCAACAATTCTGAGTGTTTGAACGATAATTTTAATCCATTTTAACCAATTTCGACTTTTGGGCCCAAAACCCCTAATGGGCCCTATGTAGCCAATTTAGTCATCTAGGCCCATTTAGCCTATATTACATAACGGTGTTAACAGTCTTGACATGCAATTTAACCAAATTCTATTCTCTACCAATTTTACCCAAATGGGCCCGAAAACCCACTGGGCCTAATTTCAGCCCATCGAGGCCCAGCTTACCATCGTGCGTAAAATTGTGCCCTTACCTGTTCCATCGATCCAATCACCGATCTTATCGCATTTATCGCATCTATAACCATTCGCAAAACCACAAGTTCCCGAAATGCCAGAATTTCAGCATTTCAGCTTTTCAGCAAATATTAATCTAAGCTACTACGAGGGTTCGTTACACACCTGCTTAGTGACGATCGCTTCTCAAAATCCACTACGCGCTTGTTCTACAATAATTACCTACCACGTTAGATCTTTAACATCAACAACCATACACAATATCCCCTTGTTCACAATCGGCCAAAAACCCCTACTAGCCATAGATCACTTACCTTCGCAGGATCCGATGATTCGATCCAAGTTTATCCAAACCGATTCTCCAAGCCTTGCTGCTCCTTCAAAATCGTCAATCTCACTATATAACATCATAAAAACCGAATGAAAAGACCTAATAAGGCCTATACCTCATATCGATAGCCTCCCTAAACTTTAGGGGTTTCTGGCTTTTCTTAACTTCTAAAACAATGAATAGATTAGGGATACGGGTACTTACCACAGACTTCCCTTCTGTACTACTTAGATCCGAAGCAAATTCAGCCCTTAACCACTTAGCAACTTCCGAATCCTAGAGGTTTAAAGGTTCGGCTATCTCTCTAAAACTATAGTGTTTCGGCTTTTAGAACTATGAGAAAGAAGATGGTTTGGTGTGGTGGCTTGCAATGGTGTTGCCATTAGAGATTGGAGTTTAGAGGATGAAAAGATTGGCCACAATAAATGAAGGAAAAGGAAGGATATTGGCTTAGAGGAAATCAGCACCCAACCACTTCCGGAATTTTAGCTTTTGTGACAATTCAGCAAGAGTGGTGAAGAAAAGAGAATAGAAGTTGGGTTTGGCAAAAAGAAAAGAATAGAATGAACAAGGGAGTGGTGAGTTCGGCTAGAGAAGAAAAAGGAAGAAAAGAGATATCCCTATGGTACTTTTAACAAAGAAATCGGCACTACCAATGCCCCTAATGCCGAAACACTAACCTCAAAACCCCTTGGTCGATTTCTCCCAGTAGATCCCTACATTCGGCCAACACTTGGCTCTCAATCAAATCCCAAAAATCTCTCCCCTTATCACTCCTTGATCCTATCTCATGCCCAATTCAAATTCTTTCACCACAGAGTCCAACTGAATTCGAACTCTTGTATGCTCAAGACAAAAATAAACCACACTAACACCTGCTTGAGAATCGAACCTGGCCTCCTTCCCTTCCATTTACACGTCACTTTTTTAGCAACTAAGTGGCGCCATCAAGCCACTTTGCCAAAGCCCTTTTTGTGATACAAACTACCCAAAACTTTTAATAAGACCACTTATCCACGACCCCTAACTCCTTAAGTCCAAAATTTAAAAATTCCACCGGGTTTTTTGCCAACTCATGGGCCTTCTATAGGCCCATTTACACACTCCAAATAAGAATTGCACAACCAAATACCAAAAATTTAAATTTTAACCAAAATCACACGAAAATCACAAAATCCCGAAAATCAGGGTGTTACAATTTACTCCTTAGGCAAAATTACTATTTTGCCCCTAAACTTTTTATTAATTCCAATTTCGTCTTTAGGCTCGAAAAATGAGATTCATGCAATTTAACCCTCTTTCCAAGCCTACCCAAAAATTTCATTTAATATTTACGGCACATATATTTCTCAAAAATTAGAATTTTCTTTAAATTTAACAAGTTTACAATTTAGTCCCTAAATCCTAATTTCATGCAAAATCACTTTGTAAAAGTTGTTTATCTATCAACAACCTTTCATTTTATACCAAAAATTTCCAATTTTCAACAAATTCATCCATGGCACAAACTTTATATTATGATAACTTTTCAAATTGATCCCCAAATTAGATAGTTTACACTATCCCGATCTCAAAAATATAAAAATTACTAAAAACGAGACATGGAAACTTACCTAATTAAGCCTGATTAGTTTTCTCCCTCTCTCCTAGGGTTTCCATGCAAAAATTGAGGAAGATGATGATAATTAGATGATATTTCTATTATCATCTTTTAATAATTTTGTTTCCAATTTAGTCCTTGCCCCTTTTTAATTTTTCCATGGATGAATCACTCAAGATATTTTCCATCTTCTGATTGATGGTATAGTTACCATATAAGGACTTTAAGTTTTGAATTCCATAGCCATTTAATCCCTCTAGCTTCTAAAATTCAACTTTTACATTTTATGCAATTTGGTCCTTTTTCTAATTAATCACTAAATCAATAAAATTTTCCTATCAGTACTTTCATTTGACTTTCTTATAATAGTATAAATCATGTAATAATATTAAAATAAATTCTCTTTTTAAATCAGATTTGTTGTCACAAAACCACTGTTCCGATATCACTAAAATTGGGCCATTACAATAGTGATGCGTTGCACGTCGGTTTGGGATGTGTATTGATACATGATGGGAAAGTTGTGGCTTATGTGTCCTATCAGATTAAGACACGTGAAGCAAATTATCTGACGCATGATCTTAAGTTGGCTGCAGTAGTGTTTGTGTAAAAAATTTAGAGGCATTATCTGTATGGTGAGAGGTGTACTATCTACACGTATCAGAATAGCCTTAAGTATCTCCATATTCAGAAGGAGCTGAACCTTAGAAAACATCATTGGATTGAGGTACTTAAAGATTATGATTGAACAATAGAGTAGCATCCTGGTAAGGCCAATGTGGTGGCCGATGCTTTAAGCGGAAGAGTGATGAATGATCTAAGGGTGATGTTTTCTCACCTTAGTCTGTTAGATGGTAGGAGTCTGTTAGTTGATTTGCAAGTTAAGCCGACTTGGATTAGCCAAATTTGAGATAAACAATTGGGGGATGAGTCTTTGAGTTTGTGATTTCATCAGGTGGAGAGTGGCAACACTTCAGATTTTGGGCTGAATAGTGATGGGGTCATTTGTTTTCGAGGTCAGATTTGAGCGCCGAATGATGTGGATCTTAGACAATCAATGCTGAGGGAGGCACATAGCAGCTCTTATACTATGCATCCTAGTAGGAATAAGATGTATCGCGACCTTCGTGAGTTATACTAGTGGCTGGGGTTGAAGTGTGAGGTTACAAATTTCGTTACTCGATGTTTGACGTGTCAGCACGTTAAGGCTGAGCATTACTTACCTTCAGGTTTGCTACAACCAGTTAAGATTCCCTTATGGAAATGGAAACGTGTAACACCCTTCTATCCGAGACCGTCGCCAGAATCAAGTATAGAGTGTTACCGGACTTAAACGGACCTTCACAGAACTTAACTAAAAAATAGTCACAGAAACACATACAAATTCGCTCTTTATGACCCTTATCGAGGGTTTTGGACATAATACGGACTTTACAGATGATTAGGATTCGAATCCTATCAAATCGGACGCCCGAAAACTTTTTCACTTTTAACACAATGTCACACACTCGTGTGACCTTTGGCACGGCCGTGTTGGGGTCACACATACCCGTGTCCAGACCCCGTCCCAAAACTGGGAGCATTCTGCCAAAATGCCACGGCCTGACCATGCCCGTGTTGTTTGCCCGTGTCCTCAACACGGTTGAGACACACGACTGTGTCTCATGACCATGTCAAAATAAACAGAATAGAAGTTAAGTTGCAGGGGAAGCACGATTTAAAGGCACGCCTGTGGCTAGCCCGTGCCTTGCCTACGGCCTAGGCATACGCTCGTGTGCCTTGCCAGGCAGGCCGTGTTAGGCTGTCTACCAAGCATTGACCTCTCAAACTCACAAGCATTTCCATATACAACCAATACAAATAATACTTTACTTATACAAACATTTACTTCTATATACCACATTAGAAACATAGTGCTTATAAGCTTACAAATTGACTATACATATCCATAACCTTCTGTACATGCCATAAACTTACGCCAGAAACATAACATACTAATAAGACTTGACAGTGTGAAGCTTACTCCGAATACTCGGCTCCCAATCCAACCGTTTTCATACACTGAAAGGGAGAAAAGAATAGAACAGAGTAAGCTATAATAGCTTAGTAAGTCGTATGCAAATTAAAGCAATGAACATTACAAATTATCAATTACTTCATAACAATTATTAATACATATCATTCCATACTCAACTTACTCTTTTGGGCACATTTCACATACCAATCATATGTGTGCTTAACCGTACTAATCTCAATGTACAGAACTATTTCATGTCACCTGCAGAAATACTCCATCATAGTATAGATAAACTAATCCCATTGAGCAGATTCGGAATATGACCATATATTCAAAGGTTAGCACCGAAGTGCCTCACAGACATGGTAGAGCCATGAGGTAGCCGGAGCTACTAAAAGAGGGGTAGCCGAAGCTACATCACAGAATGGTAGCCAAAGCTACATCACAGAATGGTAGTCGAATTTACATCACAAAATCAGAACAGAAGTTACCTCGGGCCTGCTCAATAAGCTGATAGGTGTCTGCAATACATGCTAGACCACCTAGTACCCGAGAACTATATCAGACAGAATCAGAACCCTCTAGTGGCATGTCACTTATATCAATGTCTATTCCTACTTGCTCAATAGGGATTTTACAGACAATTCATCATTATCACAATTTTAGAGATATAACAACTGATTAGCCGAATAATTTCAGAAGCACATCAAACAACCAATCGTAATTTACTGTACTTACTTTAATTCCACATTTACAGATATATATATATATATACACCATATTTCCAGTCATATCATAATCCACATATCAATAGTTTTAAAAATACATCTAATTATCAATCGGAAGTTCACCAAACATACCTTATTCTTAGAAATACGGAAGTATACCGGATTTCCAGTCATTTCATAATTTACATATCAATATAAATGATCAATCATGAACAGACAATTATATTTTAGCAAATATGCTAGAATTTACATACAACTTACCTAAATCATCAACGAATTAATTCTTGAGATTTTTCTATTTCCCGTACTCGGGCTTTATCACATCTTCCTTGGTCTAAATTAACCCATAGAATACAATTATCAACCATTTATTCAATTATGGACACAATTAACATTTTGGGTAAATTTCCAAATTTACCCTTTAACTTTTCAATAATCACAATTTAGTCCCTAGGACTCAAAATTTCATTTTCTTTATTCCATGGACTTGTTTAACCCATTTTCACAACAATGACACTCAGTTTATCAAAATTTAACACATTTAGGAATAATTTGTAAACTTTACAAATTAGCCCCTTTTTATGAAACTATATTCAATTCCATTCAAAATCATTCCCAAAATCATGCATACAACACCTTAAGCCTTCATTATCTACCATTAATCAATCAAATACACTTTTATCACAAATGGGTATATTTTTAAACTTTGATTTCTCATCAAATTAATGGTAAAATCATGATATTCAAGCTTAAGGGAATACAAAAATATAAAAATAATCGAAAACGGAGCCAAAATACACTTACAAGTGAGCTTTGAAAAGCTTGAAACCCTAAGCATGGAGACTTGGAAAGAAGTGGCAGCATGGAGAAGAGAATGAGCAGATTTTTGGGTTAAAATTTGTCTTTTATGATAAAAACACCCAAATGACCAAAATTCCCTTCATGCTATAACTATCAAACATTTCTAGAAATGTCCCTTTTTGTCCATGCCACTATTTGATGGTCTATTTGCCACATAAAGACCTCTAATTCAAACCCCCATTTCAATTGGGTGCTTATACTCTATACTTCACATTTTGCATCTAATGTAATTTAGTCCCAAACATAAAATTGGACACTTAATCAATAAAATTTTCAAACAATATTTTTACATCAAATATCAATAAATCAAATCTTATCAAAAATTCACAAAATTTTAAATTTTACACTCCGAATTTGTGGTTACAAAACCACTATTCTGACTAGGCCCTATTTCGGATTGTTACAGAACCAGTGACAATGGGCTTCATTAGTGGGTTGCCCTTGACACCCACTAAGAAGGATTCCATTTGGGTCATCATGGATCGATTGACCAAGTCTACTCTGTAACAGCCAGTTTTAGCTAAATTGAAATAGTAGTTTTGAAACCACAAATTTGAGGTCGTAAATTATTTTAATATTATTTTTCATGTTTACGACATGTGATTATATGTGTGTAAAAGTTTTGTGAAGTAATTTTAGTGTTTGTGTGCTTAATTTGGTAAAAGGACTAAATCGTGTAAAATGCAAAAGTTGCATTCTATTTGTTTAAGTGCTTAATTACTATGATTAATTAAATGGGGAGTCCTTATGATGCAATTAGACCATGGTTTTAATAAATGGACATGGATGGACATGTGCTAGTGGAATTTCAATGTATTAGTTAAGGTTAAATTGGTAATTATATAATTCAATGTATATTAAATAAAAAAGATGAAAACATGCTCATCTTTGTGATTTCCAATCGAAAGTAGAAAAGAATAATAGTGAGATGTCATTAGGGACACTTGAGTTGGCTTTGAGCCATGATATAGCACTACAGGTGCGAGATAAACTAATTTGGCTTTGAGCCATGCATATCGGCTGATTTGGCTACGGGCCATGATATTAGAATTATGGATAAGTTACTTTGATTTGGTTTTAGACCATGGTATAGGTATTTATCATGTGAGATCTCTGTGTATCTAACTCCTATTCTGAATGGTTCAACAGGTAAATGGAAGACGAGAATGTGTATGAGATTTGTATGAGATGGTGCAAGTATGTGTATAAGTTATTTTAGCATTGGATCGAGAAAACAATGATGAAAGTATAGAAGTTTATGAATGAGTAAAGGTTTGTTAAATTGAAATAAGTTATGTGTGGTGGTTTCAATTTATTGAATTATGTTTATGTGATTGAATTAAATTTATTTAATACGAGCTTACTAAGCTTTGTAGCTTACTTAGTGTATTTTCCATGTTTTCTAGTAAATCAAAGGTAGCTCGGATTCAAGGATTGTCAAGAATCATCGTCACACTATCGATCGTTTATTCGGTACTTTTGAAGTTGTAAATATGGTATATGGCATGTATAGGCTAAATGTTATCTTGGTGTGCTTTTGAATTATGAAAACATAGCCATGTGATTTGGCTTGTATAGGTTAATGTTGGTATGTAATGGCCATGTGAATTGGCTCATTTTGAGAAGTTTGTTAAATGGTATATGACATATATGTTATGCCTTGTGAAATTGGTCATTTTGGTATAATTGTTTTGTTGGTTAGTTGGATAGATTATATAGTGATATGTAATGGTGTTTAATGGTTGTGAATGGCATGGTTTGGTATGGGGTTTCATTGAAGAATTGATATGATCTTTGAGATTTTATTTAATAGTTAAATTGATGATAAAATGCATGTTGTTGGATCAAAGTAAATGGATGGTATCGGCTCATTGATTTGGTACATTTTGAGTAGGAAATGTGTTTAGTATTGGATGATATTGCTATAGCATGAAAATGTGCATATTTTGGTATGAATTTGGCTGGAAATTGTGTGTGAATTGTTACTTATTTTGAGCTTGTAGGGTTGACCCTTTTGGGTGGCAAATTGGCCTTGTAAATGGCCTATTTTTGTCCACACGGGTAAAGACACGGGCGTGTGTCTTAGCCGTGTGCGACACACGGTCATGGTACACGACCGTGTGTCTCCTAGTGTGGCAATTCTAATTAATTTAGTATGCTCTACACAGCCTCACACACGGGTGTGTGATTGGCCATGTGGCACAAGTCAGTATACCCTACAAGTTTGGCATGGCTGAGCACACGGCCTGGACACGAGCGTGTGACTGGCTGTGTGACCTAAGTCAATATACCCTCTAGTTTTCACATGGCCAAGTACACGGGCGTACAGTCGGCCGTGTGCTACAAGTCAGTATGTATGCCCTGTTTTCACATGGCCTGTGACACGGGCATGTCTAAAGTCGTGTGAGTCACAAGCCCTATTCACACGGACGTGTGACCTCTGTAACTTAGAAAATTTTGTCAGTTTCATAAATTTTTATATGTGACCGGTTTAGTTCTAAACCCTTATTAAAGCATGTTTAAGATTTCGTAGACCTTCTTAAGGGACAATGTGGCTAAGAATGAATGTGATTTGATTATGAATGATTAACGTATAGAAAATGTTTGTATAATGATGTGAATGGTTTGGTAATGCCTCTTAACCCTATTCTAGCTATAGATACGGGTTAGGGGTGTTACATGCTCACTTCATTTAGGTTCAGACGAACTATTCACTGCAAAAGTTAGTAAATTTGTATATTTCTGAGATTGTGAGACTGCACGGTGTACCTATCTCGATTATTTCTGATAGAGATCCTCACTTCACTTCATGGTTCTGAAAGAAATTGCATGAGGCTCTAGGTACGAGATTGGACTTCAGTACGGTGTTCCATCCTCAGACTGATAGTGTAACACCCTTATACCCGGAACCGTTGCCAGAATCGAGTACAAAGCATTACTGAACTTAAACAGACCTCCACAGAACTTAATCAGAAACAGATACAAAATTTCATGCAAATCAGTTCAGTATCACTCTTATTGAGGGTTTTCGGACCTGATACAAACATCTCGGAAGATTAGGATTTGAATCATATCGCGTCGGCAACCCAGAAAATTTTTCACTTTTGAAACAATGTCACACGCCCGTGTGACACACAGCACGGCTGTGTGATAAGACCGTGTGGCCTTCACACGCCCATGTCCAGAGACCATGGTCGAAACTATCCAATTGGCCACGACCACACCACACGGTCGTTTAGGAGCCGTGCACCCCACACGGTTGAGACACACGGCCATGTCTCACGCCCGTGTGGTACAATAAAATTTAAACTGAGGTGCAGGGGAGGCATGGTCCAGGGGCACACCCGTGGGGTCAAATCGTGTGTGCCCACGGCCTAGGCACGCCCGTGCCATGTGCCCATGAAGCAATCTGCCAAATCCCACACGGTTGTAACACACGCCCGTGTGCCCTGCCAGGAAGGCCGTGTTAGGCTATATACCAAGCCTTGGCCTCCCTAAACAGATTCAAACACACACAAAATCCAACTAGCCATTTCAAAATAAATTTCACTGAAAAGGACTTCATTAAACCATTAATAACAAAATATCATACGAGAAATGGAATTTAGGTATACAAAAACGACTATTTACAATCACAATTGCTCTATACATGCCATAATTTACTCTCAAAATGTATTTTATACCCAAAAGAAGCTTGATAGTGCGTCGCGTGGCTCTGACTTTAAGATCCCAATTCAACAAGCTCAAAGTCTACAGAGGAAGGGAAAAGAAAGGAGGTAAGCTACAACAGCTTAGTAAGTCATATGAAATTCATAGCAAAGAATCAATTCAATATATCATTAAATTAGCACCCTAGATGATATCATATATCATTATACAAATAGTTTACTCTTTGTGCTCATTCCACATATCTACCATGAATATGCTTAACAATAATATTCTCAATATACCGTACCATTTTTCAATTCACCTGTACAAGCACTTCATCACAATACGGTTAATTTAATTCCCATTGAGTAATTTCAGAATATGAACAAACATATAGAGATAAGCACATAAGTGCTATACAGACATGGCGAAGCCATGAAGTAGTCGAAACTAATAACAGTAAGGTAGCCGAAGCTACAATCAGTAACAGTACAGAAGTTAACCACAGGCTTGCTCACATAAGCTGACAGGTGTCTGCAACACATGCAAGACTACCTAGAACCTGGGTAACTATAACAGTCAGAACAGTAAGCCTTAAGTGACATGTCACCCGTATCTATGTCTATTCCTACTTGCTCAATCGGAATTCACGGACAATGCATAAATCGGTAATTTCAGAAGTACATACGATAATCATTCAACATTTATTGTCGATACTATTTTCCATAAATTCAGTGATAACACCCGATATTCAGCACCTCACCAAGCCATTGACCATATATCATCATAGAAGCAAATATTTAAACCAGATTAATCAAGTTCACTAGAATTACATATAACTTACTTGGGTTGTCAAAAAGGACTATTTCTCGAAATTAGTCGAGAGCTTTCTATTTTCCCTTATCACGGGTTCTTTTAGACCATTCTTGATCTAAATTAACACATATAATACAAATATCAATTATCTATTTCAATACAAACACAGTTCACATTTGGGGTAAATTTCTAAATTTACCCATCAACTTTTCAATAATTACTAATTAGTCCCTCAGACATCAAAATTTCATTTTCTTTATTCCATGGGCTTATATAACCCATTTTCACAATTATAACACTTAAAAACCCATCATCGCACACATTTAGGAACAATTTGTAATCTCTTCAAATTAGTCCCTATGTATGCACTTTCAATCAATTTCATCCATTAAAACATATATGTAACACAATAATCATTCATTATCTACCATTAGGGAGCTAAACAAGCCTCTATCACAAATGGGTAGATTTCTAGACTTCAATTTTTCTTCAAATAAATGGTAGAATAATGAAATATGAGTTCCAAGGAGTCTAAAAATGCAAAAATAATTAAAAAAGGGACCAAATTGCATTGATATGGAAGCTTGAAAATTTTTGAAACGCTTGGCCATGGAGTTAGGGATTTTCGGCTGAACATGGGGTATTTCATGGAGAAGATGTTTTATTTCATCAATTTTTGTCTTTTACTCACTTTTGACAAAAATGCCTTTAAGGCCCTTACTAAAATATTTTTCCATGTAAGGCTATTTTGGTCAATAACACTCATTAATGGTCCTATTACCACATAAAAGCTCCCTATTTCATGTGATAATTCAATCAAGTCCAATTATCATCTAATAAGCACATTTTGCATTTTTCTCAATTTAGTCCTTATCGAGCAATCAAACATTAATACAGTAAAATTTTCACATAGTATCTTGACTCTAATATTTAATCAAACAGATATCATCAAAAAAATTCACAAAATTAAAATTCTCTCACTTCAGATTTGTGGTTACGAAACCACTATTTCGATTAGCCCCCGATTCGGGGTATCACAATTCTCTCCTCCTTAGGGAATTTCGTCCCCAAAAATCTTACCAGTGAACAGTTGAGGGTATTGCTTCCTCATAGCCTCTTCGGTTTCCCACGTTGCTTCTTCCACACCATGCCTCTGCCACAATACTTTTACTAACGGTATTTCTTGTTTCTTAACTGTTTTATCTCTCGAGACTGAATCTTAATCGGTTCCTCTTCATGAGTCATATCTGATCTAATTTCTACCTTAGTTGGTGAAATCACATGTGTCGGATCCGGTTGGTAACATCGCAACATAGAAACATGAAATACATTATGGATTCTGTTCAATTTGGGTGGCGAAGTTAAATGGTAGGCTACGGGGTTAATTCTTTCAATTACTTCATACGGGCCAATAAAACACGGACTTAATTTACCCTTACGGCCAAATCTCAGAACTTTCTTCCATGGTAACACTTTTAGAAATACTTTATCGCCCGTTTGAAATTTGATTTCCTTTCTCTTCAAATTCAAATACGATTTTTGTCGGTCTGATGCAGCTCTCAGATTGTCTCAAATTATCTTTACCTTTTCTTCAGTCTCTTTAATCAAATCAACCCCATGCAGTCGGTGCTCGCTCAATTCGGTCCAATACAATGGAGTTCGACACTTCCGTCCATACAACGCTTCATAAGGTGCCATTTTTATACTGGACTGATAATTGTTGTTATATGCAAATTCAGTCAGAGGTAAATATCTGTCCCAACTACTCTCGAACTCTAAAACACAACATCTAAGCATATCTTCTAATACTTGAATTACTCTTTCAGATTGTCCGTCCGTTTGAGGATGGAATGCTGTACTAAAATTCAATTTCGTACCTAAGGCATTTTGTAACTTTTTCCAAAACCTCGAAGTAAACCGTGGATCTCGGTCAGAAATTATAGATAGTGGCACACCATGCAATAGTACTATTTCAGCAATATATAGTTTAGCCAGTTTATCAAGTGAAAAGTCAGTACGAATTGGAATAAAATGAGCCGATTTAGTTAATCGATCTACTATTACCCAACCTGAGTCTTTCTTCCTCGATGTTAGAGGCAAACCTGATACAAAATCCATTATTACCCGATCCCATTTCCATTCAGGAATTAAAATCGGTTGTAGTAATCTAGATGGCACTTGGTGTTCAGCTTTCACCTGCTGATAGATCAAACATTTTGACACAACTTCGGAGATATCTAGTTTCATGCCTAGCCACCAATACAGTTTCTTCAGATCATTATACATTTTTACACTACCAGGGTGTATTGCCATATCACTACTGTGAGCCTCATGGAAAATTTTGCCAATTAGTTCAGAATTCCTTAGCACACATAATCGGTCACGGTATATTAAACAATCATTCAGATTAACTCTAAATTCAAAATCTTTGTTTTCTAAACACTGTTCTCTTTTAGATTGTAACTCATTATCTACTTTCTGAGCCTCATAAATTTCTTGTAACAACACTGGCTTAGCTCGTAACTCCGCAATCAAGACGCCACTATCAGACACTTCTAACTTCACACTCATAGCTCATAGAGCAAAAAGGGACTTTCTACTTAAAGTATCTGCGACTACGTTAGCCTTTCTTGGATGATAGTCTATCACTAATTCATAGTCCTTCAACAGTTATAACCACCTTCTTTGACATAAATTCAGATCCTTCTGAGTCATAACATATTTCAGACTTTTGTGATCAGTGAATATAGAACATTTCTCACCATACAAATAATGGTGCCATATTTTCAATGCAAATACAATGGCAGCTAGTTCTAAGTCATGCGTAGGATAATTCTGTTCGTGTGGTTTCAACTGTTGAGAAGCATAGGCTATCACTTTTCCTTCTTGCATTAAAACACATTTGAGTCTATTTAAAGAGGCATCACTATATGATAATGGCTGGCGATATTAAGTAATAAAATTTAAAAACTGATCACACAAAAAGTAACTAATATCACGACCTTAAAAGCAAGCGCACCTGTCGAACAATAGTATAGTTTAGTGGCAAGACCGAGTTATCATACCCAAGGGAACCAAAAGTACTAGTACTTACTTCCTTTCTATTATCTAGCCTAAAAATAAAGAGAGTTGATTTAAACTAATTCTAAAACTAACTAAAAGTGCACAAAAAGTAAATTGACGAAAACCTTTCAGGAAAACTGATTGATATGAACAATACTCAAGGAAGAATCCACCTAGACTTCACTTGTTATTGGTTCTTCAGCTAGATGATTTATTCACTTGACTTGATCCCTAGGGATCCCTAACCTATGCTAAACCCTCCGTTGAGGCGTAAAGCAACTAGGCCTAAGTTGTTAATTAAAGTTCCTTTATTAATTAACTCCCTAGGTTACATTAATTCGATCTATGGCTCCCCATATTATGTTTGACCCTAATCCGGCAGATTTATGTCGCCCTATGTTTAGGGTTGCATGCAACTCGGCTTAATTATGGTAGATCTACTCTTATCACAGGGACTTTTGCTCCTCTACTCTAAGCACATCTAATTCTTGAAGTAATACCTAGGATTATTAAATCAAGAATTAAGCACACATAATTAAGAACAACTCAAGTATTTATCATATAACTCAAGAATAAATAACAACAAGATCTGTCTTAGGCTTCATCCCCCTCAAGTATTTGAGGGGTTTAGTTCATAATTAAAGAAGAAAACATCTCAGAAGAAATAAAACAACAAAACATAAGAAACCAAAAACCCCTAAAGGAATTTAAGGAGATCTTCTATCTTGATACAGAATTCCGGCTTCTGGGGTGAATCAATCGACTTCCCTTGGAGTAATTCCTGGCTTTCACTCTTCGTGTCGGCAGAGAGACGACTCCCCACTTTAGGGAAAAGATTACCCTTGGCAGGGGGAAATCAAGTACACCCTTAGAGTTGCCTCCTAGGGTCTTTATATAGAGTTTTGAGGAGCCTTTCTTAGCCTTTAAATATTCAAATCGGAGTGAAATTCCTCTTCCTCATGACTAGAACACGCCCGTGTGCCACGCCTGTATGATTTCAGCAAGAGGCCGTGTGATTCTATCGGTGGAGGCATGGCCGTGTGGCCTGGCAGTGCTTGTCAGGGGCTGGATCTGTGATCTTCGTGTGGCACGGCCGTGGCACTTCTTAGGCCGTGCGTTTTCACATTTTGGCCCATTTTCTCCAGTTTTTGGTCCATTTTCTGTTCTCTTCTCTTCCCTATGCTCTCTTGAGTATAAGATATGAAATAGAAGGATTAAGAGCACCAATTCTCACAAAATTAATAATAATTCATCCAAAATATAGGCTAAACATGAGGTAAAAATATTTATAATTTATCGTTCATCAAATACCCCCACACTTAAACCTTTGCTTGTCCTCAAGTAAAATCTCAATCCGTAATAAAGAATCATTCTTCTCAACCTACAATATTTATCAATAATGTTTCAAATTAATCTACAGGAAATCATACAATGAAAATTCAATCAAAATAACATTAAAGACTCAATCAATCTAAGTTGAGAATTTTATCATTGAAACATAAGCTTTCTCCCTTCTTCTAAGTAATTATCTCTCCATCTTAGTTAACAGAAGTTGACATCCTCACTAAAGATTCACTCTATCCACTTGAAGTGTTTAGGGTTCAAAATTTAAGCACTTTCTAGTCAACTTGAAAAGTTATTACCATAGGCTTGCAAGGAAATCACATCTCCACCACTATAGATTGACATGACATATCGATCAAAAGGTCTTGTAAGGGTTGTAACGGGGCTTGGTTAGGGGTGTTGTCACAAGCTGCAAAAGAAGGGTTAGAATCGAGATTGAACTAAAAAGTTATCTAGCTAGAAAAATCTCTATCACCGGGAACATATTTCTAGGGCTAATTTTTATGATAATATCGTTCATGCCTGGGTAGCCTTTAAATAGAAATATGCAAAAACTTTTGAACTATTACATATGACAACTGAATTTAACTGTAAATACTCGTTTTTATCTTCTTTTTTTTTAAAAAATTCATAATAATCTTGAATATTTACAACTTTACATGCTGAAAAAGAGAATAAAGCTAGATAATAATTTCAACTCAAATCTCGACAAAAATAAGGGTCAATGTAATTGAATGAAATTCAATAAAAAATGGGTTATTGGTTAATAATTAGAAGGTAAGTCAAAGAATAGGTTGTTAGGCTCAACGGGGTTCACTAGGGGTTAATTTATGGAGGTAGGCTTTTTATGGAGTAAGTGGGTTGAATCCTGAGTGCCTTTATCATTTCGAAATATCAAATCAATGATGTGGTCTTGACGCGTATAATCAAAGCAAGTTCTAGAATAACAAATCAGTATTGACTCACTCAAAGCAATAATAAAAGTGAGCACAAAAGAATGTATGCTCAAAAAGGATCAAAATCTCACCAGAATTATGGCTTTTGATGTCAATCCTGTGAATTTCAAATCTCAAGATAATACTTAGAATTAAAGGAAATAGCTTATGCAAAAATTGGGGTTCTCAAAAATTTCAACTTATCATGCTTGATTCCCTAATGTTTTAAAGTTTGAATAATCAGAGTATAAGCACCTATATCTTAATTCTCAACATATCGATAGAAATCATAAATCAATCAGAATAAATTCCTAATAGGAGACTGAGAATTAGTTAAGAACAATGCATGAAGTACAATTTCAGGGATTTTCACAGATACTGTAAAGAATTCAAGTAAGCTTCCCCCCCACACTTAAGATGTGCATTGCCCTCAATGTACAAAGATATAAAAATAGCAAAGAAGTATAATATCATAAGATAGGGAGGGAATTGAAACTCCCTGAGTTTAGGATGAACTCGTGAGGAAGAGTCAGCAATTGTGGCAGGATGTTCCTATTTTTGTTTGAATATGAGCTGTAGAGCTCCTTTTTGAAACTGCGAAAATATTAATTAGTCGTGGGAATTTCCAATTAATAGAGATTACTCGTTAGGGATTGGCCGATATGAAAGATAGAAAATTAACTAACAGAAAACTAATAAACTAAGTTCTAAGAATACTAATGCTGTAATGATTAAAAGGATTAAACATAAAAATAAAATTTGAAATGAAGAGGAAACTAATAAAGGAAAAAAAATGAAAAATGAGAAAAATAGAACCGAATGGGAGAATAGAGGCACACACCCGTGTGGCTCGAGTTTAGCCCGTGTTGAAGTCGAAAGGTTGCCACGGCCATGTCGCACGGCCATGGCTATTTATCGATAGCCCGTGCTTTGGGAAAAATTTTTGCTCTGTTTATACACGGCCTCACTACACGACCGTGTCTCTACTTGAAGTGTTCACATGGCCTCAGACACGCCCGTGGGCATGGCCGTGTGGTCCTAAATTTTTACATTAAAAAGGGTTAGTTGATGCATAAAAATACTAAAATCAAAAATAAAAGAAAAGTTACTAAGTTAGTGCTCGGGTTGCCTCCCGAGAAGCACTTATTTATAGTCTAAGCTCAACTTTGCTCGAGCTTGTACATTCACGGTAGTTTGAAGAGTTGATACTCTTCTATCCTGCTTACTATTTTATTATCAATGTAGGATTTGAGTCGAGTGTGATTTACCTTAAAAGTGCCAAGTGACTCATGTTTTATCTCGACTGTACCTTAGGGAAAGATTTTCTTTACCGTGAAGTGAGGTGTATCACTTGTATGCTCTTTTGAATTCAAGATTCGAGGATCGTCTTCCCCTAAGATTACCTTATCTCCTACCTTGAGTTGATTTGTTTGTACCTAAGGGTCGGCTTGGTGATGCTCTGGGTTGGTTTGGCATACTTTGGGCTTTTCATGATAGTTCAGCCACTCATCTAGTTCCTCGATCTAAAGCATTTGCTTTTCAAGTGCATCTCCCTTGGATGGACTTGTCTGTGATTGGGTTGCCTTTATGTGGAGCGTATCCTGCACAGAAGGTTGGGTGGTGAGTTTAGTGTTTTTACAAGGACTCATAACTATATTATTATCAGCAGTCTTAATCGAGTTCCAAGCTTGTAAAGTAACTTTGTCATCACCTATGCATAGTGTAGGCTCACCTGTTCCTACATCAATTATAGTTCTGGCAGTTGCTAAAAAAGGATGCCCTAAAATTAAAGGTACCTCAATATCTTCATCCATGTCAAGCACAACAAAATCAACAGGGAATATAAATTTATCTACCTTTACTAGCACATCTTCTATGATTTCCGTAGGATATTTAACAGATCTATCAGCTAATTGAATACTCATCCTAGTGGGCTGTGGTTCCCCTAGACCTAGTTGCTTGAACATTTTGTAAGGCATGAGATTAATGCTAGCACCTAAATCAGCTAAGGCTTTATCAATAAGTAAACTACCAATTAAATAAGGAATAGTAAAACTCCCTGGGTCTTTCAGTTTTGTTGGCAGTTTATTTTAGAGAATAGCTGAACATTCTTCGTTGAGTTCCACTATGGCTAATTCTTCCAACTTCCTTTTATTTTTTAGAAGTTCTTTAAGGAACTTCGCGTATTTCGGCATCTGCGAAATTGCTTCAACAAAAGGTAAGTTAATATGTAATTTCTTTAAGAGTTTAAGAAACTTACCGAATTGTTTGTCTGACTGGTCTTTCTTTAATGCGTTTGGGTATGGATACGAGGCTTGTATTATTTGATGTCTGGCTTATTGCTACTTACCTCTACCTTACATTTATTCAACTCAGGTTCCTCGCTTGATTCTGGATTGTCTTTGGTTAATGTCTCCTTTTCTATTGTACTGACGGCATGAATTTGCTCTCTTGGATTGGTCTCAGTGTTACATGGGAGTCCACCTTGTGATCTTTCTGAAATTAGCTTGGCGAGTTGACCAATTTGATTCTCAAGGCCTTTAATTGATGCTTGCTGGTTCTTTAGTGCCATTTCGGTATTTTGAAAACGGGTTTCTGATATGGCCATAAATTTTGTGAACATCTCTTCAAGGTTTGGCTTTTTCTCTTGTTGTGGAGGTGGCTGTTGAAATCTCGGAAGAGGTGGTTGTCTTTGATTCCCTTGTCCTCCCCAAGAAAAATTGGGGTGGTTCTGCCAACCTGTATTGTAAGTATTACTATAAGGGTTATTTTAAGGTCTAGAATTGTTACCTATATAGTTGGTTTGCTCAGTTTCCATGCCATGTCCATAAGAGGAGTAATCTGGATTGAACATATTTCCCTGGATTGCGTCACACTACATCACTGTATGTGCCTGCGTAGAACCAACAAAATTATCAAACTTTTTATTTAAAAGTTCTACCTGGTTAGTAAGCATGGTGACAGCATCAATATTATAAACTCCTGCAGCTTTTGTAGGGTTTGTCCTCATGACTTGCCACTGATAGTTATTTAATGACATCTCTTCTATAAGCTCATAAGCTGCTTCTGGTGTTTTATTGTTGATTATTCCTCCGGCGGCCGCATCGATCATCTGCCTTGTTGATGGATTCAAACCGTTGTGAAAGGTTTGAACTTGTAACCACAAAGGCAACCCATGGTGAGGGCACCTTCTCAAAAGATCTTTGTATCTCTCCCAGGCATCGTAAAGTGTCTCTAGATCCATCTGCACAAAAAAAGAGATATCGTTTCGCAATTTAGCTGTTTTAGGTGGAGGAAAATATTTAAGTAAAAATTTTTCGGTCATCTGTTCCCATGTAGTAATTGAGCCTCGTGGTAGAGAATTTAACCACTGTTTAGCCTTGTTTCTCAAAGAGCATGGGAATAGCCTAAGACGAATGGCATCATCAGAAACGCCATTTATTTTGAATGTATCGCATATTTCCAAGAAATTGGCTAGATGCGAGTTAGGATCCTCATCCTGCAAACCATCAAACTGTGTTAGGTTTCAGTTCAAAATTATTTGCAGCAATAGTAGGCCTAACAACGCTAGATTTAGTGCCTGCTAAATTAGGTCTAGCATAATCATACATAGTATGCGGAGCAGGATTTTGCTCAACAGGATTTGCGGCTACTACAGGAAGTAGCTGATTATCCTGATTTGCTTCCATCTCTTCAGTAGGTTCAGGTTCTTCTTCTTGTCCTTCTTCTGGATATTGTAAACTTCTTCTTATCTCTTGGCGAGTTCGACGAACTGTCGCTTCTAAATCATCGTCGAAAAGTAATGGTCCTCTTAGGTTTCTTTTTGTCATAAAGTAGAGATACCTAGAAGGAAAAAGAAAAGAAAAAAATAAAAAATAAAATAAAATAAAATAAAAATAGAAATAAATATAAAAATAAAAATAAATAAAAACTAAAAATAAATATAAAAGAAAAATAAATAAATATATATAAATATAGTAATGGCTAAAGTAATAAAAATCGAGTTTTCTTAATATTTTAGTTCCCCGGCAACAGTGCCAAAAACTTGATAACGGCTCTCGATATTAAGTAATAAAATTTATAAAACTGATCACACCAAAAGTAACTAATATCACGACCTTAAAGGCAAGCGCACCTATCGAACAATAATATAGTTTAGTGGCAAGACCGAGTTATCGTACCCAAGGGAACCAAAAGTACTAGTACTTACTTCCTTTCTATTATCTAGCCTAAAAATAAAGAGAGTTGATTTAAACTAATTCTAAAACTAACTAAAAGTGCACAAAAAGTAAATTAAGGAAAAACTTTCAGGAAAACTGATTGATATGAACAATACTCAAGGGAGAATCCACCTAGACTTCACTTGTTATTGGTTCTTCAGCTAGACGATTTATTCACTTGACTTGATCCCTAGGGATCCCTAACCTATGCTAAACCCTCCGTTGAGGCGTAGAGCAACTAGTCCTAAGTTGTTAATTAAAGTTCCTTTATTAATTAACCCCCTAGGTTGCATTAATTCGATCTATGGCTCCCCATATTAGGTTTGACCCTAATCCAGCAGATTTATGTCGCCCTATGTCTAGGGTTGCATGTAACTCGGCTTAATTATGGTAGATCTACTCTTATCACAGGGACTTTTGCTCCTCTGCTCTAAGCACATCTAATTCTTGAAGTAATACCTAGGATTATTAAATCAAGAATTAAGCACACATAATTAAGAACAACTCAAGTATTTATCATATAACTCAAGAATAAATAATAACAAGATCTGTCTTAGGCTTCATCCCCCTCAAGTATTTGAGGGGTTTAGTTCATAATTAAAGAAGAAAACATCTCAGAAGAAATAAAACAACAAAACATAAGAAACCAAAAACCCCTGAAGAAATTTAGGGAGATCTTCTGTCTTGATGCAGAATTCTGGCTTCTAGGATGAATCAATCGGCTTCCCTTGGAGTAATTCCTGGCTTTCACTCTTCGTGTCGGCAGGGAGACGACTCCCCACTTTAGGGAAAAGATTACCCTTGGCAGGGGGAAATCAAGTACACCCTTAGAGTTGCCTCCTAGGGTCTTTATATAGAGTTTTGGGGAGCCTTTCTTAGCCTTTAAGTATTCAAATCCGAGTGAAATCCCTCTTCCTCACGACTAGAACACGCCCGTGTGCCACGCCCGTGTGATTTCGGTAAGAGGCCATGTGATTCTATCAGTGGAGGCACGGCCATGTGGCCTGGCCGTGCTTGTCGGGGGCTAGACCGTGTGATCTTCATGTGGCACGGCCGTGTGCCACGGCCGTGTGGTTACTTCTTGGGCCGTGCGTTTTCACATTTTGGCCCATTTTCTCTAGTTTTTGGTCTATTTTCCGTTCTCTTCTCTTCCTTATGCTCTCCTAAGTATAAGATATGAAATAGAAGGATTAAGAGCACCAATTCTCTCAAAATTAATAATAATTCATCCAAAATATAGGCTAAACATGAGGTAAAAATATGTATAATTTATCGTTCATCACTATACACTACAAATTCTTTTCCCGACTCTGGAAGGATCAAAACTGGTGCTTCAGTCAAACATTTCTTCAATCTATCAAAGCTCTATTGACACTCCTCAGTCCATTCAAACTTACTATACTTTTGTAACAATTTAGTCATCGGAGACGCTTTCATCGAAAGGCCTTCAACAAACTGACGGTAATAGCCAGCCAAACCCAGAAAACTTCTAACCTCGGACACAGTCTTCGGAGGCTTCCATTCTAAAATAGCTAAAATTTTCCTCGGATCCACTCGTATTCCCTCACCGGAAACTACATGTCCCAAAAGTCCAACTTCACGGAGCCAAAATTCACTTTTGCTGAAGTTAGAAAACAATTTCTTTTCTTGCATTATTTGGAGTACAGTTCGTAGATGTTCTGCGTGTTCAGGTTCACTTGGATAGTAAACTAAAATATCATCTATGAAGACCACCACACACTTGTCTAAATAGGGTCAAAAAATTCGGTTCATTAGATACATAAAGATAGCCGGTGCATTAGTCAATCCGAAAGGCATTACTAAGAACTCATAATGACCATATCGAGTTCTAAAAGCAATTTTTGGCGCATCTCCTTCTTTAACTTTCAACTGATAGTACTCGGACCTTAGATCGATTTTAGAAAACACAGTAGCATCTTTTAGTTGATCAAATAAATCATCAATTCTAGGCAATGGATACTTATTCTTCACAGTTACTTTGTTAAGCTGTCGGTAATCAATGCAAAGTCTCAATGATCCATCTTTCTTCTTAACAAATAACACCGGAGCACCCCACAGTGAAAAATTCGGTCTTACAAACCCTCTATCGGTTAACTCTTGCAACTGTACCTTCAGTTCTCTTAACTCTTTGGGCACCATTCTGTAAGAAGTGATCGATATCGAAGCAGTACCAGGATGCAACTCTATACCAAATTCAACCTCTCTATCTAGGGGTAAACCAGGCAGTTCCTCCGAAAATACATCCACGAATTCACTCACAATAGGTACAGATTCAATCTTTCTTTCAGATAACTCAGTATTCAAAACATACGTGAGATAAGCTTCACATCATCCTTTCAGACACTTCGAAGCAAACATAGCAAAAATTACAGTTGGCATTAACTCAAACTTATCAGTTTTGACTTCTAGTACTTTACCATCATCACATTTCAATTCCAGAGTTTTCTATCTACAATCTATTTTGGCACCATACAAAGTCAACCAATCCATTCCCAAAATAATATCAAATTCATCAAAAGGCAACAACAACAAATCAACAGGAAAACAATGACCATGAATCATAAGAGGGCAATTTCTATAAGTTTTATCGACTAACACATGCTTTCCTAATGGATTTGAAACTTGTACCACATGCTCAGTAAATTCAATACACAATTTCTCATTAGACATTTTACTCACACAAACATACGAATGAGTAGAGCCAGGGTCAATCAAAGCAAGAATAGAAACACAATAAAGAGAAAATATACCAGTGATTACTTCAGGGGAGGATGCTTCCTCTCTAGCTCGAATAGCATAAGCTCTTGTTGGAGCCCTCACTTCGGACCTCACAGTGACATCTCTCGTTGTGCCTTTACCACTATTCCTGGTTCCTATGTTTCTCGGTGGTCTCCCTCTGGACACATTACTTGACCTTACATTTTGCGGCTTTTCTGGTTCTTCCGGCTCTGGACAGTCCTTAACAAAATGGTCTTGAGACCCACAACGGAAAGAAGCTCGATTAATCATATAGCATTCACCCGAATGCCTCTTCCCATAGTGTTGACATTCCAGTCTATCAGATTTAACACTTCCAGCACTAGCTACCGAAGTAGCCTGGGTATTAGGACCCGAATATTGCCTATCACGGTCTCGACGGAAATAACCAGTAGAAATGTTCGATTGGGAACTCATTTCCTTTGATCTCTTTGATTGGGACTGAACTGATTTGCTCATTGATCTCTTTCGGATTTCTCTATTCTCATTTTCAACTTTCCTCTTCTCTTTACTTAGTTCTTCGGCCTTAATGGCTCTCTCCACCATTACCACAAATTCTTTAATTTCCAAAATTCCAATTAGTAGTCGAATGTCTTCATTAAGTCCATCCTCAAATCTCTTGCACAAGGTAGCATCCTTAGGCATGCATTCTTGAGCATACTTACTCAACTTAACAAATTCTCTTTCATACTCAGCTACAGTTAACCGGCCTTGCTTCAATTTGAGAAACCTTTTTTCTTTTCTGATCTATGAAGCGCTGGCTAATATATTTCTTTCTAAACTCTTCTTGGAAGAAATCCCAAGTAACCCTCTCTCGTGGTACCATTGATATCAACGTCTTCCACTAGCGATAAGCAGAATCCCTTAAAAGAGAGACAACACATTTCAGATTCTCCTCAGGAGTACATGACAATTCATCCAACACTCTAATAGTGTTCTCCAACCAGAACTCGGCCTTCTCTGGATCATCATTGACATTAGCTCGGAACTCCTTAGCCCCATACTTTCTAATCTTATCCACGGGAGGCTTAGTCAATCGAACTACCTCTAGTTGTTGGGGAGCTATGGGAGCAGGTTGAGGTATAGGAGGGAGCGGATGGGGTTGAGCATTCGGATTTGCCCGAATGAATTCAATGTACCATTCACTCATCCGGTGGAGGAAGGCTACTCGGGCTTCCTCACCTTGACTTTGACCCGCAGGTCTAGAATCAACAGGCACTGTCCCTTGAGCGGGAGCAGGCGCATTATTTTGGGCATCATCAGCCACATCACGATTAGGATCCATAACTATACAGAAAAACAATTTTAAAACGGTTAAGAGCCAACACACTATCAAGTTCAATTTATGGCATGTATAGACAGACTACCACACAGCTACATTAGTCTGAGGATCGGCTAAACCATAGCTCTGATACCAATTAAATTGTAACACCCTTATACTTGGGACCGTCGCCGGAATCGAGTATAGAGCGTTACAAAACTTAAACGGACCTCTACAGAACTTAATCAGAAATAGATACAGAATTTCATGCAAATCGGTTCAGTATCACTCTTATTGAGGGTTTTCGGACCTGATACAAACATCTCGGAAGATTAGGATTCGAATCATATCACGTCAGTAACCCAGAAAATTTTTCACTTTGAAACAACGTCACACGCCCGTGTGACACACAGCACGGTCGTGTGATAAGACCGTGTGGCCTTCACACACCCATGTCTAGAGACCATGGTCGAAGCTGTCCAATTGGCCATGGCCACCCCACACGATCGTTTAGGAGCCGTGCACCCCACACGGTTGAGACACACGGCCGTGTCTCATGCCCGTGTGGTACAATAAAATTTAAACTAAGGTGTAGGGGAGGCACGGTCTAGGGGCACACCCGTGGGGTCAAACCGTGTGTTGCCCACGGCCTAGGCATGCCCGTGCCATGTGCCCGTGGAACAATCTGCCAAATCCCACACGGTTGTAGCACACGCCCGTGTGCCCTACCAGGAAGGTCGTGTTAGGCTATATACCAAGCCGTGGCCTCCCTAAAACACATTCAAACACACACAAAATCCAACTAGCCATTTCAAAATAAATTTCACTGAAAAGGACTTCATTAAACCATTAATAACAAAATATCATACGAGAAATGGAATTTAGGTATACAAAAATGACTATTTACAATCACAATTGCTCTATACATGCCATAATTTACTCTCAAAATGTATTCTATACCCAAAAGAAGCTTGATAGTGCGTCGCGTGGCTCTGACTTTAAGATCCCAATTCAACAAGCTCAAAGTCTACAGAGGAAAGGAAAAGAAAGGAGCTAAGCTACAACAGCTTAGTAAGTCATATGAAATTCATAGCAAAGAATCAATTCAATATATCATTAAATTAGCACCCTAGATGATATCACTTATCATTATACAAATAGCTTACTCTTTGTGCTCAGTCCACATGTTTACCATGAATATGCTTAACAATAACATTCACAATATACCGTACCATTTTTTAGTTCACCTGTACAATCACTTCATCACAATACGGTTAATTTAATTCCCATTGAGCAACTTCGGAATATGAACAGACATATAGAGATAAGCACATAAGTGCTATACAGACATGGCGAAGCCATGAAGTAGTTGAAACTACTAACAGTAAGGTAGCCAAAGCTACAATTAGTAATAGTACAGAAGTTAACCACAGACCTGCTCACATAAGCTGACAGGTGTCTGCAACACATGCAAGACTACCTAGCACCCGAGTAACTATAACAGTCAGAATAGTAAGCCTTAAGTGACATGTCACCCGTATCTATATCTATTCCTACTTGCTCAATCGGAATTCATGGACAATGCATAAATCGGTAATTTCAGAAGTACATACGATAATCATTCAACATTTATAGTCGATACTATTTTCCATAAATTCAGTGATAACACTCGATATTCAACACCTCACCAAGCCAATGACCATATACCATTATAGAAGCAAATATTTAAACCAGATTAATCAAGTTCGCTAGAATTACATATAACTTACTTGGGTTGTCAAAAAGGACTATTTCTCGAAATTAGTCGAGAGCTTTCTGTTTTCTCTTATCACAGGTTCTTTCAGACCGTTCTTGATCTAAATTAACACATATAACACAAATATCAGTTATCTATTTCAATACAAACACGATTCACATTTGGGGTAAATTTCCAAATTTACCCCTTAACTTTTCGCTAATTACTAATTAGTCCCTCAGACATCAAAATTTCATTTTCTTTATTCCATGGGCTTATATAACCCATTTTCACAATTATAACACTTAAAAACCCATCATTGCACACATTTAGGAATAATTTGTAATCTCTTCAAATTAGTCCCTATGTATGCACTTTCAATCAATTTCATCTATTAAAACATATATGTAACACAATAATCATTCATTATCTACCATTAGGGAGCTAAACAAGCTTCTATCACAAATGGGTAGACTTTTAGACTTCAATTTTTCTTCAAATAAATGGTAGAATAATGAAATATGAGCTCCAAGGGGTTCAAAAATGCAAAAATAATTGAAAAAGAGACCAAATTGCACTTACATGGAAGCTTGAAAAATTTTGAAACCCTTGGCCATGGAGTTAGGGATTTTTGGCTGAACATGGGGTATTTCATGGAGAAGATGATGTTTTATTTCATCAATTTTTGTCTTTTACTCACTTTTGACAAAAATGCCCTCAAGGCCCTTACTAAAATATTTTTCCATGTAAGGCTATTTTGGTCCATAACACTCATTAATGGTCCTATTACCACATAAAAGCTCCCTATTTCATGTGATAATTCAATCAAGTCCAATTATCATCTAATAAGCACATTTTGCACTTTTCTCGATTTAGTCCTTATCGAGCAATCAAACATTAATAAAGTAAAATTTTCACATAGTATCTTGACTCTAATATTTAATCAAATAGATATCATCAAAAAAATTCACAAAATTAAAATTCTCTCACTTCAGATTTGTGGTTACAAAACCACTACTCTGACTAGCCCCCGTTTCGGGGTGTCATAGATAGTCAATCTGAGAGGGTGATTCAAATACTGGAGGATATGCTTCGGGGTTTTGTGATTGATTTTCGAGGTAGTTGGGAGGTATCTGCTGCTAGTTGAGTTCACCTACAAAAACAGTTTCTAAGCTAGTATCCAGGTGGCACCTTACGAGGCTCTGTATGGTCGTAAGTATCGTACTCTGTTGTGCTTGACTGATTTGGGTGAATGTCAGATTTTGGGTTCTGAGTTGGTTTCTGAAATTGAGGGTAAGGTTAGATTGATTCGAGATCGTCTGAAAGCAGTTTCTGATAGACAAAAATCCTATACAGATCTGAAGAGGAAGGATACTGAGGACTATATGGGGGAGTTCGTGTTTCTTAAGGTTTCTGTATGGAAGAATATTCTGAGGTACAGTCGTAAGGGCAAGCTGAACCCTAGGTTTATTCGACTGAATCAGATTCTAAAACTTGTGGAACTAGTTGCTTATTAGCTGGAGTTACCCCTTCAACTGGACCGTATTCATGATGTGTTCCATGTTTTGATACTGAGGTGATATCAATCTGATCCATCTCATGTGGTATTTGTTGAGGAAATTCAAGTTAAATCAGATTTCAATTTTGAGGAGGAAAAGGAACGTTTGTTGCCCGATCGTGAATTTGGGTAAAAATGGAACGTTTCAAACAAAATAGGTTTAAACAAAGAAAAGGCTAGAAGAAAGAAAAAGATGGCTTAGAAATCAGTAACAAAATGGTTAAACAAGGAAAAGGATAAATTTACTAAGGCTGAAATTGAACCAACAATATTAGATTGTTGACCCGTATCTCAAATGGCTCTTAGGTTATTTTGGGTAGAAAACATCAAAGAATTGACCTCGACCCACTATCAAGAATGATAGGAACCTTGGTATAAATGAACCTTGACCCTCTACCAAAAGATGATAGGAACCTTGGTATAAATGAACAAAGAAAAGATAGACGCCACAAGCTAAGCTTGATAAGTCAAATCAATTCCGTAAGAACAAGGAGAATTGGATAACTCACAATTCAAATATTTCATATATATTTAGCAAAAAAAGTCCCTTACAAAGGCTTATTTCACCTATTTATAGTGCTATAATAGTCTAACCGAATGGTTACAAAAATTCAACTTAATGTGCTAATTAAAAGTTGAAATAAAATTCAAGTCTTTTCACATTCTTGAACCAAATAACTCCATCTTTGAATTCACTTTAATTCAGCTGAATGAATGACCTTAAAGGCTTGAAAAATGACTCCTAGATTGTCCCTTAGCCAGCCAAATAGACACCAACTTTTTAACCAGCACCTTAATGATGTTTGAATGCTTGAATTAACCTTTGAAATAGCAAAAACGGCTAGAAGTTGAAAAGGTTGCTGCTAAAATTTAATTGGATGAAATAATTCTTCTTAAACCTCCTTAAATGATGTATAAACCTTCTTGTAACAACCCCCTTGCTTTGTAATCGAAAATGACTCAAAAAGCCACTTTATTTAATTTGTAATAGCCCTTGTAATGTAACGATTATGACTTGAAAAGACTCCTGCAATAAACACATTAAAATGAGCTTATCAAACACATGTAAACATGTATTAAACATAACACACATTAAATACTTAACTTAAGTAAATGAACTAAACACATGCATCAATTATTCCAGCATCTTGTTAATTAAAGAAGCATCATTAAATAAACTTAAACTCATGCATCAGTAAATAATCCTAGTAACTAGATTAATTAAGAAGCATCTATTAAATGAAGTTCAATAATAACTCAATTATTAAAACTAAGATGAGTTGAATTAATGACCAGCAACTCATTTATTAATCTAAGATGAGTTATTAACTAAGATGTACTCAATTAACTAAATAAAGTCCAACAACTCAATTTATTAACAAACTAAAATTAAACGTCTCATTTTGCACTTGGGCCCCTTAAGTTTAGGCCAATCTTGATGTCGTTGAGGTGTATCGAAACATGATGCGATCGAGATCGCATCATACCCTCCCTCTTGAAGACTATTTGTCCTCAAATCGGGCCACTTGCTCGTGACAAAATTTTCATCTCCGCAACACCCTCGATTGATGAAGTTGGCAATGTTGCTCTCGATAACCTGAAAATCACACATATCTTGAAAAGAAAATAGGTCATTTATCGCCCTCCCTCTTTTGGAGAGTACCACCTCGTCTTGTCACCTACACAATAAGAAAAGGAATTAGGGACATGATGTTTTATATGCTCAAAAGAAGTTCCTGAAATCACATTCAAAAGTTGAGCAAATGAAATAATGCCAGGATCAAAAATAGAAGTTGGCCTTACCTTTTGTATTGAATCAAAAAGTTCACCAATGGAATCAAACCAAAATCAGATAACATTCTAGAGTTAACAATATTCCATTGTTCAAATACCTTGTAACACCCCAAACCTGACCCAGACGTTATGGCCAAATCTGGTGTGCTACATCACCTAACTAATCCACGTTACCTAGTTACTAAGTTTGGTAGTGAGTTTTGCAAAACGATATTTAGAGTTGAGGAGAAATTCTCAATTTATTTTGATGACCATACTAATCTCTACCAGTTCTTAACAGGTTTACTTCTTTATCAATATCTTGGTTAACCGATGGTATTGTAAGTTGGTCTTGAAAACATTGGTTTAAGTTTGGAAAAATGTACGTGGTTGTAGTTAAAGTAAATCATACATAAGTGGAAAGAAATAAAACCCCAAATATGAATATTTAAAGTGGCCCTATTACAAACCCAAAACAAAAATAAAACAAGTAAGTAAAAATGACGAAATAACTTAAGTAAGGTTAATACCAAAACTTGGTCTCTATGGCCACCCTGAATCCCTCCTAGCTCCAAGTCCACGAACTAGGGCTCACATACAAGGATGGAAAGAAAAGGGTGAGTTTGGAAAACTCAGTGTATGCAGAAGCCTATGCAAAGCCCAAGTCAGCTCAAGTCCACTAGGCCTAAGCCCTATCCAGTCTCAGTCGGTAACTGGGTCGAAGCTTTATTCAGATAACAGTAGTTTGGGCCAAAGCCATATTTAGATAGCACTATGGCCCATAGGCCCAGAACAGAACAGTACAGATAATAGTATGAATGCAAGCCCATATCATGTGGGGAGACTACTCAACCCACCCAACCGCTACACACCACCCGTACTAGCCAACACACCATGTGGGGAATAACTCAACCCACCCAGCCCACACACCACAGTCGCAGCATGGCTGCTCAGATAAACAGTATAACGAGGCAAAGCCCCTTTACAGTATAACGAGGCATAGCCCCTTTCAGTAAACGTGGTAGTGCCACTCACACTTCCTCCATCAATATCCCAACCCACGTAACAGATATATAACATGGCATACAATAACAGTATCAGTCAAGTCATGTATTTCAGACATATCTAGCCCTAGGGGTATAACAGTCATTTACACCTAGGGGTAAAACAGTAATTTCTCACCCCAAGGGGTATTTTAGTAATTTACACTATTATTATGAGTTTTAAGCATGTTACAGTCACTAACAGTCATTATTTCCATGTCAATCGTCGTTTTAACAGTTTTTGGTAGTTTCAGTTACTGGGCCCTAAAACCCCTAATGGGCCCTACAATGTCAATTAGCTAATAAAGCCCATTTAATCTATGTTTCATAATTAGTTACTCGTTTTAGCCGTTTTAGTCTTATAGTCCATCAAAGTACCCTTAAAGCCTATTTTTATCCAAATAGGCCCAAAAGCCCATTGGGCCCACATTCAGACCACCGGAGCCCTAACTCACCAAAGTGCTCAAAATTACGCAGTCAACTCATCTACCAGTATCGTTTCCAGATCCATCTTACTCCTATCGACTTGAGAGCGTTCACACGCTCACAAGCCCACGAAATGCCAGAACTTCGGCATTTTGGCTTTTCGGCTTTTGCCGATTTGAACCAGGAAGGGGTGTTCGATACACACACCTGTTTGCGATTCCACTGATGAAATCCTCTATGCGATAACTCCTACAATCCACCATTTGGTCGATTAAACAAAGAATCTATGAAAACTAATGCTAGAATCCCTTACCACAATCGGCCAACACCCTTAATGGCCATCAAGTTCTCACCTTGACGACTTAGATGCAATAGATCTAGATCTGGTTGAATCGATGCCTTCAATTCCTTGTCTGCTCACCTCTTTCGCTAACTAACACGTATAGAACCCACAATACAACACTGGGTTATCAATAGACTATGTCGACAAAGCCCCTAAAGATATAGGAGTTTCAGCTTCTTCTCAAGAAAATGAAAGTACACAATGTTTAAACCACTTACCAATGACCCTACTCGATGAATATTGCTTCTACGCCTTCACTAACTAGATTTGTAATAGATCTAGCCCCAACCGCTAGCAAAGTATGGCTCTAGGATATTCGGTCCTTAGATCTATACCCAGATACTCTTGTCGACTTTAGCAAGGGGTTAGATGGGATAAATCGATAGAAGAAAGAGATGAAGGAGCAGTGTTTCGGCTTGATGCAGGTTTGAAGAGTAAGAAGAGTTGCTTATCGGTCAAGGGGTAAACAACAATGGCATTGATTCGGTCAAAGGGGTATTCAACTATGATAGGGGTTTTAGTCAAGTGATTGTCGACAGAGGCTTGAAGAAGAAGAGAAGAAGAAGATGGATTCAGTCTTTGAAGAGAAAGTGATGGTAGGGGGTTAGTTTGAGGTACAAGAGAAAAGAAGAAGAACGAGGGAAGAAGAAACTAAAGAAGTGGTTTCGGTCAAACAGAGAATTTGGCAACAGGGGTTTTGGGGTAAGGAGTTTCGATTATTAAGTCAGAAAAGAAAGAAAAGAATGGCATAAAGATTGATAAAATAAAACCTAAGGTGCTCCACTCAATCGGCACAAGAAAGCTAAAAAAGAACCCTAAAGAAATCGGCACAACTAGCACTCAAATTGCTGAAATACTATACCTTGATTTGGGTGCCAATTTGCACTAAGTAGAGTCCCTTGGCCGGCCACTGCTTCTCCAATTTGAATTCCCTAAAAACTCTTCTTGATTCACTCTCATGAACAGTTCAAATTCTTCAAACTAGAGTTTCACCTAGGTGCCAACACTTGACCAAATTTTTCTTAAGAGCCCACTTAAGCCAGCTCCCCTTTCCCTTAAAACTTACACTTGATATTTTTACCGGGTTTTAACCTAACCTTGGGCCTCCTAAAGGCCCACTAACATACTTAAACACATATTTAACAATCACAACACTAAAAATTGCATTTTCACCAAAATCACACAAAAGCCGAAAAATCCCGAAAATCAGGGAGTTACATACCTTATACAGTGATATAGAACGATATGCTCTGGGATCAAAGATGGAAAATGACTTTACCTTTTCATCATAAATAAAAATTTGCAATGACGATAACAAACCGGAATTACTAGGCATTTGACAACTAACAACATTCAAAAACAAGGTTTTCTCTGATCAATTCAAATTGACTTGAGAGTTTTATGGTTAACATTATCAGATCGTGAAATAATTCAAAGTCATTATCATGCAGAACATGTTCGAATCTCATGTACCACAATGTAGAATAACCTCCTGAATAAAAAATTTGATTTTAACTTTGCAAAACAACAACATTCACAGGCTTTGTTTTTGGAAATAAAGATAAAATTTGAAGAAGGTGAGTAAGTTCAATAAATTTATTCAGAATAGAATTACGATGCTCACATTTACTTGGCAACAACTTGGGAAAGCATGCTCCAGGCTTGAACACATGATTTTGATCACTTGTTTCATCATGTAACAGAAATTTCATTTTTATCGAGAATTCACCCATGCCAAATAACAAGAATTTAGGCATACAATCATTCGATCGATCAAACCTTGCAAATCTCATTCGAATAGGCATGCAAATACATAAAGGTTTCACATAAAAATGTGAAGAATTCGCAGAACCATCACAACAAACCATTCAATCTTTTTATGTGAATAATCTTTATCACTCAAGATCAAGTTTTGTAACACCTCAAACCCGGTCTGGACGCTATGACCAGATCTGGTGTATCACATGATCCTAAACTACGTTTGTGACCTTTTATTACGCGTTGAGACTTAGGTGATAAAACTGGCAAGGTGAGAAAAGTTCTTGTCAAAACTACTTTAAGTTGTCATTATTCAAGATTGCTTAAAGCTTATAAACGTTATTTTGAAAACGTTATTAAGGGTTTGAAAACCCACGCAGCCTATATCTAGCAGTTTCGATAAGTACGAACCAAATCCTTTAGAAAGTTAAAACCCAAAAAGGAAATTTAATAGCGGCCTTATTACACATTAAAACCCAAAAATTAACATAAAAATTTATAAACTAAAACATAAATGAAAACCAGTTCTATTGCAGACGCCGTGGCCACTCCGAATCTCTCGCAGCTCCAAGCCCACTATGGTTGAGGGTTACCTGCAGTGATGAAACAGAAGGGGGGTGAGTTTGAGAACTCAGTGTGCAACATTATCTCAACCATAGGCCAAAACAGATCAAGCCTCAGAAACAGAGTTAATTGGGCCTTGGCCCATTACAGGAATCAGGTTAAGCCCAAAGGCCCATAACAGAAACAGATCAGATATAAATATTATGCAAACAGAAACCCATCCCAAATCCATCCTTAACACCCCCGTACCAGCCTTACACCATGTGGGGAGACTACTCGACCCACCCAACCGCTACACGCCACAGATATTTGCAGCGAGGCTGCCAGATATAATTTGCAGTGAGACTGCCAGAAAACATTTGCAGCGAGGCTGCCAGATATATTTGCAGCGAGGCTGCCAGATATTGTGACGAGGTCACCAGATATAAATATTGTGGCGAGGCCACCAGATTGCAACGAGGTTGCCAGATATAATGTGACAGAGTCACCAGATTGCAGCGAGGCTGCCAGAACGCTTCCTCCATCATAAACCCATACCCCATGCAACAGATAATCATACTATCATGCAATATCTAGCATCAGATATACTCATATAGATAATTAACTCACGCAGATACATAACATCATACATTTCATACAGAATTGACCCTAGGGGTATAATAGTCTTTTTACACCTAGGGGTATTTTGGTAATTTTCCATATTTAATGGTATTTTAGTTTTTTTTTCATATTTTCAGAAGTTTTATGCATGTACAGCTGATTATTAGTTCCCAATTAACCACAGAAGTCCATTTGTGCCAAATTTCCAGTTTTGCCCTTTTAAGCCTAAACCCCTAATGGCCTTACTAAGTCCAATATTGTCTCAAGCCCTTTAAGCCAAATTTTAGGTTTAGTTTACCAACTTAACATGTTACTACTAACTACGTCGCCAGATAGTCTTTATTTGCCATTTTACCTATTTGGGCTCGGAAGCCCATTAGGCCCATCTTTGGCCTATTGATACCCAACTTACCGAGAAGCTCGAAATTGCACCTTCTGCAATTTTGCCACTGTCATTTACTAGTTTGATCACCACAGGGTATTCGGTTACCCTCAGATCCTTTCAAGACAAATTTTTCGGTCACTTAGTCGGACACTTTAGCACAGTTTCGATTATTTCGGCTTTTAGCCATCCTAGTCTATGATGGAAATACGTTACACACCTGTTAACCGTTGAAACAGTTGACGAAATCCACGAACAAAAACCTATCGTTAATCACCTCAATGTTAGTTTAATACTCTTCAACCATTAAATTAAAATCTCACTACTATAATCGGCTAACATGACTGAAGTCCCTAAAAGCCTTTACCTTTTTGTCGAAAGAAAATAGACTAAGTCTATGAGCCCCAACCGTGCCAACCTTCACGTCCTTGCAAAAAGTCCTCTTGCTCACCCTAACACAACACCAAAACAAGAGGCCACAATGCCTTAGTCCAAACGATAGCCTTCCCTAAGGGGTTTCGGCTTTATTCTTAAAACGTGATTATCTAACAAAGACAAGTTCCCGAATACTTACCAACCTAGCCTCGATATACAACGATTCCCCTTGCAACTACGAGAAGAGATAAAAGATGATCTACATTCGGCTTGAGCACCACAGGGTATGGAGGTTTCGGTTTCTCTCTTTGAAGAAATAAATGAGGTTTAACACACGAAGATTCGACTAAAGAGTTATAGGAAATATCGACAAAAGGAGAGAAAGAAGGGAGTTATGTGACTGATGATAAATCGGTAATAGAACCACAAGGTTTCGGTCAAGGGAGTAATCGGCAATGAGATGTTTGCTTTCAGTTCTTTTGTGACTATCAACCAGAGAATAACGTCAGAAGAAGATATATGAATGATAGAAGAAGAAAATGGAAAAGAAGAAAATACGAAAAGAGATTTGAGAGGGAAAGAAATGAGCAATCGGTTTAACAGAAAAAGAATGGCACAAGATGGTGTTTTGGGAGATCTAGGTTCGGCAAATGAAAAGAAAAGAGGATTTGGCAATGGGGTGTATTAGGGTTCGGCTACTAGGACAAAAAGAAGAACAAAATGGCAAAACGAACCTAATATGCTATGTCAATCGAACAAAAGAATAGGATTCACTAACCTAAGATAAAATCGGCATAAGGACACAAGAAAACCTAAGGGAGAAATCGGCACTTCTAGCACCTAATTGCCGAAATGTACCACAAAGAGTCCTCTTGGCCGGCCACCTTACTTCAAATTCAAAAACACCTTAATCCGCTCCTTGATTCACTCCACAATATCCTCTCATGACCGATTCAAACACCCCTCAAGTAGAGTTTTATTCTGCTTCAAATTCCTGCCTGCTCCTTGCATAAAAATAACGCCTTCCTTGCATAACCTGGGACTTGAACCTTGGCCTTCCCATTCATTTAGGCGCCACTTTTGTAGCTCCTAAGTGGCGTCACACAACCATTTTACCAGGAGCTCCCTTGTGCTTCATTTTAGCCAAATTTATTTAAGACCCCTACTTCCAAAAGTCCCCTATCTCCCTAATGAAAAATTTAAAAATTTTGCCGAGCTTCCAACCAACTCATGGGCCTTCCATAGGCCCATTAACACATCCCAAACATGCATCACACACCTAATTACCAACATTTAAACATTTTTAATAGACAATGATAAATCTAAGAAAACCCGAAAATTAGGGCGTTACAAGTTTTGTATATGTCGATTTAATCGCATGACATCAATAGAATTGCTAATGCAAAATTTATCATGAGAAAAACTTGTTATAGCACTAGCTAGAGTGAAATCATCAACTTTAGTCATAGAATGACAAGTAATCCAATCAAAATGAAGAACTCTTTCACAAACCAAGTTTTTGGCTTTATCATCAATAAAATGCGATTGAATTGGTTGAGACTCGCATAATAAAGAATCTTTACCTTGATTACCTTTAGACTCATGTAGACTAATTTCGCTTCTGACCATACCTTTCTTGATCATTCGAAACTGTAACACCCTGAATTTGGGCCAAGAAGTATTAGGCCTTGGGCCTGGGTGCGGGTGTGAGATAGTTCGAAGTAAAATTATTGATGTGTTGAATTCTGTTATGGAAGGTTATTATTAATGGGTTAATGTGGTATTTTAGTGAACTGCGAAGGATTCATAATGTGGGGAAAAGTCTTGGGCTAATTTCTGGGATTCCGAGATTTTTGTGATATTTGGTGTAATGTTGAAATTTTGATATATGGATGTGTAATTTGTGTTTGGAGTGTGTTATTGGGCCTATGGAAGGCCCAAGTGTTGGTTAAAAACCCGGAGAATTCTTGGATTTTTGGACTTAAGGAATAGAGGACTTGGAAAAGAGGAGTTGTAAGGAATTATGTGTGTAATAAGACACAAAAAAAGGAATGTGGTGTAGTGGCAAAGTAGCGCCACTTAGGGGACAAGGAAGCAAAGGGTCCAAGGTTCAAGTCTTGGCTCTTGCAATTTATTTTGGTTTTTCTTTTAAATAAATCTGGAAGCAAGTAGGTGAGCTTTAAAGTTAAATGTGTTGGACTTATGACACAAAGGAGCTTGTGTCCGAGTGATGATGGCATGACAGGGTTACTGAGAGGACTTTGGTTCGAATCCCGTTGCATGCAAAGGTTGATTATTTTGCTAATGCTTTAATTTTGGAGGGATTGATGGAGAATCCCACATCGGAAAGCTAACATAAGAGCAGGTGAGGAGTTAGCTTTAAATAGAGCAAACCAGGAGGAGAGTAGGCACAGCCTTCTTGGCTGATCCCTTTCGCTTTATGGCGTGCCCGTTTGGGTTGGGCATCAGCTAAGAGTGTTTGGAGCGCGGATTAACTTCAGTCTCCTATCAGATGTGTATTTCTCACTACTTTAGCAGTAGGACGGCTGCTTCGGGTTGCGATGGGCCGAAGGGGCCATGTGGGCCCAATAGGCCTACGGGCCCAATTGGATAAGTTGTTTGATTGTGTAGTAAATATTGGACTAGACTAGGTGAATCACATATCTGTGGCTAGATTCGGGCTAAAAGGGCCACACGAGCGTGTGGGCCCATTTGGGCTGAGAATGGGCCCTAGGCCCATTTGCATTGTTATCTCTGTTTAGAATGCTTTAGTTTACCGAATTATTGAAATACCTTCGACTTGTAAAATTACCATTTTACCCCTGATTTGTAAAATTACTATTTTACCCCTGATTTGTAAAATTACTATTTTACCCCTGATTTGTAAAATTACTATTTTACCCCTGACCTGTAAAATTACCATTTTACCCCTCATTTGTAAAATTACTATTTTACCCCTGATTTGTAAAATTACCATTTTACCCATGATTTGTAAAATTATCGTTTTACCCCTGATCTGTAAAACTACTGTTTTACCCTTGATTTGTGAAATTACTGAAAAACCCTTTTAGGGTAGAATTACTGAAATACCCCTTTAGGGTAGAATTACTGAAATATCCCTGTAGGGTAGAATTACCGAGATACCCCTGTGGGGTAAAATTACCATTTTGCCCCTAGGTGTTAAATGACTGTTTTGCCCTTCGTGGGTAAATGACTAACTTGTGTGAGGATTGGGCTAGTTTGACCGTGGATATAAGTTGGTGATATGAATGACTTGACTGTGATCTATTCTTATTTTTGGGATTTGGAAAAGTTGGAATCCCTATGTGTTTAGGGAGGCTGTCGAAATAGTGCCTAAGGCTTTAAGGGGCTGTTACCAATTATTTTACTCTGTGCTTGTAAGGGTTAAAGGCTGCTGACTAAGGGCTTGGATCAGTGGAGCGTTTGGATCCAGATTTGGATATCAACTTCAGCAAAGGATTGAGTTGGAAAAGATATCATCATCGTTCGTCGTAATCAGGTGAGCCTTAGATTGGTGGACTTGGAGCTGGGAGGGATTCAGAGTGGCCACATGGACTGGACTATTGGATTTCTAATTAAGTTACCTATTTGAATTTAGATTTAATATTTTATTTCTAGTTTTGGGTTATAAAAAGGGCCTCTTTAATTACTTTTATTTTGGGTTTTTTCTTTACTTATTTAAATTGGTTTTAGCTTACGTAGGATATTATTTAAATCGAGTTGAAAATAAATGATTTTAAGACGCGGTTTTTATAAAACTTACTTGTTTTCAAAATAACACGATAACCAAGCAAAGCTTCCGCAATTTTAAATGATCTTGTAGATAAATATTTCAAATAGTTAAAGTGTGGCAATGGTAGTGTGCATGTCTAGGAGTGGATCCAAGAAGAGCTTGGTACTTAAGCAGTCTATTCGACTCACCTCCTCTTTTTTGGAATCCTACCTGGTGCCCAGCTTCCATTCACTTTAAGTCTTAACGAAAAAGGTCAAATTTATTTGATACTTAAACCGTTTTCAAAATTAACATGTTTTTGCAAACTACAAGGGTTTATAAGCTTTCATAAAACTTTTACAAAGGTTTTAACGATGTTTGCAAAGGGATGATTATTTCAATGAATCACGTTTTGGAAAAAGACAAGCTAAGTTTAATGGTAAGAGTTTTTAAAACTTCAAGGGTTTTCAATGAAAGCACGATTTTTGAAAAACACTTCACACCAGACTTGGCCGTAACGTCTGGGCTGGGTTTGGGGTGTTACAGAAACCTTCTTTCATCCGAAAGGTATTGAAGCTAGAGCTTGTCGATTGGAACTTTAGAAACCTGAAAAGATGAAATACGAGGAAAACTCATAAGAGGGTTAGTAAAAACACTCCTCACTTTTTCTTGCTAACTTTATTCTTTTTCACTCATCTTTTTCTCAAACTCTTTTTCAAATCTACTCTTTTTCCACAACGTTCATTTCTTTTACACTCTCATTTTGAAATTCTCATTCTTTTACCACAGTGTCTTTTATTTTTGAAAACTTGACACTCGTATCTTGCTCATTTTCTTTTCTTTCTCCAAACTCACTTTCTTTTTCAATCTCATTCTCTTTTCTCACACACGCTCTTTTTATTTCCTTTTTCTTTTTCTTTCATATCTTTTTTTCTTCTCTCGATTTCTTTTTCTCGCTTCGTTTTGTTACAAGAGAAGTTAACATAGAAGATTCAAAAAAAGTAGACTTTCGTTGGGAAAGAGAGAAAGAATCTTTATACGAAACATGATCATCTCTTCGAGATTGATTCTTTATGGATGAGTACGAAACACGCTCACTTGTTTATAAGGACTTCTCTGTAGATGAATATTTTGAAACACTTGAAGAGAAACTTTTACCTTCTCATTGGTAGCCTTGAACGGTTTCAAACTCGTGCTTTGCCTCACACCGACTCAACTTCCTTGATGAATAAGAATCTAGATATGAGTCTCTTCCCACATAGTCATTGAAAATTTGTCTCCGGGATGATCTTGACTCTATTTTCTGACTTGGTGAGTTTTGCTCGCGTCGGGTTCTTTCTCGATGGCCTCGCTCTTCAACATGAGCCAATTTTTCTTGGAGGGGTTTTAATTTTTTATCGAACAATCGATCCATTCTTTCAGCAAGTATTGAAAATCCGATTCTAAAAATTCTCCTTGAGACATGTATTATAGCTAAAAAGAAAAAATGTTAAAATAAAAATAGGAAAAAATGATTTCCTCACCACAAACCTCACTAGTTACTTACAAGAAAAAATTGGATGGTACTCACACTTGTATTTACACTCTTTTAAAGGCTTTTATACTATCAGATGGACTCACTTCTCTCTTGCCTTTTTCCACTCACTCCTCCTCTCTAAGTTCTTAAGAAATTATTTGAACTTCAAAGCTGTTGTTGTGGGTCGGCTTACAAGTTTGATGTTTGGGTTTGGTAAGATATAATTGTAGGACAAGGGTACGCTAGAAACAAAAAAAAAAAAAAAGATGAAGAAAATTGAGTGTGGCTGAATGGTAAGAAGACTGATTGAGTAATTCTAGGTAGTAAATGGGGAGCTAAAAAAAATAGAGCACTTGAACTTTTTTTTCAAGAATTTTTTTCACGAATTTTTTTCACTTGAAAATTTTGATATTCACTCCTTAAATTTGAATGGAGAAATTTTTTACACGAATTTTTTTGAAAAGAATACTATACCGAGATGCCAAACTCGTCAATTCTCACTCCAAATTTGCTAGCTCTAATACCAATTTGATACGAATTCACCTCATGATTGATTCGAGTCGTTTGTTGTCCAATTATGAATTTGGGTAAAAATGGAACGTTTCAAACAAACTAGGTTTAAACAAAGAAAAAGCTAGAAGAAAGAAGAAGATGGCTTAGAAATCAGTAACAAAATGGTTAAATAAGGAAAAAGATAAATTTACTAAGGCCGAAATTGAACCAACAATATTAGATTGCTAACTCGTATCTCAAATGACTCTTAGGTGATTTTTAGTATAAAGAAAACTGTAATAGCCCAGTTTGGACCCTAGTGGAAAAAGTGGTTTTGGGACCACATATCCGAGTCTAAAAAATATTTTAATATTATTTTCTGTGTCTGTGTTATATGAATCTACAACTGTGAAATTTCTGTGAATTAATTTGTCTGTCTCTGTGTTTAATTATGAAAAAAGATTTAATCATATAACAAGTACAATTAACATGCCATATGTTCAATGTGTTTAATTGAAATGGCTTTTGATTTAATGGCATGATGTGGCAATTAAACCATTGAAGGTTTGAGTGGTCATAAATGACCTTAGTACATATGTTTTTATTAATATTTAATGGAGGTTAAAATTGGAAATTTGATATTATATGTTTTATAATAAAACAAAATTTTACAATATGGCCATTTCCACTTTGTTTTTGCCAAAAATAAAAGAAAAGAAAGAAGGGTTTGTGTTCTTCATATTCGGCCATGGTTTGAGCATCAGTTGGGTATGTATTTTTTATCCATTTTTGATAATTTCTACGTTTCTATGATTGTTGCTTTGAAATCTTTCATGCCCATGTATCAATTTCTGTTTTTGATGAAGATTATGAATTGTGCCATTATTGATATTTGAAGCTTTGTAATGAAATTGAATGAGTTATGATGGATAGGTGTTGAATAAACATGTTTTACCATGAATTTTGATGAATTAGAGCTATGTGGGTTAGATAGTGAAAATAATACTTTGGGAGGACTAAATTATGAGAAAAATGTATTATATGGGCTTATATGAAAGCCATGAATTTATGGTCAAGCTTGTATTTAGTAGAATTGTGTGAATTTGATTATTTCCTGAGTTAGGGATTAAATTGTTAAAGTATGAAAATGTGAGGGTTAAATGTAAAATGCCCTAGTTATGTATTTATGGATTTAATTGAATGAAATGAATAATTGAACGGTTGAATTTGGATTGATTTAGATCAAGAACAAAGAAAAACAGATTTAGATCGAAGGAAGTCCAAAATCGTTGAATAGTCAGTTCAAATCCGTTAAATCTATATGAGGTAAGTCAAAATACAAATATGCGTTATATTGATGTTTGTTATAAATTCTAGATTATTAAACTGCATTTGGATGGCCATGAGAGCCTGAAGTATTATTCTGAGTCATTTCTGAATGAGCAATGGTAAAATGATATCATGTAAGACCTCGTCCGGGACGTAGCATTTATTAGAGAATTAAGTGTCTGGGACACTGGCATAGTATATGTTTCGTGTAAGACCCTGTCTGAGACAGTGGCATCGGTATTGAATAACATGTAAGACCACGTCGGGGACGTTGGTATTGTATAAGGCCTATATGACCTCTGTAACGTTTCTGAATGATATAAGGAGAAATTTCGAGGAATGAATGATTGAATATTATATATATAATTTAGGTATGTTTTTTCTGTACTAAAATTACGAGTATGTAAGGTACGCTATTGCGAACTACGAGAATGTGACGAATGAGTATATTTGGTTAATGTATTATTTGTATGAGATTACTTTCATATTGTGTTTAAGGATTGCATCTGATTGTTTTTTGCTTACTAAGCTCATTGTAGCTTACTCTGTATTTTCTTTCAACTGTTTTACAGATATCGTAGCTACTGAGGGCTCAGGGATAGTCAAGGATCGTCACCACACTATCGAGCTTGATTTTGGTACCTTTTTGAATGTACAAAGTTTATGTATGGCGTGTATAGGCTAGAATGTCTAAGGTATGTTTTTGAGTCTTTGTACATATATGTCATGTGATGTGGTTAACATATGGTCATATGATTTGTTTTGGTATTGTGAATGGTACAAATGTTGGCATGAAATTAATGAATAAATGTCCTAATGAAATGGATATCTTGATATGAAATCTAGGTGGTGAAAGGTAAGTGTAATTGATGTTTAAATAATGAGTTTTAGTTATGGATACTATCTATGAAATGTTTGTTCTTTGGCATGAGATTGTATATGAATGTTTTGATCATATAGATGAATGTTTTAGACTTTGAATTTGTTGGTATTGTTTAGGCTAATTGGTGCTTTTGGCATGTTTATGGAAGTGACCTTTAATGGGTGGAAAGTAAGACTTAAACCAAGTCTGTTTAGTGTCACACGGCTATGGCACACAGGCGTGCCTTATGGCCGTGCTAATTTTCTAGCATTGACACAAAAACTCACGTGGCCAAGGCCTACGGGCGTATCTTGTGGCCGTGGCAAAAAGTCAGTATGCTTACCCTGTTTTGGCACTGCTTGGATGCATGGGCGTGCCTGAATCTCATGTGAGGCATATAGCCTAGTCACACGGGCATGCGACCTCCTAAATTTGGATAATTTTACATCTAAAGTTAGTGGATGTGATCGGTTTAGTCTCGATCCTATCTCAATATATGCTTGAGGTATAGTAGGCTACCAAAAAGGGACTTTATGTTTGAATCTTGTTATGATCTCTGAATATTCTGTTCTGATTTGTTCTGAATATCCGGTAATGCCCCTTCTTATTCTGGCGAGGGTCACAGATAGAGGTGTTACATTTGGTTGGTATCAGAGCCAGGTTTAGTCGATTCTAGGACTAACATAACGCGTTTGAGTCTAGCTATACATGCCATATATCTGGATTGTGTTAGTATGATGAATCCTGACAAACGAAATGTGTTTTTCATATAGTAATGGATCCCAAAAGAGCTTAACTGACGATGTTAGAAGTATTACGCCTGCTCCCACTCAAGAGACAATGCCATCTTATTCTAGACCGGTTATAAGTGGTAATGAGGGAGAAGCTAAACAAGCTTTCTTCCAACTGTTGAATGAGTGGTTCACTCATTATGTCTGGACAAATCCAGCTGTTCAACCCCCACCCTTGACTATTCCTAAACAAATTCCGATTGTACTACCTGTGATAAATTCGATTCGTCTGAGTAAGCCTCCGGTGGATAAGATTAGAAAGTATGGTACTGAAGAGTTTCAGGCTACAACGGATGATGATGCAGAGAGGGCTAAATTTTGGTTGGAAAACACGATCCGAGTTCTTGATGAATTATCGTGTACTCTGGAGGAAAGTGTTAAATGTGCGGTTTCATTGTTACAAGACTCTACATACTATTAGTGGAAAAGCACTAACATTTGTGGTTCCGAATGAACGTATTACATGGGATTTCTTTCAAACTCAGTTTAGAAAGAAGTATATCAGTCAATGTTTCATTGATAAAAAGCATAAAAAGTTTTTTAATTGAAACAAGGCAATAGATCTGTTACGGAATACGAACGAGAATTCATAAGATTGAGTCAGTATGCTCAGGAGTGTGTAGCCTCAGAGGCCATTATGTGTAAAAGATTCATTAAGGGTTTGAATGAAGACATTAAACTACTGGTTGGAATTCTCGATCTGAATGAGTTTGTTGTGTTAGTTGAAAGGGCTTGTAAAGCCGAAGAACTTGGTAAAGAAAAGAAGAAAGCCAATTCTGAAGCTAGAGAAGTTTGAAAGAGATCTTCGGGTAGATCATTTCAGTCTATGTCAAAGAAGTTTCGAGATCAATCTAATCGTTTGAAGACTAATATGGGACATTCTGATAGAGATCGTGATAGATCACGTTTAAGTTTTAAAACTCCTGCTACATCTGTTACTAGTGTCGGGAATGTTAGATATGAGAAACCCGAGTGTGCACATTGTGGCAAAAGACATCCGGGAAGTTGTAGATTGAAAGATTGAGCCTGTTTTCGATGTGGATCTCTGAATTATTTTATTCAAGACTGCCCTGAATCTGTTGATCAAGAGATAGTGAGAAATCTGAGATCAAGTAATACCTCTGCTAGAGGTAGAACTTCTAGATATGCGGGAGATGCTAGTGCGGGTCAAAGAATTACTAAAGATATGGTTGTGTGATCTAAGGCCCGAGCACTTGCTAGAGCTTATGCTATTCGAGCACGGGAAGAAGCTTCGTCTCCTGATGTAATTACTGGTACTTTCACTCTTTATGATACCTCTGTAATTGCTTTGATAGATCCTGGATCAACGCATTCTTATATTTGCATGAATTTAGCATATAGTAAGACTTTGCCTGTAGAGTTTACTGAATTTGTTATTAGAGTATCAAACCCTTTAGGCAAAAGTGTCCTGGTTGATAAGATTTGCAAGAATTGTCCATTAATGATTTGAGATATCTATTTCTCTACTGATTTGATGCTATTGCCGTTTGATAAATTTAATATAATTCTGGGTATGGACTAGTTAACTCTGCATGATGTTGTTGTAAATTGCAAACAAAAAGTTATTGACTTGAAATGCAAGAATGGTGAAATCGTTAGAATTGAGTCTAGTGAATTGACTGGTTTACCAGCTGTGATATCTGCATTAAAAGCTCAGAAGTATGTAAGAAAAGGTTGTGAAGCCTTCCTTGCTTACGTGATTGATTCTAAAGTATCTGATAAAAAGATTGAATCTGTGTCAGTCGTCTGTGAATTTTCTAATGTATTTCCTGAAGAACTTTTGAGTTTACCTCCGATTCAAGAAGTTGAATTTGGTATTGAATTAGTTTCAGGAACTGCTCCGATTTCAATAGCTCCGTATAGAATGGCACCGACTGAATTGAAAGAATTAAAGAATCAGTTACAAGAATTAATTGATCGAGGCTTTACTAGACCGAGTTTCTCACCGTGGGGTGCTCCTGTTCTGTTCGTGAAAAAGAAAGATGGCACAATGAGATTGTGTATTGATTACCGCCAACTCAACAAAGTGACTGTACTGAATAAATACCCTCTGCCCCGAATTGATAATTTGTTTGATCAACTAAAAGATGCCTCTGTATTTTTGAAGATAGATTTCAGATCGGGTTATTACCAGTTGCGAGTGAAAGATTCTGACATTCCGAAAATAGCTTTCTGAATAAGGTACGGGCACTATGAATTTCTAGTTATGCCTTTTGGATTAACAAATGCTCCTGCTATGTTTATAGATCTGATGAACAGAATTTTTAGACCGTATTTAGATCAATTTATTGTTATTTTCATTTATGATATATTGATCTACTCGATGAATGAAAGTGATCATGCTAAGCATTTAAGAATCGTACTTTAGACACTGCGTGATAAGCAATTGTACGCAAAATTCAGCAAATGTGAATTCTGTCTACACGAAGTTAGTTTTCTGGGTCATATTGTATCAGCTTCTTGTATCCATGTTGATCCAAATAAAATCTTAGCTATTTTGGATTGGAAACCTCCAAGAAATGTTTCTGAAGTCCGTAGTTTTTTAGGACTTGTCGGGTATTACCGTCATTTCGTAAAAGATTTCTCTGTGATAATAACCCCGTTGACTTGACTACTTCAGAAAATGCAAGCTTTGAATGGTCTAAAAAGTGTCAAGAAAGTTTTGATCGGTTGAAAGCTCTGTTAACTAAAGCTCCAGTACTCGTGCAACCTGAATCAGGCAAGGAATTCATTGTGTATAGTGATGCTTTGTTGAATGGATTAGGCTTTGTTTTAATGCAAGAGGGCAAGGATATAGTGCATGCCTCTAGACAATTAAAGGCACACGAAAAGAATTATCTGACACATGATCTTGAGCTAGCTGCAATTGTATTTACTCTGAAGATTTGGTGCCATTATTTGTTCGGTGAGAAATGTCACGTGTTTTCTGATCACAAAAGTTTGAAATACCTGATGACTTAGAAAGATTTGAATCTGCGACAGTGAAGATGATTGGAACTGTTAAAAGATTATGAGCTTGTTATTGATTATCATCCGGATAAAGCGAATGTTGTAGCTGATGCTTTAAGTTGGAAATCACTATCTGCAGTATGTGCCTTAAATGCTGATCCGTCTATTGATGGTTCAATGTTAGCTGAATTAAAAGCAAAACCTTTGCTTTTGCAACAAATTATTGATGCTCAGAAAGTAGATAATGAATTGCTAGTGAAAAGAGATCAGTGTGATTCTGATTTTGATTTTGATTTTCGGATTGATATTGATGATTGTTTGAGATTCAGGAATAGAATTTGCATTCTGAAAAATTCTAAATTGATTCAGATGATTTTGAGTGAAGCTCATAATAGCAAATTTTCTGTACATCCGGGTAGCATAAAGGTTTATAATGATTTAAAACGGTTATACTGGTGGCTAGGAATGAAAAGAGATATTTCTGACTTTGTTTTGAAATGCTTAATATGTCAGCAAGTAAAAGCAGAACATCAAGTGCCTTCTGGTTTATTACAACTGATTATGATCCCTGAATGGAAATGGGACCGAGTAACTATGGATTTTGTTTCGGGTTTACCCCTATCGCGAAAAAGAAAGATTCAATCTGGGTTGTTGTTGATCGTTTGACAAAATCTGCTCATTTATTCTGGTACGAATTGACTATTCACTTGATAAATTAGCTAAACTCTACATTTTTGATATTGTGAGATTGCACTGGGTGCCACTGTCTGTTGTATCTGATAGAGATCCAAGATTTACTTCGCGATTCTGGAGGAAGATGCAAGAAGCTTTAGGTACGAAATTGCATTTCAGTACTGCTTTTCACCCACAGACAGACGGTCAATTTGAGCGGATCATTCAGATACTAGAGGACATGCTCAGATGTTGTATTCTAGAATTTAAAGGTACGTGGGAACAATATCTACCTCTGATTGAATTCGCGTATAATAATAGTTTTCAATCGAGCATTAAAATGGCTCCATATGAAGCCCTATATGGTAAAAAATGTAGAACTCCGTTATACTGGTCTGAGCTCAGTGAAAATAAGATACACGAGATTGATCTGATAAAAGAAACAGAACAGAAAGTGAAAGTGATTAGAAATAGTCTGAAAGCAGCTTCTAATCGTCAGAAATCATATGCGGATCTGAAATAAAAAGATATTGAATTTGAAATTAGTGACAAAGTATTTCTGAAATTATCTCCGTGGAAGAAACTGTTTCGGTTTGGCAAAAAGGGCAAACTACGTCCGAGGTTCATAGGGTCGTATGAAATCATTGAACGAGTTAGGCCGATTGCTTATACACTGATGTTGCCACCTGAGCTAGAAAAGATACATAATGTATTTCATGTGTCGATGCTTCAACGTTATAAATCTGATCCTCTTATGTGATATCCCCTTCTGAGATTGAATTAAAGTCTGGTATGTCTTATGATGAAGAACCGATCCGTATCTTGGCTCAAGAAATGAAAGAATTAAGAAACAAGAAAATTCCACTGGTAAAAGTTTTGTGGCATTGTCACGGATTGGAAGAGGCTACCTGGGAGCCTAAAAATGCAATGAGATAGCAATATCCGAATCTGTTTAATGGTAAGATTTTTGGGGACAAAAATTCCTAAGGGGGAGAATTGTAACAGCCTGGTTTGGACCCTAGTCCGAAAAGTGGTTTCGGGACCACATATCCGAGTCTAAAAAATATTTTAATATTATTTTCTGTGTCTGTGTTATATGAATTTGCATCTATGAAATTTCTTTGAATTAATTTGTCTGTCTCTGTGTTTAATTATGAAAAATGATTTAATCATATAATAAGTAAAATTAACATGCCATATGTTCAATGTGTTTAATTGAAATGACTTTTGATTTAATGGCCTTATGTGGCAATTAAACCATTGAAGGTTTGAGTGGTCATAAATGACCTTAGTACATATGTTTTTATTAATATTTAATGGAGGTTAAAATTGGAAATTTGATATTATATGTTTCATAATAAAACAAATTTTTAGAATATTGCCATTTTCACTTTGTTTTTTCCGAAAATAAAAGAAAAGAAAGAAGGGTTTGTGTTCTTCATATTCGGCCATGGTTTGAGCATCAATTGGGTATGTATTTTTGATCCGTTTTTGATAATTTCTACATTTCTGTGATCGTTGCTTCGAAATCTTTCATGCCCATGTATCAATTTCTGTTAACTTATGAATTGTGCCATTATTGATATTTGAAGCATTGTGATGAAATTGAATGAATTATGATGGATAGGTGTTGAATAAACATGTTTTGCCATGAATTTTGATGAATTTAAGCTATGTGGGTTAGATAGTGAAAATAATACTTTGGGAGGACTAAATTATGAGAAAAATGTATTATATGGGCTTATATGAAAGCCATGAATTTTCGGTGAAGCTTGTATTTAGTAGAATTGTGTGAATTTGATTATTTCCTGAGTTAGGGATTAAATTGTTAAAGTATGAAAATGTGAGGATTAAATGTAAAATGCCCTAGTTATGTATTTATGGATTTAATTGAATGAAATGAATAAATGAACGATTGAATTTGAATTGATTTAGATCAAGAACAAAGAAAAACGGATTTAGATCGAGGGAAGTCCAAAATTGTTGACTAGTCGATTCAAATCCGTTAAATCCGTACGAGGTAAGTCAAAATACAAATATGCGTTATATTGATGTCTGTTATAAATTCGAGATTATTAAACTGCATTTGGATGGCCATGAGAGCGTGAAGTATTATTTTAAGTCATTTCCAAATGAGCAATGGTAAAATGATATCATGTAAGACCTCGTTCGGGACGTAGGCATTTATTAGTGAATTACATGTAAGACCATGTATGGGACACTGGCATCGATATGTTTCATGTAAGACCTTGTCCAGGACAGTGGCATTGGTATTGAATAACATGTAAGACCACGTTGGGGACGTTGGCCTTGTATAAGGCCTATATGATCTCTGTAACGTTTCCGAATGATATAAGGAGAAATTCTAAGGAGTGAATGATTGCATATTATATATATATGATTCAGGTATGTTTGTTCTGTACTGAAATTATGAGTATGTAAGGTATGCTATTGCGAACGAAGAGAATGTGACGAATGAGTATATTTGGTTCATGTATTATCTATATGAGATTGCTATCATATTGTGTTTAAGGATTGCAGATGATTGTTTTTGGCTTACTAAGCTCATTGTAGTTTACTCTATATTTTCTTTCAATTGTTTTACAGATATCAAAGCTACTGAGGGCTCGGGGATAGTCAAGGATCGTCACCACACTATCAAGCTTGATTTTGGTACCTTTTTGAATGTACAAAGTTTATGTATGGCATGTATAGGCTAGAATGTCTAAGATATGTTTTTCAGTCTTTGTACATATATGTCATGTGATGTGGTTAAGATATGGTCATATGCTTTGTTTTGGTATTACGAATGGTACAAATGTTGGCATGAAATTAATGAAATGAAATGGATATCTTGATATGAAATCTAGGTGGTGAAAGGTAAGTGTAATTGATGTTTAAATGATGAGTTTTAGTTATGGATACTATCTATGAAATGTTTGTTCTTTGGCATGAGATTGTATATGAATGTTTTGATCATAAAGATGAATGTTTTAGACTTTGAATTTGTTGGTATTATTTAGGCTAATTGGTGCTTTTGGCATGTTTGTGGAAGTGACCTTTAATGGGTGGAAATGAGGACTTAAACCAAGTCTGCTTAATGCCACACGGCTATGGCACACGGGCGTGCCTTATGGCCGTGCTAAATTTCCAGTATTGACAAAAAACTCACACGACCAAGGCCCACGGGCGTGTCTTGTGGCCGTGGCAAAAAGTCAGTATCTTACCCTATTTTGGCACAGCTTGGATGCATGGGCATGCTTGAATCTCGTGTGAGGCACACGACTTGGTCACACAGGCGTGTGACCTCCTAAATTTGGACAATTTTACATGTGTTTTGAAGTTCATAAATGTGTTCGGTTTAGTCCCCATTCCTATCTCAATATATGTTTGAGGTATAGTAGGCTACCAAAAAGGGACTTTATGTTTGAATCTTGTTATGATATCTGAATATTCTGTTCTGATTTGTTCTGAATATCCGGAAATGCCCCTTCCTATTCAGGCGACGGTCACGGGATAGGGGTGTTACAAAAACAGCAAAGAATTGACCTCGACCGACTATCAAGAATGATAGGAACCTTGATATAAATGAACTTTGACCCTCTATCAAAAGATGATAAGAACCTCATTATAGCAAAGAAAAGATAAACGCCACAAGCTAAGCTTGATAAGTCAAATCAATTCCGTAAGAACAAGGAGAATTGGATAACTCACTTCAAATATTTCATACATATTCAGCAAAAAAGGTCCCTTACAAAGGCTAATTTCAGCTATCTATAGTGCTATAATAGGCTAATCGAATAGTCACAAAAATTCAACTTAATATGCTAATTAAAAGCTGAAATAAAGTTCAAGTCTTTTGACATTATTGAACCAAATAACTCCATCTTTGAATTCACTTTAATTTAGCTAAATGAATGACCTTAAAGGCTTGAAAAATGACTCTTGGATTGTCCCTTAGCCAGCCGAATAGACACCAACTTCTTAACCAGCTCCTAAATGATGTTTGAATGCTTGAATTAACCTTCGAAATATAAAAAATGGCTGGATGTTGAAAAGGTTGCTGCTGAATTTATTTGGATGAAGTAATGCTCCTTAAACCTCCTTAAATGATGTATAAACCTTCTTGTAACAGCCCCCTTGCTTTGTAACCGAAAATGACTTAAAAAGCTACTTTATTTAATTTGTAACAACCCTTGTAATGTAATAGTTATGCCTTGAAAAGACTACTGTAATAAACACATTAAAATGAGCTTATTAAACACATATAAACATTTATTAAACATAACACACATTAAATACTTAACTTAAGTAAATGAACTAAACACATGCATCAATTATTCTAACAACTAGTTAATTAAAGAAGCATCATTAAATAAACTTAAACTCATGCACCGATAAATAATCCTAGTAATAGATTAATTAAGAAGCATCTATTAAATGAAGTTCAATAATAACTCAATTATTAAAACTAAGATGAGTTGAATTAATGACCAGTAGCTCATTCATTAATCTAAGATGAGTTATTAACTAAGATGAACTCAATTAACTAAATAAAGTCCAACAACTCAATTTATTAACAAACTGAAATTAAATGTCTCATTTTGCACTTGGGCCCTCGAGTTTAGGCCAATCTCCATGTCGTCGAGGTATATTGAAACATGATGCGACTGGGATCACATCAAAAGTTCTGAGGAAGAAATCTATTCCTTTGGTGAAGGTGCTGTGGTGGAATCAGAGCACTAGGGAAGCTACGTAGGAGCCTGAGGACTCAATGCGTCAGTAGTATCCTTATCTATTCTGACCAGGTAAATTTTGAGGTCGAAATTTCTTTTAAGGGGGTAGAGTTGTACTGCCCCAAATAATTTCTATCTACTTCTATGAATGTATGGCACAAATATCTTACTGCTTAGTGGTTAAGTATTTTGGGTGTGTGTGAAAGGTCCCAAGTTCTAGCACTATATTTGGCAAAATTTTGTTAGTTTTGGATCTAATCCTGATCTTGGTTCAGTGGGCTTATATTTAATTATTTGTTATTTCATATCAGAAGATCCTGTTGGTTCAAGTGGTAAGGGAGTTAGTGTGTTAGAGGTCCTACGTTCGAATCCCTACGATTGCAAGGGTAGTATTTTTGCTCCAAATTTTGGCTAGAGTTGTGCTGAAGATGGATTCTGAATAGTTGGTTGTTAGTGGGTTAGTGGAGAGAAATTTGAGGGATATAGGGGTTATTAGATATCTATTTTGATTTTTATTTACGAAATTTTGACTCTCTCTTTTCTTTTAAATTTTTGACGTTATTTTTGTTTCTCTACCATTTTTCCCTATTCTTCTTCCTCCTTTGATTCTATTATTTTGCATTGTAATCCTATTTCTCGGTACTTCGGTGTTTCCGTACTATTATGGTAAGTGCGATTTTACTTTTGTAACTTAGTTTTTCAACTCGTTGGTTAGGGCTTAAATGTTTGTGTGGCATTTTGGTATGGAAGTTAAGGGACTATTTTTCTGCTGATTTGTGGTATAAGAGAATGTGGTGAGCAGTGAAGTTCTATTCTGATAGCGTAAATCGTGCTAGGGTCTATTCGGGTCATCGGTTTTTAAGGTCTCAGGAGTGGTTTAACACCATAAACGTACCAGTTGTGTACTTAAAACGCAAAAAAAACAAGATTCGGCAAAGTCAAAAAACCTTACTGCCGACACCACATGGGTGTGTGGTAGGCCGCGTGCAACAACACGGCCGTGTGATCGATGATGGTCAGGCCGTGCGCAAGACACGGCTATATGGTGGCTGGAGTGTGGCCATGTGAGCCACACGGGCTAGGCCAAATTGGGCGTATGGGCTACACGGGCGTGTAAGCCCACACTGGCAGTCCACATAGGTGTATGGGTTTTTTGGGCTAGGCCGTGCGATCCACGCGGGCAAGGCCAATCTAGGTGTGTGGGCCACATGGCACATGGGTATGCCACATCAGCATGTGGGCTGAAAATTTTGTAATTTTTCCTAGGGTTGCACAAGTCGTCCTAAATGCTTGTGGGACTATCGTAAGGTCGGTAAGGCTATCGAACCCTATAAATTGATGATATGATGTTCTGTTTGTATGGCTAATACTATGCATGACTTATTACTGTTCTATATGCCTATATGATTTTTGAATAATTGCATGTCGAGCATGTTAATTTGTATATCTGTAACTATTAGTTATAACTGATTAGTCTGTATCTATTTTGGGGTGGGTCATTATATATGGAGGAAGTGTTCTAAACGGTGACCGTCGCCTATATTCTGGCAACACGACTACAATTTATCTGTTATGTGCCACATCGGTGCAATATGGTATGTAGGGCTAGGTAGCTGTTTTAAACCCTACATGGTGTGTAGGGATGGTTAGAGATGGTGTGTAAAGGATGGGGGTAAGATTCTATTATTTATATCTGATTCTGTATCTGACTTTATATTTGATATGGGCTTAGGCCCAAGTCTATATCTGATTGATGTTTGTTAGTTTGTATTATGCATGCCTAATTTTGCTGGGTTACACACTGAGTTTATATAAACTCAACCCTTTAATCTATTCTATACAGGTAATCCACAAACTTAGGCAGATCGGTGCAGCGGAGGACTCGACGTTGACCACCTATCATGAATTGGTTTTGGTTATGGGTTTTATTTTAATTTTTGATTCGTTTTTGGGTTTTTTTTGTAAAATTTGGACTTTTTGGACTGTTACTTAAATTTAGGTTTGTCTATGTTTTATGATTTTACTACTACAAAACTTGACAGAATACGAATTTTTCTAAAGGTAAGGTTTTTCTTATACACAAATAATTTTGCTCTAATAACACTACTTTTTCCTAAGCTTTCGCTAAAAGATATGAGTTTAAGGCAAACCAACTGTTTGAATAAACATTTTGAAATTAAAAAAGTAATTAAGAGATTAATATTTTGGAAATGGTTTTATCGTGATAATCCCATTTTCAAACATCAATCAATGTGACCACGTTAGATTCAGTCATAATGTCTAGGCCAGGTTTGGGGTGTTACACTTTTAGTTCTTTATTTGTCACAGATCTCATTCTTCTCCTTAATGGGGCAGAGGGTGTGGTCATTGACTTAGTCAATTTTTTTACCACAATATCATCAAGTATCTCCACTAGAATCACAGCTCTATGAGTATTCTCAATCACACATCACAAACTCAGATTTATCAACAGTACAAACAAAGGTATTAACTTCAACATTTAGAGTAGTATTTGTTGGATTTGGTACACAAATAGTAGGATTTTTATTTATGTAAACTTATATCTTTTTCGAAGAGTTTGTTTTAATAAAATTATTCATGAATTACATTAATATCCTTTGTATAATGTTCTCATATGGTTTTTTTATGTTAAGCAAAATAGAAGCAAATATTAACTCACGGGTTGCCTAATGTTTAAATAATACTAAGAGATATTGGTGGTCAGATCATGATACAGAAAGACAACTTATATTAGTAGAAGAACCTAAACATGTCCTTAGTCTAATTAGAAATGAGGAAACTGATTGAAAGACTAATATGTCATCTATCTAATCCAGTTGGGGAGATTCTTTGTCTTAGGCATCGGAGCAAGTGACTTTGAGAAGATAAAGATATAGATGTGACTAGTTGGACTGACAATATATCAGACTAGACCCAAGTAGAATAGATCCTAAATCTGTTTATGGATTTATACACTTGTAATGTTCCTAGTGTGGCATACCTTAATCATGAGTGGATGATGGACTATGTAGGTGTGACTCGTATACTTTTACGTAAGTAAAAGCTTGAATTCAAATAGATAATGAACTAAAAGTTGGTGCATTGGGTATACGACATTTTTAGAATGTAGCATCATTCATAATAGTAGAATTCATAGCCAAAGATGTAACACCCCTTACCCGTATTCGACGCCAGAATAGGGTACGATGCATTACCAAACATGAAATTTCAAGACATAAATTTACATCCAAATTGAAACCTTTAGCAATCACTCATATTGTCCCTAACACGAGCCTACGAGGCCCAAAACATGTATTGGAAATGGTTTGGGACTAAACCAAGAACTTTAGAAATTTTTACAACACTTAGAAAATTTTTCCACAAAACATGGGTCACACGTCCGTGTGGTTTGGCACACGTCCGTGCCCCGACCCTGTGTAACTCTCTGACTTGTAACTCATGACCAAATTGAGCTCACAGGGCCAAGTTACATGCCCGTGTACTAGGTTGTGTGAAAAATTAATTTTAACAAAAATAGATGCAGACTTCACACAGCCAGGGCACACACCTGTGTTTGAGGCTATGCTGTCCACACGGATGAAACACACACCCGTGTCTCTGCCCGTGTGCTCAATTCTGAGCATTCTATTTCTCAAAATTAATGTACAGGGAAGACACGGCCTATACACATGCCCATGGGGCTGACCGTGTGTGGACAAAATAAAGGCTATTTACCAAGCCATTTTGCCACCCTTTAATGCACATGCCTACACAACAAAACATAGCATCAATCCAAGTAATTACATACAACCAAATATCCACAACCAAGACACCAACACATCATTCATGAAGGGCATCATCATATGAATATACTTATAACCAATATTGGCCCATTTTCAATGGCCTTATACAAATGAGCTACTAACCATTAAAAGCCAGCACATTTGGCCAAATCAATTATGACACATATAACAAAATGACCAACTCCCTATACATGCCATACTTTCAAAATAATAAGATTGTCAATACCCAAAATGAGAGAGTTGATAGTGTGATCTAAAACTCCGACAATCTTCGATGCTCGAGCTAGCTTGGTAACACTATAGAACAATGGAAAGAAAAAGAGTAAGCTATATAGCTTAGTAAGTTCATATGCAAATAATATGTATCATAACTACACCTTTATCATGCAAATTTATAATGGAGATAATATATACATTATCAAAATCTCATAGTCATAGCTTACCCAATTATAACCTTACCATAAGCCCATCACTAACAGTCATTTATTAACTCATCATTATTATTCCATTCGATAGTCATATGGACTTCATATATGTAACGCCCCAAAAATCTATGCTTTTGATTTTGTATGTATGTGCTACAATTGCATGCCTGCTTCAGTGGCATAGTACCCTAAAAAGTGTCTAAGAAGTCTAGGGTTCAAGCCTTGGCTTGTAAAAAATTTCCAGTTCTTATTTGAATAAACCCTGACTCTAGTCTGAAGGCTTCTTAAATAATTTTGGATAAAATATGACACAAAAGAGTCAGAGGTCTAAGAGGTAAGAGGCGTGTTTTCCAGGCCAGTGGGTTGAGGTTCGAATCTTAGGGAAAGTAGCGGGATGCTTTTATTTTCTTACTTGCGCCATGTTAGTGTTGGAAGTTGACTAAAATGCTAAGTGGTGGAACTGTGGTTGCCGAATTCTAGGAGTGGATATTAGGATTTGATGGTTAAGGGATATTAGGAGAAAAATAAGGAAGTTTGAATCAAGGAGAGAGGAGTGCCGAATAGGGACTCTTGTTACTCATGAATTTTGGCTAGGGGCAGTATGATCACTTTCGGCTTTGGGGTGTTTGAACACTATATTTTTGAGTTTTGTGTTTTTCCTGAGCGCTCTCTACTCAATATTGCTTTCTGACTTTGCTTTTAGGTTCTTTCTAATTGTTGTTCTGTGTGTCTTTTTGCTTGCGGTTGTTTTGGGTTCTGGCTTTTCTTTCCCTTCACTTCCTAACCGAACTTGTGTTTACCATTCAGGTATTTTACGAGTTAATTCTGCCCTTTTCTACTGCCGACCTCTCATTTTATAACCTTTGTCGAACCTTTCCTTTCTTCTTGCCTTTCGTTTTTTCCTTTCTTTTCATCTTGGTGGCTAAATACTCTCCATCCTCTCTCACTCGAACATTTTGTTCTAACCGATTATTGCTCTTCTCCCTCTCACTTCCATTTCTTTCAACTTCTAGTTTTTGATTTCTTAGCCAGAAGGGTTTGACTTGGGTACTTGGGGTTTTTTTCGATTGTTTGGGTTGCTACACCTTTTCTACTACCCCTTTCGCCGAATTTGTGTGTAAGTACTCTTGACTCTTTTTAAGTGGTTTTCTTTGGCTAATATTGTTCCCCGTTCTTCTATTCTAATTTTTTCCCTTTGCCGAATCTCCCCTCTTTTCTCATGATGTGTGTTCGTTTGGTACCTAGGTCTTCTCGAGGAGTGAAAGAGTTACAGCTGTCCTAAGGCAATCGAAATCCTACTCTCAGCACTCGATCAGAGTAAGTATTTTGCCTTGCTTTCTTGGTTAGGGGTTGAATAATTTTTGATGGTTCTGTAAGTTATCAAATATGGATGTAAACCACATGTTTAAGCAATCTTGATTAATAGAGTACGTTGTAACGCAGATATCCGTCAAGGGGTTTGTTATTAATCTTCGTCAATTGTTTAAGCGGACTTAACCACGCTCGTTCAATCAAGGAAAGTATCAATATTGTTTCCGTTTAAGTATTAGAAAAGGATGATAACCCTATTGATGGGAAGACTAACTGTATGTCTTAAATGAATGTAGGTTCGGTGCTGGTGGATCTTAGCACGTTTTTGTAAATAGGTGTGTACCCACACTATTTTAACCGAAGGACGGTAAAAGCTGAAAAGCCAAAAAACATGGCAACTGATGCCACACGAGCGTGCAAATGCACGTGTGGTGATTTGAGCCCACGAAACATGGGCGTATGATTGTAGAGGCCACCATGAGCGGTCTCATGGGTTCAGGCCATTTTAGGCCACATTGGGCCGAAATGGGCCGTGTGGGCCCAATGGGCTTATGGGCCCCACACGGGTAAATCCCACAGACATGTGGGAAATATTGGACCTGGCTATGTCGTTCATATGGCTAAGGTCATTTCTAGGCTTAGTAGGCCACATGGGCGTGTGGGCCCCACTTAGGCCACATAATGGGCTTTGGTTCCATTTACACTATTTGACTGTTAAGGGTTGCATGGGTCGCCCAAGACGATTGTAAATCTACTGATGGGTTGGTAAGTGTACCTAAACCCTAAACTGAGAAATGACTGTTATGCCCATGTAGGGTAAAATGTCTATTATGCTCTTATGTGATGTATGTTTGATTAAGCATGTCATTTGATATATTTATGATTTGATACATGCATGATATTATGCTGCATGGGGATGGGTTATTATAATTGGAGGAAGTGTACTAATCTGTTAAGGTCGCACGGGTCACACGAGACGACTTTCGACCTACCGATGGCTTAAGTAGCTTATATTACTGGTAGCTATGCTGCGATTCTGTTTAGTGCCGCAACCAGTGCTAACTCTATAAGTGTAGGGATGGGTGGGTGATTTATTCCTCACAGGAGTGCAAGGTTGGATAGGAGATGATGTGTAGGGTCGGTTGAGTTAACATGCATCATGCGTATTGATTGTTGTTACTGTCATGGGCTAAGGTCCGATTGATACTGTTATTGTAAAGGGCTCAGGCCCAGTCTGTTCTGCTACATATTGTCTACTTATTTGGGGAATTACACACTGAGTTTTCATAAACTCACCCCTCTGTTTTATCTGTACAAGTAATCCCCAATGTTAGATAGTTTGATGCATCGAAGGACTCAGGGGTGGCCACACTATTGATAACTATTTTTTAGTACTTTATACTATTTTTGTTTTCAGTATTTGGGTTTTTGGTTGTAATAAGGCCTCTCTGGATTTTATTTTTAATTCTGGGATTTCACTTCGCTCTGGTTATAACTGCTAGTATTAGGTCTCGGGTTTTAAAAAAAACAGCGTTTTACAAAATAAACGCAAATACACAACTGTTTTAAAAGAAAAGCTTTCGCTATAAACGAGATTTTAAAGTTTAATAACATTTTAAAGAAAGTAACTTTCGATAATAACGCAAGGTTTTTAGATCAACCTTTAACGCACACAAATAGGTCAAACCAAGTTTGGGTTTTGAAATGAAATTACATTTTAAAAGCAAATAACTCAACAAATGACACACATTGTGAAAATGAATAAATCGTTTTGAAGTCACCGTTTAATCAAAAATTGATTAATTGAGACAACTAGTTTTACGTTTCACACTTAAATGTAACACCGCCAGATTTGATCATAACGTCTGGGCCGGGTTTGCTGTGTTACATTTAGTAGTATCAGAGCCAGGTTGCAAAACTCAACTATGGAATAGGTTTTTAGTTTATGGGTTTCTAAAAGTTACTTTAAAATGATTTGAAGTGTTTTGAAGGATTTTATTAATTGCGTGGCACATCGAGTCTCCGACGCTGAATCCGTAAGTTTTCTTAACACTGTTGTCTGTTTAAAACTGAAATGCAGTAAGATAGGAAATACTATGATTACTTTAGAAATTAGACTGTACTTTCTAGTTAGAGTAAACTGAAAATCGTAGGAAACTGAGACTGTAGTGAGCTTATGATTGCGGAAACAAACTTTAAACTACTGCTTCTCATAAAACATCGGCCTAATTCCTAGAACTGTAAACTAATCTGCATAAAATTTCTAATTTAGGTAATACGTAGAGTGATAATGAGGACTACAGGTACTCGTGGAAGGGGTACAAGAGGCCGCGATAGAGGCCATGGAAGTGTTAGGGCTAGGTCCTCGTCATCGGGCCACATGCTTAACATTGAGGCTAGGGAGGCACCGGCATCCCTGATAACTGAGACGGGGTTATATGATCGAGCGGCTAGGGATGACACACTGTCCCAAGCTATGCTCCAGATTTTGGAAATGGTTGCTGGGCCCAATACTGGTACTGGCGACCGTGGGTCGATTACGGAACGAATCCGGGCGAATGGAGCTGAGATCTTTAGGGGTATTGCTGGAGTAGCCCCTAATGTGGCTGAATATTGGTTGGAGGCCACGGAGAGAATAGTGGATGACCTTAATTGTGCCTCCGAGTAAACTAAAAGGTTTAGTGTCGTTGCTGTGGGAGGAAGCCTATCAATGGTGGCTTACTGTGAAAGAGGGCACTCAGCCTGACCGGTTAACTTGGGAATTCTTCAAGTCTGCATTTCAAGGAAAGTATGTGAGTGCTAGTTATGTGGATGCCCAGAGAAGAGAATTCCTGAACTTGACTCAGGGGATAGATCAGTGGCTGAGTACGAGGCAGAATTTCTACGACTTAGCTGCTCGAGAGATGGTGGAAACAGAATATGAGCACTATGTTCGTTTTGAGGACGGCCTCAAGGATAGTCTACGGGTACTAGTAGCTCTGGAAAGGGAGTGAGATTTTGCTGCGTTAGTGGAAAAGGTGAAGATCACTAAGGATGTGAATTACGTTAAGCACCAGAACCGGGAAAAGGAAAGGGGTGGAAATAAGAGGGATTCAGAGCCCTCCAATTCTAGTCAAAGGCCTAAGAAAAAGGCCAGAGTGGATGGGCCAGTCAAAGTTGGGCCCCTTGTTGCTGCTACTAGGTTGCAACCCTGTGCTGAATGTGGGAAGCACCATTTTGGCGAGTGCTGGAAAAGGATTAGAGCCTGTTTAAGATGCAGATCGATGGAGCACTGTATTAGAGAATGTCCACGGAGGCCAGATCAGGTGCAAGCTACTGGTATGGGTAATTTATAGTCACTGAGGGGTGGTCAACAGCTACCGAGAGGCTATGGTCAGGCTAGGGGTGGAAACGGTTTGGGTCGTGACCGTGGAGCACCGGGCAGAGGTGCTGGACATATTAAGACGATGCAGCCAGCTCTAGTTTATATTGCACGTTACTGAGAGGATAGAGACACCCCAGATGTTATTACTGGTACGTTCTTTATTCATAATGTACCTTATACTGCACTGATTGATGTGGGGTCTACGCACTCGTATATTCATGCACTGTGACTGAGACTTTGGGTGTAATGTTTGAAACTACTGTAAGTGAGGTTACTATGTTCAATCTATTAAGGCAGTCTGTGAGAGTGAACAAACTATTTATGGATGTGCCTTTAGAGGTTCAAGGAGTTACTTTTGTAGAGAATTTAATGGAATTGCCTTTTGGTGAATTCGATCTAATCTTAGGAATGGATTGGCTGGTATAACACTGGGCAAGTTTGGATTGTGCTACGAAATGCATGGTACTGAAAACTGTAAAGGATGAGGAGGTGGTTGTGATTGGGGGGCGTCGGGATTACTTGTCAAATGTGATTTCTGCATTAAGGGCCGAGAAATTTCTTCGTAAAGGTTATATAGCATATTTAGCCTACATCAGTACTTTATACTATTTCTAGATTTTATTTTTAATTCTAGGATTTTACTTCACTTTGGTTATAACTGCTAGTATTAGGTCTCGGGTTTTTAAAAAAACAACGCTTTACAAAACAAATGCAAATACACAACTGTTTTAAAAGAAAAGCTTCCGCTATAAATGAGATTTTAAAGTTTAATAACATTTTAAAGAAAGTAACTTTCGATAATAACGCAAGGTTTTTAAATCAACCTTTAATGCACACAAAGAGGTTAAACCAAGTTTGGGTTTTGAAACAAAATTATGTTTTAAAAGAAAATAACCCAACAAAGGATGCACGTTTTGAAAATGAATAACCCGTTTTGAAGTCACCGTTTAATCACAAATTGACTAGTTGATTTTAAGGTTTCCACCGACAACAAGTTTTATGATTCACACTTCAATATGACACCGCCAGATTTGGCCATAACGTCTAGGTCTAGTTTGGGGTGTTACAGTACGTACCTGTATTACTTACTTTGAATGTACTTTCGTTCTCATCTAAACTAGGCCCGTTGAACCATTTGGAATCACTAAGGATACTCGGCAGTCATACAAGGCCTGTTGAAACATGTCGGGACATATGATGTCAAAAATCTCATAGATTTCTAAGAGTTACATGAAATGTAATTGGTAAGAGTTACCTACCTAAATAACTTAATTTTAATGTCATGCCAAAGCTGAATTAAAGTTGAGTGAAATATGGATCTTAGGCTCCCTAAATTGATATGATTACTCTTGAGGGTTATTGATTTAGTGGAAGCTTTTCATTTATCCTACTATGTCACTATGATCAGTCCTTGAGAAGGACAAACTTACTGGGACTAACTTCCTTGATTGGTATCAAAATTTGAGAATTGTTCTCAAACAAGAAAGGAAGCTTTATGTCCTGGATGAACCTCACCCAGAGCTAAAAAGAATGCTTATGAGAAAAATAAAAATGACTTTATTCATGGTGCATGCCTGATGCTAGCTACCAAGAGTTCTGAACTTCAGAAGGATCATGAACACATGGATGCTTATGATATGATTTACAATATTAAGGAAATGTTCCAGTAATAGGCAAGGTAAGAAAGGTTTGACACAACTAAGGCACTGCATTCTTGTAAGATGACTGAGGGTGTTTTAGTTAGTGCTCATGTCCTAAAGATGAAAACCTATATTGATCTCCTTAATAGACTTAGATTTCCATTAAGCCAAGAGTTGGTAACTAATTTGATCCTGAATTCACTGCCTGAAAGCTATGGCCATTTTATCATGAACCACAACATGAATGATATGGACAAATAAATTCCTGATATGTATATGATGCTTAAAACTGTTGAGAAGAATAACGAGTCCAAGCCTAATAACATTCTAATGGTTCAAAAGGGAAAGGGCTTCAAGAAAAGAGGAAAGAGAATTGGAAAGGGAAAGGGAAAGGTTGGAAAGTCCAATGCTCACCCCAATCCCAAACCTGAACCCAAGGCTAAACCCCCTAAGTAAGGTGTTTATTTCTTTTGCAATGAACCTAGTCATTGAAAAAGATACTGCAAACTATTTTTGGAGAATCTAAAGAAAAAGAAGACTGGTGAGATCGGCTCTTCAGGTATTTATGTTATACATGTTAATTTTTCTTCTTCATGTTCCTAGGTATTAGATACTAGATGTGGATCTCACATTTGTACAGATGTGTAGGGACTCGTAAGGAGTAAACAAATGAAGAAAGGCAAAGTTGAGCTACGAGTTGGCAATGGAACAAGAGTTGTTGCTTTAGCTGTAGGAAGTTATGAACCGACTTTGCCCAGTGGGCTTTTGTTAGATTTGAACAATTGCTTTTATGTTCATAGTATAAGTAGGAATATCATTTCAGTTTCTTTTTTGGATAATGATAGTTTTTGTGTTGTTATTAAGAATAATAATTGTTCCATTTATTATAAAGATATATTCTATGCAAATGCCAATTTACAACATGGTCTTTATATTTTGAATCTTCAAAAATCCAATAATTCTTCAATCCATAACATAAATACTAAGAGATTTAAGTTTAACGATTTAAATCCAACCTATCTTTGTCATTGTCGCCTTGGCCATATAAATGAGAAACGTATTGCAAAACTCCATCAAGATGGAATTTTCAATTAATTTGATTTTGAATCATATGATACTTGTGAATCTCGTTTATTAGGTAAAATGACAAATAATCCTTTTCCTGGACACAGTGAAAGGGCCAATGAATTATTGGGCCTAATACATACAGATGTATATGGACCATTAAGTTTAATAGCTAGAGGAGATTACAACTGCTTCATTATATTTAATGATGACTTCAGTAAATATGCTTATATCTACCTAATGAGACATAAATCTTGTAACACCCCTAACCCGTATCCGTTGCTGGAATGGGGTTACGAGGCATTACTGGACTAAACACAACTTGAAATGGACATGCATTACATTTCATACTTGATAAATTACTCATATCAAATCACTTATGCCATTCAAATTTTGAACGTTAAAGCAAACATGATCTCTTCTCAAGTCATTTTTATAACATTTACTGAACACGTAATTAGTCACATATTTCATAAGCACATTATCAACCTTATCATTTTAATACAGTAACATGTGCACATATCAAAACTAATAAACCATTTAATTTCATAAATCATATATGCATAATTTAACCCAAACAAGTCATAAAACAAAGCCTTTTTGGCCACATTATATTCGACACAAAACAACTTTATAAAACTACACCAATCATGCATTTCTCATTTGACTAATAATTTAACCAACCATTTATGACACAAATATTTTTCTTACCCACCACAAATCAAATCATAAATAAAGAAATCATATGATCGAATTTCATTTACAGCACAACCCATATTTATACTTTGCTTATTCACCTAACATTAATCATTTTACTAGCACGTTAACTAATTCAAAAGGTACCAATTCCATTAGCCTTGAATCAAGCTAAGATATCACATATGTAATACAGCCAATTTATAAATATACAATCGGTCATTTATTAAATTTAGTAAACTAACAATTATAATATACACTTGCGTATCATTATAAACTAACCTAGTTAATGAAGTACATAACTGAATATAGCTACTGTAACTACACTTAAAACATTTATGCAAACTATCCAAGAAACACATTTATTTCTTGTATCTTATAGCCGTACCTAATGACCTAATATTAACCATGATATATACAATATTACCAAGCTTATTACACATACCATCCACGTATATTTTTTTTAAGCATTTTACCAAAATAAACCTCACCCATAATTAAACATAATCAATCTCAAACATTAATAAACCACCAAGCACACATCATTTATATGGCATGATCGAATCATCAAACCCAAAAATATATCCATAATTTGATCAAAGCATGAAACCGAACTTAACATAATAAACAAGCCATTTTCGCATGGCTTATATATATACATTCCCAAAATCAATCATAAACACAAGCTAGCCTATACATGCCATAAGTTTCAGTTCAACTTTATAAAGTACCGAAACAGTTGATAGTGTGATAGGCTTCTCTGACAATCCCCGAGCCGGTAACTAGCTTCCAAAATCTATAAAACAGAGGCAAACATACACACACGATAAGCTATCACAGCTTAGTAAGTTATAAGCAAATAAAAGAAATCAATGACATTATTAGCTCAATTTAACCAAACCGATTTATGCTACCACAATCACATACAATTTCAAGCTTTCAAATTCATATCCAAAACATACATCTATGTATCAACTTTAACTAAACCGAATTTCACATATATTCATGATCAAAACTATCATTTACTTCCAAGGTCACAATATCATCATATGGCCGAATATATAAACATTCATATTTATATACACATAATTCACATTTTATAATCACATAAATATACCGTTTGGCCAAATATAGATTTTCATATACACATATACTTCCATTTGTATTATACATAATTTGTATCACATTTCAAATAACCAACTTACCTTAGTTTCACGTAAACAATTACTATCACATTCCTGAACCCTTTAGCTCAATTTTATATTCGATCATAACTTATCATTACCCGCTGACTCATCTAAACATCATCAGAAACACATTATTTCAACTCATTATCAATAAATCTTACTACTCAATTCTTGCTTATGAATTATTACTCATTTTCATATCATTTCTTCAAACTCACACACAAATATCATCAACCACATAGGTTTCGTATGTACTTGTACTTTCTCATATTTATCTATCACATTTTTCATCTCACGTTTTTTTATCAATACGCTAAATCATCTAGTAATCTTTAAATATTCAATGAACTCGCACACTTAGTGCCAAATGAATAGCTGAAGCTATAAATATATATCGCACACTTAGTGCCAAATAAATAGCTGAAGCTATAAATATATCGCACACTTAGTGCCAAATAAATAGACGAAGCTATAAATATACAACACACTTAGTGCCAAATATCATTGAATCATCGTCGAGATTATTTATACTTCACATTCACCTTTTAACTCATTTTTTAAAATATAAACTTTGCTAAAATAATACGTATTACATACGAACTTACCTTATTTCATATATCAACATTAATCATATCATTTCAACATTTATGTATGTATGCATATTAAAAACCATATAAGTCATATCACACCACTTACAAACCAAACTTACTCATTCTTTTACTCATGATATATGCATAAGTATATCAAATGAAAAACTGATTCTCTAAAGGTCAACTTATACATTGCTTAATCATCAAACATAAATAATTTTTTTTTACTAGAATATGAGCCAACTAAAAAATGTACCATTTCATTTACCATAATTCAAGACAAAAATCTCATATTTAATACAAATAACTTATAAATTAACATTCGATATCACTTATATATTTTCATATAATTAAATTCAGCATATAAAGTTCATATTTATTCAAAAATAACAGCATTTATTTGCTTATAGACTTACCTCGGACAACGACAATCGGAACAAAACGATTATTCGATAACTTTGATTTTTCCCCGATCCAAATCCGATTTCTTTGGTTCTTGTCTAAACATATTCAAATGGAACTTATTCAAACACAAACTCATTCAATTTAGTCCAAAAACACATAAATGGGAAAATTACCATTTTGCCCATGACATTTTACACTTTTTACAATTTAGTCTCTATTGCACAAAACACAAAATATGCAAAATTTCACTATACCATGCTTAGGCTGAATCTTATCCATGCCCATACAAGTCCATATATTTCATTTATTTTACATTTTAGTCCCTCAATTTATTATTTTTTCAATTTAGCCCTAATTACTCAAATTCATCAAAAATTCCAATACAAAACATATTAATCCAAAACATATCTTTTATAATTCATCAACTAATATCACAAAGATCAATTATTCATCAATGGAAAAACTCAAAATATTCATCAAAATAAAAAATTAAAGCATGGGCTTTGTACATTTCACTACAACGATCTCAAAAACATAAAATTATAAAAAATCGAGCTAGTTACATACCTTGATTAAGCTAAACAATGGCCGAATATGGCTTTCTTTTCTTTTTCTTTTCCTTTAGCTAATTTCGACTACTAAAAGATGAACATGCATGGCTTTTATTATTTTTATGATTTATATCTTATAACATTATTATCATTTTACCTATTTAACCTTGATTATAAGATAATAAACCATTATAAACCATGCCTTTAACCGTCCAACTCATTTAGTTATGGCCTAATTGCATGGTAAGTGCTTCATATTAATAAAACAAGTTCAATTAAGCACTTTCATATTTAACTATTAACTTTTCACTTTACACGATTAAGCCCTTTTTACTAAATCGACATCCAAATAGAAAAATTAAAACACGAAAAATTAACACATATAAATTCACACATAATAAACATAGAAAATGATTTTTAAATATTTTTCTGACTTAGATTCTTGGTCTCGAAACCACCGTTCTGAATAGGGTCTAAATCGGGCTGTTACAAATCTGAATCATTTGGAGTATTCAAGTCCTTTCAAAATGAAGGATAAAAACAACTTGGCAAGACAATAAAAGCCCTTCGATTTGATCAAGGTGAAGAATATTTGAACCAAGATTTTGATAACCATCTTAGAAATTCTGGAATTATTTCACAGTTAACTCTCTCTAGAACACCTGTAACGCCCCGAAATTGGGCCTAGAAGTATTGGGCCTTGAGCAAGGGAAACAATTAGGAGACGGCACTTAGATGTTTAACTGTAACGCCCTAAAAATGTTAAGTTTTTAATTTAGCATGTAGTGATTAAAAATTTCATGTTGGTGCAATGGCTGGGTAATTTGAGTATATTTGGAGGTGTTTAAGAAGTCTGGGTTCAAGTCTGGTCTCTTGCAAAAATTTAATATTTGGGCTCCTAAGTGAACTTAGATGTTAACTTATAGGCCTTATAAGTATTTTTGTCTATTTTGTGTCACAAAGGTGTATGGTGGCTTGGTGGCAAGTTGCGTGTGGAGCATCTGTGAGGGCATGAGTTTGAATCCTAGGTAATGCAAAGGGGGTTTTATTTATGACTCTGTGGCATGAGAGGTGGAGTTTGATTCAAACTCTGCAAAGATGGTTGGAGACTTGGTCAAAAGAGATTTGGATGAAGGTTGATGGGGATTTGAAGAAGGAAATCGTGGAGGGATAAGGGGGAGAAAATCGAGGAGATTGGGTGGTAAGGTATTTGTTCGAATATTGGATTCTTTGGGGTGTGCATTTGGCACTTTGCGGGAAGGCACTTAGGGACTTTTATTTTCTTTTAGGGGTGTCGAATTGGTAATAACATTAGGGGTTTTTTTCATTTTGTTTCGAAAGCTTTCCCATGAGCTATTGTTTTCTTATTTTTTTTGTATTTTGGTACGTTTTTTTACCATTCGGGTCCTTTTCCTTTTAGCTTTATTTCTCAATTGTTAGTTCACTTTTTCCAAAACACGATTACCAGGTGCCGAATTCTCTCTTGAAACCTTCCTCTTTCTTCACATTTTCTCTCTTCTGAATTGGCATTATTCTTCTCAACTTCTGCTAAACTGAGTTTGGCTTCTTCTTTTTCCCCTTTGATTTCTCTCTTTCAATCCCTTATTTTTGTGCTTGGCCAAACCTTACTTCATTCTTTTTCTTTTCTCTTGGACCGAATCCTTTTCTCCTTTTCTCTCGTAATATTCTGTCAAATTCCTTCTCAATAGCTGAAATTCTTTTTAATTATTGGGGCATTGTTGCGGTTGGGTCTTTAAGATACCTTTGGCTGAATCTGTTCTTGTATATTTCCTCCTCTTTTTGCCAAAATTGAGTGTTGATGTTGGCTAGTGCATAGGTTTCCCGAAGTGTGAAAAGGAGCAAGCAACCAGAAGCAATCGGCACTCTACTTTTAGTTCTTGATCAAGTAAGCATTCTCACTTTGTGTTGGTTTGGGGACTTAGTATTCTTGTGGGTATTGTATTTGTCAAGGGTGGTTTTAACTGCATGTTAATGCAACTTCTTTTAATAAGGTATTGGTGTAACACAGAATCCTTCAAGGGGATTTGATTTTCGCTATTAGTTAAGGGTGACTTAGGAAAACTCGATTGATTAAGGTATGTATCTCTATGGGTTCGGATGGTACTGTGGGAAAAGAGGATAACCCTATTGATTGGGTGGCTAACTATTGGTCTTGTCTAACGTATGTTCGGTGCTAGGAATTTGTGGCACGTTTCATTAACAAAGGTGTGTATCCGTACCCTATAAACAGTAATAGGTGAAAAAGCTGTAAAAATGTGTAACTTTGTGCTCTGTTGTTGATCGGCTGAAAAGCCGAAAGCATGTATTTCACTAAATAGATTGCAAATCAGCAAAAGCCGAAAAGCTGAAAGATTGGGTTTTGAGGCCACATGGGCGTGCGAACACTCATGTGTTTCACCGAGCCCTTAAATTATGGATGTACACGATTAGGATTGTTTTAGGCCTCGATGGGCCAAAATGGGTCGTGTGAGCCCAATGGGCTCGTGGGACCCAAACAGATGAAAGTTTACATTTTGTGTCTAATGTTGGAGTAGATGTATAGTTGCTTGACCATGGTTAATGCTGGGCCAGATGGGCACACGAGCGTGTGGGCCTACTTGGGCCGACAGTAGGCCTCGGGCCCATTTATATTGTTATAACTGTTGTGTTACAGAAGTCGTTTGAGGTGACTGTAGGCCTCCTAAGAGGTTGGAAAATGACCAAATTACCCTTGGTGAGTAAAATGACTAAAATACCCCTAAACTGTTAGATGACCGTTTTGCCCCTCGGGGTGGATGACTAATTTGGGCTATTAATTGACCATTTTGACTCTAATTGTATGACAATGATTTGAATGACTTGGCTGTGATTGTATGACCGGTTATGAGCATGAAATTCTGTTGGGATATTATACGGCAGAAGATCTGATTGATAGGGTCGCACGGGTCGCACGAGATGACTGTGGACCCACCGAAGGCTTAAAGCCGTATATTTGTATTAATCTGGTAAAGTCGCACAGGTCGCCTGAGATGACTGTGGACTTACTGATGGTTTTAAGCCACTTAATCTGTTTATGGCTCTGTGCCAACCTAATTAAGGCTTTGTGCCAATTGATGGCTTTGTGCCGAATATGTTACCGTGATTGATGGCTTTATACCACGCATATTATCGATGGCTTTGTGCTATCCATTTTATCGTTGGCTTTGTGCCACACATATTATTATGGCTCTGTGCCATCTTGTTTATGGTTTATAACCATTCTGTTTATGGCTTCTAGCTATTCTAACTTCAAGCAGCAGTGCTGCGATTCTAGTTAGTACCGCAACTGGTGCTAACTCCTGGTGTGTTGGATGGGTGGGTTGATTATATCCCCACAGACTGTGCAGGGTTGGATGGAGGCAAGTGCAGGGTTGGATGGGGTTAACACATAACATGCATCATACATCATTCATTTGATTCTGTTCTGATATGGGCTAGGCCTAATTAATTCTGCTATGGCCCTCATGTGTTATGTTTCCAGTTCTGTAATGGGCTTAGGCCCAGATTATTATTATATTTTGTTTGACTAACTGTTCTTTTTATAGTAGGGGATTACACTCTAATTTTTCGTAAAGTCATCCCATTTATTAACTTTTTAGGTAATCCCCAGCATTAGGAGGATCAGTGCTGCAAGGGACTTTGAGATGACCACACAACTGCTTTTGTTTCCATTTACGCTTATTTACTTTTAAGCACTTTGATTTTGATTTGGGTTGTAATCAGTCCTCTCAAATTTTATTTTAATTTTGGGATTTTAATTTGCTTTGATATAAACTGCTAGATGTAGGAAAAGACGTGTTTTCAATAGATAACGGGTTCCAAATCACTACGTTTTCGCAACATTTTCAAAATGGTTTCGCGACTTAATTTATAATCATCACGATTTCGTGAATCGACTCTTTTTAATTAAGATTCCACAACAACCAATGTTTTCAAAAGGATAACTTTCCAATGAACCTCGTTCTCAAAATAGATTAACGTAAAGTGGGGTTTTTTACAAAAGTTTTAAATGGCACGAAGTTTTTAAAGAGTAAGAAGGGTTTTCAATGAAAACATGGTTTTCGAAAAACACTTCAATGTAACTTGCCAGATTCGGCCCTAACTTCTAGGCTAGGTTTAGGGTGTTACAACACCATAATAGAATGGTGTTTTGGAAAGGAGGAATAGAACCTTATTAGATATGGTTCGATCTATGATGAGTCTGACAAATCTTTCACTTACCTTTTGGGGTTATGCACTTGAAACAGTTGCATTCATATTAAATCGAGTTCCTTCTAAAGTAGTTGAAAACACACCATATGAGATGTGGACTAATAAGAAGCCCTACTTGTCTTTTCTTAAGATTTGGGGTTGTGAGGCTTATGTGAAACGTCTAGCTTCTAATAAGCTAGAGCCCAAATTAAAGAAATTTCTTTTTGTGGTTTATCCTAGAACAACTAAATGATACCAATTTTACAATCCCACTGAGAACAAAGTGTTGGTCATTCAGAATGGTGTGTTTCTAAGAAAGGAATTTATTACTAAAAGAATGAATGGGAGCAAGATACAACTAGAAGAAGTTCGAGAACCATAAAATTACATTGAAGCGCCTTTGGATACTCAGAGTCAACTAACCGTTGTTGACACTTCTCCAGTAACATAAGTATTACATAGATATGATAGGGCACGTTATGAGCTTGAAAGATATGGATTTCTTATAACTGATAACCATGACGTAATGTTAGTGGAGCAAGATGAACCTACTACCTTTCAAGAGGCTATGTCAGATCTAGACTTCAAGAAATGGTTGGAGGCCATGAAGTCTAAAATGCAATCCATGTATGATTGTAACACCCCTAACCCGTATCCGCCACCGGTATAGGGTTACAGAGTATTACTGGTCTTATAATAATAACAGTCATACATTAAGTATTCATATCTCATATCCGAATATAAATATTCATTCACATTCATAAAGTCCCTAATAAGAGCCTATGAGGCCCTAAACATGTATTGGGAGTGGTTCGAGACTAAATCGATAACTTAAGAAACTTTTTGGAAAACATAGAAAATTTTCAAAATATAGGGGACATACGCCCGTGTGGCCTAGCCTTGTGTCTCACACGGCCAAAGGACACACCTGTGTCACAGGCCATATGGACATTCAAAATGGGATCACATGGCTATGTCCCAAACCGTATCCTACCCGTGTAACTCTCTAACTTGTATCACATGGCCAACCACACCCACATGTGACTAGCCCGTGTAACTCACTGACTTGCTTTAATTAAAAATACAAGGGACACACGATCGTGTTACCTGACTGTGTGTCACACACGGCTGAGACACATGCCCGTGTCTTTGCCCGTGTGAACAAAAATAGGCAAGGTTACAAGACACATTTTTCACCCAATCTTACATCAACCTAAACATATCAAATAACATGTGACCATATCCTCAATAGACATTTAAAAAAACAAAATATCAAATCCGAAAACAAAATATCAAATCCAATTCATACAATTACAATACCAATAATCAAAATACTTATAAGCCTCCTAACTAACCATTCAAAACATACCAATTTCACAACCAAAAGATACCTATATGGTCAAGTGTATAAACTCATTTCCATGTCTAAATCATAATCAATATGACATATCTCAAACTCACCAATATGGTACTTAAAAATACCAACTCAATTCAAACAACTTCAATACCATTTAACCAATTTCTATAAAATATCAAAATTGACCATTATAAACATGTCATTTATCAACTTCAAAAGCCATCTAAATGGTCATTTGCACATGGTCACTTTTGTACCTATCATATAACTTATATGCCTCTTCAAATCATAAATTCACAACCAAGACAATCACATAACAATTATAGACCAAACATCATAAGCTATCTACTTATATAGTTACATACTATCAGCGAAATCACATGACTAATTACAAACCAAACTCTTATAGCTTTATTAGCCAAAAAAATTATACATACCATATAACCTCAAAGCCTATACATGCCATATAACCAAATTCACTAAGTTCAAAAGTACCAAAATAATAGTTAGATAGAGTGATGAGATCTCCGATGACTTCCAATTTGAGTGAGCCTTCGAACACTATAAAACATAGAAAAGAAAACAAAGTAAACGATATAGCTTAGTAAGCTCGTATAACATAGAATTAAACTTATCAATTATTCACAATTTAGCAAATAAACGTAATATAATCCAACCATTTTGTCAAATGCCTAAACACATGTATTTCCCAATAGGTTAGTCATGCAATATACATATAATCATTAAATCAATATGAATGAATTCAACAATCATTCAAGTTTCATGTACTCATATCATCCCTTTCATTCTTCATTACATCATATAACCTCAATTTCATGTAATTCATATAACTCATATAACCTATAGCAAAACTGTGCTCGTTGAACCACTTAGAATATTGATGGAGACACGGGTGGTACACACGAAGTGTACTAATCGGTAATCCGTAATTCCTGTACATGTATGCTCTTTCAAGCTAATAGCAGTAAGCTCCTCTTGAGCTAAGGGAACAATAACCTCTAATGAGCTAGGAAACAATAAGCTCTTACGAGCTGAAATATCAGTAAGCTCATATGAGCTGTGGTGAGTCCGCAACACATGCTAGAATCTCGACCAAACGGTAACCCTAGTGACATATCACTCGTATCCTACGAACTCCTGAGGTTCAAACGGGGCTCGGTATTCATCAAACTTTATCAATTAGGCATTCAATACTCATGTAATTTATTTTCTCAATACACATACGTATATTTCAATTAAGTACATATATAAATACTCAATTCTAATTATACGAACTTACCTCAATCGTAAAAACGACAAATTAGGTCGACTAATCTGATATTTTGTTTTTCCCTCGATCTAGATTCGAACCTCGTTTTTCTTAATCTATATAAGATTAAATTTAACCCATTTAATGAACACTCTATTCAATTTAATCTGAAATCACATTATGGCAAAATAACGATTTTGCCCCTAATATTTCAATTTCCTTACAATTTGGTCCTTATCACATAAAAATACAAATTTATGCAATTCAAGCTTAACCCATGCTAGCTGAATTTCATATAGGTCCCTAGCAAGCCATATTTTTCATTTATTTCACATTTTTACCACAGACTTTTCATATTTCTCAATTTTATCCATAATTTGAAATTTTACCAAAAATCATTTTACAAATGTTGTTTATCTAACAACAACCATTCCTAATCCATCATAAAACATCAAAATACATGTATATTCATTAATGTAAAATCCTTAAACCTTTAACAGTTTTTTAAAATAATCCCGAGGTTAGCTAGATTAAGTTACAACGATTTTAAAAACATTGAAATCAATAAAAACGAGACAAAATTTCATACCTAATTGAAGAAATGAAGATGGACGAATGAAGCATTCAAAAATGGTTTCTTCCTTTGCATGTTTCTGTTTAAAAATGATGAATAGAAAGATGATACTTAGTTTTTATTTCATTTAATTAATCATTATTAACAATTTACTTTTATAACCTTTAAAAACCTTAATAATTTCCATAAAACCAAGCTCATAAATGTCCACTAACACCCTAATGGTCTAATTACAACATAAGGACCTCCATTTTAAAGTTCTATAGCTATTAAACACCTTTAGCTATTAGAACACCACTTTTGCACTTTACTCGATTTAGTCCTTTTTATCAAATTGAGCATTCAAATGATAAAATTTCTTAACGAAATTTTCACACAATCATATTATCATACTGTAGACCTCAAAATAATAATAAAATAATTATTTCAACCTCATATTTGTGGTTCCAAAACCACTGTTTTGATTTAACTAAAACGGGCTGTTATAATGGTAATCAGATATAAAACTTAATCGATCCACTTGAAGGTAGAAAGACCACTGGGTGCAAATGGGTCTTCAAGAAGAAAACTGGCATTAATGGCAAAGTGCATGCTTACTGTAACGCCCCAAATTTAATGTTTTTGTGGTTGTGAAAATTTGACACAAATATCTATTTGCTTTAATGGTTAAGTGTACTAGGTGTGTGTTGGAGGTCCCAAGTTCAAGTCATACCTTTGGCAAAATTTTGAAATTTTTCTGAGTAAAGCCTCACCCTTGTTCAGTAGGATTTTATTTAATAGTTTGTAAAAGGATATTAGAATGGGCTGGTTGGTTTGGTGGTTAAGTGGAGTGATAGTATGCTGGAGGTATTGTGTTCGAATCCTTGCATGAGCGTAGGTAGTATTTTTGCTCGGAATTTTAGCTAGAGTTGTGCTAAACTGGTTTCTGAGTAGTTGGATGTTAGTGGGGTTAGTAGAGAGATTTGTGGGGGAAAATTAAGGGATTTGGGGTTAATCAAATTTTATTTTGGTTTCGTTTAGAGAATTTTCAGTTTTCTCTCCCCTCTTAAAGAAATTTTGACGTTTCATTCTTCCCTGTTCCTGCCAATTCTTCCTTTCTCTTTTCTCTTCTATTTTGCTTCCTTTTTGGACAGCAATCATACTTTCTTACCTTTGTTTGACGTTTCATTGAGCAATTTTGGTAAGTGGATTCTTATGGGTTGTAAATTGTGAGTGCTGAGTTTATGATTGGGGTTATTGATGTTTTGGTAGTAGCATATTGTGAGGATCAAGGTTCTCCTTGTACCAATTCGTAATCAACTGATTCGAGGTGTTGGGGTGAGTTTAAGTCATTTAATAGATGAGTATTCCATTTCGGGTTTGATTTTAACTCATTTTTCAAGTGATTAAATTAGTGTTTATTGGTCAATTATAGGTTTTGGAATGTTGGGATTGCTTTTGCTGCAAAATCCTACCAGGTGTGTACTTGAAAATGTAGAAAATGAGGTTTCAAAAAATATCGAAAACCTCACTTTCAATGCCACACGGGCATGTAGTCTCTCGTGTGGTAGGCCAAGTATGATGACATGACTGTGTGTTTGACAAAGGCCAGGTTGTGCACTAGACACAGTCGTGTGGTGGCCGGGTTGGCTGTGTGCAACACACAGGCTAGATCAAATTGGACCGTGTGGGCCACACGGGCGTGTGAGTCCACACGGGTAGTCCAACCAGGCGTAAGGGTTTCTAGGCCAAGTCAAGTAATCCACACGGGCCAAGGACAATCTGGGTGTGTGGGCCCACACGGGCAAGCCACATGGGTGTGTGGGCCTATTTATCTGAAATATTTCTTAGGGTTGCACGAGCCGTCCCAATCGACAAGAACCAACTGTAGGGTACGTAAAGGCTAGCTAGACCCTAAATTATATAATTTGAATGTCTGATATAGGAATGTGGATATTTGAATATTAATCTACATGTTTGATTGATAACCGAATATTAGCATGCAAGCATGCTATTCTGTATGTCTGCACTGAGCATATCTATTTGCATCTGCATTTTAGATGGGATGATGATTATTAAAGGATGTGTACTGAAAGGCATATATGCCTATTATCTGGCAGCTCAGCTGCAATTTATTTGTTATGTGTCGCATTCAGTATAGCATGGTTGTAGGGTTGGGTGGGTGTTTTATACCCCACATGGTGTGTAAAGATGCTCAGAGATGGTGTGTAGAGGCTGGAGGTAGGATCTATTTCTGTTATGACTGTTTGACTGCATCTGCATCTGGGATGGGCTAAGGCCCAATTTTGTATATTTTACTGTAATGGGCTTAGGCTCGAATCTGAGACTACACGATTCTGATATACTGCTTCTGTAGCGGGCTTAGGCCCAAGACTGTATCTGATTGATATATGTTAATTTGATTGTGTGCATGATTTTTTATGGGGATTACACACTAAGTTTACATAAACTCGCCCCTTTTATTTATTCTATACAGGTAATCCCCAAACTTAGTTAGATCGATGCAGCGGAGGACTTAACGGTGACCACACGTTTGTTAAACTGTCGTATTTTCATTTACAGTTTTATTTCTTATTTTGGTAATTTGGACTCATGGACCATTTTTGCTACTATTTGGATTTTAACTGTTTGTATGGATTTATAACAGCTAAACTGAACAAAGCGTGATTTTTACTAAAAACAAAGGTCTCCCTAAAAATAAACGGTTTCCGATAAATTAAATAGTTTCTAAAAATAATGCTTTTACTCGCTTCTGCTACACAAAAATGTCTTACTTCTAAATGTTTAAAAAGGGATAAGAGTTTTAAATGTAAAATAGCAATAAGGGTTAGCGTACAAGACTGGTTTTTGACTTAATGACGCGATTTAAAAACTTTATGGTGTGACACTGCCAATTTGGCCATAACTTCTAGGTCGGGTTTGGGGTGTTACATTTTGTGGTATCAGAGGTAAGTTGCAAAACCCGACTGTGGATGTTGGGTTTTTAAATTTGGTTTTTAAAGAAATGATTTTCAAATAATTTGAAAATTTTTGAATAGAGTATGTGGTACACCAAGTCCCTGGCACCAGTCTTGTAAGTTTCTTTATTTTCATGAACTGATTGGATTTTATATAAAGCTTACTCTAAAAACACTGTGATAGATTATATTGAAAACACTTTAGTTAGTGTACTTTGAGACTGTAATAAAACTGATAGAGACAGCGACCTATGAAACAAACTTTGAATTTCTGAAACAGTTTACATAAAACATCTACTAATAAATATTGAAACTATAAAATTCTTAATGTAGATAAATTTGGATAGACGATGAGTGCACGTGGTATCCGGGGATGTGGTTCTCGAGGCCAGGGTAGAGGACGTAGGGGGCCTCGCGCTGAGTTTTCTTTCTCAGGCGACATGCCAAATTTAGACGCTAGTGAGATACTTGTGTCGCCAACTACTGAGACTAGGTCTCAAGATCTTATGGATGGGGACGACGCATTGTCCCATGCTATGCTAAGGATTTTAGAGAGGGTTGTTGGGCCCAACACTGGATCAGTTACAGAATAACTGCGGTCCAATGGAGCTGAATTATTTAGGGGTGTTACTGGAGTCACCCCAAATGTGGCTGAGTATTTGATGAAGGCCACTGAGAAGATTATGGATGTTCTGGATTGCACCCCTAAGCAGAAATTGAAAGATGCAGTCTCATTACTTCGCGATGAGACTTACCATTAGTGGTTTACTATTAAAGAGGGCACCCAGCCTGAACATTTGACGTGGGAATTCTTTAAGTCTGCCTTCCAAGGGAAGTATGTTAGGGCAAGCTACATTGATGCTTGTAGGCGTGAGTTCCTAAATCTTACACAGGTAGACCGATCCGTGGCCGAGTATGAGGCTAAATTTCTGAGATTTAGCTACTATACGTGAGGTATGGTGGCATTTGAATACGAGAGGTGTGTTCAAGTTGAAGATGTACTAAGGGATAATCTGAGGGTATTGATAGCTCCTCAAAGGGAGCAAGAGTTCTCTGTCCTGGTAGAGAAGGTGAAGATCACCAAAGAGGTCAAGCATGCTGGGCGCCAAAATAGAGATCGTGAGAGGGGTAAGAACAAGAGGGATTCAAAGCCCTTTAGTTTAGTACAATGGCCTAAGAAAAAGGTTAGACATGATAGGCCAGTTAGAGTTGGGCCCCCTATTGTCCCTATTAGGATTCTACCCTATGGAGATTGTGGTAGACGCCATCAGGGTGTGTGTTAGAGTAGGACTGGGGCATGTTTGAGATGTGGGTCCTTGGAGCACCGCATTCGAGAGTGTCCGTTAAGGGGTGATTAGATGCAAGCTTTGGGTTCTGGTACTACGCAACTATAGAGAGTAGTTCAGCAGCCACCTAGGGGTCGTGGCCAGGCTAGGGGTGGAAACAGTATGGGCCATGGACAGAGAGCATCGGACAGAGGTGCTGTACAGAGAAAGGCGAGGCAATCTGCCTTGGTTTATGCTGCTCGTTGCCGAGAGGACAGAGATGCTCCTAATGTCATCATGGCTACGTTCTTTATTTACGATGTACCTTACCTTACTTTTATAGACATAGAACTACTCACTATATGTGGCTAGCAATGTATCTGAAAACTTGGGATTTCAGTTGAGAGCACTACAAGTGAGGTTACTGTACTGAGTCCACTAGGGCAGTCTGTTCGGGTTAGTAAGTTATACAGATACATTTCGTTAGAGGTTCAAGGGATTGCTTTTCAGGTTGACTTAATAGAACTTCTATTTGGGGAGTTCGATCTGATATTGGGTATGGAATAGTTGGTCAAGCATTATGTCAGTCTAGATTGTACGACTAAGAGTGTCGTTTTGAGAACTGAGGAGGATAATGAGGTAGTCATGATTGGAGAACATCAGAATTATTTGGCTAACATGATCTTCGCACTAGTGGCTAAGAAACTAGTTCATAAGGGATGTAAGGCATAGTTGGCCTATGTTAGTACTTCTGTTTCTAGGGATTCTACTGCAAAGGACATCATAACTGTAAGGGAATTATCAAACATCTTTCTTAAGGAGCTACTGGGATTACCTCCAAATCGAGAGGTGGGATTTGGGATTGAGCTTCTTCCTGATAAAGCTCCAGTGTCTATCGCTCCCTATCGAATGTCAAGGCTTAAATTCAAGAGTTTTTGGATCCTGGTTTCATCCGTCCCAGTGTGTCTCCATGGGGAGAACCTGTACTGTTTGTTAAGAAGAAGGATGGGTCCATGAGGATGTGTGTCGACTATCGGTAACTGAATAAGCTAACAGTAAAGAATTAGCATCCGCTTTCGAGGATTGACGACTTATCTGATCAGTTTCGAGGAGCTTCAGTATCCTCTAAGTTGACCTCCGATCTAGGTATCATCAGTTGAGGGTTAAGGAAGCTGATGTACGTAAGACGACATTTAGGACCCGATATGGACATTACGGGTTCCTAGTTATGCCTTTTAGACTGACGAATACTCCAAAAATGTTTATGGATTTGATGAACTATATGTTCCAATCATATCTGGATCAATTAGTGGTGGTTTTTATCGATGACATACAAGTTTATTCTAAGACTAAGGATGAGCATGACGAGCAACTTAGAGTGGTTCTTTAGACTTTGGGAGAAAATCAGCTCTATGCTAAATTTAGTAAGTACAAATTTTGACTACGTGAAGTGACTTTTTTGGGACACATAATTTCTGCATTGATCCTCGAAAGATTAAGGCTGTACTGGACTGGAAATAGCCCAAAAATGTGTCTGAAATTCGTAGTTTTCTGGGTTAGGCGGGTTATTATCGCTGATTTGTGGAAGGATTCTCTTGGATGTAGCACCCTTGACTAAGCTACTACGTAAGGGTGTTTTGTTTGTCTGGACTGATGTGCAGTAAACGTGCTTCGAGAAGCTCAAGACTGTTCTGACTCAGGCTCCTATTTTGATACAGCCTGTACCTGGAAAGGAGTTTGTTGTTTATAGTGATGCATCGCATGTGGATCTGGGTTGCGTTCTAATGCAAGATGGTAAGGTTGCAGCATATGCTTCTTGTCAGCTTAAGACACAAGAGAAAAACTTTCTGACGCATGACCTCGAACTGGCTACCGTGGTCTTTGCATTGAAAATCTGGAGGCACTATATGTATGTAAAGAAGTGTATCATCTACACTAATCACAAGAGCCTCAATTATCTCTTTACTCAAAAGGAGTTGAATCTTAGGCAGCGTAGATGGATTGAGCTATTGAAGGACTATGACTGTACCATTGAGTACCATCCTGGCAAGGCCAATATGGTGGTCGTTGCATTAAATCGTAGGGCAATGACATATCTGAAGGCGACGTTTGCTCGCCTTAGCTTATTTGTTGATTGGAGTTTTTTGGCTGAGTTACAATTTAAGCCGACTTTGATTAGGCATATTTGAGATAAATAGTTGGAGCATGAGTCACTTGGGTTACGGTTTCGTTAGGTTGAAAGCGACAGCAGTTCTGATTTTGGACTGAACAATGATGGGGTACTCTATTTCTATGGACGGATTTGTGTTTCGAATGATATTGATCTAAGGCAGTCTATTATGAGGGAGGCACATAGTAGTCCTTATGCTATGCACCCTAGCAGGAACAAAATGTATCATGACCTTTGTAAGTTGTACTACTGGCTAGGGTTGAAGCGTGAGGTTACTAACTTTGTGGTTCATTGTCTAGCATGTTAACAGGGTAAGGCTGAGCATCAGTTACCTTCAAGTTTGTTGCAGCCGGTTAATATTCCCTTATGTGGAGTGAGTGACGATGGACTTTGTTAGTGGATTACCCTTGACACCCAATAAGAAGGATTCTGTTTGGGCTATTATGGATTGATTGACCAAGTCTGCACCCTTCATCCAAGTTAGAACAGACTATTTTCTTTAGAAGTTGGCAAAACTTTACATGTCCGAGATAGTAAGACTGCATGGGGTACCTGTCTTGATAATTTTAGATAGGGGATTTTCGCTTCACGTCTCGATTTTGGAAAAGCTACACGAGGCTCTAGATTCAAGATTAGACTTTAGTACTATGTTCCATCCTTAGACCGATGGTCAATTTGAGAAGGTGATTCAAATACTGGAGGATATGTTACGGAGTTGTATTATTGATTTTTGAGGCAGTTGAGAGGATTATCTGCTGCTAGCTGAGTTTGCCTACAATAACAGCTTTCAAGCTAGTATTCAGATGGCACCTTACTAGGCTCTTTATGGTCATAAGTGTCGTACTCCGTTATGTTGGACTGAGTTGGGTGAACATCGGGTTTTGGGTCCTGAGTTAGCTTTTAAGATCGAGGATAAGGTCAAATTGATTCGTGATCATTTGAAAGTGGCAGCTGATAGACAAAAATCGTATGCGGACCTGAAAAGGTGTGAGATTGAGTACTCTGTAGGAGATTTCATATTTCTCAAGGTCTCACCATGGAAAAAGGTTCTGAGGTTCTCTCGTAAGGGCAAGTTAAGCCCTAGGTTTATTAGGCCGTACCAGATTCTAAAACGAGTAGGACCAGTTACTTATCGATTGGAGCTACATCCAGAGTTGGATCATATTAATGATATGTTTCATACCTCAATGTTGAGTCGTTACGCTCTGATCCTTCTCACATTGTCCCTATTGAGGAAATTAAGGTTAGGCCAGACTTGACTTTTGAGGAGGAGGCAGTTCAGATTCTGGATCGCGATGTTAAAATTCTGAGGAAGAAGTCCATTACACCAGTAAAGGTTCTATGGTGAAATCATAGCACTGAAGAGGCTACAGGGGGAACTAAAGGATTCGATGCTTTAACAGTACCCTCATTTGTTCTGATCAGGAAAATTTCGAGGCCAAAATTTTCTTTTAGGGGGTAGAGTTGTAACGCCCTAAATTTAATGTTTTTGTGGTTGTGAAAATTTGACACAAATATCTGTTTGCTTCTGTGGTTAAGTGTTTTGGGTGTGTGTGGGAGGTCACAAGTTCAAGCCATACCTTTGGCAAAATTTTGAAATTTTTCTAAGTAAAGCCGCACCCTTGCTCAGTAGGCTTTTATTTAATAGTTTGTAAAATGATATCAAAATAGGTCTACTAGTCTGGTTGTTAAGTGGAGTGATAGTATGCTGGAGGTCCTGTGTTCGAATCCCTGCACGAGCGTAGGTAGTATTTTTGCTCCAAATTTAAGCTAGAGTTATACTAAACTGGGTTTCTGAGTAGTTGGGTGTTAGTGGGGTTAGTGGAGAGATTTATGGGAGCAAATTAAGGGATTTGGGGTTAATCAAATTTTATTTTGGGTTTCTTTTTGAGAATTTTTGGTTTTCTCTCCCCTCCCAAAAAAATTTTAATGTTTCGTTCTTCCCTCTTTCTGTCGATTCTTCCTTTCTTCTTTCTCTTCGATTTTGCTTCCTTTTTGGACGGCAGTCGTACTTTATTCCCTTTCTTTGACGTTTTGTTGAGCAATTTTGGTAAGTGGATTCTTGTGGGTTGTAAATTCTGAATGCTAAGTTTTTGATTGGGGTTATTAACGTTTTGGCAGTAACATATTGTGAGGATCAAGGCTCTCCTCATATCGATTCATAATTTCAAGGTGTTGGGGTGAGTTTTAGTCATTTAATAGATGAGAATTCCATTTCGGGCTCGACTTTAGTATATTTTTCAAGCGATTAAACAGTGTTTATTGGTCAATTATAGGTTTTGGGATGCTTGGGATTGCTTTTGCTGCAAAATTGTACCAGGTGTGTATTTAAAAATACAAAAAATGAGGTTTCGACAAAAGCTAAAAACCTCACTGTTGATGCTAAACGGGCGTATGGTAGGCCGTGTGCGATAACACAGTCGTGTGTTTGATGAATGCCGAGTCATGCGCTAGACACAACTGTGTGGCGGCCAGGTTGGCCGTGTGTAACTCATGGGCTAGAGCAAATTGGGTCGTATGGGCCACACGAGCGTGTAAGTCCACACGGGTATTCCACATGGGGGTGAGGGTTTCTAGGCCAAGTCGTTGATCCACAAGGGCCAGGCCAATCTAGGCGTGTGGGCCCACATAGGTAAGCCACATGGGCATTTGGGCCCATTTATCTAAAATGTTTCCTATGGTTGCACAGGTCATTCCAATCGACTGTGAACCTATTGTAGGGTCAGCAAGGTCTAACTAGACCCTAAATTGTATAATCCAAATGTCTAATATAAGAATGTGCACGTTTGAATACTGATCTGCATGTTTGATTGATAACTGAATATTAGCATGTAAGCATGTTATTCTGTATGTCTGCATTGAGCATATCTATTTTCATCTTCAATTTGGGTGGGATGATGATTATTGGAGGAAGTGTACTAAAAGGCATATATGCCTATTACTTAGCAACTCAGTTGCAATTTATCTGTCATGTGTCGCATTTAGTACAGCATGGTGTGTAGGGCTAGATGGGTGTTTTAAACCCCACATGGTGTGTAGGGATGGTCGGAGATGGTATGTAGAGGCTGGGGCTAGGATCTATTTACGTTATGACTGTTTGACTACATCTACATCTGAAATGGGCTAAGGTCTATTTCTGTATCTGTTATGGTAATAGGCTTAGGCCCAAATCTGAGACTGCATGATTCTGATATACTGCTTCTGTAGCGGGCTTAGGCCCAAGACTGTATCTAACTAATATCTGTTAATTTGATTGTTTGCATGATTTTCTGTGGGAATTACACACTAAGTTTATGTAAACTCACTCCTTCTATTTATTCTGTACAGGTAATCCCTAAACTTAGTTGGATCAGTACAACGGAGGACTCAACAGTGACCACACATTTGTTAAACTACCTTATTTTCATTTACGATTTTATTTTTATTTTGGTAAGTTGGACTCATGGACTATTTTTTCTACTATTTGGATTTTAACTATTTTTATGGATTTATAAGAGCTAATCTGAACAAATCTGAATTTTTACTAAAACCAAAGGTCTTCTTAAAAATAAACGATTTCCTATAAATTAAACAGTTTCTAAAAACAACGTTTTTACACGCTTCTGCTACACAAAAATGTCTTACTTCTAAATGTTTAAAAAGGGATAAGAGTTTTCAATTGGAAAATAGCAATTAGGGTTAGCATGCAAGACTGGGGTTTTGACTTAATGACGTGGTTTAAAAACCTTATGGTATGACACTGCTAGATTCGGCCATAACGTTTAGGCTGAGTTTGGGGTGTTGCACTTACGAAGCAAGGTTAGTTGCAAAAGGTTTCAAACAAACTCATGGTATATACTATGTTGAAACTTTTAAACCTCTAGCCATGCTTAAGTCCATCAGAGTCCTCATTGCCATTGCTACATATTATGACTTTGAGATTTTGCAAATGGATGTCAAAACTGAGTTTCTTAATGGAAACTTACTTGAGGATGTATACAGGATACCAGAGAATTTTGGTAAAGTACGCAAGCTTCAAAGATCCATTTATGGTTTATAACAGGCTTCACGGAATTAGAATCTTCGTTTTGATGAATCAGTCAAAGATTTTGGATTTATCAAAAATGAAGATGAACCTTGTGTTTACAAGAAAATTAGTGGGAGCGTAGTTGTATTTCTAGTCTTATATGTTAATGACATTTTACTCATTGGGAAAGACATTCCTATCTTGTTGGATATCAAGTCTTGGTTAGGGAAGTGTTTCTCAATGAAAGAATTAGGTGAAGTAGCCTACATCCTTGGGATAAAGATCCATTGAGATAGATCTAAAAGGTTGATTGGTTTAAGTCAAAGTGCTTAGATAGAAAAAGTACAGAAAAGGTTTAGAATGCAAGATTCCAAAAGAGGATTCTTGCCTATGTCTCATGGTATTAATTTTAACAAGACTCAGTGTCCTAACACAATGAGCGAGACCGCATGAGTAAAATACCTTATGCTTCCGGAATAGGATCCATCATGTATGCCATGTTATGTGCTAGACCAGGTGCCTTTTCTACTTTAAGCATAATGAGTAGATACAAATTAGATCCTGGTGAGAGTCACTGAACAACTATAAAGAACACACTTAAGTACTTAAGAAGATCCAAGGAGATGTTATTGGTGCATGGCAGTTTATAACAACCTATTTTTCAGTGGTGTCAAAAATAGTGGTTTCAAGACCATAAATCCAATGAGTAAGTTCATAAATATTATTATTTAATATTTATGAGTCAAATATGGTTTTAAAAAGGTTTTTGATATGGTAATTTATGTTATATAAATGATTATGTAACGCCCCAAAATTTTAGGTTCCTTAATTCTGCGTGTTTTGACAAAATATATGTGTGGAGTGATGGCTTAGTGACTTAAGGGTGTTTGGGGGGTTTTTAGGAAGCCTGGGTTCGAGTTTGGCCTATGGAAAATGTAACACCCCTAACCCGTTCCGATTGCCGGAGGGGTTACGAGGTAGTACAGAACCAATTCTTATGCAGACTTTCAATGTTAAAATCAGCATTCACAAAGTTATTCTATCTCGAATAAATCGATACAAGTCAGATCTTCGAACAAAGAATATTAACAGATAATCATCTTATCTATCTTTGCAACTAATTAAAACCGAATTCTCAAGCTATTAATTTATCAAATACAAACACTACTTCAGCATGTCTTACACTCATTTAAGTATCATAAAATAATTCACTATTCATTTGGTGATTTACCTTCATAGCCGAATGCATGACCATTCATACCTAGCCTAATCACATCATAGCAAATACATCTCATAATCCCATCTTCTAAATGTAACTTAAGTATTCAATCTATTTAGTAACGATTCACTTAATCAAAGAGTTGATTTATAAAACATACATAACCACATTTGAAATTTTATCACTTAGGCCATATTCGCATGGCCATTTATACAAAAGGGAAGCATTACATCATCGACATCCTAATAATAAAGTCTATACATGCCAAAATATCATGCTCAAGACTAACAAAACGAGGTACCAAAACATTGCTGACAGGTGTGATGACTTTGATGACGGTCCCAAGCTTACAACGGATCAAAAGAAATCTAATAAGAGACAATTAAACACACCAAATGAGTCTTCAACTCAGTAAGTTATAAACAATGTAATATAATAGTTAACTTAATATATATCAAAAATAGAAACAAGAAAACTCAATATTACAAGTCACAATTGGGAGTTTTATTTAACTCCTTAATATTTCACTTTGATGATCATCTATTTATTATAATATACTTTCGCAAAATCAACTATCATGGCCGAACTAATCTATGCCACATATCAGTTAGATTTTTAAACTAAGTACAACATAAGTCATACCATTCAATCAAAATAACATACAACCACATGTCTTAAATCTTTTCATCAAATATTAAACCATGACAAAATAATTATATTCTTGCATATACAAGTGATATATCAAATTTCTTATTTAATTCAATAGTTCAATGTTTTCATTCGATTATTTCACCCATTGAATTACCAATCGATTTCAAATATATATTACTCTCAAATCCGCACACATAGTGCTCTTATATCTACACACATAGTGTCTCAAATCCGCACACATAGTGCTCTTGTATCCGCACACATAGTGCTGTCAAATTTGCACACATAGTGCCTCAAATCTGCACACTTAGTGCTCTATATCCGCACACATAGTGCTATCAACTCCGCACACATAGTGCTCTTATATCCACACACATAGTGCCTCAAATCCGTACACATAGTTCTCTTATATCCGTACACATAGTGCTATCAAATTTGCACACATAGTGCTCTTATATCCGTGCACATAGTGCCTCAAATTCGGGAGTTACATGTTCTCTAGGCATACATAGAGATCTGAGACTTAATTGCTTAGAACTTACCTTTTATTAGATGAAGCAGTTCCAATCGGCTACTCAGAAATTTTAGCTTTCCCCTTCTTTGATTCTTCCCCTCCAGGCTCTTGAGCTAAATCAATAAGTTAATTAGTTTAATCACCTTACTAAGCTTATTTTAACTTTCAATTAAAAGAAAATTTCATTCACCATGGGATATGCGGTATTTCAAATTTTCTATTACAATATACATGCATTAGTTCGAACCATTTCTCTTTTATCATTTTATTGCATATCACTTATTTATTTCATTAGTTAGAATCACATTCGGCACTCTTGCATACCACCTTATATTTTATTGCATACCAATTATGCACCCATTTCGAAAAAAAATCAAGTATCAACTCATATTTTCTATACTACCCGATTCATATCACTCTCATCAACCTAAACACTTGAAATTTACCAACCATTTAATACCTTTCTTTTCATGACCGAATATATATATATATATATATATACACAATACCACATCCTAATATGCAACATATATGCTAATTGACTGAATGCCCATAGCTTTTATATCTATTCAATTTAAATCATTCCTTGATTAAAACACCACATTCAATAAAATGTATTTATATATATATATATACACATATATTCTAACGACAAAACAAAATCAATCCATCTACATTGTTTGGTCTCATACGGCAATTTTCTATTATAAGCCTATTTGAACTTCTACTAAAAATTTATAGTACAAGTATATTATTTCATAACATCTAGCTTAAGTTTTCACAAATTATCACACCTCAATATATGACAGTAATACCTCAACCAATTAGTACATATTAAGCATGGCCGAAAGCATCCTTGGCTACATTATTTTTTTATTTTTTATTTATTTTTACATAAAAACATTTAAATAAAATCCCATTCATTCTCCTCAAGATTCGGCAATTACAATTTCAACACATAACAATCAAACCCGAACCTCATAGACCATATAAATTACCTTTAACTAGCTTATCAATTCTTAACTCAATTTTTAAACCAAATTTTAACTCTCTTAATTTAATAACCCTTCTACCCCCACGATTGTTATATATATTTATATCAATTAACATCAAAACCAATCCTTCTTATGAATATATTCTAATGCCGAATGTAACATTCAATTAAAGCACCAAAAACATATTTTCATTACCTCCTTCTTATACCATAATCATTTCTAATTTAAAACATCAAAACTTAACCATTTCTCTCAACTCCTTCTATGGCCGAATACATATACCATTATCAAACTCAAAGTTTTAACATGGGCTATGTAAAGAACTCACCAACCATCTCAAAAACACCAAATTCATAAAAATTTAAGCAAAAATCATACCTTAATTGCTTGGACAAAATGACCGAATGAATATCCCCTTTTCTTTTACTAATTTTCGGCTAAGGAAAGACAAAAAGATGAACTACCTTGTTCTTTTCACCATCATTTTTATTTTATTAATCTTTATTCCTTAAAATATTATTTTATGCCAAAATTTCTTTAATATAAAATGTATATTTCACTCACCTAATACTTTCATGGCCGGCACTATGATTAAAATTAGGGAATTTGACATGCAAATCCCTATTTTTTTAATCCATGAATTATTTGGCCACTTCAATTAATCTCACACATTTTCAAATTTTCTCATATAAGTCACTCTAAGCAAATTCACATTCAAATGACAAAATCAAAGCATCAAAATTTCACACATGCATTTTTATAAAATATTAGACATACAATATAGCATTTAATTATTTTTGTGTCTCGGTTTTGTGGTCCCGAAACCACTTTTCTACTAGGGTCAAATTACAGCTGTCACAACTCTCCCCCACTTAAGAATTTTCATCCCCGAAAATTTTACCAGCGAATAAATTAGGGTATTGTTCTTTTATAAAGTCCTCAAGCTCCCAAGTAGCTTCTTCCACTCCGTGCTTGACCCATAACACTTTCACTAACAAAATTTTCTTATTCCGCAATTCTTTCATCTCGTGTGCCAAAATACGAACCGGTTCCTCTTCGTAACTCAAATCAGACTGAATTTCAATCCCTGACGGGCTAACCACATGTGATGGATCAGATCTATACCGTCTAAGCATCAAAACATGAAACACATTATGGATCTTTTCGAGTTCAGGTGGCAGAATCAATCTATAAGCAACCGGCCCAATCCGTTCTGGAACCTCATATGGTCCGATAAATCTAGGGCTTAGTTTGCCCTTACAGCCGAATCGGAGTACTTTTTTCCATAGTGAGACTTTTAGAAACACTTTATCCCTAATCTGATACTCTATATCCTTACGTTTCAAGTCTGCATATGATTTCTGACAATCCAATGCTGCTTTTAAACTATCTCGAATCACTTTCACTTTCTGTTCAGCTTCTTTGATCAAATCAACCCCATAAATCTTATTCTCACTAAGTTCGGTCCAAAACAAAGGTGTACGGCATTTACAACTGTACAAAGCCTCGTAAGGTGCTGAAAACTGTTATTGTAAGCGAATTCAAACAAAGGTAAGTATCGTTCCCACGAGCCACTAAACTCAAGGATGCAACATCTCAACATATCCTCGAGTGTCTAAATAGTTCGCTCGGATTGACCATCGGTTTGGGGATGAAAAGCAGTGCTAAAATGCAACTTGGTACCCAAAGCTTCTTCCAGTTTCTTCCAAAACTGCGATGTGAATCTCGGGTCTCTATCTGACACAATAGAAGTAGGCACCCCATGCAGTCTCACAATATAAGAAATGTACAATTCAGCTAACTTATCAAGCGAATAATCGGTACGAACAGGGATAAAATGAGCCGACTTTGTTAATCTATCGATGACCACCCAGATTGCATCTTTCTTGCTCGGTGTCAATGGTAAACCCGATACAAAGTCCATTGTAACACGATCCTATTTCCACTCGGGTATCATAATCGGTTGAAGTAATCCTGAAGGCACTTGATGTTCTACCTTCACTTGTTGGCATTCTAAACACTTCGAAACAAAGTCAGAGATGTCTCGTTTCATGCCGTGCCACCAATATTGGAGTTTTGAATCATTGTACATCTTCGTGCTACCCAGATGAATAGACATCCGACTGTTATGAGCTTCGTTCAAAATCATTGAAATAATCTCTAAATTTTTTTGGAACACACAATCGGTTTTTGAACCTCAAACAATCATTATCGTCAATTTGAAACTCTGAATCTACATTTGGATCACACTGAGCCCGTTTAGCAACAAATCATCATCGATTTTCTAGGCGTCACAAATTTGTCGTATCAACACTGGTTTTGCTTTCAATTCTGCTATCAACATCTCATCAGCGGACAAGGACAAATGTACATTCATTGCTCGAAGGGCAAACAGTGATTTTCGACTTAAAGCATCTGCAACCACGTTAGCTTTTCCCTGGTGATAATCAATGACGAGCTTGTAATCTTGCAACAACTCTAACCACTGCCGTTGTCTCAAATTCAAATCCTTCTACGTCATCAAGTATTTTAGGCTTTTGTGATCAAAATAAATATGGCATTTCTCTCCGAACAAATAATGACGCCAAATTTTTAAAGCGAAAACGATGGCAGCTAACTCGAGATCGTGTGTCGGATAGTTTTTCTCCTGAGGCTTCAACTGTCTTGAGGCATAAGCAATGACTCTGCCTTCTTGCATCAACACATGGCCCAAACCATTTAAAGAGGCATCACTAAAGACCACAAATTCCTTACCGGATTCTGGCTAAATTAACACTGGAGCTTCAGTTAATAGGACTTTCAACTGGTCGAAACTTTTCTGACACTTTTCCGACCACTCAAATCTGACATCCTTCTGAAGCAGCTTTGTCAACGGAGTTGCTATCATCGAGAAACCTTTCACAAATCTTCTATAATAACCGGCTAGTCCCAAAAAGCTCCAGACTTCCGAAACATTCTTCGGAGGCTTCCAATCCACTATAGCAGAAATTTTGTTCGGATCTACTCTGATGCCCGATGCGGATACAACATGTCCCAAGAAGATGACTTCATGCAACCAGAATTCACATTTACTAAACTGCGCGAAAAGCTGATTGTCTCGCAGGATTTGTAACACCAATCGAAGGTGTTCAGCATGCTCATTTTCATCATACGAGTAGATCAAAATGTCATCAATAAACACTACCACAAACTGATCTAGATACTGTCAGAAAATCCAGTTCATTAAATCCATGAAAATCGCAAGGGCATTAGTGAGCCCAAACGGCATCACTAAAAACTCGTAGTGTCCGTATCTCGTTCTAAAAGCAGTTTTAGGTATATCGGAGTCTCTAACTTACAACTGATAATAGCCCGATCTCAAGTCTATTTTTGAAAATACCAAAGCTCCCTTTAGCTGGTCAAATAAATCATCAATTCTCGGCAACGGATATTTATTCTTTATCGTGACTTTATTAAGTTGATGATAATCAATGCACATTCTCATAGTTCCGTCTTTCTTTTTCACAAACAGTACTGGCGCACCCTAGGGAGAGAAACTTGGTCGAGCGAAACCTCTATCCGTCAACTCTTGCAACTGAGATTTCAATTCTTTTAATTCGGTTGGCGCCATATGATATGGAGCTATCAAAATTGGAGTCGTTCCTGGCACTAGCTCTATACCGAACTCAACTTCTCAAACAGGGGGTAATCCCGATAACTCTTCAGGAAACACATCTGGATTCGCGAACCACAGGTACAGTTTCAAGCTTTCGTTCAGATACTTTATTATCTAAAACATATGCCAGATCTTCACATCCCTTTTTCACATATCTTTGAGCCGATATCAAAGATATCACTGCCAGTAGCCCGTTCAAATCGGTGGACTCAACTCAAATTATTTCCCCGTCTGAACATCGCAATTCAATTGATTTTCTTTTACAATTCACCACCGCATCATGTACGGATAACCAATCCATACCAAGGATAATATCAAACTCGTCAAATGGCAAAAGCATTAAATCGGCTCGGAAACAAGAGTTTCGAATCATTAGAGGACAATTCTTGCACACTTTGTCTACTAACACATACCGAACCAAAGAGTTTGACACTCGAATTATGAACTCAGTAGACTCAACAGGAAGAGTCTTACTGGATGCCAAAGTTTCACACACATATGAATGGGTTGACTCGGGATCAATCAAAGCAACAACATCAGAATCGAAAAGAGTGAAAGTACCGGTAATAACATCAGGGGAAGAAGCGTCCTCTCTAGCATGGATAGCATATACTCTTACAGGAACACGAGCCTCTGACCGAACAGCTATATCAGAAGTCCCTCTCTGAGTACCACTCCTACCTCCCGCACTTCTCGGTGTCCTACCCCTAACAGTAGCACCACTTGACCTCATACCTCTTATATTATCTTTCCCAACAGGTTTCGTACAATTTCGAATATAATGATCTAGCGAACCGCATCTATAACAAGCTCGGTTATTAATCTTGCCCCAACACTCGCCCACATGTCGTCTTCTACACTGTTGACATTCATGTTTCATTTACTGATTATTGACCACACTAGCAACCGAGGTAGCTTGAGAATCTATCGAAGGTCATCCTCGAATCGAAATCCCAGCATTTCTCTTTGACTTGTTACATTCATCTCTGAATTTCTTTGAGGCCGAAAATGAAGCTTTTCCCATGGATCTCTTGCGGAAGTCTTTAGCTTCGGATTTAGCTTTTCTTTTCTCCTTCCCAAGCTCCTCCGAATTGCAAGCCCGTTCAACGAGTACTACGAATTCTCTTATTTCAAGAATACCCACTAGCAATTTTATGTCTTCGTTTAATCCCTTTTCAAATCTTTTGCACATTGCATCTTCATTAGCAACACATTCACGGGCGTAATGACTGAGCCTCACAAATTCATGTTCATATTCCGATATAGTCAGACGACCTTGTTTAAGTTCCAGAAATTCTTTGCGCTTCTGGTCGATAAATCGCTGACTTATATATTTCTTCTGAAACTCCGTCTGAAAGAAATCCCACGTAACCCGTTCCTTTGGAATAATCGCAATCAAAGTACTCCACCAGTAATAAGCCACATCTCGAAGCAAGGACACAACACATTTTAGAGACTCATCGGGTGTGTAAGACAGTTCATCAAATACACGAAGGGTATTATCCAACCAAAAGCCAGCTCTCTCAGCATCATCGGTAGCTGTGGCTCTGAATTTTTCAGCCCCATATTTTCTGATCTTATCAACAGGGGGTTTACTCAATCTCAACAGATCAGTGGTCACAGGCACTACAGGTATCGGTGGAGGATTGTTTAAATTAGGGGGTTGTTGAGTAGCCGGATTTACACGAGTATGTTGGGCAAACCATTCATTCATTATGGAATAAAGGGCTTGCCTAACTCCATCTTCTTTGTTGCTCGCAGATGGTTGAGAATCTACCGGCATTGTCCCTTGTACGGGAGCAGGTGCTATACTCTCTACATCATCCGCTACAACTCGCTAGCGATCAGGTTCCATTTTCTATACAAAATCAAATTTTTAACCGTCAAAAGTCAACACACTATCACACTATCATAATTTGGCATGTATAGCTATTCTTACGCACGCTACAGTAGTCCTAGAATCGACTAAACCGTAGCTCTAATACCAATAAAAATGTAACACCCCTAACCCGTTCCGATCGCCGGAGGGGTTACGAGGTAGTACAGAACCAATTCTTATGCAGACTTTCAATGTTAAAATCAGCATTCACAAAGTTATTCTATCTCGAATAAATTGATACAAGTCAGATCTTCGAACAAAGAATATTAACGGATAATCATCTTATCTATCTTTGCAACTAATTAAAACTGAATTCTCAAGCTATTAATTTATCAAATACAAACACTACTTCAGCATGTCTTACACTCATTTAAGTATCATAAAATAATTCACTATTCATTTGGTGATTTACCTTCATAGCTGAATGCATGACCATTCATACCTAGCCTAATCACATCATAGCAAATACATCTCATAATCCCATCTTCTAAATGTAACTTCAGTATTCAATCTATTTAGTAACGATTCACTTAATCAAAGAGTTGATTTATAAAACATACATAACCACATTTGAAATTTTATCACTTAGGCCATATTTGCATGGCCATTTATACAAAAGCGAAGCATTACATCATCGACATCCCAATAATAAAGTCTATACATGCCAAAATATCATGCTCAAGACTAACAAAACGAGGTACCAAAACGTTGCTAACAGGTGTGATGACTTTGATGATGGTCCCAAGCTTACAACGGATCAAAAGAAAATCTAATAAGAGACAATTAAACACACCAAATGAGTCTTCAACTCAGTAAGTTATAAGCAATGTAATATAATAGTTAACTTAATATATATCAAAAATAGAAACAAGAAAAGTCAATATTACAAGTCACGATTGGGAGTTTTATTTAACTCTTAATATTTCACTTTGATGATTATCTATTTATTATAATATACTTTTGCAAAATCAGCTATCATGGCCGAACTAATCTATGCCACATATCAGTTAGATTTTTAAACTAAATACAACACAAGTCATACCATTCAATCAAAATAACATACAACCACATGTCTTAAATCTTTTCATCAAATATTAAACCATGACAAAATAATTATATTCTTGCATATACAAGTGATATATCAAATTTCTTATTTAATTCAATAGTTCAATGTTTTCATTCGATTATTTCACCTATTGAATTACCAATCGATTTCAAATATATATTACTCTTAAATCCGCACACATAATGCTCTTATATCTACACACATAGTGTCTCAAATCCGCACACATAGTGCTCTTGTATCCGCACACATAGTGCTGTCAAATTTGCACACATAGTGCCTCAAATCTGCACACTTAGTGCTCTATATCCGCACACATAGTGCTATCAACTCCGCACACATAGTGCTCTTATATCCACACACATAGTGCCTCAAATCCGTACACATAGTGCTCTTATATCCGCACACATAGTGCTATCAAATTCGCACACATAGTGCTCTTATATCCGTACACATAGTGCCTCAAATTTGGGAGTTACATGTTCTCTAGGCATACATAGAGATCTGAGACTTAATTGCTTAGAACTTACCTTTTATTAGATGAAGCAATTCCAATCGGCTACTCAGAAATTTTAGCTTTCCCCTTCTTTGATTCTTCCCCTCCAGGCTCTTGAGCTAAATCAATAAGTTAATTAGTTTAATCACCTTACTAAGCTTATTTTAACTTTCAATTAAAAGAAAATTTCATTCACCATGGGATATGCGGTATTTCAAATTTTCTATTACAATATACATGCATTAGTTCGAACCATTTCTCTTTTATCATTTTATTGCATATCACTTATTTATTTCATTAGTTAGAATCACATTCGGCACTCTTGCATACCACCTTATATTTTATTGCATACCAATTATGCACCCATTTCGAAAAAAAATCAAGTATCAACTCATATTTTCTATACTACCCGATTCATATCACTCTCATCAACCTAAACACTTGAAATTTACCAACCATTTAATACCTTTCTTTTCATGACCGAATATATATATATATACACAATACCACATCCTAATATGCAACATATATGCTAATTGACTGAATGCCCATAGCTTTTATATCTATTCAATTTAAATCATTCCTTGATTAAAACACCACATTCAATAAAATGTATTTATATATATAAATATATATACACATATATTCTAACGACAAAACAAAATCAATCCATCTACATTGTTTGGTCTCATACGGCCATTTTCTATTATAAGCCTATTTGAACTTCTACTAAAAATTTATAGTACAAGTATATTATTTCATAACATCTAGCTTAAGTTTTCACAAATTATCACACCTCAATATATGACAGTAATACCTCAACCAATTAGTACATATTAAGCATGGCCGAAAGCATCCTTGGCTACATTATTTTTTTATTTTTTTATTTTTACATAAAAACATTAAAATAAAATCCCATTCATTCTCCTCATGAACACATTCGGCAATTACAATTTCAACACATAACAATCAAACCCAAACCTCATAGACCATATAAATTACCTTTAACTAGCTTATCAATTCTTAACTCAATTTCTAAACCAAATTTTAACTCTCTTAATTTAATAACCCTTCTACCCCCACGATTGCTATATATATTTCTATCAATTAACATCAAAACCAATCCTTCTTATGAATATATACCAATGCCGAATGTAACATTCAATTAAAGCACCAAAAACAAATTTTCATTAGCTCATTCCTATACCATAATCATTTTCTAATTTAAAGCATCAAAACTTAACCATTTCTCTCAACTCCTTCCATGGCCGAATACATATACCATTATCAAACTCAAAATTTTAACATGAGCTATGTAAGGAACTCATCAATCATCTCAAAAGCACCAAATTCATAAAAATTTAAGCAAAAATCATACCTTAATTACTTGGACAAAATGACCGAATGAATACCCCCTTTTCTTTTACTAATTTTCGGCTAAGGAAAGACAAAAAGATGAACTACCTTGTTCTTTTTACCATCATTTTTATTTTATTAATCTTTATTCCTTAAAAAAAATATTTTATGCCAAAATTTCTTTAATATAAAATGTATATTTCACTCACCTAATACTTTTATGGCCGGCACTGTGATTAAAATTGGGGAATTTGATATGCAAATCCCATTTTTTTAATCCATGAATTATTTGGCCACTTCAATTAATCTCACACATTTTCAAATTTTCTCATATAAGTCCCTCTAAGAAAATTCACATTCAAATGACAAAATCAAAGCATCAAAATTTCACACATGCATTTTTATAAAATATTAGACATACAATATAGCATTTAATTATTTTTGTGTCTCGGTTTTGTGGTCCTGAAACCACTTTTCGACTAGGGTCAAACTACGGCTGTCACAGCAAAATTTTAATTTTGGACTCTTAAGGGAACTTGGATATTGTCTTATAAGACTTAAAATTATTTGCATGGGATTTATGTCACAAAGGAGCTTGTGTTGTGGTAGCAAGTGGCGTGTGAACATGTGAGTAGGGAAGGGTTCGAATCCCCTTGCAAGCAAAATGCAATTTTTTTGCTACATGGGGGTGACAAGAGGTTGGATTGGGTTCAAATTCTAGAAGGTTGTTGTGGACTTGGTAAAAGGAGGAGTTTGATTTGGTCTTGGTTGTTGAATTGAATTTGAATGGGGAGTTGGAGTGGATCAAGGGGTGATAAGGGGAGAAAATCGTAGAGATTTTCAAGGAATTGGATGTGGGAGAAGTTGGAGCTGTTTGGAGAAGTTTGAGTTGAAAATTCGGCTAAGGTGTCTTGGAATGTGAATATTTGGTAATTTATGAGAGATTAGGTGTCGAGTTTCCTTTCTTTTACTTTGGAGTTTAGAATTCTTTTTGACACTTTGTGCACTTTTTCTCTCGTGTGCGTTTTGCAAAGAATCCTTTTGTGCTTATTCGGGTTTTGGTTAGTGTAAGTTTTTATGCCGAAACCTATTTTTCTCAACTTCTCTCTTCTATCTTTATCAAATCACTCTACTCTCTTTACTTTTCTCTCCCTTTTCTAAAACTGAATATAGCCTCTCTCAAGTATCCCATTTTCCTTTTCTTCTCACAACCTTATTTAGCCGAACTTTTACTCCTTTTTCTTCTTCAATCTTAGCCAAATCCATTATCCATTCTCTTGGTCGTTCATAAGTCGAACATCTTTGCTTGCAAGTATCCTTTTACATAAAGTCAAAACTTAGGTAAGTGTATTCTTCCTTCTTCTTTTGCGTTAAAGGGTAAAAACAGAACATCTCATCTTCTTCCTCTATTTTCCATTTGGTTAGCCTTTACTTCTTGTGCTGTTGATCGACTTCAATCTTATCATTTCTTCTCAATTATTTGGCTTAGGTAGCTAGGCTTTGGGCAAGTGGCCGACTGCTCCATCATTGTAAATACTCCTTATTCCTGTTCCGGCTCTTGATTTTAATGTAATGGTTTCCCTCTCTGATGAAGCCGAATGTTTCGGTTTAGGGTAGCTAATCCTTTGACCCCTCTATGGTGTTGGGTTCTCAATTGATCATTGGCGTTAAAGTTCTCTTTCGACATTCAATCAATAATTCGGGGTAAGTGTGCTTGGCCAATCGTTTTGCTTGGTGATAGTGGATTCTTAAGCCTTATTGTGTAATCAATCTTCTCTAATAGAAACTGTTGAAAAGCAGATATATGTTAATCGCGTGATAAGTGCGGATAGTGTTCTTAAAGGACTAAAGAAGCGTTCATCTAGCAGGGTTCGACACTCGAGGGCTTTGCGCTATTCCAGAAAAGATGTGTAATCGCACCCTTAGAATACTGTGATTTGACAAAAGCTAAAAGGCCGAAATGCTGAAATGCCGGCATTTTAGTTCCCATGAGTATGTGAACACTTATGGGGTTAACCGAGCCCACCGATCATGGGCAATAAACTGTAGAGGCCTCCATGAGCGTTTTCATGGGCTTGGGCTGCCATGGGCTTCGATGGGCCGACTGGGTCGTGTAGGCCCAATGGGCTTGTAGGCCCCACACAGGTAAAATCCTCGGTAAGGGTTAATTAACTGGTTAGACTATAAGGCTTGTGTTGTCGTGACTAATTTAGACTAAATGGGCCACACGAGCGTGTGGGTCCATTTGGGCCCAATAGCAGGTTTTGGGCCCATATACATTGTTTTGGCCATGTAGGTTATTTGAGTTGCTCAGGGAAACGTGAGACCTTCTAAGGGGCCATAGTAAGTACCAAGACACTATGATTTGGATAAATGACCAAAATACGTCTGAGGGCTAAAACTACCATTATACCCCCAACTGTTGAATTGACCATTATACCCCTAGGGATAGGTTGACTGATAAGTATGATCTTCTGTATGCACAGTATATGTATGGCATGACATACTGCATGGGGTTGGGATCTGTTATGGAGGTAGTTCTGTACTAGTGGCTTTGCCACGTATTTCTGCTATTAGTGGCTTTGCCACGTATTCTGATTCTGGTGGCTCTGCCATGTATTCTATTTTTAGTAGCCATGCTGCATTATTGATGTGTTGGCTGGATGGGTCGATTTCATCCCGACATGGTGTGTTGGATGGTACAGGTGGTGAGTTGGATGGATTGGACTAGGTTATATATCCGTTCTGTACTGTTTATGTATAGGGCTAAAAGCTCAGACTGCTTTGTTACTACATAGAGCCTTGGCCCAGACTGCTCTGCATGTTCTGTTCTTGTGGTCTGATAAGGGATTACACACTGAGTTTTCGTAAACTCACCCTTTCTTTTAACCTTATAGGTAATCCCCAGCTTTAGGTGATTTGGAGCCACGAGGGACTCGGAGGTGGCCATGCGAACACTATTTAATTATTTTAGACTTAGTTATTTTTAAATTTGGTATTTGGGTTTATATTTTGTAATAAGGCCATTGGGACATTAATTTGCTTTTATTCGGGTTGTGGTTGTTGATTTTAAACTGATAGAGTAGGTAAACTGAGTTTTCAAAATAATAAATGTTTTCAAAGAAAAGCACACACTTTTAACCTTAAGATTTTCAACTAAACAGGCTTCCGCGGTTTTAATCAGATGAGGAAACCAACAATGATAAATATGGTAAAAAGCTTTTCGTAACAATTGGTTTGAAAATGTAATAATGAGTTTTACCAAACTTTCTCATATAATAAATCTTAGTTTTAACTAAAATTACGAGTTTTTATCAACAAGACCAACTTACGAAAAGCTTTTGACGAGATCTTTCACTAAATTAAACTAAAAGGGTTTTTTTTAGAACTAAACTTCTATCTTCAGTTTTGAATGTAGCCTCTATACGACAGGCCAGATACAACCATAACATCTGGGCCAGGTTTGGGGTGTTATAGTTTAACTATGTTCAAGTAGTAAGATCTTAAAGTCCAGTGGTTTTAGAAAATAAGGTATCGGGACACGTTTCTATAAACCGAGATGTAAATTTTTTTTTATAAATATTTAGAGAGTGTTATTAAGGTTGTATTAAAGTTTCGTTAAGAAGTTTTAATGTTTTGATAGTTAATTAGTTAAAAAGGACTAAATTATAAAGGATGTAAAACTTGATCAGTATTAGATTTGAATGATGAAATGGCTTAATGAATCTAGTGGAAGGACTAATATGGAAAATTAACCATTCTAAACAGGGTGGGATGACATAATGGTTGAAAATGAATCAAATAATATAAATGTAATGGCAATTTTGTAATTAAATGGAAATTAAAACAAAATAAAGTGAAATCAAAACATTTTAACTGCAATTCTTCTTCTTCACTCGACCAACAACCATAGCTAGGGAGGAGGTTTTGGTTTTGGCTTTATTCCTTTGCATGTGAGTATAATCGATCCCATTTTTAGTAATTTTTATGTTTTTGAGATCATTACAACTAGGTCCAACTAGCCCGTACCATCAGTTTTGAAACTGTCAAAGATTTTGAATTTTTCCATTGATGAATCTTGTTATTTTAGATTCTAATTGATGAATTTGAGGTATTATTCGTTATTTATTAGTATTTTGTTAAGTGATTTTTTATGAATTTACAGATTATGGACTAAATTATTGAAATAATAAAAGTACAAGGACTTGATGTGAAATTGTTGCAAAGATAGGCTGAAATGTACGCTAAAAATATTTGGCTTTTATGGATTTGCAATAAAAATGGTTAATTTGTAGGTTTTAGCTCAAGGAATAATTTGAATAAAAGTAAAATGTCATAGGTGACTTTCTAAAAATGTCAAAAATCACTAAATTGCATAAAATAAATTGTTTTACTATCTAAATTAATAAATTTAATAAAATTATTAATTTAGATCAAGGTCACGTGGAAATTCGAGGAGAATGAAAAATTACCAAAAAGCCTATGTACTTTGATATTTCTACGATTTAGCTAAGTAAGTTCATATAGCTTGAAATTTAACATTTATACGAATTGTTGAATAATTTAGATGATACAAATGATATGTTTAATTATTTTTGATGAAAGAAATTTAGGAAATGTGATTGAATGTTGATGTTTAACTCGAATTGGATGTGGAATAGAGTACTCGAGATTTGGTGTGTTGCGGGGGATTTAGAGTGGATATTGTTGGGGAGTGATATATATGTTTTCTCGAGTAAACCGAGATTCAGCATTTGTTGCAAAATCTTGTGTTATACTCTCTATTTGGCATATTTCAATTGGATTAGTTCTTTTGAGCATTTGCATGTTTTGGTTGTAGCTTTTTTGAGCATTGGCGTCTTTCAGTTGGACTAACTCTTGTGAGTACTTGGTGTGTTTTGGAGGGATTGGCTCGTATGAGCATCTGGCATGTTATGTGTAACACCCCAAACCCGGCACGACCAAATCTGGTGCGTCACACGTTCCTAAAACTAAGTTTACGACCCTTTTAGTCTTGCTGTGTCTTAAGTGAGGTTTGAATCAAAAGAGTAAGTTTGCTAAAACCAGTTTATTAATCCTTTAAGTTATCCATATTATACACTCGTCGAGTTTTGAAAACGTTCTTTAGATTTTGAAACCAGCGCAGCCTAACTAGCGATTCTATAAAATGTAATTTAATCATCAAAGAAAGATTAAACCAAATAAAAACTTAGATAGCGGCCTTATTACAAAATAAAACCCAAAAATAACTTAATAATAAAATACTTTAGACAAAATGAAAACCAGTTCTGCAGATGCGGTGGCCACTCCGAATCTCTCGCAGCTCCAAGCCCACTATGGTTGAGTGTTACCTGCAGAGATTAAATAAAAGGGGGGTGAGTTTGACAACTCAGTGTGCAACATTATCTCAACCATAGGCCAAAACAGATCAAGCCTCAGAATCAGATCAGTTGGGCCTTGGCCCATACAGAAATCAGGTTAAGCCCATAGGCCCATAACAGATACAGATCAGATATAATATGCAAATAGTAACCCAACCCAGATCCATCCATAACACCCCCGTACCAGCCTTACACCATGTGGGGAGACTACTCGACCCACCCAACCGCTACACACCACAGATATTTGCAGCGAGGCTACCAGATATAGTTTGCAGCGAGGCTGCCAGATATTGTGACGAGGTCACCAGATTAGATATTGTGGCGAGGCCACCAGATTGCAGCGAGGCTGCCAGATAATAATGTGACAAAGTCACCAGATTGCAGCGAGGCTGCCAGAACGCTTCCTCCAACATAAACCCATACCCCATGCAACAGATGTAATCATACTAGCATGCAACATATAGCATCTCATGCATCAGATATATTCATAATAAAGATTACTCATGCATATACATAAAATTATACATTCCATACAGAATTGACCCTAGGGGTATAATAGTCTTTTTACACCTAGGGGTATTTTGGTAATTTTCCATATTTAAGGGTATTTTAGTCCTTTATCAAGTTTTCAGAGTTTTTATGCACGTTCGATTAATTATTAGTCCTTAAGTAACCACGGAAGTCCATTTAAGCCCAAATTGCCAGTTTTACCTTTTTAACTTAAAACCCCCTAATGGGCCTTACTAAGTCCATTGTCATCTCAAGCCTGTTAAATCTAACTTTTAGGTTTAGTTTACCAACTTAACTGTGTTCTTATTAACCATGTCACCAGGATAGCCTATAATAGTCATTTTACCGATTTGGGCTCGGAAGCCCATTGGGCCCATCTTTGGCCCATCAAAGCCCATCTTACCGGAATGCTCGAAATTGCACCTTCTGCAATTTCGCCGTCGTCAACTCCTAGTTTGACCACAACAGAGTATTCGGCTACTCTTAGATCCCTCCAAGACTGATTTTCGGTCACTTTCGATCAGTCACTTTAGCACAGTTTTCGGTTATTAAGGCCTTTAGCCATCCTAGTCTATGATGGAGATACGTTACACACCTGATACTGTTGAAACCGTTGAAGAAATCCACGTATGAAGAACCTACAATTGAACGCTAACTTTCAGTCTAATTAATCGATAACCAAAGAGCTATAATCCCTTACCATAATCGGCCTAGATGGCCTAAGTCCTTAAAATCTTACCCTCTTTTGGTTATGGAATAAATCGCAACATCCAACTGCGTTGATCTTCACGATCCTTCGATGCTCGCTCCTCTCCTTGACTACGCAATTACACCTTCAACAAAAGAAAGAGGCCAAAGAGCCTTTTAATTCAAACGACAATACCCCTAAGGGGTTCGGCTACTTGCCTTAATATCATGAAACCAACGCTATAAGGCTACGAAATACTTACCAATCCAAGTCTTCACTACCGCCGCTGCACTTGTAATAGTGAGAAAGAAAGAGTTGAGAGAGGAAAGGATTCGGCCAAACACAATGAGTTTCGATCAAAAATAAGGTTCGACAAAAAGTAGGATGAGAAGAGATGATATATTTAATTGAAGAAAGTGGATTCGGCAAGTTGAATATTTCGGCTTATGAAAGGTTTTAGAAGAGAAAGTAAAAGGATAAGAGGGTTCGGCTTTGGCAAAGAGCAAACGGCAGGGATATTTCGGCTTCTTCTTGTAGTTGTCGACAAGGGTTTAGAGAAGAGAAACAAAGGGAGAATGGATTCGGCTGGCAGAAGAGTGGTACTAAGGGTTCGGTTTATGGTTTGAGAAGAAGAGAAGAAGAAAACAAGTAGATGAGAATAGAAAAGAAACAAAAAGGAAGTGCTTTCGTCGACTGCAGATTCGGCAACAATGGGAAATAGGGTTCGGCTTCAAGGTTTAATGAGAAGAATGAAGTGACAACAAAAATACCTAATAGGCTAAGCGTGATTGACAGAAAAGGAGAGCTTCCACACTTAAGGAAATCGGCACTAAATTATCAAAGAACAAAAAGAGCATTTGGCACTCTCTAGCACCTATTACCGAAAATGCAAATACAAAGTCCCCTAGCCAAATCGCACTTGCAAAGACCCAGAATCGGCCACCTTCTTTGAAATTCAAAACTCCTTGATTTACTCCTCAATATCCTCTCATAACCGATTCAAACACTCTCCAAGCAGAGTTCAATTCGGCTTCAACCTCTTACCTGCTCAAGCTCAAAAATAAAACACTACCTTTGCCACCTCTGGCACTTGAACCCCTGACCTCTAAGCTCCTTTAGGCGCCACCTTTTAAGGAGCCTAGTGGCGTCCCCCTTGCCACTTTGCCACTGATTCATTTGTGCTATATTTCGCACATAATTTCTTAAGACCCTTACTTTCAATGGTCCCCTATCTCCTAAGTCAAAACACAAAATTTTGCCGAGCCTTTAACCCACACATGGGCCTTCCATAGGCCTATTATCATACTCCAAACATGCATTACACACCTAAATACTAACATTTAAACATTTTATCAGATAAGGACCAATCTAAGAAAAACCCAAAAATTAGGGCGTTACATTATGGTTGGATTATCGATGTATTTGTATCCGTAATTCGTTTAGTGGATTGTTGATATGATTGCGATATTAAGTAATAAATTTTATAAAACTGATCACACCAAAACTAACTAATATCACGATATTAAAGGCAAGTGCACCTATCGAACAATAGTATAGTTTAGCAGTAAGACTGATTTATCGTACCCAAGCGAACCAAAAGTACTAATACTTACTTCCTTTCTATTATCTAGCCTGAAAATAAAAGAGGTTTGGTTGAAACTAATTCTAAAACTAGCTAAAAGTGCACAAAAAGTAAATTGGGGAAAACTTTAGGGAAAAGCTGATTGATATGGGCAATACTTAAGGGAGAATCCACCTAGACTTCACTTGTTATTAGTTCTTGAGCTAGATGATTTATTCACTTGACTTGATCCGTAGAGATCCCTAATTTATGCTAAACCCTCCGTCGAGGTGAAGAGCAACTAGGCCTAGGTTGTTAACTAAAGTTTATTTATTAATTAACACCCTAGGTTGCATTAATTCAATCTATGGTTCCCCATATTAGGTTTGACCCAAATCTGGCAGATTTATGTCGCCCTATGTCTAGGTTGCATGCAACTCCTCTTAATTATGGTAGATCTACTCTTATCACAGGGACTTTTGCTCCTCTGCTTTAAGCACATCCGTTTCTTGAATTAATACCTAGGCTTATTAACACAAGAATTAAGCACACATAATTAAGAACAACTCAAGTATTCATCATTTAACTCAAGAATAAATAATAACAAGATTCGTCTTAGGTTTCATCCCCCTCAAGTATTTGAGGGGTTTAGTTCATAATAAAGAAAGAAAACATCTCAGAAGAATTAAGATAACAAAACATAAAGAACCCGAAAACCCCTAAAGGAATTTAGGGAGATCCTCTGTCTTGATGTAGAATTCTGGCTTCTGGGATGAATCAATCGGCTTCTCTTGGAGTAATCCCTTGCTTTCACTCCTTGTGTTGGCAGAATTATAACGCTCTTTCTTAAGAGAAAAGAGTATTCCCTTCATGGGAAATAAGCACACCTTTGAAGTTGCCTCCTAGGGTCTTTATATAGAGTTTAGAATGGCTTTCTTAGCCCCTAAGTATCCAAATTCGAGTGAAATTCCTCTTCCTCACTACTAGAACACGCCCGTGTGCCACGCCCGCGTGATTTTAATAAGAGCCTGTGTTCGGGACTGTTGAGGTGGCATGGCCATGTGGCCTGGCCATGCTTGTCAGGGGCTGGACCGTGTGGTCTTCGTGTGGCACGGCCGTGTGCCACGACCGTGTGGTGACTTCTTGGGCCATGTGTTTTCACATTTTGGCCCATTTTCTCTGATTTTTGGTCCATTTTATGTTCTTTTCTCTTTCCTATGCTCTCTTGAGTGTAATATATGAAAAGAAAGATTAAGAGCACCAATTCTCATAAAGTTAATGATAATCCATCCAAAATATAGGCTAAACATGAGGTAAAAATATGTATAATTTATCGTTTATCAAATACCCCCACACTTAAGCCTTTGCTTGTCCTCAAGCAAAATCTCAATCCCTAATCAAGAAACATTCCTCTCAACTTACAATCTTTATCAATAATGTTTCAAACTAATCCACAGGTAGTCATACAATGAAGATTCAATCAGAAGAACATTAAAGACTCAATCACTCTAAGCTAAGAATTTTATTATTGAAACATTAGTTTTCTCCCTCCTCCTAAGTAATTATCTCTCCATCTTAATTAACAGGAGTTGACATCCTCACTAAAGATTCACTCTATCCGCTCGAAGTGTTTAGGGTTCAAGAATTAAGCACTCTCTAGTCAATCTGAAAAGCTATTACCATAGGCTTGCAAGAAAATCACATCTCCACCACTATAGATTGATATGACATATCGATCAAAAGGTCTTTGCTGAGGTTGTAACGGGGCTTGGTTAGGGGTGTTGTCACAGGCTGCAAAAGAGGGTTAAAATCGAGATTAAACTTTGAAAAATTATCTAGCTAAAAAAATCTCTATTACCTTGGAACATATTTCTAAGGCTAATTCTTAAGATAATATTGTTGCTGTCTTCATAGCCTGAAAATAGAAATATGCAAAAACTTATTGAACTATTACAAATTACAAGTGAATTAGCTGTATGTACATAAATTTTTTTTTTCAAATTCAAGTACAATACTTTGAAAATTGACAAACTTTATAACTAAAAAAGAGAATAAAGCTAGATAACAATTCAACTCAAATGTCACCAAAAATAGGGGTCAAAGTAATTGAATGAGATTCAACAAAAAATGGGTTTTTGGTTAATAATTAAAAGGTAAGTCAAAGAATGGGTTGTTAGGCTCAACGGGGTTTGCTAGGGGTTAATTTATGGAGATAGGCCTTTATGGAGTAATTGGGTTAAATCCTAAGTGCCTTTATCATCTCGGTATATCAAATCAATGATGTGGTCTTGACATGTATAATCAAAGCAAGTTCTAGAATAACAAATCAATGTTGACTCACTCAAACCAATAATAAAAGTGAGCACGAAAGAATGTATGCTCAAAAGGCTCAAAAATCTCACCAGAATTATGGTTTTTGATGTCAATCCTGTGAATTTCAAATCTCAAGATAATGCTTAAAATAGAGGAAAATTACTTATGCAAAAAATAGGATTCTCAAAAATTTCAACTTATCATGCTTGATTCCTTAATATTTTAAAGTTTGAATAATCAGAGTACAAGCACCTATATCTTAATTCTCAATATATCAATAAAATCATAAATCAATCAGAATTAATTCCTAATAGGAGACTGAGAATTATTTGAGAACAAAGCATAAAGAAAATTTTCAAGGATTTCATAGATAATTATAAATTTAAAGTACCTTCCCCCCCACACTTAAGATGTACATTGCCCTCAATGTACAAAGAAACATAAATAGCAAGAGAAGCATAATATCATAAGATAGGGAAAGCATTGAAACTCCCTGAATTTAGGATGAATTTGTGAGACAGAATTTGGAAGAGTTGGCAGTTGTGGCGGGGTGTTCCCATTTTCATTTGAATATGAGCTATAGAGCTCCTTTTTGAAACTGCGAAAATTAGTCGTGGGAATTTTTGATAGAGATTACTCGTTAGGGTGAGGCCGTTAGGAAAAGAAATAAAATAAAGAAAAATAATAAAAAATGAAATATAACTGAAAATAAATGAGAAAAATGAGAAAATAGAACCGAATATAAGGTTGCACGATCGTGGGTTGGGTATGCACAGGCGTGGGTCGATTGATTTCGAGGGTGGTGGTGTTTTGAGGGCTTTGAGTGAGGGAGGAAATGAATAGTGGCCCCTATTTATAGGTTTTGGGTCACACGGGCATGTCACACGCCCGTGTGAGTCATGTTTTACCCGTGTCTATCTAAATCTGGGGGTTCTGGCATGCCTGGTTCAAAGTACACGCCCGTGGGACTGTTTTACACGGCCGTGGGAGATCAGTTCTTCGTCACTCACACGGTCGTGTGATATGTTCCACGATCGTGTAAAATTTGACAGTGTCTTCCATGGGCTGGGGACACGGGCGTGGTGATTTGTGCATGCCCGTGTTGATGCTGCAGGTTGCCACGGCCATGTCGCACGGCCATGGGGTGTTGTTGGTAGCCCGTGTTGAAGTCGAAAGTTTGCCACGGCCATGTCGCACAGCCATGGTCATTTATTGGTGGCTTGTGTTTTGGGAAAATTTGTGCTCTGTTTATACACGGCCTGGGTACACGACCGTGCCTCTATTTGAAGTGTTCACATGGCCTGGGGCACGCCTGTGGGACTGGCCGTGTGGTCCTAAATCTCTGCATTAAAAGGGTTAGTTGATGTACTAGAAACAAAATAGAAGAAAAGTTACTAAGTTAGTGCTCGGGTAGTTACTAAGTTAGTGCTCGGGTTGCCTCCCAAGAAGTGCTTATTTAGAGTCTAAGCTCGACTATGCTCAAGCTTGGTTGGTCACGGTGGTTCGAAGAGTTTATACTCCTCTATCCTGTTTAAAACTTTATTTTTAATGTAAGATTTGAGTCGAGTGTGGTTGACCTTGAAAGTGCCGAGTGACTCATGTTTTATCTCTACTGTACCATAGGGGAAGATTTTCATTACCGTGAAGTAAGGTGTATCACTTTTATGCTCTTTTGAATTCAAGATTCGAGGATCGTCTTCCCCTAAGATTACCTTATCCCCTACCTTGAGTTGATTCGTTTGTACCTGAGGGTCGTCTTGGTGATGCTTTGGGTTGGTGTGGCATAGTTTGGGTTTTTCATGATAATTCAGCCACTCATCAAGTTCCTCAATTTGAAGCGTTCACTTTTCAGGTACGTTTCCCTTGGATGGGCTTACCTGTTGATTGGTTGCCTCCATATAGAGGGTATCCTGCATAGAAGGTTGAGAGGTGAGTTCAGTGTTTTTACAGGGGCTCACAACTTTATTCTCGTCTGTAGTTTTAATTGCGTTGTGAGCTTGTAAAGTGATTTTATCATCACCTACTCATAATGTGAGTACTCCTATTTCTAGATCAATTTTAGCTTTAGCAGTTGCTAAAAGGGTCGCCCTAGAATTAAGGGTACATTGCTATCCTCGTCAATGTCTAAAACAACAAAGTCGACTGGGAATATAAATCTATCGATTTTAACAAGTACATCTTCAATTATTCCCTTAGGTGCCCTAATAGTTTTGTCAGCTAGTTGAATGCTCATCTTAGTTTTCTTAGGGTTTCCAAGACTTAGTTGTTTAAACAATTTATAAGGCATGACATTTATACTAGCCCCTAAATCAGCTAAAGCATTTTTTTCATCTAAGCTACCAAGTAAACAAGGGATGATGAAACTCCCTGGATCCTTTAGTTTAGTCGGCAGTTTATTTTATAGAATAGCTGAGTAGACTGCATTTAATTCCACATGAGATTTCTCATCTAGCCTCTGCTTGTTTGTCAAGAGCTCTTTTAAGAATTTAATAGCTTTTGGCATCTGCAAGATTGCTTCAACAAATAGTAAGTTAATGTGTGATAACGGCTCTCGCGATATTAAGTAATAAAATTTATAAAACTGATCACACCAAAACTAACTAATATCACAACCTTAAAGGCAAGGCACCTGTCGAACAATAGTATAGTTTAGTGGCAAGACCGAGTTATCGTACCCAAGGGAACCAAAAGTACAGGTACTTACTTCCTTTCTATTATCTAGCCTAAAAATAAAGAGAGTTGATTTAAACTAATTCTAAAACTAACTAAAAGTGCACAAAAAGTAAATTGAGGAAAAACTTTAGGGAAAACTGATTGATATGAGCAATACTCAAGAGAGAATCCACCTAGACTTCACTGTTATTGATTTCTTGAACTATATAATTGATTACTTGCCTTATCCGTAGAGATCCCTAACTTATGCTAAACCCTCCGTTGAGGCATAGAGCAACTAGGCCTAAGTCATTAATTAAAGTTCCTTTATTAATTAACTCCTTAGGTTGCATTAATTCAATCTATGGATCCCCATATTAGGTTTGACCCTAATCCGGTAGATTTATGTCGCCCTATGTCTAGGGTTGCATGCAACTTCGCTTAATTATAGTAGATCTACTCTTATCACAGGGACTTTTGCTCCTCTGCTCTAAGCACATCAATTTCTTCAAATAATACCTAAGATTACTAAATCAAGAATGAAGAACACATAATTAAGAAAAATTCAAGCAATTATCATGTAACTCAATAAATAATAACAAGATCTGTCTTAGGTTTCATCCCCCTAAAGTATTTGAGGGGTTTAGTTCATAATTAAGAAAAGAGACATCTCAGAAGATAATAAATAACAAAACATAAAGAAACCAAAAACCCCTAAAGGAATTTAAGGAGATCCTCTGTCTTGATGTAGAATTCTGGCTTCTGGGATGAATCAATCGGCTTCCTTTGGAGTAATTCCTTGCTTTCACTCCTCATGTTGGTAGAAAGATGGCACTCCTATTGGGAGAAAAAGAGTACACCCTTAGAGCTACCTCCTAGGTCTTTATATAGAGCTTTAGGGAGCCTTTCTTAGCCTCTAAGCATCCAAATCGGAGTGAAATTCCTCTTCCTCACGACTAGAACATGCCCGTATGCCATGCCCATATACTTCGACAAGAGGCCGTGTGAGATTTTGTCGATTGGGGCACGGCCGTATGGCCTGGCCGTGCTTGTCGGGGCTGGACCGTGTGATCTTTGTGTGGCACGACCGTGTGCCACGGCTGTGTGGTGACTTCTTGGGCCGTACGTTTTCATATTTTGGCCCATTTTCTCCAGTTTTCTGTCCATTTTCCGTTCTTTTCTCTTCCCTATGCTCTTCTGAGTGTAAGACGTGAAAAAGAAAGACTAAGAGCACCAATTCTCACTAAATTGATAATAATTCATCCAAAATATAAGCTAAACATGAGGTAAAAATATGTATAACTTAGCGTTTATCAAATACCCCCACACTTAAGCCTTTGCTTGTCCTCAAGCAAAGTCTCAATCCCTAAATAAGAATCATTCTTCTCAACTCACAATCTTTATCAATAATGTTTCAAATTAATCCACAGGTAAGCATACAATGAAAATTCAATCAAAAGAACATTAAAGACTCAATTACTTTAAGTTGAGAATTTTACCATTGAAACATAAGTTTTCTTCCTTCTCCTAAGTAGTTATCTCTCTATCTTAATTAACAAAAGTTGACATCCTCACTAAGGATTCACTCTATCCACTCGAAGTGTTTAGGGTTCAAAAATTAAGTACTCTCTAGTCAACTTGAAAAGTTATTACCTTAGGCTTGCTTGAAAATCAAGTCTCCACCACTGTAGATTGATATGATACATTGATCAAAAGGTCTTTCAAAGGTTGTAATGGGGCTTGGTTAGGGTGTTGTCACAGGCTACAAAAGAGGGTTAGAATCGAGATCGAATTGAAATATTATCTAGCTAGAAAAATCTCTATCACTAGAACATATGTCCCAAGCTAATCCTTAAGATAATATCAATTTTGCCTTGGTAGTCTTAAAATAGAAATATGCAAAAACTATTTGAACTATTATAGATTACAATTGAATACATATGTTTTTTTTCTTTTTTCTTTTTTTTCTATTTTTTAAGAACAATTCAAATATGATACAATACTTTAAACAAAACTTTACAATCTGAAAAGAGAATAAAGCTTAGATAAAGTTCTCAACTCAAATCTCGACAAAATAGGGGTTAAAATAATTGAATGGGATTCAACAAAAATGGGTTATTGGTTAATAATTAGGGGTAAGTTAAAAGAAAGGTTGTTAGGCTCAATGGGGTTCACTAGGGGTTAATTTATGGAGGTAGGCTTTTGTGGAGTAAGTAGGTTAATTCCTAGGTGCCTTTATCATCTCAATATATCAAATAAATGATGTGGTCTCGATATGTATAATCAAAGCCAGTTCTAGAATAACAAATTAGTATTGACTCACTCAAAGCAATAATAAAAGTGAGCACGAAAGAATGTATGCTCAAAAGGCTCAAAATCTCACTAGAATTATGGCTTTTGATGTCAATCCTGTGAATTTCAAATCTCAAGATAATACTTAGAATTAGGGAGAAGAACTTATGCAAAAATTGGAGTTCTCAAAAATTTCAACTTATCATGCTTGATTCCCTAATATTTTAAAGTTTGAATAACAAAAGTACAAGCACCTATGTCTTCGTTCTAACATATCAATAAAAACTATAAATCAATCAGAATCAATTCCTAAATAGGAGATTGAAGATGATGCTATTGAGAACAATGCAAAATGTTAGAAAGGTTCAGGGATTTCAAAGATAATATAAAGATTTAAAGTAAGTTCCCCCCAACACTTAAGATGTACATTGCCCTCAATGTACAAAGATAGCATTAATAGCAATATAAGCATATGATCAAAAGGTAGGGAAGGGTATGAAACTCCCTGAATTAAGGATGAATTTGTGAGACAGAGATTGGAAGAGCCGGTAGTTATGGCACGGTGTTCCCATTTTCGTAGAGATTTGAGCTGTAGAGCTCCTTTGAAACTGCGAATGGATTTATTAGTCGTGGGGAATTTGGATCAATAGAAATTACTTGTTAAGGGTTGGCCGTTATGAAAAATAAATAAAACAAAACAAAATATTAAAAATACTAATATGCAAAAAAATGAGAAAGATGAAATGAAAGAAAATATAAATAAACTAAAAAAGAAAAACAAAGTTAGTAGAAAAGATAAAAATAAAGATTAGTGTTCAAATCTAAGTGAAGATAAAAATAATAAGAAAAGGAAAATAAACATAAGAAGATCTAATCCTCGGATGGATCACGCGGTGGAGGGGTGATGCTCAAGTGCTGACATATCTGTGCCAAAGTGGCGTCGATATAATCGAGGTGCCAGAAGTATTGCTGCTCAAATCGATCTAGGCGCTCGTGTATGTCAGCATGTGGGGCCGCTGCCTGGGTGGGTCATCTGGGGCGCAGTGGCTCGGTGAGCTCGTCCTCCTCCGGTGGTGGTGGTGGGACATCATCAGCAATGTCCTCTAAGTCCTCGCTCTCCTGTACGAGGCGAAAGTGGAAGTGGCTGCCACCTGGCTGTCGCTCTACCATCCTCATGTGCAGCATGTTCTGGATGCCCTGCGAGGACATCTGGCTGAGTAGGGTATAGGAGGATGTCTGGGCTATAGTGTTGAAGAGCCCGAAGTGACGAGCTAGGCGTGTGGTGTAGGGCCCCATCGATAAGATGCCTCTCTGGTGCCTCTCAGTTTGGTGCTGCATGGCAAGTGCAATGAAGTATGTGAGGTCGATAGTGTGTCCATTGGCCATGCACCACAGGAAGTAGATGTCGTGAGTGTTGACGACGCCAGTGCTCTCTCATCTACCTATAAGAGTATGAGCAAGAAGAGCATGAATGTACCTTAGAGATGGCATGAGGGTGGTCGCCTTACTAACGCTGGGGTTATAGGTTTGATGACCTGGGGCGATCTCATTCCAGCAGTCGACAAGCCGAATGTAGATGCGACGAGAAAGGATGTGGAAGTCCTCATCTGCCATGAATTGCTCAGTATAAAGACTGAGAGCCGTGCCAAACTTTGGGACACTCAGCTATCGCACGAGACCTCCTAGACGGAACTGGACCGTGCCTGGATCGTCGAATCTACTCATCACAGTCTATAAGTGAAATGTGGAGCAGAACTCGCGTTCTAAATATGCCAGCTCTATGATCTGGAAGAACTGCTCCCATGGCTCTATCAGCAGTAAGGCCTGGATGTCATCCACTAACTGTATCTACGCAAGGGTGTCCTAGTCTATGTAGTGGCCCGTGGAGATAGTGCGAGTATGGAGTAGTTGATAGCATTCCTTCTGGGAGGCTTGCAAGAAGGTGATGAACGGGTGGCGCTCCTCGGATATGGGCCTGGATGAGGAACTTCCTAGTCCCTTTCGTTTTTTGGAGATGGAGATGGCGATTTTTCTACTGCGTGATGATGACATCGTATCTGAAATAAAATAAAATAAGCATTAGTCCTAAATATTAAAATTAAACTAGATAGTAAAATATAAATTAAAATGACAATGTGCTAAAAATAAAAATAAAAATGAGGATTAACCTAAATAGTAGAATCTAATCATATTGACTTGTAACAAAATGAAGAACTATGGGTATGTATATATACTAAAATTATAACAAAATGGCATCCAAATATGAGTTTAAATGGCAAAGAAAATGAAATCTAAATGGCAAGCAAAAACGAAATTAAGTGGCATGCAATCCTAATATATTCTATACTATTCTAGATTATTCATCCTATTTTTCCTAATTCCATGCTTGAATTATCATAAAGAAGAAAGCAAAATTAAAAATATAGATAATGAAAATGAGTTATAAACGAATAATAATGAGAAAAATTGAGAGAATAGAACCAAAATTGAGGGTGCACGGTCGTGGGTTGAGTTTACACAGGCGTGGGTTGGCTGAATTCAGTTATGGTGGTGTTTTGAGGGCTGTGGCGGCACTAGTAGTGGTTTGGGGAGGAGTTTGGATGAGAGAATTTAGGGTTTGAGTGAAAGGGAAGGTGAATAGTGGCCCTTTATTTATAGTTTTTGGGTCACATGGGCATGTCACACGCCCATGTGAGTCGTGTTTTGCCCGTGTCTTTCAAAAATTGGTGGTTATGGAGCACCTGGTTTCGACGAGCACGCCCGTGTACTTGATTCGCACGACTGTGGGAGATCGAGTCTTTGTTACTCACACAGTCGTGTGATGGTATACACGGCCGTGTGCGATCGTGTTCATGTTTTACACGGTCATGTGATAGGTTCCACGACCATGTGAAATTTGACAGTGTCTTCCACGGTCTAGGAACACGAGCATATGGAATTGTGTGAGCCCGTGTTGATACTGCAGGGTTGCCACGGCCATGTCGTACGGTCGTGGGCTGTTGTTGGTAGTCCGTGTTGAAGTCGAAAGGTTGCCACGGCCATCTCGCACGGCCATGGGGTGATATCGATGGCCCGTGTTTTGGGAAAATTCTGCTCTGTTTGTACACAGTGTGGGTGCACGACCGTGTCTCTGTTTTAAGCATTCGCACGGCCTGGGGTACGCCCGTGGGTATGGCCATGTGGTCCTAAATCTCTGCATAAAAAGGTTAGTTTGATGCATGAAAAATACTAAAAACAAGATAAATGAAAAATTACTAAGTTAGTGATCGGGTTGCCTCCCGAGAAGCGCTTATTTAGAGTCTAAGCTCGACTCTACCTAGATGTATCACGAAGGAATTTCGAGGAGCTGAAGCTCCTCCCTGTAGTCTATAGAATTCTCACCTTTGTAGTGTTTAAGCCTATGACCACTTACCTTAAAAGTACTGAGGGTTTGGTGAGTTACCTTAATCGTGCCGTATGGAAAGACTTTTATTACCGTGAAGTAGGGTGGATCACTTGTATGTTCTTTTGAAATTGAGCTTCGTGGATCGTCTTCCCCTAAAATTACCTTATCTCCCACCTTGAGGTGCTTTGTTTGTCCCTGAGGGTCATCTTGGTGATGCTCCGTTTTGGTGTGGCACATTTTGGGTTTTTCGTTAAAGTTCAGCCACTTATCTAGTTCCTTTATCTGGAGCATTCGCTTTTCTAGTTCATCTCCTGTAGGTGAATTTGACATTGTTTGTGTTGTCTTTATATGAAGTGCGTCCTGCACAGGAATTTGTGTGGTGAGTTCAGTGTTCTTACAGGGACTCAAATCTCTATTTTCGTCTGTAGTTTTAACTGAGTTGTGAGCTCGTATGGTGACTGTATCATCACCTACTCGCAATTTAAGTTCGCCCTAAAATTAAGGGTACATTGCTAGCCTCATCAATGTCTAAAACAACAAAGTCAACTGGGAATATAAATTTATCGATTTTGACAAGTACATCTTCAATTATTCCCTTAGGTGCCCTAATAGTTTTATCAACTAGTTGAATGCTCATCTTGGTTTTCTTAGGGGTTCCAAGGCCTAGTTGTTTAAACAGGTTATAAGGCATGACATTTATGCTTGCCCCTAAATCAGCTAAAGCATTTTTTTCCTCTAAGCTACCAAGTAAACAAGGGATAGTAAAACTCCTTGGATCTTTTAGTTTGGTCGGTAGTCGATTTTGTAGAATAGTTGAGCAGACTGCATTTAATTCCACATGAGATTTCTCTTCTAGCTTCTGCTTGTTTGTCAAGAGTTCTTTTAAGAATTTAACCACATCTGGCATCTGCAAAATTGCTTCAATAAATGGTAAGTTAATGTGTAATTTTTTTAAGAGTTTAAGAAACTTACCGAATTGTTCATCTGTGCGGTCTTTCTGTAGTGCTCTTGGGTATGGTATACGAGGCTTGTGTTCGTTGATGTCTGGCTTGTTGTTGCTTGCCTCTAACTTACCTTTACTTACCTTAGGTTCCTCGCCTAACTTTAGGTCGTCTTTGGTTAATGCCTCCTCATCTGTTGTATTTATGGCATGAAGTTGCTCTCTAGGATTGGTCTCAGTGTTACTTGGAAGTCCACCTTGCGGTCTTTCTGATATTAACTTGGCGAGTTGATCGATTTGATTCTCAAGGCCTTTGATTGATGCTTGCTGGTTCTTTAATGCCGTTTCAGTGTTCTGAAAGCGGTTTCTGACATAGCCATGAATTTGGTAAACATCTCTTGAAGGTTTGGCTTTTTCTCTTATGGTGGAGGTGGCTGTTGAAATCCCGAAGGAGGTGGTTGTCTTTGATTTCCTTGTCCTCCCCATGAAAAATTGAGGTGGTTCTGCCAACCTGTATTCTAAGTATTACTATAAGGGTTATTTTGAGGTCTAGAATTGTTACCCATATAGTTGGTTTGCTCAGTTTCTATGCCATGTCCATAAAAGGAGTAATCTGGATTGAATGTATTTCCCTAGATTGCGTCACACTGCATCACTGGATGTGCCTGCGTAGAACCAACAAAATTATCAAACTTTTTATTTAAAAGTTCTACCTGGTTAGTAAGCATGGTGACAGCATCAATATTATAAACTCCTGCAGCTTTTGTCAACTTTGTCCTCATGACTTGCCACTGATAGTTATTCAGTGAAATCTCTTCTATAAACTCATAAGCTGCTTCCGGTGTTTTATTGTTGATTGTTCCTCCGACGGCCACATCGATCATCTGCCTTGTTGATGGATTCAAACCGCTGTGAAATGTTTGAAATTGTAACCACAAAGGCAACCCATGGTGAGGGCACCTTCTCAAAAGATCTTTGTATCTCTCCCAGGCATCGTAAAGTGTCTCTAGATCCATCTGCACAAAAGAAGAGATATCGTTTCCCAATTTAGCTGTTTTAGCTGGAGGAAAATATTTAAGTAAAAATTTTTCTGTCATCTGTTCCCATGTAGTAATTGAGCCTCGTGCTAGAGAATTTAACCACTGTTTAGCCTTGTTTCTCAAAGAGAATGGGAATAGCCTAAGATGAATGGGATCATCAAAAACGCCATTTATTTTGAATGTATCGCATATTTCCAAGAAATTGGCTAGATGCGAGTTAGGATCCTCATCCTGCAAACCATCAAACTGAACAAATTGTTGTATCATTTGAATAGTGTTAGGTTTTAGTTCAAAATTATTTGCAGCCATAGTAGGCCTAACAACGCTAGATTCATTGCCTACTAAATTAGGTCTAGCATGATCATACATAGTACGCAGAGCAGGATTTTACTCAACAGGATTTGCGGGTACTACAAGAAGTAGTTGATTATCCTGATTTGCTTCCATCTCTTCAGTAGGTTCAGGTTCTTCTTCTTGTCCTTCTTTTGGATATTGCAAACTTCTTCTTATCTCTTGGCGAGTTCGACGAACTGTCGCTTCTAAATCGTCGGCGAAAAGTAATAGTCCTCCTGGGTTTCTTCTAGTCATAAACTAGAGGTACCTGGAAGGAAAAAAAAACAAAGAAAAATAAAAAATAATAAAAAATAATAAAAGAAAAATAGAAATAAAAATAAAAATAAATAATAAATAAAAACTGAAAATAAATAAATATAGTAATGGCTAAAGGAATAGAAATCGAGTTTTCTTAATATTTCAATTCCTCGGCAACAGTGCCAAAAACTTGATAACGGCTCTCGCGATATTAAGTAATAAAATTTAAAAAACTGATAAGACCAAAACTAACTAATATCACAACCTTAAAGGCAAGTGCACCTATTGAACAATAGTATAATTTAGCGGCAAGACGGAGTTATCGTACCCAAGGGAACCAAAAGTACTGGTACTTACTTCCTTTCTATTATCTAGCCTAAAAATAAAGATAGTTGATTTAAACTAATTCTAAAAGTAACTAAAAGTGCACAAAAAGTAAATTGAGGAAAAACTTTAGGGAAAACTGATTGATATGAGCAATACTCAAGGGAGAATTCACCTAGACTTCACTTGTTATTGATTTCTTGAACTATATAATTGATTAGTTGCCTTGATCCGTAGAGATTCCAAACTTATGCTAAACCCTCCGTTGAGGCATAGAGCAATTAGGCCTAAGTCATTAATTAAAGTTCCTTTATTAATTAACTCCCTAGGTTGCATTAATTCGATCGATGGATCCCCATATTAGGTTTGACCCTAATCCGGAAAATTTATGTCGCCCTATGTCTAGGGTTGCATGCAACTCCGCTTAATTATGGTAGATCTACTCTTATCACAGGGACTTTTGCTCCTCTGCTCTAAGCACATCAATTTCTTGAAATAATACCTAGGATTATTAAATCAAGAATGAAGAACACATAATTAATAACAATTCAAGCAATGATCATATAACTCAATAAATAATAACAAGATCTGTCTTAGGTTTCATCCCCCTCAAGTATTTGAGGGGTTTAGTTCATAATTAAGAAAAGAGACATCTTAGAAGATAATAAATAACAAAACATAAAAAAACCAAAAACCCTTAAAGGAATTTAAGGAGATCCTCTATCTTGATGTAGAATTCTGGCTTCAGGGATGAATCAATTGGCTTCCCTTAGAGTAATTCCTTGCTTTCACTCCTCGTGTTGGCAGAAAGATGGCGTTCCTATTGGGAGAAAAAGAGTACACCCTTAGAGTTGCCTCCTAGGGTCTTTATATAGAGCTTTGGGGAGACTTTCTTAGCCTCTAAGCATCCAAATCTGAGTGAAATTCCTCTTCCTCACGACTAGAACACGCCCGTGTGCCATGCCCGTGTACTTCGACAAGAGGCCGTGTGAGATTCTGTCGATTAGGGCACGGCCGTGTGGCCTGGCCGTGCTTGTCGGGGCTGGACCGTGTGATCTTTGTGTGGCACGGCCGTGGTGTGGTGACTTCTTGGGCCGTGCGTTTTCATATGTTGGCCCATTTTCTCCGGTTTTCGGTCTATTTTTCGTTCTTTTCTCTTCCCTATGCTCTTCTGGGTATAAGATGTGAAAAAGAAAGATTAAGAGCACCAATTCTCACTAAATTGATAATAATTCATCCAAAATATAGGCTAAACATGAGGTAAAAATATGTATAATTTAGCGTTTATCAATGTGTAATTTCTTTAAGAGTTTAAGAAACTTACTGAATTGCTCATCTGTGTAGTCTTTCAGTAGCGCTCTTGGGTATGGTATACGAGGCTTGTGTTCGTTGATGCCTGGCGTGTTGTTGCTTACCTCTACCTTACCTTTACTCACCTTAGGTTCCTCGCATAACTTTGGGTCGTTTTGGTTAATGCCTCCTCATCTGTTGTATTTATGGCATGAACGTGCTCTTTAGGATTGGTCTCAGTGTTACTTGGAAGTCCACCTTGTGGTCTTTCTGATATTAACTTGGCGAGTTGACCAATTTGATTCTCAAGGCCTTTGATTGCTGCTTGCTGGCTCTTTAATGCCGTTTCAGTGTTTTGGAATCGGGTTTCTGACATGGCCATGAATTTGGTAAACATCCCTTCAAGGTTGGCGATTTTCTCCTGTTGCGGCAGTGGCTGAAATCCCTGAGGGGGTTGTTGTCCTTGATTCCCTTGTCCTCCCCAAGAAAAATTGGGATGGTTTCGCCAACCTGCATTATATGTATTACTATATGGATTATTTTGAGATCTAAAATTCTTACCCATATAATTGCCTGCTCAGTTTCTGTGCCATTGGCAGAAGGTGAGTAGTCTGGAGTAAACATATTTGCCTGAGTCGTGTCACACTGCATTACTGCTTGTGCCTGCGTAGAACCAACAAAATGATCAAACTTCTTATTTAAAAGCTCTACGTGATTAGTAAGCATAGCGACAGCATCAATATTATAAACTCCTACAGCTTTTGTCAGCTTTGTCCTCATGACTTGCCACTGATAGTTATTTAGCGACATCTCTTCAATAAATTTATAAGCTGCTTCTGGTGTTTTGTTATCGATTGTTCCTCCTGCGGCTGTATCAATTATTTGCCTTGTTGAAGGATTCAAACCGTTGTGAAAGGTTTGAACTTGGAGCCATAAAGGTAGGCCATGATGAGGGCATCTTCTCAAAAGATCCTTGTATCTCTCCCAAGCATTGTAAAGTGTCTCTAGATCCATCTGCACAAAAGAAGAGATATCGTTTCGCAATTTAGCTGTTTTAGTTGGAGGAAAATGTTTAAGTAAAAATTTTTCGGTCATCTATTCCCATGTGGTGATTAAGCCTCGTGGTAAAGAGTTTAACCACTGTTTGGCTTTATTTCTTAGAGAGAATGGAGATAGCCTTAGACGAACGGCATCATCAGAAACGCCATTAATTTTAAAAGTATCACAAAGTTCCAAAAAATTGGCTATGTGTGAATTTGGATCTTCATCCTATAAACCATCAAACTGTACTAATTGTTGTATCATCTAAATAGTGTTAGGCTTTAATTCAAAATTATTAGCAGCAATAGTAGGTCTAAGAATGCTAGTTTGGGTACTAGCCAAACTAGGTTTAGCATAATCATACATAGTGCGAGGAGCTTCTTCTTGAATTGCTGGTGGCGCGACTATTGCGGGAGGTGGTGGAACGTTTTGATTTGCTTCCATCTCTTCTATAGGTTCTGGCCTTTGTTCTTGATCTTGTTCTGGATACTGTAGGCTTCGTCTAATCTCTCTACGATTCCTGCAGACTGTTGCTTCTAAATCTTCATCAAAAAGCAATGGTCCTGTTGGGTTGGTTCTAGTCATAAACTAGAAATACCTAAAAGAAAAAGAAAACAAAGAAAAATAGCATGAAATAAAATAAAATAAAAATAATAAAATAAAAACTGAGAATAGATAAATATAGTAATGGCTAAAGTAATAGAAATCGAGTTTTCTTAATATTTCAGTTCCCTGGCAACGGCGCCAAAAACTTGATATGCTTGCGATATTAAGTAATAAAATTTATAAAACTGATCACACCAAAACTAACTAATATCACGATATTAAAGGCAAGCGCACCTATCGAACAGTAGTATAGTTTAGCAGCAAGACCAAGTTATCGTACCCAAGGGAACCAAAAGTACTTATACTTACTTCCTTTCTATTATCTAGCCTGAAAATAAAAGAGGTTTGGTTGAAACTAATTCTAAAACTAACTAAAAATGCATAAAAAGTAAATTGGGGAAAACTTTAGGGAAAAGCTGATTGATATGGGCAATACTTAAGGGAGAATCCACCTAAACTTCACTTGTTATTGGTTCTTGAGCTAGATGATTTATTCACTTGACTTGATCCGTAGAGATCCCTAATTTATGCTAAACCCTCCATCGAGGCGAAGAGCAACTAGGTCTAGGTTGTTAACTAAAGTTTCTTTATTAATTAACACCCTAAGTTGCATTAATTCGATCTATGGTTCCCCATATTAGGTTTGACCCTAATCCGGCAGATTTATGTCGCCCTATGTCTAGGGTTGCATGCAACTCCGCTTAATTATGGTAGATCTACTCTTATCATAGGGACTTTTGCTCCTCTACTTTAAGCACATCCGTTTTTTGAATTAATACCGAGGCTTATTAACACAAGAATTAAGCATACATAATTAAGAACAACTCAAATATTTATCATATAACTCAAGAATAAATAAAAACAAGATTCATCTTAGGTTTCATCCGCCTCAAGTATTTGAGGGATTTAGTTCATAATAAAGAAAGAAAACATCTCAGAAGAATTAAGATAACAAATCATAAAGAACCCGAAACCCCTGAAGGAATTTAGGGAGATCCTCTGTCTTGATGTAGAATTCTGGCTTCTGGGATGAATCAATCGGCTTCCCTTGGAGTAATCCCTTGCTTTCACTCCTTGTGTTGGCAGAATTATGACACTCTTTCTTGAGAGAAAAGAGTATTCCTTTCGCGGGAAATAAGCACACCTTTGAAGTTGCCTCCTGGGTCTTTATATAGAGTTTAGAATGGCTTTCTTAGCCCTTAAGTATCCAAATCTGAGTGAAATTCCTCTTCCTCACGACTAGAACACGCCCGTGTGCCACGCCATGTGATTTCGACAAGAGGCCGTGTTCGGGACTATTGAGGTGGCACAGCCGTGTGGCCTGGCCGTGCTTGTCGGGGGCTAGACCGTGTGGTCTTCGTGTGGCACGGCCATGTGCTACGGCCGTGTGGTGACTTCTTGGGCCGTGAGTTTTCACATTTTGGCCAATTTTCTTCAGTTTTTGGTCCATTTTCCGTTCTTTTCTCTTTCCTATGCTCTTCTGAGTGTAAGATATGAAAAAAAAGATTAAGAGCACCAATTCTCACAAAATTAATGATAATGCATCCAAAATATAGGCTAAACATGAAGTAAAAATATGTATAATTTATCGTTTATCAATTGTAAATCTTGGTAAGGTAACTTGTTTAGTGATTTTGATGGATTTGTCATATACTTGAGTTTGAATTGAATATTACAATTCACAGGATGAGATTGTGGATGACAGGAACACATATGGTTAATTTTATGTTTATACTTTGTACTATGCAGATGTGCTAAGTAAGAAAAGGAATGAAAAGGTAATGTTCAATGAAAGTATATTTATGTTCATGAAATTGATGATTTCAAATGATGTTATTCATGTATATGACTTACCTTATGTTATTTCAAGGGATTTATGAGTTGATGCACTAACTTGTATATTTATGGTGATATATATAGGCTTGTGTCAAGCTTGTGTAATTGGTTGATGTTTATGCTTACGTCTTGTATTATACAAAATGATATACGTAAGGAAATGTAATGAAACGGTAAGTTCATAATTGGGATATAATGTGATAATGTAAATGTATTGATGAGTTAAAGAGCTTACTTATATGTGAGAAATTTACGTGAGCTATGGATAAATTTATCTAGGTCGTGAATAAATACACTAATTTGTGAGCTGATAATATTATTTAGGCTAAAGTAAGTAAATAGAATGGAAAGTAAGTAAATGAAAGGTTTCAAAGTCTTATGAAAAGGGTTAATGATTGTGTAATATGTCTTATAAAATTCTACTATGCTAGGAATGATAAATATACGTGGTGTTGATGGACTTACTTATTTTTGAGATAATGTTTATGGTTTGATAAATCTTGTGACTTGGGTATAGGTTTATATTTACCTTATAAAATTTATTACTGACATGGAATGTTATGATTAAACGTTTATACGAGCTTACTAAGCATTCATTGCTTATGTAGTCATCTTTCTCTTACTTTACAAATTATAGAAAGCTCGATCGGGTTGGAAGCTTGTCGAAGATCTATCACACTATCTAGCGATTATACTAGTAGATTTTGATGTCATGATCAAGGTTATAATGGCATGTATAGGTGGACTTGTGTTTGATGAACTAGTTGTTATGTTTGGCTTGTAAATATGGTAATATGGTTGGTGTGCTTTTGGAATTTAATGTATTGATGGTTGGTGTTTTTATTGCCAAATTGATGCATGGTTTAAATGGCCAAAATGGTATGTGTTGGTATAGTTGAAATGTGGTCAAATAGGTTATGTGTTGAATGGAATTTAGTTCAAGTTGTTTGGATGAAACATGATCATTTTGATGCAAGTGTAAGTATGAATGCTTGGTTGTGATTTAGGTGCCTAAATGGCATATTGATTGAATAGATTTATGCTATATTGAAATGGTTTTATTATGCATACTTTGGAATGTTTTGGTGCCTTGATCATAGGCTCATTTGGCTTATAGGTACTTGTTGAAATTGGGTGAAAGAAAAGGCTTGGTTTTGGCCTATTTCTTGTCCACACGGCCTAAGACATGAGTGTGTCTCTCAGCTGTGTGTGACACACGGCCAGGTGACACAACCGTGTGTCCCTTATAGGTTGTTAATGGTTTCTTTTTGAAAGCTGCATGGCCTAGCACACGACCTGGCACACGGGCGTGTGGATTGGCTGTCTGACCCAGGTCAGAGAGTTACACAGGCATGGACACGGGTTGGGACACGATTGTGTGTCCCTATTTTGAATGCTACACGACCTGAGAAACGGGCGTGTGTCTCCATCGTGTGAGTCACACGGCCTGGCCACACGGCCGTTTGACCCCTGCTGTTTGAATTTTTCTAACTTTTTCTTAAAGTGTTAAATGTTTCTAATTTAGTCTCGAATCGTTTCTAAAGTGTTTCTAAGGCTCGAGGGCTCAAATAAGGGTCGACATGCATGTGTTTGAATCGATTATGTTATTATTTATGAAATTGTTTTAAATGAATGATCATAAGTTACGTTTTTACAGTATGCTCCATAACCCTATTCTGGCAACAAATACGGGTTAAGGGGTGTTACACGATATGCAAGATTATCTAGTTGTAATCGGTTACACTAATGCAAGCTTTCAAACCAAGAAAGATGATTTTAAATCGCAACCAAGATATGTGTTTTGTTTAAATGGTGGTGTAGTCAACTGAAAAAGTTCAAAGTGAAACATTGTTGCTGATTTTGCAACTGAAGCTAAATACATAGCGGCATCTAATGCAGCAAAGGAAGCAGTTTGGATAAAGAATTTCATTAGTGACCTTGGAGTGGTTCCTAGCATCACAAATCATGTTGATGTTTATTGTGACAATAATGGTGCTATTGCATAAACTAAGGAACCTAGATCAGATCAGTGATCCAAACACATTCTAAAGCGTTATCATCTCATTTGAGAAATCATTGAGAGAGATGATCTTAAGATATGCAAAGTTCCAATAGATGACAATGTTGTTGATCTATTGACTAAACCATTGCCACAAGCAAAGCATGATCATCATGCTAGGTTCATAGGTATGAGATACATTGATAATTGGGCCTAGTTTAAGTGGGAGATTAATAGAAATAGTGCCGTAGGCCTATTGTATGGACGCTTTATTTTGATTAAATGAATTTATTATTATAATTTTCATGTTTAATATATAATAATATCATTGAAGAAGTTTATTTGGCCTCATACTCAGCCACTAATCGGTCTCCCTGGGCGAGATTCAGAAACCCACGCCTCCAGCATCAATGTAGCTCTCCCCCACATACTTCCCTTGAAAGGCAGACTTAAAGAAATCCCAAGATAACCGGTCTAGCTGAGTCCCCTCCTTAACGGTCAGCCACCACTGATACGCTTCATCGCAAAGCAAGGAAACAACACCTTTCAGTTTTTATTCAGTGGTAAAATCCAAATTATCCATAATTCTTTCAGTGGCCTCCATCCAGTACCCGGCCATGTTAGGGGCAACTCCAGTGACACCCCTAAAAAGCTCAGCTTCATTGGACTAGAATCGTTTTGTAATTGACCTTCGGCCCCCAAATCAAGTATTGGGCCCAACAACCCTCTCAAGTATCCTTAGCATAGCCTGGGACAATGCGTCATCTCCAGCCATACGATCACGAGACTTTGTCTTAGTGGCAGGTGACACCGATGTCTCACTAATGTCCAGATTCGGTATACTACCCTAAGAAGAGGAAAACTCAGCTCAAGCTCCCCTACGGCCTCTATCATGGCCTCAAATACCACGTTTGCAGGTACCATGTGCACTCATTGTCTAACTCATTTATCTATATTACGAGTTTTATGAATCAGTTAGAGTTCAATATTTATTAGCAGATGTTTTATGTAAACATTTCAGTAATTCAGAATTTATTTTTGTACATCGCAGTCTCTATCAGTTTTACTAAAGTTTTCAGTTTACACTAGCTAAACTATTTTTACAGTATACTACCTACAGTAGTTTCACAATATACTCTCTATAGTATTTTCAGTTTAAACATATCACAGTTTCAGAATACTTACAAGATCAGTGCCAGAGACTCAGTGTACCACATACTTAGTTAAACATTTCAAATCATTAAAATCAGTTCCTTAACAACCAAGTTTTAAAACCCATAATTCACAGCCGAGTTTTACAACCTGACTCTAATACCACTAAATATAACACCCCAAACCTAGCCTAGATGTTATGGCTGAATCTGACGATGTCAAATGATAGGGTGTTTGAGAACTAAGTTGTCGTAATAAAACCATTTTCGTTTAATTACTTTTCTTTATCTCTTATTAGTATCAAAATTCGTTTTACTCAATCATTTGTCTTAAAATGTAACTCGTGGTGGAAGCTTTAAAAACTGATCATGTAGTCGTGTTTAGAGAAATCCTTTGCGTTTTTGAAAACCGTGTATTCCTACAACTAGCAGTTATAAATCCATAAAGTAAAAAAATAAAACCAAAACAAAACAACGTCCGTAAGTCCAAATTACAACAAAAAATTTAACCAAAAAAGCTAAAACCATAAACCATAAATAATAGTTTAAAATAAACCGTTGCCACCGTCGGGTCCTCCGCCTCTCCAATCCCTCTAAGCTTGGGGATTACATGTGCACATTAAACAGAAAGGGGTAAGTTTTTGTAAACTTAGTGTGTAACCCCCACAGAAAATAATCACACAGTAAAACACAGTAAACAGTCAAATGTAGTTTAGGCCTTTTCAGTTTTAGTATCAGATATGCATTAAGGCATTAGCCCATCACAGTAACTGTAATGCCCTAATTTTCGGCACTTTTTCGGGTTTATTGTGGTTTTGGTGAAAACTTGTATTTTTAGTGTTGTGATTGTTCAATATGTGTTTAAGTATGTTAGTGGGCCTTTAGGAGGCCCAAACTCAAGTTAAAACTCGGTAAAATTATCAAAGTATGGATTTTAAGTGAAGGGGGAACTTGGTTAAGTGGGCTCTTATGAAAAACTTGGTAGAATTTGTCACAAAGAGGGCCTTGGCAATGTGGCAATGTGGCGCCACTAAGCTCCTAAAAAAGTAGCGTGTGGGATGGTATTCTAGGTTCAGGGTTCAAGTCACAAGGTAAGCTTATGGTACTTTTATTTTTGTGTGCATGTGTTGGTCAAGTGTTGGCACTCAAGTGAATCTCTACTGTAGAGAGTTTGAATTACTCAGGAGAGTAGATCAGGGAGAGATTTTAGGAATGTTTGAATTTGAGAATCAATGGCCGGCCAAGGGACTCTGTGTATTGCAAATTCAGCAACTAAGCTCTAAGTATAGCATTTTCGGCATTTAAGTTTTGGTGTGCCGATTTCTTTAGGTAAGTGAGCCTTTCTTCTTCTACTGATTAGGTATGGAACATTATTGCTCTTTCTCTTTCTTTTCTTTCTTTCTACCCCAAAAAGCCGAAACCTACCCCAAAAGCCCCTTTTGGCGATTTTTCCATTTATCCGAATCTACCTCTCCTTTCTCCTCTTCTTTTTCTTTCTTCTTTATTCTTCTTGCACCCTAAAGTCGAATCCCTAATCTTCCATCTCTTTTCCCTATCGATTCACTTCACCTATTCTTTTACTAAGTCGTCAAGAGTACTTCAGTGTAGATTCAAAAGTCAAAACTTGGTGATCTATTCTCTACTTGCATTTAGGAGTAGTTCGACAGTAGATCTGAGATAGGAAGGTGGTTGGAAGCGTACCTAAGTAAGTATATCTTTTGGTAACTTATCGAAACCCTTATTCAGTCTTTCTTGGAATTTTGGAAAGGTCGAACACCCCCTAACCCTTTAGAGGGCTATCGATTTGGCTTAAGAGTGATTTCAATGTTGTATTCAGTTCTTATGCGTGTGTTAGTTGGCGAAGGAGGTGAGCAAGCAAGGTGTATTGGAAATCAAGGACGTTGGTACAACCAAATCTAGATCTAGTGGAGTTAAGTCGACAAAGGTAAGATTTCATGGCCATTAGGGGTATTGGCAGAATATGGTAAGAGAATTCCTACAACGGTTTTTATGGATTCGTAGTATTAATTGATTAAGTTGTGGATTGTAGGAGATATCGCATAAAAGATTTGCCGGTGGAATCGCAAACAGGTGTATGTATCGAACACCCTTTCATAGTTCAAATCGGCAAAAGCCAAAAAACTGAAATGCCGAAGTTCTTATATTTCGTGGGCTTGTAAGCGTGCAAACGCTCACAAGTCTGTTGGAATTCGATAGATCTGTAATCGCGAATAAACAGTTGGTTGGGTGCACAATTTTGGGCGTCTCGGTAAGTTGGGCCCCGATAGGCCGAATATGGGCCCAATAGGCTTACAAAATAGGCATTAAAGGTATTCTGATAGACTGTAGGGTCAAAACTGCTAAAACTGGTAACTGAATATGAAACTTGGACTAAATTGGCTTAAGTAGTCAATAGACACTGTAGGGCCCATTAGGGGTTTTTAGGGCCCAATAGCTAAAACTGTTAAACTACGTTGAATAGACTACTGTGACAACAAATGGATTAGTAGTGACTGTAATGTGCATGAAATCCCTAAACACTGATAAAATTACTGAAATACATCGATAGGTGGAAAATTACCGTTTTACCCCTAGGTGTAAAATGACCGTTATACCCCTAGGGCTAAATTTGACTGAAATGCATGACTGACTGTTTCTGTTACTGTATGCCATATTGTATTTATCTGTTGCATGGGTTGCGTTATTGATGGAGGAAGTGTGAGTGGCATTGCCACGTTTACTGAGAGGGGCTATGCCTCGTATTACTAAAAAGGGGCTTTGCCTCGTTATACTGTTAGTGGCTTGGCCACGATATCTGAGCAGCCATGCTGCGACTGTGGTGTATGGGCTGGGTGGGTTGAGTTATTCCCCACATGGTGTGCTAGCTGGTACGGGTGGTGTGTAGCGGTTGGGTGGGTTAAGTAGTCTCCCCACATATTATGGGCTTGCATACATGCTATTTATCTGTTCTGTATCTGTATTAGGCCTATGGGCCGTACTATTATCCGAATAGGGCTTCAGCCCAGTATCTGTAACCGAATAGGGTTCGACCCAGTAACTGGAACTGAATAGGGCTTTGGCCCGTTGATACTGAGACTGGATTAGGCTTAGGCCCAGTGGGCTTGAGCTGACTTGGGCTTTGAATGGGCTTCTGCACAGACTGAGTTTTCCAAACTCACTCTTTTCCTTCCATCCTTGCAGATGAGCCCTAGTTCGTGGACTTGGAGCTGGGAGGGATTCAGAGTGGTCACGAAGACTGTGTTTATGGTTCTAAACTTAATCCAACGTTTTCAAAATTAATGACACAACTCAATCGGTTAACCAAGTTGTAGATAAAAAGCAAACTTTTAATAACCAGCAGAGACTAGAACGTTCATCAAATAAACCGGGAAATTCTCTTAAAACCTAAATATCATTTTTACAAAGCTCACCTTAAACTTAGTAACTAGGCAACGTGGATTAGTTTTAGGTGATGTGACACACCAAATTTGGCCATAACGTCTGGGCCAAGTTTGGGGTGTTACAGTAACAGTCATGTATGCAATGACCAGAAAATAGTGTCCTACTCACCAGCCTCTAATACACCATCTTGTCCATCCCTACACTTTCTGTGGGGTTTAAAACACCCATCCAGCCCTACACTCCAAGTTGTACCGAACGTGACACATATCAGTATAATGTAGCTGAGCTGCTAATCAATAGGCTTAAGAGCCTTTCAGTATATATATATATATATTGCAGCAGAGCTGCCAGTCAATAGGCTTAAAGCCTTTTAGTACACTTCCTCCAAATATTATCATCCCAAACCAATGTAATGCAATCATACAATAAATGACATGCTATCACTTGGTTATCAGTACATCTATTTAGATCAGTATACATACAAAATAATAACATGCTCAGTACATAAATCATACAATCAGTTCACACATTTAAGAGTCTAAGTAGTGCTTACCGACCCTACAGTAGGTTTACAGTCGAGTTGGGCGACTAGTGCCACCTTAAGAAACATTTCAGAAATATGATCTCACACGCTCAGGTGGCCTACCCGTGTGGGCCCACATGCCCGTATAGCCCTCACGGCCCAATTTGGCCTTAGCCGTGTGGATCACACGGTCTGGCCTCAAATCTCACATGCCCGTGTGGACTATCCGTGTAGATCTATACACTCGTGTGGCCCACACAACCCAAAGTAGTTGATATCGCGTGATATGAAGTAATAAAATTTATAAAGAACTTGATCACACCAAAACCAACTAATATCACGATGTTGAGGCAAGCGCACCTGTCGAACAGTAGTATAGCTTAGTGGCAAGACCGAGTTATCGTACCCAAAGGAACCAAAAGTACTAGTACTCACTTCTTTTCCATTATCTAGCCTAAAAATAAAAGAGGATTGTTTAAACTAATTTTAAAACTAACTAAGAAAGTGTAAAGAGTAAATTTGGGAAAACTTTTTGGGGAAAAGCTAATTTATATCGACAATACTTAAGGGAGAATCCACCTACACTTCACTTGTTATTATTTTCCTGAACTATATGATTTCTTTACTTGACGTGATTTGTAGAGATCCCTAACTTATGCTAAACCCTCCGTCGAGGCGTAGAGCAACTAGGCCTAAGTTGTTAATTAAAGTTTCTTTATTAATTAACCCCCTAGGTTGCATTAATTCGATCTATAGTTCCCCATATTAGGTTTGACCCTAATCCGGCAGATTTATGTTGCCCTATGTCTAGGGTTGCATGCAACTCCGCTTAGTTATGGTAGATCTACTCTTATCATAGGGACTTTTGCTCCTTTACTCTAAGCACATCTAATTCTTGAATTAATACCTAGGATTATTAAATCAAGAATGAAGATCGCATAATTAAGAACAATTCAAGTATTTATCAAATAAATCAAGAATAAATAACAAGATCTGTCTTAGGTTTCATCCCCCTCAAGTATTTGAGGGTTTAGTTCATAATAACGAAGGAAAACATCTCAGAAGATATAAAATAACAAAACATAAAAGAAACCAAAAACCCCTGAAGGAATTTAGGGAGATCCTCTATGTTGCTGCAGAATTCCGGCTTATGAGATGAATTAATCGGCTTTCTCCTTTGGAGTAATCCCTTGCTTCTACCCTCAGTGTGGCAGAAAAACGAGAAGAAAGATATCTAAAAACATATGTTACTTCTGCCTTATGAGGTCTTTATATAGAGAGCTTATGGGGAGCCTTTCTTAGCCTCTAAGCATCCCAATTCGAGTGAAATTCGCCTTCCTCACGTGTAACACCCCTAAACCCGTTCCCGTCGCCGGAGGGTTAGGTGGCATTACACGACCTGCATAATCCGATTCGATAATCATACACAACCCTTTCCCTTCATGGTGAGATATCATAACATGGCCAATTTCAACGATTTAATATCTAGGCTGATTATACAAGTAAATTCATGATATTAAATCATGCCAAAACTCAGAACAAATCATGCACTTGTAAATCAATCAACAACCGCATTTCCTAATCCAACCTAACAATTTCAAACAAACTTCATTAAACCCATATAGGCTTGCTGAATAGTCACACTCAATCCTAAATTTGAACATTTGCTTATTTTATTCGCATTCAAGACATATATGTCTCTCAAACATAGATATTAATATACATCATACTTCAAGCCTAGTTTACCAAAATGCACAACTTAAACTTAAATTCACCTATAATATAATTAAGGTTAAAACCAGGATTTATGGATGTAAGGTATTCGGGTAAGCCATTTTCGCATGGCTAACTTAGTTACAACATCAAAATCATATTTGTTTAACATCAAAATATCAAACCTATACATGCCATTTTGAAGGTTTAGCTACAAAATACTGACAGATGTTTCGATAGTTAGGATGACTTCAATCCTGGAACTCCCGAGACCGTAGCTAACGAACGTGATCTATAACACAGAAAGTAAAGGCAACAGAGTAAGAAATCGTTGGCTTAGTAAGTTTTGAGTAACAAAATCATTTAAGAAGAAATGTCGTAGTAATATCTATACTAGAACAATTCATTCTTTGGCCAAAGTAGAATACAACTAAAACACTACTTATACCATTCATATCACAACGGAAAGATCAATATATTCAAATAACTTCCATTCTATAGCCGAATACACCCATTTCATTTTTCCATGTCAATCATGCATACACATATATCTTTCACTTTCATGAAGTTAAACTCTTAACGAAAATAGGACTCAAATATCAATTATCAGATCGTAAACATTCGAACGATTCTAAGTAATGGTTTAAGTATCCCTACCGGATTTCAAAATCAAAATTCGAAGGAAATCAAAATCTCAACAAGAGTAGAATGCATACCTGGCTATTTTATGGTAGGTAGTACATTTTTTTAAAACTAGGTCGCATTTATTATATGATCTCTTGTACGATTACCTACGAGTTTTTTTTTAAACCCGTTATGGAGCCTCTACGGATAGCCTTTGGGACCAAGCCCAGTTCTTAACTCTGGCTCGAAGCCCTTCGAGTGTAAGCTCGGATCTTAATAATGGCTCGAAGCCCTTCGAGTCTAAGCTCGGATCTTAACGCTGGCTCAAAGCCCTTCGAGTCTAAGCTCGGATCTTAACAATGGCTCAAAGCCCTTCGAGTCTAAGCTCGGATCTTAACGCTGGCTCAAAGCCCTTCGAGTCTAGCTCGGATCTTAACGCTAGCTCAAAGCCCTTCGAGTCTAAGCTCGGAACTTAAACCCAATTTAGCAATCAACCCATATATAAATATGTATCATATTTGAATACCATTCCCATTACTCAATTAGAATCACGATAAGTTTACCAACCATACAACATTCGGTTCACTAGTTATTCCCAAAGAGTAAAATTTCAGTTCAAGATATAACGAAATTCAAAATTAACATGCGGCTTCCAGTATTTGCTCAGATTGTCTTTTCCACAACATCATTCGAATATAACCTTTGATTCAAAACTTATATATTATGCATATGTGTTACGATTTCATCATGTCATGAACTAAAATTTGTTACTCAAGAACTTACCTCGTATCTATCTGGACAAATCCCAGGTTAGTTATTCTGTGACTTTAGCCTTTCCCTTATCCGATGCTTCACCTCTAATCTCTTGAGCTTGAATTAACAAATTAGATGTATTAACTTTCACATGCCTTACTTAAACCAAAACAAGAAATATAAATACCCTTACCATAGGATATACATATACATTCGGCCTAATTTCTTTACATGTATACATTCATTTCAATATGACATACACACAAACATGTTTCTTCTACGAATACATTCAGCCAATTTCCAATAGGTTCCATTCACTTCTAGCTTACGAATTAAATCGATAAGGCATAATAAAAAAAAAGATCCCTTGAATCAACTCATCATTCATGTCACTAAAGGTATTAAAGGATAAATATGTTATACCTAATGAGTTGAATTCATGGTTCCCATTTGGCACACATAATTACACATATTATTTCCACATAAACTAACGCTTTAGCATCAAAAATGGTACAATTTCAAACAATATCTGTAATGAATTTATAAGGCAAAGACATAAGGCCTCTACATATATATATATATACATATATATATATACTACAAAGCGCCATCCTTCGAATTGTTTAACCACTCTATCCTTCATACAAGTATCATAGCCGAATGCTTTACTATGGTTCTTATAAACACTTCAATAAATTTCTAAAATACTCATTACTGAATATCTTAAGTTCTATTGACAAAAGAAAATCTTTTGAAATTTAATCAATGTGCAAAAATAGCTCAATTCCACGATTTTTTTCTCAACCATTTGCTATATTTACAATCGGCTATTGTACCAATGTCTATACAATTTACTATCAATTTCTAAATTATCATGGAACCTTCAAAACTATCCTCATGGTTTCATAACCACCCCCAATCGGCATGACTATATCACTAACCGTATCTTCCATCACTCACATAAATCACATGAAGTTCCATTTTTACAATTTAGACTTAAAACTCACTAATCACATGTATAATGTCTCAACTAATCTATCATGGGTTCCTTTAACGATAGGTAGGCTCAAATTTTAGCTTGACACTATTCGGACATATGCCTACAATAGCCGAATGCATCATTCAAACATTAAAATAAAATTCTAACACATGGGCCATACTAGGTACTTAGCTATTAACTAATCTCTACCATCAATTCACAAAAATTTGCACGAACATGCCTTGCTTGCACTAGGATTTTGGCCGAAAGCCTTGGCTCTTTTCTTCCCCCTTTTTTTTCAATTGAATTCGGCAAAGAAAGGAAAATGAAGAACATTTCTTTACCTTGTTATTTTTACCACCTTATTTCTATTATTTTATTACCATTAAGATAACAACCAATTGCAAAATTTCTAAAATAATAAAATGCCAAAATAATCATAAAAAAAAATGCATGGCCGGCCACTAAAGTGCAAATATGCATAATTGACATGCAAATCCAATCATTTCTAAGCTTTCCTTATTTAAGTCATTTTAATTTGTCCACTAAAGTTTCTAAGTTTCTCAACTAAGCCCTTAAAATAAATTCACATTTAATTTGGCTAATTCAAACATTAAAGATTCACACAGATAGTTAGCACATAAATTAGACATACAAAATTAAAATAAATTATTTCACTGACTCGGTTTAGTGGTCCCGAAACCACTTCCCGACTAGGGTCGAAATAGGGCTGTCACATCACGACTAGAACACGCTCGTGTGCCACGCCTGTGTGACTTCGACAGAGGCCGTGTGCTTTTATCAGTGGAGGCACGACCATGTGACCTGGCCGTGCTTGTCGGGGGCTTGACCGTGTGATCTTCATGTGGCACGGCCGTGTGGCATTTCTTTGCCTGTGTTGTTGGCACATTTTGGCCCATTTTTCATCATTTTTGGCCTGTTTTCCGTTCTTTCTTCTTCCGTATGCTCTCCTGAGTATAAGATATAAAAAGGAAGGATTAAGAGCACCAATTCTCACAAAATTGATAAGAATCCATCCAAAATATTAGCTAAACATGAGGTAAAAATATGTTCAATTTAGCGTTTATCAAATACCCCCACACTGAAGCCTTTGCTTGTCCTCAAGCAAAATCTCAATCCCTAAAAAGAATCATTCTTCTCAACCTATAATCTTTATCAATAATGTTTCAAACTAATCCATAGGTAATCATACAATGAAAAATTCAATCAGAAGAACATTAAAGATTCAATCAATTTAAGTTGAGAATTTTGTCATTGAAAACATAAGTCTCTTCCTTCTTTCTAAGTAGTTATCTCTCCATCTTAATTAACAGTAGTTGACATCCTCACTAGAGGTTCACTCTATTCACTCGAAGTGCTTAGGGTTCAAAATTTTAAGCACTCTTTAGTCAACTTGAAAAGTTATTACCATAAGCTTGCACGAAAATCAAATCTCCACCATTATAGTTTGATATGATATATCGATCAAGAGGTCTTTTCATGGTTGTAACGAGGCTTGGTTAGGGGTATTGTCACAGGCTGCAAAAAGAGGGTTAGAATCGAGATTGAACTGAAAAAATTATCTAGCTAGAAAAATCTCTATCACTGGAACATATTTTCAAAGCTTAATAACATCATTTTGGTAGCCTTAAAATAGAAATATGCAAAAACTTAATTTGAACTATTACATATTACAACTGAATTTGACTGTATGTACACATTTTTTTTAGAACAATTCAAGTAATACAATAAATTGAGTAAAGATTTACATACTGGAAAAGAGAATAAAGCTTAGATAGTAAATTCAACTCAAATCTCGACAAAAATAGGGATCAAAAAGTAATTGAATGAAAAATTCAACAAAAATGGGTTATTTGTTAATAATTAGAGGGTGAGTCAAGGAAAAGGTTGTTAGGCTCAATGGGGCTCACTAGGGGTTAGATTATGGAGGTAGGCTTTTGTGGAGTGAGTGGGTTAAGTCCTAAGTGCCTTTATCATCTCGATATATCAAATTAATGATGTAGTCTTGACATGTATAATCAAAGCAAGTTCTAGAATAACAATTCAGAGTTGACTCACTCAAAGCAATAATAAAAGTGAGCACAAAAGAATGTATGCTCAAAAAGGCTCAAGATCTCACCAGAATTATGGCTTTTGATGTCAATCCTGCGAATTTCAAATCTCAAGATAGTACTTAAAATTAGGGAAGATAACTTATGCAAAATTTGGAGTTCTCAAAAATTTCAACTTATCATGCTTGATTCCTTAATGTTTTAAAGTTTGAATAATCAAAGTACAAGCACCTATATCTTAATTCTCAACATATCAATAAAATTTATAAATCAGTCAGAATAAATTCCTAATAGGAGACTAAGGATTTGATTTAAGAACAAAGCATAATATGTACAAATTCAGGGATTTTATGGATAGAAAGAATTTAAGTAATTTCCCTCCCCACACTTAAGATATGTATAATTTACGGTTTATCAAATAACCCCACACTTAAGCCTTTGCTTGTCCTCAAGCAAAATTTCAATTCACAATTAAAAATCATTCCTCTTAACTTATAATCCTTATCAATAAAGTTTCAAACTAACCCATAAGTACTCATACATTTAGAATTCAATCAAAAGAAAATTAAAGTCTCAAACATTCTAAGTTGAGGATCTTATCACAGAAACATAGGTTTCCTCCCTTCTTCTAGGTAATTACCTTGAGCTCAAAATCAACAAGAGTTGACATCCTCACTAAAGATTCACTCTATCCACTTGACATCCTCACTAAAGATTCACTCTATCCACTCGAAGTGTTTAGGGTTCAAAAATCAAGCACTCATCAGTCAACATGAAAAGTTATTACCATAAGCTTGCAAGAAAATCAAATCTCCACCACTATATATTGACATGATACATCGATCAAAAGGTTTTTCAAGGGTTGTAACGTGGCCCTGGTTAGGGGTGTGGTCACAAGCTGAAAAAGATGGTTAAATCGAGATTAAATTGAAAATTTATCTAACTAGAAAAATCTCTATCACTGGAACATATTCCTACAATAAAGCCTTTTGGATGACATCGTTTAAGAACAAGAGCTCAAAAATTACATGGAAATATGCAAAATATTGAATTACAACTGAAATATACACTTTATATATATATATATATCAAGAACACATTGAATACTTATAGACTTTACAACTGAAAAGGAGAACAAAGCTAGATAATTCTTCAACTCAAATCTCAACAAAAATAAGGATCAAAATAATTGAAGGGAATTCAACAAAAAATGGGTTATTAGGTTAATATTGAAGGTAAGTCAATGAATGGTTTTTTAGGCTCAATAAGGTTCACTGGGGGTTAATTTATGAAGGTAGGCTTTTATGGAGTAAGTGGGTTAAATCCTAAGTGCCTTTATCATTTCGGTATATCAAATCAATGATGTGGTCTTAACATGTATAATCGAAGCAAGTTCCAGAATAACAAATCAGTATTGACTCACTCAAAGCAACAATAAAAGTGAGCATGAAAGGATGTATGCTCAAAAGGTTCAAAAACCTCACCAGAATTATGGCTTTTGATGTCAATCCTGCAAATTTCAAATTTCAAGATAACACTCAAAATTGGGGAAAATAACCTAGAAAAATTTAAGTTCTCAAAAATTTCAACTTATCATGCTTAATTCTTTAATGTCTTAAAGTTTGAATAATCAAAGCATAAGTACCTATGTCTTAATTCTCAACATATCAATAAAAATCATAAATCAATCAGAATTCATTTTGATAGGGGATTGAGACTAATGTAGAGAGTGAAAGTGAGAATTCGAAATTTGAGAACAATGCAACAAGTTAGTGGCAAAAAAAAAAATTCAAGAGTTCAAGGGTAATATAAAGAATGAAAGTGAACTCCTCCCCATACTTAAGATGTACATTGCCCTCAATGTACAAATATACATTAGTAGCAATAGAAGCATAAAATCATAAGATAGGGAGAGAAGTGAAACTCCCTGAATATTGGATGAATTCCTTGAGTAGTTAAAGTCGAATTGGAGGAAGGGCTATTTGAAGTTCATGATTCTGGTTGACTGAAGAGAATAGCACAACTATGTGTAAAATTCAGGTATTACTCAACAAAAATTGGAGTACACAAATAAAAGGAAAAAGGGAGAAATATAAAATAAAGAAAATGAAAATTGAAATTAAATAATAGGGATTTAGTCCCACAGCCATGGCACATGCCCGTGTGCCCCTGGGTTGGCCCGTGTGTTTCGTGGACTTTTTGGTGTGACCACGATTGGTCAGAATGGGTGTGTCCTACACCCGTGTTGATTGGCAGGTTCGACCACAGGGTAGGGACACGGGTGTGTCACACGTCTGTGTCGATTTATCAGAATTGGCCACGGGTGGCAAAGTGTCGCAGCCTGTGTTGGAAAGATTTTTGCCCTGTGTACACACGGCCATATCGTACGGGCGTGGCTTTTCCCATGGTGTCCACACGGCCTTGGGCACGCCCGTGGGCATGGCTATATGGCACGAAAAACCTACATTTAGAAGGTTAGTTGATGAATTAAAGAGCTTAAACAAAAGTACTTTGCTATGTCAGTGCTCGAGTTGCCTCTCGAGAAGCACTTGATTATAGTCTAAGCTTGACTTTCTTCGATCTTGCATGGTTACGGTGGTTTAAGGAGTTCGAACTCCTCTCTCTTGCTCTTAGTTCCACTATCAGAATAAGGTTTGAGTCGAGTATAATTTACCTTGAAAGTGCCAAATGTCTTATGTGTTATCTCGACTGTACCGTAGGGGAAGATTTTTATTATCGTGAAAGGTGGAGTATTACCTGTATGAACTTTTGAATTTGAAATTTGAAGATCTTCCTCCTCTAAGTCGACCTTATCCCCTACCTTAAATTGATTCGTTTTTACCTTAGGGTCATCATGGTGATGCTCTGGTGTGATATGGCATACTTTGGGTTTCTCTTGTCGGTAGTTTAGCCACTCGTCTAATTCTTCAAGCTGTAGCATTCATTTTTCATAGGTGTTCTCCTTAGAATGACTCGTCTGTTGTTTGAGCTTACCTATATGAAGAGTATCCTGCAAAGAAGGTTGGGTGGTGAGACCGCTTTTATTATTAGGACTCATAATAATGTCTTTATCATCAACAGTCTTATTAGAGTTACGAGCCTACAAAGTAATTTCGTCATCACCTACACGAAGTGTGAGCTCGCCTGTGCCTACATCAATTATGGTTCTAGCAGTTGCTAAGAAAGGTCGCCCTAAAATTAGGGGTACATTGCTATTCTCATCTATGTCTAGAACAACAAAATCGACTGGGAATATAAATTTATCTATTTTGACAAGCACATCTTCGATTATGCCCTTGGGAAATCTAATGGTTTTATCAGCCAATTGGATGCTCATCTTTGTTTGCTTAGGTTTCCCAAGACCTAGTTGTTTAAATGATTTATATGGCATTACATTTATACTGGCTCCTAAATCAGCTAAAGCATTTTTAACATCTAAACTACCAAGCAAACAAGGAATTGTAAAACTCCCTGGATCTTTTATTTTGTTGGGTAGCTTATTCTGCAAAATTGTTGAGCACACTGCATTCAATTCCACGTGAGATGACTCATCTAGCTTTTGCTTGTTCGTCAAGAGCTCTTTTAAAAACTTAACAGTATTTGGCATCTGCAATAGGGCTTCAATAAATGGTAAGTTAATATGTAATTCTTTAAGAGTTTAAGGAATTTACCGAATTGCTCGTCTGTGCGGTCTTTCCTTCGTGTATTGGGATATGGGGCACGAGGCTTATATTCTTTAAGAATCGATTCTTTGTGACTTACATCATCCTTACAGCTACTTACCACAGTCTCTTTACTTGGCTCTGGGTTGGTTTTAGCTAACCTTTCTTCATTAATCGTATCAATGGCATGGAGTTGCTCCTTAGGGTTGGTCTCGGTATTGCTCGGTAACCCACCTTGTGGTCTTTCAGAAATTAGCTTAGCGAGCTGGCCTATTTGAGTTTCGAGTCCTTGAATGGATGCTTGCTGGTTCTTAAGTGCTGTCTCTGTGTTCTGGAAGCATGTTTCTGACACAAAAACAAATTTCGTGAGCATCTCCTCAAGGTTCAGCTTTTTCTCTTGCTGGTATGGCGGTTGCTGAAATCCCGGACGAGGTGGTGGTCTCTGGTTTCCTTGATTGCCTTCTCCTCCCCATGAGAAATTGGGGTTATTCCTCCAGCCTGCATTATAAGTATTACTATAAATGTTATTTTGAGATCTAGAGTTATTACCCATATAGTTGGCTTGCTTGGTTTCCAGCTATATCCATAAGTAGGGTACTCAGAATTGCTCATGTTTCCTTGGATTGAGTCACATTGCATCACTGGATGTACCTGCGTAGCCATCAATCTTTTTATTTAAAAGTTCTACCTGATTAGAAAGCATGGTGACCACATCAACATTAAAAACCCCTACAGCTTTTTATGGCTTTGTTCTCATGACTTGCCACTGATAATTGTTCAGTGACATCTCCTCTATAAACTTGTAAGCTACTTCTGGTGTTTTGTTATTGATGGTTCCATCGGCGGCTGCATCGATCATCTGCCTCGTTGAAGGGTTCAAACCATTGTGAAAGGTTTGAACTTGTAACCATAAGGGTAACCCATGGTAAGGGCACCTTCTCAATAAATCCTTGTATCTCTCCCAAGCATCGTAAAGTGTTTCTAAATCCATCTATACAAAAGAAGAGATATCATTTCTTAATTTAGTCGTTTTAGCCGGTGGAAAATATTTAAGTAAAAAATTTTCGGTCATTTCTTCTCATGTAGTGATAGACCCTCGTGGTAAAAAAATTTAACCACTGTTTAGCTTTATTCCTCAAGGAGAATGGCAATAGCCGAAGACGAATGAAATCATCAGAAACGCCATTTATTTTAAACATGTCGTATAACTCCTAAAAGTTGGCTAAATGAGCATTAGAATCTTCATCCTACAAACCATCAAACTGAACAATCTGTTGTATTATCTGTATAGTGTTAGGTTTCAGTTTAAAATTATCTGCAGCAATAGTAAGCCTAACAATACTAGATTCAGTACCAGCCAAATTAGGTTTAGCATAATCATACATAGCGCGAGGAACAGGATTCTGCTCACCAGGATTTGCGGCTACCATAGGAGGTAGCTGATTATCTTAATTAGCCTCTATCTCTTTAGTAGGTTCAGGTTCTTCTTCTTCACCTTATTCTGGATATTACAAGCTTCTTCTTATCTCTCTGCGAGTTCTACGAACTGTAGCTTCTAAATCGTCGTCAAACAATAATGGTCCTCCTGGGTTTCTTCAAGTCATAAACTAGAGACACCTAGAGGGGAAAGGTAAAAAGAAAATTAAAAACCTAAAATAAAAAAAAAGAAAATAATTTGCAATAAAAGTAAAAATAGTTAAAGTAATAGGAATCGAGTGTTCCTAATATCTTAGTTCCCCATCAACGGTGCCAAAAACTTGATCGTGATCTCGAGTGATGATGATAAAGTAATAAATTGATCGTACCTAAAAGACTAATTATTATCATGATAAAAGGCAAGCGCACCTATCGAGTAGTAGTATAGCTAGTGGCAAGACTGGAATATCAAATCCAAGGAACTAAAAGTACTAGTAATGACTTTCTCCCTATTATCTAGCCTAAGAATAAAAAGGAGGGTTTTGGTTGTAAACTATCTAAACTAAACTAAAGAAACGACAGAGAGTAAATTGGAAAATTACTTTTGGGGAAAATTGTTTGATAAGTACAATACTTGAGGAACAATCCACCTAAACTTCACTTGTTATCTAACTCTGACGCAGACAATTCTTCATTCGACTTGATCGTAGAGATCCCTAAATTATGTTAATACCTCCGTCGAGGATAAGAACAACTAATCCTAGGTTGATTAATTAAAATCTCTTTCTAATTAAAACCCCTAGTCTTGCATTAACTCGATCTATGGATCCCCATATTAGATTTGACTCTAATCTGACAGATTTTCGTCGTCCTATGTCTCGAATTGCGATCAACTCCGCTTAATTGTGTTGGATCGACTCTTAAACAGGGACTTTTTCTCCTCTGCCTAAACACATTCGACTTAAATTAATATCCCGAAAATATCAATTCAAGAATTAAAAACACAATTAAGAACAAGTCAAATATTTATCATATAGTTCAGATAACAATAACAAGATCCGTCTTAGAGTTCATCCCCCTTAGATATTTGGGGTTTAGTTCATAATTATAAAAAGAGACATCTCAGGATAAATAAAATAAGAAAACATAAGATAACCCCAAACTCCTAAAAAGATTGAAGGGACATCTTCTGTCTTGAAGTAGATCCTGGCTTCTGAGATGGATCAATCGGCTTTCCTTCGAGTAATTCCCTGCCTTTAACTCTCCATCTTGGCGAGAAGGCTATACCCTTGGCGGGAGTAATGCACACCCTTGTAGTTGCCTACTAGGTTCTTTATATAGAGTTTGGAGAGTCTTTCTTAGCCCCTAAGTAGCCTTTTTCGAGTGAAATTGAACTTCCTCACGAGAGGGACACGCTCGTATGCCACGCCCATGTAAGTCGATGCTAAGCCGTGTTCAAGCCTGTTAAAGTGGCACGGCCGTGTGGGTTGCCCGTGTGAATCGGTTCTAGGCCGTGCTCAAGCCTATTTATATGGCATAGCCGTGTGACACGCCCGTGTGGTGAACTTTCAGGCCGTGTTGCTTCCTTACTTTGGCCCATTTTCTCTGTTTTTAGCCCGTTCCTTGCTCTTTTCTCTTCCCTATGGTCACCTGAGTATAAAACATGAAATTGAAGGTTTAGGACCATCAAATTCCACAAATCAAGGAATAATTCATCCATAAATGTGCTAAGCATGAGGTAAAAATATGTAAAATTTATGGTTTATCAGAAGGTCATTCGGTTGACAATTGGGAACATCTCTCGTTCAAAGCACATGTATTATTTCAAGAAAAGTTTATTGTTATAAATATCATAAAATGGCTCGGTTTACAATATTTTTACTTTTTTGTTGAGCAAGAAAACCATATTCGAACCCAATTTTTCCAATAATTGGTATCAGAGTCAGGTTGTGCTATGTTTATAATATAAATCAAAATCGAAATTTACTTTTCTTCATGTTTGGTTAATCTTTAATAAGATGTGATATTATTTTAATTATTAGCATGTTTTGGGTTATGTATGTGAATGAATGTATTTTTATTATTTTAATATTTACATGATAAAGTAATTTTTCAAAGTTCTGATTCCTAAAAATTTGGTTGTAATTATTATTAATTTTTTTGTGATATGTAATTAGATCATGGACTATCATCTCCACGTAGGAATTATTTTATTTATTTTTAGAATAATTCATGTGAGCCAACAACGGATATAAGTATTATGTCATGGATTTTTTCGATGAATCTCGAAGAACCAAGTTGCATCCCAAATTGATCAAGACAACACAAATCCGACCCAAATAACCAAAAAAAAAAGACTGACGATGGTCCAACGATGGAGGCTGCTACTGAAAAAGAAAAGAGTTCGTTATTCTATGGGAAGTTGAAATTTTGAAGGCCAAGGTAAGCTAAGTTTAAGGTTATTAGACTTAATTTGTCAATCCTTTTACCTTACCTTAAACCTAGCCTGGTTACAACCGTTATAAAAAGACTTATTGATTTAGATTGTTGAGTTGACTACATTAGTGGAGAGAAAAACATTAAACTTGTAACACCCCAAACCTGGCCTAGAAGTTTAGACCAAATTCAGGATGCTACATTGATCACCAAAGTGATCGTAGGAAAATTTAAAACAAGTTAACTCTAATCCCACTACAAACATATTTACTTTCTTACGAACCAAAAAAATTTAAAAATTAAAGTTTAGTCGAAGTTAAGAACAAATTAAAAATTTATACGAATAAACAAAAATAGATTGTACCACAGTTTTTTTCAAAACCTTACATTTCAAAACTATATATCAAATGTGAAAACTCAAAATGGGAACTATTAATTCATTTTTCACCATGACTGTCCGAGGCCTCCACATACCGAGTCCAACTTCAGAATTCATCAGTGTACATGAAAGGGAAATAGAAGAGGGGGTGAGCTCTGCGAGCTTAGTGTAAGATTAAACCAACTAACCACAGAATCAAAAACAGAAAACCAGAAAGCAATTCAGAAGCGGAACATACTTACAGAGTTATACAAAACCAGATGGTAGACTTGAGACAAAAGTCCCGACAGATAGTAACAATTCGAGGATATCAAACATAATCAGACACACAGTCATGAGGACTTTTCAGTCACATAGAATAAATACTATACAGTGAGACAGAAACAATCAAATGGTCTTTCATGCAACACGGTCTAAACAGATACGTATGTATGCAGTATGGTATTAAAATAACCTACCCGTCCAGCCAACACACCTCTCCGTCCCCCAATCACACCCTACAAGAGCTGTTAGCTCATCCAACCAAACACATCATATAGGACCTTGATGGCCCATCCAACCTTACATACCATATACGTGGACTGAGCCACTCAGATATATTATGTAGTAAGGTTGTCGTATAAGCTATACTGTGCAATGCTGTAAATCGCGGTATAGACGTGCAATTGAACTGCCAGATCAGATAATGGTACGTAGCATAGCTAACGTACATGCGGTACAGTGCGATGCAGTAAAACCGCTATACCGATAAATTACAGCTGAGCTGCCAGATCAGATAGTCATACGCAGCGAAGCTGACGAATATGTTGTACGGTGCAGTATAGTAATCCACTGTACAGTCATGTTGCAGTTACACTACCAAATCATATAGTAATACATAGTGAAGCTGACGTATATGTTGTACTGTGCAGTGTGGTAATCCGCCGTACAAACCAGTTGCAGTAAAACTGCCAAATCAATTCAATCATAGTCTCTCTTCTCTTCAAAATCCCACCCAAATTCTTTTATGCATATGTATGTATACAGACAGATAAACAGAATCAGAATATTGGTTTCAAACAATCACTTAGAGACAGAAACTCACATCCAGTAAAACAAGTTCAACAGTCAAACATCCCACTTATAACAGTCACAAATTACACATAGCAGAACACTTAGTTACTAATATAGAGGTCTAGTCACCCTTACTAAAGCTTAGCTAAGGGTTGGGTTACACATACACATTCCCGGCTCAAGACATGCACAAACCAAAACTTAATGTTACAGAACCACACGCCCATGTGCTCCAGCCGTGTGGAGCAACCTAGACTGTGTAAGGGTCAAAACACTCGTGTCGAGGGGAACACACTGCCATGTGGCAGAGGCACACACTTATGTGAAGTGGGGACACGGCCTTGTAAACAGGCCGTGTAACTCTTTATGCAATTATGTTAAACAAGTATAAGGCAGACCACGGCTGTGTGTCCAAAACACACGCCTGTGTGGAATCCTTAAATCCCTAAATCAACTACACGGCCGTGTGGCCAGGTCATGTGAAACCAAATCTCTGAATCCCTAATCCCAATTTCACACGCCCGTGTGTCCAAGAGACATGGTAGTGTGAATATCGACAAAATTCCCAAATCGGCCACACAACTATGTGGCCAGGCCGTGTGGCATCCATATTGGCCCAGAAACCCTAATACCCAAAATCACATGGCCGTGTGAATTGACACACGCTCGTGTGGCCACTGGAGAGGTCACGAAACCACCTTAAGCAGCCCTGAAATCACTGTTTTAGCCACCAAAACCATTCCCACCCTTAGCAATATCAAATATATAACAGAAAAGGGGGTAATCCCCTCACTTTCAGTGATCAAAAACCCGAAATCAAAAGGGTTAACACACACTCAAGATATACCGAAGCAAAAATTCGTAAAGTAAAATAAAGTAGACAAGATTTGAGTCCCACACCTATTTTGCGATCGAAGATGATGACAGAGGAGTGAGTTTTCCATATTCCACAAGCCAAAAACCATTCTCCCCAAAAGCAAGCAGGAAACCAAAAGAAGAAAAACAAAAAGAAAACCCCTAAAAATAGAAGAAGCAGAGAACATGCAAAATAAAATCGTAACCAAAAAAAGAAAAAATAAAATAAAATAAAATGAAAATAAATATTTATAATAATTAACTAAAACAACACAAAATAAATAAATAAAAAGACTCTTTAAGAAAAATGCGCACCCAATGACTCAAACCCGGAACCTTAAGGTATGCTAACACTCACTTAACCACCAGACCAGCAGGCCCATTCTTGTCACTAAAACGCACAACTAAACCCATAGGTGCAACGTCCTCACTGTCCCTAACCACTTAACTCCAAACTTCTAGCCCCAAATATATGGGGCGTTACAGAACTCAACATTTGAAGGCAAATATAAACTTGAAGAATGATGCTTAGTTGATTTAGCGATGTTAAAATATTTTTTTAAGTGAATCTAACTCTACTCATAAAATTAATTGTTCAAATCATGATTTTATTAATATTTAGACACTTGAAGAAATACTGGATGATATGTTATATATGAACTACATATTTGCATAATTAATTTGAGAGTATACTTTTTGCTTTTTCCTAACAACTTGAATGAATTAAATTCTACAAATATATGACATGTTTTTAGCATTACTCGAGACGAGCAATGATTTAAGCTTGGGTGTATGTAAAATCTAAAATATATAGATATTTTAGCACTCTTTTATGTACAATTTATGCTAATTCCGAGTAAATGAATAGCACTTTCTGTGGTTTTATACTCAATTTTGTGATATTTTATAATTTCTATGGGAATGTGTTAAGCTTATGAAATTTATGTTCAATGCATGATATTTTATTATTTTTTCAGAATAATTGGGCTAAGAGAAAGGATGACAGAATTTTGGATGTATTTGGGTCTTAAACAAGTACATGTTAGAAGATCCAAGAGGCAGTCATGTAGGGTTCAAACTGACTTCGTTCTAGATTCAATTACATGGAGGTCTAGTATTGTCTAATTAAAAGCCCAAACTCATTCCATTTACCCACTTTTCCATGAAATAAAATGGAAACATCTACTGCTAAAAATAGCAGTCCATAACCAACCACTCATCTCTAAAAATTAGCAGATTTGACCTCAATATCCATCAAATAAAAATCAGCAACCATTCTCCTTGATTCAAGCCTCAAACCATCCACTCCTCTACTAAAAATAAAAGTCAAAACCAACCCCCTTTTTACCATTAAAAGGTCAGCCATACAAGGAGAAAAATAAGCCCACCTCCTTACTAAAATTTTCAAGTCTCAACCCACTCTTTCTCATATCAAGGTATAGCATTAAAGGGATAGGAAATCAAGGATTCCCTTGCTTTGAAAAAAAAATCCTAGGCTTCATTCGTCAAAACACACTAGTTTTGAAAAAACAAATCCTTTGCGTGTTCTTATCTTTCTCATGGCTTGATAAACACTCATTTGCCACAAAGTAAGGCAATTCACTTGCTGAAAATAAGAGCATTCAAAGAGACATGACTTGAGAGCATTTTGGTGATTTAATGCAAGGTAAGGAGTAGAGCCACCATGCAAAGCTGCAATGACAGTCGCAGATAACCCCTTACAATTTAATTGTTTTCTGTTCTTTTATGAACTGGCCATGGATAAGCCCCCTCAGCTACTCTTCTTCCCTTTCTCTTTATTTTTAATTGATGTTTACTGTGTTGAAGACAAGTTTGCATCTAATCTTTATGTTTCCAATTTAATATTACATGATTTAATTCTGTTTATTCAGAATAAGTATGAATCATGATTTGAGTTACTTGGTTTTTGTATTGTGAATATTTTTTGCAAATGATTATTTCATTCATTTAGATTTTATTCATGTTAATACTTGTAAATGTATGGCCAACATTTGTAAATTAATGAATTAACTATTTAATCTAAGAAGTGGTAATAGTTAATAGACAAAATACCTAAATGGCACATTTCACGTCGGTATCGAAAGATGATTGTTATATGCATAAATTGTATAAATGCCCAAAAGGGTGATTTCTAGGTTAGTTTTGACATAGACAAATGTGTAATAACTTAGGAACATAATAAGACTTCGAGAGAAGCCTATGCCTTAATTAAAATTTGGTTTAAAGAGTTTTCATATTGCCACGATCCTTCATGATATTCCTTTTATGATTGCCAATGAACTCTTATTAAGTGAAATATTTATTCTAGTCTATATGTGTTGTGTTTTATTAAATCTTGTGTTTAATCTTTCTATTGCAATTATTTTCGTCATGGTTTGTTGTTTAATTTTGTGGGTATTTGAAATCTGACTACATCCTTAACATTATTTTTGACTCTCATCAACAATATTTTTTTTACTTAAATTCTTTCAAATTGTTTATAGTTAAGTTTGAAAATAATTTACACAGCAATCCCTATGGAGACAATACTCTTTACTTACTACTTATTACTTATACGACCGTATACACTTGCACGTAATCACATGATAGTCTTTCACATACCTACCATACTGGCCTTCTCTAGTGTTTACTGTCTCGGTGAACCTCGTGTTTACAGTCCCAGTGAACTACATGCTCACCATATTAGCCTTCATCTTTACTATCCTGGCAGATGTCATCAATGCACCACCTCAAGGTCTTTCATCGTATCACATACTTTCTCGATACTCCACCTAAACCTCTTTATCTCCAACCATACTTTGTCATACATTACTCAAATAACATAATGGACGCATATACACAGATTTCACTCATAATCTTAGCAGACTCATACTTCCTAACACATAATTTCCCGAGCATGCTTACCACACATTGTTATATTCATGTAGTGCATCATACACTTAAGTACATACATACAAATGTTTCAAAAAGAATATGCACAACCATTCATAAATAAAAAAAACTTCTCAAGAAGATATGCACATCTATATGAACATCGACTGTACAAGGAATCATCATAATATATCGTGCAAAACTTAGGTCTAGTGACTCACCAGAGACTCACATTTACTTCAACTTGGAGTTTCTGTTTAGATTGACCTTCCCAATCTAATAGCAGCAATTGTTTACAAGATCATGGAATTTTTATTAAAGTCTCAATTTACAGATAGTTTACTAATGTTTCAACTATGTGCAACCCCCGTGCAGGGCCTTTCACTCACACCCTATTGTTCTCACACCTTTCATCATTCTTACTCATCAACAATCATAACATACAGGGCTATAAGACTTACCAGAAGGTTAAATCATCCCTTGATTAAACGAGGTCTTAGCCTTATCTTATCAAAGAAAAAGAGAATGTTTAGGTTGAAATAAGAACCAGAACATAAAGTAGAAAGTAAAGTCATCTGGAATGTTTTCTCCCTTACTAGATACAAACTCCTTGTCCCTTTACTATGGACTTTGACAAGTGACAATGCTTACCTAACCAAAACCTTCCTAATTTCCAACAAAAACCTAAGGAAAGGTAAGGAGAATCCATTGAAAACCTTTGTTATTGTTTGGCCAGTCACAAAGAGGGTCTAATCAATCCAACTGACTCCCAACTAATCCTGTTACAAAAAAATAACTAGAATAGTACTCATGTAAACCAGGCATACTATACCTTGGTGGTGACTTACGTATGGCATTATCTTAAACCCAATCAAATCTCCTACAACTTTCTCATACACTTGATAGGCTCTTAATGTTGAGCCAATACTTTCCGCGTACTCTTCTTTAGGTGTCATCTTTTTTTTTTGTTTAAAGATACCCTATAATTAAACCCTTAGGTACTGCTAATGGGTGGATACTTTAACGCTAATATGCATCAATACTCTGACTCACCAACAAGTTGATAGGGTGGCAAATCATGCTACACAATGCACCAAACAGATTATATACATACCTTATCACCTTTTTGGATCCGCCGCTTTTGGGATGTGACAAACTCATTTCTTTTTATGACTTATCAATCCAGTCACTCGCAAACTCCACTTTTACCCTTGCCATTCTTCAAGAACCACAGGCTTTCCAATTACAATCCTCATACCTTTACACCTTGGCAAACTTCTCCATGTTACAATCCCAGCGGACTACGTCACACCCCAAGTTTTAAATTTTTGTTCTGATAAAATATGACATAAATATTTGTCTGCTTCAGTGGTTAAGTGTTCTGGGTGTGTGTGAAAGGTCCCAAGTTCAAGCTACAACTTGGGTAAATTTTGGTATTTTTATGAATAAAGCTTTATCTGGGTTCATTAGGCTCTTAAGTAAAAGTTGGTTAAAACTTATCAAAATGGGCTTGCTGGTCTGGTGGTTAAGTGGAGTGTTGGTGTGAGAGAGGTCATGGGTTTGAATCTCTAGGATGTCAAGGGTTGTATTTTTCTGCTCAGGGTCGGCTAGAGTTTGTGTTTTACTAAAAATCTAAATAGTGAGGAGTTGTGGCAGAGAATTAATGGGAGTGATTTGGGGGATAGAGAAGTGATCCTAACAACTTTAGTTTTCCCATCATCATTTTTCTTTTTTCTCTTTTCCTTTTCCAAATCCCCAAAAGTTCAGACGTTTGTTCCTGTTCTACTTGCTACCGAATTTCCTTTTCACTTTTCTCTTGGATTTCGTTTCTCTTTTGGGCCATTACATTTTGTGCTTCCATCTTTTGGTTCTCTCACTATTTTTTGGTAAGTTCAGTAGACGAAATCCTTATTTATTTTCTTCTTCTGCTCTTAAGTTGGTGACTAATAGAAATTCGTTATGATAATTAAGGAAGGATTTAAGAACTCATAATCAATTGCTAGGGATTAAGGTTCGTCAGAATCACAGTGGTTCGATTGAAGGTAAGTCTAAACCGTTCAATGGATGGATTGTTGGTTTCGAGATTTCTTTTGATCGTAAAGTAGGACTGATTGTGATCTTATACTGGTCAAATTTAGGTTCTGGAGTGCTCATGGTCATTCTAGCTTCGAATCAATACGAGGTGTGTACCCGAAAAGACAAAAAATAAGAATCGACGAAAGTTGAAAACAAAACTATCGACGCCACACGGGCGTGTAGTTGCCTGTGTGGTAGGTCATATGGTAATACATGGCCATGTGATTGACGAGGCCAGGCCGTGCGCACATGACATGGCCGTGTGATAGCCAGCAAGGCCGTGTGCTAGACACAAGCTCGACCAATTGGGCCGTGTGTGAGACACGTGCTCGACCAATTGGGCCATGTGGGCCACACGGACGAGTGGAATTCTAGGCCAGGCGGATCACACGGCCAAGGCCAATTTGGGCCGTGTGGGCCACACGGGCATGTGGGCCCATACGGGCAGGCCACATAGACGTGTGAGCCCATTCTTCTGGAAAATTCTGTAAGGTTGCACGGGTTGCCCAAGTCAACTATAACCTATCGTAGGATCGGTAAGCATAACTTAGACCCCTAATTTCGTGATCTGATTATGTGATATATGAATGAGCATGTTACACTTAGCATGTATATCTGACTGATTGTATAATCTGATAAATTGCACTACAGCATGTCATATTTATATGTTGCATTGCATCAGAGTTAGGTTGATATGTATGTAGGAAGTATTCTGAAAGGCTCTTAAGCCTGATATTTGGCAACTTAGCTACAATTATTAGATTATGTGCTGCATTTTGGTACAGCATGGTGTGTTGGGATGGGTAGGTCGATTTTATCCCCACATGGTGTGTTGGGTTGGACGGAGTTGGTGTGTAGGGCTGGTGGGTTGGGTTCAGTTAATCTGTTCTGTTCTGCATATGATATTTGAGATGGACTAAGGCCCTAAGTTATATCTGATTCTATACCTGAGTGGGCTAAGGCCTTAATTGATTCTGAAAAGGGCTTCGGCCTGAATTGCATATTTATGACACCTAATATGTATTCTGTATATGTGATTTTTGTAGAGATTACACAATGAGTTTGCGAAAACTCACCCTTTTCCAGTTAGTCTGTGTAGGTAATCCCCAGACTTGACTTATCGGTGCAGTGGAGGACTCAACGGTGGCCACTCATAAAATTTTGAACTGATTTCCACTGCTTTTCTAATTTGGCTATTTATTTAAGGTTTTTGATGTAATTTTTGGGACTTTGGTCTTTTGGTTTTTAATTTGGCTTTTAGACTATTGATGATTTATTTTTAATTTTTGACAAGCATGATGAAAACTTGGTTTCATTAAAAACACTCAGTTTTCCACGAAAGTAAGGTTTCAGAAGTAACTACGGTTTACATAAATGAACTGGTTTTAAAAAGCTTTCATATAAATCATATGTTTTAAGTAAAATTAATTAGTACACGTTTTCTCGTACTAAATAAGAGTTAAAAACTAGAATAGTTTTAATTTATCATTGCGTTTTCAAATCCCATTGCATGTGACATCATCAGATTCAGCCATAACATCCAGGCCGGGTTTGGGGTGTTACAGACTACCCCACATTTAATGTCCTGACAAACTACCAAAGGATGCTATATTGTCTTTTAGTCATGGTCTTAACCTATTTACCATTCTGGCATGCTTTTATATGATGTCATAGCATCTTTCAGCTGTAGTCTTACTCACTTTTATCATGATATCATAACATTTTTCAACTATGGTCTTACTCACTTTTATCATGATATCACGATATCATAACATCTTTTAGCTATGGTCTTACTCATTTTTTTTGTATATAGCCTCCAATCAAATCCATGGCCTAGCCATGATCTTCTATCTACTTTTCTCGTTACATTCCATCCATTCCTCTAGTCACTATCCTAACCATTATGCTCAAACTCTGCAATGTCCCCTCTACAATGCCTGAAGCTTCGCTCATTACGGGTGCATATAGCAACACCGTATGGCGATATTTGATAGATTCACCCCTTGTTTCTCAATCCTATTTCCTTCTAAACCCTTTATTAATCCTCTTTGTTATTTCTTAGCATATTTATGTGTATATATACACATGCATTTCATGCAATTCATAACCCTTACTTTAATAACGATATACTGGTGGATGTATATAATCCTACTTATCTTTATGCCATCAACCTTTACTGGTCAACATACAGCATACCAAAAATGGAAAGTGGAAACTCACATTGTTTTCTTGCCTCCTCAGCTTAGCTTCTTCAAACGCTAGAGCCTCCTTCATCTTGGCAGCTAAGCATGAAAACCATATATCAATTAAACTAAAAGTGTTCAACCCTTGAAACCTAGATTCCACAATTATCCAAAAACTTTGAGTTTTCTTACACTACTTATTTTCTTCAATCCACAAGCTGAAAGGGATAAAGAAACTTACTAGTTCTGAATCTTCCTACTTCTAAACTCAAATATCTACAGTGGTTGCAACATGTAGAACTTCCTTCAACTACATCCTCTTCATCTTCAGGGCGGCTGAAGAAGACAATGCTTAAAGAAAAAGATTTGGAAAGCAGAATTGAGAGGAATTCCATTCCCACACACATCTATATATACTCCCTCAGCACGATCTCCACAGACCATTGCCACCATTCAATCTTAATTATTATGTCTCTCAATTTGGAACCAATCGGTTATATCTGAATCGAATCAGAGTTGAGATCCAACTATTCAAATTTTGGCCACTAAAATTTTTTACTTACCCAGTGGGGTCCGACAATTTGTTAATCCTCTAAATTTAGTCCTAATTTCCTTAGTTTTGGTTTAAATAATGATGTATGGGTGTTACTAGTTCTGTGTTTGATTCGAGTTCATTTGAGCCCACACTCAAAATAGTTCGTAGTACAAGAATAACGGAGAAGGTCATTTAGTTGAAAGCTAGGAACGACAAAGATTCGTCTAGCTGAAAAAATAAATGATATTTTAGTAAAAGGTTTATTGCTATAAATTTTGAAAATCAACTCGATTTTAAAAATTTTAATTTTCCATTGTGCAAGAAAACTATTTTCAAACCAGATTTTTTCCAACACCATCTTTCACAAGTTTAGTGATTCATTCTTGGTTAATATGATCAGGCCTTAAATGTCAAAGATATACCCCGTTAGAGTTAAAAGTTTTAAGTCTTTAATTTGTTAATTTAGTTTCAAGCAGTGTGTCCATCTTTGGTTTGATAAAATAGAGATTATTAGACATCTATCCATTATAGATAAGAGTACGATTTCTAAATATCACAACGCTATTATTATGAGTCATGGTCAAGTCATTTTTCAATAAACATTCAATAGAAATTAAGTTTCTTTTGAAACTCGGACATAGAAAACGTCTTTCAAAATAATTTTCCTAAAATTATCAAAATAAAGATGTACATCTCCCACTACTTTAGCTGTCACACTTGTCCGATCTCTGATCCGTAATGATACACTCTTATTTCTAAGATCTTTCCCTTCCTTTGAACCCTTGTAGAGAAATGCACAAATGGTTAGTGGCTTTAGAATAAATGATTCACTGGTCTATTAAATCTTCCACTAAGCAATTTTCTATCATAAAGAGTTTCATACGTTTTCCCTTATTAGCTAGGTAATTCTTCCACTCTTTGTAATTGGCTTGAAGTGTCATTTCTTGCTGCAGAAGAAACACTTTTACTTAGATAAGTCTTTAAGCTTCTTGGCTCTCTTCCTTTCCACTTTAGGTTGCCCAAATGACTTAACCTTGTAACTCCTTCATGAGTTTTGTAAGAATAGAATTCTTGTTTCCAAGGTTATTAGAGGCCCTAAAGCCTACTGTAACACCCTGCTTTTTGGGATTTTGTGATTTTCGTGTGATTTTGGTTAAAATTTAAATTTTTGGTATTTGGTTGTGCAATTCTTATTTGGAGTGTGTAAATAGGCCTATGGAAGGCCCATGAGTTGGCAAAAAACCCGGTGGAATTTTTGAATTTTGGACTTAAGGAGTTAGGGGTCATGGATAGGTGGTATTATTAAAAGATGTGGCTAGTTTGTATCAAAAAAAGGGCCTTGGCAAAGTGGCTTGATATCGCCACTTAGTTGCTAAAAAAGTGGCATGTAAATGGAAGGGAAGGAGGCTAAGGTTCGATTCTCAAGCAGGTGTTAGTGTGGTTTATTTTTGTCTTGAGCATACAAGAGTTCGAATTCAGTTGGACTTTGTGGTGTAAAAATTTGAATTGGTCATGAGATGGGATCAAGGAGTGATAAGGGGAGAGATTTTTGGGATTTGATTGAGAGCCAAGTGTTGGCCGAATGTAGGGATCTAGGGGGAGAAATCGGCCAAGGGGTTTTGAGGTTAGTGTTTCGGCATTAGGGGCATTGGTAGTGCCGATTTCTTTGTTAAAAGTACCATAGGGATATCTCTTTTCTTCCTTTTTCTTCTCTAGCCGAACTCACCACTCCCTTGTTCACTCTATTCTTTTCTTTTTGCCAAACCCAACTACTATTCTCTTTTCTTCACCACCCTTGCCGAATTGTCACAAAAGCCGAAATCCCGGAAGTGGTTGGGTGCCAATTTCCTCTAAGCCAATATCCTTCCTTTTCCTTCATTTGTTGTGGCCAATCCTTTCATCCTCTAAACTCCAATCTCTAACGGCAACACCATTGTAAGCCACCACACCAAACCATCTTCTTTCTCATAGTTCTAAAAGCCGAAACACTATAGTTTTAGAGAGTTAGCTGAACCTTTAGACCTCTAGGATTCAGAAGTTGCTAAGTGGTTAAGGGCTGAATCTGATTCGGATCTAAGTAGTACAGAAGGGAAGTTTGTGGTAAGTACTCGTATCCCTAATCTATTCATTGTTTTAGAAGTTAAGAAAAGCCGAAAACCCCTAAAGTTTAGGGAGGCTATCGATATGAGGTATAAGCCTTATTGGGTCTTTACATTCTGTTTTTATGATGTTATATAATGAGATAGACGATTTTGGAGGAGCAGCAAGGCTTGGAGGATCAGTTTGGATAAACTTGGATCGAATCATCGGATCCTGCGAAGGTAAGTTATCTATGGCTCGTAGGGGTTTTTGGCCGATTGTAAACAAGAGGATATTGTGTATGGTTGTTGATGTTAAAGATCTAACGTGGTAGGTAATTGATTGTAGAACAAGCACGTAGTGGATTTTAGGAAGCAATCGTCACTAAGTAGGTGTGTAACAACCCTCGTAGTAGCTTAAATTAATATTTGCTGAAAAGCTGAAATCCCGAAATTTCGACATTTCGGGAACTTGTGGTTTTACGAATGGTTATAGGCGCGATAAATGTGATAAGATCAGTGATTGGATTGATGGAACAGGTAAGGGCATGATTTTGCGCACGATGGTAAGCTGGGCCTCGATGGGCTGAAATTGGGCCCAGTGGGTTTTTGGACCCATTTGGGTTAAATTGGTAGAGAATAGAATTTGGTTAAATTGCATGTCAAGACCGTTAACACCATTATGGAATATAGGCTAAATGGGCCTAGATGACTAAATTGGCTACGTAGGGCCCATTAGGGGTTTTGAGCCCAAAAGTCAAAATTGGTTAAAATGGATTAAAATTATCGTTCAAACACTCAAAATTGTTGATATTGAGCATGGAAAACCCTAGTAATTGATAAAATTACGAAATTACCCTTATAACATGAAATTGACTATTTTGCCCCTAGGCGAAAATGACCATTATACCCCTAGGGTTTTATTATGATTATGATGCATGTGTTATTGTTATTATACATGTTATGCCATGATATGCAAATGATATGCTATGATATGCACATGATATGCCATGATATACTCATTATATGCATGGGTTAGGTTTATTGGTGGAGGAACTGTAAGTGGTAATGCCACAGATACAAGAAAGGGACTTTGCCCTAGTTATTAAAAGAGGCTAGGCCTCCAGTTATATGATAAAGCAGCTATGCTGCCAGTGGAGAGTTTGGTTGGGTAGGTTGAGTTATTCCCCACATGGAGAGCTTGGTTGGTACAGGTGGAGAGTAGCGGATGGTAGGTTAAGTAGTCTCCCCAAATGGGCTTGCATACATTTATTGATATTACATGTGATATTGGAATGGGCCTATGGGCCATACCGTTCATAGAAAAGGCTTTGAGCCAGTGATATGATTTATGAGAAAGGCTTCGACCCAGTAACCATTAAACAAAAGGCTTTGGCCCAGTATATGTTGAGACTGAACTCGGGCTTAGGCCCAGTATGCTGATATTATTTTGGGCTCTGAAAGGGCTTGTTGCACACTGAGTTTCCAAACTCACCCCTTTCCTTAACCTTGCAGGTGAGCCTTGATATGATGACTTGGAGCCGGAGGGGATTCAGGGTGGCCATGGTGATCGCTTTCGGACTATTTTCATAAAGTACCTGGTTCTTAAAATTTATATTTTAAGTGTTATTATTTTTTGGTTTTGGGTTGTAATAAGGCCATTTTAATTACTTTCTGGGATTATTTTATTTTATATTTCTTTATTTTACTTGACGGATATGGTTTTAAAATGGGCTAGACTTAGGACGCGTTTTCAAAAAGATACTTATTTTCAAATAACGCCATGATACAATAAAATGATTTATAAAATATATTTACTTAAATGAATTCCAACTCAACTTGTTTTTTCAAAACAAATCACTAAACTAAAGTGTGGCAATAGTTGTGGGCATGTCTAGGATTGGATCCAATCAAGAGCTTGGTACTTAAGCAGCCCACATGGCTCACCTCCTCTGTTTCGGATACCTACCTGGTGCACAGCTTCCATTCACTTTATTAACTTAGCAATGACAACCTTTTTAAACGCTAAGAAAGATTTTGGATGAAGCGTGGGTTTTCTTAAATATTTCAATGTGACACGTCAGATCTGGCCATAACGTCTGGGCTGAGTTTAGGGTGTTACATTTATGGTATCAGAGCCAGGTTGCAACAACTCGGCTGTGGGTTTTGAACATTTTCAAACTCAAGATTTCTTAACAACGGTGTTTTTTAAAGAATTTTAAAAAAAAAAACCTTTTTTAAACTTATTTTCTGTGACAACATACATGTTTTCAGTTGTAATTGGTTTGAGGAAAGTGGCACACTGAATCCCCGGCACCGAGTCTATAAGTGTACTTTCTTTTACACCGTATTGATATGATTCTATAAGATAGAACTGAGACCCTACTACGATACTTTAGATAGGGTAGAGCTATAAAACAGTAGGAATGAGACTGTAGCTAGGCTACGACATTGCGAAAATAATCTCTGAACTACTAATTTTCCATAAGATATCTCGTAATAAACAACTAAAATATTTAACTAATGTCATAAAATTTGTAACCAGATAAATTCGATATGAATACAAGAGGAACTCGTGGACGAGATCGCGGACGTGGTCGCGGAAGGGTGCAAGTTGAATCTTCATCCTCAGGGCATAGGCCAGCTGAGGAGGCATCCGTGCCATAGGCAACGGAGACTGGGTCACATGATCGGGCTGTGGGGGACGATGCTTTGTTCCAAGTGATGTTAAGGGTCCTGGAAAGGGTTGCTGGAGCTAGCACTGGGACAGTGAACAAGGGATCCATTTCTGAGCGACTCCGGGCTAACGGAGCGGAGGTCTTTAGGGGCGTATCTGGAGTAGCCCCAAACATGGCTGAATATTGGCTAGAGGCAACAAAACGGATCATGGACGACTTAGATTGCTCAATGGAGCAAAAGCTGAAAGGAGCGGTGTCTTTGCTACGAGACAAGGCATACCAGTGGTGGATCACTGTAAGGGAAAGTACCCCAATCAAGCGGGTAACTTGGGAACTGTTTAAGACTGCTTTTAAGGGGAGGTATGTTGGAGCTAGTTATGTGGATGCCCGTCGAAAAGAATTTTTGAATCTGACTCAGGGTAACAAGACTGTTGCTGAGTATGAGGCAGAATTTTTGAGGCTGAGCAGATATGCTAGCGGGATAGTTGCGACGGAATATGAGCACAGTGTTCGATTCGAGGATGGTCTCCGAGATGAACTTAGGGTGCTGATAGCTCTACAAAGAGAGCGTGATTTTGCTGTATTGGTAGAGAAAGCCAAAATAGCCGATGAGGTAAAGCGAGTTGAGCGACAGAATCGTGAGAGGGATCGACCCAGATTCAGGAGGGATTCTAGACCCTCGGGTGCTGCATATAGAAATGTTAAAAGAGATAGAGTGGAGAAACCGGTTAGAGTAGTTCCAGTGAATACCGTTAGACCACAGGCTTGCAGGGACTATGGCAGAGTACATTTGAGAGAATGTTGGAAACAAACTGGGGGATGTTTCCGATCTGGGTCCAAGGAACACAAGTTCAGAGAGTGTCCTTGGAGAGTAGCTCAGGATCAAGTTACAGATCAGAGGGTCATCCAACCAGTGCGTGGTGGACCACCACCACAGAGAGGCCGTGGGCTAGGTAGAGGTGGTAATGGTAATGGACGAGGACGTGAGGCACCTGGCAGAGGTGCTAGACATGCTGAAGCTCGGCAGCTGGCGTTGGTTTATGATGCACGATGTCGAGAGGAGGGTGATGCTCCTGATGTCATAACCGGTACCTTTTTCATTCATAGCACGCCTTACACTGCTTTGATTGATGTTGGTTCCACTCATTCGTATGTTGCCTGTAATGTATCGGGGGCATTGGGTGTGTTTCCTGAGGAGACTGTGAGTGAGGTATCAGTGATAAGTCCATTGAGACACTCGGTTAGGGTAGATAAACTCTTTAGGGAGGTGCCTTTAGAGACACAAGATAGGATATTTGTAGCAGATTTGATGGAGCTGCCATTTGGAAAATTTGATCTTATCTTAGGAATGGACTGGTTAATTAAGCATAGGGCGACGTTGGATTGTGCTGCTAAGAGAATGGTGCTAAGAACTACCGAGGATAAGGAGGTAATGGTCATAGGGGAGAGAAGGAACTATTTGTCTAATGTTGTTTCGACCTTAAGTGCTGAGAAGTTGATTCGGAAGGGTTGTGAGGCGTATTTAGCATTTGTGAGTCAAGCTGAATCCGAGGGGATGACTGTAGAGTTAGTCAGGACCATCAAAGAATTTCAAGATGTATTTTCTGAGGAGCTTCCTGGACTACCTCCGAATAGAGAAGTCGAGTTTGGAATCGACTTGTTACCGGGAACGGCTCCAGTGTCCATCGCACCTTACAGGATGGCACCAAAGGAGTTGGTGGAACTGAAAGCTCAGATTCAGGAACTATTGGATAGAGGGTTTATAAGACCAAGTGTTTCTCCGTGGGAGCACCAGTGTTGTTCGTAAAGAAAAAAGATGGGACCATGCGGATGTGTATCGATTATCGGCAGTTGAACAAAATGACGATAAAGAATAAGCATCCTTTGCCAAGAATCGATGAACTGTTCAACCAGCTGAGAGGAGCTTCAGTATTTTCCAAGATCGACCTACGGTCAGGATATCATCAGTTGAGAGTCAAAGAAGTGGATATTTATAAGACAGCGTTCAGAACTCGATATGGTCATTATGAGTTTCTGGTTATGCCCTTTGGATTGACTAATGCACCGGCAGCATTCATGGATTTGATGAATTGGGTATTTTAGCCATACTTGGATCAGTTCGTGGTCATTTTTATCTACGATATCTTGGTGTATTCGAAAACGGAAGAGAAACATGATGAGCATCTTCGTATTGTTTTGCAAGTGCTAAGGGAAAAGCAACTCTATGCAAAGTTCAGTAAGTGTGAATTTTGGTTGAGCGAAGTAACTTTCTTGGGGCATGTCGTTTCTGCAAAGGGGATCAAGGTGGACCCTCAAAAGATTGAGGCGATTCTGGAGTGGAAGCCACCGAAGTCAGCAACAGAAATCTGAAGTTTTCTGGGGTTGGCAGGTTATTACCGAAGATTTGTAGAAGGATTTTCTGTGTTGGCAGCACCGTTGATGAAACTCATAAGAAAGAGAGCACCGTTTGTTTGGACAGAGAAGCAGCAAGAGGCATTTGAGAAGTTAAAGAAAGTTCTAACTGAGGCACTAGTGTTGATTCAGCCAGAGACTGGCAAGGATTTCACTGTGTACAGTGACGCATCACATGTAGGTTTGGGCTATGTGTTGATGCAAGAGGGTAAAGTGGACGCTTATGCTTCACGACAGCTTAAGCCTCATGAGGTAAACTATCCTACTCATGACTTAGAGTTGGCAGCGGTGATCTTTGATCTTAAGATTTGGAGGCATTACTTGTATGGGGAGAGATGTATTATTTATACAGATCATAAAAGTCTCAAGTACCTGCTAACTCAGAAGGAGCTAAATCTTAGGCAAAGGAGGTGGATAGAGTTACTAAAGGATTACGACTACTCGATTGGGTACCACCCAGGTAAGGCAAATGTCGTGGCAGACGCGTTGAGCCGAAGAGCAGTGGCTGAATTAAAAGCGATGTTCGCTCGTTTGAGTTTGTATGATGATGGAAGCTTGTTAGCAGAGTTACAAGTGAGACCAACTTGGGTTGAGCAGATTAAGAAGCAACAATTGGTAGATGAGTCGTTGGTTTCTCAGTTTCAATAAGCTGAGAAGGAGGAGAATTCAGATTTTAGATTGAATAGTGATGGGGTTCTTTGTTTTCGAGGAAGAATTTGTATTCCAAAGGACTCTGATTTGAGATTGATGATTCTGAGAGAGGCTCATGGTGGACCTTGTGCTATACATCCAGGAGGAAGTAAGTTATATCGAGACTTTCGATAGTTATATTGGTGGCCAGGGTTTAAACGAGAGGTGACCGAATTTGTGAGTAAATGTTTGACGTGTCAGCAAGTAAAAGCAGACCATCAACTTCCTTCAGGATTGTTACAGCCAGTAAAGATACCACTTTGGAAGTGGGAAAGGGTAACCATGGATTTTGTGAGTGGTTTGCCACTGACACCTTCCAAGAAAGACTCAGTTTGGGTGATTGTGGATAAGTTGACGAAATCTGCCCATTTCCTATTTGTCCAAACCGATTATTCACTCCAGAGGTTGGCCAAGTTGTATGTGGCAGAGATAGTGTGGTTGCATGGAGTGCCAGTATCGATAATTTCTGACCGAGACCCAAAGTTTACATCTCAATTCTGACGGAAGTTGCATGAGGCGTTGGGAACACGATTGGATTTTAGTACAGCTTTTCACCCGCAGTTGGATGGGCAGTCAGAAAGGGTCATTCAGATTCTAGAGGACATGTTGAGGGGTTATGTTATCGACTTTAGAGGTAGTTGGGAGGATTACTTGCCGTTGCCAGAGTTTGCATATAATAATAGTTATAAGACAAGTATCCAGATGGCTCCGTATGAGGCACTGTATGGGCGAAGGTGTCGTTCACCTACTTGTTAGACAGAGTTGGGGGAAAGACAAGTACTTGGACCAGAATTAGTAGCAGATACTGAAGAAAAAGTTAGGGTGATCAGAGATCAGTTAAAAGAGGCGGCAGATCGACAGAAGTCCTATGCTGACCTGAAGCGTAAGGAGATTGAGTATGCAGTAGGAGATATGGTCTTTTTGAAGGTTTCACCTTGGAAGAAGATATTAAGATTTGGTGAGAAGGGCAAATTGAGTCCACGATTTATTGGGCCTTATCGGATCCTTAAGCGGATAGGGCTGGTGGCTTATCAACTAGAGTTACCCCCAGAACCGGATCGTATTCACGATGTCTTTCATGTGTCCATGCTAAGGCAATATCGTTCTGACCCTACTCATATCGTGCCAGTTGTAGAAATTGAGGTACAGTCAGATTTGACCTTCGAAGAGGAACCTGTGCAAATACTGGACCGCGACGTCAAAGTGTTGAGAAGGAAGTCGGTTCCATTAGTGAAAGTGCTTTGGCGGAATCATGGCAAAGAAGAAGCAACTTGGGAGCCAGAGGAGGCGATGCGGCAGCAATACCTCAACTATTTGAAGCAGGTAAAATTTCGAGGATGAAATTTCTTTAAGGAGGGTCGAGTTGTAACACCCTGATTTTCGAGACTCTGTGATTTTCGTGTGATTTTGGTTAAAATTTAAATTTTTGGTATTTGGTTGTGCAATTCTTATTTGGAGTGTGTAAATGGGCCTATGGAAGGCCCATGAGTTGGCAAAAAACCTGGTGGAATTTTTGAATCTTGGACTTAAGGAGTTAGGGGTCGTGGATAGATGGTCTTATTAAAAGATGTGGGTAGTTTGTATCACAAAAAGGGCTTTGGCAAAGTGGCTTGATGGTACCACTTAGTTGCTAAAAAAGTGGCGTGTAAATGGAAGGGAAGGAGGCCAGGGTTCGATTCTCAAGCAGGTGTTAGTGTGGTTTATTTTTGTCTTGAGCATACAAGAGTTCGAATTCAGTTGGACTCTATGGTGAAAGAATTTGAATTGGTCATGAGATGGGATCAATGAGTGATAAGGGGAGAGATTTTTGGGATTTGATTAAGAGCCAAGTGTTGGCCAAATGTAGGGATCTAGGGGGAGAAATCGGCCAAGGGGTTTTGAGGTTAGTGTTTCGGCATTAGGGGCATTGGTAGTGCCGATTTCTTTGTTAAAAGTACCATAAGGATATCTCTTTTCTTCCTTTTTCTTCTCTAGCCAAACTCACCACTCCCTTGTTCATTCTATTCTTTTCTTTTTGCCAAACCCAACTACTATTCTCTTTTCTTCACCACTCTTGTTGAATTGTCACAAAAGCTGAAATCCCGAAAGTGGTTGGGTGCCGATTTCCTCTAAGCCAATATCCTTCCTTTTCCTTCATTTGTTGTGGCCAATCCTTTCATCCTCTAAACTCCAATCTCTAATGGCAACACCATTGCAAGCCACCACACCAAACCATCTTCTTTCTCATAGTTCTAAAAGCCGAAACACTATAGTTTTAGGGACTTAGCCGAACCTTTAGACCTCTAGGATTCGGAAGTTGCTAAGTGGTTAAGGGCTGAATCTGATTCGGACCTAAGTAGTACAGAAGGGAAGTCTGTGGTAAGTACCCGTATCCCTAATCTATTCATTGTTTTAGAAGTTAAGAAAAGCCGAAAACCCCTAAAGTTTAGGGAGGCTATCGATATGAGGTATAGGCCTTATTGGGTCTTTTCATTCGGTTTTTATGATGTTATATAGTGAGATAAACGATTTTAGAGGAGCAGCAAGGCTTGGAGAATCGGTTTGGATAAACTTGGATCGAATCATCGGATCCTACGAAGGTAAGTGATCTATGGCTCATAGGGGTTTTTGGCCGATTGTGAACAAGGGGATATTGTGTATGGTTGTTGATGTTAAAGATCTAACGTGGTAGGTAATTGATTGTAGAACAAGCGCGTAGTGGATTTTGGGAAGCGATCGTCACTAAGCAGGTGTGTAACAAGCCCTCGTAGTAGCTTAGATTAATATTTGCTGAAATGCCGAAATGCCGAAATTTTAGCATTTTGGGAACTTGTGGTTTTGCGAATGCTTATAGACACAATAAATGCGATAAGATCAGTGATTGGATCGATGGAACAAGTAAGGGCACGATTTTTTGCACGATGGTAAGCTGGGCCTCGATGGGCTGAAATTGGGCCCAGTGAGTTTTCGGGCTCATTTGGGTAAAATTGGTAGAGAATAGAATTTGGTTAAATTGCATGTTAAGACCGTTAACACCGTTATGGAATATAGCCTAAATGGGCCTAGATGACTAAATTGGCTACGTAGGGCCCATTAGGGGTTTTGGGCCCAAAAGTCGAAATTGGTTTAAATGGATTAAAATTATCGTTCAAACACTCGAAATTGTTGATATTGAGCATGGAAAACCCTAGTAATTGATAAAATTACGAAATTACCCTTATAACATGAAATTGACTATTTTGCCCCTAGGCGAAAATGACCATTATACCCCTAGGGTTTTATTATGATTATGATGCATGTGTTATTGTTATTATACATGTTATGCCATGATATGCACATGATATGCTATGATATGCACGTGATATTCCATGATATACTCATTATATACATGGGTTGGGTTTATTGGTGGAGGAAGTGTAAGTGGCAATGCCACAGGTACCGGAAAGGGACTTTGCCCTAGTTATTAAAAGAGGCTAGGCCTCCAATTATATGATAAAGCAGCTATGCTACCAGTGGAGAGTTTGGTTGGGTGGGTTGAGTTATTCCCCACATGGAGAGCTTGGTTGGTACGGGTGGAGAGTAGCGGATGGTGGGTTGAGTAGTCTCCCCAAATGGGCTTGCATACATTTATTGATATTACATGTGATATTGGAATGGGCCTATGGGCCATACCATTTACAGAAAAGCCTTCGGGCCAGTGATATGATTTATGAGAAAGACTTCGACCCAGTAACCGTTAAACAAAAGGTTTCGGCCCAGTATATGTTGAGACTGAACTCGGGCTTAGGCCCAATATGCTGATATTGTTTTGGGCTCTGAAAGGGCTTGTTGCACACTGAGTTTCCAAACTCACCCCTTTCCTTAACCTTGCAGGTGAGCCTTAATGTGATGACTTGGAGCCGGAGGGGATTCAGGGTGGCCATGGTGATCGCTTTCGGACTATTTTCATAAAGTACCTGGTTATTAAAATTTATATTTTAAGTGTTATTATTATTTGGTTTTGGGTTGTAATAAGGCCATTTTAATTACTTTCTGGGATTATTTTATTTTATACTTTTTTATTTTACTTGACGGATATGGTTTTAAAGTGGGCTAGACTTAGGACGCGTTTTCGAAAAGATACTTGTTTTCAAATAACGCCATGATACAATAAAATGATTTATCAAATATATTTACTTAAATGAATTCCAACTCAACTTGTTTTTTCAAAACAAATCACTAAACTAAAGTGTGACAATGGTTGTGGGCATGTCTAGGATTGGATCCAATCAAGAGCTTGGTACTTAAGCAGCCCACATGGCTCACCTCCTCTGTTTCGAATACCTACCTGGTGCACAACTTCCATTCACTTTATTAACTTAGCAAGGACAACCTTTTTAAACACTAAGAAAGATTTTGGATGAAGTGTGGACTTTCTTAAATATTTCAATGTGACATGTCAGATCTGGCCATAACGTCCGGGCCAGGTTTAGGGTGTTACACCTACAAAGTCTTTGGACAAGCTTTTAAACACCATTTCAATTTGTGTGTTTCGGTCTAGGTTGGCCTTATTATTCATAGCTTCAACAAGGTAACCCATAAGAGTAATCATTTGGTGTTTGGTCAGAGTATCGGGTTTCTATCAAGCATTCATCAAAGTAGTTATAGTCAACTATCGAGCCAAGGCTACTTGGCCTCTAAACCTGTCCTCTAATTTGTCTAAAATCACTTTCACAATCTTACATCTCTCCAATTGCTTATAAAGGGAGTTGGTTATGCTTTCCAACATGTAGCAATGAGCTATCTCATTAAACTCCTCCCAACGTTTTCTCGCTTTGGCTTGAGTGGTCAGAGGGCATTTATAATCAAGAACCGTTTTGAGTTTCTCACAACTTAGGACAATCATGAGGTTCCTTTTCCATTCCTTATAATTAATTTTGTTCAGTTTGTTTTCAGTAAATATGTTTAGTGAAAGAGTAAGTGTCATTTTCGAATTAAAAAAAAAATCCATTCATTATCAACTTTGTATTAAGCAAATATTTGAATAACTTTTGCAACATTCAATATGCATTAAGATGATGCTTGCATCTTACATTAAACCTTGAAAATATTTGCAAGCAATTGTAATGATAATTCCTACACCTATTAAATTAAGTCACCTTAGGGCAATCTTAATCAATTAGTAAGAACATGGATTTCTATCCAATTAATATGTGAACCTAGTCCTTAGGTATTCACACATACTAATAATCATTTCACATTTCACCATCATTCTAACTTAAGTAGAGCTTTATGGAAAGTTACTTAACTAGAATGATATCGAGTATATAACCATAAACTCAACATCTATCATTCAATGTACCACGAATAAGTCATCTTGGGACATTCTCAATGAGTAAGATGTATGACTAGTTGTCCTCTATAAAAAAAAAAAAAAAAACTTTTTCAGTGAATTCAACATGATAATACCTACCTTAGGGCTGACAAATTATCATTTTCTATCACAAGATAGTTATCTCTTTTTTTTTTTTTTTTTTTAGGAAATCTCCTCAATGAAATCCACATGACAATACCTACCTTAGCGTTGGCAAATTATCATGTCATCACAAGATACCACTGATGGAGGTCGCAAGTCTTGTTCAGAGACCTTCCACTCAATCTTTTAAAAAACATGCATGGTTTTTTATTTTCAGTTTCAATCATGAGTGATTAAAGTGTCATGACAAGTACAGATAGCATTCTTCTCCTAAACTACATGGCATGCTTATCATAGATATGCATGAACATGGTTTTTCAATCAATTTAAATATCATCATGCTATCATAGAAAAGTATAAAATTAAATGACTCTAACCCGCCAAAGTTTCTATGATTCCATCCTAGAAAAATAGATAATAAAAATTACAATTATTACCCCTCAAAGCATTCTTTGGGTCTTCTAGGTGAAAGCCAAATACCCAAGTTTTGGGTTTTCCAAAACCTAAAAGAAACTTGAAAAATCATCGAAGGGATCTATCGTCGAATCGTTGTCACCACCATGAATTTCGTTGCAGCAATAGTCAACGTCGTCATTGCCACCATCGTCGCCACCATTAGGCCATCTTCGGTTGACAACCACCAATGCCCACCATTGTCAACATTCATTGCTCGACCCATTGTCGGTCTTTTGCCAATTGGCTAGGTTGGCTTCACGTCGTTTCGATCAGTTTTGGATGCGTCTCAATTCTTCAGGATTTGCCGCAAAATAGGTTACATAAACTTGAAATAAAATATATGTGAAGATGATAGTACACAATCTAATTACATATCCCAAAATTTGTTAAAACCTAAAATTACATCCAATTAATTTCTAACAATCACAACTTTGACAAAATTATTTATGAATACATACTTGTTACTCGAATTATTTATTGATTGTACTATACTGTAATACTTCCAAAACGAATAAATCGAATTTGGCACAACCTGTATTGCAATTTTACCGTATATTACTGCTTTTTAGAATAAAAATTAAATATATAATATTAAAACGTCAATGTTTAAAATATAAAGTTAAATAATTTATATTTAAGTATAAAATTAGTAAATATTTTTGACAAAACCAAGGATGTTTTTAGATACTATTAACGTACCCAAACATTATTATGTTAAGCATTTCCCGGAAAAACAGTTTCTGGCTTGAGCGAATATATATGTCGTGGTATAAAAAAAGACCTGACCTAAACCCAGCCCAACCTAGTTTTCGGTGAATAAAATAGCGAAGATGGATGGGTCGAAATGCCAGTCCATAACACAAATTACAAGTTAAAGCAAAAAGGACAGTTGCCAGAAGTCTTCAGTTTTAAATGATTTCCAAAGTCATTAATTAACCCAACTACAAAAGGAGTAAACGGATGGTACCATATAAACATGAACCCACATTCAAAACATGCTTTTCATGCAAACCAAAAGGACAAAAAAGAAAAAGAGTACATCTTCACCACCCACCTCTGGATACTCCACATAAAGCTGTTATGAGGCAACACCTACATCAGCAGAGGCATGACCACCCTGAACTGCCGACCCATGATTGTTGTAAGCATGGCCACCGCCTCTTCCACCCCTTCCCCGGTTGTTATAATAGCTCCTAGAATAGTAGTTGTTGCCCGGCTGATCATAATATTGGCTACGACCATTTTGGTAGGCTCCGCCACCCCTTCCACTGCCTCGACCTCCACGGCCATTGGAGTAACCCCTACGACCACCCCCAGTACCACGACTCCCTCTTTGGTTGTGATAGGGTCTTCGAGGAACATACTGTTGCTCCTTGGGTTCTACATTTCTCTGGTTGTCGTCTGTATCCACAGATAATTTCCCACCTTGTTGAACTGCAATATCCTCTGCAGGATTTTCCATCTCCACTTCATCCTGAAGAGCACAAGCTTTGTATATTAAACCAAATAAATGAAATCATAAAAGAACATATCTAATGGTATAGCTAACTGAAGTCACCTTCTGATGTTCTTCTGCGACACTAAATTGATTGTGACTTGTCTCAAGTATCTCAGGTTCTTGATAATTAAATGCATCCTCTTCCTACATCGAATAGGAAAATAACTCAAAAACATAACCTCATTTGAATTCATAAAACCAGCAGGGGGAAGACAGCTCCGAATGAAATTTAAACATGTTAATGCAAAACAAATAAAATGTATTGATCAGAAATGAGGCCTGAAAAAAGAATACAGTTACAAAAAATAAACATCAAATCCAATGGCAGGCTAAGGAATATGAAACTAAGAAGCATCACATCCAGGTCACGCAAATCCTGCCTATTGATTCATTCCTACCTCACCACCACATGAAAATCAGCAAGCATCGCCTAGTTACACAATGACAGAGAGAACCACCTACCAAAAGATATTTTATTCTGGAGACCAATGTACTATATGGGTCTGAATCTTAAGAATCATTTAAATACCCCCATACAGATAATTAATCCAAAACAGTTTATCCCCTATTCCTAGTATCTCAAAGCTTTCCGTGACAAACTGAAAGCAGAAACTCAAGACAACCCTCTGTTTTTCTTCAGCATCCCCTCTCAAAAACTTGACTGCTTTAGGCCATTCAAATTTCAGTTTTGTGTTCCATTAGCCAATACATGAATCCATACTACACAAACCAAACTACTAATCAAGATCTTTCAGTTTCTCCAAATGAAAAACATGTTTTTTATTCCTTCCTGCTAAAAGAGCTTCACCAAAGAAATTGGCCATGTATTATTTCTGAGCCAACTTCTAAATTTGCAACTTGAATACCAAGATTCTTTTCTAAAATAAAATCTAAATAACCTTATCTTTTTCCAAATCCTTCTCAAATTTCACCTAAAACTAACAAAACTACAGCATACCGTTTGAAACTGTTCTAGGGGTGATCACAAAGCAAGCAAACCAACAGAAATTGAAAGAATCTGAAGTGAAGGGAAAATCATATGAATGAATTCAATCAAACATGCTGAGAATTACAGCAATCCACTGCTAAAATGAATAAATAGAAAAGACTACTGATCATTCCATCCCCCCTTAAGCTATATATTAATAGAGAGATACTAGTAAAGATAATGAGATGACATGAATGAGCAAGAATATTTATTGTGACAAAGATTTAGAATTTGAAACATTATTCAAATTAGACAAATTTTTTAGAACCAAACTTTTAGCTGACTAGGACATAGTCACGGTCACCAATAACTTAGTAAACCCATCACCAACATTATTTCATTGCTACTACCAATCCCAAAATATAATACAATTAATAGTGGCCAAGAAAGTCCAAAAGCTTTATGCTAGAGAATCAACGTTCAGAATGCAACACATACATGGTGCATAAATAACAAATAAAGGGAGTTCAGAGTAACCTCTGTCAACATCCAAATAGGACATATACACAGGTGGTATAAAGAAGTCAAAGGAGAACAGGCAGGATACTGGTTCTCAAAGCCATTTGCATGTAGCCAAAGCTCAGAGAATCAATCAGTTTTAAAAAATCCACGAGTAAAAATTTCTCAATTCTTATCGCCATATTTGTTAAGTACAAACAACTTGACAAAAAAAAAATCCAAACTACAGATCATCATATTCATTGGTTCTAAAAGTTTCTATTCAATATACTGGCCAGCAAGTAGAAACAACTAACTAGAAATTCAAATAATTCTTCCAGTCATTGGTACAAACTAGCAACCCTTTAAAAATCCTTCTCAGCTTCCATAATTTCCTAGTTTCTTTTATTCTAGTTAACCCTAACCTCAGATCTAAAGCCTTCCTATTCAGCTGTGTTCCATCAAGTTTTATCACTAACAATACCAAAAATGTTACTTTAACAACCCCCTCCAACCTTAGCAAACGGAGAACAATGCATAAGGTGGATTTAAATTCTCATTTCTATTCAAATGATATGCATATATAAAACAATAGATAAATAAAAGAGATTGATAGAGTTGAAAATGTTGATGTCCAAAGGATCTCGCAACCTAACATAATGGTAAAGAAAATAAAGACGACTTGATTGATTTTGAAATGTTGATGTCCAAAGGATCTTGCAACCTAACATACTGGTTAAGTCAGGTAAAAGATATAAGGAGTCCTAACATTTTTTATGCATACTGAAATATAGATAGCCAGTACGATTCCACTTCAACCTTTTAAGCATACAGATACAAAAAATAGCTATGACAATAGTTTGGATGCAATGCCCTTAAGTTCTCTCATGTCGACACTCACTATTAGAAATTAACAATCATTTCAACAAGGCTGAAAGTATAGAAACAAAAGGGAAGTCAAGAATTTTATACTACAACATTCATCAGAAATAAAATGCAAAGTTAAATCCAATAACCAAACTCCTCATTCCTCTTCTTAAGCTAGAACAAAGTTAATACCTTTTGCTGATACTGCCCGACAGAATCTTCCACCTGAAGAGGCACAGAAATGGGCACACTCTGCACTGGAACCTGGAAAGTGGTATAAGTCCCAGCAGCAGCAGCTGCAACCACTTCAACTGGAGCCTTCATCTCCGGCGTCGTCGTAAAGTAATCCAAAGCCATAATCTTGTTAAGCCTCTCTCTCAACCCAGCATCTGAAACAAAAAGAACTGCCCAAGTTAGAAAACCAAGAAACTTAAAAACAGAACCACCCCCCCCCCCCAAATGGAGTGCTTTATTACAGGAGACGTCGGCATTGGGGTCGATGGGCTGGTCAGAGTTGGAAAGCCAAAGCTTAGCATGGTGGAGGCAACGGTGCAAAGCATTCTTGTGAGACAAACTGGAATCAGCAGAGCGTGAAGTCAATAGTCCACTCAGCGTCGAAATGGAATCCAAATCTTTCTCGCTAAGCAGATCGGTAGCGTCGTCGGTGACATAATCGTAAGTCAGGCAACAGCCCCTCTCGTGCGTCCGAGTCAACATCATCGAAGTGAAATCATTCTGAGACTTGACATCGAACAACGACCCGAAATAGAGCAGGTTGAGGAGATCTTCAACAGCATGATCGGGCTCATTGGGCGGCTGCTGCTGTTGTTGGGCTTCCGAGGTAGTTTCTTCCGCGGAAATGGTTTGACGCTGTAAAGCGAGTGAGATTTCTTCGGAGACGGCGGAGGAGAGAGGGTGGCGAAGCTTCTCGAGTTCGTCGATAAGGGCGGAGACGGAGGGTTTTGAACGGAGGACTTCTTCTTGTTCTTTGTTTAAGGGTTTGCCCTGGGAGACGGATTCTTCCATCTGGAGGATGCGGTTGTATTTCTTGCGTAAGGCACGGATGCGTTTGTTGATGAGGCTAAGGACTGGACCGTCGGAGGAAGTGGTGGTTGTTGCGTCGGAGGCAACTGTTGTTGTTGCTGCAGCGGTCGCCATTTGAGGGGTTGTTGCGGTTGACTGTGGTGGGGGCCGATCGCTGTTTGGAAGAGCACCACTGGGAGGTGGTGGCACTGGTGGTGGTGGTAGTGGGCGGCGGGATGAGAGATTTTTGGAAAAGAAAGGGAAAGTGAATGGTTTTGAGGTAGGCTTTTTTGGGTAAACCACTGGTTCAAGTAATAGTAATAGTAATAGTTACAACAAAATAATAATAAAATAGATAAAAGAAGATAAACGATGAGAAAATAAAATAGAAATATCAACAGTTTAACTTCGGATTTTTTTTTTTTTAACGAAAAGTTTACCTTAAAAAGTCATTTTTAAGTATTTAATAATAATATATTCTACCATATAATTTTTTATTTTTTATAATATTTAACAAAAATTTTAACCATCATTCCACTCAAATCAAAATTATTTTAATTTTTTTAAATATAATAATAATAAAATACATCATAAGACACCAAATTAACAGCGATTACTACTTTTCCAACTCTAACAAATACCAAATTTCCAATGTTTATCATTTTTTTCTTTTAAAACTTAAATTTCGGATTGAGTTTTAATCAAATTAATATATATTAAAAACTATAAAACTTTGGACCTTAAAATTTTATATTTTAAAACCCTAAACAATAAATCTTATATTATAAATAAATTTGTTCATAGGTCGAGCTTTGAAAACCCGCTCGAAAAGTGAAAGAATTTGAATAAAAATACAGGCTCGAATAATGAGCTTGGACAAAAAAATAAGGCCAATTTAGAAAACAGATTAAGCTTCGAGTGAGGGTTTTTAGCTCGGGACGACTTGACCCAAATTTGTAAAAAAAAAAAAAATCTATTGTTTTGCTACCATTTTTCTACTGTTTTGCTGTCATTTAACTATTATGTTATTAATTTATTTTCAATTTTTGATGTATAATATTTTTTTAATTTTTTATATAAAAATAAAATACACAATTTTTAATGCAGGTGGGTCAGGTTGGGCCCAAATTTTAATATTTTTATGTGAATCGGACTTGAGTAAAAAATTAGACCCATTTTTCAAGTTGGCCCAAGCCCAAAATTATTAATCGGGCCTAAAATTTTATTAGAATCCAATCTAACTCGACCCATGAACAATTCTAATCATAAACCTCAAACCTTAAATTTTAAATCTTACCCAACCTTAAATCATAATCTAGTAATTTCTATAAAATCATAATTTTTAAAATTTTAAATTCTAAATCCAGTATGACTTATTTATCCATTATTGTTTTAAAAAATACATTTAGAAAGTGCTGGCGGAAAAAATTCTATGAAAAAGGTATGATTTAATCATTTCAAATTAGAGGTGTGTATGGGCCGGGCCGGGTTGGGTTCGGGCCGGGCTTAACTAAAAATTTAGGCCCATTCATCGGGCACGGGTCGGGCCGGGCCTAAAAATGGGCCTAAATTTTGCCCAAGCCCGACCCATATAAAAATGCTAAAATCTGGGCCCGGCCCAGCCCGGCCCGGCCGTATTAATTTTTTATATTATTTTATATAATTTTTAAATATATATAATACATCAAAAATACTAAAAAAAATCAAAATAAATAATTTCCAACAAATTGAAAATAAATTTTAAAAATATATATAGACTTAAATAACATTAAGATAGATGCAACTTAACAAGCAAATACCTCTAAAATAATAACAAAATTAACAAATGCCTTTAAAATAATAACAAAATTAACAATAAAATAAGTTTTATACAATATCCAAATAATAACAAAAAAATAGTAGCAACATAATAGTAATATGGTAGCAAAATAAGGAGAAAACAACAAGAAAATAATATTCAAAAACAAAAAAAAAATAGCAGATTTTTTTTATCCTTTAGTGAATTCGGGCCGGACCGGACCGAGCCCGGGCCAAAAATACCTTACCCGAGGCCCGGCCCATTTTTTAAATGGGCCTTATTTTTTGTCCAAACCCATTTTTCAGGTCTATATTTTTGCCCAAACACTCCCACATTTCAGGCGGGCCTTCGGGCCAGGCCAGGCCGCCCGGCCCATGCACACCTCTATTTCAAATGCCTATTATTGCTATAAAAAACTATTGTGATAAAATTAAAATGTTGTTTTCAGACATATGTTTGAAAGTAAAATTTAATTAATTTACATAATATTTAAATAATTTAATATAATATATGAAATATAAATTTTAAATATTATTTAAATAATTAATATAATTTATTTGAAAAATTAATGATATATAAAATATTTTAAAATTTTAAATATAATGATAAATTATATTGAAAATTTTAATATAATGATATTGGTGAATAACATTTAAATAATTTAACATAATAATAAATTATATTTAAATAATTTAATATAATAATATAAATTAATCTAAATTTATAAATATTTTTTAATTAGTTAATGTAAATATGGATTTTTTTATATTTTCCCTTTAAATCGCAAAAGTTAAAAATAACTAAACCTCAACTTTTGGGTTTAGGTGAAAAAGCATTTCCTCATTGGGAAAATTAGGAGAAAATGTCAATTTTCAAAATTATTTAGTAAAGTAATTTTTTCTCAAATTTAGAAAAATAGGTTAATTTTAAAGAGAAACAAGAAACGCATCTTACTAGATATGTTTTCGTCCAACAATAAATTTTTTTATCAGTCAAGAATCTAATGGCTAGTTTATTTACTAAACCCAACTCATGTTTTTTTTTCTTTTGCATTCAAATCTTATTCTCTCAATTCTCTCAAATCATTTATTCTCTCAACTATTTAGTTCTTAATTTTTCATTCAATTTCTTTGAAATTCTTTTTGTTTTAATTTTATATTTCATAATTTATTTAATTTTATTTGATTTTTATAATTTTAAAAATTTCAATGTCACATATTCGTTTGGATGATAGACACATTTACAGCGTTGAATTGCAAATGGTAAGAAAATATTATTAAAATTTTTAATTTTAATTTATATAATTATTAAGTTGTCACATTATTAATTTTATATTTTTTTTATGTTTACATAATCAAACCGAAGATCAAATCATGAAGACGTACATACACAATTGAAGTGCGAGGGATTATCTAGGCAAATATTGTTAAAATAAAAACTTAGCAAATTGGTGATGGGAATAATTGGGAATAGATTGAATTAAATAATTAATTTAACTAAATTTAACTAAGTATGCTAAAAATAAATGAAAGGTAAACACAAAATAATAAGGAGAAATTCATAAGTTTTAATTCACATGAAAAAATTAGATTAATTGTCTTTTTTAATTTAGAATTATTAAAAAAATGTTCATATGATGTTACGAAAATAAATCATGGCAATTCAGCTATTTATTAACTCATGAAGTCCTACTTATTTAATTATTAAGTTTTTTTAGCATATTTCTATGTTTAATCAACTTGACAATCTCATAAGTAGACATCATATTATGTGAAGTAACAGAGATATATCTATACTAAAACAATTTAATCACATTAGTCTAAGGTTATGTAAGGTAATAAATTTCTTTCCATATTATTACTACTTTGAACTAATTTATCATAAATAGATCAAATATGCACCATTCAAATATTGTGTCAATTAATTATAATCTTATTCGAATTAAATAATTAATTCAACTGCTTCCCTACATTCATAATGCATGAGTAGCATGTTCATGTTTCTATTTGAATGCATAAACAATAAAAGCACATAACATCATTAACATAATAATAACATTTTAAGCTAAAAGAATGTAATCAATATAACAACAAAATTAGGTCATTTTAATTAAATTAAAAGTAGAAAAATATTTAGCAATCATGTTCATCAGTTCAAAGAAAAATAAAAAGTTAAAAGGGAAAGAAACTAGAAGATAAATTCGGTGTTTTTCCGTTAGCTCAACTTGTGTTCCTTTTCCTTATTTCTGCTTTGCTCCTTTACACAATTTGTAACACCCCTTACCCATATCCATGCCGGAACAAGGTACGAGGCATTACCGGACTTAAACATACTTAATCATATAAAGTTGGCCATAAAATTCCATTTCAACTTAAAACTCTTCATTCATATTCATAGTGTCCCTATAATGGGCCTACGAGGCCCAAAACACACTTTGGAAGTGGTTCGGGACTAAATCGAGAACTTTCAAAAATTTTACAAACTTATAACATTTTTACCCTAAACAGGGGTCACACGCCCATGTGGGTAGGTCGTGTGGTCACACACGCCCGTGTCCATACCCCGTGTAACTCTCTGTTTATGATGTCAGCAGTCAATTAGGGTCACACGGCCAAGTCACATGCCCCTGTGCTAGGCCGTGTGGCGAATTTAATTCTATCAATTAATGTGCAAACTTCACACGGCTTGGGCACATACCCATGTCCTAAGGTCATGTCCTCCACACGGTTGAGACACACGGCCGTGTCTTTGCCCGTCTGTTTATTACTGGGCATTCTGTTTTGCATACTTAAGGAGCAGAGGACACAAGGCTGGACTACACGCCTATGGGGCAGACCGTGTGTCACACATGGCCTAGACACACGCCCTAGACACAGGCCCGTGTGGACAAATATAAGGCTATTTACCAACCCATTTGTCACCCTGAAACACAACCAACCATATACCAATTTCAACAACACATAGCATGGCCACAATACACATCTAAACATCCACACTCAGGACATCCAAACCTTAATTTCATGTTCATCATGCATATACTCTACATAATCCCATTTGGTTATGCAAACTTGCACTTTCATGATCTTCATCATCATTGAATAAACATAACTTAGTTAGTATTGACCAATTCCAATGGTCATTTACAAAATGAATCAAGTAACATTAGTAGCCAGCACATTTGGCTAAACAATATGACACATACTAAAAGACCAAGTTCCAATACATGCTATACTCAAAATGATTAAACCTTACTATACCAAAAGAATAAAGCGATAGTGTGAATTCGAGCTCCGACGTCCTTTAATCCCCGAGCTAGCTTGGTAATACTATAAGAAAAGGAAAAGAAGAGGGAGTAAGCATAAATGCTTAGTAAGTTGCATGCAATAAATAACAACATAGATCATAGAATATCATCTATAGTACATTACAATGCATCTCATACTTAGCATCGATTTTTAACCTGGCTTACCCATACTTTTTCTTACCAACATACTTATATCATACTCAGTTCAATTTCTCGTGAGTTTCTCGTTAGTACTTGTATCACTCATCACATAACTTTAGTCTTCTTTATTCTCAATATTAACTTACATTCTTTTCCCGTTAACCGAAGGATACTCAATATATCATTCTCGTAATAGGATGCCAATGCCATATCCCGGATATGGTCTTACATGGGATCACATGTCGATGCTGAAGCCATATCCCAGATATGGTCTTATACGAGATCATACGTCAATGTCAATGCCATGTTCCAGACATGGTCTTACATGAGATCATATAATGATACCGATGCCATGTCCCAAACATGGTCTTATATGGGATCGCATTCCGATACCAATGCCACGTCCCAAACATGGTCTTACATGGGATCTAAACTCGGTGCCGATGTCATATCCCAGATATGGTCTTACACGGGACCTCTTTAGTCTCATGTCATGACAATGGTATCCTTCGTATTCTTAAAGTTTAACTGAGATTTCTATATAACAACTTCATCATTACTATATCAAAATCTCGTTAACAACTTTTTGGAAACAATGCACATTTCATACAACATCCAAACATTTAAATACATAATATCAAATTGTCAATTTACTCCACACAACTTACCTCGGTACCAAAATACGGATGAATATTCAATTTAGTCCACTACCTTTTTCTATCCCCGGTTTAGGTCCAGACTTCGTGTTTCTTAATCTATAATGACAAATTTCACTTATTTAATCATCACAGTGACTAAAACAATCCATAATTCACACTTTGGAAAAATTATAGTTTTGCCTTTAAACTTTCACTTATTTGCAAAATGGTTCCTAGGCTCGTATAATGAAATGCACTCAATTTCTTGATTTCCCAAACCTAGTCGAACCCTATATGTACTCATGACAGCCCATATTTCTTATCAAATTAGATTTTTTACCACACATTTTATCACTTTTACAATTTGGTCCCTATTAGGTGTTTTCATGAAAATTTACTTAAAGAAAGATGTTCATCACACATCAATCTTTCATATTCCTCCATAAAACATCAAAATACATGCATGTCATGCATGGGTAAATTTTTTAACATGAACCCTAGCTTAAAATAGTGGTAGAAATAGATAGGTCAAGTTACGAGGATTTCAAAAATATAAAGAACATTAAAAAGGGGAAAGATTACACTTACTTGTGAGCTTGGAAAATGCAACAAAACCCTAGCTATGGAGCATGAGAATTTTGGCACCCTTAGGAAGAAGATGTACACATTTTTGCTTCTTTTTCCCTTTTTATTTCATTAATTAACCATATGACCAAAATGCCCTTATGGCCTTTCTTTAAAATTTTCTCTTTACTTGGGCATTTTTATCCATCATGCCATAAAATGGTCTAATTACTAAATAAAGACCTTTAATAAATTTTCTAATGCTATTTCATCCTTAAAACTTCTAGAAACTTATATTTTTTAATTTTTTGCAATTTAGTCCTAAAGGACAAATTGATCACCTATTCACAAAATTTCTTCATGAAATTTTCACACAATCATGCAATCACTTCATAAGCTTTAAAATAATCACAAAACATATATTTCTACTTTAGATTTATGGTCTCGCAACCACTATTCTGACTAGGCCCTAATTCGGGCTGTCACAATTCTCCCCCTCAGGGATTTTCGTCCCTAAAAATCTTACTAGCAAATAGGTTTGGGTATTGTTTTCTCATTGCCCCCTCAAGCTTTCATGTAGCCTCTTCTACCCTATGTCATTGCCACAATACTTTCACAAGGGCCATACTTTTATTTCTTAATTGTTTGACTTCCTGAGCCAAAATCTTAACTGGCTTTTAACCATAAGTCATGTCCGGTTGAATCTCAACCTCTATCGGTACAATCACATGTGAAGGGTCTGATCAGTATCTTCGCAACATAGATACATGAAACACATCATGAATCCTTTCTAACTCTGATGGCAAAGCCAACCGATAGGCTACCAGTCCTATTCTTTCGGTAATCTCATATGGTCCTATGAAACGCGGACTTAACTTGCCCTTTCGACCGAGTCTGAGAACTTTCTTCCACGAGGATACTTTCAAGAATACTTTATCTCTGACTTGGAACTCTATCTCTTTCCGTTTCAAATTCACATAAGACTTTTGTATGTCAGAAGCAGCTTTCAAACAACCTCGAATTACTTTCACTTTCTCTTTGGTTTCCTTGATTAGATCAACTTCGTGAATTTGATTTTCCTTAGTTTATTCCAATACAAAGGCGTTCGGCACTTATGCCCATACAATACCTCATAAGGCACCATTTTCAAACTTGACTGAAAACTATTGTTATAGGCAAATTCAACCAAAGGTAGGTACTTTTCCTAACTACCTTGGAATTCCAATACACAGCATCAGAGCATATCTTCAAGTATCTGGATTACTCTTTCCGACTGACCGTCAGTTTGTGGATGAAAAGCGGTACTAAAATTCAATTTTGTACCCAAGGCTTCTTGTAACTTCTTCCAAAACCATGATGTGAATCTCAAATCTCTATTCGAAATGATCAATAAAGGCACTCCGTGTAATCTCACTATTTCAGAAATATACAATTCTACCAACTTATCAAGCGAATAGTCCATCCGCACTGGTATAAAATGAGCTGACTTCATAAGCTTATCAACCACAACCCAAACGACATCTTTCTTTTTCGGTGTTAGTGGTAAACCCATCACGAAGTCCATCGTAATACGGTCTCATTTCCACTCAGGAACCATAATAGGCTGTAATAAACTGGCAGGTACTTGGTGTTCCACTTTCACTTGCTGACAAATCAAGCACTTCGATACAAATTCGAAAATATCTCTTTTCATGTTCTGCCACCAATACCACTTCTTCAAATCATTATACATCTTGGTGCTACCAGGGTGAATAGACATACGACTACTATGTGCCTCGTGTAAAATTCTCTGAATGAGCCCATCATCTTTCAGTACACAAATTTCTTGGAACATTACACAACCATTGGAACCAATGTGAAAATCCGATTCAATACCCGACGTACACTAAGCTTTCTCGGCTTGTAAATCACTGTCACTCTTTTGAGCCTCGCATATCTCTTGGATAAACAACGATCTTGCTCCCATCTCTGCTAAAACTGAACCATCATTGGTTATGGCCAACTATGTATTCATAGCTCTCAAGGAAAATAAGGATTTCCTTCTCAAAGCATCGGCGACCACGTTCACCTTTCCCAGGTGGTAGTCAATCACTAACTCATAATTCTTTAATAATTCGAGCCATCTCCGCTGCCATAGGTTCAAGTCTTTTTGTGTCATCAAGTACTTATGACTTTTGTGATTGGTGAATACTCGACATTTTTTGCCAAATAAATGGTGTCTCTAAATTTTTAGCGCGAACACAATAGCGGCTAACTCTAGGTCATGTGTCGGGTAATTTTTTTCATGAGGTTTTAGCTATCTCGAGGCATATGCTATCACATTGCCTTCTTGCATAAGCACACAACCCAATCCATTTAAGGATGCATCACTGTAAATCACAAATTTTTTTCCTAGTTCTGGTTGTACTAAAATAGAAGCTTCAGTCAACAATGTCTTTAATTTCTCGAAACTCTACTGGCATTTTTCTGTCCACTCAAATTTAACATCTTTTTGCAACAACTTTGTCATCGGGGTAGCAATCATGGAAAATCTTTTGATAAACCATTTGTAATAACTGGCTATGCCCAAAAAGCTTCTAACATCGGATACATTTCTCGGTGGTTTTCATTCAACAATTCCCGAAATTTTACTTAGATCAACTCTAATGCCATCACTTGAAACAAGTGGCCCAAAAATCCAACTTCTTTAAGCCAAAATTCACTTTTACTAAACTTGGCATAAAGCTGCTTATCTTGTAAAATTTGCAAAACTGTCCTCAAGTGCACGGCATGCTCGTTCTCATCACGAGAATAAATCAATATATCATCGATAAAGACTACAACAAATTTATCCAAGTATGGTCGAAAGATACCATTCATTAAATCCATAAACACAGCAGGGGCATTAGTTAAACCGAAAGGCATGAAAAGAAATTCATAATAATAATACCTTGTCTGAAATGCAGTCTTCGGCACATCGGACTCCTTAACTCTCAACTGGTAATACCTGGATCTCAAATCTATCTTGGAGACACTGTGGCTCATTTCAATTGGTCAAATAAGTCATCAATCCTTAGCAAAGGATACTTGTTCTTTACGGTCACCTTATTGAGTTGTCGATAATCTATACACAACCTTATAGAGCCATCTTTCTTTTTCACAAATAATATGGGAGCACCCCACAGAGAAGAACTTGGTCTTGCAAAACCTTTATCCGTCAATTCTTGTAACTGAGCCTTTAATTCCTTTAACTCAGTCGGAGCCATCTTGTATGGAGCAATAGAAATAGGCGCGGTACCAGGAGCTAACTCAATGCCAAATTTAACCTCTCTAACTGGAGGTAATCCGGGCAATTCTTCCGGAAACACATCTGGATACTCGCACACTATCAGCGTTGATTTAATTTTCAACTCCGATTCTTTTGACAAAAGCAAGATAAACTTCATACCCCTTTCTTACACATTTCTGAGCCGTTATGGAAGAAATCACTGTAGGTAAACCATCTGATTTATTTGATCCAATCCGAAGAATATCGCTATTTTCACATTTCAATTCAATAAATTTCCTCCAACAGTTCACTATCATATCATGAGTAGTTAACCAATCCATACCAAGGATTACATCAAATTCATCAAACCATAATAACATAAGATTAGCCGAAAAATAATGACCCCTAATCATCAAAGGACAACTTCTACATACTTTGTCAACTAGCATACATTTGCTTAGGGGATTTGATACTTTTATCAACAAGCATGACCCCTAATCATGCTAGACACTATTTTCATACAAATATATGAGTGGATAGATCCTGGATCAATCAAAGCAATAACATGAGTATCATAAAGAGAGAATGTACTCGTAATCACATCAGGGGATGATGCCTTTTCACGAGCATGAATGGTGTAAGTCCTCGCAGGAGCTCTACCTTCGGGTTTCGCAATTGTTTCTCTATGTACACCATTACTACTTACTTCAGTCCTAAATTACTTTAGGGTCTACCTTTAGAAGAAGCATTACCCGATCTCGCACTCTGATCTCTATGTTTTTTAACCATCTCAAGACAATCTCTAATAAAGTGGCCTTGAGAACCACATTTAAAACAAGCTCCGTCATTTGCTCGACACTCACCGAGATGACGTCTCCCGCACTGTAGACATTCTAGCCTACTTGGCCGAGCATTGCCAACACTAGCAATTGATGTGGTCTGAGCTTTAGAAACTGACTAGGCCCTAATTCGGGCCGTTACATAATTGCTTTCAAGAATGTTAAATTTTACTACACAGAAGAACTTCTGAAATGCTCCTCTCAAACTCTTGTGTTGCTCTCTCAAATGGGAAGTGAAAGGATGAAGAATAGGAGAAGAGATGATAAATGAGGGATGGATGAAATGAAATGAATAACTAGCCCCTATTTATAATTGTAGAGGCAGACTATTTTTAGCAAATTAGAGCCTTGAAAATCTCTTTTCATGTGGCTAGCCCTTGCTTTTAAGGAAAGTGAGTGGATAATTTTAAAATTTTCACTTGATTCTTGCTTAATTCATGTGAGAGAAAGCTTGAAAAGAGGAAGAGAATTGGACAATGTAACACCCTTAACCCGATCCATCGCTGGAACAGGGTTTAGAGCATTATCGAAACTTTCAGAACATTTTCAGATCATTCATGTAAAATTTCTATTCATATTCCAAAATAATTCATAACGTCCCTTAGTAGGGCCCACCATGCCCAAAATATACATTAGAATCAATTCGGGACCAAATCGGACTCTCGGGGAATTTTTTGCAAAATCCTAAAAATTTTTTCTCACTATTAGGAGACACACGCTCGTGTGGTATGGGACACGCCTGTGTGTTCAGGCCATGTGGGTTCACAGGCCCATGTCCCAAACCCGTGTAACTCTCTAACTTGCAACTCATGAACAAATCAATGTCACACAGCCAAGTCACATGCCCGTGTGCTAGGCCGTGTGATTAATTCAAATTTTCAAAAAATAGGTGCAGGGTTCACACTGCCAAGGGACACGCCCATGTTCTAGGCCGTGTGCCTCACACGGTTGAGACACACGCCCATATCTTTGACCATGGCTGAATTCAAAGCATTCTGTTTTACAAATTTTAGGTGCAGGGAACACACGGCCTGACTACACGCCCATGTACCTGGCCATGTGTCACACACGGTCTAGACACATGTCTGGACAAAATAAAGCCATTACTGGCTTCATTTCTCATCCAAAATTTCACCCAAGTCCTGCACTTAAAACACACAACCCATACCAACCAATTCAAGCATTCAAATTAAGCAAATTCCATCATTCATCATGGTATAATATTGTATGCATGTGAGTTCATAGCTTACCTTGATTTTACTTAAGCCTTAACCACATTTGATCACATGCACTTAGCACATCACATATGAATATATCATATTAACCAACTTGACATATAATTAGCTACCAAAACAACTATGTCTAGCCATTCCAATGGTCAGCTTACAATCATCATTATCAAATCACTAATGGCCAAGTTGTCTTATACATTCCATTATACCAAAAAGATTCAACTATATATACCCAAAATAAACTAGTTGATAGTGTGACGATGCTCCAACGTTCTTCCAATCTTCGGGAGCTTCTGAGTACTATAAAACAGTGGAAACAAAATGGAGTAAGCATTTCATGCTTAGTAAGCTCGTATAACGAAAAACTAAACTTACCAATCCCGTTTATTTAATCTAAGCATACAATAACATATTATCCATCCATTAGCCAAAATTTCCTAAACATTTGCAATCAATCAAACATGTTAGTCATCAAGATCTCCATATTAATCAAGCAAACCTAGATGAGCTCATCATGCAATACTCTTTCAAATCATTATCACTTCATCTCGAGGCGTTCGATTTAATAATCCATTAATTTCTTATTAAGGGTACCCGTTAGGGTACTTAATCAAGGTAACACTCTCGAGCCACATATCGTATAATAGGATTACCAGCCCAGGCTAAATCTTTTATATACCGTATGCTCAGAAAAGCTCAACTAGGGTTACCAATCCAGGTTAAACCTTAATCGTTATGTATACTTAAGAGGTTTTATATTAGGATTACCCGTCCGGGCTAAATCCTTTCTATAATTAGGTTAATAAGATTACTCGTCCAAGCTAAATCCCATCTACAACAAATGCAAAACCTCAATCATTTTGGGAAAGCACATGTATTCATCGGAATTCAATACTCAATCAGGACTTAACCCCTTTTTACCATTTCCAAGCATCTATTAAGATTTCTCATATAACATTCAATAGTGTACATCAATGTAATTCACATTCAATACAAAAAACATTCAATTTAACATATTTACATGTTCGATTAATTTACATGAACTTACCTCGACACTTGTTCGTGTATTAAATCTACTAATCCGAAACCTTCTCTTTTCCTCAATCTAACCTTGAATTTGGGTTGCCTAGATCCAATCAAGCCTTGAAAGTTTCTTTTCTCTCTCCTAGGGTTTCCATGTATTTTAGGTTGAAGATGATGAAAATAAGATGATATTTCTTTTATCATCTTTTTAATTAATTAATTTTTCCTATTTCCAATTTAGTCCTTGCCATTTTTCTAAATTTCCATGGATGAGTCACCTTAAAATATCTACATACTTTCTTAATGGTTTAATTACCTTATAAGGACCTCTAGTTTTGAATTTCATAGCTATTTAATCACTCTAGTTACTAGAGTCCCACTTTCGCATTTTATGCCATTTGGTCATTCTCGTAATTAAACACAAAATCAGTAAAATTTTCTTACCATAATTTTCACATGACACTCCTAGCATAATATGAACCATGTAATAAAATAAATATAATTTAAATTTTTGGATCAGATTTGTGGTCCCGAAACCACTATTCTGATATCATTGAAATTTGGGTTGTTACAGATGATCATATGTAGGAATTTTGCGGCTAGTTTTCAATGTTTTACCAAGTCTTGGGTGGCTAATTTGGGCACCTCTATGGACGGTTGGGCCTTCTCCTCCTTAGTGGACGATTTGGGCTCATATCTCATTAGCAGGTTACCCATTTTTGCTGACCCAATTCTTGAGCTGGGTTAGAATTTCCAAAGTCCAATAAGACTTTGATTGGGTGTCCAAAACTAGTAGGATATCATTGGTAGTGCAGTTTGTGAGTGGGTACAAGGAATTTTTGCAAGAAAATCCATTGATTTAGATTTAAATAATACTCTAATTTTTTTAATTTTGAAAAAAAATTGTCTTGAGAGCTTCAACCAATTTTGACCCATTAGTCTTTGCTCTATCTTGTAAAAGCTGGTGATGAAAGTGATTGCCAAGCAATTTAAGTTGGTTTTACCCAACTTTATTTCTCAAGAATAAGTCAGATTCATTGCTGGATGCAACATCTCTAACAATATTATTATAGCGCCGGAAGTCATTTACACTATGCGAAGAAAACAAAATGGCCTATGACAAAATGAGTTGGGATTTAATTGGTGCCTTTTTACAAGCTCCTCGGATACTAAATTTCCTTCGAAAAGTGATCATGTCAAGCATATCTTCTTCTACTATACAAATTCTTTGGAATGGAGTTCTTGCACAAAGTTCAAGCCAGTAAGGGAGATCTGATAAGGATGTCCGCTTTCACCATATATGTTTGTTCTATGCATGGACTGGCTAAGCCATCTTATTCGACCAGAAATTGAAGTTGGTAGTAGAGGCCAATACACCTCTCAAGAACAAGTCTCGCTCTTTCCCATCTATTTCTTGCTAACGAGTTGGTTATTTTTGGTAAAGCAGAACCTAATCAAGTTTGTTTATTGGAGAGAGTTCTAAATCATTTTTGTAAGTTTTCTAGACACAGAATCAATGCAAGGAAAAGCAATATTTATTTTTCCAAGAGAATTGGAAAGGATGTGAGCAATCAAATTAGTTCAATACTTCATTTTCAGGAAGTTTCGAACCTTGGCATTTATCTAGGGGTACCTCTTCTTCATGATAGGGTTACTAATAGTACCCTAGGCTTTTTCGTTGAAAAGGTGGGGTGAAAGCTGCAAAATTGGGACGCACAAAAGTTATCCATAGCTGGTAAAATAACTTTGGCGCAGTCTGTCTTGCTTTTCATTTTGAATTACTCCATGCAATCTATGTTGATTCTGAAAGGAATCTGTGGAGAAATTGAGCGCTCAGCAAGGCATTTTATTTGGGGGTGTTCTAGTGGTCATCAAAAAATGTCCTTGGTAAGGTGGAGTTCCATCTATCAGCGTCAGTCTCAAGGTGGTCTTGGTTTCTAACACTTGCAGGATCAAAATATGTCTTTTTTTATGAAAATTGAGTTTAACTTAGTCTTTAGTGACAACGCATTATGGGTTCGTGTCATTCACTCAAAATTTGGCTAGAAAAAGAAACTACTAGATTTTATTTCTAGGAGTCAATGCTTACACTTATGGCAATCCCTCTCTAAGGTATGGACTCTTTTCCAAGAGAATTTAGCTAGGTCCATTGGAGATGGTGCAACTATTCACTGCTAGAAAGACTCTTGGATTCCAGGTATTGGTCATTTAAACATGTATATTCCTTTCTATGCTAATCTTAACATGGGTTACACTCTAAAGGATTTGGTCACGTCTAATGGCATATGGAATTTGGATCTATTTCGTATATGGTTGCCTGATGAAGTGTTTAATCACATTGTTAGTATCCTTCCTCCTAATCTTGATTTAGGTTCGTATAAAGTATTTTGGCCTCATTCAGCCTCAGGCTCCTATTCGTAGTGCTTACTGGTCTTTAAAAGAAGGAACCTAGAACCCCAGAGAGGAATTTTAGAAGCATACATAGAAGTATCAGGGACTATAAAGAGTAATAGTTTTCTTTGGTTAGCGTTTCAGCAGAGGCTCTTTACGAATTCAGAGCATACATGGCGAGGGATTGGATACATTAGTTCTTGTCTTATATGTGGACATGGATTTAAGGACATTATTCATGTACTTCAGGATTGTCTGGCATTTAAGAAAGTGTGGCTACATGTGATCCCAATAGAGCAACATTACATGTTCTTTTATTATAATTTTCAAGTTTGATTATCTTCTAACTTGTGTTACCATTTGAGATTGCAGGATCATAATGTCACTTGGTCATGCCTTTTTGGATTAGTGGCATATCTGGAAGAATAGAAATCTCTTCATATTTCAAAATGTCACATGATCAGTAATCGAAGTTGTTAAAGTTTCCATTAGTTGGGCTTGATAGTTTGAACTCCATCAAAGTGATTACAAAGTCAACACTCTGAACCCAAAACTTAATGCCTAAGACAATAGTTCGTGGGTTCATTTATACACGGATGGCACAGTTACAAGAGATATGGGAAATGTTTCTACTAGCGGTATATTGCGAGATCAACTTGGAAATTGGATCATGGGATTTAATTGATACTTGAGAAAATGTTCACCTTTTGAGGATGAAGTATGAGGTATTTTGGATGGGCTCCTTGTATGATTAATAAGAGATATAGACGGGCAACGATTCAAACTGGTAATCTTGATGTGATCCAGACCTTAATTGATATTGGGTTATCAGATTCAAGTATTACTCTGATCAGAAGGCTTTGTCGAATCATAAGAACTGAAGGGCAAAGACAAATTAGATATGTGCCTAAAGAACATAATATTGTTGTAGGCCAGCTAGGCAAACTTAGCCTAATGTGTAAGTTGAGCTTACAAGTCTTTGATGTGGCCTCAATTGTGATCCTTGAAGTCTTACAATAAGATAAAGCGAGTGGTGCTTTTAGACAATTGAGTTGATGTAATTTGTAATTTCTTTTTCCCAAAAAAATTAATTTTAACATTTCGGAAGAGTTTTTTTTTTTAAATCTTGTTGGATACCATTATAAAATACAATTAATATCATCATTATGAAAGCATCAAAAAGTGCAATTACATTATCATCCTGTCTTCCGTTTCATTTTCATTGGGCCTTTCTTCTTTCCATACCCATCCAAGATCATCCAAAAGATCTATTTTTTCTATACGAGTTATAAACAAATGAATGTTGGAATGGTTTTTAACGCCCCAAAATCTTAAATTCTTAATTTGTTATATTATGTTGTAAATAAGTATCTATTGTAGTGGTTTAGGGCCTTGAGTGTGTGTTTGAGGTCTTGAGTTCGAATCCCTGCGTTGGTAGTGTTGTTGGTATGTGTTGTCCAAGTTAGTGGTGTTGGAATTTGATTAAAACTCTTAAAAGTGATGGTGGGTTATTAGGAAGTTAGTGGTTAGGATTTTGTTTTATTTTGGAAATAATAATATTTTCTTTTTCTCCTAAAATCCTTATTCCACGTTTGAAGTTTCTGTCAAGTGGGGTTTTTCAATTTGTTTCTTTCTTTGTTCCCTTTTTGCCTTTTTCTTCCCAAATTGGTTTTTTCTTCTTTTTTCTATCTTTCGTCAAAATTGTTTTGTGTGGGGATTATATTTCTTTCTTTATTCAATTCTTGGTGCGGGTGTGGTGTTTATCCTTTGTTCGATATCCTTTTGGGTATTTCTGATTCAGCTGGGTAAGTGTATTATTCTTGCTTTCGCTAGTATGGTATTTTTGTTTTTGTTTAGATACTGAGTTTAAATTGTAACGGGTTGATTTCTTTTTTGGGTGTTTGGTTAATTGGCATTATGTGTTTCTATGAGAGGATCGAGCGATGTTTAGCATTCCTCCAGCGACCTAAGCATCGCTTAATTGCTATTCGTTTTATCGGTACGTGTTTGATTTTTTTGGGTCAAGTAAAGACGTTTATGATCAATTCTTGATTTAAGTTTCATGAATCATTGTTAATTTGGTGAGTTAATTGATGTTTTTAGGATCTGGAAGCTTCATGAGTGCATTCACATCAGAAACAATCAATGTGTGTAATGAGAAACCCAAAAAACAGTAAACAACGAAAGCCAAAAAACTGCACTGTCGATGTAACACCCCAAACCCAGCCCATACGTTATGGCCAAATCTGGTGTGCTACATCATCTAACTAATCCACATTACCTAGTTACTAAGTTTGGTAGTGAGTTTTGTAAAACGATATTTAGAGTTGAGGAGAAATTCCTGATTTATTTTGACGACCACACTAATCTCTACCAGTTCTTAACAGTTTTACTTCTTTATCATTATCTTGGTTAACCGATGGTATTGTAAGTTGGTCTTGAAAACATTGGTTTAAGTTTGGAAAAATGTGCGTGGTTGTAGTTAAAGTAAATCATGCATAAGTGGAAAGAAATAAAACCCCAAATATGAATAGTTAAAACGGCCTTATTACAAACCCAAAATGAAAATAAAACGAGTAAGTAAAAATAGCGAAATAACTTAAGTAAGTTTAACACGAAAACTCAGTCTCTGTGGCCACCCTAAATCCCTCCCAGCTCCAAGTCCACGAACTAGGGCTCACCTGTAAGGATGGAAAGAAAAGGGTGAGTTTGGAAAACTCAGTGTGTGCAGAAGCCCATCCAAAGCCCAAGTCAGCTCAAGTACACTAGGCCTAAGCCCTATCCAGTCTCAGTCTGTAACTGGGCCGAAGCCCTATTCAGATAACAGTAGTCTGGGCTGAAGCCCTATTCAGATAGCAGTATGGCCCATAGGCCCAGAACAGAATAGTGCAGATAACAGTATGTATGCAAGCCCATATCATGTGGGGAGACTACTCAACCCACCCAACCGCTACACACCACCTGTACCAGCCAACACACAATGTGGGGAATAACTCAACCCACCCAGCCCACACACCACAGTTGCAGCATGGCTGCTCAGATAAATAGTATAACGAGGCAAAGCCCCTTTACAGTATAACGAGGCATAGCCCCTTTCAGTAAACGTGGCAGTGCCACTCACACTTCCTTCATCAATATCCCAACCCATGCAACAGATATATAACATGGCATACAATAACAGTATCAGTCAAGTCATGTATTTCAGACATATCTAGCCCTAGGGGTATAGCGGTCATTTACACCTAGGGGTAAAACAGTAATTTCTCACCCTAAAGGGTATTTTAGTAATTTACACTATTATTATGAGTTTTAAGCATGTTACAGTCACTAACAGTCATTATTTCCATCTCAATCACCGTTTTAACAGTTTTTGGCAGTTTCAGTTACTAGGCCCTAAAACCCTTAATGGACCCTATAGTGTCAATTAGCCAATAAAGCCCATTTAATCCATGTTTCATAATCAGTTACTCGTTTTAGCAGTTTTAGTCTTATAGTCCATCAAAGTACCCTTAAAGCCTATTTTTAACCAAATGGGCCCAAAAGCCCATTGGGCCCACATTCGGACCACCGGGGCCCCAACTCACCAAGGTGCTCGAAATTACGCAGTCGACTCATCTACAAGTATCGTTTCCAGATCCATCTTACTCCTATCAACTTGAGAGCATTCGCACGCTCACAAGCCCATGAAATGCCAGAACTTCGGTATTTCGGCTTTTTGGCTTTTGCCGATTTGAACCAAGAATGGGTGTTCGATACACACACCTGTTTGCGATTCCACCGACGAAATGCTCTATGCGATAACTCCTACAATCCACCATTTGATTGATTAAACAAAGAATCTATGAAAACTAATGCTAGAATCTCTTACCACAATTGGCCAACACCCTTAATAGCCATAAAGTTCTCACATTGATGACTTAGATGCAATAGATATAGATCTAGTTGTATCGATACCTTCAGTTCCTCGTCTGCTCACCTCTTTCGCTAACTAACACGTATAGAAACCACAATACAACCTGGGTTATCAACAGCCTATGTCTACAAAGCCCCTAAGGATATAGGGGTGTAACATTCCAAACCCGGCCTGGACGTTATGGCTAGATCTGGTGTGTCACATGGACCTACATCTAAGTTTATGACCTTTTTGCTTGTTGTGGCTTAAGTGAGATTTTCATTAAAACAGCAAGTTTGTGAAAAGTCATTTTGTTAAGCCTTTAGGTTATCCATATTTTGAACTTGTTGAGTTTTGAAAACATTCTTAAGATTTTGAAAACCCGCGCAGCCTATAACTAGCAGTTTTGATAAAATAGGAATTAAACCATCAAAGAAAATAAAACCAATAAAGAAATTTAAATAGCGACCTTATTACAATTAAAACCCAAAATAACATAATAAAATACTTAAAATGAAATGAAAACTGAATTTACAGATGCTGTGGCCACTCCGAATCTCTCACAGCTCCAAGCCCACAATGGTTGAGGGTTACCTGCGGAGATGAAATTAAGGGGTGAGTTTGATAACTCAATGTATAACATAATCTCAACCATAGGCCAAAACAAATCAAGTTTCAGATTCAGATTTAATTGGGCCTTGGCCCATTACAGAAATCAGGTTAAGCCCATAGGCCCATAACAGATACAGATTAGATATAATATGCAAACAGAAAACCCAACCCAGATCCATCCATAACACCCCCGTACTAGCCTTACACCATGTGGGGAAACTACTCGACCCACTCAACCGCTACACACCACAGAAATTTGCAGCGAGGCTGCCAGATATTGTGACTAGGTCACCAGATATAGATATTATGGCGAGGCCACCAGAACAGATATATGTGCCAAGGCCACCAGAACAGATATATATGTGGCGAGGCCACCAGATTGCAGCGAGGCTGCCAGAACGCTTCCTCCATCATAAAAGCTCGTACCCCATGCAACAGATGTAAACATACTATAGCAAGCAACATACAGCATCTCATGCATCAGATAAATTCATCTTAAGTGATAACTCATGCAGATACATAATATTATACATTTCGTACAGAATTGGCCCTAAGGGTATAATGGTCTTTTTTACATCTAGGGGTATTTTGGTAATTTTCCCATATTTAAGGGTATTTTAGTCCTTTTTCCATATTTTCAGAGATTTTATACATGTTCAATTAATTATTAGTCCATAGATATCCCCAGAAGTCCATTTAAGCTTAATTTCCAGTTTCGTCCTTTTTAGCCTAAAACCCCTAATGGGCCCTACTATGTCCACTAATGTCTTAAGCCCGCTAAGTCCAATCTTTAGGTTCAGTTTACTCATTTAACCATATTATTATTAACCACGTCGCCAGAAAACCTTTAACAGCCATTTTACCGATTTGGGCTCAGAAGCCCATTGGGCCCACCTTTGGCCCATCGAAGCCTATCTTACCGAAATGCTCGAAATTGCACCTTCTGCAATTTCGCCATCGTCGATTCCTAGTTTGACCACAATAGAGTATTCGGCTACTCCTAGTTACTTCCAAGATTGATTTTTCGGCCACTTTAGGTCAATTTTGGATTAGTTTCCGGTCATTACGGCCTTTGCCGTCCTAGTCTATGATGGAGATACGTTACACACCTGTTAACAGATGAAGTGACGACGAGATCCACGTACGAAAGCCTACAGTTAATCACTAGAGTGTCAGTCTTAAAATCGACAATCATTAAACCATAAGTCCTTTACCAAATCGGCCAACATGGCCAAAGTCCCTAAAGCCTTTACCTTTCTGTCGATTATGGACTAGATCTAAGTGCTCCACTGCGTTAGTCCTCAAAACTCCTCGTTTGATCACCTTTCCTTGTTATCCAATGCACACAAGAACCAAACCATAGCATTAGATCAACAAAAGCCATGTCGACAACTCCCCTAAAAGTCCAGGGATTTTGGCTTCTCTTTAATAAACCAATAAACGAAGGTATTCAAGGTTTCGAACACTTACCAAAACACAGCGCGCGAACAGCCCTGCTTACTTGCTTCTACTCAACGGAATCTATACTCAATCTATAGTAGCTCTAACCCTAACGACAATCAGAGTGGCTTGAAGAGTTCAGCTTTTGAATGTTTAAAAGGAGGTGTTTTCGGCTTCCAAATATGCGATATGATACCCTTGCCGTTTCAATCACTAGAATGGGGAAGATGACTTGACGATAAGAGAGGTGACAGATAAGGAGTCGACTTACCGAAGAGTTAAGGAAAGAAGGAGAATTTGATTTCAGCAATACAAGGGTGTCTCGACTCTTAATACCGTCGACAAAAGCTTGAAGAAAAAGAGAAGGAGGAAGGTGGCTTCGGTCTTGAAGAGAAATGGGAGGGAATGGAATCGGTATGGGGTGTAAGAGCAAAGAAGAAGAACGAGAGAAGGAGAGAAACTAGGGAGTGATTTCGGCAACTAAAGAATTTGGCAATAAGGCTTAAGGTAAGGGTAGGTTGCGGCTATTAGGAGGAAAAAGAAGGTTGAATAACAAAAAGGAAAATAAAGAAGACCCTAGTGCTATACACAATCGGCTCAAGAACCTCTAAAAGACCCCAAATGAAATCGACACAAAAAGAGACCCTAATACCGATTGTGCCTTACCTATGTTGCTTGCCGAATTTGCACCTTAGAGAGTCCCTTGGCCGGCCACTTCATTCAAATTTGAAATATCCTTGATTTGCTCCTCAACCTCCTCCTTGATTAACTCATATGACCAATTCAAACTCCTCCAACCAGAGTTTAACTTGAAGTCTACCACTTACGTCTTCTATTCATAAAAAATAAGACACCTTAATACCTACCTGAGACTTGAACCCTTGACCTCTACACTCTTTTAGGCGCCACTTTTGTAGCTCCTAAGTGGCGTCATATTGCCACTCCACCACTGGCTAGCTTATGTCTCATTTCACACACATTTACTTATAACACCCACTTTCCAAGGCCCTCTATCTCCTAAGTCAAAAATACAAAATTTTACCGGGTTTTTAACCAACACCTGGGCCTTCCATAGGCCCATTAACACTCCCCAAACATGCATTACACATCCACATACCAGAGTTTAAACATTTTATCAGATAACGACAATCTAAGAGAAACCCAAAAATTAGGGCGTTACAACTCTACCCTCCTTAAAGAAATTTCGTCCTCGAAATTTACCTGATCCAAACAAATGGGGGTATTGCTGACGTATTGCCTCCTCTGGTTCCCAAGTAGCTTCGTCTCTGCCATGATTACGCCAAAGTACCTTTACTAATGGAACCGACTTTCTCCTTAAAACCTTCACGTCTCGATCCAGAATCTGCACAGGCTCCTCCTCGAAAGTCAAATCAGGCTGTACTTCCACTTCTGCAACTGGTAGGATATGAGTTGGGTTAGAACAATATCATCTTAACATGGATACGTGAAACACATCATGAATCCTGTTTAGCTCTGGAGGTAATTCCAACTGATACGCTACCGGACCTACTCGCTTAAGAACTTGATAAGGCCCAATAAACCGCGGACTTAGCTTGCCTTTCCTACCAAATCTTAGTATCTTCTTCCAAGGCGAAACCTTTAGAAAAACCATGTCACCCACTGAATACTCAATCTCCCTATGCCTTAAATCTGCATAAGACTTCTGCCGATCAGACGCCTCTTTTAACCGATCTCTTATCACTTTGACCTTCTCTTCAGTCTCTCCTACCAGCTCAGGTCCAAGAACTTGCCGCTCGCCCAGCTCCGTCCAACAACTAGGTGAACGACACTTACGCCCATACAGTGCCTCATAAGGTACGAATGCTAGCCTGATAACTGATATTATACGCAAATTCTACCAAAGGTAAATAATCCTCCCAACTGCTTCGAAAGTCTATAACACATCCCCTCAACATATCTTCCAGAATCTGAATAACCCTTTCTGACTGACCATCAGTCTGAGGATGAAAAGCCGTGCTAAAGTTCAGTCGCGTTCCCAACGCCTCATGCAACTTTTGCCAGAACCGAGATGTGAATCTAGGATCTCGATCAGAAATAATAGACGTTGGCACCCCATGCAGTCGCACAATCTCCGCAACATATAATTTGGCTAACTTCTGAAGTAGATAATCAGTACGTATAAGGATGAAATGAGCAGTTTTAGTCAACCGATCTACAATCACCCAAATCGAGTCCTTCTTTGACGGCGTCAAGGGCAACCCACTTACAGAATCCATGGCCACCATCTCCCACTTCCAAAGTGGTACTTTCACTGGTTGCAGAAGTCCAGAAGGTAACTGATGTTCAGCTTTCACCTGCTGACAAGTCAGACATTTCCCCACAAATTCTGTTACCTCTCGCTTCAGCCCAGGCCACCAATATAGTTCCTTTAAGTCATGGTACATCTTATTACCTCTAGGATGCATAGCACACAGTCCTCTATGGGCCTCAGTTAAAATTGCTTGCCTAAAATCAAGGTCCTTAGGAATACAGACTCTACCGCGGAAACATAGAACTCCTTCATTGTTAAATCCAAACTCAGAAGTATTCACATCCTTAATCTGCTGAAATCGAGAGACCAGAGACTCATCCCTCGACTGCTTTTCCCTAATCTCATCCACCCAGGTTGGCCTTACCTGCAGTTCTGCTAACAGACTACCGTCATCATACAGACTCAAACGAGTAAACATCGCTCTTAGATCAGATACAGTTCTACGACTTAGGGCATCAGCCACCACATTAGCTTTGCCTGGATGATACTCAATTGCACAGTCATAATCCTTAAGCAACTTTATCCATCTCCGTTGCCTAAGATTCAACTCTTTCTGAGTCAGCAAGTACTTAAGACTCTTATGATCTGTGTATATAATACACCTTTCTCCATACAGGTAATGTCTCCAAATCTTAAGGGCAAAGATTACTGCTGCCAACTCCAGATCATGGGTAGAACAGTTTACTTCGTGAGGTTTAAGCTGTCGCGATGCATAAGCAACCATTTTACCCTCTTGCATCAACACACAGCCCAACCCAACATGTGATGCGTCACTGTACACGATAAAATCTTTTCCAAACTCTGGCTGTATCACTACAGGTGCCTCAGTCAGAACCTTCTTTAGCTTCTCAAAAGCTTTCTCCTGCTGCTCGGTCCAAATAAATGGTACTCCTTTCCTTATGAGTTTTGTCAACGGTGCTGCCATCACAGAAAATCCTTCTACAAACCTTCTATAGTACCCAGCTAAACCCAGAAAACTTTGAATTTTCGCCACTGATCTCGGTGGTTTCCATTCCAGAATTGCTTCAATCTTTCGAAGGTCCACCTTAATCCCCTCAGCAGAAACAACATGCCCCAAGAAAGTTACCTCCCTCAACCAAAACTCACACTTACTGAATTTCGCATAAAGCTCTTTTTCCCTTAACACTTGCAGCACAATACGGAGATGTTCGTCATGCTTCTCCTCAGATTTAGAATAAACCAGAATATCGTCAATAAAGACAACCACGAATCGATCCAAGTATGGCTGGAATACTCGATTCATCAGATCCATAAATGCTGCAGGTGCATTGGTCAGCCCAAATGGCATAACCAAGAATTCATAGTGACCATAACGGGTTCTGAATGCTGTCTTGTGAATATCCACCTCTTTCACCCTTAACTGATGGTACCCAGATCGAAGGTCAATCTTAGAGAATACTGAAGCTCCTCTAAGCTGGTCGAACAGGTCATCGATTCTTGGCAACGGGTACTTATTCTTAATCGTCAATTTGTTCAACTGCCGATAATCGATGCACATTCGCATTGACCCATCTTTCTTCTTACCGAACAACACTGGTGCTCCCCACGGAGACACACTTGGCCTAATAAAGCCTCTATCCAACAGTTTTTGAATTTGAGCTTTCAACTCCACCAACTCCTTCGGTGCCATCCTATAGGGTGCAATGGACACCGGTGCCGTACCAGGCAACAAGTCGATCCCAAACTCAACCTCTCGATTCGGAGGTAAACTTGGAAGCTCTTCTAGAAAAACATCTTGAAAATCCTTAACGGTTCTAACTCTGTCCACAGTCAGTTCCTCAGTTTCTGCTTGACTTATGAATGCCAAATAAGCCTCGCATCCTTTTTGGATCCACTTCTCGGCTCTCAAAGCTGACACCACATTAGACAAATAATCTCTACGCTCACCTATCACCATAACCTCCTCATCCTCTATGGTCTTTAACCTCATTCGCTTTGCAGCACAATCCAGAGTAGCCCTATGCTTAACAAGCCAATCCATTCCCAAAATAAGATCAAATTCTCCGAAAGGTAGCTCCATTAAGTCTCCAGAAAAGGTTTTTCCTTAAGTTTCTATAGGCACGTCTCTATACAGTCTGTCTACCCTAACTGAATGGCCCAAAGGACTTAGTACAGATACCCCACTCACTGTCTCCTCAAAGCGCACACCCAGTGACCCAGATATAGCACATGCAACATAAGAATGGGTAGATCCAACATCTATCAACGCAGTGTATGGCATACTAGAAATCACAAACGTACCGGTTATGACGTCAGGAGCATCACCCTCCTCTCGGCGATGAGCTGTATACACCAACGCTGGCTGACGAGCTTCAACAAAACCAGCACCCCTGCCAGGTGCTCCTCGTCCTCGGCCATTACCATTTCCACCTCTGCCTTGTCCACGACCTCTCGGAGCTGGTGGTCTACCCCTTACTGGTTGAGCAACCCTCTGATCCATAACTTGAGCCTGATCAGGTTCTTGGGGACAATCTTTAACCCTGTGCTCCATAGATCCACATCGAAAGCAAGCTCCAGAACGTTTCTGACACTCGCCCATATGTATCTTACCGCAACTCCTACAACCCTGCGGTCTAACAGCATTTATTAGCACTATTCGCACTGGTTCTGCCACTCTTGCTCTCTTAACATTCCTTTTGGCCCCACCTGATGGTCCAGAATCCCTCTGGAAGCGGTTCCTATCCTTTTCGCGATTCTATTTTTCTGTCCGCTTTACCTCTTCAGCTATCTTAGCTTTCTCAACCAAAGCAGCAAAGTTACGCTCCCTCTGCGGAGCAATCAGCACCCTCAGTTCATTCCTCAGACCATCCTCGAAGCGCACGCTACGCTCATATTCAGTAGCAACTATCCCAGAAGCATATCGGCTCAGCCTTAGAAATTCAGCCTCGTACTCAGATACAGTCCTACCTCCCTGAACCAAATTCAAGAATTCTTTCCGGCGGGCGTCCACATAGCTAGCCCCAACATATTTCCCTTTAAAGGCTGTCTTGAACAGCTCCCAAGTTACCTCACCAGCTGAAGTTCCATCTCTCACTGTGAGCCACCACTGATAGGCTTCATCTAAGCAACGATACAGCTCCCTTTAGCTTCTGCTCCGCAGAGCAGTCCAGATCGTCCATGATTCGCTCTGTGGCCTCCAACCAATACTCGGTCACATTTGGGGCTACACCAGACACGCCCCTAAAGAACTCTGCTCCATTAGCCCGGAGTCATTCAGAGATAGATCCCCGGAATCCATTACCGGTACTTGCTCCAGCAACCCTTTCCAGAACTCGTAGCATTGCTTGCGATAGGGCGTCATCCCCTACACCTCGATCATGAGACTCCATCTCCGTTACCGGTGGTATCGGTACATCAGCTGCTAGCACATGACCCAAAGATGAAGATTCAGCTCGTGCACTACCTCGGCCACGTCCACGGCCCTTACCTCGAGCTGCTCGCGTACTCATTTCGTATTATCTGTTTTAGAAATTTTATGAGTCAGATTAATATTCCAGTGTTTATTACAGATGTCTTATGAATAAGTAGAATTTCAGAGTTTGTTTTCTTTCGCGGACGCCTAGCTACAATCTCAGTCTACTTATCAAAGTTTCTATAGTTTCAGTAATATCCTAACTAAAGTATCATAATAGAGTCTTAGTCAGGCATATAATTAAAATTTCAGAATTAATCAGAGAAGTTCAGAAAACTTACAGGCTTGGGCTGGAGATTCGGTGTGCCACTCTTTAGAAAAAATTACATAGGAAAACTTAATTTATTCTTTGAAAATAAATTATTTATGTATGAAAGGAGTTTATCAAAACCAGTTCCAACTAATTTTGAAAACAATTGTTAAAAACATGATCTTTCGAAAATCGTTGTTCTTATTATTTGAAAACTTCCATTTTTAGACCCGATCCACAGCCGAGTTGTTGCAACCTGGTTCTGATGCCACTAAATGTAACACCCCAAACCCGACCTGGACGTTATGGCTAGATCTGGTGTGTCATATGGACCTACATCTAAGTTTATGACCTTTTTGCTTGTTGTGGCTTAAGTGAGATTTTCATTAAAACAGCAAGTTTGTGAAAAGTCAGTTTGTTAAGCCTTTAGGTTATCCATATTTTGAACTTGTTGAGTTTTGAAAACGTTCTTAAGATTTTGAAAACCCGCGCAGCCTATAACTAGCAGTTTCGATAAAATAGGAATTAAACCATCAAAGAAAATAAAACCAATAAAGAAATTTAAATAGCAACCTTATTACAATTAAAACCCAAAATAACATAATAAAATACTTAAAATGAAATGAAAACCGAATTTACAGATGCTGTGGCCACTCCAAATCTCTCACAGCTTCAAGCCCACTATGGTTGAGGGTTACCTGCGGAGATGAAATTAAGGGGTGAGTTTGATAACTCAGTCTATAACATAATCTCAACCATAGGCCAAAACAGATCAAGTTTCAGATTCAGATTTAATTGGGCCTTGGCCCATTACAGAAATCAGGTTAAGCCCATAGGCCCATAACATATACATATCAGATATAATATGCAAACAGAAAACCCAACCCAGATCCATCCATAATACCCCCGTACCAGCCTTACACCATGTGGGGAAACTACTCGACCCACCCAACCGCTACACACCACAGAAATTTGCAGCGAGGCTGCCAGATATTGTGACTAGGTCACCAGATACAGATATTGTAGCGAGGCCACTAGAATAGATATATGTGGCAAGGCCACCAGAACAGATATATATGTGGCGAGGCCACCAGATTACAGCGAGGCTGCCAGAACGCTTCCTCCATCATAAAAGCCCGTACCCCATGCAACAGATGTAAACATACTATAGCATGTAACATACAGCATCTCATGCATCAGATAAATTCATATTAAGTGATAACTCATGCAGATATATAATATTATACATTTCGTACAGAATTGGCCCTAAGGGTATAATGGTCTTTTTTACATCTAGGGGTATTTTGGTAATTTTCCCATATTTAAGGGTATTTTAGTCCTTTTCCATATTTTCAGAGATTTTATGCATGTGCAATTAATTATTAGTCCATAGATATCCCCAGAAGTCCATTTAAGCTTAATTTCCAATTTCGCCCTTTTTAGCCTAAAACCCCTAATGGGCCTTACTGTGTCCACTAAAGTCTTAAGCCCGCTAAGTCCAATCTTTAGGTTCAGTTTACTCATTTAACCATATTATTATTAACCACGTCGCCAGAAAACCTTTAACAGCCATTTTGCCGATTTGGGCTCAGAAGCCCATTGGGCCCACCTTTGGCCCATCGAAGCCCATCTTACCGAAATGCTCGAAATTGCACCTTCTGCAATTTCGCCACCGTCGATTCCTAGTTTGACCACAATAGAGTATTCGGCTACTCCTAGTTACTTCCAAGATTGATTTTTCGGCCACTTTAGGTCAGTTTTGGATTAGTTTCCGGTCATTACGGCCTTTGCCGTCCTAGTCTATGATGGAGATACGTTACACACCTGTTAACAGATGAAGTGACGACGAGATCCATGTACGAAAGCCTACAGTTAATCACTAGAGTGTCAGTCTTAAAATCGACAATCATTAAACCATAAGTCCTTTACCAAAATTGGCCAACATGGCCTAAGTCCCTAAAGCCTTTACCTTTTTGTCGATTATGGACTAGATCTAAGTGCTCCACTGCGTTAGTCCTCAAAACTCCTCGTTTGATCACCTTTCCTTGTTATCCAATGCACACAAGAACCAAACCATAGCATTAGATCAATAAAAGCCATGTCGACAACTCCCCTAAGAGTCCAGGGATTTTGGCTTCTCTTTAATAAACCAATAAACGAAGGTATTCAAGGTTTCAAACACTTACCAAAACACAGCGCGCGAACAGCCCTGCTTACTTGCTTCTACTCAACGGAATCTATACTCAATCTATAGTAGCTCTAACCCTAACGACAATCAGAGTGGCTTGAAGAGTTCGGCTTTTGAATGTTTAAAAGGAGGTGTTTTCAGCTTTCAAATATGTGATATGATGCCCTTGCCGTTTCAATCACTAGAATGGGGAAGATGACTTGGTGATAAGAGAGGTGACAGATAAGGAGTCAACTTACCGAAGCAGTTAAGGAAAGAAGGAGAATTCGATTTCAGTAAAATAAGGGTGTCTCGGCTCTTAATGCTGTCGACAAAAGCTTGAAGAAAAAGAGAAGGAGGAAGATGGCTTCGGTCTTGAAGAGAAATGGGAGGGAATGGAATCGGTATGGGGTGTAAGAGCAAAGAAGAAGAACGAGAGAATGAGAGAAACTAGGGAGTGATTTCGGCAACTAAAGAATTCGGCAATAAGGCTTAGGGTAAGGGTAGGTTGCGGCTATTAGGAGGAAAAAGAAGGTTGAATAACAAAAAGGAAAATAAAGAAGACCCTAGTGCTATACACAATCGGCTCAAGAACCTCTAAAAGACCCCAAATAAAATCGGCACAAAAAGAGACCCTAATGCCGATTGTGCCTTACCTATGTTGCTTGCCGAATTTGCACCTTAGAGAGTCCCTTGGACGGCCACGTCATTCAAATTTGAAATATCCTTGATTTGCTCCTCAACCTCCTCCTTGATTAACTCATGTGACCAATTCAAACTCCTCCAACCAGAGTTTAACTTGAAGTCTACCATTTACCTCTTCTATTCATAAAAAATAAGACACCTTAATACCTACCTGAGAGTTGAACCCTTGACCTCCACACTCTTTTAGGCGCCACTTTTGTAGCTCCTAAGTGGCGTCATATTGCCACTCCACCACTGGCTAGCTTGTGTCTCATTTCACACACATTTACTTATAACACCCACTTTCCAAGGCCCCCTATCTCCTAAGTCAAAAATACAAAATTTTGCCGGGTTTTTAACCAACACCTGGGCCTTCCATAGGCCCATTAACACTCCTCAAACATGCATTACACACCCATATACCAGAGTTTAAACATTTTATCAGATAACGATAATATAAGAGAAACCTGAAAATTAGGGCATTACAAGGGGTTTCGGCTTTTTCTCAAGAAAATGAAAGTACACAATGTTTAAACCACTTACCAATGACCCTACTCGATGGATATTGCTTCTACGCCTTCACTAACTAGATCTGTAATAGATCTAGCCCCAACTGCTAGTAAAGTATGGCTCTAGGATATTCGACCCTTAGATCTATACCCAGATACTTTTGTCTACTTTAGCAAAGGGTTAGATAGGATAAATTGATCGAAGAAAGAGGTGAAGGAGTAGTGTTTTAGCTTGATGCAGGTTTGAAGAGTACGAATAGTTACTTATCGGTCAAGGGGTAAACAACAATGGCATTAATTCGGTCAAAGGGGTATTCGGCTATGATAGGGGTTTCGGTCAAGTGATTGTCGACAGAGGCTTGAAGAAGAAGAGAAGAAGAAGAAGAAGGGTTCAGTCTTTGAAGAGAAAGTGATGGTATGGGGTCGGTTTGAGGTGCAAGAGAAAAGAAGAAGAACGAGAGAAGAAGAAACTAGAGAAGTGGTCAAACAGAGAATTCGACAACAGGGGTTTTGGGGGTAAGCAGTTTCGGCTATTAGGTCAGAAAAGAAAGAAAAGAATGACATAAAGATTTATAAAAAGAAAACCTAAGGTGCTCCACTCAATTGGCACAAGAAAGCTCAAAAAGAACCCTAAAGAAATTGGCACAACTAGCACTCAAATTGCCGAAAGATTATACCTTGATTTGGGTGCTGATTTGCACTAAGCAGAGTCCCTTGGCTGGCCACTGCTTCTCCAATTTGAATTCCCTAAAAACTCTCATTGATTCACTCTCATGAACAGTTCAAATTCTTCAAACTGGAGTTTCACCTGGGTGCCAACACTTGACCACACATGCACATAAAAATAAAAGTATCTTAAGCTTACCTTGTGACTCGTACCATGGACCTCAACCACCTCCTAGGCGCCACTTTTTTAGGAGCTTAGTGGCGCCACCTTGCCACATTGCCAAGAGCTTCTTTGTGTCAGTTCTTACCAAGTTTTTCTTAAGAGCCCACTTAAGCCAACTCCCCTTTCCCTTAAAACTTACACTTGATATTTTTACCGGGTTTTAACCTAAGCTTGGGCCTCCTAAAGGCCCACTAACATACTTAAACACATATTTAACAATCACAACACTAAAAATTGCATTTTCACCAAAATCACACAAAAGCTAAAAAATCTCGAAAATCAGGGTGTTACAGTCGATGCCACACAGCCATATTCCAAGTCGTGTGGTAGGCCATGTATGACACATTACCATGTGTTGGACCATGTGAGACACATGGTCTGGGCTATTTGGGCTGTGTGGGCCACAAGAAATGGCCATTTAGGTCGTATGGGCTACACAAACGTGTGGATCCAAAATTTTAAAATTTTTCCTAGGGTTGTATCCATTGTAAGCCTTCTATAAGGTCGATATGTTATTAATTAAGCTATAAAAAATGAATTCTGACAATTGTTAGTGTAAAACTTTATTTAAATACGCATGTTTGAAATGAGATAAGATAAGTAAAGTTTGAAATATGTTATATATCATCTGAAAAATGTCATATATGTTCTATATCTATCATTATAATCACGTACATTGTTAACATATATGATATCTGTTAGTTTTGCATTTGCATCTAGGCTGGGATTTGTTATATAGAAGAAGTGTGGGCAATTTAATAACCTATCATATTTGGTGGCTCAGCCACATATATTTATGTAAATGGCAATAAATTGCATAATAAATTGGTAGCTTAGCTGCAAATATTCTGAGAAGTGTCAACACTAAGCAGTGTATAAGGTTTGATGGGTATATAATACCCTATATGGTGTGTTGGGATGGTTGGAGATGGTGTGTAGCGAATGAGGGTAGGATTGTATATCTGTGTTTGTTATATTTTGATAAGCTCTATTTCTTATATTTATATATATCTAATTGATTTTTAATACGATATGTTACACACTAAGTTTCAAAAACTCACTCTTTATTTGACTGTCACTATTAAGTAATCTTTAGACTTAAGTGAGTCGGGGCGACGAGAGCTCGGTTATAATACTCTGGTTCATTTGACTTATTTTAATTTGGGTTTTACATGTTTTGTAAATTTTGGATTGTTTGGATATTGGGTTATTTTGGTTTTTAGATTTTTATTTCCATTTTTCCACATGAAATCGGTTAAACTTTTTTTGTAACGACGTTGTTTTCCTGCAAAACAAAGGATTTTCAAACAACAACTGTGTTTTCAAAATTGTATGTTTCAAAAATTTCTATTGCAAACTTATATATTTTGGAAAGTGTAAACTAACAACGTTTTCAATAAATCAATTATGTAATATATGCTTTCAAATAAATTTGATTTTTTTTGTAATAGGAGCTTACGACGTATTTTCAAAATAAACAAATTCTGGGTTTTCGAAAGAAATTGTAGTAACATCTCTAGATCTGGTCATAACATCTAGACTGGATATGGGGTGTTACATTGTCATTATTATTTACTTCATTGTTAAGATCTTAGCTTCCTTAACCAAAATGTCACAAATTCTCTCCCTTTTTCTTCAATATTTTCTCATCAAAAGAATAATGATAATGAAACAGCAAAATTAGATACCTACTACAATTCCATAGTGTCAATCTTACCGGTAATAGGAAGAAGCAAAGGAAATTGGAAAGCAACAATCGATTAAATAGTCAAAGTAAAAGAGCTAAATTGGAAGCACGTGATGACAACAACAAATAAAGGAAACAAACAATATGGAAACGTAAAAACTAAAAATTTGGCCCAAAGAAAAGCCAGTTGAACCAGTTGGCAAGTTGCAGTTGTTCTAATTCATGAGTCAACTAGCTTTACACCTTACTTTGAATTAGTGTATCAGTTAGTTTGGTTTGGTTTCAACAGCCATAGTTAGGATGTTTGATAATTTATTGAAAAATGCAATTTATTGAATCAAATCAAAATTTCATAAATAAAATTGTACAAAATCAAAGATCATATATGGCATTACACATTGGATAAAAGTTCATGTATAGTTTGGTATTTATCCCTTTAAATTAATTATTTTTATATTAAGTGTTGTTTGATAAACTGAAAAATTAAATGCTAAAAAAAGAAGTGTTGGAAAATTAAGTATTGAAAATTTAAGTACTGAATTTAAGTTATAATTTTTTTGGTATATTACTTAAAATTAGTTACAGAATATAAGTAACTTGTTTGATAAATATAGATTTTATATTATAAAAAAATTTTTATGTTATGAATATTTTATTAAGTGGATGTCTATCAAAGTCAAGATAAAATTTTGATTTATTTTAAATTCTAATAGTCATTAGAATTAGATCTCTACTTTATTTATACTTCTTATGCCTATAAATAGAGACTTTGAAGAAGCATTGTAATTACCATATTGATCAATAAAATACACTCCCTCTTTTACTCTCCTAATTTCTTTATTTCTTACTTTCTGTCTTTTTATTTTATAACAAGTTATCAGCACGATTCTCTTTTAATTATTTTTCTCCATAAATCACAAAAATATCCCAAAATTTACTGTTGTTGATTACCTCCTAGAGCTGCTGCTATTTCAATTGAGACTTGTCCACTATGGGTAATCATTAGAGCCTTTAACCACTCAATGCTTCTGATAATAACCAAGCTGATGATGATGATGTTAAAGATCTTCAGGTATATTTTACTATGATTTATTTATTATATCATGTTTATTATAATTGGAGATTAATCATGACAACATGAATAGATAGATTCTGATTTGAAATCCACATATGTTTGTGATGGTGATTATGAAATAAAGAATCAATTTAAGTGTTTAGAAGTTTATCCTAATAGATTTGTTGCATTCCCCAAAGTTAATGCAAACATAAAAAAAAATAAAAGATATAATCATGGACCACTAAAAGTAGGAACATAGTAATAAATAAGAGAACAATAAGAATTCTCAAGATAACTCTTCAAAGGGTAAAAAATTATGTTATCAATGTGATATGAAAGATTATTGGCCATAAATGTGGCGTATTCCCAAATATTTTGTTTCTATTAATATTCTTTGAGGAAGGATATGAGAATGTAGTAATGAATCCTATCATTATAGATAGAAAATATTTATTTTATTTGATACTGAAACAAACAAATATTATTCCAATATTTGATAGTACAAAATTAGTTGAAAGCTCTAGAAAAACTAATATGTCAATATCTAAAAAGTACAAAATTTGTGATTGTTAATGCATTAGTTTTAAAATATATTTATTATAATGGATATCATATTGAAATTGTGAATGAGAAAAAGATTATATTTCGTATGAATCACTATTGTTATAAATATCTATTTTGAAATGATGAAAAAAAGGTAGGATTGAGTTATTGATTACTCTTGTTATTAAATTGAATTGATTGTGGCTATCTTTGTGATATTTTGTCACCATCCCCATTAAGGGATTGAGAGAAAAATATTTGACTGTGAAAGATCTACTTATGAGCAATAGAATATGGTAATTCTACCTAAAGCTTGTTATGGTTGGATGCACTTGAAGTTGCAATTTTTTTTTTAAAAAAGTTGTGAGTATAACTCTACAGTATTCAAAATAAGTTTTCAATTAAAATTACATGGAAAAATATTACTGATGAGAACTTGTACGAGAGAAAACTTATGTATGAAACATCATTGGTTATGTACCTATTGTACACCTGAAAAATAAGATGCACTCTCAAAGTTTGCTATTAATAATTTTTTTTGGATATTTGAAATTTTGGCATAATCCCTGAAGCGAATATTGTATATAATTGTTTGGAAATTATATTTTGTTGACTTAGTGGCATTATAAACTTCACATTGATTTAGACATTTCCAGTAGTAAATGTCACAATAGTACTTATATGTGGATACAAAGTAAAAGGAATGACAGTAGAAGTATCAATTTGCCACAACTTATATTGACATTATTAGTAAAATTGAAATGCATGTTAAAGTAAACTAGAAATTTGCTAATGTAAATACATTTACTACTTGGCGTGGCCAGTTAGACCATCTTGGATCATATATGCTGCAAAAATTAATTGAGAAATCATATGGACATTCATTAAAGAACTAAAAGATTCTTTAATTTAAAGAATTCTCATTTGTTGCTTGTTCTCAATGAAAATTGCTTATTAGAAACTCACTAGCTGAAGTTGAGATTTAATGTTTTGCATTTCTAAAATGAATATGGGTCCATTCATCCACGATGTGGATGGTTTTGATATTCTATGATTTTGGTAGATGCATCAACAAAATAATCACGTATGTGTTACCAACTTGCAACCTGTCACTTGCAAGATTGCTTGTTTAAATAATTAATTTCAAATCATACAATAAAGAAAATTCATCTTGCTAATATCGATGAGTTTATATCTCAGTATTTTATTGATTGAGTTTGAAAAACTTTTGTAAAAATTTGTTATTTATGCGCATAATGATTTAGAAAAATTATTGATTGAATGCCTCTGATTAATGTTTAAACCATTACTTTTGACTTCTTATTTCAACATGAGATTATGTTGATTTACGTGCTGTATGCAAGAAGCCAATAAGTTATAAATACTCCCCAATACAATTGGTTTGTGATCAAGAGCTAAATATTTCTCATCTTTGAATTTTTGTATGTGCGTATATGCTCCAATTACTCCACCACAATGCACAAAGATGAGTAAATCCTCAAAGAAAGTTAGGAATATATATTGGTTACAAGTTTCTTTGTATTATTAGATGTTTTGAATGTATTGGAGATTCAATTATGACATGATTTGTTATTACAATTTTGATTTGATAGTTTTCCTGACATTAGGGGGAGAAAAATAATAACTTGTAATGAGTTAGGGGGAGAATAATTTGAACCAAAAGTTCAACAAGGATAACTCATTACAAGTTAACTGTAAAATGTATTTACAAACTTAATGAGAATAACCAACTGTTATATACCATCTAATATTTTAATTTGAATTAAAGTCCCGGTAGGAAAATCAATTAGAATAAATAATAGATTGATCGGTTCCAAAGATGAAAATTTTTCTAGATGGTCATATAGTGGAGGCGGGTGCTCTAGAAGAGACCTAAGACATAACTAATAAGTAAAACTCCAGAAGAGATTCAGGTACTTGAAATTGAAGATTAAGATAATGAAAATAACATATCTCAATAAGTTATGTCAATTTGAGAAAATGTGGACCCGAATAATAAAAGTGGTCGACAATGATTTTGCATGCAATATTATTATTGAATTAATGAAATAAAAGGAGGATGTTGAATAAATCTATTGAGAAATATAGATATGGAATAAATTGATCAAAATAGAAAGACGCAACTCAAGTAAAATTAAATTTGTGGAATTTTTGGACTAATAGTCTAAATATCTAAAGGTATAAAGCCAGTGATGGTGCAAATGAAATAGTTTTGCAAAAGCGAAATAAAAATATGGAGTTTTTTGCTAAGTCCTAGCATTGATTATGAAAAAAATATAATGTTCTTTTGTGGTGGATGCAATAACTCTTATATATATTATTTTGACGATTCATAAAAGATTTAACTTGCGTCTAATGGTTATTTTACAACTTTTTATGAACCACTATATAGGAATGTTCATATTAATATCCTTGAAGGATTTAGGATGCTAGAAGCATATTGAATTTCTCAGGAAATTTTTCATTTGTATGAATTGAAATAATTTGAACATATGTGGTAAATTTGACAAAGTGAATAGTAGTTGAAGGAGGATTATGAGATGATCTAAAATACCTATTTATATCTTTATAGAAGAATCATGATTAAAGTTTGCTATGATTATTATTAAAATTCCTGAAGAGATCATAATATCTTTCCCCAAAATTTTCCCTCACTCATGACTTTCAAAAGAATGGTGATATAAATGCTTAGCAATACATTCAAATAGTCATTTGAAAGACTAGTATTCAAAATTGAATACGTAGAATATGAGAAAGTATGTGATATTTTCATAGGGGAGTAAATACGCATTGTATTCTTTTTCCCTTAACCGAGGTTTTGTCCCATTGGGTTTTCCTGATAAGGTTTTTAATAAGGCAACATATTATGCGTATTAAAGATATGTGTACTCTTTTTCCTTCAATTAAAATTTTTTTCTCACAGGATTTTTATCTTAGTAAGGTTTTAATGAGGTACATTATCTACCAATGGACATCCAAGGGGGAGTGTTATGAATATCTTATTACGTGGATGTCCATCAAGATCAAGATAAGTTTTGATTTATTTTAACTTCTAATAATCATTAGAGTTAGATTTCTACTTCATTTCTACTTCTTTTGCCTATAAATAGAGACTTTGAAGAAGTATTATAATTATCCCATTGATCATAAAATATACTCTCTTTTACTCTTTTATTTTCTTTGTTCTTTTCTTTCTGTCATTTTATTTTATAACATTTTCAATATTTTATCCTTATTTTTTAAAAAATTTTACGTTATTCTAAACAAAAATCAAATTTTACACATAAAGTATTTATAGGATAATATAATATTAAAATAAATAAAATAAAATAGAATTAATTGAAAATATTTTCCATTAAGTTATAAGCAACTCCTATTTTATTATTTTTCACATTTTTTATAAAAAATTATTTTTATTTTAAATTATCAAACATGTATAAAAAATTAAATCATTGGAAATATTAATTTTCAATATAATTATCAACAAAGCCTAATTTGGATATTGTTAAAAATATATATTTTTTAGTTTTATGATATTTAGTGGAATCAGAGCCAGGTTTGCAAAAACTCGACTTGTGTTTTTACGTAACCGTGAGCGCGTGTGTTTGTTTTAAAAAATTCAGGAAACTATACCACGGTGTTCTAAAATGATTTGTGCTGTCGAGTAAGTTTTTTTGAAAATGAGATGTCTGAGACTCCGATGCTGGTCTATGTAAAACTTGAGAAAGAGTAAGACTAGTTTTGTAATTTTTGAATCATAACGTTTGTGTGTGTCATATATAAAAATGTGTATCTGCTTCAGTGGCTAAATGTTCTTGATATGTGTTGGAGTTCTAGGGATTAATTCCCATGCTTGGAAGGTGTATGTGAGATTTTCAAATTTAGTACAGTATTGCTTCCGGAACAGAGTGCGCAACAGGAGCGTAGTGGTGTAGCTTGTGTTGTACCATAGTTTTGTTAATTAGAAATTTGGGGGACGAAATTTCTTTTAGGAGGGGTGAGTTGTAACACCTTGAATTTTGGGGTTAGAAGTTTTGAGATTTACAGGTGGGGTTAGTGGCTAGATCAGACAATTAGGTTTGTTTTTGTGTTTTAATGTTAGAATGGGTCTGCTGGTCTAGTGATTGGTAGTGTGTTAGTGTGCCTTTGGATCTCTGGTTCGAGTCCTCAAGAGTGTTTTGGGGGACTTTTTTTATTTTGTTTTGTTTTGATTTAAAAAATATTTATTAGTTTTAATTTTATTTTATTTTGAAAGGAGTCAAGTTCTTTTTCACGTTCTTTTCTTCATGTTCCATACGTTTTCTTCTTTTCTTCTTCTCCCACATTCTCTTTAGCATGTTCTTGTTTTTTTCTTCTCTCTATCAATTTGAACTCTATTCCTTTGATTCTACGTTGTTGCGATATTCCGTCGACAAGGGTTCCGGAATCGGTGGGTTTGAGGCGTCGATTATTTTGGACTTTTTAATTGCGAATTCAGGTGCATGTTCGAAAACCTTTCTGTTCTTTAGCGAATTGTTGCTTGGGTTCTACGATATTTGGAAAATTCAATGTGTTTCTGCAATTGTTTGATATAGGTGTTGTTTTGCTTTGAGTTGATGGTGTATCATAGGAAAATCTGCAATTTCTGGTATATTTTTGGGTTTCGGTAATTAGAGGGTCGGTTTGGTGGTGAATTAAATGTTTTTCAGGCTGTTCCGGTATGGTTTCGTGACCACACGAGTGGTCACACTGGTTTGTGCCCCGTACGGGCGGTTCACACAGTCGTGTGCAATTGAGAATTAGGGTTTCTGGGCTAATTTGGGTGCCACACGACCATGTGGCTAATTTGGGGAAATTAGTCAATTTTCACACGGCCATGTCCCTTGGGTACACAGCTGTATGCAATTGGGAATTTAGGGTTTTCGATATTTTTGGTACCACACGACCTGGCCACACGGGTATGTGACCTCATACGAGCGTGTGAGCTTTCCACATAGCCGTGTCTCCTCTACTCTTAATTTTTAGCACTTTTGGACAGTAAGTTACACGAGCTACTTACATGGGCATGTGTCCTCTCTACATGGGTGTGTGTGGCCTTCACATGGGCGTGTAAACCTCCATACAGCCGTGTGGCCTAATGTCGCCAATTTTTGTACTATGTTTGTTTTTGTTTTGATTATGATTCTATGTGTTCCGACCCTTGGCTAAGTTTTAGTAAGGGTGGTCAGGACTTTGATTTGGCCTAGACTGGGGTGTTTCGTATAGATATACCTCTATTTAAGTAGATTATTTGGCTGTTGCTTGAGGTTGCTATGCAATTGATACTGAATTCAGGCAAATGAATGTACGCATTTTTTATTCTAAGTGATTGGTGTGTGAGTGTTTGTGTATTGTGTGCATCCTTGACTGCACGGGAATTTTGTAACTGATTGACTAGATGTGAGTTTCTATGTTCGAATAATTGTCTGGAAATCTTGTATTCTGATTCTGTATGCCTATCTGCATAATATATTTGCAAAAATCATTTGGGGTTTGGTTGTGAAGAGAAGGGAGACTGATTCTGATCTAATATGGCAATTTAACTACAACTTATTCGTACAATGGTTTACTGTATTGAACTGCGAGTACGTCAACTTTGTTGCGTACCATTATCTGATCTAGCAGTTTAAACTGCAACATATCTGTACAGCAGATTATCGCATTGCACTGTATTGCATATACGCCAGCCTTGCTACGTATTAATATCTAAGTGGCTTAGTCCACATATTTGGTGTGTAGGGTTAGATGGACCTTTCGAGGTCCTATGTGGTGTGTTTGGTTAGATGAACTTAAATAGCTCTTTAGGGTGTGATTGGGGGACAAAGAGGTGTTTTGGCTAGATGGGTGGGTTCTTATTACTTAATTGCATTCATACTGTAACACCCCTTACCTAAGTCTGGCACCGAGATAGGGTACAAGGCATTACCAAACTTAAACATAACCAACAATACAAAACCGGGCCATAAAATTTCATTCAATCCAAAACCATTCATACACATACATATCGTTCCTTATACAAGTCTACGAGACCCAAAACATACATCGGGAGTGGTTCGGGAGTAAATCGGTAACCTTTGAACACTTAGAAAATTTTTCATGTTTTGGAGAGTCACACGATCGTGTGGGTAGGCCGTATGGTCACACATGCCCGTGTGGCTCAGGACACGCCCATGTCCTTAGCCCGTGTAACTCTCTATTTATGACGTCATCAACAAAATAAGGTCACACGGCCAAGTCACACGCCCGTGTGCTAAGCCGTGTGGCAAATTTAATTTTCCCATTTAAGGTGTAGATTTCACACGCCTTTGGCACATGCCCGTGTTTCAAGCTGTGCCATTCACATGGCCGAGACACACGCCCGTGTCTCTGACCGTGTGCTCTATACTGGGCATTCTGTTTCTCAAAATTAAGTTATAGGGGACACACGGCCTGTTCACATGCCCATGGGACTGACCGTGTGTCACACACAGCCTAGACACACGCTCGTGTGTCTACCTATGTGGACAATGTATAGGCTATTAACCAAGCCTATTGCCAAGCTGAAACTCATAAACACTTATACCAATTCAAAGACACAACTCATAGCATACTTAAGCAATGAAACATCCATAATTATCAACTCAAATTAGGCAAGTGTCACATCCATGCAATGCATCACCATATGATTATATTTATAATCAACATTACACAATTTCAAATGGCCTTATACAAAATTATCACTTAACCAATATGAGCCAACATTAGTCAAATCACTATGACACATATACAAATTGACCAAATCCCTATACATGCCATACTTTCCAAAATATCAAAATCACAAATACCCCAAAATAAAGCCTTGATAGTGTGATGTGAACTCTGACTATTCTCGATCCCCAAGCTAGCTTGGTGACACTATAAAACAATGGAAGGAAAAGAGGGGTAAACTATATAGCTTAGTAAGTTTATATGAAATTAATAAACATCATATTTATAACTTAATCATACGAAATCCATAATGGAAATTGGTATGAACATTACTAAACTCTCATAGCCATTTCTTGCCCAATCATAACCTTACCATTAGAGCATTACTAAACATCACATTTTAACTCATTGCTATTATTACATCCAATAGTCATGTGGACTTCGTACGTACTTGTAATACTTACTTAGCATGTACTTTCGTTCTCGTATAAACTAGGCCCTTTAAACCATTTAGAATCACTAAAGATACTCGAGAGTCATACATAGGTCATACAATGCCATATCCCAGATATGGTCTTACATGAAATTCAATATCGATGCCAATAGCCCAGCTATGGTCTTACACAAAAACTCATATTGATGCCATGTCCCAGATATGGTCTTACACGAAATCTCATGCCAACGCCATGTCCCAGACATGGTCTTACACGTACTACCATACTGATGCCATATCCCAAATATGGTCTTACACATCTCGATAGCTTCAATGTTATGACCTTTGTATCCTGTAATGTTCCGAAGGCTCGTACCGAACTTCCACACTTATCGAATTATTGCCTATCTCATTCATGCAATTAAACTCATCCATATAGTCAGTTACCCAAATTCAAGCAATAATTAAACATTTTACATAATATAATGATCTATTATTTACACATAAACTTACCTTGGTACAAAAATAGCTAATATTTGCGATTTAGTCCATAATCTTGGTCTTCCCTGATCTAGGTCAGAAACTTGTCTTTCTTGATCTATAATAGAAAATTTAGCTCATTTAATAATCACGTTATTCAATTTGATCTAAAAATCACATTATGGAAAATTTACATTTTTGCCCCTAACTTTTCACTTATTTACACTTTAGTCCATAGGCTTGTAAAATAAAATATATTCATTTTTCTCAAAACCCAAGCCTAGCCAAACCTCTTTCATACTTATAACAGCCCACATTTTTCTTTAGAACACACTTTTACTACACATTTTATAAACTTTTACAAATAGGTCCTTTTGGATATTTTCACTGAAAATCATTTAGTAGAAGTCATTTATTACACATCAAACTTTCATAATCTACCATGAAACATCAAACACATGCATGTCACACATGGGTAAATTTTTTAACATGAACTGTAATATCCCGAATTAGGGCCTAATCGAAATAGTGGTTTCGTGACCACAAATCCGAGATAGAAATAATTATTTTATAATTATTTTGAGGTTTATGATATGATTTCATGATTGTGTGAAAATTTCATGAAGAAATTCCATGCGTAAAGTGCTTAATTTGAAATTAAGGACTAAATCGAATAAGTTGCAAAATTTGCATTCTAGAAGTTTTTAGTATGAAATTGCTTTGGAATATTAATTAGGAGGTCTTAAATAGCAATTTGACCAATATCTAAAATTTTGGACAAAAATGGGCTTGTACATGAAAAATTTCAAAGAAAGGCATTAAGGGTATTTTGGTCATTTGGTAATTAAAAGATTAAAAAAGGGAAAAAGATGGCAAAATATGTCCATCTTCTTCTTTACCACGAAATTTCAAGGGTTCTCCATAGCTAGCGTTTGTTTCAAGCTTCCAAGCTCAATAGTAAGTGATTCCAAGCCCCGTTTTTAATGTTCTATACGTTTTCGGAGTCCCGGTAACTTGATTTAGCTTATGCTAGCAATAATTCAACCTAGGGTTCATATTTGGAAAAATACCCATAGGTGAAATTTGTTTATTTTGGTGTTTTATGATAGAATATGAGGTTTTAAATTATGTTAGACAACTTGTGCTACTCGGTTTTAAGTAAAAACGAGTAAAACGGCTTAATCGGTAAAAATACCTATTGTTCATAAGTGCATGTTGTAGTTGGAATTTGAGCTTTCTAATGGTAAATAAATGATCAGCATGTCCTAAAACATAAGAATTTGGGATAAAGTTTAATTTCCGAGCTTTGGGGAAAAAGCGTAAATATGCAAAAGTTTCGGGGCAAATTCGTAATTTTGAAAAAGTTAGAGTTAAGGACTTTTTTGATAAATGTGAGTCTTAAATAAGCTAAATGTGTTATTTTAGATCAAGAAAGACGTGGAATCGACGTTGATCGAGGAAAAGAAAAGATTGTAGACTAAATTGCAAAATTTCTATATTTTGTACCGAGGTAAGTTCATGTGTAAATAATGTAACGTAATTGCTATTTTAAGTGATTTAATGCTATTTATGTGATATGATACTTGTTATTATGAATATTATGCTTTGTGAAATATTATGTATTGGTATGAAAAGTATGTGATTAAATTGATAAGTATGAGATGCAAGCAACGTATTGGTTCCGATATTCCGAGGAGAACGACTGGGAAATGTATGATTGAGGAAAATCTCGTTTGAACCTTGGGAATAGATTAGGATACAAGTGACATGTCACTAGGATGGTTGGGCATCCGAACTCGTTGAGTTGAGTCCGAGTTCACTTATGGATGCAAATGTCCGAACTCGTTGAGTTGAGTCCGAGTTCGTGAGATGTAACTAGGCATCCGAGCTCGTTGAGTTGAGTCTGAGTTCACTTATGGATGCGAACGCCCGAGCTCGTTGAGTTGAGTCCGAGTTCACTTATGGGCAGGTTACATGGTTACTTGATTATATCTGTGGCACTTATGTGTAAATTATCCATGTATCCGAGTTATATTCCGAGGTGTTCAACGGGTAAAATTCTAGCGAAATGGAAGAACACTCAAGAGGCAAGTATCATTTTAATAAGTGTTGTGAAATGGACACTTTGGACAGGTATGTACTTAACCCTCGGGTTGAAACTTGATACAACAACAATAATGTGGTAAGATGATGAATGATGATTAGAAATGTGATATATGTTTTGGTGATACCATGCTAGTGTTATTTGGAAGAATTGCTTTGTTATGTTACTTGTTATTTGCATGTGAACTTACTAAGCATTTATGCTTACTCCCTCCTTTCCATTCATTGAAGTTTTGGACAAGCCGGCTTGGGAATCGGGATAGGTCAAAGGCTCGTTCACACTATCCAAAGAACTAGTTTGGTAAAATGGCTTGTATAACTCAAATATGGCATGTATAGCAATATACTTGTTTTGTGTAATTAGTCTTGCGATATGGTTGTGGTTTGGTTGAGAAAATGCCTGAAAATGATTAGTCCTTGGAATGGTTAATTTAGATCATGTATGAGACCATGTATGTTCAAAGTGTTAATAGTTCATGAATTTCCATAGAAAAGTGAAAATTTGTCATAAAACAGAATATTGTAACAGCAGTGATGTGAGTTTGAAAAATCACTAAAAATAGTAGGAACCAAATTAGGTGATGAATTAAATATAAAATTGAAGCTTAATGTGTTTACTTTCATATGGAAGAAGCAAAACAGGTAAAGGAGTTACATGTTATGAGATATTTGAGTTTTAGTGAAACAGAGCCAGAGCGATTTCTAGATCCCCTGTTCCAAATTTGGAAATTCACTAAAAATTGTACAAAAATAATTAGGAGTCATGCTATATATGTACATATTCCTTATTGAGTCTAGTTTTAAGATAAATAAATGGCATATCCTTTTGAATTCTTTATATAGAGAAAAGTGGTTCGTAGTTAACATAGGTCAGAGCAGTCGAACACTGAAATAGGGGAAACTTTAACTAATAAACTGTACTAATTGGCCAGACCAAAAATTCTAGAAAAAAATTAGTAGATAGATATATGAGTCTAGTTTCAGGGAAAATTTATGGATCTTAATTTCAAGTTTCGTAACTCGAGATATGATTTTTTGAGGGACCATGATGCAGAAAGACAGCTTATTCTGAAAGTTAAAATAAATGGTTTAAAGTTGTTTAAATGGTAAATGAAGTTTAGTAACACCTCAAGCTCGACTCCGGTGACGGTCTCGGGTAAGAGGGCGTTACATGAACCCTAGCTCAAATAAATGGTAGAAATAGGTAAATCGGGTTACGAGGACTTCAAAAATGTAAAGAGCATTAAAAACGGGGCTAGAATACACTTACTATCAAGCTTGAAAGTTGAAGAAACCCTAGCTATGGTCTCCTTGTGATTTTCGACCAAGGTAGGAGAAAGCTGGACAAAATTTTTACTTTATTTTCCCTTTTTTATTCTTTTATTAACCAAATGACCAAAATGCCCTTTTAGCCTTTCTTTGAAAATTTACCCTTCCATGTCCATTTTTGTCCAAAAATATAGAAATTGGGCAAGTTGCTATTTAAGGACCTCTAATTATGTTTCCAATGCAATTTCATACTTAAAGCTTCTAGAATTTCCTATTTTGCAACTTTTTCAATTTAGTTCTAAAAGTCAAATTCGACACTTATTCACAAAATTTCTTCGTGAAACTTTCACACAATCATGTAAACATGTCATAGAACTCAAAAAAATTATAAAACAAATATTTTTACTTCGCATTTGTGGTCTCGAAACCACTATTTCGACTAGGCCCAAAATTAGGATGTTACACATACTGATAACGACTCGCGATATTAAGTAATAAAATTTATAAAACTGATCACACCAAAACTAACTAATATCACGACCTTAAAGGCAAGCGCACCTGTCGAACAGTAGTATAGTTTAGTGGCAAGACCGAGTTATCGTACCCAAGGGAACTAAAAGTACTAATACTTACTTCATTTCTATTATCTAGCCTAAAAATAAAGAGAGTTGATTTAAACTAATTCTAAAACTAACTAAAAGTGTACAAAAAGTAAATTGGGGAAAACTTTAGGGAAAAGCTGATTGATATAAGCAATACTTAAGCAAGAATCCACCTAGACTTCACTTGTTATTTGTTCTTGAGCTAGACGATTTATTCACTTGACTTGATCCATAGGGATCGCTAACCTATGCTAAACCCTCCGTCGAGGCGTAGAGCAACTAGGCCCAAGTTGTTAATTAAAGTTCCTTTATTAATTAACTTCCTAGGCTGCATTAATTCGATCTATGACTCCCCATATTAGGTTTGACCCTAATCCGGTAGATTTATGTCGCCCTATGTCTAGGGTTGCATGCAACTCCGCTTAATTATGGTAGATCTACTCTTATCATAGGGACCTTTGCTCCTCTGCTCTAAGCACATCTAATTCTTGAAGTAATACCTAGGATTATTAAATCAAGGATTAAGCACACATAATTAAGAACAACTCAAGTATTTATCATATAACTCAAGAATAAATAATAACAAGATTTGTCTTAGGCTTCATCCCCCTCAAGTATTTGAGTGGTTTAGTTTATAATTAAAGAAGAAAACATCTCAGAAGAAATAAAACAACAAAACATAAGAAACCAAAAACCCCTGAAGGAATTTAGGAAGATCTTCTGTCTTGATGCAGAATTTCGGCTTCTGGGATGAATCAATCAGCTTCTCTTGGAGTAATTCCTGGCTTTCACTCTTCGTGTCGGCAGAGAGAGGACTCCCCACTTTAGGGAAAAGATTACCCTTGGCAGGGGGAAATCAAATACACCCTTAGAGTTGCCTCCTAGGGTCTTTATATAGAGTTTTGGGGAGCCTTTCTTAGCCTTTAAGTATTCAAATCCGAGTGAAATTCCTCTTTTTCATGACTAGAACACGCCCGTGTGCCACGCCCGTGTGATTTCGACAAGAGGCCGTGTGATTCTATCGGTGGAGGCACGGCCGTGTGGCCTGGCCGTGCTTGTCGGGGGCTGGACCGTGTGATCTTCATGTGGCACGGCCGTGTGCCACGGCCGTGTGGTTACTTCTTGGGCCGTGCGTTTTCACATTTTGGCCCATTTTCTCCGGTTTTTGGTCCATTTTTCGTTCTCTTCTCTTCCCTATGCTCTCCTGAGTATAAGATATGAAATAGAAGGATTAAGAGCACCAATTCTCACAAAATTAATAATAATTCATCCAAAATATAGGCTAAACATGAGGTAAAAATATGTATAATTTATCGTTCATCACATACGCATCTGTTTAAGTGATCTGGGTGTAAGATTATCTGACTATCTTCTGCCCGATTGAATAACACTTGTGACTGAGTTTCTGTGTGTTACTTGGTGTGCACATGTAACTGAGTGTCTGTGTGTGACTTGGTGTCTTGAGTTGTTACGTTCTATTGGGATGTTGGTTCCAAGTTTACTTTCTGACTTGGTGTATATCTGTAAGTCTATTTTTCTATTGGGTTGAGTTTCGTAATTTTGTAATGAGTCACGTGTCAAACTCACACTGAGCTCGTGAAGCTCACCCCCTTCAGTGTTTTCCCCTTTCAGGTACATTTACATCTTCTGAAGCTAGTCTTAGTATGCGAAAGTCTTAGAAGTGTCACATTTTTTTAAACTGGTTAATAAGGTGTTTTCTGTAAATTTGATTTTATGTAAACAATTTCAGACTCTAAGTTCCATTGTTAATACTGTAATGTTTTTCGGGTTGATAAACTAAAACTTCGCATGATCACTTCAATGATCAATGTGACTTCTAAAATTCAGTCTAAACTTTTAGGCCAGGTTTTAGGGCATTACATTAATATTTAGATTAATTGAAATTTGGATAGTTAATTTAGACAAAATTGTGGTTAATTAAAGCCCAGGGACTAAATTGTAAAGTCTAATCGGTATAGATTTTTAATTTGGAAATGACTTGGGGACTTATTGAATTAATAAAAGGTCTAAAATAGAAATTAGAGCATGCCAAAGTGAGTGTTTGTGGATGGTAATTATAATGGTGGATTAAATAAATTAATTAAAGTTAATTAAAATTAAAGCATAATTAATTAACTATCATAAACTTAATTTAACTATAAATATACAATTGGTGGATGGAGAGAAAGCTTATCATCTTCTCCAATCATACAAAAGTAAGAAAAGAAAAGAAAAGAAAAGGGGGAGACACCATTTTATGGATTTCTGAGATTTTAGCTCCAATTGTAAGTAAGTCCCTAACCACTTTTCTTTGATTTTTATAGATTTTTTTTATATTGGTAGCTTGATCAAGCTAACCCAAGGATTAATTTGATTAATTAGTGAAATTTTTATGAGATGCCATTGTTGAAAATTGAATGTTTTAGGTGTTAAGTTAATAGAAATTAAGTTTAGTTTAATAAAATGAGTAAATTATAAAGCTTAATTGTAACAGCCCGAATTAGGGGCTAAACGGGATAGTGGTTTTGAAACCATGAATACAAGGTCTAAAAATATTTTTCCCGATTGAGTCTTGATATTAATTGAGTGATTGAATGTTTGTGTGAAATGTTGGTAGGTAAATTTTATAGTTTGCATGTCCAATTTAATAGGTTGGACTAATTTGCAATAAGCGAAAACTATGTGTTTTAATTCATAACAGTACTTGATTGAAATGGGGTTTTAAATCTAAGGTCCTTATGTGGTAATTAGACCATTTTATTTGAGTTTGGACAAAAATACCCATGGAAGGGAGAAATTTTAAAGATGGGCATGAGGGACATTTTGGTTATTTGGATAATTAAAGAAATAAAAAGGGAAAATAAGTCAAAATTGGTGTTCATCTTCTTCCTCTTGGCCTAAATTTGTAAGGGCACCATAGCTAGGGTTTTGTCATCTTTTCAAGCTCCAAGTAAGTGACTCCTAGCCCCGTTTTTAATGCTCTTCGTATTTTTGAAATCCTCGTAACTTGCTCTAGCTATTTCTACCACTAATTTGAGCTAGGGTTCATTTTTAAAATTTTACCCATGGATGACCTAAATGCATTGTGATGTCTAGTGGTAGAATATGAAAGTTTGAAGTGTGGTGAACAACTTTTACTAGGTGATTTTGGTGAGAAATTGTAAAAAGGACCTATTTGTAAAAGGTAAAATATTGTGTGTATAAATTTTGAAATGGTAGAAATTGTGGGCTGCTATAAGAGGAAAAATAGTTCGGCTAGGCTTAAAATACAAGAAAATGGGATGAAAATCAATTATCGAGCCTAGGGACTAAATTGTAAAATTTAGAAAGTTAGGGGTCAAATTGTAAAATTTTCTATAGAAAGATTTTGGGCTGATTTGAGCAATGTGAATATTGAATAGGTTAAATGTGTCATTATAGATCGAGAAGAACGTGGAATCGACCTTGACTGAGACAAAGGCAAGGTTTTAGACTAAAACGCAAGTTTGACCTATTTTGTATCGAGGTAAGTTTATATGTAAGTAATGCATTGAATTTATTAATGTCATTATATGTGGTCATATATTATGAAGAATGCTTGAGTGATATTCTATTTGAGAGTTATGGGAATGTGAAAGACCCGATTGAACTTTCGGAAATCAAAAGATATGGATAAAATGTAGCTAGGTCACATGTGTGGTCCCGGGGATAGGACACCATGTTGACACGAGAGCTACGAGACATTATATGGTAGCTAGGTCACATGTGCATATACCATGTGTACACGAGAGCTACGGGTTAACGATAGCTAGGTCACATGAATGTTACCGAGAGTACATTATGTTGACACGAGAGCTATACGATAAGTAGCTAGGTCGCATGAGTGGTTCCAAGTGTAGGACACCATGTTGACATAAGAGCTATGAGACTATGCGGGATAGGTTACATGTATGGTACTAAAAGTACATAATGTGCACACGAGAGCTGGATTACATGAAAGGTAGAGCTTTGTGCTGAAACCATTGAGTATCGATTGATATTCCAAAAGGTTCAACGGGAAGAATTTACTAAAAGAAGTTTTATGTGAACATATGATGTATAGATGTAGGGATGTGAGCAAGTGCATATGTGAGCAATTGTAAATGTGAGCAAGGATATATGTGAGTATGGGCATAGGTAAACAAATTACATGTGGTGTATGTGAATATTGGTAAGGTTAAGATAAGTAAGTGAAGGCATGATGAGCAATAACATTTTGTTATGTTAAATTTCGAACTTTGAATTGATGTGTTATTATAATGCCAATCATTTACACATAGACTTATTAGGCTTAAAGCTTACCCGTTTTCTTTTCCCTTGTCTTATAGTGTTGTGAAACCAGCTCAGAATTCGGGAAGCATCAGAGGATCACCCACACTATCAAGACCCATTTTGGTATATTGAAATGTATTTTTGAATTATGGCATATATAGGGACTTGGTTGTTTGATATGTGTCAAAGTAGTTTGGCATCATGTGGATTCATGTCTCTTGATAAGTCATTTTGTATTAAGGCCATGTGATATGGCTAAGAATGCTATTGGTTTGTATATTTATATGAGGTAATTCACAAAATAGTTGGGTTGCTTATGTGTGGATGAATCAATATGTGATGATTAAATGCTAAATGTGGCTATAATGAGTGTCTAAAAGAGTTTTTGGTGTGTTGTGATGGCATGGCATAAACTTATATATGTTTTGGGGTGTGGAATGGCTTGGAAATAGCCTAATTTGTGGCCACACGGTCAGCCACCACGGCCATGTGAGTAGGGCGTGTGAAATTTGCTTGAATTTTTCAGAGAATAAGTACGTCACACGGTCTACCCAAACAGGCTTGTTCCGTGGCTGTGTGACCAAATTTGCATGCTGGCGTCATAAACAGAATACCCAAGTTTTTGCATACAAGGTAAGAACACGAGTGTGTCAAGACCGTGTGAGGGACACGGGCCAAGGACATGGGCGTGTGCTCGGCCATATGAAAACCCCTGTAGGTTTGAAATGAAAAATAAATCCGTAATAATTCCACATAGGTTGGGGACATGAGCGTGTGAGACCACATGGCCTGCCCACACGGGCGTGTCCTTGTCTCACACAGGCGTGTGCCTTGTTTTAGCCAAATTTTCCAAAAATTTTCCTAGGTTCTTGGTTTGGTCCCAGGCCACTCCCAAATTATATTTTGCACACCGTAGGCCCATTTTAAGGATTGTATGACATATTATGAATAATTTTTAAATTGAAACAAAATTTTATGGTTCGACTTTAAGTGTTTGGTTATGCTATTGTCCAGTAATGCCTCGCATCCGGTTCCGGTGTCGAACTCGGGTAAGGGGTTTTACATTAATTGATATTTTCATACATTAGGGACCAAATTTAATTAAACAAAAAATGTCATGAATTATTGGTAGTGATAGAAAATAAACGGTCCCTAATGAGTTTTGGTGAGATCGGATTTTAATTTGAGGCTTTAAATTGAAAGTTATGTTAGTCCCAATTTTAAGGACTAAATTGAATAAATTGAAAAATAAGTGTGACTTTGTTATTTATTGTGAATTGATATATAATTTAATATTTTGTATTATTGGACTATTATTTGTAGTTAAAGACGAAGCAAGACCGTCAAGAGGGAAAGAAAAGGCTAGAGTTGATAATGAGTAACTCGACTATGATTCAAATCACTTTAGCTATTGCGTATTTATACTATTTACATGGCATGATATTGAGGTGAGTTGAAAATGGTTAATTTAATTGAATTGGGATGATTGTGATTAATTATCGAGATAGATGACTAAATTGAATAGAATTGAAAATATTACATCTTGATGAAATTAAGAAACTAGCTTTGAATTGGGTTGAATCAAGATATGTTATGTAATGAAATGATGAATTGGTTGATGAATTGGAAATGATGAAATGTAATTTGGACTATATAATGGAATCAGAAAATTTGGTTACCCTATTAACTATTCAGGTAGAGTCGGATATAGTTAGCATGCTATATAGGATAGATTGAGTACGAGCTACTTCTATTACATGTCAATGAGTGCTGGATACAAATTTTAATTCGGTTATACCAATGATGGATGGGTGCTATCTATTTACTTCAGACTTTCTAATGAGGCATTGAGTGCCAAATTTGGTGTGTTGGTTGGTATCCGTGTATCCTTTCAAGTCTGAGTCACGTTAATAGGCGGCATAATGTATTAATTAGTTGATTGGAATTGGAAATGATCAAACATTACAAGTTGCACTATAGTTAGTTATTTATGATATTTGAATACTAATAGCATGTGAAAGAGCATGTAAACCAGTTAAACGAGCATGAGGGCCAATATGGAATATAGTGGTTGAATTATTTTTGGTTCGAAAATTATATGTAAAATTTATTGAATCTATAAAAGTGAAAGAAATGTGAATGCAAATTAAATCAATATAGTTTATTCATTTGGTTGTTAAATGAGATAGTATGCTTAGTTGAATCAAATGGCATAACTAGTGTATTTTAAACATATGCATATTGTTGTATTGTTTGAAGATTTGCATAACTTGTATATGAATTAGTTAACATTTGTACTTGAAATTGGTTATATGCAATTGATTCAAATTTTGTATTATATTGACTTGAATCATAGAAATACCACTGAGCTCTATTGCTCAGCATACAATTTTTTTCTGTGTGCAAGTTAGGTTCATATCAAGGTTCTGAGCATCAACTCTAGCATCCAGATAAAAATCCCCAAACTCAAAAATGTTTGTATATTTGCTCTTGTTGGTTATATGGAATGTACCTAGGTTGAGTCAGTTGGTATTTTGTTATGTTTCGAGAATAATGAATTGAAAGTGGAGAAATGGTATTAATCATACGAATGCAAAAAATTGTATATGAGTTATTCATATAGTTTTGTAATATATTAACGATGTATTTGCAAATGGTGCTTGTAGATAACATGTATGAATATGATTTGAATGAATTGCACTTGATAGTTTAACCTATAGCTTATAAGGTATTGACATATTATTGAAATAGGTATTAATGTGTTTAAATTGAAATTTTAGGGGTATATGTTTTGGTTGATTATTAGTTGATTTTGGTTAGTTAGTAATAGAAAAAAAATGTAGCCTGATGTGCATTAAAGTTTCAAAATTAGTATGTGATGTCGCAATGTCGTTCAAACGTCATCGCAATGAGATCTGAATGCCAGGGCACAGTGCAACATTAAACATTGATTGTTGTGATGAGGCTAGACAGTGTGTTGTATCGCGACGAGGAACCACTTGATGTCACGACATCAACTCAATGTTTTGAAATTGTTAGAAATTAGTCCTTTTTGGTCTTGAGTTAACTTTTTATCTTCCATAAGCTTGTATAAGACCCAAAAACTGTCGTATATTGTATTGTATGTAGGATTGAGTTGAAAATTGAACGTTTAATAGTATGAATTAAATATGGTTGATCATAGTTGCTTCGACAATGAATGTGACAGCTTGTAACTCGGACCCGACGATCAGGTCGGGTAACAAGGTGTTACATTTATAGTAATAAAGTTTTTCTAAAATGTACTTGTGTCTTGTGCAAGACAAATTTGCAACGTTCCCGGCTTTCAATCGAATGGACTTCTCTGTTATTCTCGTACCTTGAATTGCATCAAGTGTGGGTTCGAACAATAAAAACCAAACAAGAACCAAAAACAATTTATTACTTCAAACAAGAAAGTAATTCTCTCAAATAGAAATCGAAAGAAATTCTTATTCCTATAAAATAGAATTTATTCTTAGAAAATAAATATCCATGGCTTTCTAGCAGAATAAAAATATATGAAACTTTTGTATTAAAAAACTTGTGTTAGTAATTCTACCAAGGCCATCTAATTATAGGGAGAGATAGGAGAATCCTGGTTGAATAACACAAATAATATTTATTTTATTGGAAAAAATAGGTTTGAAAAGGATCTTCTGTCACATCGAAAAATTAAAATTTTGAAAATCAAATCGGTTTGTGTTATTTATAGATATAAACTTTTCCCATAAAAACCTGTGCTTTTTGTGAGACAGTCCTAGGCGTCCTCGGCTTTCAACTGAATGGTCTTCTCCATGATTTTCATACCATGAATCGTTTTGAGGGTGGGTTTGAACAATTATGAATCAAAGTAGAATTGTTATTCCCAGAAAATATAACTTATACTTAGAAATAAATTCTAACTATTTTTGTGCAGAATAACAATATCTTAAAGTTGTATGTATTTAGCTCTATCAGTGTCATCTAGTTATAGGGAGAGATTGAAGAATCTTGGTTGAACTAGTAGAATAAAAATAATACTTATTTGATAGAAAAACAAGTCCCTTAGTTCTACTAAGAGAGAGGGGCATCTAACCCTACTTAATTATGCTAGGGTTGTCGCCCTTCATACACATTATGAGGGGTTTTGGATATCTCCTATATTGGGTCCAATTATATATGTTTTATAGACTTTTAACCTAACACTTTATAATTTAATTCAACCCAATACATGTTTTTTTATTTCCAAAAATAAATATTATTTATTAAATTAATTAATTTTTCAATTAAATAATTTTCTTAACCCAATTTTAATTCTGTTAATATCATAACAACTTTATTGTAAAAGAATCTATGAGAAAATATATTTAATTTTCATATTTAACGAATTCGTAATGAACAATTAATTTAATTCCATTTTTGAACATCAATTATTTAATTAAATAATAATTTAAAAAACTTAAGTTAATTCACAGGACATTTCCATACTTAGTGAGAAACCATATTCATTTCCAAATGTAACCTATTTCTCTAACATTTTTATGTCTTTCCATTTTTGTTCATTTGATTCTTTATGTAATTTATTTCTAGTTTCAAAGAGCTAGCAAAGAGACTAATTTGACATATGTAATTAAAGCTCAAATGATTTTGAATTAAGTTTCAGCATTTTGTCTATTAATTATAAATTCATTTAGTCACAAAGTCATTCCACTATAGTATCGTGACTGAGCTCTCCCCAACATACCATTACGAAAGCTACTCCGTCAGTGCTCGTCCAATGACTTTTTCATAAGTGTGTCACCCTCATAGGATATCTCTAATCTCTTTGGGATAAATTCGTTCTCCCAATATGATCCTATTATTGGAAAAATGGGTTTGGAGAATGTAGCGAAAAAAACTTTAGGGAAAAACCATAGTTTTAAAATTTTTCCAAAATAAGATTTTGGTTATGATATCTAAAGTACTAAACACTTAATCAAAATTGTACCTTTTTTATTCGTCTAGGATGAGCTTTTTGGCCGAGTAGTCTTCTCTGCTATAGTTAAGCTCACGTCTGTCAAGTTTAAACTTTTGGGTCAAGTTGTACATAAAAAATATCTTTAAAAATTTTCTGGAATAATTTCTTCAGATAATTTTCTATCTACAACTTTATCTTGAATTCAAGTGTGTGTAAATAATGACCCAATGCTCTCTTTATATAGGGAGAATTTAGAGAGTTCAATTATGATTAAACCTAATCACTCTAATATTAAATTAATATAATATTTATCAAGATAAATATTAGATTAAATTTAATATTAAATCTTATTAAAATAATAAAATGTTTAAACATTAAATTAAATTTAATATTAAGATAATCACTTTAATATTAAATTAATAAAACACTATTAAGATAAGTATTAAATTAAATTTAATATTAAACTATTGAAATAATATTATTTTTGAAATAGTTAATCTGAAATTAAATTCTCTAATAGAGTACCTGTAACGCCCTAAATTTTGGGCCTCGGAGAATTGGGCTTTGAGTATCGGAGGAATTTGGATTTTTGTTGGATGAGAAAAATTTCACAGTTGCATGTTTGGTGTGTTGTTTAAGTGTGTTGATGTGTTTGGGGATGTCTGAGAAGTTCTGGGTTCAAACCAGGGCTCTAGCAAAAATTTTAGTTTTTCCTTAAAGTAGGCCTTGGTGTTAGCTTGAAGACTTTAAAAATATTTTTGGGTGAAAGTCGACACAAAGAAGCAGGTGGTTGGGTGGCAAGGAGGCGTTAGTAGCTAGCTTGTGGTCCAGGGTTCAAGTCCTAGCCGTGGCAAAAGTTTTATTACGCATATCTTAGCATAGAAGCTAGCGTGTAACCCTTCTAATTATTTGAGACTGATTTACGACACAAGAGAGCTTGTGACTTAATGGTAAGAGGTGTGTTAGGACTGCTAGGGAGCGTGAGTTCAAATCTCAGGCTATGCAAGTTTTGAGTTTTGCTCTTAAGAAGGTGTTGGCTAGCGGGTAAGGCTTATGGTTAGTCGTGTTGGTTTCATATCATAAAAAGCTGGACGGCAAAGTGGCAGGTGGTGTGAAGGGAGCTTTGAGGTCTGGGGATCAAGCTACCCTGTACCCATGGGAGATTTAATTTTGCAGCTCACGTGGGGAAGGAGTTGGAGTTTGACCGAAACTCCTCATGGTAATGGATTGAATCTGTGACAGCCCTATTTTGACCTTAATTGAAATTGTCGTTTCGGAACCACAAAACTGAGTCAGAAAATTTATTGAATGTTATAATTAGTGTGTTTTATATGTGAATTAGTATATGCTAAAAGTTAGTATGGAAATTTGATCATCCAAGTTGTTAAATAATTTGATCATCCAAGTTAGTATGTAAACCAGGCAGTTCCTCCGTAAATACATCCACAAATTCACTCACAATAGGTACAGATTCAATCTTCCTTTCAGATAACTCAGTATTCAAAACATACGCAAGATAAGCTTCACATCCTCCTTTCAGACACTTAGAAGAAGACATAGCAGAAATTACAGTTGGCATTAACTCAAACTTATCGGTTTTGACTTCTAGTACCTTACCATCATCACATTTCAATTTTAGAGTTTTCTGTCTACAATCTATTTTGGCACCACACAAAGTCAACCAATCCATTCCCAAAGTAATATTAAATTTATCAAGAGGCAACAACATGAAATCAACAGGAAAACAATGACCATGAATCATAAGAGGGCAATCTCTACAAGTTTTATCGACTAACACATGCTTTCCTAATGGATTTGAAACTTGTACCACATGCTCAGTAAATTCAATACACAATTTCTCATTAGACATTTTATTCACACAAACATACGAATCAGCAGAGCCAGGGTCAATAAAAGCAAGAACAGAAACACCATAAAGAGAAAATATACCAGTGATTACTTCAGGGGAGGATGCTTCCTCTCTAGCTCGAATAGCATAAGCTCTTGCTGGAGCCCTCGCTTCGGACCTCACAGTGACATCTCCCGTTGTGCCTTTACCACTATTCCTGGTTCCCATGTTTCTCGGTGGTCTCCCTCTGGACACATTACTTGACCTTACATTTTGTGGCTTTTCCGGTTCTTCCGGCTCTGGACAGTCCTTAACAAAATGGTCTTGAGACCCACAATGGAAACAAGCTCGATTAATCACATAGCATTCACCCAAATGCCTCTTCCCATAGTGTCGACATTCCAGTCTATCAGATTTAACACTCCCAGCACTAGCTATCGAAGTGGTCTGGGTCTTAGAACCCGAATAGCGCTTACACAGTCTCGATGAAAATAACCAGGGGAAACGTTCGATCAGGAACTCATTTCTTTTGATCTCTTTGATTGAGATTGAACTGATTTGCTCATTGATCTCTTTCAGATTTCTCTATTCTCACTTTCAACTTTCCTCTTCTCTTTACTTAGTTCTTCGGCCTTAATGGCTCTCTTCATCATTACCACAAATTCTTTAATTTCCAAAATTCTAATTAGCAGTCGGATGTCTTCATTAAGTCTGTCCTCAAATCTCTTGCACAAGGTAGCCTCATTAGGCATGCATTCTTGAGCATACTTACTCAACTTAACAAATTCTCTTTCGTACTCAGCTACAGTTAACCCAGCCTTGCTTCAATTCGAGGAACTCTTTTCTTTTCTGATCTATGAAGCGCTGGCTAATATATTTCTTTCTGAACTCTTCTTGGAAGAAATTCCAAGTAACCCTCTCTCGTGGTACCACCGATATCAACGTTTTCCACTAGTGATAAGTAGAATCCCTTAAAAGAGATACAGTACATTTCAGATTCTCCTCAGGAGTACATGACAATTCATCCAACACTCTAATAGTGTTCTCCAACCAGAACTCGGCCTTCTCTGGATCATCATTCACATTAGCTCAGAACTCCTCAGCCCCATACTTTCTAATCTTATCCACGGAAGGCTTAGTCAATCGACCTACCTCTGGTTGTTGGGGAGCTCTGGGAGCAGGTTGAGGTATAAGAGGGGGCGGAGGGAGTTGAGCATTCGGATTCGCCCGAATGAATTCAGTGTACCATTCACTCATCCGGTGGAGGAAGGCTACTCAGGCTTCCTCACCTTGACTTTGACCTGCAGGTCCAGAATCAACAGACGCTGTCCCTTGAGCGGGAGCAGGCGCATTACTTTGTGCATCATCAGCCACATCATGATTAGGATCCATAACTATATAGAAAAACAATTTTAAAACGGTCAAGAGCTAACACACTATCAAGTTCAATTTATGGCATGTATAGACAGACTACCACACTAGCTACGTTAGTCCGAGGATCGGCTAAACCATAGCTCTGATACCAATTAAATTGTAACACCCTTATACCAGGGACTGTCGCCGGAATCGAGTACAGAGTGTTACTAAACTTAAACGGACCTCTACAGAACTTAATCAGAAATAGATACAGAATTTCATGCAAATCAGTTCAGTATCACTCTTATTGAGGGTTTTCGGACCTGATACAAACATCTCGGAAGGTTAGGATTCGAATCATATCGCGTCGGCAACCCAGAAAATTTTTCACTTTTGAAACAACGTCACACGCCCGTATGACACATAGCACGGCCGTGTGATAAGACCGTGTGGCCTTCACACGCCCATGTCCAGAGACCGTGGTCGAAACTGTCCAATTGGCCACGGCTACCCCACACGGTCGTTTAGGAGTCGTGCACCCCACACGGTTGAGACACACGGCCGTGCCTCATGCCCGTGTGGTACAATAAAATTTAAACTAAGGTGCAGGGGAGGCACGGTCCAGGGGCACACCCGTGGGGTCAAACCGTGTATTGCCCACGGCCTAGGCACGCCCGTGCCATGTGCCCGTGGAGCAATCTGCCAAATCCCACACGGTTGTAGCACACGCTCGTGTGCCCTGCCAGGAAGGCCGTGTTAGGCTATATACCAAGCCTTGGTCTCCCTAAAACACATTCAAACACACACAAAATCCAACTAGCCATTTCAAAATAAATTTCACTGAAAAGGACTTCATTAAACCATTTATAACAAAATATCATACGAGAAATGGAATTTAGGTATACAAATATGACTATTTACAATCACAATTGCTCTATACATGCCATAATTTACTCTCAAAATATATTATATACCTAAAAGAAGTTTGATAGTGCATCGCGTGGCTCTGACTTTAAGATCCCAACTCAACAAGCTCAAAGTCTACAGAGGAAGGGAAAAGAAAGGAGGTAAGCTACAACAGCTTAGTAAGTCATATGAAATTCATAGCAAAGAATCAATTCAATATATCATTAAATTAGCACCCTAGATGATATCACATATCATTATACAAATAGCTTACTCTTTGTGCTCATTCCACATGTCTACCCTAAATATGCTTAATAATAACATTCTCAATATACCGTACCATTTTTCAGTTCACCTGTACAATCACTTCATCACAATACGGTTAATTTAATTCCCATTGAGCAATTTCAGAATATGAACAGACATACAGAGATAAGCACATAAGTGCTATACAGACATGGCGAAGCCATGAAGTAGTCGAAACTACTAACAGTAAGGTAGCCGAAGCTATAATCAGTAACAGTATAGGAGTTAACCACAGGCCTGCTCACATAAGCTGACAGGTGTCTGCAACACATGCAAGACTACCTAGCACCTGGGTAACTATAACAGTCGAAACAGTAAGCCTTAAGTGACATGTCACCCGTATCTATGTCTATTCCTACTTGCTCAATCAGAATTCACGGACAGTGCATAAATCGGTAATTTCAAAAGTACATACGATAATCATTCAACATTTATAGTCGATACTATTTTCCATAAATTCAGTGATAACACCCGATATTCAACACCTCACCAAGCCATTGACCATATAATATATCATCATGGAAGCAAATATTTAAACCAGATTAATCAAGTTCACTAGAATTACATATAACTTACCTGAGTTATCAAAAAGGACTATTTCTCGAAATTAGTCGAAAGCTTTCTGTTTTCCCTTATCACGGGTTCTTTCAGACCGTTATTGATCTAAATTAACACATATAACATAAATATCGATTATCTATTTCAATACAAACACAATTCACATTTGGGGTAAATTTCTAAATTTACCCCTCAACTTTTTGATAATTACTAATTAGTCCCTCAGACATCAAAATTTACCCCTTAACTTTTCGATAATTACTAATTAGTCCCTCAGACATCAAAATTTCATTTTCTTTATTCCATGGGCTTATATAATTCATTTTCACAATTTGAACACTTAAAAACCCATCATTGCACACATTTAGGAACAATTTGTAATCTCTTCAAATTAGTCCCTATGTATGCACTTTCAATCAATTTCATCCATTAAAACATATATGTAACACAATAATCATTCATTATCTACCATTAGGGAGCTAACCAAGGTTCTATCACAAATGGGTAGATTTTTAGACTTTAATTTTTCTTCAAATAAATGGTAGAATAATGAAATATGAGCTCTAAGGAGTCCAAAAATGCAAAAATAATTGAAAAAGGGACCAAATTGCACTTACATGGAAGCTTGAAAATTTTTGAAACCCTTGGCCATAGAGTTAGGGATTTTCAGCTGAACATGGGGTATTTCATAGAGAAGATGATGTTTTATTTCATCAATTTTTTTGTATTTTACTCACTTTTGACAAAAATGCCCTTAAGGCCCTTACTAAAAAATTTTTTCCATGTAAGGCTATTTTGGTCCATAACACTTATTAATGGTCCTATTACCACATAAAAGCTCCCTATTTCATGTGATAATTCAATCAAGTCCAATTATCATCTAATAAGCACATTTTGCACTTTTCTCGATTTAGTCCTTATCGAGCAATCAAATATTAATACAGTAAAATTTTCACATAGTATCTTGACTCTAATATTTAATCAAACAGATATCATCAAAAATTCACATAATTAAAATTCTCTCACTTCAAATTTGTGGTTACGAAACCACTATTCCGACTAGCCCCCGATTCGGGGTGTTACAATTCTCTTCTCCTTAGGGATTTTCGTCCCCGAAAATCTTACCAGTGAACAGTTGAGGGTATTGCTTCCTCATAGCCTCTTCGGTTTCCCACGTTGCTTCTTCCACACCATGCCTCTACCACAATACTTTTACTAACGGTATTTCCTTGTTTCTTAACTGTTTTATCTCTCGAGATAGAATCTTAATCGGTTCCTCTTCATAAGTCATATCTGATCTAATTTCTACCTCAGTTGGTGAAATCACATGTGTCGGATCCGATCGGTAACGTCGCAACATAGAAACATAAAATACAATGTAGATTCTGTTCAATTCGGGTGGCAAACCTAAACGATAGGCTACGGGGCCAATTCTTTCAATTACTTCATACGGGCCAATAAAACACAGACTTTATTTACCCTTACGGCCAAATCTCAGAACTTTCTTCCATGGTGACACTTTCAGAAATACTTTATCGCCCATTTGAAATTTGATTTCCTTTCTCTTCAAATCCGAATACGATTTCGGTCGGTCCGATGCAGCTCTTAGATTATCTCGAATTATCTTCACCTTTTCTTCAGTCTTTTTAATCAAATCAACCCCATGCAGTCGGTGCTTGCTCAATTCGGTCCAATACAATGGAGTTCGACACTTCCGTCCATACAACGCTTCATAAGGTGCTATTTTTATACTGGACTGATAACTGTTGTTATACACAAAATCAGTCAAAGGTAAATATCTGTCCCAACTACTCTCGAACTCCAAAGCACAACATCTAAGCATATCTTCTAGTACTTGAATTACTCTTTCAGTTTGTCCGTCCGTTTGAGGATGGAATGCTGTACTAAAATTCAATTTCGTACCTAAGGCATTCTGTAACTTTTTCCAAAACCTCGAAGTAAACCGTGGATCTCGGTCGAAAATTATAAACAGTGGCACACCATGCAATTGCACTATTTCAACAATATACAGTTCAGCCCGTTTATCAAGTGAAAAGTCAGTACGGATTGGAATAAAATGAGCCGATTTAGTTAATCGATCTACTATTACCCAAACTGAGTCTTTCTTCCTCAGTGTCAGAGGCAAACCTGATACAAAATCCATTGTTACCCGATCCCATTTCCATTCAGGAATTAAAATCGGTTGTAGTAATCCAGATGTCACTTGGTGTTCAGCTTTCACTTGCTGACAGATCAAACATTTTGACACAACTTCGGAGATATCTCGTTTCATACCTGGCCACCAATACAGTTTCTTCAGATCATTATACATTTTTACACTACCGGGGTGTATTGCCATATCACTACTGTGAGCCTCATGCAAAATTTTGCCAATTAGTTTAGAATTCCTCGGCACGCATAATCAGTCACGGTACATTAAACAATCATTCAGATTAACTCTAAATTTAGAATCTTTGTTTTCTAAACACCGTTCTATTTTAGATTGTAACTCATTATCTACTTTCTGAGCCTCATAAATTTCTTGTAACAACACCGGCTTAGCTCGTAACTCTGCCATCAAGACGCCACTATCAGACACTTTTAACTTCACATTCATAGCTCGTAGAGCAAAAAGGGACTTTCTACTTAAAGCATATGCGACTACGTTAGCCTTCCCTGGATGATAGTTTATCACTAATTCATAGTCCTTCAACAGTTCTAACCACCTTCTTTGACGTAAATTCAGATCCTTCTGAGTCATAACATATTTCAGACTTTTGTGATCAGTGAATACACAACATTTCTCACCATACAAATAATGTCGCCATATTTTCAATACAAATACAATGGCAGCTAGTTCTAAGTCATACGTAGGATAATTCTGTTCATGTGGTTTCAACTGTCGAGAAGCATAGGCTATCACTTTTCCTTCTTGCATTAAAACACATCCGAGTCCATTTAAAGACGCATCACTATACACTACAAATTCTTTTCCTGACTTTGGAAGGATCAAAATTGGTGCTTCAGTCAAACATTTCTTCAATCTATCAAAGCTCTGTTGACACCCTTCGGTCTATTCAAACTTACTATCTTTTTGCAACAATTTAGTCATCGGAGACGCTTTCATCGAACAGCCTTCAACAAATCGACGGTAATAACCAGCCAAACCCAAAAAACTTCTAACCTCAGACACAGTCTTTGGAGGCTTCTATTCTAAAATAGCTAAAATTTTCCTCGGATCCACTGGTATTCCCTCACCAAAAACTATATGTCCCAAAAATCCAACTTCACGGAGCGAAAATTCATTTTTGCTGAACTTAACAAGCAATTTCTTCTCTCGCAATATTCGGAGTACAGTTCGTAGATGTTCAGCGTGTTCAGGTTCACTTGGAGAGTAACCTAAAATATCATCTACGAAGACCACCACACACTTGTCCAAATAGGGCCGAAAAATTCGGTTCATTAGATCCATAAAGATAGCCGGAGCATTTTCAGTCCGAAGGGCATTACTAAAAACTCATAATGACCATATTGAGTTCTAAAAGCAGTTTTTGGCGCATCTCCTTCTTTAACTTTCAACTGATAGTACCCGGACCTCAGATCGATTTTAGAAAACACGGTAGCATCTTTTAACTGATCAAATAAATCATCAATTCTAGGCAACGGAACTTTGTTAAACTATCGGCAATCAATGCAAAGTCTCAATGATCCATTTTTCTTATTAACAAATAACACCGGAGCACCCCACGGTGAAAAACTCGGTTTTACAAACCCTCTATCGGTTAACTCTTGCAACTGTACCTTCAGTTCTCTTAACTCTTTGAGCGCCATTCTGTAAGGAGCGATTGATATCGGAGCAGTACCAGGATGCAACTCTATACCAAATTCAACCTCTCTATCTGGGGGTAAACCAGGCAGTTCCTCCGGAAATACATCCACGAATTCACTCACAATAGGTACAGATTCAATCTTCCTTTCAGATAACTCAGTATTCAAAACATACGCAAGATAAGCTTCATATCCTCCTTTCAGACACTTAGAAGTAGACATAGCAGAAATTACAGTTGGCATTAACTCAAACTTACCGATTTTGACTTATAGTACCTTACCATCATCACATTTCAATTCCAGAGTTTTCTGTCTACAATCTATTTTGGCACCATACAAAGTCAACCAATCCATTCCCAAAATAATATCAAATTCATCAAAAGGCAACAACATGAAATCAAAAGGAAAACAATGACCATGAATCATAAGAGGGCAATTTCTACAAGTTTTATCGACTAACACATGCTTTTCTAACGGATTTGAAACTTGTACCACATGCTCAGTAAATTCAATACACAATTTCTCATTAGACATTTTATTCACACAAACATACGAATGAGTAGAGCCAGGGTCAATAAAAGCAAGAACAGAAACACCATAAAGAGAAAATATACCAGTGATTACTTCAGGGGAGGATGCTTCCTCTCTAGCTCGAATAGCATAAGCTCTTGCTGAAGCCCTCGCTTCGGACCTCACAGTGACATCTCTTGTTGTGCCTTTACCACTATTCCTGGTTCCCATGTTTCTCGGTGGTCTCCCTCTAGACACATTACTTGACCTTACATTTTGTGGCTTTTCCGGTTCTGCTGGCTCTGGACAGTCCTTAACAAAATGGTCTTGAGACCCACAACGGCAACAAGATCGATTAATCACATAGCATTCACCTGAATGCCTCTTCCCACAGTGTCAACATTCCAGTCTATCAGATTTAACACTCCCAGCACTAGCTACCGAAGTGGTCTGGGTCTTAGAACTCGAATAGCGCTTATCACGGTCTCGACGGAAATAACCAGTGGAAACGTTTGATCGGGAACTCATTTCTTTTGATCTCTTTGATTGAGATTGAACTGATTTACTCATTGATCTCTTTCGGATTTCTCTATTCTCACTTTCAACTTTCCTCTTCTCTTTACTCAGTTCTTCGGCCTTAATGGCTCTCTCCACCATCACCACAAATTCTTTAATTTCCAAAATTCCAATTAGTAATTGGATGTCTTCATTAAGTCCGTCCTCAAATCTCTTGCACAAGGTAGCCTCATTAGGCATACATTCTTGAGCATACTTACTCAACTTAACAAATTCTCTTTAGTACTTGGCTACAGTTAACCCAGCCTTGCTTCAATTCGAGGAACCCTTTTCTTTTCTGATCTATGAAGCGCTGGCTAATATATTTATTTCTGAACTCTTCTTGGAAGAAATTCAAAGTAACCCTCTCTCGTGGTACCACCGATATCAACGTCTTCCACTAGTGATAAGTAGAATCCCTTAAAAGAGACACATCACATTTCAGATTCTCCTCAAGAGTACACGACAATTCATCCAACACTCTAATAGTATTTTCCAACCAGAACTCGGCCTTCTCCGGATCATCATTCACATTAGCTCGAAACTTCTCAGCCCCATACTTTCTAATCTTATCCACGGAAGGCTTAGTCAATCGACCTACCTCTGGTTGTTGGGGAGTTATGGGAGCAGGTTGAGGTATAGGAGGGAGCGGAGGGGGTTGAGCATTCGGATTCGCCCGAATGAATTCAGTGTACCATTCACTCATCCGGTGGAGGAAGGCTACTCAGGCTTCCTCACCTTGACTTTGACCCGCAGGTCCAGAATCAACAGGCGCTGTCCCTTGAGCGGGAGCAGGCGCATTACTTTGGGCATCATCAGCCACATCACGATTAGGATCCACAACTATATAGAAAAACAATTTTAAAATGGTCAAGAGCCAACACACTATCAAGTTCAATTTATGGCATGTATAGACAGACTACCACACTAGCTACGTTAGTCCGAGGATCGACTAAACCATAGCTCTGATACCAATTAAATTGTAACACCCTTATACCCGGGACCGTCGCCGGAATCGAGTACAGAGCGTTACCGAACTTAAACAGACCTCCACAGAACTTAATCAGAAACAGATACAGAATTTCATGCAAATCGGTTCAGTATCACTCTTATTGAGGGTTTTCGGACCTGATACAATTATCTCGGAAGATTAGTATTCGAATCATATCGCGTCGGCAACCCAGAAAATTTTTCACTTTTGAAACAACATCACACGCCCGTGTGACACACAGCATGGCCGTGTGATAAGACCGTGTGGCCTTTACACGCCCATGTCCAGAGACCGTGTTTGAAACTGTCCAATTGGCCACGGCCACCCCACACGGTCGTTTAGGAGCCGTGCACTCCACATGGTTGAGGCACACGGTCGTGCCTCATGCCCGTGTGGTAAAATAAAATTTCAACTAAGGTGCAGGGGAGGCACAGTCCAGGGGCACACCCGTGGGGTCAAACCGTGTGTTGCCCACGGCCTAGGCACGCCCGTGCTATGTGCCCGTGGAACAATCTGCCAAATCTCACACGGTTGTAGCACACGCCCATGTGCCCTGCCAGGAAGGCCGTGTTAGGCTATATACCAAGCCTTGGTCTTCCTAAAACACATTCAAACACACACAAAATCCAACTAGCCATTTCAAAATAAATTTCACTGAAAAGGACTTCATTAAACCATTAATAACAAAATATCATACGAGAAATGGAATTTAGGTATACAAATATGACTATTTACAATCACAATTGCTCTATATATGCCATAATTTACTCTCAAAATGTATTATATACCTAAAAGAAGCTTGATAGTGCGTCGCGTGGCTCTGACTTTAAGATCCCAATTCAACAAGCTCAAAGTCTACAGAGGAAGGGAAAAGAAAGGAGGTAAGCTACAACAGCTTAGTAAGTCATATAAAATTCATAGCAAAGAATCAATTCAATATATTATTAAATTAGCACCCTAGATGATATCACATATCATTATACAAATAGCTTACTCTTTGTGCTCATTCCACATGTCTACCCTGAATATGCTTAACAATAACATTCTCAATATACCGTACCATTTTTCAGTTCACCTGTACAATCACTTCATCACAATACGGTTAATTTAATTCCGATTGAGAAATTTCAGAATATGAACAGACATACAGAGATAAGCACAAAAGTGCTATACAGACATGGCGAAGCCATGAAGTAGTCGAAACTACTAACAGTAAGGTAGCCGAAGCTACAATCAGTAACAGTACAGAAGTTAACCACAAGCCTGCTCACATAAGCTGACAGGTGTCTGCAACACATGCAAGACTACCTAGCACCTGGGTAACTATAACAGTCGGAACAGTAAGCCTTAAGTGACATGTCACCCGTATCTATGTCTATTCCTACTTGCTCAATCAGAATTCACGGACAGTGCATAAATCGGTAATTTCAGAAGTACATACGATAATCATTCAACATTTATAGTCGATACTATTTTCCATAAATTCAATGATAACACCCGATATTCAACACCTCACCAAGCCATTGACCATATAATATATCATCATGGAAACAAATATTTAAACCAGATTAATCAAGTTCGCTAGAATTACATATAACTTACCTGGGTTGTCAAAAAGGACTATTTCTCGAAATTAGTCGAAAGCTTTTTGTTTTCCCTTATCACGGGTTCTTTCAGACTGTTATTGATCTAAATTAACACATATAACACAAATATCAATTATCTATTTCAATACAAACACAATTCACATTTGGGGTAAATTTCCAAATTTACCCCTCAACTTTTCGATAATTACTAATTAGTCCCTCAGACATCAAAATTTCATTTTCTTTATTCCATAGGCTTATATAACCCATTTTCACAATTTGAACACTTAAAAACCCATCATTGCACACATTTAGGAACAATTTGTAATCTCTTCAAATTAGTCCCTATGTATGCACTTTCAATCAATTTCATCCATTAAAACATATATGTAACACAATAATCATTCATTATCTACCATTAGGGAGCTAAACAAGCTTCTATCACAAATGGGTAGATTTTTAGACTTTAATTTTTCTTCAAATAAATGGTAGAATAATGAAATATGAGCTCCAAGGAGTCCAAAAATGCAAAAATAATTGAAAAAGGGACCAAATTGCATTTACATGGAAGGTTGAAAATTTTTGAAACCCTTGGCCATGTTGTTAGGGATTTTTCGCTGAACATGGGGTATTTCATGGAGAAGATGATGTTTTATTTCATCAATTTTTTTGTCTTTTACTCATTTTTGACAAAAATGCCCTTAAGGCCCTTATTAAAAATTTTTTTTCCATGTAAGGCTATTTTGGTCCATAACACTTATTAATGGTCCTATTACCACATAAAAGCTCCCTATTTCATGTGATAATTCAATCAAGTCCCATTATCATCTAATAAGCACAATTTGCACTTTTCTCGATTTAGTCCTTATCGAGCAATCAAACATTAATACAGTAAAATTTTCACATAGTATCTTGACTCTAATATTTAATCAAACAGATATCATCAAAAATTCACATAATTAAAATTCTCCCACTTCAGATTTGTGGTTACGAAACCACTACCGACTAGCCCCCGATTCGGGGTGTCAGAATCACCCTGACTATTTTCACGAGCACTATTGTCACACCCCAAACTCGACCTAGACGTTATGGTCGAATTTGGAGGAATGACATTAGTTTGTTTAAAACTTTGTTTTAATCAAACTTAGCTGTGCATTTCAAAAGCATAAAACTTGGCAGAACCCTCACAAACGTTTAGAAAAGCTAAAGTTCAAAAACACTTATTTCAAATCCCAAAATTTAATTCAAATTTGCTTGCTTCAAAAATCCCAATTTTGAGCAAACCTTTTCCAGTTAATGCTAACATTTGTTAAAAACTATTTATTTATAGAAAAAAACACTTAAGGGTTTACTTAATTTGTAGAGAAAAATTTTTCAAAGTTTTAATTTTGTAAATCAAAATTTATTTTGTTAACTCGTGTGATTTTGCAACTTCACGTTTGAGAATATCAATTACCGATGATTTAAACAAAAAACAAAACAAGCCAAAAAATAAACATATTACAATCTCAAAAGTCCAAAATAGAAAATTACAAAAAATCACCATATTTTAATTAACTGAGAAAACAATTCAAGCTCATGCACGCTGTCCAATCCCAAGTCAGAAGACCACCTGAAACGTATTAAACAAATGGGTGAGCTAGGAGCCTATTGTGTAACTCGACCCACAAGCAGAATTTTTATTTGACAAGCACATATGTAAATGTCATCACAAAATTTTTACTTTTAATGTACAAATATCATATCAGAATGTTGTATTACCATAAACATTTATCATGTCATAAGGTCATATTTCCAGACATATTTCGGATCTGAATATCATATTTTCATAAACATATATCAGACCAAAATGTCATGTTTTCAGAAGCACATATATCATATCAGAATGTCATATCAGACCATAACAAATGCAAACACAAATCCTACCCTCATCTGCTACACACCAACTCCGTCCAACCAATCACACCAACCAGGAGTACAAAAGTCCATCCATCCAATCACACCGGGTCGTGGTGGTAAGCCACTCATATAAGTGCAGTTGAGCTGCCAAAAAAAATATTGTGGTGATCTGCTAGAATCAAATATATATGGTCAAGCCACTACAATTGCAGTTAAGTTGTCATAATCGATATTGCTGATACACAGCTAGAAGATTCAGTAGTACTGTTGGGATCACACTTCCTCCATCATATATCATATCATACCCCAATGCTCATGCAAATACTAACAGACATCATATGCATATTTCACATCAGAACATACTAACAAAATTATTAAATTACATATCATAAACAAATTTCACATTTTAAACATACTTGCAATTGTAACACATACTTTATCCCTAACACGTATATTCACAAAATATCATATTTCATATTTTTAAAATCATATTAAGCCAAACAGACCCCACAGAAGGTCTAATTACAAATTTTAGAGTCTAACGAGTGATAGCAGGATAAATTCATATTTTTAATATATTTATTTTTAGCTAATTATCGAATAAAATGCTATTAAATTTGGATTTTTCTTATCAGGAATAACGTTGGTGTGCTGAATTCAAACTCTTACAAAAAGTGGCTAAATTAGAACAAAAAACAAAGAGGGTCGCTTGATTGAAAGATTGAAGATTCAAAGATGACTAGATAAAAATTGAAGGATTGAAGATTTTTTTTAAAAGTGGTTGGATAAAGATTGAAGGATTTTTTATGTTGTTACAACTCTGTAACTAATTTAAATTCAATTTTTAAATTTCAAATTATTTAGTGATAATATTTAGAATTATTTAGTGATAATATGTAGAATTATTTGGTGATAATATTTAGGAAAAACCTAGCTAAATTTTAGCATTAAAGGTGTGTATAAATACCTAGTGGCTACAACCAATTAAACATAATTTTTGCCTTTGGCATTTAATAAATTCTCTATTTTTTTCTCCCTTCCTACATTACTTTTGATTTTTTTTTTCATTTTTTTTTCCTTTTAACTTTTAGCTTTTTGGTTTAAGTGCCTTCCAAGGCCCTTTCCCTTTCCACCTTCTACAAAACCACTTTCAAAGAATGATTTTTTTCATGACTAACTAAATCTTTTTTAGCTTTAACCCAGAAATTGCTCCAACAAAAAAAATCATGAGATACGAACCTGCTCAAAAAAAACCTCTCAATTCAATATTCACTATCTCTCCGGTATATGGAATAGTACAAATTCGTCCCTTAAAGTTGATTCAATTTCAATTCAGAAAGCACGCGTTGGGTTGGAATCGTTTGGCGTACAGTTGGGAAGTTGAGTCGGTGGTGTTGTATTCAAAATCCCACGAAGAAATTAGCGTGTTCAATTGGAAAAATATAGTTGGATTCCGTCAAGGGAGATAGTCATTGGATTTAAATGACCCATACGGTTGAGGTCGTTAATTCGAGTTGGACTTTTCAGATTGCAAGGCTGTCAAAGTCTTAATTACGGGTACGTGCCACATGGTTGGAAATTCGACAAGGGTCAATTTACAGGTGATATCGAGATCAACTACAAAAGGAAGAGTTGGTGGTTTGAGATATCCTCGATTGCTATAAGCAGATTATCGCTTGGAAGGGAAATTTTGTTTTAAGGATCGATTCAAGATTTGAGTGCACTGAGGCTAAGGCTAAGCTTAAAAACTATTTTATTTATCCATTTATTTTATTTTCATAAATTTATTTTTGCATTTTTGGATATTTATTTTATTTTATTTTTCGTATTTCTTTATTTTATTATCTTAATCATTTAAAACCCCCATTTTTATTTTCCAGCGTTGCAACGCACTGATCGTGGGCACGACTATTACTGCGACAACAATTCTGGTCACGAGAAAAGGCAAAATTAGACAACCAGTCCGTATGGATTCGACCCTACTACTCTATATTTCAACTTACTGTTATTGTAACACCCCAAACTCGGCCTAGACGTTACGGCCGAATCTGGCGATGTCACATGGATTGAAAAGCTGCGTAGTTTGGATAAAGCATTAAATTGTTATTTTAAACCAATCGTCCATTACTTATCATTTGGTTTCAGAAACATTCGTAAATTAATTGATTTGCCAAAACATTATCTATAGCGAAAGCTTTTGAAACCGTTGTGTTCAATTAAAAACCGTTCGTGTTAAGGAAAACCTTTATTTCTGGTAAAAACTAAATTTTTGTTGAGTTTTACAGAAATATGATCATAAACATAGTTAAATCCCAATTTAAGCAAATAGTCTGAAAAGTTCAAATTTTACATGAAAATACCCAGAAATGAAATAAAACCAAAGCAAAAACCATAATCAAATCCAATTCATGATATGTGGTTACCGTCGAGTCCCCCCACTGCACGGATCCGCCTAACTCTGAGGATTACCTATACACAAACATAATTTCAGAATCAGCCAGATACATACTTAGGCCTAAGCCTATTATAGATACAGAAGCAGATTTGGGCTTAAGCCATTCTCAGATACAAATACAAATGTGCATATCAGAATAAAAAATCCTACTCCCATCTTCTACACACTATCTCCGACCATCTCTGCACACCATGTGGGGTTTAAAACACCTACCCAGCCCTACACACCATGTTGTACCGAATGCGGCACATATCAGATATATTATAGCCATACTGCCAGATAATAGGCATAAATCGCCTTTCAGATCACTTTCTACAATATACATCATCCCCACCCCAATGATAGATACAGTAAATGCAGAATCAGACATACAGATTAGCATGCTCACATGCGTAATTACATATATAAAAAGCTAGTATAGATATATGTATCAGATAGGTCAGACATGCGTGATAATATCATACTCAAAACATAATATTAGCCATTCAGATCATAAAAATTAGGGTCTATTTAGCCCTTACCAACCCTACAGTAGGCCCACAGTCATTTGGGATAACCCGTGTAACCTTAAGGAAAAATTCAGATAAATAGTCCCATACACTCGTGTGGCTTGCCCATGTGGGCCCATACGCCTAAATTGGCCTTGCTCGTATGGATCACACAGCCTGGCCCAGAAACCCACATGCACCGTGTGGACTGCCCGTGTGGGCCCACACATCTGTGCGGCTTACACGGCCACACCCAGCTATCGCACAGCCGTATCTAGTGCATGGCCTGGTCTTCGTCAATTATACAGTCGTGTCATCGCACATGGCCTACCATACAGGTGACCATACGCCCGTGTGGCATCGACAGAATGGTTTTCAGCTTTTGCTGAAACCTCATTTTCTACGTTTCTGGGTACACACCTGATATCGTTTCGTAGCGAAAACACTCATGAGCCTTCCGAACGTAAGAATAACACAAAAAACTCGATCAATTCCAATTTTAGAAGAAAAACTTACCAAAAACCCCGAGCGAAAGACTCGAGAAATTATACCAAACGATAGTTCGATCACTTACCAAGATGAACACGATTACCAGCACACACCACACGCTTTAATTCCCTTAAGCAACACCTGAACGAGAAATTCCCATATTACCAAACCCGAAATTGGTTTACACCAATCAAAAATCATGAGAACTTACCTACTAACAACGGAAACGGAGAACTGGGTTTTAGAAAAACAATAACTGCAAGAACTGAAATAGAAAACGCCAGCAATATAAAATGAAGCAAGCAAAGAAGGGGGAAAAGGGAGAATGGCGTCAGAAGTTTTGGAAGGGATAGAGAGGGAGCCAAAAATTTCAAAGAGAAAAATAAAAATAAAAATAAAATTTGGATAACCCCCCTAAATCCCCTAATTTTCTTTCCACTAACCCACTAACAACCAACTATTCGGAGTCCATCCACAGCACAACTCTAGCTGAAATTTAGAGCAAAAATACTACCCTTGCCATTATAAGGATTCAAACTCAGGACATCCCACACACCAACTCCCTTACCACTTGAACTAGCAGGCTCATTTTAATTTGATTTTACGATCAATTTCTTATAATTCCACTCCTCAAACGCAAGGCTTAAGACAAGAAAATAACAAAATTTGCAAAAGAAAAGGCTTGAACTTGAGACCTCACACACACACTCAGAATACTTAACCACTAAAGCAAACAATTATTTGTGTCAATTGATTATAGAAGCAGACATAAAAAGTTGGGGCGTTTCAGTTATTTTGTCATAGGAATTTATATTTGGTGGTTTCGAAGCCCATCAACGAGCCCAAGTAAAATTTTCAAAAAATGGGCCCAGATGCCCGTGTAGCCCACACGACCTGGGACACGATTCAACACACTCAAATTAGATTAAAAAATACATAGGTACTAAATTTAAAAAAAAAACTATTAAACTTAGATACCAAATAATATATTAAACCTATATTTATTTACGTGAGAATCCCTATCTTGTTTTCCACACCCTTATTTCATCTATTGATATACAAAACGGATCTTTTCATTTCCTCTTTTTGGTGTCATATCATATAACAACTATATAATAATAATCAAACGGAAGCAATAGAATCAAAACCAATTGAAAATGATGGACAAAAGGATAAAAGAACGCAAGAAACAAAAAGAACAAAAAGAAAAGATGAAGAGCAGAACGTGAAAAGAAAGAAAAGAAAATAATAATAATAATCAACAAAACAAATGGGAACGTGGGAATAGGGGAAACTTTGGGAAAAGAAAATTAAATTAAATTAAAAGAATAAAATAATATATTCTTTTTTTAATAAAATAATAAAAAATTAAAAATAAACTCAAACTACATACAATTCCACTATTCTTTATCCAAACTGATTTTTCTTCTGAATTTAAAATAAAAACATAGTTCCCATTTATTCGAATATAAGACTAAAGGGAAAATGATTCGAACATAAAACCTCACACACAAACACAACACTTAACCACTAAACCAAATTAATTCACTTACTAAAATTTTCACAATCTTAACAAGAAATCAGGACGTGAGCACCCTTAGTTTTGCTAACCAAATTTCTTCTAACCTGGTTTTCGGGATGTGACATTACAAGCAGTAAAACAAATTTGTTTATGTAATATCATTTATAATATAATAGTAAAAAGATCATTTAATAAACAAAATCAAAATTTTCGTGTATGATACTTGAAAGTTATCCGATACACATTGTGTCAAATTTCAATACTACATATATGTTATAAAATTTTATGATGCTCTAATCAAATATTTATAAATTCAATTTAAAGGATATAATACAATAATTTCAAGCATATTTAATAACAATAATTTAATCATAAAAAATTCTGATCAACCAAATATCATACATACTATAATTTAATAAAAATCTTAGTTTAAAAGAAACCTTAAAGTAATAATATTTTTCATAAAATAATTTTATCAAAAATCAATCAACAAAGGAGGAAAATATACCATGTAATGATTATATAAAATTCTTCGCATATAATTACTCATAATGCGCAAGCCTTTTTTGAAGACTATAATAATAATAGTTCTAGAAGGCAATTAATAACAACTTGAGTAGCAAATTTGAGTGATCAACTATTGCATTGGTCGTTGCTTGAAAACAGTAAGACTTGATGACAGGGAAAATTTTCTTGTAACTCAAGGAAAAAAACAATTTAAAAAATCGTGCTGATAACATGTTATAAAAAAAATTGACAGATAATAAAGAATAAAGAAAATGGGAGAGCAAAAGCGAGCCTATTTTACTGATCAATGAGGATATTTACAAAACTTTTCTTTAATCTCTATCTATAGGCATAAAAAAAATAAATAAAGTAGATATCTACTTCTAATAGCTATTAGAATTTAAAATATATCAAAACTTATCTTGATTTTGATAAATATCTATTTAATAATATATTTATAACAATTTGTAATTATTTTACACAATCATAATTTTTTATTATTTAGATTTGGTTCTATTGACACAATTGCTTAGGATTCCAATGCCATTGAATTATATCGTTCGAATTTTTTGTAGCTTTCCCTTTCATTTTTAAAAATCTTTTCTATCGCCATACTTAGGGCTTCTTTATTTTACTTTTTATAAGCACTTTTTAAGAGGAAAGTGATTCTCCCTAGCAAAAATAAATTAACCACAAAGAACTTTTTTCAGAAACTGAATTTTTTCCCCTAAAAAATATTTTTAAAAACATTTTTAAACTAGACCTTATTAATCTGAGTTTTATTCTGTTGTTGAAAAATGTTTGTACCCCATGACTGGGTCGTCGTCGCAGTATGAAAAACATTTATAATCAAAATTAAAAGTTGTAAATGATTTTAAGTACTGAAATGTTTAAATAGTTTTATAGGGATTTTTCTTTTTCTTTCTCTAGGGTTTCCAAGAGAGCTTAGCCGGGAGTCCTGCAAAAGGCAGTAACTACTGTGGCTGGGATGGGCGAAAGTGGTGGCGACTACAGAGACAAGAGGGATGAGATCTCCCTCCTAACTGAGAAACTTGTTCAATTATCGGTCAAAGGGTCATTGGTGGTTCTGAGTGCAAAGCCAACTCTAAATGTGTACAATCTGGACAGAAAAATTATACAATCCAGAGAGTTTCAAGGCTCAGATGAAGAGTATATGGAAAACAACAAAGAAGTTTGATATTCACATGGTAGGACAAAATTTGTTCCCGATCGAGCTCAAATTGGAAAAAGATTTGGGGTTAATTATGGAGGGAAGACCATGGCTGTTTCGGAAAAGCTTGACTTTATTTGATAGGATATCCCAATCGGTGGATAGATCCCAGATTCAACTTAGTTCATCTCCGTTTTGGTTAAAATTAGGCCCGTGCTCACCAGAGTTTGACAAAAAAGATCTACTTCATGCCATCGGTGCCACGTTTGGGGGGTGCTGATATCTGAAATTAGGGGAGAATGGTGACGACTTAGGGTAATCCTTAATGTGCAGAAACCCCTTCATTAGGGAATTTTTGTTTCGATCGATAATAAAAATAGATGGTAGATTTCTTTTAAATATGAGAAATTACCATTGTTCTGTTTTGGACGTGACAGAATGGGGTACGGTCTCATAGATTGTAATAAGTTGAATCCTGCAGAAAAAATAAGAATCAGAGAGGATCCTCCATATACGGCAGCATTAAAGGCAGAAACCAAATTAGTTGGAAAGGAAACTATTCATTTTATTGATTTTTCAAAGAGGGTTAGGGCTCAATGTTCCTATACAGGAAGTCCAGAGGTGGCAGTGCTTAAAGGGAAAACATCTGAAATAACAAGGAGGTTATAGAGATTAAGAACGATAGTATGACGTGTGGTGAGGAGAGAACGAAGGAGCTTCAAGATGAAGTGGAAGCAGTTAGGTCTGCAGAGCAGATGATGGAAAGTAATTGTAGACAAATCAATAATCCAAATTTAACCAAAAAGGCAGGTTGGAAAAGAATGGCTTCTATACAAAGGGTGGCACAACCTAATGTTGAAAGTCATACTAGGAAGCGGAAAGGATTGGATGATGATTCTGATGTGTGTAGTACTGTTATTGAAGCTCATGTGGGTTTTAAAAGGCCAAAAATAGAAGGTGAATATTTAGGTGAGGACTCATTACCAGAAGCATTGATCAACGGTACGGAGCAAAGTAGTTTTCAATTGTTCATGGAATCAGCAACTGCCAAGAGGCAAGCCGACCGATCACAATGAAAAGCATTAGCTGGAAAGTTCGTGGATCAAAGAGTCCACGATCAGTTAGGAGGCCGAGATATTTTCTAAAGCAACATAATCCCCAATTAATCTTCTTAATGGAGATTAAATTAAAAAAGCACAGTATGGAAAAGGTTAGAAGAAATTGTGGTTACCTAAACGAAATTGAGGTTGATGCAGAGGGCTCGCGAGGTCTTTGTTTAGCATGGAAGGAAGAACTCAAAGTTACCTTAGGGAGCTTCTCTCAGAATCATATTGAAGCACTGGTGGAGGAAAGTGGAGGTGAAGAATGGAGATTTACAGGATTCTATGGTACGCTTATGTTCATAAAAGAAATGTATCTTGGAACTTGTTACAGACTTTGGCACCAGACCAGTCATGTCCATGGTCAGTAAGTGGAGATTTTAATGAAATTTTGTATTCCTTTAAGAAAAGCAGAGGGTTACCAAGGGATGAAAGACGGATGGAGGCCTTTCGGGAGGTCTTAGAGGATTGTAACCTAGAAGATTTAGGGTAACTTACCGGAGACAAATATTAGGGAAAGGCTTGATAGGGGAGTTGCAAATGAGATGGAGGCATCTTTTCCCCACAAGTAATATCCAACATCTGACTCATTCACTGTCTGATCACTGTCCTATTCTTCTTAACACATCAAAGGACACTAAATTTGAGGGAGTTACAAGTTTTAAGTTTGAGGCATGGTGGACCATGGAACAGTCGTTGGAGGGAGAAATCAAGAAAACTTGGGAATCATCTAATGGTACTATTTTGGAGAAGTTGGAGAAGCTACAATCCAGGTTGAGGGTATGGGCAGGACTCATAAAAAAAGTACGTGAACGGTTAAAGAAAAAGCTTACAAAGAATCTTGAGTTGTTATTGGCGGAGGAAAGAACTGATGACGTGATGCCAAAGATCACGGATACAAAGATACACCTAAATATAGAAATTCATAGAGACGAGATTTACTGGGAACAGGGCAAGGGGGAACAGGTTGAAAGTAAGGGACAAGAATTCTGCTTTTTTCCATTAGTATTTCCCTTTTTGTAGGAAAATAAATACTATATCAAGGCCGGAGTGGGATGGAGGAGTAGTGGCTACTGAAGCAAGTGAAATCAGTGAAGCTGCCTCGTTTTCTAAAGATTTATTTACAACTAAAGGAGTAGGAGAGCTATCTCATCAAGAGAAGAATCTCCCCCGACACAAATGCTATTTTAAAGGCAAGTTTTACAGCAGAAGAAGTGCTTTCAGCTCTGAAAGGGATGGGGCCAACTAAAGCACCAGGACCTGATGGATTTCCAGCAATTTTCTTTCAGCGATTTTGTCATATTGTAGGTAAAATCGTTATGTTCTCCTGTTTGGGGATTTTAAATAAATGTAAAGACTTTGGCCCGCAAAATTCAGCGGATGTTGTGCAAATCCGAAAATCCCAGAATCCCAAGAATTTAGGTAAGTTCAGACCTATAAGCCTATGAACAATTTTGTACAAATTTGTTGCTAAGACGATTGCTAACAGATTTCGAAAGGTTATTGGGGTATGCATTGATGCGACTCAAAATGCTTTTATCCCAAGACGGTTAATTTCCGATAATATTTTACTAGCCTATGAAATCCTTCACACGTTTCGTCGAAAGCAAACAGGAAAAAAATATTATACAGCAGTTAAGCTTGATTTGAGCAAAGCTTATGACAGGATCCAGTGGGGTTTTATTAAGGCTGTAATGCTGAAGTTGGGTTATGCCAATTAGTGGGTTGAGTTAATTATGAGATGTATTGCCACAGCAATTTTTGCAGTCAATATTAGCGAAAGAAGGGGTCCAATTCTTCTGTCTTCTAGAGGGTTGCGTCAGGGTGATCCTCTTAACCCTTTTTTGTTCTTAGTTTGTAGTGAGGGACTTTCGGCATTATTGGAACTGACAGTAAAGGAGGGTCAAATAAAAGGAGCTAAGGCAAGCAGAAAGGGACCAGTGATCTCCCACTTACTCTTTGCGGATCATTGCATTCTATTTGGGTAGGCAACAAACAAGGGAGCAGGGTTGCTTGAAGGAATTCTAAAGGAGCACGAGGATTGTTTGGGGCAGTGTGTTAATTTTAAAAAATCCACGGTGTTTTTCAGTTCCAATACAGCAGAGAAAGAGAGATATGAAGTAACAACAGGCTTGGGGGTAAGAGGGTCAACTAATATGGACAAGTGTCTAGGCCTGCCTAATTTGGTTGGACGTAAAAAAAAGGAGTCATTCCAAAATCTGAAGGATAAGGTCAGGTCCAGAATTAAAAGTTAGACAGACTGCTATTTAAAGGGGGTAAGGAAGTATACATTAAATCAGTACTCCAGGCAGTTTCTACCTATACAATGTCGTGTTCCCTTCTTCCCAAGACCCCATGCGGAGATCTTGATAGGATTCTTGCCAATTTCTGGTGGCAGAAGGCACAGGGAAGTTCATTGGTGTAAATGGTAAGACGTGTATCGACCAAAAGAAGAGGGGGAATGGAATTTCGGAGTATGGCGAGCTTTAATGTTGCCTTATTAGCTAAACAAGGGTGGAGAATTCTTAGTAATCCGAATTCCTTAGTTGCGAAAGTATTAAAAGCTAAGTATTTTCCTGAAACAGATTTTTTAAATTCGCAATTAGGCAGTAATAGCTCTTTTACATGCAGGAGTATATGGGCAAGTAAAGGTACTCTAGCTGATGGTTTATACTGGAAAGTGGGGAAGGGAAATGCAATTTCAATTATTAATGACATTTGGATACCAGATCTGAATTATCTCAAGTTATCTTGTCATTTTAGTAATCAGTGTGATCTTAAAGTTACCGATTTAATCGATGAAAGCACCAGAAAATGGAGAAAAGAGATGATTGAATCTACCTTTTCAGTGGAGATAGCCGAGAAGATCCTTCGTATTCCGTTAGCAAAAGAGCCCCACGAAGATTTTTTAGCTTGGAGGGGGGAGTCTTCAGGAGATTTCACGGTGAGGAGTGCTTATAAACTATTACAGGATAGGGAAATAGTTCCTAACGCTTATGCGTTACAAGCCAGCTACAGAAATTTGTACAAAAAATTATGGCTAGTTAATCTACCTTCTAAGCTAAAAATTACAGTTTGGCGAATAGTATGGAATTATCTGCCTACATGGATTAACTTGCAGCACAGAAGGTTAACTAGTCATATAATCTGTTCTGGCTGTGGATGAGCAGCAGAATCCACTAATCATCTGTTCCGTGAGTGTCCTGTTGCAATAGTTGTTTGGGAAGAGATATTATTTTCGGATGTTTTACAAAAAAAACTAGTTTAGAGTTTTTACAGTGGCTTATCTGGGTTTTCGAACAAAATCCCCTCGCGCGTTGTAGGCTCTTCTGCTGTGCTCTCTGGGTAATTTGGGGCAAAAGGAACAAGAGGGTCCACGAGAAGGTTAATCGTTCTGGGAAAGAGATAGCAAGTTTTATCACAGGTTATATTTCCGAATTGAATGAAATTGAAGAGAAAGTACCCAAGGTTCTAACAGAAGTTAGAAGATGGAAGAAACCACCTGGACAGGCTGTGAAGATCAACTTTGATGCCGCTTTCGACGGGAAACTCTTCAAATCGGCAGTGGGGGTTGTGGCTAGGGATTGCATCGGAAATGTTCTATTATCAATCACTGAGATCCATCATCGAGTTCCATCAGCGTTCACGGCTGAGGCGATTGCTTGCCGGACAGCAGTACAAGTGGGAACCAATATGAAATGGTCAGATGTCATTATTGAAGGAGATGCATTAGCGATCATAAAAAAATGCAAAGTTCAGAGCCAGGACAAATCAATGATCGGAGCATATATCCAAGATATTCACAATCTACTGATTCATTTTAACAGTTACTGTTTTGAGCACATTCCAAGAGCAGTGAACAGATTGGCTCACTTATTAGCAAAAGAAACCCTTAAGAAGGAGGAGGAGATTTACCTTGTAGGCGCGGTCCCTGCGATTGCTGAGAATCTGATGGAAGAAGAAAGGAAGAGAGAGCCAGATTGAAGTGGAAATGAGAAAGGCAGAGGAGAGAAGTAATCTTGAGGAAAGCTAAATCATCGGTGGAAGAACACATTGGAATCCGCTACGTTCTACAGAGGAAATGACTAAGGATTAGACAGGACGGAAACGGATAGATTTTCTGATTGGGCAAGATTGCGGTGCATTTATTAGATTCGAGTCTTCTGATATTTTATTTTATTTTGAATTCATAAGGGTCAGTAATTATCTTCTGTTTTCTTTCTATCTGAACGGTATGGGTTTAGTTTTTCAAGCAATTGGTTTTGTTTTCTGGGCCATAGATAAATCTTGGGCCTTTGTTTTATGTTTCGTTTAGGTTTTGGATTATGTAATAGTCTTTTATTTTTGGTTAATAAAGCCCAATCTGATTTTAGTTTAAAAAAAAAATGTATTGTAATATTGGATTATATATTTATAATCGATATACCTAATTAAAAATCCTTACAGACAAATAAACCTTATATGAAATTACAGAATTCAACTTCATTTCCCAAACAATGATGCATCCTGAAAGATTCATTCAACAAGATCAAACTTGAACATCCTTTATTACAAATTCAAGCTAATTTCCCATTCTTATTTTAAAACATGCGCTCTCTGTACAGAACTTCACTCAACATATATAATAATAACCAAGTTTCCAGGCCAAATTTCATCATTCAGTTTATCCTAACACTGCCCCTGTAATGATACCTTCGAGCGCAGAACATGAAGACGACGAAGTCGAGCAAAGAAATCCCAGCTATCAAGAAATAGAATTTGTCTAATTTGCTTGTGTTTATGTCACCACTCAACCAGCTGCTTCCACTCCTTCCTGTAACATCATTAACAATGGTGATTATCCAGTTGCTTGCGTAACTCGCCAATGAAAACGTCAAATAGATCAGCGAGTTCCCGATGCTTCTCATATGCTCCGGGAACTGTTTGTTGTAAAACTCGATCAGTCCAACGATGCTGAAGATCTCTGCAAAGCCGATAAGGATAAGCTGTGGTGTTAACCACATCACTGACATCGGAGCTACTCCGTCAGGGCCACCATGGGAAAGGGCTGAATTTCTTCTCTTTGTTTCGATGAATCCCGAAACCAACATCGTTAGGATCGAGAAAAGGTTTCCGACTCCGATTCGTTGGAGGACTGTGATCCCACCTTCAAGCTTGGTGATTTTTTCGAGGGCCGGGACCAGGACTCGGTCGTAAAAGGGGAGCCAAACGGCGATGGCGATGAGTGTAATGACACCGACTGAACCAGCGGGAATTTTGATCGTGGAACCGAATTGAAGATCCATTTTTAGGGCTTGGGAGACTGTGAATGTTCCTTGTTGATTCATGGCGAGGAAGCCGAGGATGCTGGTTACCCATATTGGGATGATGTTTAAAAGGCATTTAACATCTTCAACTTGTTGGATAGTGCAGAGCATCCATGGATTCTTACAAGAACCATCTGGGTTCACTTCATCATCGATCACTAGAGCCGCTTTGTTTAAGAACCTGTACTGTGTGGTAAGATGGAGTTCTCTAACGCAAAGCAAGCTTGTCGTCAATGGAGGATCATAGAAATGGCCATCGACTCCATCAACCGGAATATAAAAGCGGCGTTTCTTGTAAGCAGCGACGAACACTTGTGCGACACCGGCGACCACGCTTCCTTTAGGCTTTATGTATATGTAAATTCTGGTTCCAACGAAGAACAAAACAATGGCAAAGATCATGCAAAGCGTTGGGATCCCAAACCCTAATGCCCAACTAATATCATTCTGGATATAAACCACAACAGTTTGGGTAATCAATAAGACGATAGTTTGAGTAGTGTAGTATAAATTGTAGAAACTGTTGTTTCCTTTCAGGCCTTCTTCGGTTGTTAAATCGAATTGGTCGACGCTGAAAGGAATACTGCAGGGTTTGATTCCGCCGGTGCCGATGGATAACCAACATAAGCTGACCATCAAAACCCCCAGTTGGGCTCCATTGTAAGGTATGCATTGGCCTTGTTGTAGGTCCTCATCCGCACAAGGCGGTGGGCGCAGTGGGGGTAATAAAGCTGTTAACGTCATGATCATCATTCCCTGCCCATCATCAGTTGAAATCATAAGTTATTGAGAAGACTATACAACTTTCACGTCAACTTTAACGTACCAGGAGTGATGAAAAGGATCCTAAAACAATGGTCCAGAATTTGCCCATGAATGCATCGGAGACATAAGCACCAATAACCGGAGCAAAATTCGAGGCGGCCGACCAACCGTTAAGGATGGTAGCGGCCTCAACCTGGTTCATGTGATACTCCCTTTGCAGATACACCATGAAATTCGCCATCAATCCGTACGATGCTAATCTCTCGAACGTTTCATTTCCTGCACGCAGAAAACAACAATCAGCGCTCACGGATTTAAACAACGGTTACAAATACGTTTGAATGTAATAATAGCAAAAAAGAAAAAAAATCACCTAATACGAAAGGAATAGCTCTCCATCCCGCAGGCCTTCTTTGGTTCAAAGTAGTATCCATTAAATCAGAAGTGACATTTTCTTCATCTGAGAGTGGAAAACAATTGCAAGTTTCTGAACGTTTTTTGCCTTTTTTGCCCGCCATTATTGTTCGATGAGAAACTCCGACTCTATAATGGGTGTATGTAAATATCAGATATAAATTGTTTTAAAAAGAAATAGGATAAAGTCTTTAATAGCTTACTGATTCAGGAGGGACAAAATCTGATTTTGTTTGATTTTATTCATGCACCTGGTGAAAACTCTACTTTAATTTGGATTTTTTTGGATTTGCTTAATGCATTCAATTGTAGTACCAAATCCTTTTCCATTTTGGTGTATTATACTGTATTGCTTTCAGTAAATATACATTTCGGCAAAATTTACAAAATAATCGTTAAATTATTCGGTTTATTTTTTTTATCATTAATTTGTAAAGGTAAAAATAAAAATACATAAAAGTCCGAAAAATAAAAAAAAAAAGATAAAATTTAATAATTGAGTGATTTTTTAGAGTTGGGCGACGAAAATAAAAAATTGACTAATAATTGAATATTCATTGTTGTAACTTTTCATGTGGCCAAAAAAAAAACACCTAATGTAATTTACACTTACACAAAACTTTTTAAAAAAATAATTATATTTTGAAAGAAAAATAAATTAAAACTTAATAAAAATTAGCTTTTAAACAATATTTTCTAAATTAGATAAATGGTCAAACCAGTTAAATCATCGGTTCATCGGTCCAAATAAAAAACTTTAAATATTGAAAAAAATATTTTTAAAAAATTCGATTCCACTAAATTTTTAACTGATTTGTATCGATTCTCAATGTGATTAGTTTAAAACCACTTTCTAAATTAGTAACCTAACCAATCTAATCCGCAACAACATTGCTTTTAATTGAATAATAATGAGTAAGGTGTTTGTTTATTAAAATTTAAAAATCTTAAATACCTTTATTGTAAATTTGATATTGTTTTTTAAGATATTTTATTGAGTTTGCATTTTAATTCGTGATAGTAAAATCAATTAGTCACGTTATAATAATATCAATAGATAATTTGGCATGTAAGCTCTATACACCGACAATCAACAATATAATTTAATTTTAAATATTTAATATCCAAAACTAAAAAAATATCAAACAAGAAAATAAATATACCAATCTCAATAAATTCATAATAAATAAACGATTTTATTTTGGAAATTTCAAATTCGCGAAAATTAATTAAAATGAGGATGTAAAAAGAAAATCATAATTGGTAGATACTTGGATTTCCAATTAATGATTTATCTTAAAAATAGTATATAGTGAATGTATATTAATTAACGAGTATCTAAGAAAATCTCATTTCTCAATAATATGATTGACTTGTTGACCTGAAATCCCAAAATTAATCAATATTTTTGCCAACTTTACGAGTAGTAATTTTTAATCTTATATGTGTTCTACATAATTTTATGTATTTATTTTTTAATTCATTAAAAATGGTATTTTTAAAATTTTAAAATATCGATTGATCTTATAATTAATTTAAAAAAATAAATAAAAGAGTAAAATAATATTTTAAAAGTAATGAAAATGAAAAAAGTGAAACCAACTTATAGTAAAAATATTAAGTAAATAGATAAAATAACTTGTCATTCAAATGATTTAGTCAAAATTGTATCTACAAAGAATCATTATTTTAGTACTCACTTGATTTTGACATAATATTTTGAAGACATTTGTTTCGTAGAAAATGATTTAGGGAAAATGTTTTCTACATTTTCCTATTTGTTTCTTGAAGAACAATTTGATCAATTGGAAAATGACTTACAGGTCAATAGAAACTAAAACTTTTTTTTCCCAATAAAATGAATTACCTTTTAGAAAAATATAAGTCAATTTTTAAAAAAGAGCTCATTTATAAGTAATTTTTTATATACAAATTAACTTTATTCAAGCTTAATATTATTATAATATTTTTTAAATTTAAATTTAAATTTAAATTGAAAAATATTTAATATATTAAAATATTAATATAAAATATTATAATTTTTAATATTATTAAACATAAATATTTAATTATTTTCAATAATTTAATAAATTATTTAATATTAAATTTTCATTTTAATAATAAATTTTAAAAATAATAATTTTAAAGTTTAAATAATATTCTTCATATATTGTTGAAAAATATTTAATATTTTAATGGTAAATATATATTAAAATTATAAATATATTAATAATAAATGTTTTATTGTACAAATGTTAAAATATGCTATAAGCGCATGTACTCATCATAAACTCGGAATTTAGTCCCTGTACTTTTATTTTCAGAAATTTTGTTATTCTACTTTTTAATTTTCAAAATTCCGGTCCAATTATTAACAATGTTAATTTTTTTTTTGTTAACTTTGTTGATGTGAAATTTTTAAATAAAAATACTCACTTGGTAGCCATGTATGTAACAACCCGTTTTTGATAGAAATCGAAACAGTGGTTTTGGGACCACAAATTCGATTCTGGAAAGAAAATTTATTTTAAAATATTTTTATGATCTACAGTATGATAATAATGTCATATGAAACTTTTGTAAAGAAACCAAATTGCACAAAGTGTAAAGTAGAGTTCTAATAGCTAAAAGGATTAAATAGCTATAGAACTTTAAAGTAGAGGTCCTTATATGGTAATTAGACCATTAAAGAAAAGTTAGTAGATATTTTTGGATGATTCATCCATGGAAATTTAGAAAAAGAAAAGGATGAAATTGGAAAGTTAAAAAATAAAAGATGATAAATTAATTAAATAACAAAATATCATCATTTTATGTCATCTTCTTCCCCAAAATACATGGAAACCCTAGGAGAGAGAAAGGAAGATAATCAAGCTTAAATAGGTATGAATTCTTGTCCCGTTTTTAGTAATTTTTATATTTCTAATATCGTAGTAATCTAATCTATCAATTTTGGGGATTAATTTGCAAATATATCAAAGTATAGAAATTTTTCCATGGATGAATATGCTGAAATTTTGAAATTTATGGTAGAATATGAAAGGTTGTTGATAGATAACAACTTTTACAAAGTGAATTTTGATGAAAACATGATTTAGGGACTAAATTGTAAAAGTGTGAAATTTATGGAAAAATTCTAATTTTTACGAAATACATGGGCTGTGAATGCTATATGTAAAATTTAGTTAGGCTTGGAATAAGAAGTAAATTGCAATAATTTTATTTTTCGAGCCTAGGGATGAAATCGTCATTAATTAAAAAGTTAGGGACAAAACAGTAATTTTGCTAAAGATGTGAGTCAAATTGAAATGAACATGAATTGATGTTAAATTTATTTGTATAGACTCGGATAGACCAAATTCAAAGTTAGAACGAGGAAAAGAGAAATTGTCGGATTAGTATATTTTACATACACGAACAATTGTCGAGGTAAGTTTGTGTAACTAAATGGTGTATATTTATATGTTTGAATTAAATGTTGTGTATGTAAATTACATAAATATTATATATATATATATATATATATATGACATTGAAAACATATCCGACAAAGCCCAATAAATGATAAAGCCCGATAAATAATAATGCCTGATAAATGATAAATGATAAATGATAAAAATGTTACTTTTATACTTGAAATGAATGTGGAATGTGTTTATTTGAAATTATATAAATATTATGTAAATGTTAAATATACAAAATTAGTCAAATGCTTGAAAATGCTTGAGAAAATGATAAGTCCCGTTTGAATGAGGAAATTTGATGGTAATGTATTGGACATGATTCTGCATGTGTTGTAGACAGGATTTGACTCGGACGAGTAATCCTGATAAAATCCTCTCGAGCATCTTGATGTATTGTTCTACGAGCATATTGATCGGTAGTAATTCCGCATGTGTTGTGGACTACCGCAGCTCTATGTGAGCTTCTTGATACACGATTTGCCTGGAAATGGTCCTGCATGTAACGCTCTAATTTTCGGGATTTTTGTGATTTTGGTGAAATCTTGAAATTCTAGTAATTTAGTTATTAAATTTGTGTTTAAGTGTGTTAGTGGGCCTTTAGAAGGCCCAAGCCTAAGATTAAACCCGACAGAAATATCAAATTTTGGATTTAAAGTGAAGGGGACTTGGCTAAGGTGGGCTTTTAAGAAAAACCTAGTAAAATAAGACTCAAGTAAGCCCTTGGTAAAGTGGCAATGTGGCGCCACTTAAATGCCTAAAAAAGTGGCATGTGGACTAAGTGCTAGGGCCAAAGTTCTAGTTGTTTGATGAGCAGTATGGTGTTTTTGTTTTGTACATGTGCTAGGCATGTGATGGAACTCAAGTAAAACTCTGCTAAAGAGAGTTTGAATTACTCTTGAGATTAGATCAGGTAGGTTGAGGGAGAGATTTTAGGAATTTTGAAGGAGGCATGTGATGGTCGAATGAGGGGCTCTTAGGGGGAGACATTTCTGATTTGGTCACTTAGCTTTAGGTTGCATTCGGCTAGGGTAGTGGGCATCAAAATCGGCACTTGTTTTTTGTGTGTGCCGATTACTTCAAGGTGATTTGTGGGATTGGTTGGTTTTCTTTTTGCCGAATTAGGGCATAGTGCCTTAGGGTTCTCTTCTTTTTCCTTCTCCTTTTGCAAAGAACAGAAACCCTAAGCCTTCACATTTCTTTTGTGTCGTTTGACTATAACCTAACCCTCATCTTTTCTTTCATTCTCTTCTCTTCTCTTCTTTCGTTCCCATTCTCTTCTAATCCTTCAAAGCTGAATGTATCAATCTCTTCCTCTCCTTTTCTTTTCTCATCTTCTTCTCCATTTTCTATGCTTTGCCAATCATAAAACCCCTCCCGTTCAACCTCCTTAGCCGAATACTCATAAAAGCCGAAATCCCGAAAAACATTAGCATTAAGCTGATTTCTCCTTGACTGAAAAACTCTTACTCTTTTCTTCCCTTTTTTTTTTTCGAATTTCATACCTTTAAAACCCCTAACCTCTGTCGATATCATCACTTCAGATCCATAACTTCAAACCATCTTCTTCTTCATCACATTAAAAGCTGAAATCATCATATTCATAGGAACTTGGTAGCCGAATCCTTAGATCTCTTGGATCATTCTCTACTAGTATTTAAAGGCTAGATCTGCATCAGATCTGAGTTAGAAACGGGATTGGAATCATTCGGGTTTAATGAACTCTCGGTAAGTATTCAAATTCTTTGTTTCATTCATTATTTTGGGATTTAAGAAAAGCCGAAACCCCTATGTGCATAGGAAGGCTGTTGATTTGGGGCTCAAGGCTCTATAGGTTTTTAACAGTTGATTTATTGTGTGCTAGCGTGATCTAAGGGCTACCGATTGAGGGCTTGAACAATTGGAACGACTAGATCTAAATCTAGTCCCTGTTTCGGCAAAGTTAAGTGTTCTAAAGCATTAAGGGAGGTTAGTCGATTTTGGTAAGCAAGTTTACAATTAGTATCATTGAAATCTTGGATCTGATTTGGTGGTAACCGATTGTAGGATACCGTGGGAAATCTCGTTAGCGTTCGTCGCAAATCAGGTATGTAACGAACACCCTCTTGTAGTCTAAATCGGCAAAAGCCAAAAAGACAAAATGCCAAAATTTTGACATTTCGTGGGCTTGCGAGCGTGCAAGCACTCGTGGATCGGTTGGAAGCGATAGATCTGTAATCGAAGATCGGTAAAGTTGGTGAGTGCGTGATTTCATGCACTTCGGTAAGTTTGGGCCTCGATGGGCTAAATACAGGCCTATTTGGGTGAAAACTAGCGGTAAATGGGTTCTAGTGACTCGTATGATAAAACTGCTAAGATTAGACATAGAATTTGGGCTAAACGGGCTAAAACGGCAAATTGACAATGTAGGGCCCATTAGGGGTTTTAGGGCCCAATAACTGAAGACTGCTAAAATGGGCTAAATTAACTACTGAGATGTAAGTTGGACTATTTGGGACTGAAATATGCATAAAACCCTAAAAACTAGAATATTTACTGAAATACCCCTTAAGGGTGAAAAATTACTATTTTACCCTTAGGTGCAAAATGACTGTTATACCCCTAGGGCTAAATTTGACTGAAATGCATGTTTTACTGTTTCTGTTCACTGCATGCCATGACATAATCATCTGTTGCATGGGACTGGGTTTATTGATGGAGGAAGTACTGATAGTGGCTTAACCACGTACTAAAGGGGCTTTGCCTCGTTATACTGTTATCTGAGCAGCTATGCTGCAACTGTGGAGTGTAGGGCTGGGTGGGTTGAGTTATTCCCCACATGAAGTGTAGGGCTGGTACGGGTGGAGTGTAGCGGTTGGATTTAGGTTGGGTTTGGGCTTGCATTCATAATAGATATCTGTTGTGTGCTGTAAATGGCTTATGGGCCGTACTGTTATCTGAAAAGGGCTAAGGCCCAGTTGTACTGTTTACTGAATAGGGCTAAGCCGCAGTAACTGAATACTGAATAGGGCTTCAGCCCAGCTATTACTGAGGCTGGATAGGGCTTAGGCCCAGTGGGCTTGAGCTAATTTGGGCTCTAGATGGGCTTCTTTGCACACTGAGTTTCCAAACTACCCCTTTCCTTCCATCCATGCAGGTGACCCCTAGATTGGTGGACTTGGAGCTGGAGGGATTCAGCGTGGCCACAAAGATTGCATTTTTGGTTTAATTAAGTTATTTTATTTTATTATCTATTTTAATTATTTTTATTTTGGGCTTGTAATAAGGCCGCTCTAATTATTTTAATTTGGGTTTTTAATTATTTATTTTTACTATACAATAATTGTTTGAATAAGGTTGCGTGAGTTTTCTTAAAATTTAATCAAATGTTTTCAAAATCAATCTCACGTTTCAAACGAATAATAAAGTTAAATCTTATAATAAGGAATACCCCAAAAAATTGGTAGTGGATAGGACGTTCACAATTTAACCGGGATTTTCTCTTTAAACTTTAGTAATGGATTGGGAAAACTCTCCCTAATCACAGTAACTAGGTAACATGTTAGTTATAGGTAATGTGACACACCAGACTTGGCCGTAACGTCTGGGTCGGGTTTGGGGTGTTACACTACATATGTTGCGGACACAAATATAGCTCTTTGTGAGCTCAATGATATTTGATCGGTTGTGTTCTTGCATAAGTTACAGACACAAACGCAGCTCTATGTGAGCGTCCTGACATGGCTTGCATGAACTTCGTGATATATGGCTATCTGGGGCTTATATTACATAACTTTCCTAGTTAAAAAAGTTCTTTATGAACTAATACATGGGACATGGCTCTTAGGAGCAAGCTGGATTATCCTGGATAAGCTTCCTGATACATGTTGCACGATTTACCCGAATACCTTGATAAGTGGCTCGAGGGTGTGCTTCTTGATTGAGGACCCTAATTGGGTACTTCTGGCTATGAATTGATGGATCACGAATTCGTATACTTTGTGTATACTATTTGAGTATCCATTGATATTTCTAATAAATTCAACGGGCAAAATCCTGACATGAGAAATTATGAGTACGAAATGAATTATTACAAGTATCTGCCTGAAATACATGAAAATGATGATACATGATACATGGTACATGGAAATATAAGATGATGATGATATATGAACATGGAATTTTTTTAATAAATATGTTCATTCATTGTAATATCCCGAATTAGGGCTTAATCGGAATAGTGGTTTTGTGACCATAAATCCAAGATAGAAATAATTATTTTATAATTATTTTGAGGTTTATGATATGATTGCATGATTGTGTGAAAATTTCATGAAGAAATTCTATGCATAAAGTGCTTAATTTGAAATTAGGGGCTAAATCGAATAAGTTGAAAAATTTGCATTCTAGAAGCTTTTAGTATGAAATTGCTTTGGAATAATAATTAGGAGGTCTTAAATAGGAATTTGACCAATTTCTAAAATTTTGGACAAAAATGGGCTTGTACATAAAAATTTTCAAAGAAAAGCATTAAGGGTGTTTTGGTCATTTGGTAAATTAAAAGAATAAAATGGGAAAAAGATGACAAAAAGCTATCATCTTCTTCATGCCTTGGCCGAACCTTGCTTCTCTCCATAGCTAGGGTTTCTTCAACTTTCAAGCTTCATAGTAAGTGATTCCAAGCCCCGTTTTTAATGATTTTTAAGTTTTTAGAATCCTGGTAGCTCGATAAAGCTTATGCTAGCAATAATTTAAGCTAGGGTTCACAGTTGGAAAAATACCCATGTGTATTTTGATGTTTTATGATAGAATATGAGGTTTTAAATTATGTTAGACAATTATGCTACTCGGTTTTAAGTAAAAACGAGTAAAAGGGCTTAATAGGTAAAAATATAAATTGTTCATAAGTACATGTTATAATGAGAATTTGAGCTTTCCAATGGTAAATAAATGATCAGCATGTCCTAAAACATAAGAATTTGGAATAAAATTTAATTTCCGAGCCTTGGGGCAAAAGTGTAAATATGCAAAAGTTTAGGGGCAAAATTATAATTTTGCCAAAATTTGAATTAAGGACTATTTTGATAAATGTGAGTATTAAATGAGCTAAATGTGCTATTTTAGATCAAAAAAAACGGGATTCAAGTCCTGAATGAGGAAAAAACAAAGTTTTCGAGGAATAGGCTCGATTTCAAGTATTTGGCATTGAGGTAAGTTCATGTGTAAATAATGTGATATAATTGTTATTTCTAAGTTATTTAATGTCATTATATGCTATTGTAGTTGTTATTAGGAAATATTATGTTTTGTGAACTATTTCTTATTGATGTGCAAATAAGTATGGAATATAGTAAATGTTGGTTTCGATATCTCGAGGAAGACGATTGAATTGTGGAATTGAGAGAGAAATCCCGTTTGAACCTTGGGAATAGATTAGGGTACAAGTGATATGTCACTAGGATGGTTAAGTTCCGAACTCGTTGAGTTGAGTCTGAGTTCGTGAGATGTAACTAAGCATCCGAGCTCGTTGAGTTGAGTCCGAGTTCACTTATAGATGCGAACGCCCAAGCTCGTTGAGTTGAGTCTGAGTTCGTTTATGGGCGGGTTACATAGTAGCTTGGCTACTTGAATTATAAAAGCTATTGAGCTTGTTAAACTAAGGGGATGGCACATTTACGTACATACTATCCACGTACCCAAGTTATATTCCAATGTGCTCAATGGGTGAACCTTAAGGAAATTGGGAGAACACCTAAAATGAAAGTGAATCGATGGTGAATGTGATAAATAAAGGTAAGCGAACATGTATGAACTTATTCATTTTTGTGAAGAATGTGGTAAGACAAATTGTGGTGAGGTAATAGGTATGCTTATGTCATGAATGGAATGCCTTGATGATGTTTAAACAAATGATGTTATGTTAAATTGTATGATTATATTACCCGTTATTTGCATGTGAACTTACTAAGCATTTATGCTTACTCCTCCCTTTTTATTCATTGTAGTTTTGGGCAAGTCGGCTTGGGAATCAGGATAGGTCGAAGGCTCGCTCACACTATCTGAAGAACTATTTTGGTAAAATGGCTTGTATAACTTGAATATGGCATGTATAGCAATATACTCATTTTGTGTAATTAATCTTGTGATATGGTTGTGGTTTTTTTTGAGAAAAAGCTTGATAATGATTAGTCATTGGAATAATTAATCTAGATCATGTGTGAGACCATGCATGCTTAAAGTGACACTTAGTCCATGAATATCCATAGAAAAGTGAAATTTGCCATAAAATAGAATATTGCAGCAGCAAAGACATGAGTTTGAAAAATCACTAAAAATAGTAGATATCGAATTTGGTGATGAATTAAATATGGAATTTAAGCTTATTGTGTCTATTTTTATATGGAAAAGGCAAAATAGGTAAAGGAGTTATATGTCGTGAGATATTTAAGTTTTAGTGAAACAGGGCCAGAGCAATTTCTGGATCCTCTGTTCCAACTTTGGAAATTCAACATAAATTGTAAAAATATAATTAGGAGGTATAATGTATATTTATAGAATCCTTATTGAGTCTAGTTTTAATAGAAACAAATGGTATAGTCATATGAATTTTTTACAGAGAGAAAAGTGGTTCGTAGTAAGCAGAGGTCGGTGCAGTCGAGTCCTGAAATAGGGGTAACTTTAACTAATAAACTGTACTAATTGGCCCAACCAAAAATTCTACAAAAAAATTAGTAAATATGTATATAAGTCTAGATTCAGGAAAAATTTACAGATCTTGATTTCGAGTTTCGTAACTTGAGATATGATTTTTTTTGTAACCATGATGCAGGTGGACTGCTAATACTAATGTTGAGATCAACAAGGTAAAATTTCTTAAATGTCGAAACTTAGTTTATTAACACCTCTAGCTCGACTCCAGCGACGGTCTCAGGCGTAGGGGCGTTACATTCATGATGAAAGAATTGTACACCTCGAGTGTGCTACTCAAGTGACAATGATATTTCAAATGAATTAATGAGAAAAGTTATGATATGAAATAATCTAAACTTGAGATGAAATGTTATGGAAATGTACTTGAAATACATGGGTATGCTTTGTATATTTTTATTTGGACTCATGATCTGGAAAATATATGTATATGGAAATTTGGTTATTATTAAGCCCATACATGTTTTTTGACGGTTATATGAGATAGTATGAATTAGAAATGAACTATCATCCGTATATACATGAAATACATGGAAATGACATTACCTGATTTAATGATGCATAAATTGGTGGTTACATGAATGTGGATCACGCTTGAGAACTGTGTTCATTCATGATTAAGGGCTATTATGCGTGTTTACTTGGCTAACATGATGAGGATATCTGTTTAGGGCTTGTGACCAAATTGATTGATAGTGCCTTGCATGTTTATTTTGAACATACATATATGGTAAGTTATTTACCATGTTATACGAACTTACTAAGTATTATATGCTTACTCTGTTTTATTTTCCCTTGTTCTATAGTAATTCGGAAGCTCGTTGGATTGGAAGCTCGGCGAAGATCACTCACACTATCCATTAGCCTATTTTGGTATATATGGTAAATCAATTACGGTTATAATGGCATGTATAGGATGATTAGCCAATGTTGACATGTAAATGTTTTGGTTACAACTAGCCATTGGAATAACTTGTGATGAATATATTCTAATATGTATAAATGAAGCTATAACATGTTGGTATATGCTTAAATGGTTGATTAATGGATAACATGTTGGTATATTGATAATTTAAGCATACTAGGTAAAGTATGCATATAAGTGAATTGATAAGTTAAGTAAGTTAAGTAAGTTCGCATATTTATTTACAAGAATAAGTAAATATGAAAATGTATAGTCACTTGAGGTGCCTAAAAGCACATTGGTTGTAAGTGGAAATACGACATGTTTAAGACATGATTTTGGTATGTTTAAGTACCTTGATATGGTTTGGAAATGTGTTTAAGTGTAAATGTAGGTGGAAGACAAATTTGGGTGAGGAATAAGGCTTGGAAATCGCCTTATTCTGTCCACACGGACAGAGACATGGGCATGTGTCTCAACTGTGTGTGACACAGCCTAACACATGGGCATGTACTCTGGCCGTGTGTCCCTTGCATCTTAAAATTTCAAAACAGAGTGTTTAGAATTGATCACACGGCCTGGCACACAGGCATGTGACTTGGCTGTGTGGCCGCTACACTTAAATAAAATGTAAAACAGAGAGTTACACGAGCTAGGGACATGAGTGTGTGCCCTACTTCAATACCACACGGCCTAGGACACGGGTGTGTCACTTGGGCGTGTGTCCCCTGCATATAGGAAAAATTTTGGAATTTCACGAAAAATATTTTGAGTTCCCGATTTAGTCCCTACTCATTTCTAATGTATGTTTTGAGCCTCGATGGCTCATGCAAGGGACGATAGGATTAATTTTATGATTTATATCTAATTTGAATGTAAAGTGACATGAAATGTCTGAGTTTGATTTGTAAATTCTGGTAATGCTCCTTAACCCTGTTCCGGTGACGGATACAGGTTAAGGGTGTTACAATGTAACTAAAAAATGACATTGTAATGAGCCTAAATTTAATAACAATAATTTTAATTGTGTTAACAGTTGAATCTAAATTTTGACATTTAAAGAGTATGACTAAATTCTTAAAAATAAAAGTACAGGGACTAAATTCCAAATTCATGAAGAGTACAAGGACTTATGATATATTTTAACCTAGTATAAAATGTAACGCCCAAAAAATTATCTAATTTTACTTTACACTATTATTGAGGGATTTAGTAGAATTTTGATATGAGAAATTTGAATTTTTGATGGACTAATTAATTTTAAGTTACTGAGAAGCCTTTAAAAGATAATTTATGTCAACTGGACTGTATCTAGCCCAATTGGGTAAAAATACATGACTAGAGGCAAAAAAGTAATTTTTCCACCGAAGGTAAATTGGTCATTTGGAACATATATTGAATTAAATATTAGAGATAATTAGACTTGTGATGATGAGATGATGATGAAGCATTTTAATTGATATTTAAGTGTTAAAAATAACCTTTTTTTATCACATCTTTTATAACCTTTGGTTTGTTGATCATTTACCATTTATTTTATATTATCAAAAAAATTAAAAGATGAGAAAGATCTATTCATCTCTTTCAAGTAGTAGCTGACTCAAATGGAAAAGAAGTTTCTTTCTTTATTTTCCCACCATTTCTACCCATTTTTCTCTTCATCTTTTCACCCTTTATAATCATTTCTTAATAAAATATTCTCACCAAAACCTTGATTGAGCGATTTCTCTCATAATGTCTATCATCCAAGTACTTAGGGTTTGAACCCTAGCGAAAGAGAGCTTAGTAAGAGTGAAAAAATGATTAAGGTATGACGTTCAAAGCTCTTATTTTGTCACACCCTCGTTTGGTGAACTAGTATGATTGGAGGGTTCTTCTGTAGAAACCACCTAAGTCGCGAGATTTAGATTGGTTAGCATTGGCAAATTTCCCAGTGATGTATTTGCTGAGCTTTGCCAAAGTTGTAGACTTTTATTTTGCAGTTGGTGAGTTCCTTATTTTGGCGAGATCTTTATTTGGAAGATCCTTTCACTAAAAAGTCTACTACCAGTGTTTTGTGTTGTTGTAAACGTGATTGTGTATTAGAAATAGTGGTTAGTGGGACATTTTTAGGTCATCTGACATCCTAGTGGAGGTAACGTGTCAATAGCCAGGACATTTAGAGAGCCTTATAGAAAGTGATTAGTTAGTGGAAGCGTGTATGCATGATTACTGATTAGAGATTTACTTTGAGTGGGATTTCGACTATAGTTAGCTATAAATAGGATAACCCAGTAGTGGATAGAAAATTTTTATTTCATCTTCTCTACTCACCTTCGTTATCATCAAAGAAAACTCAGAAGTGTTCTTCATTGATTTCAGAAGAGCTGATTGTTAAGCTTATAGAAGCCACCTTCTTTAAGTCATCTGTTGCTAAAGTCTTAAATCCTTCTTTAAGTTTTACCAGATACGAAAAAGTAGTCGTAAGAGCTATCCATTAGGGTTTCCATCTGAATACTGGATAGTAAGAAAACTTCTTTTTGGAAACTATTTGCACATTTACCAATTCATGTTATTTCGTTAAATTTCGGTTCTTGTATTTAAAAGAGTTATTTGATTATTTTTAGCCAAAGATACGAAAGAAGGTCCTAATTAAGAGAAAAGAACTTGTCGAGTAGGAAACTCAGTGCGAAGGTTTCTAATGAGTTCCTTTATACCTTGTGTCTGTTAACTGTATTAACTTGTTTAAATTGTCCTGCTGTATATTCAGGTAAGTCGCCTTAACCTTTTGTTTTGGTTCGTATGTCAAAATAATGTGGAAAATGGGGCGATGCATGTAACAGCCCAATTTCAGTGAGATTCGAATAGTGGTTTCGAGACCACAAATTTGATCCAAAAATAAAAATTTATTTTATTTTATTATATGGTCTGTATTATGTTAGAAATGTTATGTGAAAATTCTGATAAGAAAATTCTACTGATTTCGTGTTTAATTACAAGAAGGACTAAATTGCATAAAAGGTAAAAGTTGAATTCTAGTAGCTATAAGGATTAAATAGCTATGGAATTCAAAATTTGGGGTCCTTATATGGTAATTAGACCATTAAGAGAAGTATGTAGATATTTTAGTGACTTATCCATGGAAATTTAGGAAAAGGGCAATGACTAAGTTGGAAATTGAAATAATTAATTAATTAAAAGATGATAAAAGGAAATATCATCTTATTTTGTCATCTTCAACCCCAAAATTTGATGGAAACCCTAGAAGAGAGATAAGAGACTTTCAAGGCCTAATTGGGTAAGTTTCTTTGCCCCATTTTTAGTAATTTTGGTATTTTTGAAACTAGGATAGCTTAATCTATCTATTTAGGGGACTAATTTGAAAAGTTATCAAAGTTTAGAAAATGGGTCATGGATGAATATGCTAAAAATTAGAAATTTATGGTAGAAAATGAAAGGTTGTTGATAGATAAACAACTTTTATAAAGTGGTTTTTTTATGAAAACATGATTTAGGGACTAAAATGCAAAGTTTTAAAATTGATCGAAAATGCTAAAATTTTATGAATTCTTGTGTTGTAAATTTTGTAATGGGATTTTAGTTAGGCTTGAAATAGGGAGTAAATTTCACAAGTTTCATTTTCCGAGCCTAGGAACGAAATTGGAATTTATAGAAAAGTTAAGGGCAAAATGGTATTTTTTACCTAGGACTTAGATTGAGTCCTAATAAGTATGAAATGTGCAAAATTGACATTAAAGTTATTTATATAGATCCGGACAACTCAAATTCAAAGCTAGATCGAGGAAAAGAAAAAGTTTCGGATTAGTATATTTTAAACGCGAACAAGTGTCGAGGTAAGTTCGTGTAACTTAATAGGGCATGTAATTATGTTAAAATAAATGTTGTGATTGTTTGAAATGTGATCATTGTTCATGTGAATTACTCGAATGTTACAATATGAGAAATTAGTGCATTCTTGAAAATGGTGAAAAAGGGTTAAGTCCCGATTGAATATTGAATTTCGATGAATATATGTGCTTTTCCGAAATGAATGAGGTTCTGCATTTGTTCCAAATGGGATTTAGCTCGGATGAGTAATCCTATTAACCTTATTATAGAAAGGATTTAGCCCGGACGGGTAATCCTGATAAAATACCTCTCGAGTATATATGATTAGGGTTTAGCCTAGATTGGTAATCCTAAATAAGCTCTTTTGAGCATACGTTATATAAAGGATTTAGCCTAGACTGGTAATCCTGTTATATGATATGCGGCTCGAGAGTGTGTTCCTTGATTAAATGCTTGAACGGGTACTCTTGAATAAGAAATTGACGGATTATTGAATCGTACGCCTCGAGTGTACTACTTGAGCATCCATTGGAATTTCAATGATTCAATGGACATGAAATTTTTGACATGGCATGAGAATTATGAGATGATATAATAATGACTTGAAAGAATATTGCATGATGAGCTCATCTATGTTTGCTTGATTGATTTGGAGTTTTTGGTGACTAATATGTTTGATTGAATGCATGTGTTTAGGAAGTTTTGCTAATGGATGGAAAACATGATATTGTATGCTTAGATTTAATAAATGGAAATGGTAAGTTTAGTTTTCTGTTATACGAACTTACTAAGCATGTAATGCTTACTCCGTTTTATTTTTCCCAGTTTTATTGTAACAGCCTAATTTTCAGTAGCGTCGGAAATAGTGATTCAAGATCACTAAATCCGACAAACAAGTTTGAAAAATTTATTAATTAAAATTTATGAGTTAAGTATGAGTTTAGAAATATTTTTTTTAGTGAATTTTGTGTTTTAAAAAGAATTATTAGGTAAATTAGGTTGAAAATGAGATATCGAGAGCTCGATATCATAAATTAAGTCGTAAATATTTTTATAAATATTTATGGAATGTTAATAGGTTAGTATTAAAGTTTCGTTAAGAAATTTTAAGGTTTCGGTAGTCAATTGGGTAAAAAGGACTAAATTGAATTAAGTGCAAAATTGTGAAATTTGGTTAAATTGCTTAAGTAATAATTAAGGAGGACCAAATGGGCAAATTGGCATATGGACAAAAGGCTGGATGGTAGAAATATAAAAATTAGTAAAGAGGTAGTGTGAACTAAGGGCAAAATTGGAAATTTTGTAAAGTTGATAAATAAAAATCTTTCCTAATTGAGTTTTCTAGTGAATTCTTCACTCTTTCCGGCAAAAAACGGCAGAGAAGAATGTTATAAGCTGGTTTTTCACATTTTTGCACCATGTGAGTTCAGTCTTTGCTTTTTCTTTGTAATTTTTATGTTTTTGTGACTTTTACAATTAGGTCCACCTATGGAATTCATTAGTTTTTGATTTTATGGGTAATATTGAAAGTTGCCATGGATGAGTGCTATATGTTTATGATAAATTATTATAGATTTTAAGCTTCAAATTCATTATATGATGAATTTATTAAGAGATTTTTTTTAATAGAAATTGATTTTTAGGACTTAATTGTGAAAAAAAAAGTTTAGAATTAAGGTTGTTACTAAAATTATGAATGCTAAAGAGTAAGAATTAGTTTAGAATGATAGAATAATGTGTTAATTGAGGGAAATAAGTTGAATTGATGGGTTAATTGATTAGGGACTAAATTGTAAAAACTGTAGAATTTAGGGTAAAAGTGTAATTTTGAAAATTGAAAGGCATAAATTGTAATTAAAATTAAAAGCTAATGAATGGAATTTTATATTATAGATTAAGAGCTCAAGGAAGCCATGGGAAAGAGAAAATAGCTAATTAATTCCCGAATTTCCTACAACTTCTGTAAATTGACCAGGTAAGTTTATATGTAAATAAAGCACTATTGTGTTTAAATAAATTTATGTATTGTTAAATTGTTAATTATGTGAAATTATATTGTTAATACAAATTTTAATAATTGCAAAAATATTAGTATGTGAAATGTGTATTGAATTGGAAATAAGAAAATATATTTGGTTCCGAATCGAAATTGTGATACAAAGATTGAATTGGAAATGAAATTTTGGTAAGTAATGATATATGAATTGAATGTGATTGGATTTAATTGTTGAATATATTTATATTTATATGTATGTGAAATTGAAGTATATATATATACATTGATTGGTAGTGAATTTGAGCTGAGAATGTGTAATTGAGTTATGATTGAATTGAATTCGTATGATTATGATCAATTGAAAGTGGAAGTGAAATGAATAAGTGATTCCGATACCCTGTTAACTAGTCGGGCTTAGTGGATATAGTTGGCATGCCATAGGATCAGAACAGTTCAGAGATTCTTCGACCTCGAGTCGATGAGGCACTTGGTGTGCCATAGATGTGCTTCGGATAGTTTCGATGAGGCTTTGGTAGCCACTTTGCTTCGGTTCAGCTGATGAGACACGTGGTGTGTCATAGATTTACTTCGAACTATCCGATGAGGCTTTGGTAGCCACTTTACTTCGGCTATGCCGATAAGGCGTTGGTCGCCATTCTGACATGTTAAGTGGATCCGTGTATCCGCCAAAAGTTCGAGTCTTGTTAATAGGGGTAAATAGATGAAATGAGAAAAGTGAATGATTTGATTAAGTGAGTTAACGGATGAAATGAGAAAGTAATACTGAATAAATAAGTGAAATTCCTGTTGAACCTTAGGAATACTTTGGTGATAAGTGGTAGCTTCGGCTACATTTCAGTGGTAGCTTCGGCTACATTTTAGTGGTCGCTTCAGCTACATATCAGTGTGGCACTTATGTGCAAGCTTTTGTGTATCCTTTAGTATTCCAAATGGTTCAACGGGTAAATTGATGAAATAGTAAGATAAGAAAGTATGTGATTATATTGTAAAAATGAGTATAATTATATATGTGAAACCTTTATTGGATAAGTTTGGTTATAAGCTAATGCAAGTTTGTGCAGGATTATAAGTGAAACTATGAACAAAGGAATGATAATTGTGAATATGTGTATATGTAGCACCATTGGTAAGATTGTGAATGAGTAAGTGTCATTATGAGTTATTGTAAATATTTGATAATGAGTATTTATTTAAATGACTAGCTATAGATATGCTTGATGTTATATGTGTATAATGTTAATAATACAAAGAAGGTATGAAAGAAAGAAACTAGTTATAAAACAGTTTGAACAACAGCAGACATGTGACTTTGAAAAATCATTAAAAATGATGGTAATTGAATTAGAAGTTGAATGAGATATGTTATTAAAGTTTATTGAGTCTATTTGCGTATGAAAGAAATTGTGTAAATGAAAGATTTACAGAATAAGATATATTTAAAGTTTTTTGTGCCAGGGTCAGAATGAACTTCGAGATTCCCTGTTTTGAATTTGGAAAATCACTAAAAACTGTATAAAAATGATTATGGAGTGTAATTTATATGTATGAACTCCTTAGTGAATCTAGTTTCAAAATAAATAAACAAGAACCTTATCCAAGTTCTGTACAATGAGATAATTGATTTTTAGTAGAGAAAGGTCAGAACTATCAAGTGGAGTAACAGGGGAATCTTTAATGAATAAACTGTACTAATTGGCTAGACCAAAAATTCTGAAAATTTTATGGTAATAAGATATATGAGTCTAGTTCAGGGAAAATTTACAGAACTTAATTCGGAGCTTTGTAGCTCAAGAAATAAATAATTTAGTGACAGTGACTCCAAAAGACAGCTTAATGGGAACATAGATAAAAAGTGTATTTAAGCAAAATGGTGATTATACCACTTTGAAAACAAAATTTTAAGAATTAATTCAAACGAGTTATTACTTGCTTATTATTATTTGCATATAAATTTACTAAGCTTTGAAGCTTACTCCCCTTTCTTTCCATCTCTTTAGGGTTGAATGTTAGCTCGGGTTGGAGATCGGTGGAGATGTCAATACACTATCATGTTATTATCGGAGGTAAAGGTAATAATAAATCTCGTAAGTCCATGGCATGTATAGGGATTTGGTATTTTGTGTATTCATCAATTGTTTTGGCCATAAGATATAGCTCACTTTGATTAATGGGTTGCAATGCTTGTAAATTGAATTGGTTGAGTATTAGTATTAGTTTGAAATTGGTTTGAAGTGTGTTAGGGAGGTTAGGTTAGTATTCAAAACTCATATAGAGTCTACATAGTTTGGCACACGGGCGTGTGTCCAGACCGTGTGAGGTACACGGCTAGCACATAGGCGTGCCTTGTAGCCGTGTGCACAAGTCAGATTCAGCCACAGGGTAAGGGCACGGGCATGCCTAAGCTGTGAGCGAGACACGGCCCAATCACATGGGCATGTGGCGTGGCCGTGTCAAATTTGGCAGAATGCACCACGGGATCTAGAAACGGGCGTGTATGGACCAATACGGCCGTGTTACAAGGTTACACGGGCGTGTGACGTTGATTAAAAGTAGAAAATTTTTCGAGTGTTTGTTAAGTTGGGATTCGAATCCTAACCACTTTTACGAATCATAATAGGTCCGTAAACCCTAATAAGGGCAATTAACATTAATCTGAGTATAATTTTATGGTTATTTCAAATTTTTATAATAAGGTTTATTTGTATCCGGTAATGCCTTGTAACCCTATTCCGGGGACGGTTTAGGGTTAGAGGGTGTTACATTTATAGTGCTCAAAAGCTCGCAAAGGTTGGAAGATCATTAGAGCATCGTCACACTATTAATTAGCTTATTTTGGGTATATATATATATAGTTGAATCCTTTTGGTATAATGGCATGTATAGGACAACTTGACCATTAGTAGCTTGATAATGATGTTTGTAATATAGCCATTGGAATGGCTAGAAATGGTTGTTTTGATATACTTGTAGTGTCATGCTATAGTAGCTAAATATATGTTAAGTAGGTTATTATGATATATTCATATAAGATATGTTAAGTAAATGAGATTAAATGTTGTTAATACCTAGGTTAAATCAAGGTAAGTTATAAACACCCATGCATGTAATGGTATGCCATGATGAATGATGGAATTTGTTTAATTTGAATGCTTAGAATGGTTGGTATTGGATGTGTGTTTCAAGTGCAGGACTTGGGTGTGATTTTGGGTGAGAAATGATGTGACAGCCTGAAATAGGGCCTAATCGGAACAGTGGTTTCGTAACCACAAATCTGAGAGGAATAAATTAAATATTTGTGAAATTTATACTGCATAAGTTTATCGATTAAGTTCTGTGAGAAAATTTTTTTTTTAGAAATTTACTATTTTTGTGATTAATTGGAAAACATGGACTAAATTGCAAATAGGGGAAAATTATGAGTATTAGATGAAATAGGGACTTGATTGAATTGTGATATGAATGTAAGAGTGTTTATGTTGCAATTATACCATAAGTTAATAGGATGGACACAAAAGGGTAATTCTAGAGAAATTTTCAAGAAACATGGCTAAGGGCATTTTTGTCCAATTGATAAAAATTGTCATAAAATATGAGAAAAAAATGAAAAGTGTTCATCTTCTTCTTCTTTGAGCTGTCGAATTTTCTCTTCACCATTGCTAAAGGGGTTTTGAGCTTTGTCAATCAAATTGTAAGTGTATTTCAACCCCGTTTTCGATTATTTTCGTATTTTTGAGTCCCTTGAAGCTTGAATTTCATGATTTTGCTATTTATTTGAAAAGAACTTAGGGTTTGAAAATTTCCCATTTTAGAGAAACGTTATTATTTGATGAATTTTGGTAGTAATTGAGTTATTGATGTGTTATTTATGCGTTTTTACAATTGGTTTTTGATAAAAACGTCCCTAAGGGACTAAAATGAGAAAAGAGAAAAGTTTGCTCATAAGTAGATGAATGTGAGTGAGTTTTGGATGATTTTATTGATAAAAGAAGCTAATTGAGTTTAAAATGCAAGAAAATGAAATAAAATTGAAATTCCGAGACTAGGGGTAAAATGGTCATTTGCCCAACAAGTCCGATTTATGAATGTGTTGGATAGAATATTGATAAAATGTGTTAAATGCATTTATTTAGATCAAGAAAGAAGAGAGGGTGATCGAAATCGAGGAAAGGAAAAGATAGTAGAATAGCACGAGTTAGTCGATTTGTTATCGAGGTAAGTCATAAGTAAATTATAGCTTATCTGCATCATTGTTAATTAATTAATGATTCCGATGTGAAAATATGTGAATATGATATTGAATTAAGTAAATGTGTAATTGTAATTATTTGGATAAACCCCGGTTGGACTGTAAGAATATTTTCGGATATGTGTGACATGTCACTTGAGGGCTCTGAATCTGTCTGATTTCGTATCCCGGGTGCTGGGTGTACTAGCATGTGTTGCAGTCACCTGTCAGCTTGTGTGAGCAGACCCGTGGACTACGTCTGTGTATCTGTGATCTGAGGTAGCTACGGCTACATACTCTGTTGGCTTATGCCATATTTCTGTGATTGGCTTCGGCCATATATCTGTGAGGCACTTCGGTGCTAACCTCTGTATATTCGTCTCTGTTCTGAATGTTCAACGGGGAAATTAACTGAATTATGTGAAGTAACTGTGCAGGTTAAGAATTAGAAATCAGTTGAATACAAAATAATTATAAATGTCGATATTTGGATATTTTGGTAAGATCATGCATGAGTAAGTACACCAATATTGCACCTCTGTTATGTTAGAACCAACATCCTGGTTAAATATTGTGCATTTGGCTATTGATTTGCTTATGTCTTACTAAGCTACTTGTAGCTTACTCCCCTTTTCTTTCCTTTTTCCTTTAGATTATCAAGTGAAGAGTATTTTGGAATTTGGAATCCAATGAAGCTCGTCTCACACTATCAAGCTACCATTGAGTATGTGCTATGGTTTGATAATTTGAGATTGGCATATATAGTTGGCTAGTTTTTGTACAAATGTTATTTAGTGGTTCGAATGAAAAGGATGAATATGTGTAACTCATTTTGTAAATGGGATATAAATGTAGTTTTCGAATGTATGTCATTGGAATTGGTTAATATGAATGAAATGTAGTTGTGATGGTGTTTCAGGGAGGCTAAGGCTTGGTAAATAGCCTGACACGGCCTGCATGGCAGGGCACACGGGCGTGTGTCTCGGTCGTGTGGGATTTGATAGAATACTTCACGGGGTAGGGGCACGGGCATGCCTAGGCCGTGGTCGAGCCACGAGCCAACCCCACGGGTGTGTGAAAGTACACGGCCTGTTTCCACGGGCGTGCAATGTAGTTTGTGGCCGTGTTGAGTAAGTCAGAATGTTCCACGGCCCTTAGACATGGGCGTGTGAGGGCCACACGGCCTTATCACACGGCCGTGCCTTATGTCACATGGGCGTGTGACGTTGTTTTAAAAGTGAAAAATTTTTCGAGCTTCCGATGCAATAGGATTCGAATTCTAACCATCCGAAGGGTTAATATTACCATAGAAAACCCTAGGGAAGAGTAATATTTCATTGATTTGATTGAAAAATGAATCCGATCTCCGGTAAGTTAGTAACGCCCATTACTCGATTCTGCCGACGGTTTCGGGTAAACTGTGTTACAAATGAAGCTAAAAATGGCTTTATTTTGTCTACACGGGCAGACAAACGGATGTGTGTCTAGATCGTGTGTCATAAGATGGGCATGTGGTTAGGTCGTGTGTCCCTTGCACCTAAATTTCAAGAAACAGAATGCTAAGAATTGAGCACATGGGTAGAGACAAGGGTGTGTGTCTCAGCTGTGTGAGGCATACGACCTAGAACACAGGCGTGTCCCTTGGCCGTGTGAATCCTGCACCTAATTTTCAAAAATTCGAATTAACCACACGGTCTAGCACACGGGCGTGTGACTTGACCGTGTGACACCAATTTGCTTATGAGTTGCAAGTCCGAGAGTTACACGGGTTCGGGACACGAGCGCGTGACTTCATACGACCTGACCACAAAGGCGTGTCCCATACCATACGGGTGTGTGACTGTTATTAGTGAGAAAAATTTTGGGATTTTACAAAAAATTTCTCGAGATCCTAATTCGATCCCGAATCTATTCTAATGCATGTTTAGGGCCTCGAGGGCCCTATTAAGGGACGTTATGAATTATATCGGTAAATGAATAGTAATTTACATAAATTATCTGAAAATGTTCTAAAAGTTTCGGTAATGCTTTGAAACCTTGTTCCGATGACGGATACAGGTTAGGGGTGTTATAATGCATCTATTGTTAATGTCGGTAAATCATAGACATGAGTCTTGCATATATATCAGTATGAAAACTCCTTTCTTGGTGCATAAGCTCTATATCCAAAATGGCATAAGGAGGTATTGGAGGGTTGATATGTATGATGGTGAAAAGAAGATACAGCATTATAGGTTTCACCTCCGGTATGACACTTTGATGCAAACCGTAATTGGTGAACACCCGACCTTGCGGGGGAACACTTACGTATTCAAATTAACAAGGAAGAATGTTGGAGGTTCGGTGGATATAATTGGTCTATTGGCTCTACGGAATGACATGAAATAAAATACTGATTCTTGGAACAAGGATCAAAAGCTAGCACAATGAATGGAGTGTATTAGTATAAAGGTGCATAAAAGTGATAGATGATGTGTGGACAATTGCATGATACATAAAAAGTACGTGAAATTGTTATGAAAGTTGGTCCATAATGCGACATACTAATAGAGCCAGTGACTGCCTATAAACGAGTTATCGTTTATAGAATAAATACAACACCAAAAATGTAAGAATTGAGAACAGCGGTGTCCGTAATTGTAATGTTCAAATTGTAATATAGTTGTACAATGAAGTATCAGAAGTATTTAGAGGATCATACCCAAGGGAGGATGAAACAAATAATGACAATACTTTTTACAATACTAAGTAATAATAGTTAATACCTATATTACGATGGATCATAAATTAAATTAATAAGATTAAAAATAAATAACTAACAAAAATAAATAAATAAATAAATAAATAAATAAAGACAAACAAATGAATTAAACCGATAGACCAATCAGGAAGATTAACTTCTAATCCTAAGGCCTAAATACTACAAACATAAATTAAAATCCTAAATTGCATAGAAAACAAGCTCTTTGAGTGTGGAATTGACCTGAATTAACTACTACGTACATTTGACTGTAGGTCAAATACCCCGCACACTTAAGTCTTTGATTATCCTCAAGCAAACTAAACAAAACTAAAACTGAAAAACAAGAAATAAACATGTAAAGACAATAAACTGTACTTGAACCAGTTTAATACACGAGCTTGGGTTGGAGCATTGACACTAGGAAAATTTGCCTAAATTGGTAATTCTAGCTAGAAATTTAAACAATTCAAAGTTATTTACACATAAACAGATTAGTTCAATAAATTACAAAGTAAACAATAAAAAAAATCAAATATATTTCTCCATCAAAATGTATATACGAATATAGTACTTATTTTTATAGAGTACAGTCAATTCGAATAATATTTTTCTTACTCGGTTTGTTTTTGCCCATGCTTTGAACTCTAATGCAGTAATATTTACGTGATAACCCTTATGATTTTTTGTTGTGCCAACATACTAAAGATTTTTTCTTGGGCAGTTTTTATAAGGGTTATACTAGACATATTGCATTGTTTCAATAACCATGGATTTTACCAAGTATTTTCTATTTAATTCAATCATCCTAGATTTCTATAAATATAATTATCTATTTGTATCCACCTTTATCCGTTGGTATATTTAATCTCTTTTACCTATTTACAATGTAATAAACTGAACTAATTAGTCTAAATATAAATAACCTAAATTATTTAATTTCAAGCTAAATTTACAATTTAAACAAGCAACCTAGGTATATGCTCCTAACTGATCACTTGTATTTCTACAAGTTCACGCACAAATATGCAATTAAAAAGAAAATTTAAAACTAGAAACAAGGAAAATAAAATAACTGAAAAGAAAATTTTTAAAAATTTTCCTAAACCACCCCCACACTTTATTCGGCACATTATCCTTAATGTGCAATTAAAATTGTAAAGGAAAGAAGTTACCCGATTGGCGTGGTAAGTGCATCACAATTGGTGGGACTACTCCTCCTTTCGATTTTTGCTCCCAATTGTAGTGCCGTAAAAAATATATGGGGTTTCTATAAAGAAAAATAAAAGCACACAAACATATATATGAAAAATACTAAATCCTGACTAATTACTAATGTAAAAATTAAAAATCATCCAAATAAAAATATAGTACAAAATCCAAATATATAAATGTTTAAAATTAGTCTGACACAGATTCTAACTCCTCCCTCATCTGGGCCTTGCCCCTATCATGCCTCGCCGACGCTTTCTTTTCCTACCTTCTTGAAGTCTGGGTCAAGCTGTGCTAGCTCAAGTCGTGGATCATCATGCCTCTCATCGATGAGTGGTCTGGGCGTAATACCTTCTCATAGTCCGATGGTGCAATAGGGGTATCCTCATCATCATCATCGTCACCCTCCTCGTCTGGTGGTGGGAACCTTTCGAGCATGTCAGGGAGTAGTGTTGGTGTGGGGCACCTATTCTGTTTCGCGATACGAATCAGAATGTCCCCTATGTCTTACATGCAACAGGTCTACCAATGTGATATCGACATATCAGTAAAGCCCATTATCCTTGACGTTTGTGATTTTCCCTTCCTCTTCATCGACCCATGGGAATTACTCTTATGCTTTTTTCTTTGCTCCTTTTCCCTATTCTGCTTACGTTGAAGCTCAAAAAACTGGTCGTACAAGTTGTCCTCAATCACACTCTTCGTGGGGACGTCAGCTTGGTGACATAGGGCGGTAATCAGATGCGGGAAGTACATACTTTGCTTTCGATATCGTATACACTTGAGCATATCTTTCTAAATCCAGTGGCCTACACAAATCTGTTCATGCTGCAAGATCGAATAAAGCATAACCGCTCGATAAGCGGTAAAGTTAGAGGCATTGTTGGTAGCTGCTAGGCAGGTAAAAATAAATTGCATCCATATTTTGGCCATTAGGAACATGATAGCCATGTTAAATTTAAGGGGTACCTCGGAGTTGGCTTGGCAAGTCCACTCACTATGCCCTCCAGTCAAGTAATTGATTATACCCTCCATATAAAAGTTTTCGAATGTAACTAAATTTAACATTTCTAAATGGTCATGGGTATAATACGAGGCATCATAATATTGAAAAATTGTGTGCAGTGTAATTGACACCTCTTTCCCTCAAACAAACATACGAACGATCGTCCCACCCCCGTTGTTTGCGATTCTCTTTATAGTTTAGGGAGGTGTAGAATTCATAAACTACTGCGTCAACTATCTGTTAAATCAGGGTTGTACAGAATTTGTTCCAACGATGGAACTATATCAACTCCCATATTTCATCACATGCCACATTGTGGGATCGAACCACATACTTAGATAAACGATGGTCCATTCATTTGAAGAATGAACCATTCAACTTTCGCATTATGAAAGTAATTGACCTTGAGATTAATCGATGCTTGAGTGGATTGTGGTTGTTTTCGTGGTTCCATATTAAAATTAAAGCATAATAACAACGAACCCAAGTAATAAAAATGATAAAGAACAAGTTTCAAGCACGATACCTTGGGTGATTTTCAACAAGCTTTGATTCTCGATCGATGTAGAATAAAAACTAAAATGAAAAGAGGGCATGAACACTTACTTAGGGCAATTAAAGGTTAAAAGTGCGAAAGATTGAGGCTCAATGACGAGGAAGACGTTTGGTGGTTCCAAAGGGATTTTTTTCTCTTTTAGGTGTTTTAGATTGTGTGTTCTTATGCCTAAAACCAGTGGTTATAAATAAAATTTCAATAGGCTTTATGCTTGAAATGGCCTGATTTCAACTGAAAACACAGGCATGTCACGCCACAGCCTGTGCATTGCGCGACACGAAGTCCTAATACTACCCATTTTACATTTAAAGTCTTCGTGCTGCACCACAGCTTGTGTGTGGTGCAACATGCCCTTTCAACATTAGATACCATTTTTAATTTCTTTAAATTTTTGAATTTTCTATATATCTTTAAATATTTATAATTTTATAAAGGTTTCAATATTTTGAGTTTTTATATATTTTCATGAAATATTATATATTATTTTAGAAAATTTTGAAATTTTCTAAGAATTTAAACACTACAGCAAAATTGACTTTTAGCGGCGTTTTTAGTGGCGTTTGAATAAAAAAAGCCGCAAATATTATACAGTAGCGGCATTTGGAAGAAAACACCGCTAAATCTGAGCAACAGCGACGTTTATGGGTAAAACGCCGCTAAAAACCAAGAAATAGCGGCGTTTTTAAACAAACGCCGCTAAAGATTGAACAATAGCGGCGCTTTTACACAAACATAGCTAATAAATTGATCAATAGCGGCGCTTTTGTACAAACGCCGCTAATAAACTGAGCAATAGAGGCATTTTTCTACAAACGTTGCTAATAAACTGAGTAATAGCGGCGTTTTTCTACAAACGCTGCTAAAAGTTGAGCAGCCATTTTTTGTGTACGAACTCGTTTCAATTTGATCCGATTTAATTTTCATATTTTTTTCTTATTCTTGTTTTGAATTATATTTTATTTTGATACATTCACTTATAAGCAATGAGAAAGTTTCCTTTTAGTTACTTAATTATGAAAAGTTACAAACTGCTAACTAAAATATTTAGAAGTTTTCATTTAAGTTACAAAGCTGTTAAAATTGATTTAGGGTTTAATGTTTATTATGTTAATTTTATGGTTTAAGGTTTGTTATTTTGGGTTATGAGTTTAGTGTTTTAAAGTTTGTTATTTGGGGTTTCGGGTTTAGGGTTTAAGATCTTAGTGTTTAGTGGTGTTAATTAAGGTTTAAATATTAGTGGTTAGGGGTTAGGGGTTTAGGGGTTAAGGGTTAAAGGTTTATGGTTTATGTTTTGTGCCTTAGGGTTTAGGGGATAGGGGTTAGGGTTGAGGGGTTTAAGGTTTATTGTTTTATAATTTGTGATTTAGAAATTACATACACAAAACAACGTCGTTTTCTGCGCTGTTAAAAAATTAATTTCAGTATCTTGTAACTCCGATTATTATTTCCCTAAACCCTAAATTGCTTAAGTCCCTAAAAATTTTCCAATTAAAAATTTCCCAAAATCCCGAAACCAAAACCCTCAAATCGGTTTCCCCTAATTCAAATCCCCAAAATCCCTAGAATCCCATATCCCCGAAGCTGTTGGATCCAACCATCGTTCACCAATCCTTCTTTTTATTGTGAAACTGTCTTCCCATAACCCTGAATGGTATGTATTTATGACCCTAATGTTTATTTCTTTAAAATTTTCAAATTTTTATCCTTAATTTATATATTTAATAATTTAAATATTATATACTTGTAAAAGAGATAATATGAATTTTAATATTAAAATTATCATTATATAGTTTGGGGTTTGGGATTATGTGTTATAGTTTAGGGTTTGGAATTTGGGTTTGGGGTTATGTACTGGGGTTTGGGTTTAAGTTTTTTTAATTTATATATTAAATAATTTATTATATAATTGTAAAAGAGATCTTATGAAATTTAATATATAAAAATTATCATTATAGTTTTTTAAATTACCTTTTTAATTTCATATTTTGGAATTTTTTGTTTTTGTTTTCTTACATAAAAAATTATATAAAAAATTTAAAATTTATCTAATTCTTCCAAATATTACTTAAATTTAAAAAAATATTTAAAATTGATATGAATTATATAATAATTAAATATAAAATTGTAATAAAAGTCAACCACTCTTTCATCCTATTCTATTTATTATTTAACTAGTTTATATAATTTATATTAATTAAAATGTAATTTATTTTTAATTTAATATTTAAAATCTCTTTAGAAAAAATTAATAACACGTAGAAAAAATTTGAAACTAATAACATAAAAAAATATATTTTGGGGTTTTCTCTAAACCCTTAAACCCTAAATCTTAACCCTTAAATATTAAAACCGACCTAAACCTTAAACTATAAAAACATAAACCCTAAACAGTAAACCAAAAAACCTTAAATAGTTTTAAATTTTGTTCAAATTTTAAATATTGTTCAAATTTTAAATATTTATTACTATCATTAGCGACGTTTATATAAAAAAACGCCACAAATAGTAGACAATACCGGCGTTTTAATGCAAACGCCACAAAAACAATTTTACATTTATGTAAAACGTCGTCGTTTTCAGTGGAAATTGTAGTGTCATTACTAGCGCTTCAGAACAAACGCCGCAACAACTTAACAATAGCGGCGCTTTCTTTAAAAACACCGCAAATGATTGTTCAAAACGCCGTTGTTTTCGTTAACTATATTAGAGGCTCTAGCGGCGTTTTTGTAGAAACGTCGCAATAGTTCTTATTTACTGGCGCTAGGTTGTAAACGCCGCAAATGTGCCGTTAAAAAACTGTGTCATTTTGGTATATACATTAGTGGCGTCTTAGTAAAAAACGACGCTATTATGTTCCTAATTTATCAAAACATTTCCGTTTTTATCTTTATTGTTAGTGGCGTTTTATGTAAACGCCGCAAATGGATATATTTTAGTAGCGTTTTAGTGAAAACACCACAAATATGTTTCAGATATTGTGGTTATATGACGTCGTTTTATCAACAATTAGTGGCGCTATTTTAGAAACGCCTCAAAACATAATATAATTTTCAGCAAAATGTCTCCGTTTTGCTATGCTAGGTTTTATCCTCACTTCCTCCCCGAAATCCCTAAGTATTTTCTCCTAAACTTTTCCCAAAATCCCTAAAAATTTCTACTCTCAAGGTTAGCAACATCTCTTCCAGACGGATTCTACATGTTCATTTGCAGCAAGCTATTCATGTGCAGCAAAACCCACATCCATAAAATATCCCAAATTCTCATTCTCGGTTATTTGCAGCCAAAGCCAACAAAAAAAATCCATCTTTGACATTTTCTAGTCTGAAATCCAAAACTAAAGATCCACCTTCTCTACTGCAATCCAATACGCATTGTTAAGGTACACTTCATTCTCTGTTTCTCTTTTATCATTGGTATTAGGGTTTAGGGTGTTTCTGTCATTTTAATTTCAATTAATGGCTTATTTCTTTTCTCTTTAGATTGTTTTGGTTTTGGATGATTCTTTTCGGTTATAAATTTTGGGGAAATTATTAACTCTAGAAAGGCCTCTGCTTGTCACTCGTTTCAGCTTAGCTTATGCTTATGCTTTATGCTTTTAACACATAAATACAATTACCGTAGACAAATTAGTGAGTAAAGGGCTTTTTTACCTTTTTTTCTAGATGCATTGATAAGGCACGATTTAGGAGTATATTTATTTATTTTGATCAGATACTTTATTTCTTTTGTGTTTCCTTCTTGTATTTTGCATGATTGTTTCACATGATTGTCTTCTGTTATCTCCAGTTTTGGCTGAGCTATTGATTGGGCAAGTATTATAGCTGAAGCTAAATTGGTTCACTGCAGTTTGTGCATGTCCTCGCCTTGAAGATTTAATGTAAGTATGTCTAATAAAAACCCTTGAATGCATGCACGGATGTATGTATGCATGTATATATATGATGTATATGTTTTCATGTAATCAACCTTTTAAGTTTCTTTCCTTACTATGGCAGCTTGCCTTGGAAATGAAAATGCATGTATATTAATGTTGTCTGTTATTATATTTATTTTATAATTTTTTTTTATAAATTAGAGTATTAGTGAATTCTTATTCTATGTATTTCAGTTTATGCTTCCTGGTCCTCCTGCAACTATTGGTTCAACTGAAGCTGTCATTTAATCTTCGAATTAATATTTGGTACTGATATTGATAAATTTTTTTATTTGCTTGAACTGAATTAATATTTGGTACTACTCTGATAATCTTACATCTGTTCTAGGTACTATCGAGCACTTGAATTAATAATTAGTGCAGCTGAATACACCACAACATTGACCTCTGTTCTAGGTACATGTTTCGTTGCTAAAATTTTTTGCTTATTTATATGCACTTTCCCTTTAAATTACTGATTTAGATGCTGCTAATTTCTGATCTTCCATTTCATGGTTATCCATTTCTTTAATATATACACGAATTTTATGACATTTTCTTTCATATGTTGAGAGGAAAATGACAGTATATATAAATATACAAGTTTAGCAAACTTTTAACATAGTGATATATCCATTGATAGAATGTTTTAAGTTATGACAAATAACCTTGTATATATTTGTTTTGTATCATACGAGTTGTGTAATAGGGTTTATGAGCCATTCAATTTATGTAACAATCGTTTGCAATTTATGTTTGACAAGTAACCATGTATATATTCATATGTATTTGTTATAGATTTGTCTGATATTATATTAATGTGTTACAGATTTGTCTGATATTATATTAAAATGACAATCATTTGCAATTTATGTTACAGATTTGTTACATATTTGTTATAGATTTGATAAGTAACCATGTATATATTCATATTAATGTGTATAAATGTATGTGAAACTTTGTTGGTATATTTGGTTCTATGAGATTCGGAAATGATGTTTTTATCATATGAGTGCACTAATGTTTGATTCATTTGTGATTGTCATTTGGTTTTGGTTTGTGATGACAAGTTTGTATATATGTTATGCTTAAATATTAGGTATTTATGTTTAGTTTAATATGACTTATTTCATGTGTAAGCATGATGTGTTAGACATGATTAAACCAGTAGATTATATGCGAAATAGGCCATTTTAGTGATCTTTGATGTCTATACACATTTGGTTATGGTATTCATGAACAATGCACTATAAGGGATGCGAATTATAATATATTTACATATGTTTCCATGTGAGTTTGCATATTTGTGTCCTAATGAGGTGATAAACAAATTATGGTTATTGTTTGGCAGCCCTCTGAATCGCTGTTGGCAGCCCTCGACATCACCTTTAGTAGCCCTCTGAATCGCTGTTGGCAGCCCTCTACTGCATCTCCATCAGCAACCCTCTGCTGCTACACCATTTTCTGCCATCCACTTTTCTGTTATCTGCCACACTGTGAGTTCTTTTGTTGAGCTGAATGTTTATACAGCTAGCAATTGTTAGGTTGATATATTTCACCAACCTTAATAAGGCGCGGAGAAAAAGGCAGATTTAATTTTTAATCTACAAAATTTCTAAGTTAACTAACATTTCTGCCAAAAAAGATTCAAAGTATATAGGCTGGAAACCTAATAGGTTGCCTTATATCTCACTGTAAGATATAATGGATCCTCCCTAGGTATAACAATGCCATATATGATGAATCTTAAAAAATTCAAAAAGATTTGAAAAAAGTTAGACTGGTTTTTACAAACCTAATTTGAACTAGTTTTCTGCCCTCAATTTTCTGTTATTTGCCATCCAGTTTGCTTAGCTTCAATCTACATTGTCTTAGGTAAGAAAGTTCTACTTCCTTTCTTTCTTTGATAAGGTTCGATTAGGCCATTATTTTGACATGGAAAATGAAATGAGGAATGTGTGATTGTTACGATGGTTGTATTAAAGATTTTTATTAAATTTTATTACCATGTTCTTTTTCAAAAATTATTTGTGAATAACAGCATTTTCTATTAAAGGTTTTTGTATTAAAAAAAAAAAGATTCAAAGTATATAGGTTGGAAACCTAATGGGTTGGCTTATATCTCACTGTAAGATATAATGAATCCTCCCTAGGTATAACAATGCCATGTATGATGAATCATATTTAAACCTAGTTATAACAATGACTTATAAAATTGAGTATTGACAACTTTAATATTTGTTTTTTTTATAAAACTTTAATTCATAAAAGTTTGTTTTTTTAATATAAAAATCAAATTACTATTCTTTTTTTCCAAAAAATTATTTAAAATCTTTTCAAAGTGAAAAGTTACTTTTTGCTACTCATCAAATTATAACACATTCTTATTCTAAACAAACGAAAAAACTATCTTCTATGGTGGATTTATCGTGCGAGTATTTTTTTAATATTTAAAGAATAAAAGATAACTTACATAATTTACATAACTTACATAATACATAACTTACATGATTTAATGTTCAAATTTCATAACTTACATAATTTACATAACTTACATAATTTAAAGTTCAAATTTCATAACTTACATAATTGACATAACTTACATAATACATAAATATATATCATATCATTACTTACATAACTTATGAATGAATAACTTACCCGTGTAATTTATTGTCAACTTTAGACTTCTACAACTACGAAATGGATAAGAGTTGGATGAATTTGTCAAGGGTAAGCAATGACTATCGAAATGGAGTAGAAACTTTCTAAATTTTGCATTTCAAAATGCAAGCCAAGAGAATATGATTCTTTGCCCGTGTAAAAAGTGTGGCAACATCAACTGGTATTCTCGTGAAGTTTTTATGAACATCTCATTGTTGATGGCTTTATTCGGGGGTATAGAAAATGGATTTTCCATGGAAAGTGTACATCTAATAGAACCTCTTCAACGATTAATCCGCCTTATTCTTATAGTGATTACCATCAGTCTATTAGAGAAGATGACATGGAAGGTATGTTACGGTATGCATTTAATATGCGTAGTCATGGTTTGCAATCATTTCTGCCTGACTTGGTTGCATCTGATGATAATAATTTTGGTGGAAATACTGTCACCGAAACGAGAAGAAGTGTACATGATGAACAACCAAATGAAGAAGCGGCGAAGTTCTACACGTTACTTAGTGAAATGAATGAAGAACTTTATGAGGGATCAAAATTTTCAAAAATGTCCTTCTGCATTCATCTTTTTCACTTAAAATGTTTGGGAGGGTGGACTGGAAACTCTTTAACAATGTTGTTAGAGTTTTTGAGAGATATGTTCCCTTTTGTTAAAATCCCTCATTCATGCAAAGATATGAAAAAACTGATAAAAGATTTGGGCCTTGGGTATTGCCCAAATGATTGCATGCTGTATTGGGGTGATCGGAAAGACCAACTGTCTTGTCATGTTTGTGGTAAATCTCGTTGGATTAATAGAAATACAGAAGATGTTAATGAGGATGAATATGAGGCACAATCAAGAAGGAAGCCAAACAAGATTTTGTGATATTTTCTGCTAATACCAAGGCATCAAAGGCTTTTCATGTCGTCAAAGACAGCTGAGTCTATGACGTGGCATCGTGATCAACGAACTAATGGTGGACTATTAAGGCATCCTGCAGATTTTTTAGCATGGAAATCATTTGACATTAAATTTTCAAGCTTTGCAAGTGATCCTCGGAGTGTCAGACTTGGGCTAGCATCTGATGGATTTAATCCTTATAAAATCATGAGCACTTCATACAGTACTTGGCCTGTAATATTTGTTCCTTATAATTTGCCTCCATGGCTTTTCATGAAGCAATCTTCTTTTATCTTATCTATGATTATCCCTGGAGAGAAAGGTCCCGAAAATGATATTGACATTTAGCTGCAGCCACTTATTGATGAGTTAAAATAATTATGGGCGGGTGTTGAACATATGATGTATTAAGAAATGAGAACTTTTACCTACATGCTGCTTTGCTGTTGACCATTAATGATTTCCCAGCTTATGCCAATTTATCTGGTTGGAGTACCAAAGGACATTATGCTTGTCCTTGTTGTGCTGCGCAAACATGTTCGAAGTGGTTATATAATGGGAAGAAGTTCTATTATATGAGGCATCGTCGGTGGTTAGATAGAAATCATGGATTTAGATTTCAGAGGACTTTATTTGACGATACTAAAAAGTTCAGAGAAGCTCCTCAGCAGACCCATGGGTTTGAAATATTGTACATGTTCAAAGATATGGATTTCAGTTACGGGAAGATGAATCAACCATCCAGCATGCATGCAAAGAGACGATCGAGGGATGAATCTGAAGATGAATCTGATGAGGAGGATGATCCTAATGAGGCGGACTTGTGGAAAAAAAAGAAGTATTTTTTTAGTTGCCTTATTGGGAGCATCACATATTACGACATGATCTTAATGTGATGCATATTGAGAAGAATGTTTGTGAGAACATTCTTGGGACAATTTTGAATGTCGATGGAAAATCGAAAGACAATCTTCAGATTCAACTTAATTTAGTTGACATGGGAATTCGACGTGATCTTTATCCCTAAGTACTTCTGAATGGGAAATATCGGTTGCCGCCTCCAATTTTTGCAATGTTGAAGGAAAAGAAAGACGTGTTCTGCATGGTGTTGAAGGACATAAAGGTCCCAGATGCGTATGCATCAAATATATCTCAATGTGTTAGTCTTAAAGATCGAAGACTATATTCCTTAAAATCACATGATTATCACATCTTGATGCAAGATCTACTGCCAGTTGCTTTACGATGCTGTATGTCAAAAAAGGTGACTTCTTGTATAATTGAACTGTCCAATATAATGAAAGTTGTTTGTGGCAAAGTTTTGAATGTTGAAGAACTTCAGAAAGTACAAGATCGAGCCGCTTTGACTTTATGCAATTTGGAGAAGATCTTTCCACCTTCTTTCTTTACTATTATGGTGCACTTAATAATCCATCTCCCTCATGAAGCAATAATTGGTGGATCGGTTTTCTATCGATGGATGTATCCTATAGAAAGGTGCTAATTTATTTCAAAGCTATTCATTCATTCATCCCTATACCTTTAGTTACAACTTTTGATAATGCTGTATATCGTGTTTAGGTTCCTAAGCAAATTGAAGTCTTATTGTCGTAATAAGCATTATCCGGAAGGATCAATTGCTGAAGGCTACTCGGCAGAGGAGTGTATGACATTCTGTTCTAGATATTTAGAAGATGTTGAAATAAGATTTTCTAGACCAAGTAGAAATGTTGGGCTCAATGATCTTAACTTAGCCGAAACTTATTTATTTCAAAGTTATAGACAACCAATCAGCAAAGTTGAAATTGCAGAATTAGATGAAAGATCTTGGGTATAAGCACATAGATATGTTCTCTTTCACACAATGCATATATTTTTTATAAATAATCATCTGTTTGATTTGTTTATTTTCTAACCAATTAAACCTCTTTTTAACATAGTGAGTACAAACAAATCTTGAGATCTCGTTCACGCTTCCGAAGATTACAACATCGAGAGATTAATAAGATATTCACATAATCTTTTCATGAATGGATAAGCCAAACGGTATGCAACTCAACCTTTTATTGACAAATAATAATGTTTTCTCCTAACATTTATAATTACTCAATTTACTTTCGATTCAATAGGTTTGGAGTCGGAAGGTCGTTAATGATGAAGTTAAATGGCTTTCCCAAGGTCCGAATCGAGTAGTGAAAAGATATAGTGCCTTCATCATCAATGGATTCAGATTTCATACAAAATATCGGGAGAGATTGAGAAGAACTCAAAATTGAGGAATAGTTGTTAATTCTTCAATTACGAGTTATGCTAGTGCTAGGGACAGTAATCCTATCGAGGAAAATCTGGAGTATTATGGACTTCTTACCAACATTATTGAGTTGGATTACTATGGAAAATGGAAAGTTGTCTTATTTCGAGGTGATTGGGCTGATGTGAATACTGCTCGAGGAATTAAAAACGATCAATTTGGGTTTACAATAGTGAATTTCTCTCGATTGATTCACACTGGAGAATAATTGATAGACGAGCCGTATGTATTTTCTTCTCAAGTGAAACAAGTTTTTTACTCAAAAGATCCAACTAATGAGGGTTGGTACGTTGTACTCCGAAACACCCCTCGAGACTTGTTTGACATGGGCAATGGAAGTAGAGATGATATCATCGAAAGATCAGAAACTTTGCCTTTTCCAGAACAAAACTTAAATGAAAATATCCCTAGTACTAGTACACAATTTCAATGGGTTCATTAGGATGTGGATGAAGATATTTACGAATTATAATTTAGTAAGATTTTACGATTTTTTATTTATATGTAATGTTATTATTTTAATCTTGCTCATGTTATATAATTTAACTATTTTATATGTACTATTATTGTTCTAATTTGTAACTAAAATTTCTACCATTTTATGTGTATTGCAGGAAAAATGCGTAGACGAAGATTACAAGATTTAACTGTAACACCCCTTACCTGAGACCGTCGTCGGAGTCGAGCACGAGGCGTTACCGGACTTAACTTACTCAATTGGGCATAAAAATTTGCTTTTAAAAAAATTATTTATTTTCATTCATTCAATAAGTCCCTAAGAAGGGTCATCGAGACCCTAAATCATGCTATTGAAATGGTTCGGGGCCAAACCGAGATCAATAATTTTTTTCCGATTACTTAAACGAACCATAATAAATTATTTCTCTGTTCCTTATAAAGCTATCCAACTGCATCACAGTCACTAAATAAATCATAACTCGAGTTACGAAGCTCAAAATTTAATTCCGTAAATTTTACCTAAAACTACAGTCATATACCTTCTTACTAATTTTTTTATAGAATTTTTAGTCTAGCCAATTAGTACAGTTTATTAGTTAAAGTCTCCCCTGTTACGCAGTACGACTACTCTGACCTCTGTTCACTACGAATTAGTTTTCTCTCTGTACAAAATTCAAATAGGCATGCTGTTTATTTCATTTGAAACTAGACTCAATAAGGAATCTAGGAATATAAACTATAACACATAATTATTTATTTAAAAGTTATGGTGAATTTTTAAATTCAAAACAGGGGATCACGAAGTCCATCTGGAGCAGTCTTACTCAAATGCAAATAACTCATAATATACAACTCTTTTACTACTTGGCTTCTTCCACATGAAAATAGGCTCATTAAGCTTTAATTTCATGTCTCACTCACTATTTAATTCAATTTCTATTATTTTTAGTGATTTTTCAAAATCACATCACTGCTGCTGTTTGAATCTGTCTTTAAGCTATTTTCACCTTTTTCATGGTTTCCATGTGATGATTACCATTTAGGCATACATAGTATTAAACCTATGTTTGATTAGTCATTCCAATAGCTAATCATCAACAAGTATTTACATACCATTCATTAAACATATCCTAAGGACATTCATACCAAAAGAAGCCAAGTCCCTATACATGCCATACGCGAAATGAAACGTCTAACTATACCAAAATGATCCTGTTGATAGTGTGACCGGATTTCCGACGTTCCTTGCGATCCCCGAGTTGGCTTGGTAAGAACTATAAAAAGAAGGAAAATAAAGAGAATAAGCACTAAGCTTAGTAAGTTTACGAGTAAATAAATCACAACATTCACCCTAAATAATAGTTAATCATAATATCATCAAGCATCATAAGCTTTTCTTACACCTCATTTCTTACCCTCTTCCTTATTCACTTACTTTCTTCTTACTTGATTATTCAATAAACTCATGAATATAACTTACCTTTCCTTTGCTGAAAGTTTCCTGTAATTTAACCTGTACAATAGCCTGTTGAACCACTCGGAATACTAAGAATACTCGGGTTTTCCTGCCTGATAATAACATGTCAATGCCATATTCTAGGTATGGTCTTACATGAGATGTTCCCTGTCCTACCAAAGCCATATTTTTAATATGGACTTACATGGGATATTCCTGTCCTGTCTTTCGTATCCCAAACATTCCTAGAGTTCAAACGGGACTTTCTGGTACTTTTTCTCTGTCATCTCGTCTTTGGTTCAACTTCGAATATTTTCATAAAGTAAATGTATATATGCTGGAAATTAACAACATTAATGTAAAATAATGAAATATTGCATTTATTTACCGTAAACTTACCTCAATACAAAATACGGTTAAACTTGACAATTTAGTCATTTACTTTTTCCTTTCCCCGATCTACTCCCGAATTTCGTTCTTCTTGATCTATAATAGCAATTTAGCTTATTTAATACTAACATTCATCAAACAGCCCTTAACTCGAACTTTGACAAATTCACATTTTTGCCTCTAAACTTTTGCATATTTACACTTTTGCCCCAAGGCTCAGAAATTAAACTTTATCCCAAATTCTTATGTTTTAGGACATGCTGATCATTTATTTACCAACAACAACCTCAAATTCCCACTATAACATGTACTTATGAACAATAGGTATTTTTACCGATTAAGCCATTTTACTCGTTTTTACTTAAAATCGAGTAGCACAAGTTGTCTAGCATAATTTAAAACCTCTTATTCTATCATAAGACATCAAAATAAACACTTTTCACCTATGGGTATTTTTCCAAATATAAACCCTAGCTTAAATTATTGCTAGCATAAGCTAAATCGAGCTACCGGGATTCCAAAAACGTAAAGAACATTAAAAACGGGGCTTGGAATCACTAACTATGAAGCTTGAAAGTTGAAGAAACCCTAGCTATGGAGACACATGAAGTATTGGTCAAGCTTGATGAAGATGAACACTTTTTGTCATCTTTTTCCCATTTTATTCTTTTAATTACCTAATGACCAAAATACCATTAATGCCTTTTTTTGAAAATTTTCATGTACAAGCCCATTTTTGTCCAAAATTTTAGAAATTGGTCAAATTGCTATTTAAGACCCTCTAATTAATATTCCAAGGCAATTCCATACTAAAAGCTTCTAGAATGCAAGTTTTGCAACTTATTCGATTTAGTCCCTAACTTCAAATTAAGCACTTTATGCATAGAATTTCTTCACGAAATTTTCACAAAATCATGCAATCATATCATAAACCTCACAATAATTGTAAAATACTTATTTCTATCTCAGATTTGTGGTTTCGCAACCACTGTTCCGTTCATGCCCGATTTTGGGATGTTACATTAACTATTGTCCAGAATAATCCAAATTCAGAAGAAGGAATAGTGAACAGCAAACAGTTGTTGGATCTTCAAGTGTGCCAGAGACACTTGACAAGCATGCAGAATTTCAGAGTACTGTTTATTTTGTTTTACATGCGTGTTCACTTTTATTATTAATTTATTTTTTCAATTTTAATATAATAATATATCATTTTTCAGCTAAAAGTGGTGGGACGCGTAGAGGTCGAGGTCGTACCCTACTTACAGATTTATACGACTTAAATCCGGCCGAGCGTGTCAAAGTACATAGAAATAGTCATGGTCAGCCTGTTGGATCTGAAGCTCGAGTTTTAGCAGGCTATTTGGGCATTCTAGCATGAAATGCCAATATGTTGCCCATCAACTATGAATCATGGCATCACATGCCTGATAGCAACAAAAATCAAGCTCTCGATAATATTAAGGTAACAAAACGTGAATATAATTTATAATACGTTGGTTTAAGTTTCATTTATATTTACTTTGGTTTAAGTTTCATTTATATTTACTTTCTAAACTTGTGTTTTTTTTAGGAGAGATTTACTTTAGAGGTCTTGGATGACTATATTAAGAAGACATTGGCTAAAAAATGGAGAGACCATAAAAGCATTTTGAAAAAAACAATTTTTTAAGAAAGACATAAGCCTCGAAGAAAAATTGCAAAATGTCCCGTCGGGAATGCTGAGGTACCAGTGGGAAGATACGGTTAGATTTTGGAATTCAAAAAAAGGAGAGGTATTACGTACTTTCGAACTCTTATAAATTTTTTGGTTTATAGTATTTACTATATACGTAATAATAATTTCATTATGTAGGACCGTGAGCGAGTTAGAACAAGTAACAGACAGAAACAAAAATTCACGCACACAGCAAGGTCGAGAAGTTTTGCTTGCGTAGCTGAGGCCGAGGTATTATGAATTTATTAATTCTATCAAATATTAATAACTTTTTACTATTAAATAATATTTTTATTACTATATTGTAAGAAGTCTCGTCTGGTCAAAAAGTTGGACGCCTTCAGCTTTTTGACATTACGCATAGGAAGAAAGATGGATCTCCAATGACATCCGAAGCTGGAGAAATTATGGTATATTTACTTAATAAAATTTAATTTATTAAAAATGTTTATAATGTTTAATCATAATGGTTTAATTCGTCATTAGTAGTTTTAAATAATGTTAAGTTATGTTGCATTCTTTTTTATTGTATTTTTCGTTTCTAACTCTTTCATTGATTTATTAGGAGAAACTAAATGAGAAGAAGGCGGAGTATGAAGCGGTTGCTTCGACTGATAGTTCTGTTAATCATGAGGACATTGATAACAGAATTATTATTGAAGTTTTGGGTGCTGAAAGGTATGATCGGGTTCGATTTCAAGGATCTGGTGTTACCCCGACCTAATATTTTGGATCCAGCTCCCAGCAATACATGCCTCCCGGAAGTCACGCTCAAGCTGAAGTTTAGAGGTTAAAAGACCAGATAGCTCAGATGCAAGTGAGCACAATTGAGCAAATTGCTGAAGTTCAACGAAAATATGAAGAACTCCAGCAACAAATTATAGCGGATGCAGCAGCGAGGGAGGCAGCGACAGCAGCGAGAGAGGCAGAGGCAGCAGCAATGGCAGCAGAGTATAGCAGAAAGTATGATGAGCTCCAGCTACAGCTTCAGCATATGATGAAGATGTTTCAGCAGTCGTAAAAGCCGCCATCTTAGATATTTGTTTTCTCGCTGTAAGAATATTTATAACATTCACATTTAATATTATTGTAAGAATATTTCAGTTATACTTTATTTATTAATTTACATTATATATCTTTCATTAAATTTGAAGTATTATTTAGATTTAATGTTATTGGTTGGATTTTTATGCTATATTTTCTGTTTTTGGTTGAATTTTTAATGCAGGAAGGGTTGGATATCGATGAAAAAGCACTATAGCAAATCTGTAACAATTAGTGGCGTTTTCAAAAAACGCTGCTAAAAGCCGCGACCTTTAGTGGCGTTTGTAGAGTAAGCGCCGCTAAAAGTCACAACATTTAGTGGCGTTTGTATAGAAAGCGACGCTAAAAGTCATAACCTTTAGCGGGGTTTGCAGATAATGCGCCGCTAAAAGTCATAACCTTTAGCGACATTTAAGGTGAAAGCGCCACTAAAGGTCAAGTCTTTTAGCGGCATTTGTAGAAAAAATGTCGCTAAAAGTCAAGACTTTTAGCTCCGTTTTTTCATATAAAAGCTTTTAGCGGCGTTTTTAGAAGCGCCGCTAAATTTTGCTGTAGTGAAATAAGTTATCAATTTTTATAAATAAGTTTGAAATTTTTTTATATTTTTCAATTTCTTAAATGGTTTTATTTTTTAAAGTGTTAGAAAACATGCACCATTAAGAAATTTACTTTAATTTTAAGATTGGAAGAAGCAGAGGAGATAGTGGGGGAAGATGATAGCATAAGCATATTAAAAGCTGGATCTAGGATTCTTTTGATGCTATTTAACATGGGTTTTTATGAGGACTTAAAAAGGGGTTAGTTTAAAAATTTGTAATTTTTAAAAAGATTAAAAGAACAAACTTTCTCTTTTAGCAAGTCTAGTTAGCAATCCATTAATAAGATAATGGTTAAGTGATTATTTTGAACAAATTTTCTAATAACAGTGACTAAATTAACAAAAAAAAATTAGAGTGACTAAAATAGAACTAACCTTATTTTAGGGTTATTAATTGAGTAGTTTACTCAAAATACTATTACAATCTTGTTTTTGAAATTAAATTCTACTATTAGTAATTATATTCTTATATTGTGCATTAGTAATTTCATCATTTTCAGCCTTTGGTACTTTTAAAATTTTAGCTTTTAACTAAATGATAGCTACTAAATTTATTAAATTTTGTAGTTTTTAAAAATTGATGCAACCAGCAAATTATGACATGTGTAATGATATATCAACTTCTTTTTTACATATATCAATTTGTTTTTTACATTTTACTTATAGAAAACTAATTAATAGATTAAAGGACTATTGTTTGCATTATAATTGAAATTTTAGACTTCCAAAAATATAGAAATTAAAAATTATCCAATTAGAGAACATAGACTAAAACTACAACTTTAAATATAATACAAAACTAATAGAAAAATTTAATTAAATAGATTTAACTTAGAGGTGTGCATGGCCGGGCAGCCTGGCCCGACCCGAAGGCTCACCGGAAATGTGAGAGGGTTTGGGCAAAAATATAGGCCCAAAAAATGGGCTTGGACAAAAAATAAAACCCGTTTAAAAAATGGGTCAGGCCTCGAGTAAGGTATTTTTGGCCCGAGCCCGACCAGGCCCGGCCCGAATTCATTAAATGACAAAAAAAATCTACTATTTTTTTTGTTTTTTAATGTTATTTTCTTGTAAATTTTTTTTTGTTTTTTAATGTTATTTTCTTGTTTTCTCTATATTTTGCTACTATATTACTATTATGTTGCTACTATTTTGTTGTTATTATTTGAATATTGTATAAAACTTATTTTATTGTTAATTTTGTTATTATTTTAAAGGCATTTGTTAATTTTATTACTATTTTAGAGGTATTTACTTGTTAAGTTACATCTATCTTAATGTTATTTAAGTCTACATATTTTTTTTAAATTTTTTTTCAATTTGTTGAAAAATATTTATTTTGATTTTTTTAGTATTTTTGATGTATTATATATATTTAAAAATTATATAAAATAATATAAAAAATTAATACAGACGGGCCAAGCCGAGCCCGGGTTTTAGCATTTTTATATGGGTCGAACTTGGACAAAATTTTAAACCCATTTTTTGGGCCTGACCTGACCCGAGCCCGATAAATAGGCATAAATTTTTAGTTGAGCCCAGCCCAACCCATGCACACCTCTACTTATACTATTTGTTCAAGACTAAAATTTCAAAAACCAAAAATCACCATACAAATATTAAATCCACAAGTACAAAATCTAATAGCAGAATTTTATTTTATTTTTTCAATTTTGGAGATCATATTCATATAGAACCCGGCGTAAATGCTTAAGAAAATGAATAGTTGAAGCAATATGGTAACGGTGTTCACTTTGCTAAGGATGTTGGAAAATCCAACTGATTCGACTAATTTTCATTCAATCTCACAAACTGACAGAGGATTTAACACATGATTTTGCCTACTGATGGTTGAATACCATGCAGCTTGGACTCGGGATGTGAGATATAATGTTCAATTTCTGAACTTTTTCATGTTTTCAAGGATCATGGCCTCATAGCTATTTCTGAATCTGTGATGGATCACGGATAACAAGAAACTGAAGACCATGTAAAGTTTTAAGTCTCTGCTCCTAAAAATCACAATCTTAATTATTGAATAAGGGTTTGCATATATAACAGAGATGCCCTTTAAGATTCTGATAGATGAATCATACAAATCCAGACATGGTAGAAGAAAAAGGGGCAATTTCAATAAGTAATTCAACATTAGTTTGATACGTTCGAAGACATCTTAATATTCCGAAGGATTTGCCACATAAAAGTGGATATAAAGAAGAGAAAGATACCGGTAACAATGGCGTACTTGAGACCGAGGTTCACCAGCAAGTTTACAAGAAGCCCAGCAAACACAACACCAACGAAATTGGCTGATACAGCTGACCAGAAGGGCATTTCAAGAATCGAAGCTACAATGGCTCCAGTCCATGCTCCCGTTCCAGGGAAAGGAACAGCCACAAAAAGCATTAGGCCAAGCCATTGAAATTCTTCCACTGGACCAGCCTTCTGTCTGGCTCTCTCAAAGAGACTGTTAAGTAACTGAGATGAAAACTGGTTTTTCCCAGCAAGAAATGTAGTAAATCTTTTCAGGTAAAGTACAATGAATGGCACTGGAACCATATTCCTGCAGTTAAATGATACTTTTAGAAAAAAAATTATCATCAGCTTATTTAATTTCCCAGAACAATTATGCATAAGAAATTAATTGTTAATTTTTAGTACACTCAAGCACATGCATTAGAATATTAAAATTAGCTCCTTCAATACCTCAAATTGCTCAAGCTTGACTTCAGAGTAATCAAACCAAATATAAATTTTACTTTTTAAACTAACCCAAATAGCTTACCAGCATATTTGCCTATTTTACAATAACTTTCAGTATTATTAAAAACAAAAAACAAAAAATGCTACCTTGACTTAAAATTTCAGTGACAAGTACGCATCCTATGCTAACTATTGAAGCCAAAATTTTCCATAAACAAACAGGTTAAACAAAATCTTTCACAATAATTAAGCTCAACTCTATAAACATGAAGCTATAATGAACTAAAGACTTGAAAGACCCTCAATTAACGAAAAAGAAAATAAAGCTAACCCAAGAATAGATAATATTGTCAGGAGTGTAGGCTTGAGTTGCATCCAATAACCAACAGGAATAGCTCCCCGAAGCTCAAGAATAGGAAGCGTTGCAAGAGTGAAAACCACGGCCTCATCGGGCCAACCCAAGCCACGCAACGCATTAGCAATCTTGAGGCCAAAGCTTGAAGCTCTAATGGAGTCGGCAGCAACAGTAGCCGCTTTGGCGTCCCCAGATGCAGCGTACCAAACAAGAGACAAAGAAGCCCAGAAGACAACCCAGAAGAGGATTTTCAGTGGAGCCTCCTCAAAAGAAGGCAATATTTCATCTTCTTTGCTTGTATGAGCTGAATTAAGAAACCCATTTGAGGAAGCTCTAGTTCGGGTCGAAGGAAGTGGAAAATACTTCCGGTTTTGAAATTTTGACCTTAAAAAGAGGTCATTGCTTCGAGCAGTAGGGCCATGTAAATGGGAGGGTAAGATATTGAGATGGGTTTTCTTCAAATAGAATGATAACGGCTGTGGCGAAGTTGCAATTGCTGGAGATACAGTAGCCATTGTAAGCTACGAAATTGGGGCTATCGGAACTTTGTTTTTGGCTCCCATTAATGAAGGGGTTTTAGAGCGGAAGGGAAGATACAATCAATTAGAGATTTTTCTTTAATGCCTTAATGCATAATTTAGTCCTAAAGTACGCCTTTTATTCGTTCTGGTCCTCCAGGCTTTTTTCCCAAATGAGGATGTAGCATTTTATAATGTTGACTTTAAATCGATCAGGCGATCAATTTATCGGTCTTATCATTCTAGTTAGTTCAATTCAAATTTATTTTTAAAATTAAAAAAAAATATTCAATCTATTTTTTAACCACTTCAATTTATCCATACTGATTTTTTATTAATACTTTTGAGCTTAATATAATTTACCGGTATGTTTTAACTTTATTTTTAATTTTGTCACTTTACTTTTATTTTATTAAAGTTTGTTACTAAAATTTTATTTTTAATTGAATTTTACTATTTAATTTTAATTTAAAAGAATTTGAAGTTAAATTTTAATAAAATTAATATTATTCTTAAAAATAAAAAATAATATGAAACTAACAATTAATAGAAAAAAATGATTTATAAAAAAAAGTAAGCTTATTTTGTTTTTATTTTTTATTTTCAAGTATTTCTTTATTAAATAAAAGTTTTAAGTTAATTTAGTAGTTTCTAATATTTTATAAATTATCTTATTGTTAACTATTAAAATAAAATATTTAAAATTAATTTTCTTGTTAAAATTCATTTTCAAATCATCAAAATTAATGTAAAATTTAATTAAAAAACAACATTAGTGGTAAAATTCAACAAAATTCAAATTTTAATGGTAAAACTCAATCACATAAAATTCATTTGAAAATTTTAACCATATTCTCAAATTATAAGGGCCAATATTAGACAAAATAAAGTATAGCGATAAATTTTAATACTTCCGGGTAGCATGGTGAAATTTTGCATTTTAACTCTAATTCTTTCTATGTTATAAAAATATCTATAGCCATTAATTATCTGACATACAAAAAAAATATTTAGAATAAAAATTATAAAAATTATTAAAAATTTATAAAACTCTAAAATATATTTTAAAAAATATGAAATTATAAAAAAATGTTGAAGGAAGATTAAACTTGCACGATTATCTATATATATAGACCCATATTCTAGACAAGCTCCCAACCTTCTCCAACATTCACTCAGATGACATCTACTACTATCCCCACAAACACCAGTCTCAGTAACAGCAATTGGTGTCTCAATCCATGGAGGCCCATAAAACTTGGCTCGTTTATTAGGTCACTGAACAGAGCTAGAGGGCCCCATATCCCCCATAGTCTTAGTTTGACATCTCTCTCAGTTCCTCTTTTTGCACTTAGTGCGCTTGACCTATTTAGCAATCTTCGCCTTGTCTACCAAGAGGGAAAAAACTCACTCCCTCTGTGGAGTTATGAAGACCTTGAGGTCATACCTTAGCCCCTCCCCGAAACAAATGCTCTTGTTGTAATCAGTCGAGACAAGTTCACAAACATATCTGCTCAACCTCAAAAACTTGGCTTCATATTCAGCCATAGTCATATCCCCCTGAGTAAGCCCATAAAATAGCGTCTACGAGCCTCCACATAACTCTCGCCCACGTACTTGCTCTGGAAGATATTTTTAAAATATTTCCAAGTAATCTGATCAGGCTGAGTACCCTAATCAATGGTTAGCCACCACTGGTATGCTTCATCGAAGCAACGACATCGCACCTTTTAATTTTTGCTTAAGAGTGTAGTCGATATCGTTCATAATCCTTTCTATGGCCTCCAACCAATATCCGGCCACAGCCAGAGCGACCCTAGTAACGCCCCTAAATAGCTCAGCACCATTACACCGGAGTCGTTTAGTTACTGACCTTCGGCTCCTAGATCCAGAATGGGTCCCAACAACCCTTTTTAAAACTCTTAATATGGCTTGGGGCAATACTGATACGAACTCGCCTCGGGAGTGATTTGAGTCGTATATGTTTGCCCGATCGTAAATTGAGTAAGTTGAAGGCTTCCTCGAAAGGGTTGAAAGAATGATGGAAATAAGCTCGAATAGATTAAAATGGTTAAAGGATAGCTTACGAAAATGATAATGGAAAATGGCTAAGGGTTCAAGAATGAACTAACACAATAATAGTGTGTTAACCCGAGACTTATGTGAACACTTAGGTTGGGAATGTGATAAGTGGATAGTTGGATAAAGACCTTGACCCACTATCAAAAATGATAGGAACCGCGGTATAGGTTGAACGCCACACTTTGGAAACAAAGTGATAAGTTCGTAAAAGCAAAGACAGGATTGACGCCACAAAGGAACTTTGATAAGTCAATGAAGTCTTTAGAGAACAATGAGAGTTGAAAACAAACTCACAAAGTAATAAAAATGCATAAAATGTTCATTCAAAATGTTCATTCAAAATGTTCATTAGTCCCTTTACAATTGAAATCAACTCTTATTTATAGCCTAAGTCATAGCTAGCCGAATGGTCTCTAAAGGCATTCCAAAGGACAGTTTCCTTAAGGCTTAAGGCTTGAGAAACTTCCTAGCAACTCCTTGGACAGGTTCTAGATCAATCTTGACATTGAAATCCGAATGAGTGGCTTCCAGAAAGTGATGATTTGGCTTTCCACTAAAAGGCTTAAGTATGAACACTTGAAAATGCTTCATTGGAAACACAGTCGGCCAAACAAAGAAAAATTAAAGCTTTAGGAGACTTCTTGGCCGAAAAGTCACTTGGGAACACCATCCAGCAGCACTTTAAATGTCGTCCATGAATCATGCAGGTTGCATGCCTTTTCCTTTGCTATTAAATTCGTTTATACATGAAAAAGGAGAACAACTCCTTTAATGCCGTTCATGCATGGTTGTAGCACCTTTAATGCTGCCGACATGCTATGTAAATAACACCAACAGCCTCTTAAATGCCATACATGTTCCAACGCTCATTGATTGTCGTCCCAAGCATGCACCAACACCTTTATAATTTCGGCCAACACTTGTTTCATTTAATGCCGTGCTTGAACCTTCCAAACAGCCCATAATTGATGTTCCACGCATGCTTTATTCCTTTTAAATTGTTGTCCACGCATGCATCTAGCAGATCATTAAATTCGGTTCATGCATGTTTTTCTAGCAGCTTATTAAATATTGTCCTTGCATGCTTATCTCATTTAATGACGTCCCATGCATGGGAAAACAAAGTCCAGCATTTCCTTTAATGTTGTTCCCTTGCTATTCACGAAATAAGCTCTTGGGAAGGATAAAAGGAGCCCTTCATTTATGACGTTTCAAGCACAAGCATGTTCTTTAATACTGCCATCCCTTGCGTGCATGCTTGTCTTTAAAAACTTTGAAAAGCTGAACCAACATCTCATTTAAGGTGCCGTCCATGCCATGTATTTGCTTTTAATGCCTTAAATTCATCTCATGCATGAAAGAGCCTTTAATACCATCCAAACATGCACCAGCATCCCCATAAATGTTGTTCCACGTTTTGCTTCTCAAGGTATTCTTTTGCTGTACATTAATTCAACAATTTAGTCAACTTAAACATGAATTTCGGCTGCACACTTTAAGAACATATGGACACATTAAATAGTAGCAATGAAATTGAGACATCATTAAATTTTGATGTAATTTAAAGCATATGGACAAATTAAATGCATGTAATAATCTGGTAACATTAATTCCATGTACTAACTAAGACACATTAAAGCTAACAATTAAATAAGTACTAAATTAAGACACATTTAATACTTATAATTAAAATGTCCAGATTAAGAAACATTAAAACTAGATTAATTTATTTGAGCTGTAACTAAACTAGTAAATTTTATTCCAGCAAATTAAAATGCATGAAATTAAAATAAATTCAAATCAAGCTCAATGAGCTTGCATCAAACCGAATTGAGCTCAATGAGCTTCATTTTGCACTTGGGCCCTTCGAGCTTGGGCCATTCTAAATGTCGTGGAGTTGGGTCAAAACATGATACGACCAGGTTCGTATCAAATACATTGTCCCTAGCTGTCTAAGCCTAAAACCCAGTCTCAGCAGTATGTGTGCCCATGGTTTCACTTGTATCCAAATTGGGTATACTGCCCATCGAAGATGGCTCAGTTCGAGCTCCTCTTTGACGCCCGCCGCGTTCATGGGTACCACATCCATGAGTTCCATGTGCACTCATTGTATTTTATCTACATTAGTAGAATTTTATGTATCAATTTAAATTTTCTTATCAAATGTCTTATGTCAAAGATCATATCATAATATTTGTCAGTGTCGCTATAGTTTTTAACTAAACCAAGAGTTTTACTAAAACTATAGTATTATTTCTAACTAAACAGTTTAACTAAATCAGAAGTACTTACATGATTGGTGCTGGAGACTCGGTATTCTAAAAAATTATTTGTTGGATTTTAACAGGAAAAATATTTTGTTCAAATAAAACATTTTTTACAAAAAATTTGAACACAAATCATAGCCCGAGTTTTGAACCTAGGCTTTGATACCATCAAATGTAACGCCCCAAACCCAACCTAGACGTTATGGCCAGATCTGGTGATGTTTTTGTAAAGCATTTGAAAAAAACCCAAAAATTGTTTGATTTGTAAAGTTGATGCTAACTATTACTAAGTAAAAATACAGTTTATTAATGATCATTTCTTTCTTAACCAAATTCGATGAAACCGTTGATTATTTATACTTTTTAAATATTTAGATTTGTAGTGAAATTCTTAAACTAACTCGATTATTTAAAATGTGATATGTTGTTGGAAAACCATAGTTTTGCAAATACAGTGAATATTATAAAAAATTATGTCGAAGTACTTTAAAACGAAAATCAAAATAAAATCCAAACTTTAAACAGTAAAAAATAGTCCAAAACAGTCTAAAATTGAATAAACCAGTTTTTTTTTTTTGTAAATACCAAATAATAAATGTTTTGATTGAGCTCCCATTGCTACAACCCGTCTTGAGCTTGAGGGTTACTTGATAGTAATAGACAAACAAAGAATTAGTTTCGAACTCAGTGTAACAGCCTGAATTAGGGCTTAGTCGGAACAATGGTTTCAAGACCACAAATCAAAAAAGGAAAAATTTATTTTTATTATATTTTTATGGTCTACAATTTCACAGAAAGATTTCACGAAAATTTCGTTTGAAAATTTTGACATTTGGGCACTCAATTTAGTCAAAAGGACTAAATTGTAAATAGTGCAAAAGTTGAGTTCTACATGTTAGAAGTGTCTAATTTCTATGAAGTTTAAATTGAAGGTCCTTAAATGGTAATTAGACCATTATACTTTGATTTGGACAAAAATGGGCATGAGTAGAAAAAAATCTCAAGAAAGGACAAAAGGGCATTTTTGTCATTTGTGAATTAAAAGAATTAAAAAGCCAAAATCAAGCAAAAATGTTGTCATCTTCTTCATATGATGGCCGAATATACCATGAACTCCATGGCTAGGGTTTGTTCAAGCTTTCCAAGTTCAATAGTAAGTGATTCCTAGCCCCGTTTTTAATGTTCGTCGTATTTTTGAAATCCTTGTTAGGGATTAAGTTTAAAAAGTTACCCATGATTAATAATTGTGTATTTTGATGATTTATGATAGATTATAAATGTTTATGATGAGAGAAACGAGCTTTACTAGGTGGTTTTCGATGAAAACGCTTAAAATAGGCTAAATTGTAAAAGTTATAAATTGGTCATAAGTATGTGATTTAGTGAGAATAGTGGACTGCCATAGGTATGAAAATGGTTTGGCTAGGTCCAAAATACAAGGAAATTGAATAAAAATTATTTTACGAGCCTTGGGGAAAAAATGTAATTATGTGAAAGTTTAGGGGCAAAAACGTAAATTTTCCATAATATGATTTTTGGGTCACATTGAATAATGTGACTAATAATTGAGCTAAATGTGATATTATAGATCATGGGAAACGAGATTTAGGCTTAGATCGGGAAAGAACGAGGTTATGGACCAAGTGAGAAAATTAGCTACTTTCGCGTCCGAGGTAAGTTGGTGTGATAATAATAATGCAATATTGTTGTAGTTTATGTTTAAAGCCTAAATTGATATATTAATTTGATTATTTTGAATTAAATATTTAAAGTACTATGCATATGAGTTGAATTAAGAAAATGTCTATGACATTGTAATGAATTGAAATTCATGATAATTCCATGAGAATTATTGATATTATCTTCATAAAGAAATGATGATGCCATAATAGAGAAATCTCGATTAAATGTTAGAGAATACAAGGGATACCGTAGTCAAGACATAAGACTTTGTAGGTCCCGTATAAGACCATGTCTGGGACATGGTATCGGCATCGAACTAAGATCCCATGTAAGACCATGTTTGAGACATGGCATTGGCATCGATATGTGGTCCTGTATAAGACCATGTCTGGGACGTGGCATCGGCACCGAGATGAGACTTAGATCTCCTGTAAGACCATGTTTGGGACATGGGGTTGGCATTTAAGAGTGATTCCGTTATAAGACCATGTCTAGGACATGCCATCGACATCAGATTACGATCCCATATAAGACCATGTCTGGGACATGGCATCGGCATCAGTTTACGATCTCATGTAAGACCATGTCTGGGACATGTCATCAACATCGATATGAGATCCCGTATAAGACCATATCTGGGATATGGCTTCAGCATCGACATGTGATCCTATGTAAGACCATATCTGGGATATGGCATTGGCATCGTATCATGAGAATGTCATTCGAGTAACTTTCGATATTCTAAGTAATTTAACGGGAAAAGTATACAAGTTGTAAGTAGTAAATCAGCTTTATGCATTATGAAGATAATGTTATGATTTTATGAACGAAGTGTTATGAGACAGTACAGGTATGTATGCAAACTCATGAGCAATGTGCTCGATGTATGAATGAATCTTGGTGAGATTATAAACAAGTAATGCATATTGAGATGATCTTATGATGATATTGTAATTATAGGTTAATATATATGATGTATGAGAATGTGACAAATTTGATTGATAATTTGTATGTTTAGAAAGAAGTTAAAACAATGAAGTCATGAAAGAGTGAAATTAGCTGCCAAACAGTATTGGACAACAGCAATTACATGAATTTGAAAAATCACCAAAAATAGTGTGAATTGAATTAGAGAATGAATGAGATATGAAATGAAATCTTATTGAGTCTTTTTTCTTATAAAAGAAACATACCAAGCAAAATAATTTTATATTATGAGATATTTAACGTTTTATGAAACAGGGTCAGAACGATTTCAGAATCCCCTATTCCGACTTCAGAAAATCACTAAAAATTGTATAAAAATGTTTATAGTGCATAATTTATATGTTAAATTTATAAATGAGTATACTTTCAAGAGAAACAAACGGAAAAATTATCTGAATTCTGTACGACGAGATAATTAATTTTTAGTGAAGAGAGGTCGGAACTGTAGGACAACAAAATAGGGGAGAATTTAAAGAATAAACTGTACTTATTGGAAAAACCAAAAATTCTAAAAATTTTATGGAAAGAAGATATATGAGTCTAGTTTTAGGGAAAATTTAAGGAACTTAATTTCGAGTTTTGTAGGTTAAGATATAATTAATTTGGCGATTATTACTTAGGAAGATAGCCTAAGATAAACATGAGTAGAAAGAGGAAACATGTGAAATAATGATTTTATTTCCTTAAAATCACATTGTAAGGATTGGTGAAAATCATATTGATTAATTGTTCATCTTACTCCCTCCTTTCCATTTCTCTTAGTGTTGTCAGGTTAGTTGGGGGTTGGAGATTGTCGGAGACAACGTCACACTATCAAATTGTCGATTCGAAGTAAGAATAAATTTTAAACAAGTGATGTGGCATGTATAGAGACTTAGCTATTAGTGATAAGTAGTCTTGTGAATTGGCCAAATGTATTGACTTATATTGTTACACTGTATATAGCCATGAGATATGGCTCATATTGGCTAAGAATATGTAAGCCAACATATGTATGTATGTGGAAATGTTTTGATATAATCACGTATGTTTATCATGAATGGTTAGATATATATATACTTTATGTGTTTGATAATTAAATTGAGAATATTTGAGGGTATTATACGTGTCTATGAAATGTACAAGAATGTAAAGAATTAATGGCAACATAAAAAGGACTTGGAAAATAGCCTAAGGGTTGGCCATACAGGTAGAGACACGGCCGTGTGTCTCAACCGTGTGGAGGACACGACCTAGCACATGGGCGTGTGACTTAGCCGTGTGCCCCTAATCGTTTGATGATGTCATAAACAGAGAGTTACATGAGTGGAGGACACGGACGTGTCCTGAGCCACACAGGCGTGTGAGACCACACGGCCTACCCAAACGGGCGTGTGACTCTCCAAAATAGGGAAATTTTATTAGTGTCTTAAAAAATTTCAAAATTTATCAGTTTAGCCCCGAACTACTACCAGTGTTATGTTTTGGGCCTTGTAGGTCCGTATATGGGACATTAAGATGGAAATTGAAAAATTTTAAATTTGAATGAGAATTTATGGCCTGGTTTAATGAGTTTAAGTATGTTCAAGTCCGGTAATGCCTCGAACCCTATCTCAACGTCGGATACGGGTAAGGGGTGTTACACTCAGTGTGTAACATATCATAAAACCAACAGAAATCATTTTAGACATATCCCGAATACAAAAATAGTGTCAGAACATATCAGATGCAAATTAATATTCCTACCCGCATCCGCTATACACCATCTACGACCATCCAAAACAAAATATAGAGTATCAAATACCCATCCAGCCCTACAAACCGCTTAGTGCCAATATGACACTTTTCAGAACATTTGTAGCTTAGTTGCTAAATCAATAGGCGGTTTATCACCAAATACAGTTATACATGTGGTTGAGCCACCAAATATGACAAATAATTAAATGCCCACACTTCCTCCAAAACACAAATCCCACCTCAATACACATACAAAATTTATAGGATATTAGAATATACATGTCATACATATTATAACAGATACAGATCATGCTTAATGAAAAATATATCAGACTTACCTCATTACAGATCATGCCGAGCATACATCATAATAACCATGCATACACATATCAATATTTCACACTAACAAAACATCAAAGATCGTGTTTAAAAGCTTAATTTATGTTATACGGACTCTACGGAAGGCTTACGTTAGACCCGAACGACGCTTACAGTCCTAGGGTAAATTTTAGAATTTGGGCCCACACGGCCCAATTGGCCCAGATTGTATGTCTCATACGGTCCAGCACATGACTTGTCACACGACCGTCTGTCACACATGACCTACTACACAGTCATGTAGCGTCAACAATCCCCTTTCTTAATTTTCATCGTTCACTTTTTTTTTTGAGTTTTCGTTGTACACCTTGACCGATTCTAATATAATTCCAAAAATCAAGTAATCCAATACCTAATTTGACAAAAAAATGAGTCAATTAACATGTTATTTTACAAAATCTAAACAATGGGCAAAACTATGTTGATCGAAGTTCCCAACACAACATTTAACTACTTACCCCCATCGAAACAGTCGAATACCACAGAACTTAACTTGCCGAAGGATCTAACGCCTCGTGAACTTCCCCTGAAAGAACTCAAATGATTAACATGAAATAACGTAACACACACAGACCCTCATTTTAACAAAAGATAATGAGAAGAAGAACACTACTTACTCAAGAACGAAATAGCCTAGCGATCAGTCACACGCCTACCACCAAAATCGAATTGACACAAGGCACCATAAACACGGAGTAAAGAAAGATTGAAGTTGAAAGGGAAAAAAAAGAAAAAGAAGAAACAGATGCTAGCAATTTCTTTTTACTGGAACAACGTGAAACAATTAGGTAGGAAAAAAATGGGAAAGGTGGGAACGTGCCAATTGTAGAGAAAATTAAGGGATTTTGTTGAGATTTATTTATTTTTTTTAAAAGAAAAGAAATAAAATATTTAAAGAAAATAAAAACCAAAACCAACCCAACTTCCTAATTTTTATCAGTTCATCCAAAAAGAGTTTTATTTTAACATAATCACCTTAAGGGCGGCTCAAATAGAAATAACAAAAAATTTGTCACTTTATTCACATAAAGATTTAAACATATAACTTAAAAGTAAACTAAAGCTTTCTCACTAAATCAATAAACTCATTCTTATTACAAATTAACTAAAAATGATATTTAAGCCAAACAAACAAGATAAGGTTAAGAGTAAAATAATTAAATTTTCTATAAAATTTGAATTTGAACCTAAGACCTCCTACACACAATCAAGGCCCCTAACTATTAAAACAAATTCTTATTTATAGAAGAATTTAACAAATCAAAAATTAGAGTTTTGGGTGTTACAAGTTTTACTTCTTACGGATTAGAATTAGAATTACATTTTCTTAAATAGTGCATATTTTAGGACACTCGAGAGCCAAACTTTATTGAGGCTTAGTTTGGATGGGCGGTGTGTTTACCTCCGGTGAGGTTAAAAACAGCGGTGGCGGTGAGATTAGTTACTGTAGCGGTGAGATTGGATACTGTAGCAGTGAGATTAGAAACAGCGGTGGAGTGTGTGTTTGGATTCAAACGCAGCTGTAGCGGTGAGGTGAAAATGAAAAATGACTATTAAGGACATCAGATTAGAATTGATATATAATAGAAGTTTTTAAATTATTTTTCTTATATAAAATTATTAAAATATGTGAATTTATAAATTCATTTAATAAAATATTAAAATTTATCTTTTAATATTTTATTATAAATATTTTAATGAATTATATAATCAATTTAAATTATTTATTAGATAAAATGATAATTATTTTTAATTTTTTATAGTTAAATATTTTTTTATAACAATGATAAATATTATTTTCGCAAATAGTAACATTATACTTGGATCAAATGTTGAAGTATCTAAACGAATTTTTTTAATCAATAAAATATAGTAACATCAGACATAACAAGTTTCATTATTACTAGAAATTAGGTTATGATACAAAATTATTTTTACAAATATTGATTTATTAAACTATTTGCAATGGTTTCCCTTAACATTGCAATTTCTAGGTCACTTTCACTGTTAGAAGAACTCGATTCACCTTTATCAAAATGGCCTGAAGAGATTGGCATGTCGGGTATATTCTCAAATTATCGAAAATCCTCATCATTTGACCAAGCATGTCTTCGAATGTAATTATGCAAAGCCATTGTTGCAATAACTATTAAAACTTGCTTGTCGAATGAATAGCTTGGAATATCTCTTAATATTGGCCATTTTTTTTTCCACACTCCAAATGTTCGTTCAATCACAGAGCGTAACGAAGAATGGGCATGATTAAAGATTTCTTTTTTTCCAGATGCTCGATGATTACCTCAGCGAAAGTCAGGTAAATGATATCGTTCCCCCCTATATGGACCTAAAAAACCTGCCATTTGTGGATATCCTGAATCCACAAGATAATATTTTCCTACAAAAAAGTAAAACATAATATCAAGTTTCAAAATAAATTAAAATTTTTAATATTGTTTTTATGTAAAGATTAATTTAAAAATTAAAGTTCAACCTGGTGGAGGGTGTGGAAACTTTAACTCTTGTTTTCTAAGTGCTTGCAAAAAAATTCTACTGTCATGTGCTGTTCCTTCCCAACCAGGAAATGCAAAAATAAAGCACATGTTGAAGTCACAAACTGCCATAATATTTTGAGTTGGTTCACCTTTCCGTCCGATATAAGGTATTTGACAAGAAGGCGAAATGCATGCTTTTATGTGTGTTCCATCTATGGCCCCAATACAATCCTTTAAAATAAATACAAGTAATGAGATAAAAGTTAGCAATAATTTATATTTTAAAAATATAAAGATTGTGTAAATTTTACCTTAAAGTGAGGCCAATATCTTGTATCATGTCGAATATGGTTCGGTACTTCCTCAAATTGCCTTTCAGTGGGTTTAATCGTGTCTATTCCCATTCGAGCAAATATATGCAACATATCAGTAAAAATTCGACTAACAGTTTCCCCTGATCGTTGAAATCGCTCTGCTGCATTTGAATTTGATTCTCTATGTCCAAGAATATATAATGATAATGCTAACTTCTCCATCGCAGATACCTTCCCATGCTTTAAGCCATAATTTGTTTGCAAATCATGCAACAAGCTGTGAAATATAATTTTTGGCATCCTAAAACTATTCATGCAACGATCATCATGCCCATTTAAAACTTCGTCCACCCACATTTGACCTGTATAGTTTGAATCCATACACGGTTGCATAGTGAAATAAGTTTCATGGTGTACTAATACAGTGCTTAACACTTGTTCTTCCTCTTCATGATAATTGTTATGCTCAATTTGTGTAACAATTGTGGCTATTCTTCGTTGAGCTTCTTCACTTAATTCAGGGGTATTATAATTCATATAAAAACTATTATATATATTGTTAAACTCATCCATAACCTGAAAAAGTAATCAAATGAAAATAAATTAATAACTTGTGACATTCTATACAACATAAAAAATTGAATAAAAGCATAGCATGAAATACCAAACATAAAAAATATCATACATTAGTTTTACATATAAAAAAGTAGATCATACATTAGGTTTACATATAAAAAAGTAGTTCATACATTAGTTTTGCATATAAAAAAGTAGATCATACATTAGGTTCACATATAAAAAAGTAGATCATACATTAGTTTTGCATAAAAAAAAGTAGATCATACATTAGTTTTACATATAAAAAAGTAGCATAGTTATATTACAATAATAATTCTAAGAAGCTTATGGTGGAGGTGATGGATGGTATGGTTGGAAGGGAAATGAAGATGTTGCTACCAAGGATGAAAATGATGCAATTGGATTTTGTTCAGCATACTCACGTCGAAGCCACCAAACCCTAACATCTGGATCTAAGTTCAAAAACACTTCTCGTTTCACCGGTATTTGGAACATTTTGATGACAAAATAGTACAGTTCATCTTTTTTGGGAATTTCATCTCCCAAATCACGCAAAGCATCCATTGCATTTGAAATAGTATATTCAGAGTGAGGAAAAACAATTTCATTCATTGGACTAGCCATACTCTCACACAGTTTCTCAATATGAGTAGCCAATGAATCTCTTGATGATTTTCTACTTGAACCTGATTTTTTTCCTTTACCGTGTACAACCCCAAGTGTTTCCTTTCTTCGATTAGGAGTTTCACGAGGAGGGTTTGATGGTACCTCATTAGGAGGGATACTTTCATTCTCATTACTATTTTCATCTGAATCACCAAATCCCTCATCAGATGTATCATCTCCCATAGGAACCCCACTTGGAAGAACACCAGACGAAGGTGCCCATGCATTCTCTCCAGTGGCTACAATGCCACCAAACATTTGCCACATTAAATCATTCAATCGTGGTTCAATTCCTTTCTTCTTAAATCCTTTAAAATCAGGATTTTCCTACATAATATGTAAAATGTTAAATGTTTTACTCAGATTTTTATATTTGTAAATTATTAAATTTAATAAACTTTATGCATTAAAATAATGATAAAGTTAAATCTAACCTGTATTTTTTCAGCCCACCATTCTTCGGTAGCATCGACGATCTTTTTAGATGGACACCATCCAATGCCTGTAGATTCCTTAAGCAACTCCCTCCATAACCTCCATTCTTTTTTTAATGTATCCCACTTATTTTTCAATTGAGGTTTTCCATAATTTTTTTGTGTTTTTGCTTGAAAAAGAGCAATGACATTTTCCCATCCTTTTGAGTTTAGATGAGTTGTTGGTCTATTACCAGCATTGACTTCATTCATGCAAAGCTCACAAAATATCAACGTCAGCTCATCATCCCAAACAGCTTTTGTTGCTAAGGTACTATCTCCCTCCACAAATTTTCATGTCTTTACCATCTATTATTATTATTTTGATTTTAAATGTCAACCGACATAAAACCATAAATATATAATTAGATATAATAATATAGTTTCATAAAAAAATTAAGAATAACACATCACAAAAAGATGAAAGCCATGAGATGAACAGTAAAGAAAAATTCTCAAAGATCCGTGGTAAACAATAATGAGGATATAGAAAGGATAATTGATTATCATATGCTTCATAAAATTAAACAAAGACTAATTGTACTACATAACTTGTTTTGGAAATAAATTTTAAACTTAATATATCATTTGCTACCTAAGTTTGACTTTTTTTTAATGTAGCACTACCAACTTTTTAGTATGTAATTCAAGTTTTAGGGTTAAATTGACAAAAATTAATTACAAATATTATTAGATTTAAATTTTCATATTTTTTAATAAAATAAATTTAATATTAATTGTAAATTTATTTAATTGTGTGTACTTGTTAAATAAAATTTGGATTTTTGATAAAAGTTAATTGCTAATATTATTATTAATTATGAATTTTCATCAAATCAATCCTAAAACTCGAATTAAACATTAAATTGTTAAAATTGATCCCTTTTGGTATCAAAATATTGTGAAATTGTGAAATTCAAATACCAAATAATATATTACACCTAAATTTCAATAGTAATCCAACCAAATAAAGAAGATAATATATTACATCTTGTGCTTTTTGAAACACTTAACATTGACAGGTAACTCGTGTTTAAATTTTAAGGTTTGTGTGCTTAATTAATTAAAAAGGATATGATTGCAAATTATGAAAATATTGAGGGCAGTACAATTGATAAATTATGATTTGTGCTTAAAGTGATAAAATGCTTTGTTGATATAATTTTCGGATATGAGGATTAAGCTATTTAAGGATCATATATGTGTATTAAAATTTTATCTTAAGGAAGTTGAATTGTGTGCATTGATATTGTGGTTTTGTGTATATAAAATGAAGTACGGAATTCATATGTATGTGTGTTTCTTTGAGAAATAAATAGAATTGTAGTTAAAAATTGAAAGGATGTTGAATTAGTTCATTTGATGAATTTACTCAAGATTATAAGGAGCAAAGTTCGGGAAAAGGGAAAGCAAAGGTGGTTGACTAGCTGATCGGAGTTATTCATCCAAAACCATGTAAGTCTTTAAGAAATTAAACATGTGTTATATCCTGAACATTAGATATTAATTGTAAATATATACACAGCCGAGTGTAAAATAGAGCACTGATTACCATCATAGGTAATTAAGTTATTTCGAGAACAGAGATGGGTATGAAATAGAGCACTGATTACCATCATAGGTAATTAAGTTATTTTGAGAACAGATATGGGTATGAAATAGAGCACTGATTACCATCATAGGTAATTAAGTTATTTTGAGAACAGATATGGGTATGAAATAGAGCACTAATTACCATCATAGGTAATTAAGTTATTTTGACTAGAGGAACCTTTTTGTGCCATAGATTCAGTGCTTCAATTACCTATCAGTTTCTGCTTATGTTGATGCTGCCCCTACTCATCATATATTTCTAAGGAAGAGGGTAAAGAATTCAGAAGTTTCCCTTGTTAATCTACAAAACTTTTTACAGAGGCTATAAAACTGCAACAAGGAGAAAAAGAACCTTAAACTTTGTCACCTAACCTTCTAGTAGCATCCATAGAGTCATATTAGAATATAGCCAACGATTTTAAACAAGTTTCACTATTTGAAATACATACCTTGTCTACTTCTACACTAACAGATGAAGTAGGCACCTCAGAGCCTCCAACCTGCAAGACACAAATCATAAGAACGGAATATTGAATGTCGAACTAAGCTCACTTTTTTTTTCACATTTCATAACAAACAAACAAAGAATTTATATAATGGTAAGGTTCATTTTCTTCTCACTTTTCATAGCAAACAAACAAAGAATTTATCTCACTGCACTTCTAAAAACTCAATCCCATCAACACAACAAGGACTTGTTCTTTTTTCAGTTCCCATTTCTTTTTTCAATTAACCAAATTCAACTAAGTTCAGTTTTGGTGTTCAGGACTTCAAATTTGAGTGCCAAAGAAAATCAAAATAGGCTCATTTGAACAAAACAAAAATCGGAAAAGTTCATCTTTCTTTTCCTCGTATTTATTAGCAAACAAACAAAGAATTATTCGTATGTACTTCCAAAAACTCAACCCCATAAGGCCAAAGTCTATTTTCTTTTCAATTCTCCAAATTCAACTAAGCTCATTTTTTGCTGTTTTACTGTTCAGGGTTTTAAATTTGAGTGCAATAATAACAAAATAGAAATGGTAAAACTTTTTTTTTAACCTCACATTTCTTAGCAAACAGACAAAGAATTAACCAAATGCACTTCTAAAACATTAGATCATTAATCTACTGCTTTAACATCAATAGTCAAAAGGACTAACAACTGTGACAAAGAAGAGTAGAAGAAGCCAGAACTAGAGATAACAAGTAATTAATGAAAATACCTCAGCCACAACCAAGAACAAAGCAAAAAAGAGGGGAGAAATCAGTGTTAAAACACTGCTAAACCAAGAACAAAGCAAAAGAAAATGGCTGTTTCGTTCCCAAAAATAATAGTAATAATCATAACAACTGTGACAAAGAAGCGTAGAAGAAGCAAGAACTAGAGATAACAAGAAATTAACGAAAATACCTTCAAAAAGCAGCCACAACCAAGAACAAAGCAAAAAAGAGGGGAGAGATTAGTGTTTTACTTCTCAAATATGAAAAAGAAAATGGTTGTTCGTTCCCAAATCTGAAAACAACTGTGGTTGGGGAAGAAATTAATTTAAGTTTCAAGGCTAAAATGGTAAAATAATAAATAAAAGTATGGGTATGTTTGTCTCATAAAAATACCTACAAACGTACTGACTTTCACTGCACCTGTTCCCTCCAGCCTGTTTTCAGCATGCCAATGTGGCTGAAATAAGTTTTCACTGCACTGTGCTGTTGAACCAAACAGCATACCAGTGAGTTTACTATCCCCCACTGCATCACACTGGCCTTCACTGGTAAACCAAAGGAAGCCTGATTCTCTTTCACTATGATTAGATTGAGGTTAATGGGAGGAAAGTTAAGTAACTTAAAAAGGAAATGATTTTTCTTTCTTTTGTTTGAGTAACTTATCCTTTTACATAGAAGGGAAAGTAGAGGGAGTTGAGTCCCAAACATTCTTTTATTTTTTCTAATTATTTTAATATCCGAATTTTGGAGAAAAGAGAGGAAAGGGAAAGTAGAGGGAGTTGCTGTCCTTCAATCTCTACCAACTTATGCTTTTTCGGTTTTTTTGGCTCCTAGGGGCGGGGTGGAAGACATGCTATCCAAGATATGTAGAATGTGGTGGGCTAGCAAAGAAAGTGGAAGGTTTTGGGTGATGCTTCCGTGGGAGAGAGTTTGTCATCCCAAGGGCATGGTTAGGCTTGGCTTTAGGGACCTTCATCTCTTTAATTTGGCTCTTCTTGGCAGACAGTTGTGGAGGCTCATCTCCTTTAAAGACACATTATGCTATAAACTTTTGAGTTCTAAGTACTTCCCTGGGGGTGACATTTTCTAGCCCAAAGTGGTGGACAAACCATCCTTCACTTAGTCCAGCATTGTCGAAGCTGCTAAGGCACTCAAGAATGGCTTCGGTTGGCAGATTGGCAATGGTGAAAGCATCGATATCCATAGTGACAATTGGGGTTTGAAGGCTTAAACGGTAATGTTTTGAACCCCAATATTCTGAATACTCATGAGAGAAGGGTGAAAGACTTGTGGATTGACAACCGTAGGAGATGGAACAAAGAAGGGTGTGTGAGATCTATGGTAATTTCTTGGGGGACCAAATTTGGAATTTACCGTTTGATGATAAGAGTCAAGAGTGACAGAGTGGTGTGGTTTCACATCCCCTTTTGGCTTCTTTTCCTCCAACTTTGCATACTCTTGGCTCATGTTGAAGCAAGTGTGTTTCGGCCCCTATAGCTTTTTTTTGGAGAGCTTTATGGAAGCTGAACACCCTTCCCAAAATCCGTGTTTTCACCTGGCGTGTGGGTCATGAGCTCCTGCCTACGAACGCTAAGATTGCTTCCATTCGCCAGGGCTTTCGACAGGACTATCCAAGGTGCGGTGTTGATAAAGAAACTCTAATTCACGCTCTTAAAGACTGCTCAACAGCAAGGGCCATCCTATCCGTTGGTGGCCTCGATAACAAACTTCTTATAAAAGATTACTATTGCTGCATCGACTGGATGGAGGACTTGATGCGGGTGTTGGACAAGAAAGCTACTGCCGATTTCGTTACAACTTTGTGGAATAGCTGGAATAATCGAAACAACTTTATCTTTCGAGGGAAGGAAGATGATGCGCATGTTGTCTGGGAAAGAGCCAAAACCCTCAGCCTATGAAGCATGGACACGGACACGCAATACGGGTACGACACAATACGGACACGGGAACACGGCAATTTTCAAAAAATAAGGACACGGATACGGCAAAATATGGCAATAAAAAAATATTTTTATATATATTTTTATGTTAAAATACTTAATATCCAACCCAATATTTTAAATCAAATTGCAAATAGCCCAAAACTCTGCTTCTCCTTTCACTTTCAACTCGGGTTTTTCAATCCGACACCTCTATTCATCTTCACTGTGTAGGAACCATTTCCCTTTTTTTTTTGACATATTTCAGCATGTCCCATATGTATCCGGGCGTGTCCGACGAGTGTCGTGTCAGACACGCGTACGACACCGGTACGACGAGAGATGAGCCGTGTCCGTGCTTCCTAGCCCTCAGCATGATTTCCGTATTTACAATCTGGTTACTGATCCATTGTTACCTGTTACTCCTGCATGTAAAAGATGGGAGAAACCACCGAGTGGTTACGCAAAAATAAACTTCGATGCCTCTGTTAATAATAAAAAAAATAGGCTATGGGGTTATTGTTCGTTATGAGGATAGTTTCATCATTGGAGAGGGTGGGGGTTTCAAGGATGAGGTTGTGACGGCCGAGTGGGCAGAACTGTATGCTTTTGAAGAAAGTTTAAAGTTAGCGTGTTCCCTCAATATTACAACAGTTGTTTTTGAGGTTATTAGTGATGCAATTTAATTGAGTTTGAACTTTGAGGTCTTTTTATATATATAAAAAAAAGACTTTTTTACTTAGCATTTTTCTGCAATTGATAGTTTTCTCATTTTTAATATCTTATTATTTTGTTATAAATGGTTTTATTATTTTTTAAAAAGGTAAATTATACATATAGTCACTTAACTATTAAAAATTTTCATTTTAGGCATTCAAAATAAAAAAGTCTACAATTTAAACACCCACGTTATATAGCTCGGCCATTTTGGTCACTCCTATTAAAATAAAAAAGGGCAAGCTAAAGTGGCAAATAAAAAAATTGGTATGATAACAAATTTAGCCCTCAACTTTTATAATTATATCGATTTAGTTATAATTCTAAAAAATTAACCCTCAAAATTTACAAATGTTCTTAATTTGATCTTAATTCTAAAAAATTCAAAAATAAATATAAAAATAAATAATTTCAAAAAATATAATAATAAATTTAAATTTTAATATTAACAATTCTATTAATATTAAATAAATATAAATATAAATATAAATATAAATATAAATATATTAATATTACCATTAACATTTAAACTTCTTATTTTGCAATTTAGTCCGATAGATTTCGTATTAATAAAAATTACACTTGTATATATATAAAAATAATTGGTATAAACATACATTTCAAACATAACAATAGAATATAGTAAGTTCCATATGAACTTACTTGAAAAACAACAACCACAAAGTCTTAGGGACTAATTTGCAATTTCTTCTATTTCTCGTTTAACTTACGGTTGATTTAATTCCAAATATATAATAATTCATTATAATTTATCAATTCCAACAACCGTATAACATCTTAGCATATGCACATAAAAATTTAATTTATTTTCACACAATTTCCCTAAAGTTTCACATTTTATTCAATTTAGCTCCTAAAATCGAAATTGTTATATCTTTAAATTCTAAGCTTCATTTATCAATTCGATTTCAATTTCATCCCTGTAAAGCCTTCTAAATTCAATATATTACTGAAATTCCATGTTAATTTTGAAATATTTATATTTTAGTCCCTAAACTCAAAATTAACAAAATTTACTTTACAAATTAGTTTTATTTCAAATTTAAGCTTACAACTAAGTTATTTAACATAAGAAACATCAAAATCCATAAATGACAACATTTTAAAACTTTGATAGTTTTACGATTTAGTACTCAAATTAGCTAGATTAAGTTACAATGATATCAAAAACATAAAATTTACGAAAAACAAACCGCAATTAAACCTCCATGCAAGGACAATTTGGCTAAACCTTAAAGCTTCTTCCATGGTGTTTTGGTGTTTTGGTGTTTTATTTGTAGTGGAGAACTAAACGAAGATGATGATTCCTTTTGTTTTACTATTTTAACATATAATATTATTAATGAAATAAATTTTTAACATATAAAATCTTTAATAAAAATCATTAACCCTCTACTTATGTTAATTAGGGTCTAATTATCTCTTAGATCCTTAAGCAATCATTAATCATGCATTTTAGCAAATAAAAATCAATAGTAACTAACTTTTATAGTTTTTACGATTTAGTCTTTGTACCTTAATTAACCATCTAATCATTAAAATTTCTGAACCAAAATTCAATTCACCTATATAACAGCTCTGTAAAAATTTAATATTTCATAAAAATATTTAATAGAAGTATTTATGAGCTCGATTTATAGAAACGAGATCCTGATACCTCAATTTCCAAAATCACTAACATTTGAACTGATACACTTGTACCTTGACTAACTTTCCATATAACTAAAATCATTAGACCAAAATTTAGTATAATATTGTAATACCCTCATAAATATTAATAAATAATATTTACTAACTCGATTATAAAAAAATAGAGTTCCGAAACTACCGTTTTTAGTACTACTAAAAATCGGGTTGTTACAACTCTCCCCCTAGAAAATTTCATCCTCAAAATTTCTTACTTGAAATATAGTTCAGGTTTTGTGATCTCATGGATTCTTCGGTTTTCCACATAACTTCCTCTGTACCATGTTGGTGCCACAGAACTGCCACTAATGGTACTAATTTATTGCGTAATTCTTTTTCTTCTTATACCAAGACCTTTATCGATTTTTCTAAATATGATAAGCCAGGTTGTAATTCAATTTCATGTGGTCATATGAATCCCGTTCTGAGCTTTCCTTTCTTTTTATATTGATATACGATTTTTGGCAGTCTGATGCGACTTTAAAACATTTCTGGTAATGCAGGCTTTATCTTTTTTTTTCTCTGATCAAATCAGTCCCAACTTGTTTTCTTTCACTCAATTTTGACTAGTGTAATGGAGTTCTGTAATTAGAACTTTCAAGTGAGTAATCTGTTATAACCTAAATGAAATGTGTGGATTTGGTGAGTCTGTCAACAATAACCTAGATTGTGTCTTTCTTTTGCGATGATAGCAATAAACTTGATACGATATGGAGTTTACAGTACTTTATCCCATTTCCACTCCAAAATCATTAGAGGTTGTAACAAACCTGACGGAACTCGATGCTCGACTTTAGCTTGCTAACGCAACAAACTTCTTTTCACATATTCTAAAATCTCTCTTCTTATACTTTACAACCAATACAATTATTTTATAAAATTGTACACTCTAGTACTAACCTGATAACACAAATAGTGTAACGACCCAATTTTTAGTAGTGTTGGAACAGTGATTCGAGATCACTAAATTCGGCGAATAAGTTAGAAAATTTTGATAAATATTAGATAAGTGTAGTGTTGATAGTATAGTTGAAATTGTGAATTATGGTATAAAGGAAATTATTAGGTAAATTAAGTCAAACGAGGTATCGAGACCTCGAAACATTAAATCGAGCCATAAATATTTTTATAAACATTTATGGACTATTAATAAGTTAGTATTAAAGTTTTGATAATAAATTTTAAGGTTTCGGTGGTCAATTGAGTGAAAAGGACTAAATTGAATAAAATGTAAAATTGAAGAAAGTGATTAAATAACTTAGATAATAAAGAAGAATGACTTAAAGTGTAATTTGGCCCAAAATTAAATGGGCTGAACAGTTGGGTATTAAAATGGTTGAGAATTAGTGTGAACTAATGGCAAAATAGTAAATAAATTGAAATTCAATAGTAATATATGGACTAAGTTAGAAGAAAAATCTAGATATTTCATTTTGTTTCATCTTCTCCTGCAAAAACACCATAGAAGAGTTTCTTAAAGCTGGTTTTTCATATTTTTACTGCAAGAAAGTTCAATTCTTGATTATTTCTTGAAATTTTTGTATTTTTGGGACTTTTACAACTAGGTCCTATTATCTAATTCATTAGTCTTTGATTTCATGGTTGATTTTGAAAGTTGCCATGAATAAGTGCTGGATGTTTATGATGATTTAGTATAGAATTGAAGCTTTAATTTATTTATAAGATGATTCTATTGAAGAAATTGAATAGGATGTGGATATTTAGGACCTATTTGTAAAAGAGTTTGAAATTAGGGTTTGATGCTGAAAATTCTGAATATCAATGGCTGTAAAATGGTCCATAATGTTTAGATAAAGTGTTAAATGAGAAGAATTAGTTTCATTGATGGGTTAAATGACCAGAGACTAATTTGTAAAATCTGTAAAGTTTGTGGTAGAAGTGAAATTTTAGGAATTAAAGGGTATAGATTGTGAAATGAAGTGAAATCAAAATAAATGCTAATGAATGAATGATTTTTCAATTTTAGATCAAGAAATTGAAGTGAATCGAGGAAAGGAGAAAATAGTCGAATAACTCTTGAACTTTTACAACTTTTGTGAATTAGCCCAGGTAAGTTCATGTGGCTAAATTTGATAATTTATTTTTTTTAAATTTTATGAATATCATGGTATGTGATTGTATATGTGAATGTTATTAAATTGAGACAAATATAAAGAAATGAATAATTCAGTAAAGATGTAAGTTGGGGGAAACATCAGATTTGAGTACTCTCGTTTAGTAACAAGATGAATTGACGGAAAAGACCATGGTTGAACCATGGCAACAAGTGATAAGTGATGTCTGTATAAGACCATATGTAACACCCCTTACCCGAGACCGTCGCCGGAGTTGAGCACGAGGTTTTACCAGACTTATCTTACTAGTTCGGGGCATAAAAATTTACTTTTAAAATTAATTCGCTCACATTCATCCAATATATCCCTAAAAAGGGGCCCTCGAGGCCCTAAAACATGCAATTGAAACGGTTAGGGACCAAACAGAGAACATTAAAAATTTTCCGATTACTTACACAAATCAAAACAATTTATTTCACTATTTATAACAAAATTGTCCACCTGTGTAATAGTCACTAAATTAATTATATCTTGAGTTACGAAACTCAAAATTTAAATCTGTAAATTTTTCCTAAAACTAGACTCATATATATTCTTACCATAATTTTTTCAGAATTTTTGATTTGGCCAATTAGTACAGTTTATTAGTTAAACTCTCCCCTATTTTGTAGTCTAGCGGTCCTAACCTCTCTTCACTGAAAATCGATTATCTCATTATACGAAATTTGGATAATGTTTCCATTTCTTAATAATGAAATTAGACTCACTAAGGAATCTAGACATATAAATTATGACTCATAATTCTTTTTGTACAATTTTTAGTGAAATTCTAAAATCGGAATAGGGGATCACGAAGTCACCCTAAACCAGTCTCACAAGAATTTAAATATCTTAAAATACAGACTTCCTTTGCTTGCTCTGATTCTTTCTTATGAAAATAGACTCAATAAGCTTTAATTCTATATCTTATTAACCATTTAATTCCATTTTTACAATTTTTAGTGGGTTTTCAAAGTCACGTCACTGCTGCTGTCCCAAAACTGTTTCATGGCCAACTTTTATTCTTTCATAATTTCTTTGCATTAAACCTCATTTAAGCATACATAACACCAAAACATGTTCTTAATTAGCCATTTCCATAGCTAATCATTATCAAGTATTCACATGCCATTCTTTAGTCATATCATGAGGACATACACACAAAATACCCAAGTCCCTATACATGCCATAACGTAAAAAGTTTCTAGTCACAAAATACCAAGATAGCCTTTTGATAGTGTGAAACGATCTCCGATATCCTTACGATCCCCGAGTTGGCTTGGTGATACTATAAAAAGAGAGAAAAGAAAAAGAGTAAGCATAAAGCTTAGTAAGTTTGCATGTAAAAAAATAACAACATTCAAAATGAATTATCTCATTCTTATCTTATCAAAAACACTATAATCTTTAAACTCAATATGCATAAGTCTTGAATCTTTACCTGAACCTTTCAGACATGAACTTTTCTTACCTTTCCTTTGGTATACTCTTTGAATTTGCCATAGAACCACTTGGAATACTAAGGATATACAGGTACCTTTCCTTTTTAAACTTACCATTGCCATGTCTTGACATGGTCTTACATGGTATTTTTGCCTTATGAACTCACCATTGTCATGCCTTGGCATGGTCTTACATGAGATCTTTGCCTTATAGTAGCTTATCAATGCCATGTCTTGACATGGTCTTACATGATTTCCTTGCCTTGTAAAAATTACTAATACCATGCCTTGGCATGGTCTTACTTGGTATCCTTAAACCCTAATGTCATGACATTTGTATCCTACACATTCCTAAGGTTCAACCGGAACTTTTAAGTATCATTTATCCTTCAAATCTTACTTGAATCATCAAGGAGTAAATTTAAAAAATAAACATATAAATGCTGAAAAATAACATCACTAATTATAAATAATAAAACATTGCATTTTTTTACCGTAAACTTACCTTGACACAAAATACGATCAAATATTTTGATTTAGTCATCAACCTTTTTCTTTCCTCGGTCTAACCCCGAATTTCATTCTTCTTGATCTATAATAGCAAATTTAGCTTATTTAATACTCACATTTATCAAAACAGTCTTTGACTCCAACTTTGGCAAAATTACAATTTTACCCCTAAACTTTTGCATGTTTACACTTTTACCCCAAAGCTCAGAAATTAAACTTTATCCCTAATTCTTATGTTTTATGACATGCTGATTATTTATTTACCTACGACAACATCAAATTCTCACTCTAACATGTACTTATGAACATTAGGTATTTTTACCGATTATGTCGTTTTACTCGTTTTCACTTAAAATCGCTTAGCTCAAGTCGTTTAACATAATTTCAAGCTTCATATTCTACCATAAAACATCAAAATAAACACATTTCACCTATGGGTATTTTTCCAAATACGAACCCTAGGTTAAATTATTGCTAGAATAAGCTAAATTAAGTTATCGAGACTCTAAAAACGTAAAGAACATTAAAAACGGGGCTTGGAATCACTTATTATGGAGCTTGGAAGCTTGAAAAAACCCTAGCTATGGAGAACCCTTGAGTTTTGACCAACTTGAGAAGATGGGCAACATTTTTCCATCTTTTTCCCTTTTTAATCTTTTAATTACCAAATAACTAAAATGCCCTTCATTAAAACTTTAGTTATTTTTATCTATGTATGTCCATTTTTGTCCATGAAAACCTAATGGCCTAATTACCATTTAAGGACCTCTACTTCATTTATGCTCTTCAATTTAATCCTTTCCTATCTAGAACTCATATTTATAAACTTTTTCAAATAAGCCCTAATAGGCAAATTAAACATGTAATTCATAAAATTTTCTATCGATACTCTAACACATGCATCTAATCACTCAGTAAATTATAAAAATTATTCGGAATAAATTTTTCTATCTCAGATTTCTGGTTTCACAACCACTGTTCCATTTAGGCCCTATTTCGGGATGTTACACCATAGCTGGGCTATGGCATCGGAAGACAAGTGACAAGTGATTCCTGTATAAGACCATAGCTGGGCTCTGGCATCGGTGAGAAGTGCCAAGTGATTTCCATGTAAGACCATAGCTGGGCTATGACATTGGATTAAAGTGATATAAGTGACCCATATAAGACCATAGCTAGGCTATGGCATCGGAGAAATGTGATAAGTGCTGCCGTGTAAGACCATATTTGAGATATGGTATCGGTATGATATGTGACCCGTGTAAGGCCATGGCTAGGCCATGGCTTCAGAAAGTGAAATGTGATCATGTGTAAGTCCATAGTTCTGCTATGGCAATGTGAAAACGAAGTACTCAATTCCATATAGTTCCCTAATTTGAAAAGTAATGGTAAGCAATAAATGGGCCTAAGAGAATGAAATTAATGTATGAGTAATATTGAACAATATTAAGTGAAATTGATGCTGACTTGTGAATGATAGGAGAAATTAGTGAATTTATATGTTATATGAATGCATTACCATATTTGGTAAGTTTACTTTCCAAGCCTATAAACTAACTAATCTTTCACAAACTTACTTGAATGTGTTTGATGTGTCTTGTAGATTAACGTGGATACGGAGGATCGGATCATCACCAAAAATCACACTATCCAGACATTCTTCTGTAGTTTTGGTTATTAGCTTTTGATTTATATGGCATGTATAGGTAATGGTTGATAATGGAATAGTTTTGGCTAAACTATATGTATAAAATGACAAAGGAGTTAGTTAACTTAATGATATGTATATGTTGCTTTATGTTCTCATTAAGTACATGTTTTGGCCTAAAATGCTTGTTTGATTGGTTGGAATTGGTATAAAATTGTGTTTAAGTGCAGGTAGGGTTAAAAAGGGTGAGAAAAGTGGCCTTAAACGGCTTATTTTCGTCCACATGAGTAGACACACGGCCGTGTGTCTAGGCCGTGTGTGACACACGGTCAGCCCATGGGCATGTGTAGTGGCGTGTGTCCCCTGTGTCATAAAAATGTGAATCAGCATAGCACACGGGCTAAGACACAACCGTGTGTCTTGGCCGTATGAAGGGCACGGACTCCAACATGGTCGTGTGACATGGCAGTGTGAAAATAGCTCTAAATTATGGAAAAATCAGGTTACCACATGGCGTAGCAATATGGGCATGTGCCCAGGCTGTGTGGCCCCCTGTTTCTTATTGAATTGCAAGTTAAACTGCCACACACCCTGGAGACATGGCCATGTGAGCCACACGGGCAAGCCACACGGCCATGTCCCAAGCCATACGGGCGTGTGCCCCTATCTTCAAGGAAAATTTTTTAGAGTTTTCCAAAGTTTTTGGTTTAGTCCCAAACCATTTCCAAAGCATGTTTTGGGCCTCGTAGGCCCATATTAGAGACTTCATGATGAAATTTGAAAATTTTTTATTTGGAATGCAAATTTATGACTCGATTTTGTACAAATGCTAGTGTATAAGTCCGGTAATACCTTGTACCCTATTTTGGTGACAGATACGGGTTAGGGGTGTTTCATTTAGTGGTATCAGAGCTCAGTTTAGCCGATTCTCAGAATAATCGTGTTGTGTAAAGTGATTATAAATACATGTCGTATAAATCTGTGATAGTGTGATGTGTATGATCTGATCTAACTCTTATTATTTTTATAGATAACTCCTGACTATAAAGATGTCAGATAGACCAGAATGTACATAACAAGAAGAAGTAAACAGTAGAGTACGAACTTCCAAACGGGGGACTAGTAGTGAAGTTCAGATTTCTTTGATGAGAGAATGGGAACTTAAAGATATGACTTATGAGATTATGAATCAGTAGTACAGTGAAACGATGCAAGAAAGAAATCAGGCTCAACGACTTCCTCCCCCTACTGCACCACCCGTAATGCCTCTAGTTGCCCTTTTACCTCCTTTGACAATTGAATCTAGTAAACATACTCTGTTGGAAAAGTTTAGAAAACTCAGAGCCGAAGAATTTCAGGGAAGAGTAGATGATGATCCGGTTAAAGCTAAATATTGGTTACAGAGTTTGATAAGGATATTTAAAGAAATGGCGTATTCACTAGATGATTATTTGAGATGCGTTGTGTCGTTATTGAAAGAAGAAGCGTATAACTGGTGGGAAACAATTGAGGCCGTGGTACCGACAGAAAGAATCACATGGGAATTTTTCCAGAATGAATTTAAGAAAAAGTATGTGGGCAGACGGTATCTAGATAAGAAGAAAAGGGAATTCCTCGATCTACGATAGGGAAATAAGTCAGCAGCTGAGTACGAAAGAGAATTTGTTTATCTCAGTAAATATGCTCGGGACATTGTGCCTACAGAAGAGGAAATGTGTATTAGATTTGAAGAAGGGTTGAATGATGAGATTAGAATGATGATAGGAGGTAATGAGATATGGGAGTTTGTTGTTTTATCAGATCATGCTCAAAAACTTGAAAAAGTGTATAATAGAAAAATGCAACATGATAAAAAGAGCAAAGAGTCATTTAAAAGAGGTACATCTAAGTCATTTTTGGCTTTGCCGGTGAAAAAATCTAGAGAAGAATTTTGTTGGGCCACTTCAGTGCCGAAAATATATGGGAATAGTAAATCAAGATAATCTGACCTTCAGGTATCCGACAGACTCGCAGCTAGTATGAGTAGTGTTCAAAATGCTCCTCGGCCAAAATGTCAGTATTGTGGAAGAAATCACCTTGGTGAGTGCCGAAGCAAGACAGGGGCTTGTTATAGGTGTGGATCTGCTGATCATTTTATTTGAGATTCTCCCCAACAACAAAGAGAAGAAGTAGAATAGAAAGAAAAATAGAAAGTTACTTCTCAACTAAGTAAACGTTCGGGATAGAACAGTGCTACAGGGGCTACCCATTCGGGTACAAGAGAATATGCTAGTCGGTCAGATGTTAGAACACCTACACGTACCTACACTATTCAAGCGAGAGAAGAGGTGATAGCTCCAGATGTAATTGCTGGTACTTTCTATCTTTATGATGTTACTATGTATGCATTGATAGACCCTGGGTTTACACATTCATATAATTGCACGATGTTAGCATCTGAAAAGAATTTATCTATTGAGCCTATTGATTATGATGTGCAAGTTACTAATCCATTAAACAAACTCTTGGTTTAATAGCTCTTGCAATTGAGGCTTCAATTCTTTCGATATTGTCAACACTATACTATATAGTGTAACAGATATTGAAGTAGTTTCCAATGCTAATTCAATAACAAATTCAACTTTTCCTTTAGGTGAAAACTCTAGCAAATTTTCTATGAAGACATTAAGTAATACATTAACCATAAGAATTGTTTTATCTTCAATTTATATATTATGTATCTAAAATGCAAGACCTTCTTAGATCAGTATTTGAGCAGCTAACATCACCATGATATTGGTGGAATATTCAGATATGTCATATCGATCATTAATCAATTTACTGTTCTATTATCATAATACAATCCACTTTTTGTTTACAATTTCTACCATTTCTTAACAAGTTAACCAATCTATATTAGGAATAATATCAAATTTTAAGGAAATGTACCCGTAATGACATCAGGAACAACAACCTCCCTATGAACTCAAAATAGCATAAGCTTTGATAGTAGCTTGACCTTTATATCTGATAGTTGTATCTTTAATCTCCACTTTACTATCCCTCACACTATTAATATTTCTCGATCGTTTATTTTTTTGAGGAGTGCTCATAGATTTTATACTCTATCTCTCGTATTGATCTGTTTAGTTCAGACAATCTCATTTTCGATGTTCCTAAAAACCAAATAAATATAAGCCTTTATATTTAGTCAACATTCACTTCAATGAGTTTTCCATTATGAATACAAATTGATTTATCTATTCTATGAACATTGCTAGCACTGGCTGTTGATGTAGTCGAGGCTCTCAAGTTACTCGAGTTTGACTTATCTTTTCCAAAAATCCTGATGAAGAAGTGAAACGACTATAAACATCTTTTGATTTCTTTAATGGAGGAGTCAGAAACGATCTAATTGTACTCTATTTACCGGAATCTTGGAGTCTCAACTTTGTATTTTCCTTTTCACTGCATACGTCTTCCATTTTCTGTGATTGTTCAAATAAAATTACAAACTCTTTCAATTTTAGAGCTTTCACTAACATTTATATGTATTTTTTTAAACCCCATTCAAAATGAGTATACATTTTGGCTTTTTTCGGTAAAATATCTTTGGTATATTTACAGAGTCCGATAAATTCTCATTCATTCTCTGCTATAGACATAATTATCTATTTCATCTCTAGAAATTCTCTGTACTTCTTATCTAGATACTATCTGCTAGTGTATTTCTTTTTAAACTTTGATTAGAGGAAATTACAATTTACTCGATCTTTAAGAATAACTACTATCAAAATTATTCATCTCTAATAAGCTTCATCTTTTAAAGTGACATAGTGTTTCAAACTATTTTTAGAAGAACATACTATTTCATAAAAAATTCACTGAGTATTTTCCAACAATATTCGATTTTGACTGAATCATCATTAGTTTTATCCCTGAATTATTCATTTCCATATTTTTAAATATTGTTAATTGGAATTATGTGAACACTTACCAGATTTTGAGGACAAGAGACTACCGCGGAAGGCACAATTGGGGGTGGAGGTTGTGTAGGTGCAAGATTAGCTTGGGTATCTCTAAGAACCATTAGTTCATTTTTAAAAGAAAACACTTTTTATTTCACTATTTGGTCATTACAAAATGGCACACTAAGACTAGATCCTTGATTGGAAACATTACCATTTACCTTATCTAATACTTCACAATTAAATTTGGCCTACATTGTAAACCTATAAGAAAATAGAGTCAAATTGGATCAAAAGCATCACGCTATCATAGGTTATTGTAGCATGTATTTCTAGACTCAACACATGCTACGTTCAGTCCTAGAATCGACTAAAATGTAGTTTTGGTAGTACTAAATGTAATTACCCTCACCCGATCCAGTCATCGAACCCGAGCTATAGGATGTTATAATAATTAACAGAGCAATCACATATAATTCCAACTTTAAGTGTTCAATTAAACAATAAAAATAATTTTTAAATATAAAATTGGTACCTGAACTTGTCCACTTCTCCCACATTGGTACTTATGGCTTTTTTTGTCCTAGATTGGTACCCGAACTTTTTTTCCGTCAACTAGTTTGGTATTTTTTTTAAACACCGTTAAGCTTGGGACAGGTGGAAGTATCAAAAAACGACACATATCATTAGTGACATCATGATTATGTCATTATTTTTCTTTTAATTTTTCTATTTCTTTTCTATTTTTTACCTTTCCATTTTTCCTTTCACGTTCATCCTAGTCCCCCATTTTCTTTTTGTAACAATCTGATTTAGGACCAAGTTGGAACAGTGGTTTCAGGATCGCAAGTCTGAAGTAGAAAAAAATTTATTGTGATAAATTTCTAAGGTTTATAGTATGATTGAATGCATGTGTGAAAATATTGTTAAGAAAATTTATCGATAGAGGGCCCAGTTAGATTAGTAAGACTAAATTGCAAAAAGTGCAAAATATGTGTTCTAGAAGCATTGGGTGCTTAATTTTAATGAATTTGTAAATTTGAGGTCCTTATTTAGTGATTAGACTAGTATATATTATATGGACAAAAATGAACATGGAAGGGTAAAATTTCAAAGAAAGGCTAAAAGGGCATTTTGGTCATTTGGTTAATAAAAGAATAAAATAGGAAAAATAAAGAAAAAAATTTGTTCATCTTCTTCAAGCCTTAGCCAAAATTTTGAAGCTCTCCATAGCTAGGGTTTCTTCAAATTTCAAGCTTTATGGTAAGTGCATCCTAGCCCCGTTTTTAATGCTTTTTACGTTTTTGAAGTCGTTATCACCCTATTTACCTATTTCTACCATTATTTTGAAGTAGGGTTTATGTTTAAAAATTTACCCATGTGTGACATGCCTGCATTTTGATGTCTAATGGTAGAAAGTAGTGTTAGTAATGTGATAAACAACTTTTGCTAGGTGATTTTCGGTAAAAATGTCAAAAAGGACCTATTTGCAATAGTTGTAAAATATGTGTATAAATATGTGAATAAATGAAAATTGTGGGCTGCTATAAGCTTGTAATAGGTTCGGCTAGGCTTGGGTTTTGAAAAAAAATGAATACTTTTCATTTTACGAGCATAGGGACTAAAGTGTAAATAAGTGAAAGTTAGGGGCAAAAATGTAATTTTGCCTTAATATGATTTTTGGACCTAATTGAATAATGTGATAATTAAATGAGTTAAATCTGTTATTATAGATCAACCAAGACAGGCAATTAACCTTGACCGAGGGAAGGACAAGGTAGTGGACTAAATCGCAAAAATAGTCATTTTGTACCGAGGTAAGTTTGCATGTAAATAATGCATCATTTTATTTTGTTTTTATGGCTTTAATGTTGTATGACATGTGTGAATGATTTATGTGGCATAATTAATAAAATTTCGATAAGTGAGGAAAATCTCGGCTGAACCTTAGGAATAGAATAGGATACGAGTGACATGTCACTAGGAACCTATGTGTGATTATGTGCTTATGTGATTCCGGGTGCTAGTCTTTTACGTCTACCAATTGGTAGGTAATCTTGCATATGTTGTGGGTACCTGTCAGCTTGTGAGAGCAGCATTGAGTAGCTATGTCCCGACCATCAGCTTGTGTGAGCAAACCCGTGACTAGCTCAAGAACGAGCATATATGTGAAATGTGATATGAGGTAGCTTGGCTACATATGTGACCCTTATGTACAAACCTTCTGTGTATCCGTTAATATTCAGAGTGTTCAACAGGAATGATAAAGATGTGAAAATATGTGTTTGTATGACGACATGGTATAAGTGTGTACGTGAAATTCATAAGTATAAATTCTATAAGTGATGATCGTATGGTAAGATTGTACTTGAGTAAGTAAGCTTATGAGATTTCAATGATAAATGTATTATTTTTCATTATATGAAATTACATGCTTATTAGGTGGTTATGGTGTTAATTATTTGCACATAAACTTATTAAGCTTTTTAACTTTTCCTTGTTTTATAGTGTCACCAAGCTAGCTCGGAACCGGGACTTGTCAGAGGCTCGCATCACACTATCAGAAAAATTATTTTGGGTATTTGATATTTGTGATATTTTTGAAAGTATGGCATGTACAGGGACTTGGTCATTTTGTTAAGTGTCATATTTGATTTGGCCAAAAATGTTGGCCTAAGTTAGTTGAAGGTTCATTTTGTATAAGGCCACTTGAAACTGACCAATGTTGGTTATTGGTATAATCATGTATTGATGTCTTTCATAAATGTGGTAGTTTGCATGATTAAATTGATAATTGTGTAATGTTTATACATGGTGATTGTGGTATGTGAAAGTTGAGTGGATGCCTCATTGTGGAGGTTTGGTTGCTTAATTATGTCATGATAAGTGTTGTTGAATGGGTATATGTGTTTTTGTGTTTTCAGGGTGGCAAATGGCTTGGTAAATAACCTATATATTGTCCACACGGGTAGAGACACGGGCGTGTGTCTAGGCCATGTGTAAAACACAGTCTGCCCCTTGGGCGTGTTGATAGGTTGTGTGTCCCCTGCAACATAGTTTTGGAGAAATAGAATGCTCAGTATGCAACACACGGGCAAAGACACGGCCATGTGTCTCAGCTGTGTGTAGGACACGGCCACAGAACATAGGCGTGTGCCCAGGCCGTGTGAAGTCTTCACCTTAAATGTGAAATTAAATTTCCCACACGGCTTAGCACACGGGCATGTGACTTGGCTGTGTGACCTTAAATTGTTGATGACGTCACAAACAGAGAGTTACATGGGCTGAGGACACGGGCGTGTCCCGAGCCACATGGGCGTGTGTGACCACACAGCCTACTCATATGGGTGTGTGACTCTCCAAAACCTGAAAATTTTCTAAGTGTTGTAATAATTTTGAAAGTTCTCGGTTTAGTCCCTAACCACTTCCAATGTAGGTTTAAGGTCTCGTAGGCCCGTAACAGGGACGTTATGAGTATGTATGAAAGGTTTTGAATTGAATGAAATTTTATGGCCTATTTTTGTATGATTAGTTATGTTTAAGTCCGATAATGCATCGTACCCTGTCCCGGTGTCGGACTTGGGTAATGGGTGTTACACTTTTCTTCTTCTTCTCTTTCCCCCTTCTTCTCTTATTCTTACCTTATTGCCACCATCGTCGTCACTATTAATATGAACCGCCACTCTCTAGTATGAACATTCGCTCTCAAAATTTCATCTATGTTAGAAGGATAAGATCATATAAGATTTTCTGGCATTATCTGGGGAGCTTTTCCCTTCTTCATTTTTTGGATTGTGGATGGAGGAACTCATGGGGCTAAGCATCAATTGGAATGGATAAGTTTTAACCAGAGATATTTTTTATTTTACAGATTTTGGTTAGTTCCTAACAAAGGAAATTTCTGAACTAATGCTCTAAATTTCACTGATTTGACTAAGTGTTTTACAAAGAATTTTTTTCTTTTGTTGCAAATTTTCTTCAAAAATTTTCTTCAATATCTAATAAAGAAAATTTCAAATTTTTGGATTGGGTCCAGCACATGCATTCCATAACTATGGATTTAAGCTCTTCTCTGATTCCTTCATCAATTTTTCGATTCAACCTTTGAAAACAAGGAAGAAGAAAAAAATCCAAAAGTTAGCTATAAATTTAAGCTTGAAAACAATTGAATCCAATTCATTATTTTATCCATGTCAGGAGGATAAGATTGTACAAGGAGACTTCCTGGCATTATTTTAGGGAGCTTTTCCCTTCCTTTTTTGGACAATTGATGGAGGAACTCATGTGGCTGAGCATTGATTGGAATGGATGGATTTTTAACAAAGTTATTTTTTTTATTTTACAGATTTGGGTTAGTTCCTAGCAAAGGAAATTTTTGAACTCAAATTCTAAATTTTGTAGAGTGGACTAAGTATTTTACAAAGAAAACTTTTTCTTTTGTTCCAAATTTGCTTTAGTCTGTAATAAAGAAAATTTAAAATTTTGGGGTTAGGTCTAGCGCATACATCCCATAATTGTGGATCTAAACTCTTTTCTGATTCCTTCATCGATTTTTTGATTCAACCTTTGAACACAAAGAAGAACAAAGAAAACTTAAAAATTAGCTATGAATTTAAGCTTGAAAAAAAATTGAAATTAGTTCATTAAAATTTTCTCACCTTTCTCTCTAATGTATCTTTATTTTATTTCACTTTCTCGCGTGAGGATTAAACAAATTGAAGAAATACACTAAAAAATGAAATCAGAAAATAGCTAATGATGGATTTTCAAGGGAGGAAAAAAATGATAGTGTTGTTGTTGGTCGGAGAGCTTATCGGGGGAGGTTGGACAATGGCCTAGTAGCAGTCTAGATGCAACGCGACTAGGGTAGAAAAAAAAAAGAAAAATGAAAAAGAAAAAGAAAAGGATCTACAAAAGCAGTCTACGTGGCGCCACATGGATGGCTAGCATTACCACATTAGAAACATCTTAATGATGTTAGGCTTAGGTACCAAACTAATGGACGAAAAAAAGTTCGAGTACCAATCTGGGACAAAGAAAACCATAGGTACCAATCTGGGAGAAGTGAACAAGTTTAGGTACTAATTTTATATTTAACTTAAAAACAATTCATAATCCTTATTTCAATTGAAACTTGAAACTATTTCATAGATACACAATTAACATTCAAATAAAACATAAGTCACACAATGATAGTCAATTCAAGTCATAATCATCAAATGTAGCTTTTCTCGGGCCTTATACAGGCTTATGTATGCCCTAATATCAACCTAGAATTTAACTAGGACTAATTTGCAACATTTCCATGGTTACAGATCAATTAAAGCATAAATAAATTCTTCAAATAATCCATCATGTCATAAACATTCAAATATTATGTTATACAATTAAATTTAGGTCTTATTCGAGCTTATGAAAGCTCTTCAGTTGACTTGAGTACAAATAAGGACTAAATTAAAAACTTTTCAACAATTAAGGAAAATTTTCAAAATAGGGCCACACGGCTATGTGCCTAGGCCATGTTACAATTGGAGACCGTGTGAAATTGGAGTCACATGGCTATGTATCCATGCCGTAAAACTCACTGAAGCTATGTAGACATAAATGAAAAAATCCAACAAAAGTCACACGGCTGTGTGGCTGAGCCGTGTAACTAACTAAGATTGTGTGTATAAATGCAACTTATTTTCTAATGGCACACGATCGTGTCACAAGCCTGTGTGTCAAAAATGATCATGTGGCACCAAAATATGTCATTTAAGTGCTTGTGTCGAAACCAACCATCAAGGTAACTTCAAAAATACATTTTGACAACTTTAAACCTGTTTAAAACATCTCAAAGCCAAACCAAAATATGTCATATAACATCCTACTAATGTCTAACCAATACTCCACAATGACACCCTACTAATGTCTAACTTCAAAAATATAATTTGACAATTTTGAACCTATTTAAAACAGCTCAAAGCCAAACCAAAATATGTCATATACCATCCTACTAATGTCTAACCAATATAACATCCTACTAATGTCTAACCTGTAACACCCTTACCTGTATTCAACGCCGGAATAGGGTATGAGGCATTACTAGACTTATCACATGAATAAACATACAATTTTGAGTCATATACTTGCGTCCAAATTAAAACCATTAGCATTTAATCATAAACTCCTTGATACGAGCCTACAAGGCCTAAAACGTACGTTGGAAGTGGTTTGGGACTAAATCGAGAACTTTAGAAAATTTTACACAACTTGAAAATTTTCCACTAAATAGGGGTCACATGCCCGTGTGGACATGGGACACGCCCGTGTAGGCAGGCCGTGTGGTCACACACACCCGTGTCCTGACCCCGTGTAACTCTCTAACTTGTAACTAATGACCAATTTGAGATCACACGGCTAAGTCACACGCCCGTTTGCTAGGCCGTGTGGAAAATTAATTTTCACAAACATAGGTGTAGACTTCACACGACCAAGGCACACGCTCGTGTTCGAGGCTGTGTTGTCCACACGGCTAAGACACACGCCCATGTCTCTGCCCGTATGCTCAATCCTGAGCATTCTGATTATCAAAATTAAGGTGCAGGGGACACACGGCCTAAACAAATGCCTGTGGAATTGGCCGTGTGTCTAGACACACGCGCGTGTGTCTACCCGTGTGGACAAAACAAAGGCTATTTACCAAGCCATTTTTCCACCTTTTTATGCACACACCTACACAACATATTGTAACACCAATCCAAGCATATACAAACAACCAAACATCCACAACCAAGACATCAACACATCATTCATGAAGGGTATCATCATATGAATATACTTATAACCAATATTGACACATTTCTAATGGTCTTATACAAAATGAATATCTAACCATCAAAAGCCAACACATTTGGCCAAATCAATTATGACACATATAACAAAATAACCAAGTCCCTATACATGCCATACATTCAAAATACTAAAACCATCAATACCCAAAATAAAAGGTTGATAGTGTGATTCAAATCGCCGATGATCTCTTCAAATCGCCGATGATCTCTGATCCTGAGCTAGCATGGTGACACCATATGACAAGGGAAAGAAAAGAGGGGAGTAAGCTATATAGCTTAGTAAGTTCATATGCAAATAATAAGCATCTTAACCATAAAATTATCATGCAATTCATATAATAGGAGATAACATGAATGTCATTAACATCTCACAGTCATAATTACTCAATCACAACCTTTCTGAGAGTTCATCACCTATCGAGTTTGTCACTTATATGTTTTGCGTACAATCCTATACCAACTCATAATATAACCACAAACTTTCACAACTTTAACATTCCTGTTGAACACTTAGAATATTAACGGATACTCGAAAATCTTGCAAATGAGTGCCATATTTGTAGCCAAAGCTACCTTATATCTCATAATACTTATAGGTTCACTCTCGAGCTATTCACGGGCCTACTCACACAAGCTATCAGTCGGGACGTAGCTATACAATATTGCTCACACAAGTTGTCAGGTACATATGCTAGAATCCCAGCCACAGGTAAGACATACTAGACCAGCACCTGAACCACATAAACATAGATATACACATGGATTCCTAGTGACATGTCACTTGTATCCTATTTTATTCCTAAGGTTCAACCGAGATTTCTCACTTGTTGAAACTTGGTTGAATATGTCCAAAAAGTCAATCACACAATTCTTGCAATATTAAAGCATTTAAACATAATATAACAATGCATTATTTACATACGAACTTACCTCGGTACAAAATTAGTTGAAATGAACCTAATCGTCAAATAATTTGTTTTTCCCTCGTTCTAGGTCTGAACCTCATTTCTCTTGATCTATAATAACAAATTTAACTTATTTAATACACACATTATTCTATTAAGTCCAAAAATCATACTATGGTAAAATTACATTTTTGCCCTTAACTTTTCAATTATTTACACTTTAGTCCCTAGGCTCGTAAAATGAATTTCTTTCAATTTCTTCATTACCCAAGCCTAGCTGAACCTTTTTCATATCATACCAGAACATATTTTTCATTTATTCACATTTTCTACACACATTTTACAACTTTTACATATAGGTCATTTTTGACATTTTTACCGAAAATCACTTAGCAAAAGTCGTTTATCACACATCTAACACACATTTTCTACCATTAGACATCAAAATACATGCATGTCTAACATGGGTAAAATTTTAATCTTTGATAATACTTCAAATTAGTCATTGGAAAGACTAGAATAGGTTACGAGGATCTCAAAAACGTAAAAATCATAAAAAGAGGGGCTAGGATGGACTTACAATTGAGATTCGAAAGCTTGGCCAAAACCTTAGCTATGGAGACCCTTCACATTCGGCTATGGGGGATGAAATTGAAGAAGATGACATCTTTTATTTGCCTTTATTTGCTAAATGACCAAAATGCCCTTAATGCCCAACTTTAAAATTTCACCTAACCATGTCCATTTTTGTCCATACTATGGTATAATGGTCTAATTACCATATAAGGATTCCCAATTTAAAAATTCGTTACAATTAAGCACCCATAGGTTCTAGAACACACATTTTACACCTATTGCAGTTTAGTCCTATTAGGCAAATTGGACACTCTATCGACAAAATTTCTGAACGAAATTTTCACATAATCATTCAATCATACGGTAAACTTTAAAGAAATAATAAAATAATTATTTCTACTTTGGATTTGTGGTTCTAAAACCAATGTTCTGATTTGACCCTAAAATGGGCTATTACAACTCTCCCCCTTTAGAGATTTTTGTCCTTGAAAATCTTACCAGAAAAGAGGTTTGGGTACTATTTTATTATAGCTTCCCCGGGTTCCCATGTAGCACCTTCAACCCCATGTCTTTTTCCTAAAACTTTCACTAGGGCTATACTTTTATTTCTCAACTGTTTAACTTCCCTAGCTAAAATCTTGATCGGTTCCTCACCATAAGTCATATCGGGTCGAATCTCCACCTCTATTGGTGAAATTATATGCGAATGATCTGATCGATAACGTCGCAGCATAGACATATGAAAAACATTATGGATCCTTTCTAACTCTACCGGTAAAGCTAACCTATATGCCATCGGCCCTACTCTTTCAATAACCTCACATGGACCAATAAAGCGCGGACTCAATTTACCCTTACGGTTAAATTTAAGGATTTTCTTCCACGGAGATAATATGTCCCAAAAATCCTACTTCTCGGAGCCAAAATTCACTTTTATTGAACTTAGTAAACAATTTCTTATCTCTCAAAGTCTGCAATACAATTCTTAAATGTTTGGCATGTTCAGACTCATCTCGAGAATAAATCAAAATGTCATCAAAAAATACAACCACAAACTTATCCAAATACGGTCAGAAGATCCGATTCATCAAATTCATAAAAATGGAATGGAGCATTAGTTGGCCTAAAAGGCATAATAAGAAATTCATAATGCCCATACCTCATTTTGAATGCAGTTTTTGGTACATCCGAGTCTTTAACTCTCAACTGATAGTAGTCGGATCTCAAATCTATCTTCAAAAACATTGTTGCCCCTTTTAACTGGTCGAACAAATCATTAATCCTCGGTAAAAGTTACTTGTTCTTTATAGTCACCTTGTTGAGCTACCAGTAATTGATACAAAGTCTCATGGATCCGTCTTTCTTCTAGACAAATAACACCAGTGCACCCCATGGTGAAAAACTCGGTCTCACTAAACCTTTATCTATCAACTCTTGTAACTAAGGCTTCAATTTCTTTAACTTGGTTATAGCCATTCTATACAGAGCTATCGATATCAGTGCAGTCCCTGGTACCAAGTCAATAGCAAACTCCACCTCTTTGATAGGTGGTAATCTACGCAATTCTTCTGGGAACATATCTAGATATTCACAAACTACTGGTACCGATTCAATCTTCAATTCAGACACTTTTGTATTTAGTACATATGCAAGAAATGCTTCACAACCCTTTCTTACATACCTTTGAGTAGATATAGATGAAATCACAACAGGCAATTCACTTGATTCATCTATTTCAACCCAAAGAACTTCACCATTTTCACATTTCAACCCAAGAGTTTTCTGTCTACAATTTACTTTGGCATCATGCATTGTCAACCAGTCCATACCCAAAATAACATCAAATTCATCAAATGGCAACAACATTAAGTCAGCAAGAAAATATTGACCTTGAATCATCAAAGGAAAATTCTTGTAAACTTTATCAACTAACACATATTTGCCTAAGGGGTTTGACACTTTAATCACAAACTTAGTAAATTCAACAGGCAAATTCTTACTAGATACCAATTTCACACAAACATAATAATGAGTCGATCCAAGATCGATCAATGTAGTAACATTAGTATCATAAAGAGAAAATGTACTAGTAATCACATCAGGAGACAATGCATCCTCACGAGTACGTATGGCATAAGCTCTAGCAGATGCTCTAGCTTCGGATCTCACAGCTGAATCCTTTGGTACACCTTTACTGCTAGCTCCATTCTTGGTATTTCTCGGTGGTCCTACCTCTATTGGTAGTATTACTCGGCCTTGTACTCTAAAATTTTTCTTCTTAATCCCTCTCAAGGCAATCTCGGATAAAATGCTCTTGAGAACCACACTTGAAACAAGCTTAGTTATTCATCTTACACTCGTCGGGATGTCGTCTATCACAATGCTGACATTCAGGTCCGTTAGACCTAACATTACCTACGCTTGCCACTGAAGTAGCCGGAGCTTTAGAACTCAAATGTTGTTTCCCACAGTCTTTGTGTGAATACCCAGCTGAGACATTCGAACGAGAATTCATTTCTCTGGACTTCTTTGATTGGGATTGAAATGACTTACTCATCGGCGTTTTTCTTGCATCTCTAGCCTCACTCTCAGCCTTTCTTTTCTCTTTGCTTAGTTTTTCGGCTTTGCAAGCTCGTTCAACCAATACAACAAATTCTTTTAGTTCCAAGATTCCAACTAACAGTCTGATGTCCTCATTCAGCCCATCTTTAAAACTTTTACACATAATAGCCTCAAAGGAAACACACTCTCGAGCATACTTACTTAGCTTCACAAATTCTCGCTCATACTCTATCACTAACATTCGGCCTTGTTTCAGCTCAAGAAATTCTTTACGTTTCTAATCGATGAACCACTGACTAATATATTTGTTTTGGAATTCCTCTTGAAAGAATTCCCATGTAACCCTTTTTCTCGGTACCACAGATACTAGTGTCTTCCACCAGTGATATGCTGCATCCCTCAATAACGATATAACACATTTCAAGCATTCGTCAGGTGTGCATGATAACTCATCAAATACCCTGATAGTATTCTCGAGCCAGATTCGACTCTTTCGGGATCATCGTCTACATTTGCTCTAAATTCTTTAACCCCTTGCTTTCGAATCTTATCAACTAGAGGCTTATTCAGTCTTACCAATTCCACACCTTGAGGAGCTACGGGAACCAGTTGAGGAGAAAGAGGGGGTGGAGGTTGTTGAGCAGTTGGATTTGTTCAAACAAACTCTGTATACCACTCATTCATCATATGAAGGAAGGCTTCCCTTGCCCCTTCTCCCTGACTAACCGTGGGAGGTCTACTATCAGATGGCACTGCCCTTGAGCGGGAGCTGACGCATTACTTTCTGCCTCATCAGTTACAGCTCGATCAAGATCCATTTACTATATTAAAACACAATTTAAATTGTCAGGAGTCATCACACTATCAAAATTTATATATGGCATGTATAGCTAGACTCTTTCACATGCTAGGTTAGTCCAAGAATCGACTAAACCATAGCTCTGATACCACTAAATGTAACAACCCTTACCCGTATTCAATCTTGGAATAGGGTACGAGGCATTACCGAACTTATCACACAAACAAACATATAATTTTTGAGTTATATATTTGTGTCCAAATTAAAACCATTTGCATTTAATGATAAAGTTCTTGATATGAGCCTACGAGGCCTAAAATGTATGTTGGAAGTGGTTCGGGACTAAATTGAGAACTTTAGAAAATTTCACAAAACTTAGAAAATTTTCCACTAAACAGGGGTCACATGCCCGTGTGGACATGGGACAAGCTCGTATGGGCAGGCCTTGTGGTCACACATGTCCGTGCCCCAATCTCGTGTAACTCTCTAACTTGTAACTCATGACCAATTTAAGATCACATGATCAAGTCACACGCTCGTATGCTAGGCCGTATGCAAAATTAATTTTCACAAAAATAGTTGCAGGTTTCATATGGCCAGGGCACACGCCCGTGTTCGAGGCTGTACCATACAAACTGCTGAGACACACGCTCGTGTCTCTACTCGTTGCTCATTCCTAAGCATTCTGTTTCTCAAAATTAAGGTGTAAGGGACACACGGCCTAAACACATGCCCATGGGACTGGCCGTGTGTGAAGATACACGCCTGTGTGTCTACTCGTATGGACAAAACAAAGGCTATTTACCAACCCATTTTGCCACCCTTTTATGCACACATTTACACAACAGATTGTAACACTAATCCAAGCATATACAAACAACCAAACATCCACAACTAAGACATCAACACATCATTCATGAAGGGAATCAACATATGAATATACTTATAACCAAGACTGGCATATTTCCAATGGTCTTATACAAAATGGATATCTAACCATCAAAAGCCAAAACATTTGGCCAAATCAATTATGACACATATAACAAAATCACCAAGTCCCTTTACATACCATACATTCAAAATACTAAAATCATCAATACCCAAAATGAAAGTTTGGTAGTGTGATTCGAATCTCTGACGATCTTCGATCCCGAGCTAGCTTGGTGACACTATATGACAAGGGAAAGAAAAGAGGGGAGTAAGCTATATAGCTTAGTAAGTTTATATGCAAATAATAGGCATCTTAACCACATAATTATCATGCAATTCATATAATAGGAGATAACATGAATGTCATTAACATCTCATAGTCATAACTTACTCAATCATAACCTTACAAAGAGTTCGTCGCCTATCAAGTTTGTCACTTATAAGTTTTGGGTACATACCTGTACCAACTCATAATATAACCACATACTTTCCCAACTTTGACATTCTCGTTGCACACTCGGAATATTAATGGATACTCAGAAATCTTGCACATGAGTGCCATATTTGTAGCCAAAGCTACCTTATATCTCATAATACTTATAGGCTCACTCTCGAGCTATTCACGGGCCTACTCACACAAGCTATGTAACAGCTCAAATTAGGCCTAAATGGAACAGTGGTTTTAGAACCAAAAATTCAAAGTAGAAAAATTTATTGCGATAAATTTTTAAGGTTTATAATGTGATTGAATGCATGTGTGAAAATATCGTAAAGAAATTTTAGTGATAGAGTATCCAATTTGAATATTAGGACTAGATTGCAAAGGTTGCAAAATAAGTGTTCTAGAAGCTTTTAGTGCTTAATTGAAACGAATTTTTAAATTGGAAGTCCTTATTTAGTAATTAGACCATTATATGCCATGATGTACAAAAATGGACATGGAAGGGTAAAATTTTAAAGAAAGTCCTTAAGGGCATTTTGGTCATTTGGTTAATAAAAGAATAAAAAGGGAAAAATCAAGTCAAAATTGGTGTTCGTGTTCTCTCCTTGGCCAAATTTCTCAAGGGAAGCCATAGCTAGAGTTTGGCCAACTTTCAAGCTTGATAGTAAGTGCATCCCAGCCTCCTTTTTAATACTCTTTACATTTTAGAAGTCGTTATCACTCGGTTTACCTATTTCTACCACTAATTTGAGCTAGGGTTCATGTTTAAAAATTTACCCATGTATGACATGCATGTATGTTGTTGCCTAATGGTAAAAAATGAATGTTAGTTGTGTAATAAATTACTTTTAGTAAGTGATTTTCGGTGAAAACGTCTATAAGGACCTATTTGTAAAAGTTGTAAAATTGGTGGTAAAAATCTAAATTGAAAGAAAATGTGGGCTATTATAAGCATAAGATAGGTTTGGCTAGGCTTGAGTTTTGAGAAAAAATGAATACATTTCATTTTACGAGCCTAGGGACTAAAGTGTAAATAAGTGAAAAGTTAGGGGCAAAACTATAATTTTACCTTAATGTGATTTTTGGGTCAACTTGAATAATGTGATAATTAAATGAGTTAAATATGTCATTATAGATAAACAAAGACGAGGAATTGACCTAGATCGGGGAAAGGGCAAAGTTGTGGACTAAATCACAAGATTTGCTATTTTTGTACCGAGGTAAGTTTGTATGTAAATATTGCATCATTTCAATTTGCTTTAATGTGCTAATGTTGTATAAAATGTGTGAATGATGGGATGTGACATAATCGACAAAGTTTCGATAAGTGATAAGTGTGGAAGTGATATCCTACTTGAACCTTAGGAATAAAATATGATACGAGTGACATGTCACTAGGAACTCAAATGTGTGACTATGTGATTAAGTGATGTCCGGGTGCTGGTCTAGTACGTCTACTAGTGGCTAGGTAATCCTGCATTTGTTACAGACACCTTTTAGCTTGTGTGAGCAGCACTGAGTATCTACGTTCCGACCATCAACTTGTGTGAGCAGACCCGTGACTAGCTTGAGGACGAGCATATATGTGAAATGTGATATGTGGTAGCTTTGGCTGTATGTATGTGGCACTATTGTGCAAGTTTTCCGAGTATCCATTAGTATTCCAATGTATTCAACGAGAATAACAAAAGATATGAAAATATATGTGTGTTTGTATAATAATGTGGTATAGGTGTGCACGAGAAAGTTTGTAAGTATGAACGTTATAAGTGGTGATATCGTGGTAAGTTGTGCTTGAGTAAGCTTAACATATATGAGCTTAAGGGTAAATGTATTAACTCTCCATATGTGATCTTGCATAGTTAAGATGCTGTTTATTTGCATATAAACTTACTAAGCTATATAGCTTACCCCTTTTTTCTTTCCTTTGTTTTATAGTGTCACCAAGCTAGCTCAGGATAGGGACTTGTCGGAGGCTCGCATCACACTATCAGAATTGTTATTTTGGGTATTTGAAATTGGTGATCTTTTTGTAAGTACGACATGTATAGGGACTTGGTCATTTTACCTTATGTCATATGTGGTTTGGCAAAAAATGTTGGCCTAAATTAGTTGAAAGTTCATTTTGTATATGGCCAATTGAAATTAGCAAAGGTGGATTATTGGCATAATCAATTAAAGATGTCTTTCATGAATGTGGTTGAATGAGTTGATAATTGTGTAATGTCCATGCATGGAGATTTTGGTATGTGAAAGTTTGGTTGTTCAATTGTGTTTTGATAAGTGTTGTTGAATGGGCATAAGTGCTATTGTGTTTCAGGGTGGCAAATGGCTTGGAAAATAGCCTATATTTTGTCCACACGGGTAGACACACGGACGTTTGTCTGGGCTGTATGTGACACACGGTCAGCCCCATGGGCGTGTTGATAGGTCGTGTGTCCCTTGCACCCCAATTAGGCAAAATAGAATGCCCAGTAGTAAACACATGGGCAGAGACACGGTCGTGTGTCTCAGCCATGTGAAGGACACGGCCTCATGACATGGGCGTGTGCCCAGGCTGTGTGAAGTAAACACCTTTAATGCGAGAATTAAATTTGCCATACGGCCTAGCACACGGGCGTGTGGCTTGGCCGTGTGATCCTCAATTATTGATGATGTCATAAACAGAGAGTTACACGGGTTAAAGACAGGGGCGTGTCCCAAGCCACATGGGCGTGTGTGACCAAACGACCTACCCATACGGGTGTGTAACTCTCCAAACATGAAAATTTTCTAAGTTTGTATGAAACTTCCTAAATTTCTCGGTTTAGTCCCGAAATGTTTCCAAACCTTGTTTTGGGCCTCGTAAGCCCATAATAAGGTCGTTACATGTATGTATGAAAAGTTTTAAATTTGACGCAAATTTTATGACTCAGTGTGGTACGTTTATGTGTGTTTAAGTCTAGTAACGCCTCGGACCCTACCTCGGCGTCAAATACGGGTAAGGGGTGTTACAAGCTGTCAGTCGGGACGTGGCTACACATTGCTGCTCACACAAGCTATCAGGTGTCCGTAACATATGCCGTAATACCCAGCCACTGGTAGGACGTACTAGACCTGCACCCGGACCACATAAACATAGATATACACATGGATTCCTAGTGACATGTCACTTGTATCCTATTCTATTCCTAAGGTTCAACCGAGATTTCTCACTTGTCGAAACCTTGTCGAATATGTACAAAGAGTCAATCACACAATTCATGCAATATTAAAGCATTTGAACATAATATAACAATGCATTATTTACATACGAACTTACCTCGGTACAAAATTAGTTGAAATGGACCTAATCGTCAAATACTTTGTTTTCCCCCCGATCTAGGTCCAAACCTTGTTTCTCTTGATCTATAATAGCAAATTTAACTTATTTAATAGCACATTATTCTATTAAGTCCAAAAATCATACTATGGTATAATGGTCTAATTACCATTTAAAGACTCCCAATTTAAAAATTCATTACAATTAAACACCTATAGCTTCTAGAACACACATTTTGCACCTATTGCAATTTAGTCCTATTAGGCAAATTGGATACTCTATTGATAAAATTTCTTAACGAAATTTTCACGCAATCATTCAATCATACAGTAAACCTTAAAGAAATAATAAAATTATTATTTTTATGTCAAATTTGTGGTTTTAAAACCACTATTTTGATTTGACCTTAAAACTTGCTGTTACATAACCGATACTCCACAAAACATTTTAAATCATTCAACTAGTTTAGTACCATTCATGCCCTAAGCCAATATTACCATTTCACATTCTAAGGTCAAACCATTTGACATCTCAACCTTAGTAACATTCCAAAAGATTATCATTCATCTATCACAGATATTAGTTATTTCAATACCATCATCATCATGAATTTTTGCACATATTCATTTAAAAGCTTATATACATATTATATAAGCCCTCAAGATCAAGTATGATGTATGAACCTTAATTTTCAAAACTCAAACAAACACTGATACAATTCAAATCCTATATACATAACATATACACATCCCCAAACAAGCTTTACCGCTAAGAATAATTTCCTCAACATCCAAAATAAACATTTAATCACATTTAAACCTAGACACATGCCACATAACCATGTCTAGAATGATTGAAACCATCGAATAGAAGGCTTGATAGTGTGAGCTCTGGTATGATCCGATTGCCACATTCCACGAAATAAGCTATACAGAGATAGAAAAGTAAACAAGTTAAGCATTATGAATGCATAGTAAGCTTGTATGAAATTTACGCAACACACCTGAAACACCCCAAACCCGGCCCAGACGTTACGGCCAAGTCTGGTGTGTCACATTACCTACAACTAACCGTGTGACCTAGTTACTAATATTAGGGCGAGCTTTGCAAAAACTGATATTAAAGTCTTAAGAGAAATTCCCGGTTTATTGGTGAACGTCCTATCCCCTACCAGTTATCAAGAGATTTATTATCAAATTTAACTTTGTTACTCGTTTGAAATGTGTGATTGATTTTGAAAATGTTTGAATAAATTTTAAGAAAACTCGTGCAACTTTGTTCATAGCATTAGAAGTAAGGTGTAAATAAAAGTTGAAAACCAAAATAATTAAAGCGGCCTTATTACAACCCAAAACCATAATGAAAATAACTTAAAATAGATACGGAAATAAGATAAAATGAAATAAAAACTTAATTAATTAATTGCAGTCCACGTGGCCACTCTGAATCCCTTCTAGCTCTAAGTCCACAATCTAGGGCTCACCTACATGGATGGAAGAAAAAGGGGTGAGTTTTGGAAACTCAGTATATAAAGGAAGCCCATCCAAAGCCCAAATTAGCTCAAGCCCACTAGGCCTATGCCCTAACCAGTCTCAGCAATAACTAGGCCGAAGCCCTTTCCAGATACATTAAACTGGGCTGAAGCCCTATTCAGTATTCAGTTACTGGGCTGAAGCCCTATTCAGATATCAGTGTGGCCAATAGGCCCATAACAATTATAAAACAGTGATGCATGAGTGCAAAGCCCAAGGCCCATCCTAAGTCCATCTGTTACACACCACCCGTACTAGCCCAACACACCTGTGGGGAATAACTCGACCCACCCAGCCCAACACACCACAGTCGTAGCATAGCTACTCAGATAACGTGGCCAAGCCACAACAGTATAACGAGGCAGAGCCTCTATCAGTAATACGAGGCAAAACCCCTTTCAGTAAATGTGGCAATGCCACTTAACACTTCCTCCATCAATAAACCCAGTCCCATTCAACAGATATTCATGTCATGGCATACAGTGGATAGAAATAGTAAAACATGCATTTCAGTCAAATATAGCCCTAAGGGTATAACGGTCATTTTGCACCTAGGGGTAAAATAATATTTTTTCACCCTTAAGGGGTATTTCAGTAATTATACCAATTTTTAGGGTTTCATGCATATTTCAGTCCTTACTAGTCCAACTTACATCTCAGTAGTTAATTTAACCCATTTTAGCAGTTTTCAGTTATTGGCCCTAAAACCCCTAATGGGCCCTACAGTGTCTTTTAGCTATTTAAGCCCGTTTAGCCCAAATTCTAAGTCTAGTTTAATAGAATTAACCTACAGTCTGCTAGAACACACTTACCGCTTACTTTCACCCGTATGGGCCGGTAAGCCCATTGGGCTCGAATTTAGCCCATCGAGGCTCAAACTTACCGAAGTGCACGAAATCGCGCACTCACCAACATTACCGATTTTGGTTACAGATCTATCACTTCCAACTGACCCATGAGCGCTCGCACGCTCGCAAGCCCACGAAATGCTAGAATTTCATCATTTCGACTTTTCGACTTTTACCGATTTAAACTACAGAAGGGTGTTCGTTTACACACCTGATTTGTGAAATACTACGATGAGAACTCCCACACGATTAACCTACAATCGATCACTAAAGGTATCAGTTTACAAATCGATGATAACTAACATAATACCCACTTACCATATTCGGCCATAATAGGCATTCTTACGACTTACCTTGTCGATCTTTAACTACTAGATCTAGATTTAGTTTGCTTCCACGTCTCCAACTTTTACTGCACCTTGCTAATCACCTTTTCTTGCGAACAAAGAACACATAAAGCCATAATACGAGATTAACATCACTTCTACCAAAATCGATAGCCTCCCTAATGTGTTTAGGGATTTCGGCTTTTCTTCAATCCCGAAATAAAGAATAAAATCAAAGGTTTCGAGCACTTACCAAAGGTTCTCTTAACCAAAACGATTCCAGTCCCGATTCTAACTCAGATCTGACACAGATCTAGCCTCTAAATACCGACAGAGAATGAATCTAAGAGATCTAAGGATTCGGCTACCAAGTCCCTATGAATATGGTGATTTTGGCTTTTGATGTGATGAAGAAGAAGATGGTTTGAAGTTATGGATTTAAAGTGATGATGTCGATAGAGGTTACGGGTTTTGAAGGTATGAAATTCAGAAAAAAGGAAAGAAAAGAGTAAGGGTTTTCAATCAAGGAGAAATCGGCTCAATGCTAATGTCTTTCGGGATTTCGGCTTTTATGAGTATTCGGCTAAGGAGGTTGAATGGGAGAGGTTTTATGATTGGCAAAGCAAAGAAGATGGAGAAGAAGATGAGAAAGGAAAATGAGACGAAAAGATTGATAGATTTGGCTTAAAGAATTAGAAGAGAAAGGGAACGAAAGAAGAGAAGAGAAAAGAATGAAAGAAGAGATGAGGGTTTGGTTATGGTCAAACGGCACAAAAGAAATGTGAAGGCTTAGGTTTCGGTTCTTTGCAAAAAGGAGAAGGAAAAAGAAGAGAACCCTAAGGCACTATACCCTAATTCGGCAAAAAGAAAAACCAACCAATCCTGCAAATCACCTTGAAGTAATCAGCACACAAAGAACAAGTGCCGATTTTGATACCCACTACCCTAGCCTAATGCACCCTAAAGCCAAGTGACCAAATCGGCAATGTCTCCCTCTAAGAGCCCTTCATTCCGCCACCACATGCCTCATTCAAAATTCCTAAAATCTCTCCCTTATCCTACCTGACCTAATCCCATGAACAACTCAAACTCTCTTCAGCAGAGTTTTACTTGAGTTCCATCACATGCTTAGCACATGTTCAAAAATAAAAACACCATCTGCTTACCTTGTGACTTGAACTCTGGCCCTTGAGCACCTGCCCACACGCCACTTTTTTAGGAGTTAGTGGCGCCACATTGCCACTTTACCAAGGGCCTCTTTGTGTCTTAGTTTACTAAGTTTTTCTTAAAAGCCCACCTAACCAAGTCCCCTTCACTTTAAATCCAAAATTTGATATTTCTGTCGGGTTTTATCTTAGGCTTGGGCCTTCTAAAGGCCCACTAACACACTTAAACACATATTTACTAACCAAATCACCAAAATTCCAAGATTTCACCAAAATCACAAAAATCCCAAAAAATCCCGAAAATCAGGGCGTTACAATACCATGACCTTAAACTAAATTAAGCTATTAAACTATTTGGTAATTAATATGGCATCCTTGTCTTCCTTGTACTTCCATATACATTCCCACAAAAACAACCAATAGGTTAGTTTATTTATACATCAAGAATTGCTAATGCAAATCACATATACTTATACAATGATTTAAAATAGCAAATATACTTATACAATGATTTAAAATAGCAAATCATATGATATCTAATTCACGCTCAATTTATAAACACATATACTTAAGTTCTCTTTCACATCACATTCAATCATGCTCGTTTTGCAACATTACAATTTAATACATTCGATCTTTTATTTACATTCCATTCGTACGTATAACAATTGATTTTCACATTTAATCTTTCTATTCTTTTTTAATCCATTTACTTACTTTTTTGCCTAGAGAACTATAATAAATATACTTCAAACACACATGACAAGATTGCTCACACGAGATGTAAAAACAAATGCTCACACGAGTTGTGAAAATGGGCCTACTCACACGAGCTATGGGCCAGGATGGTAACTTTACGCAAAGTTGCTAACATGAGTTGTAAAGAATCTGCAACAAATGCGGGACTGTAGTCTTCGATAAAACAATCAAGACTATCACCTGAAATTGTATAAACCCTAATGACATGTAATTTGTATCCTAGGTATTCACTAAGTTCACATAGGCCTAATTCCTCGTATTCAATCCATTTTCAATCTTTGTAGCCATACACTCGATTTTCATATTTTTGATAACAATTCACGTACATTTACAATGAGTTATCATCATATACACATCATTCCATCATTTTAAAACTTCAATCAATAATAATACTCATCTATTCACTATTAACATTTAAACTTCTTATTTTACAATTTAGTCTGATAGATGTCGTACTAATAAAAATTGCACTTGTATATATATAAAATTAATAGGTGTAAACATACAATTCAAACTTAATAATAAAATATAGTAAGTTCCACATGAACTTACCTGGAAAATGATAACCACAAAGTCTTAGAGACTAATCTATGATTTCTCCTATTTCTCGCTCAACTTCCGATTGATTTATTTCCTAATCTATAGTAATTCAATACAATTTATCAATTCCAATAGCCTTATAGCATCTTATTATAAGCACATAACAACTTAATTTATTTTTACACAATTTCTCTAAAGTTTCACATTTTATTCAATTTACTCCCTAAAACTGAAATGGTTATATCTTTAAATTCTAAACTTCATTTTTCAATCTGATTTCAATTTCATCCTTGTACAAATTTCTAAATTCAACAATTATCAAAGCTTCATGTTAATTTTGAAATATTTATATTTTAGTCCCTAAACTCAAAATTAACAAAATTCACTTTAAAAATTAGTCCTATTTCAAATTTAAGCTACAAATAAGATATTTAACATAAAAAAATCAAAATCCACCAATGAAAACATTTTAAAACTTTGATAGTTGTACGATTTAATACCTGGGTTAGCTAGATTAAGCTACAACAATATTAGAAACCTAAAATTTATGAAAAACAGACCTTAATTATACCTCCATGCAAGAAAGACAATCTTGCTAAACCTTGAAGCTTCTTCCATGGTGTTTTGGTGTTTTATTTTTGGTGGATAACTAAATGAAGATGATGATTCCTTTTGTTTTACTACTTTAACATATAATATTATTAATTAAATAAATTTTTAACATATAAAATCTTTATAAAAATAATTAATTGTCCACTAGTGTTAATTAGGGCCTAATTATCTCTTAGATCCTCAAATAATAATTAATCATACATTTTAGCTAATAAAATAAATAATAACTAACTTTTATAGTTTTTACGATTTAGTCCTTATACCTTAATTAACCATTCAATCATTAAAATTTTTGGACCAAAATTCAATTCACCTATTTAAAAGCTCTGTAAATATTTAATAAAAAAATTTTATGAGCTCGATTTATGGAAACAAGGTCCCGATATATCAATTTCCAAAACCACTAACTTTTGACTCGATACACCTGTACCTTGACTAACTTTCCTCATAACTAAAATTATTAGACCAAAATTTAGTATAATATTGTAATAACCTCGTAAATATTGATAAATAATACTTATTGACTCAATCATTGAAAAACAGAGTTCCCAAACTACTATTTCCGGTACCGTTGAAAATTGGGTTATTATATATAGTATCAAAATTTAGGAGCTAATGTGGAAAAAAAATCAAACTAGAAAGGTTACCTATACAACCAGATTAACATGTTTTTACATTATAATAAAATTTATCTTTTTTCAATTGAGTTAATGTCATTTTATTCATAACATTAACTCAATCAGAAATTTTATTAACAGTATGAATTGTGAATTGGGTGAGATAATTTGATTTTGGATTAGGTAATTTTGTGATTTCAAAATTTTAAATCATTTTTTGATTTGAATTTTAAGCCACTTGACTTCGAAGGTGTTTAACCAAGAACATCTTACACAATTTTAGCGGATAAGTCTATGTACCGGGCATCAGATGGTGGTGACTAAAACAATTGTGAACATATTATAGCTTATCATGCCAAAGTTGATTAGACCTTGTCAGGCCAGTTTCATTATTGGTCGAAACATAAACAATATTTTTATTTTGATCCATGAGGTCATCTGTAACACCCCTATCCTGTAACCATCGCCGGAATAGGTAAGGGACATTATCGAACATGTAACACAATTTGGAACAGTAAATCATCAAACATTTAACAAATATGATTTCATCTCATTGATTTCCATTCATTTAAGCTCATAACATGCTTAATTCAAGCATACAATGTCAATACTTGTATTCAGGACTAATTTGTAAACATATGAAAAAGATGAGAAAATTTAGAAAATTTTTCCTTTAAAACAGTGGACACTCCCGTGTGGTTAGGCCATGTGCCTCACCTAGCTGTGCCTCAAACCATCCTTAGTCCGTGTGCAACACTGACTTGTTCACACGATCACCAGACACACCCGTGTGTCTAGCCCGTGTGTCATGCTGACTTTGCGACACAGTTACTAGACATGCCTGTGTTTCCAGCCCGTGTGCTATACTGTCCAAATTATTCAGGGTGTAGGGGTCACATGGTAGAGACATACGCTTATGTTGTAACACCTCAAACCCAGCTCAGACGTTATGGCTAGATCTAGTGTGTCACATGAACGTTTGATTTATCTATGGTCTTCTTTTAACAAAACGTTATGTTGTTCGTAGTAAAACCATGTTTAATAGCTTGAAATTAAGAAACATTATCAGTTTTAAAAATCGTATTTATTACCAAGTAAGGTTCACTTTTTAAAAGATCAGATTGTTGTGTTATCGTTGATGCGTTATCCAATCGTTACGTAAATCATGTTTTGAAAATGTTTGATTAAGTTTGGAAAAACCTGCATAGCTTAGTCTATCGTTGAAAACAAATAATACAAAAAACCCAAAACAAAATACCCGAGCGGCCTTATTACAACTTAAATCTAAAATTAAGAATGAGATATAAATAAATTCAATTTAAGAAAGCTAAAAATTGGAAGCATGAATCTCGTGGCCACCTCGAATCCCTCGTAGCTCCAAGTCCTCTATGGTTGGGGGTTACCCACATGGATGGAAATGAGAGGGTGAGTTTGTAAAAACTCAGTGTGTAATGTAACCCAACCAGTGTCAAAGACCAGTCAAAACTTAGTCTGGGCCGAAGCCCTATTCAGATATAGATCATACTGGACCTTGGTCCTTTTGAGAAATAGAGTGGGCCTTGGGCCCATTTCAGATATAGAACAGAAAATATATATAAATGTATGTATGCAAAGCCCAAGCCCAGTCCAGCCCTACACACCACTCGTACCAGCCCTACACACCATGTGGGGAATAACTCAACCCACCCAGCCCTACACACCACAGTCGCAGCAGAGCTGCTAATACAAAAATGTGGCAGAGCCACTAGAATAGTAATACGAGGCAGAGCCCCTAAGCAGATTACGTGGCAATGCCACTTTTAGCACTTCCTCCATATCCATAACCCAGCCCCATGCAAATTAGAGAACTACATGACATGGCATACAGAATATCAGATACAGTAACATGCAAATCAGTCAGCTATTTCTAGGGGTAAAACAGTCATTTAGCATCTAGGGGTATAATAGTCATTTAACATCTAGGGGTAATACGGTAATTTTTACCCTTCAGGGGTATTTTGATAATTTAGCTACGTCTTTAAGTTTCATGCTTAATATGACCTTCTAGCAGGTCTAACGTCGCTCTGAGCAACTCAAATAATCCATACATTCATATAGTGCTATTGGGCCCAAAAACCCCTAATGGGCCAGAGGGAGCCCACATGCTACTGTGGCCCGTTCAGTCTAATTTTACACCGATCATCGTAGATTTAATGTTTAGTTTAGCAGAAATTACTTATCGCATTCTTTTACCCATAAGGGCCGGTAAGCCCATTGGGCCCAATTTCGGCCATCGAGGCCCGAAATAGCCTAAGTGTATGAAAACGCGCACCGCAGCCCTTACCGCCCATTAATCCAGATTCATGATTTCGGATCGACCCACGAGCGTTCGCATGCTTGCAAGTCCACGAAATGTCGGCATTTCGGCATTTTGGCTTTTCGACTTTTGCCGATCTAAGCTACTAGAGGGTGTCGTTACACACCTGTTTGTGAATTACATTGAGATCTCGCGAACAATTAACCTGCAATAGCCCAAACGAAACGTTAATCTTATGGCTTGGCTTACAAGCCACCTCTACTAACCCCTAATGGTATTCGGCCAACCTTACACAAAATCATCATCCACTTACCTTTGCCGAAATCCCACCAACAGATCTAGATCGCCTTGCGATCCCTTATCCACTAATACCCTTTATGAGATCAACCTTTACCAGATCCGCCACCATGAGTAGCTGAAAACATCATTGACCACAAAGAAAAGGGGTTTAAATCGACTTACTAGACAAAGACCCAAAACTGATCAGCACATGGGGAGATAGGACCTTTGACTTTTCTTTAATCACACGAACACGAAGAAGAAGAATCGAGTACTTACCACAGGGGTTGCTAGCCTGATTGACACCGTCAGAGATTGTTTCCACTATACTAAGCCCAGATCTACACTTGATTCTAACCAAAGCACTAGGGAGAGAATGAATAAATGGAAGGGTTGGAAAACAATAGAGAAGAGGAGATGGAATTCGGCTTTTGAGAAGAGCACACTAGAGAGAGTTTAAGGTTTCGATTTTGAAAGAAAATGTGGAAGAAGAAGAAGAAGTTGTGAAAAGAGAGGAGATGGTCGACAGAGAGATGGGAGGCTTGAAAGTTTTGGCTTTTTAGAAGTTTGATTAGGAGGGTTCGGCCAAAGAAGAAATTGGCAGGAAAAGATTTAAGGTTTTGGGTTTTTGGCTTTTGAAGCAATCGGCCAAGAAGGGTTCTAAGTGAGTCAATTCAACAATGGAGAAAAGAAGAAAGAGGAGGAGAAGAAGATAGGTTCGGCCCTTGTGTAGTCGGCCAAGAGAAGATTTGGGGTTTAGGGACTTTCAGCTTTTGAAGAAAGAATAGAGGAGAGAAAAGAAAGAAGAGAAGAAGGGATGCACCACCTATCGGCACTCACACACAAATACAAATCCCGAAACTCAAGGTAGAAGTCGACTCCTACCTACCAAAATGCAAAACTCAAAAGTCCCAAAATCCCAAAAGAATGCCCTAAAGAAATCGGCACACTCCTTTCCCACCATGCTGAAAATGCTATCACCTAAAGTCCCTAGCCAAAACTGCAACTACAAAGTCCCCTATTCGGCCAACTCTAGCCTTACACTCAAACTCCTAAATTCTCTCCTTGATAATCTCCCCTTATCACTCCTTAATCCAATCCCATGAGCTACTCAAACACCTTACCTCAGAGTTCAACTTGGATTCCAGCTCTTACTGTGCACATGCAGTAAAATAAAATAATTACCTTGCTCATAAAGGGATTCGAACCTCAGCTCCCTCACAGGCCTCCTCACGCCACCTCTTGTTTTTTAAGTGATGCTACCTTGCCACTTTACCATAGGCTTACTTGTGCCATAAAACCCAAACATTTATTTAAAAGCCCACTTTGCCAAAGTCCATTCTCACATAAAGCTAAAATTTAAAATTCTGCCAGGCTTTAGACTTAAACCTAAGCGTCCTAAAGGTCCACTAAACACACTCAATTCACTACTTCAGCATATCAAGACATACAAAAATAAATCCAAGTAGAAATTTAAAAACCCTAAAAATTTGGGGCGTTACATATGTGCTCAAGCCGTGTGGCATGAAAATGGGCTTGGTTTAAGTCACATTTCCCACACATATCTCTTATACCTACAAGCATCATTTTACACCAATTTCATATTCCAAATGTTCAACCAATTCAGCCATACCAAAACACATTTGCATCATTTCATAACCAACTAAGTTTCATGCCAATTTGTATCATCAAAACATCTACCATATAAACCAAATCATACTTATTCTAAACTTACCAAATCATCCACAATGAAACCAATCTTTTTACCTAGTTCCAAACATCGTATATGCTATAAACCATTCATCAAATCTATCGTATAAATGACATAACATATAGTGTTTTCATAGTAAATCAACCATTTCAAATCAAGCCATATCACATAACTTGATCAAGTGTCAAAATTCATTCACATATATTAGCATATAAGATCATATAATTCAACCTTTAAATTAGCCTATACATGACATATTTACAACATTTACATTAGTTCCAAAAGTACCAAAAGTTTGCTTGGATAATGCGATAGCAATCTCCGACCTCGTCTGAATCGAGCTAGCTTCTGAAATCTATAAAACACAAGAAAAAGAACAGAGTAAGCTTGTAACACCCCAAACTCGGCCCAGACGTTACGGCCAAGTCTAGTGTGTCACATTAACAACAGGCTAATCACGTTTCCTAGTTACTAAGATTAGGATGAGTTTTGTAAAACCGTACTTGTAATTTGGGAAGAAAATCCAGGTTTAGTTTGAGATTGTCCTATCCACTAACCATTTAAAATTTATCTTGTTCATTGATTTTTTATTCATTTGTTACGAGTGCTTTGTTTTGAAAACATTGATTGATTTTGAGAAAACTCGTGCAGCCTTGTTTAAAACATTTAAATCAATTTGTAAATATAAATAAAAAACCCAAAATTAAAAATAACTAAGGCGACCTTATTACAACCCAAAACCATAATAAAAATAATGGAAAATAAAAAAAATAAATAACTTAAATAAAACCAGCAGTGCAGTCTACGTGGCCACTCTGAATCCCTCCCAGCTCCAAGTCCACCAGTCTAGGGCTCACCTGCATGGATGGAAGAAAAAGGGGTGAGTTTGGGAAACTCAGTATGTAAAGAAAGCCCATCCAGAGCCCAAATCAACTCAAGCCCACTAGGCCTAAGCCTTATCCAGTCTTAGTAATAACTGGGCCGAAGCCCTATTCAGTATTCAGATAACTGGGCCTTAGCCCTTTTCAGATAACAGTACGGCCCATAGGCCCATCTCAGTAACAGAATAGATATTATGCATGAATGCAAAGCCCATAGCCCATCTTATGTCCAACCGCTACACTCCACCCGTACCAGCCAGAAACATACCATGTGGGGAAACAATTCAACCCGTCTAGCCGCTACACTCCACAGTCGCAGCATAGCTGCTTAGATAATGTGGCCAAGCCACTAACAGTATAACGAGGCAAAGCTCCTTTCAGTAAACAGTATGAGGCATAGCCCCTTTCAGTAATCAGTATGAGGCAAAGCCTCTTTCAGTAATCAGCATGAGGCAAAGCCTCTTTCAGTAATCGTGGCAATGCCACTTGCACTTCCTCTATCAATAAACCCAGTCCCATGCAATAGATAATCATGTCATGGCATACAGTGAATAGAAATAGTAAAACATGCATTTCAGTCAAACATAGCCCTAGGGGTATAACGGTCATTTTGCACCTAGGGGTAAAATAGTAATTTCTCACCCTTAAAGGGGTATTTCAGTAATTATACCAATTTTTAGGGTTTTATGCATATTTCAGTCCCTAATAGTCCAACTTTCATCTCAGTAGTTAATTTAGCCCATTTTAGCAGTTTTTAGTTATTGGGCCCTAAAACCCCTAATGGGCCCTACAGTATCCTTTAGTTACTTTGGCCCGTTTAGCCCAAATTCTAAGTCTAGTTTAACAGAATTAACCTACAGTATTCTAGTTTAATAGAATTAACCTACAGTATACCAGAACACACTTACCACTTACTTTTTCCCGTATGGGCCCGTAAGCCCATTGGGCTTATTTTCAGCCCATCGAGGCTTAAATTTACCGAAGTGCCCGAAATTGCACACTCATCCATCTTACCATTTGCGATTATAGATCTCACTATTTCCAACTGACTTACGAGCACTCGCACGCTCATAAGCCCATGAAATGCCAAAATTTCAGCATTTCGGCATTTCGGCTTTTCGGCTTTTGCCGATTTAGACTACGAAAGGGTTCGTTTACACACTTATTTTGCGACAAACTCCAACGAGATCTCCCACGGTATCCTACAACCGGTCACTACAATATTAGATCCAAGATTTCAATGACAACTAATGTAAACTTGCTTACCACAATCGGCCAACCCCCTTTAATGCCTTAGAACTCTTACCTTGTCGAAAATAGAGACTAGTCCCAGATCTAGTCGTTCCAACTATCCAAACCTTCAATCAGTAGCCTTTAGATCATGCTAGCACAAAATAAATCAACTGTTAATGTAACACCCTACACCCCCGTCCGTCACCGGAATAGGGTATTAAGGCATTACATATCTAGAGACAGCCTATCGAGGTTCTTAGTTACAAGTTAGACGTGAATTCATTGAGTTCTACAAGCATGCTAGCAAAACTATACCTTGAGGCTACTAATAATTGGGCTAAACCGAACATTCAATGACCGATCATCATGTTAGAAATTCATCGCATATTGGTTACTAACTGAACAACATGCCACAACGTTAAACCATACAAGTATCATTCACATAAATATTCAACTTGAAGACTAAGCAAGCCATTTTCGCATGGCTAGAATAATTACAATTCAAAATGTAGTTTGGTTTAATCGAAGGAAAATAGCCTATACATGCCATTGACCCAAAATAACCATCAAAAGTACCAAAATGACAGCAATAGTGCAGGTGATTAAGGCTTCAATCCCCGAGTCCGTAGCTTCCAAAGAGATCTATAAAACAGAGGAAACAAGGGAAACGGAATAAGCATTACAATGCTTAGTAAGTTTTAAGCAATGACATTAAATAGATCATCTAATTATAGCATATTTGATTATATCTTTGTTTCCCTCTCCTTTTCGGGTATGTCACCCTTTTTCCTAACATAGACATTCACATCACATACGAAAATGGATAGCATCCACTCATAGTAAGTTCACATAACATATACATGTCACAAAAGTCACATAACATTTCATATAGGCCAATTGTGCTTTGATCATATTAATAATCTCATTTCAAGTACTCATATGAAATCACATAATGACTTTAGTATTCGGTCCAAAATCCATCTTGTATATAAGCCAAGGGTACATACCTGTATAGTTTAACACTTTCAGCGAAATTCATTAGCGATCGTTACCTTAAAGACCATTAGTCTTAGGCTTTATTCTCATCATCATCAAGATCTTTAACTCGGATAATTTCTATACATAGCCATCGGGTCTCTACCCTGGATATAATCTCTGCATATAGCCTTTGGGTCTGAACCCGGACATCATCTCTGCATATAGCCTTCGGGTCTTAACCCGGATATAGTCTCCACATATAGTCATCGGGACTTTAATCCCGGATTCACATCACAAATTCTCATACACATATATATATGCACATGTAACCAAATTTCACATAGCAAGATTTCACTTGCAATTCAATCCATGCATGTGCATACAAACATATAACATGCTTCTCGATTTTATATCACCAATATACATATAATTCAAAACTTATACACATATGCTCTTCTTTTCTAGACTTTCGGCCCAATGATCAAACATACATAAGCAACGCATTTCAAATTTCAATTTTTGGTCCTTTTTCTCTACGAGCCATTCGGCTATATAGCAACATGAATAAGGTTTCTTTTTCAATGGTACATCATCAAATATCAGCATGTATGTCATGGCATTTTAACTTAATTACCAAATTCGATTACTCAAAACTTACCTTGAACTTTCCCGATAATTTACGAGTTGGCTATTCGACCACTTTGGCCTTCTCTTTATCCGAATTCGTCCCTCTATGCTCTTGAGCTAAATAAAACATTAAATTTTTTATTAATCCTTATTCAAGCATCTCAATGGATCATTTTCACTTATAGTCAAATAATACATGCATATTCTTCTCATTGCAAACACATACACACATTCGATCATTTCACATACATATCATAAGTCTCAACAAGCTGATTTTCTGAGCAGCATTCAATAATTTACTCATGACTGGAGCTACAAAACTCCAAATGAAGTGCCGTTAATTTTGCATGAAAATAGACTCATTTATCTTTCATCCATAAAATTTTCATAATTTTTAGTTTGGTCAATCAATACCAGAATTTTCTTAAAGTTTCCTTAATTCACTGTTTGATTAAACTGACCACTCTATACTACGAACCGAATTTCTCCTTGCACAGAGTTCCAAATATGTCCTCACTTATTTCATTCGAAACTAGACTCATTAAGGAGTCTAAGCATATAAATGGGGTCTCATAACAATTTTTATACAATTTATAGTGATTTTCCAAAAACAGAGCAGGGGACTTCGAAGTCAATCTGACACTGTCTCACTCTACTCAAAAAATCTATTTATCAGAAATTCCTTTGCTTGCAATATTTCTTTTATAAGAAACTAGACTCATAAGGCTTTAATTACACAATTTATTCAGCCTCTAATTCAACTCCCACAATTTACGGTGATTTTTCCAAAATACGTTACTGCAGCTATACCAAGCAGATTTTTATACCAAATTCACTCTTTAGTGTTCTTATGCACATACTTAAAACATAGCATTTCCTAAGGCACCATTTAGAGTAGTCATTAACCTTAACATTCATATATATATAAAATTCATATTCATTCCATCCATAATCAGATTTCTCCTTATAACACAAACCAAACCACTTATCAATTTGACACCCAAAAACATCCAAGAGTAACATCAAAGACACATTCGGCCATTGCACAAACATACATTATAACAATTTAAACATCAAACATCAACCCCTCTTGCAATTTTCCCATGGCCGAATATTCACCTTTGCAAGTTATGTCACTCCAATCATTTTATTAATCATGCACATATATCCCCTAATAGAACCTTTTTAAAGTTACCAATCAAACCAATATCACCAAGTTAGCCGAATGCATGCATATACACATAATGCATTTAGCATCTTCATTTACCTTAGTTCATTTAACAAATTTACAACTAAATGCTTAAGTCCAAAATTGACAATCATTGGCACAAAAATACACTAGCCGAATGCTATCTTACATATGAATCACAACCTCAACCATCAAAATTTACAATGGCCGAATACCCCTTTGAATCACCCAAAAACATAATATTAAACATATGCATTATTGCACATCTCAAACCCTCTTCTAACAACTTGAAACTCAATTACTTCATAGTTATTTTCAACTTCATATTCGGCAATCATGGGCATATTTAAGCTCTTTAATTGATCCCTATTAACAATCAATTCACAAATGTGCATTTAACAATCTCAAATTCACTTATTAACATATATCATCAAGACATCAACAACTCAATACTTGAACCCATAACCGAATGCTTCTTCAAAAATAATCACAAAGAAAAATTAACAAGCTTTAAATAGCTCATAAATTCAAAACAAGTCCTTTAACCAAAACTTGGTATGGCCGAACACCTATCTTGCTTATCACACAAGGATTTCATGTTCTCAAGCTCAAATCTCTTAACAAAACCTTCAAAACATCACCAAAGAGAGCATGCATCCATGGCCGAATGCTTATCACACAAAGATTTCATGAAATTCAAACATGGACAAAGAAGAGAGCTTCAAGACCAACAAAATTTCATGAGATTCAAAGAAAATCACCTAGAAAGTGTACCTTAATCAAAGTTTCTCCCAACCGATAGCTTGAGCCCTAGCTCTCTTCTTCCTTAGTTAATTTCGGCAATGGGGAAAAGAAAGATGAACAAAACATTGTTTTTACACCCTTTTCTTATTTTATTAATCATAATATTTCTATTTTATGTCAACAAATTTTATTTAATATAAACAAATTTATTTTCATCATTATTTACTAACATACAAAGCACAAAATGCCAAACACAATTATCATTACCATCCACTCACATAAAAATGGTAAATTTGACATGCAACTCCGTCAATTTGCATGCATGCATTAACTAGTCATCTCACATTTGTCTAGCATATTCCCAAAGTTCTTAATTTAGCCCTTTTTGGTGAAATTCATAACTATAATACTAAATTGAAGCACCTAAGAGGTCACACATGAATTTGCACATATAATAGGCATCGAAGTGAATATTTAATTATTTTTATGCCTCGGTTTTGTGGTCCCGAAACCACTTTCCGACTAGGGTCGTTTTAAGGCTGTCACAGTTAAGACCCATAGAGCCTTAAGCCCCAAATTGACAGCCTCTATATGCACATAGGGGTTTTGGCTTTTCTTAAATCCCAAAATAAAGAATAGAACAGAGAATCCGAGCACTTACCAAAGGTTCTCCTAACTAGAACGATTCTAATCCCATTTCTAACTCAGATCTGACGTAGATCTAGCCTCTAAATACTAGCAAAGAATGAATTTAGAGATCTTTCGACTTTTGGTATAACAAAGGTGAAAGAAAGATGAAAGCTTTGTAATGAAAAGAAAAAGATGTCGACAAGGCTATTAGAGTAGGAGATTCGGCTTTAAAGAAAAGAAAGAGTGATGGTGTTCACACAAGAAGAAATCGGCACAACCAATAACCTTTCAAGATTTCGGCTTTTAGTGTAGTCAATTGGTAATCTTGAGAAGAAAGTAAAGCAGAAGAAGATGGGTTCGGCTTTGTGAGAATGAAAGAGATTAGAGATGAGAGGAAAGAAGAGAGGATAAGAGAAAAGAATATAACTTTCGGTTGAAGAGAAAAGAAGAAGAGAAGAAAAGGAAGGATGGTTCGGCTCTTTGAACAAATTGGTACCAAGAGGTTCACCACTCACGTTTTTGGCTTTTTGGAATAAAGGAGGAGGAAAGAAAAGAACCTAACACTATACCCAATCAGCAGCCAAGGATAGAAGAACCAAAACAAAACCTAAAAGGCCCCAAAAGCATTCAGCTAGAACCCTAAACAATCCTTGGCCGATTACCCCAAAGCCAATTGACCAAATCGGCAATGCTCCCCCAAGAGTCCCTTGTTCGACCATCACATGCGTCCATTCAAACTTTTTATAATTTCTCCCCCTTATCTACCTAATCTAATCTCATGAACAACCCAAACTCTCTTCAGTAGAGTTCCACTTGAGTTCGATCACATGACCAACACATGCACAAAATTAAAAATGTATACAATGCTTACCTTGTGACTTGAACACTGGCCCTTGCACCCTAACCACATGCCATTTTTTTAGGCATCTAAGTGGCACCACATGGCCATTTTACCAAGGGCTTATTTATGTCTTATTTTCCCCACTTTTTCTTAAAAGCCCACTTAACCAAGTCCCCTTCACTTTAAATCCAAAATTTGCTATTTTTGCTGGGTTTTAACTTGGGCTTGGGCCTTCTAAAAGCCCACTAACACACTTAAACACAAATTTAATAACTAAATCTCCAAAATTTCAAGATTTCACCAAAATCACAAAAATCTCAAAAAAATCTCGAAAATCAAGGCGTTACAAAGCTTAAAAGCTTAGTAAGCCCGTATAATATAGAATTAAACTTATTGATTCAACATTTAAAGCATTAAAAACATTATTAAACCAAGTCATATATCCTCAATGACTATTCAAAACATCATTCACATGTTAGTTATATAACAACCATGTATTCATCCATTAAGGAGGATGAAAATAAACATATAACATTCATATAACATTTCCATACAACTCTCAATTCATGTAATACAAGTGATAAACATTAAATTATACATATTTTTACCCCATGTTTAATCTATATTTTGGATGGATTCTTATCAATTTTGGGAGAATTGGTGCTCTTAATCCTTTCTTTTCATATCTTATACTCAGGAGAGCATAGGGAAGAAGAAAGAACGGAAAATAGGCCAAAAACGATGAAAAATGGGCCAAAATGTGCGAACAACACGGGCAAAGAGATGCCACACGGCCGTGCCACACGGGCATGCCACATGAAGATCACACGGTCAAGCCCCTGACAAGCATGGCCAGGCCACACGGCCATGCCTCCACCGATAAAATCACATGGCCTCTGTCGAAGTCACACGGGCGTGGCACACGGGCGTGTTCTAGTCGTGAGGAAGGGGAATTTCACTCAAATTGGGATGCTTAGAGGCTAAGAAAGCCCCCCCAAAAGCTCTATATAAAGACCTCATGAGGCAACAACTGAAAACACTTATATACTTTTTAGATACGAATAGAAGCAAGGGATTACTCCAAAGGAGAAAGCCGATTGATTCATCTCAGAAGTTGGAATTCTGCAGCAACATAAAGGATCTCCCTAAATTCCTTCAGGGGTTTTTGGTTTCTTTTATGTTTTATTATTTTATATATTCTGTGATGTTTTTTTTCTTTATCATGAACTAAATTTCTCAAATACTTGAGGGGGATGAAACCTAAGACAGATCTTGTTATTTATTCTTGATTTATTTGATAAATACTTGAATTGTTCTTAATTATGGGTTCTTTATTCTTAATTTAATAATCCTAGGCATTACTTCAAGAATTAGATGTGCTTAGAGCAGAGGAGCAAAAGTCCCTGTGATAAGAGCAGATCTACCATAATTAAGCGGAGTTGCATGCAACCCTAGACATAGGGCGACATAAATCTACCGGTTAGGGTCAAACCTAATATGGGGAGCCATAGATCGAATTAATGCAACCTAGGGAGTAAATTAATAAGGGAACTTTAATTAACAACTTAGGCCTAGTTGCTCTACGCCTCGATGGAGTGTTTAGCATAAGTTAGGGATCTCTACGGATCAAGTCAAGTAAAGAAATCATATAGTTCAAGAAAATAATAACAAGTGAAGTCTAGGTGGATTCTTCCTTGAGTATTACCCATATCAATAAGCTTTTCCCTAAAAGTTTTCCCAATTTACTCTTTAAACTTTCTTAGTTAGTTTTAGAATTAGTTTAAACAACCCTCTTTTATTTTTAGGCTAGATAATAGAAAGGAAGTAAGTACTAGTACTTTTGGTTCCCTTGGGTACGATAACTCGGTCTTGCCACTAAGCTATACTACTGTTCGACAGGTGCGCTTGCCTCAACGTCGTGATATTAGTTAGTTTTGGTGTGATCAAGTTCTTTATAAATTTTATTACTTCATATCACGCATATCAAGTTTTTGGCGCCGTTGTCGGGGAACTAAAATATTACGAAAGCTCGATTTCTATTACTTTAGCCATTACTATATATATATATTTATTTATTTTTCTTTTATTTTTATTTTCAGTTTTTATTTATTTATTTTCTTTCAAATTTTTTTGAGTTTTTCTTTGCTTTTTCTTTTCAGGTATTTTTAGTTTATGACTAGAAACAACCTAACAGGACCACTACTTTTTGACGAAGATCTAGAAGCGACAGTTCGTAGAAATCGCAGAGAGATTAGACGCAGTCTACATTATCCTGAACAAGAACCTGATCAAGAGCTAGAACCTACAGAAGAGATGGAAGCAAATCAAAACGTTCCACCACCTCCCGCAATATTCGCGCCACCAACAAATCAAGAAGAAGCTCCTCGCACTATGTATGATTATGCTAAACCTAGTTTGGCCGGTACCCCAACTAGCATTCTTAGACCTACTATTACTGCTAATAATTTTGAGTTAAAGCCTAACACTATTTAGATGATACAGCAATTGGTGCAGTTTGATGGTTTACAGGACGAAGAGCCAAACTCACTCATAGCCAATTTCTTGGAACTTTGTGATACCTTCAAAATAAATGGCGTTTCTGATGATCCATTCGATTGAGGCTATTTCCATTCTCTTTGAGAAATAAAGCCAAACAGTGGTTAAATTCTTTACCATGAGGCTCAATTACCACATGGGAGCAGATGACCGAAAAATTTTTACTCAAATATTTTCCTCCAGCTAAAACAGCCAAATTACGAAACGATATTTCTTCTTTTGTGCAGATGGATTTAGAAACACTATACGATGCATGGGAGAGATACAAAGATCTTTTGAGAAGGTGCCCTCATCATGGTCTACGTTTGTGGCTACAAGTTCAAACCTTCCACAACAGTTTAAACTCGTCAACCAGACAAATGATCGATGCAGCCGCAGGAGGGATGATCAATAATAAAACACCTGAAGCAGCTTATGAATTTATTTGAGAGATGTCATTGAATAATTATCAGTGGCAAGTCATGAGGACAAAGCCAACAAAAGCTGCAGGATTTTATAATATTGATGCTGTCGCCATGCTCACTAACTAAGTAGAACTTTTAAATAAAAAGTTTGATAATTTTGTTAGTTCTACGCAGGCACAACCAGTGATGCAATGCGACGCGACTCAAGGAAACACATTAAATCTAGATTTCGCATCCTATGGACATAGCATGGAAACTGAACAAGCCAACTATATGGGTAACAATTTTAGACCTCAAAATAACCCTTATAGTAATACTTATAATGCAGGTTGGAGAAATCACCCAAATTTTTCATGGGGAGGACAAGGAAATCAAAGACAACAGCCTCCTCCAGGATTTCAGCAGTCGCCACCGCAACATGAGAAGAAACTGAATCTGGAAGAGCTGTTTACCAAATTTATGGTCGCATCATAGACCCGTTTTCAAAGCACTCAAACGGCACTGAAAATCAGCAAGCATCAATTCAAGGGCTTGAAAACCGAATTGGTCAACTTGCAAAATTAATTTCAGAAAGACCACAAGGAGGATTACCAAGTAACACTGAACCAAATCCTAGAGAACACGTCAAAGCTATTACTTTAAGAGATGGAAAGGTCCTAGCCGAGCCAGAAAAGAAGACTATTCTAGAACTTTCAGAAGAAAAGACAGAGGAACCCAAGGAAAACACTCCTCCAACACTCAAAGAATACAAGCCACGTATTCCATATCCGGCAAGGTTGAAGAAAGACCAAAAAGACGCTCAATTCGGTAAGTTTCTCGAACTCTTCAAACAATTAGACATTAACTTACCTTTTGTTGAAGGAATTTCGCAGATGCCGAAGTACGCAAAGTTCCTTAAAGAACTTCTGACAAATAAAAGGAAGTTGAAAGAATTGGCCACAATAGAACTCAATGAGGAATGCTCAGCTATTCTCTAAAATAAACTGCCAGAAAAACTGAAAGATCCAGGGAGTTTTACTATTCCTTGTTTGATTGGTAGTCTGATTATTTATAAAGCATTAGCTGATTTAGGTGCGAGCATTAATCTCATGCCTTATAAAATGTTCAAGCAACTAGGTCTCGGGGAACCTAAGCCCACTAGGATGAGTATTCAATTAGCCGATAGATCTGTTAAATATCCTAGGGGAATCATTGAAGATGTGCTAGTGAAGGTAGATGATTTTATATTCCCTGTTGATTTTGTTGTGCTTGATATGGATGAGGATATTGAAGTACCTTTAATTTTGGGACGACTATTTTTAGCCACTGCTAGAGCTGTTATTGATGTAGGGGATGGCAAATTAGTACTTAGAGTGGGCGAGGAAGAAGTTTTCTTTAAAATCTATGATGCCATGAAATTTTCTAAAGAACAAGATGATTCTTGTTATTTTGTTGATATGATTGATCACTTTGTTCAAGACAATTTTCAGGAACTTTCTCTCACAGACACGTTGGAACTGTGTCTTGCTCAAGGTGGGGGGAAAAATGAAACCACCCCCAAAATCGATGAAGTAAGGAAAGAATTGGATTCTAATGAAATCATTGCTAGGCACATAAGTTATGAAAATTTAAAGATGAGTGATGAATTGAGACAGAAACCTTCCATTACTGAACTCCCTAAATTAAAACTAAAACAATTGCCAGATCATTTAGAATATGCCTTTTTAGGGGAAGAATCAACTTTACCAGTCATTATCGCATCCGATTTAAACATTGCAGAGAAAGAAGAACTACTCCATGTGTTAAGAGAACACAGACGTGCTATAGCTTGGAAAATCTCAGATATCAAGGGAATTAATTCTTCTTTCTACACCCACAAAATTTTAATAGAGGACGAATTCAAACCATCGGTGCAAGCCCAAAGACTGTTGAATCCCAACATGAAAGAAGTTGTGAAAGCTGAGGTAATTAAACTTCTAGATACAGGTATTATTTATCCTACTTCTGACAGTTCTTGGGTAAGCCACGTGTAGGTTGTTCCTAAGAAAGGTGGATTGACCGTGGTGACTAATGACAAAGAAGAGTTGATACCTACAAGAACAGTCACAGGATGGAGAGTTTACATTGATTACAGGAAACTGAATGACGCCACTCGACAAGACCATTTTCCTTTACCTTTTATTGATCAGATGTTAGAAAGACTATCAGGTCACATGTATTATTACTTCCTAGATGGCCTATCTGGTTACTTCCAAATCCCGATAGCTCCAGAAGATCAAGAGAAAACGACGTTCACATGCCCATACGGTACGTTTGCTTATCATAGAATGCCTTTTGGTTTATGTAACGCTCCTGCTACTTTTTAGCGATGCATGCTAGCTATCTTCAATGAATTTGTGGAAGACCTAATGGAGGTATTTATGGATGATTTCTCCGTTTTCGGTAATTCTTTTCAATACTGTCTAAACAATTTAAAGCATGTTCTGATGAGATGTGAAGAGACAAATCTAGTGCTTAATTGGTAAAAATGTCACTTTATGGTCCAAGAAGGTCTTGTATTAAGACATAAAATCTCTAGTAAAGGAATAGAGGTAGACAAAGCAAAGATAGAAACTATTGAAAAACTGCCTTCTCCTAGTTCAGTTAAGGCTATAAGAAGCTTTTTAGGTAATGCCGGTTTTTATCGTAGATTCATTAAAGACTTTTCTAAAATAGCTAAGCCTTTAACTAAATTATTAGAAAAAGACGTACGCTTCAACTTTGACCAAGAATGTCTAGAATCCTTCAAGACCCTTAAGGAAAAATTAGTCAATGCCTCGATTATGATCTCACCTAATTGGATTCTACCTTTTGAACTAATGTGTGATGCAAGTGATTTTGTAGTGGGTGCAGTTTTAGGACAGCGAAGGGACAAGCACTTCCAGCTGATCTATTATGCTAGCAGAACTTTGACAGCCGCTCAAGCAAATTACATTACCATAGAGAAAGAATTGCTAGCTGTTATTTTTGCATTTGACAAATTTAGATCTTACTTAATTCTGTCAAAAGTCATTGTTTATACTGATCATTCGGCTCTTCGCTACCTCTTAACTAAAACTGATGCAAAACCTCGATAAATAAGATGGATTCTATTGTTACAGGAATTTGATTTGGCAATAAATGACAAGAAAGGAGATGAAAACTTGGCGGCAGATCACCTCTCAAGACTAGAAAACACACAGCCCAAGTACCTCGACAAGATAAACGATCTATTCCCTGAGGAACAACTCCTAGCCTTAGCAGGTATGACAACTCCTTGGTTTGCTGATTTTGCAAATTATTTAGCAGCTCACATAACCCCAAAAAGGCTAACCCATCAGCAAAAGAAGCGATTCTTTACTAATATGAAGAACTACTTTTGGGAAGATCCTTTTCTTTTTTGAATTTATGCATATCAGGTTATACGAAGATGCGTTGATGACACAGAAGCATATCAAATTTTGAATCACTGCCACTCAGGGCCCACAGGAGGACATCACAGCGAAACTAGAATTGCTCATAAGGTACTCGAATCTGGCTTTTACTGCCTACACTTTTCAGAGATGCCAACAGGTATGTGACCTCTTGTGATAAATGCCAACGAACAGGTAATATCTCTCAGCATAATGAAATGCCTCAGAACTATATACTTTCATGTGAAATATTTGATGTATGGGTTATCGATTTCATGGGTCCATTCCCTAATTCATTTGGGAATAAATACATATTAGTAGCATTAGATTACATGTCAAAATGGGTAGAAGCCCAAGCTTTACCTACGAATGATGCTAGAATGGTAGTACGTTTTTTGAAAAAACTTTTCTCTCGATTTGGAACACCTAGGATAATCATTAGTGATAGGGCACACATTTTTGCAATACCCAATTTGAAAAGGTCTTGAAAAGGTATGGAGTACATCATAGAACAGCCACCCCTTATCATCCACAAACTAGTGGTCAAGTTGAAGTGACCAATAGGGAGCTTAAACGCATTCTAGAGAAAACCATAGAAACAAATAGGAAAGACTAGTCAAGAAAGTTAGATGATGCATTATGGGCTTATAGAATTGCTTTTAAAACACCCATAGGAACATCTCTCTATAGACTTGTTTATGGAATAAACTGTCATCTACCATTTGAACTTGAACATAAAGCATTCTAGGCTATAAAATTTTTAAACCTTCACTTTAAAAGTGCAGGAGAGAAGAGATTAATGCAGTTGAATGAACTAGATGAATGGCGCTATAATGCTTACGAGAACTCAAGACTATATAAAGAAGCCATGAAGCGACGTCATGACAAAAGGCTGAAACAACCTAAGCAGTTCAAAACAGGTGATCTCGTATTACTCTACAACTCAAGGCTGAAACTATTCCCCGGAAAACTCAAGTCAAGGTGGTCAGGTCCATTCACTATTCTAAATGTCTTTCTATACGGCACCATTGAGGTAACTCACCCTAACCACGGTACTTTCAAGGTAAATGGCCATAGGCTTAAACATTATAAAGGTGAGAATTTTGCGGAAAACAGGGAGGAGCTTCGGCTCCACCACACCCCTTCTTGACACATCCAGGTAGAGTCGAGCTTAGACTCTAAATAAGTGCTTCTCGGGAGGCAAGCCGAGCACTAACTTAGTAACTTTCTTTTCTTTAAAATTTTTTAGTATTTTTCATGCATAAACTAACTCTTTGAATGCAGAAATTTAGGACCACACGGCTAGGCACATGGGCGTGCCTTAGGCTGTGCGCACATTTGAAAACAGGGACAAGGTCGTGCAACATGATCGTGTACAACCATAGCACAAATTTCCCAAAACACGGGCCATTGACAAATACCCACGGCAGTGCGACATGGCTGTGGCGACCATACGAATTCCACACGGGCTAGCAACGATCACACATGGCTGTGCGACATGGCCGTGGCAACCCTGCAGTATCAACACAGGCTTGCACAAATCCCCACGCTCGTGTCCTTAGCCCATGGAAGACACTATCAAAATTTACACGCCCATGGCACATAACACACGACTGTGTGAAACACGAACACGATCGCACACTGCCGTGTATACCATTACACGACCGTGTGAGTAACGAAGACCTGATCTCCCATGGTCGTGTGAACCAACCACACAGGAGTGCTCATCGGAACATGGCACGCTAAAACCTCCGATTTTCGAAAAGCACGGGCTGAATACGACTCACACGGGCGTGTGACATGCCCGTGTGGCCCACAATTGGTTCTATTTTCTCATTTTTCTCATTTATTTTTGTCTCATTTCATTTCTTTAAATATTTATTTATTTTTACTTTAGTCTAATTGTTGATTCAAGCATGGAACTAGGAAATAGAGGATGAATATTCTAGAATAATATAGAATCAATTAGGATTGCATGCCACTTAATTTTATTTTTGCTTGCCATTTAGATTTCATTTTATTTTGCCACTTGGACACATATTTGCATGCCATCTTTATCATAATTTCACTATATATACACCAATAGTTCTTAGTTTTCTTACAAGATTTTAACATGATTAGATTCTACTATTTATGTTAGTCCTCATTTGTTATTTTAAAAACATTATCATTTTATTTTATTACCTTTCTAGTTTAAATCCAATTTATTTATTTATTTAGGACTAATGCTTTTGTTATTTCAGATACTATGTCATCTTCACGTGCCAGAAAAGCTGCTGTCCCCGCCTCTAAAAAATGAAAGGGACCTGGGAGTTCATCTTTGCGACCCGCCTCTGAGGCACACCACCCGTTCATCACTTTCACCCAAGACTCCCAAGAGGAATGCTATCAGCTACTCCGGGTACGCACTATCTCTATGGGCCAGTGTATTGACTGGGAGGCCCTCGCGCAAGTAAACCTGGTGGATGATGTCCGAGCCCTGTTAGCGACTGACCCATGGGACCAGTTCTTTAGGATTGTGGAGCCTACTTACCTAGAGCTCACCCTCGAATTCTGCTCCACATTCAACCTCCAAACCGTAATGACCAGATTTGACGATCCAGGGATGGTCCAATTATCGTTTGGGAGGACTTGTACGACACCTCAGCGTGCCAGAGTTCGGTGTAGCACTTGGGCTCTACATTGAGCAGTTCATGATGGAAGAGGACTTCCCTACCCTCTCTCGACGCATCCACATTTGGCCCATCGAATGCTGGAATAAGATAGCCCCAGGACGTCAGACCTATAACCCCAGTGTCAGCAAGGCAACCTCCCTCATGCCATCTCTGAGGTACATTCATGCTCTTCTTGCTCACACTCTTACAGGTCGACGAGAGAGCATAGGCTGTAACACCCTACACCCCTGTCCGTCGCCGGAATAGGGTATTAAGGTATTATATATCTAAATACAATCTACCGAGGTTCATAGTTACAAGCTAGACATGAATTCATTGAGTTCTATAGTTGAATATATCACTTGTAAGTCGGTTCGGTCAATACATCATGTCTCATTTAAAATCATTTTATAAACATGCTAGCAAATCTCTACCTTGTGGCTACTAACAATTTAGCTAAATCAAACATTTCAATAACCGAACACCATATTAGAAATTCATTGCATATTGGGTGCTAATTAAATATCATGCCACAACATTGAACCATACATTTATCATCCAAACATATATTCAACTCGAAGACTAAGCAAACCATTTTCGCATGGCTAGAACAATTAAAACTCAAAATGTAGTTTGAATCAACAAAAGGAGATTAGCCTATACATGCCATTGATCCAAAATAACCATCAAATGTACCAAAAATGACAGCGATAGTGTAGGTGATCAAGGCTTCAATCCCCGAGTCCGTAGCTTCCAAAAAGAGATCTATAAAATAGAGAAAACAAGGGAGACGGAGTAAGCATTTCAATGCTTAGTAAGTTTTAAGCAATGACAACAGATAAAGCATCAAATTATAGCATAGTTGTTCGTATCTTTGTTTCCCTCCTCTTTTAGGTAAGTAACCTTTCAACCAAACATATACATTCACATCGTATACGAAAGTGGATAGCTTTCACTTATAGTAACTCACTTAAACATACACATGTCACAAAAATTCACATAACACTTCACATAGGCCAATTGTACTTAGACCATATTAATAATCTCATTTCATGAACACATATGAAATCACATAATGACCTTAATATTCGGTCCAAAAATCCAGCTTGCATATAAGCCAAAGGTACATACCTGTATAACTTAACACTTTCAGCGCAATTCATTAGCGATCGTTACCTTGAATACCATTAGTCTTAGGCTTTACTCTCATTATCATCGAGATCTTTAGCTTGGGTAAACTCTATACATAGCCATCGGGTCTCTACCCCGGATATAATGTCCGCATATAGCCTTCGGGTCTCAACCCGGACATCGTCTCTGCATATAGCCTTCGGGTCTTAACCCAGACATAGTCTCCACATATAGTCAGTTGGACTTAAATCCCGGATTCGCATCACAATTTCTCATACATATATATTCGCATATTGCCAAGTTTCACATAACAAGATTTCACTTGTAATTCAATCAATTCATGTGCATGCAACATATAACATGCTTCTCGACTTTATATCATACATATATATATACTTCAAAACTCATGCACGTATACTCTTCTTTTCTAGACTTTCGGCCCAGTGATCAAACATACATAAGCAATGCATTTCAAATCTCAATTTCGGCCCTTTTCTCTATGAGCCATTCGGCTATATAGCAAACATGAATAAGGTTTCTTTCTCAAGGGGACATCTTTCAAAAATCAGCATGTATCTCATGGCATTTTAACTTAAATAGCAATTTCGTTTACTCAAAACTTACCTTGAACTTTCCCGAGAAATTACGAGTTGGCTATTCGACCACTTTGGCCTTCCCTTTATCCGAACTCGTCCCTCTATGCTCTTGAGCTAAATAAAACATTTAATTTTATTAATCCTTATTCAAGCATCTCAATGAATCATTTTCACTTATAGTCAAATAATACATGCATATTCTTCTCATTGCAAACACATACGCACATTCGGTCATTTCACATACATATCATAAGTCACAACAAGCTGATTTTCTGAGCAGCATTCAATAATTTACTCATAACTGGAGCTACAAAACTCCAAATGAAGTGACGTTAATTTTGCATGAAAATAGACTCATTTCTCTTGAATCCATAAAATTTTCATAATTTTTGGTTTGGCCAATCAATACCAGAATTTTCTTAAAGTTTCCCTATTTCACTATTTGATTAAACTGACTACTCTATACTACGAACCGAATTTCTCCTTGTACAGAATTCCAAATATGTCCTCACCAATTTTATTCGAAACTAGACTCATTAAGGAGTCTAAGCATATAAATTTTGTCTCATAAAATTTTTTATGCAATTTATGGTGATTTTCTAAAAACAGAACAGGGGCTTCCGGAGTCATTCTGACCCTGCTTCACACAACTTTAAAAATCTCTTTATTGGCAGGTCAATTGCTTGTAAGGTTTCTTTTATAAGAAACTAGACTCATTAAGCTTTAATTACACAATTTATTCAGCCTCCAATTCAACTCTCACAATTTATGGTGATTTTTCCAAAACACGTTACTGCTGCTGTACCAAGCAGATTTTATACCAAATTCACTCTTTAGTGTTCTTATTCACATATTTAAAATATAACATTTCCTAAGGCACCCTTTAGAGTAGTCATTGGTCTTAACACAATATACATATTTCATATTCATTTTAATCAATACACCACTCTCAAGACACCAATTATGAAGACAAACATCAAAGATTTTATGCACATGGCCGACTAGGTCATTTCTTTAATCAAGAAACTCCCACAAGCACAAATTAATCTATTACTTTACAAATGGCATGCATTTACTCAATAATTCCCTTAATTCTACCTTCGGTCTTAGCACACATATTTCGAGCTTACTAACACTTTAAAACTATTACAAGTTCATGCCTTAATTCCTTGACCGAACGCTAATATATCCAAACAAATTCAACAATCAATCATGCATTCCAAAGAGCCCATTCGGCCATTAAGCAAAAATCAAGCTAACCTCACATTCTTAAACAATGCAAAATCCACAATTAAGTGTATTTTCAATCTAATAAACCCTCTTGCAAATTCATAACATAACCGAATGCTCACTTATTTAATTTCACCTTATAGTAAATTCAAATTTTTATCCAAATTAAGCATATGGCCGAATATCAAAATTAATAGTCAAACTAAAATTGTTATCGTGACTACTTAGAACACTAAATAACCAATTCAATTTAGCAAATTATTCAACCTAACCCAAAATATCCCTTTAAGAATCGGCAATGAAGAAGTAGGAAGCTAAAACATACAAATCAATTCTATCTATCCATAAATCCTCATAAAAACACATCTAACTAGCTCAACAACATCCAAGTTGCATTATTTAACAAAAACATCAAAGAAAACACAATTTCTCCACCCTTACTCACATGGCCGAATGCCAAAGATGGCATAGACTTAGAAATTCTTACATGGGTGATAATAGGAGCTTAGTATCCATCTCAAAATCACAAATGTCAAAGAAATCTTCCATGAAAACTCACCTTAATTTTGAAGACCCCAATGGCCGACTACAAGTCTTCTTCTACCCCTTTTCTATTTCAAAGCTCAGCAAAATGAAAAACAAGTGAAGAAGCTTTGTTCTTTGCACCCATTTCCTTAATAATTAAATTTATTTTAAACATAATATACACCTATGCACTAAAATACAAAACAAAAACAAACAAAAAGGCATGATGATGATGGTTAGCCGGCCACTTAAATCAAATAGGGTAATTTGACATGCAACCCCACCATTTTACTTTCATACATTTATTAGTCATCACACATCTAGCTAGTTTACTTTCAAAGTTCACAACTAAGTCTTTTTAAGTGAAATTCACATTTATAGGTCTAAATTAAAACACCAAAAATGTCACACATAATTTAGCATATACAATAGGCATCAAAATAATTATTAAATTATTTTTATGCCTCGATTTTGTGGTCCCGAAACCACATTCTGACTAGGGTCGTTTTAAGGCTGTCACACAGGCGTCGTCAACACTCACGACGTCCACTTCCTGTGGTGCATGGCGAACAGGCACGTCATCGACTTAGCATACTTCACGCACTTGCCATGTAGCACCAGACCGAGAGGCACCGGCAAGGCGTCATATCCATGGGCCCTTACATCACGAGACTAGGCCGCTACTTCGGCCTATTCAACACTGCAGCCCAGACATCCTCTTATACCCTACTTGGCCAGATGTCCTCCTAGGGCATCCAGAGCATGCTTCATATGTGGATGGTAGAGCGACGGCCAGGTGGCGGCCACTTTCACTTCTGCCTTGTCCAGGAAGGCGAGGACCCAGAGGACGTTGCTGATGATGTCCCACCGCCACCACCTGAGGAGGATGCACCCGCTGAGCCACCACGCCCCAAACGACCCACCCAGACAGCAGCCCCACATGCTGACATACACGAGCGCCTAGACCGATTTGAGCAGTGCCTCGATTACATCGACGCCACTTTAGCGCACATATGTGAGCATCTCGGCATCGCCTCACCACCACGAGATCCATCAGAGGACTAGATCCTCTTTTATTTTTATTTTTATCTTTATTCTATTTTACTTTTATTTTATCATTTATCTTTTATTATTATTACTTTATTCTAACTCTTAAACACTGATCCTTATTTTCACCTTTTCTTCTAACTTTATTTTCCTTTTTAGGTTTATTTTTAATTTTTTTCATTTCAGCTTTTTCTTTATTTGAATTTTCATTTTTTATTTATTCTGTTTATTTTATTTTCTTCGGCTATCCCCTAACAGAGTAATCCCTCTTCATCTTCACCTCCCACCACTAATAAGTTAATTCGCAGTTTCAAAGGAGCTTTACAGCTCAAATCTACAAAAAAGGGAGCACCCCGCCACAAATGCCACCTCTTCCAAACTCCTGTCTCACAAATCCATTCAAATTTCAGGGAGTTTCATACCCTTCCCTACCTTATGATTTAATGCTTATATTGATACTAATGTTATCTTTGTACAATGAGGGCAATGTACATCTTAAGTGTGGGGGGTAAAGTACTTTAAATTTTTTAGATTATCTATGAAAACCCTGAAATCTGATGCATTGTTCTTTGCATTCTCTTCAATCTCCTATTAGGAATTAATTCTGATTGATTTATGATCTTTATTAATATGTTGAGAATTAAGATATAAGTGATTGTACCTTGATTATTCAAACTTTAAAACATTAAGGAATCAAGCATGATAAGTTGAAATTTTTGAGAACCCCATTTTTTGCATAAGTTATCTTCCCTAATTTTAAGTTTTATCTTGAGATTTGAAATTCACAGGATTGACATCAAAAGCCATAATTCTAGTGAGATTTTTGAGCCTTTTTGAGCATACATTCTTTTGTGCTCACTTCTATTATTGCTTTGAGTGAGTCAATACTGAATTGTTACTCTAGAACTTGCTTTGATTATACATGTTGAGACCACATCATTGATTTGATATACCGAAATGATAAAGGCACCTAGGATTTAACCCACTTACTCCACAAAAAGTCTACCTCCATCAATTAACCCCTAGAAAACCCCGTTGAGCCTAACAACCCATTCTTTGACTTACCCGCTGATTATTAACCATTAACCTGTTTTTGTTGAATTTCCATTCAATTATTTTTTATCCCTATTTTTGTCGAGATTTGAGTTGAAATTATTATCTAGCTTTATTCTCTTTTCTAGCACGTAAAGTTGTAAATCTTCAAGTTATTATGAATTGTTCTTAAAAAAAAACATGTTTATATACAGTGAAATTCAATTGTAATCTATAGTTCAATTAAGTTTTTGCATATTTCTACTTTAAAGCTACCAAGGCAAAGTTGATATTATCATAAGAATTAGCTTGAGAAATATGTTCCAGTGATAGAGATTTTTCTAGCTAGATAATTTTTTCAATTCAATCTCGATTCTAACCCTCTTTTGCAGCCTGTGACAACACCCCTAACCAAGCCCCATTACAACCATTAAAAGACCTTTTGATCGATGTATCATATCAAATCATAGTGGTGGAGATTTGATTTTCTTGCAAGCTTATGGTAATAATTTTTCAGGTTGACTAGAGAGTGCTTAAATTTTGAACCCTAAACACTTTGAGTGGATAGAGTGAACCTTTAGTGAGGATGTCAACTCCTGTTAATTAAGATGGAGAGATAACTACTTAGAAGGAAAGAAGAGACTTATGTTTTCAATGACAAAATTCTCAACTTAGATTGATTGAATCTTTAATGTTCTTCTGATTGAATTATTCATTGTACGATTACCTGTAGATTAGTTTGAAACATTATTGATAAAAATTATAGGTTGAGAAGAATGATTCTTTTTAGGGATTGAGATTTTGCTTGAGGACAAGCAAAGGTTTAAGTGTGGGGGTATTTGATAAACGTTAAATTATACATATTTTACCCCATGTTTAATCTATATTTTGGATGGATTCTTATCAATTTTGGGAGAATTGGTGCTCTTAATCCTTTCTTTTCATATCTTATACTCAGGAGAGCATAGGGAAGAAGAAAGAATGAAAAATAGGACAAAAACGATGAAAAATGGGCCAAAATGTGCGAACAACACAGGCAAAGAAATGCCACACGACAGTGCCACACGGGCGTGCCACATGAAGATCACACGGTCAAGCCCTCGACAAGCACGGCCAGGCCACACGGCCATGCCTCCACCAATAAAATCACATAGCCTCTGTCGAAGTCATACGGGCATGTTCTAGTTGTGAGGAAGGGGAATTTCACTCAAATTGGGATGCTTAGAGGCTAAGAAAGGCCCCCCAAAAGCTCTATATAAAGACCCCATGAGGCAACAACTGAAAACACTTATATACTTTTTAGATATGAATAGAAGCAAGGGATTACTCCAAAGGAGAAAGCCGATTGATTCATCTAAGAAGTTGGAATTTTGCAGCAACATAGAGGATCTCCCTAAATTCCTTCAGGGGTTTTTGGTTTCTTTTATGTTTTATTATTTTATATCTTCTGTGATGTTTCTTTTCTTTATCATGAACTAAACCTCTCAAATACTTGAGGGGGATGAAACCTAAGACAGATCTTGTTATTTATTCTTGATTTATTTGATAAATACTTGAATTGTTCTTAATTATGCGTTCTTCATTCTTGATTTAATAATCCTAGGCATTCCTTCAAGAATTAGATGTGCTTAGAGCAGAAGAGCAAAAGTCCCTATGATAAGAGTAGATCTACCATAATTAAGCAGAGTTGCATGCAACCCTAGACATAGGACAACATAAATCTACTAAATTAGGGTCAAACCTAATATGGGGAACCATAGATCGAATTAATGCAACCTAGGGAGTTAATTAATAAGGGAACTTTAATTAACAACTTAGGCCTAGTTGCTCTACGCCTCGACGGAGGGTTTAGCATAAGTTAGGGATCTCTACGGATCAAGTCAAGTAAAGAAATCATATAGTTCAAGAAAATAATAACAAGTGAAGTCTTGGTGGATTCTCTCTTGAGTATTACCCATATCAATCAGCTTTTCCCTAAAAGTTTTCCCAATTTACTCTTTAAACTTTCTTAGTTAGTTTTAGAATTAGTTTAAACAACCCTCTTTTATTTTTAGGCTAGATAATAGAAAGGAAGTAAGTACTAGTACTTTTGGTTCCCTTGGGTACGATAACTCGGTCTTGCCACTAAGCTATAACACTGTTCGACAGGTGCGTTGCCTCAACGTCGTGATATTAATTAGTTTTGGTGTGATCAAGTTCTTTATAAATTTTATTACTTCATATCACGCATATCAACAAGTATCAATATAACCATGCTAGTCTTTGTTCTCATGTATCATGTCACGTATATAATTGATGTACTCTTCTAACACATAATCCATATGAATCTTGTATTTCATATAACATATAACTCATGTATCATGTAATAACAAAGTTCTTGTACCATGTAATTCATGTAACATATATATCATGTAATTCATCATGTAAACTTTATAATTCATATAAACCCTGTAACCTTTATAACATGTTATCTTTATGTTTCATATCGGTATAATACTTGTTGAACCTTCGAAAACATCGAGGGATACTCAGGTAATACACATTAAGTGTATAATTGGTAATCCGTCAATTCATCATGTATGCTTTTTTGAGCTAGAATCGGTATGCTCCTCCTGAGCCGGTAAACTGTAAGCTCAAATGAGCTGAACGGTAAGCTCCGTAGAGTTGAAATGGTAAGCGCCGAAGGACTAAAACGGTAAGCTCATAAGAGCTGAAACAGTAAGCTCGAAGGCTGAACGGTAAGCTCATATGAGCTGTGGTGGGTCTGTAACAAATGCCGGAGCTCAACCAAATGGTAAGCCTAGTGACATGTAACTAGTATCCTACGACTTTCTATGGTTCAAGCGGGACTCGGTATTTAATTTAAGCTTATAACCAATCGGTATTTCAATTCAATAATTCATTAAACATTCATAAAACCAAACATATAAATATACAATTCAACAATTTAAAATACATATTTAAGTTCGATTCTAATTATACGAACTTACCTCTTAGTAGCTCGTAAATCCGATATCTACTAGTCCACCTTCCGTTTCCCCAGATCAAGTTGTAATATTTGTTTATTTTCATCTATACATTATCAAATTTAATATTTTTAGTATTTATTCAATTCAATTTAGTCCTTAACCCACATATATGGCAAATTACATATTTGCCCCCAAACTTTTGACCATTTTGCAATTTAGTCCTTTAAACATGAAATGACAAATTACACATTTTTAACAATAATTCACTATAGTCGAATTTCATGTAACTTCAATTAAGCCCACATTTTTAATTATTTCACATTTCTAACCACAAAATTTCTATCTTTTTCAATTTAACCCCTAATGCACATTTTTGTCAAAATTCACTTTATAAAACTTGTATATCAATTAACAACCATCGATAATCTAACATAAAACTTCAAAATACACATGTATTCAACAATGGCACATTGCAAAATCATCAATAATTTTAAAAATTGAGGTACATGCTTGATAAATTACTAAGCAATGATCTTAAAAACATAAAAATTATCGAAAATGGATCAAAATTCATACCTTAATCAAAGATCAATATAGCCGAACCCTAAAAATGTGAAGATGAACTCTTTCTTTTCTTATAATCGGCTATGGATGATGATAATGGCTTCTATTTTCATGTTTCTTTTATTAAACATATATGATAATACCAAAAGACTAATTTAACCCTAATGAAACCATTTGAAAATCATTCTTTCTATGGACACTACTGTCCATCATTAATAATGACGGTAAAATTTCAATATAAGGCCTTCCATTTAATAACCCATAACCATTTAAGCCATTTTACTAATAGAACTCATGTTTATCGCTTTACGCGATTTAGTCCATTTTACCGTATTAACTATTTAATTGATAAAATTTCCTTACGAAATTTTCATACGATAATTCTATTATAAGACCCCTTACCTGTATTTGATGTCGGGATAGGGTACAAGGCATTACCTTACTAAATCTCATACAAACATTCTATTTCAACTTAATGAAACGCGTCCCAATTTAAAACTTTTTCCAACATTGTCCCATGGACCTTCATATGGGCCTACAAGGCCTAAAACGTGGTTTAGAAATAATCTGGGACCATTTCAGGTACTTAAGACAAATTTATCAAAAACTATTATAAACAGGGCACACGCCCGTGTGGAAAGGCAACACGCCTGTGTGGCCTGTAGACATGGCTGTGCTGATGGCCCGTGTGCCTCACACGGCCTAAGCACCTAGGGACACGCCCGTGCCCTTCATCTGTGAGAATTTATTTTCTAGCATCGAACCTACAAGGGTGTTCACATGGCCTGGCATACGTCCGTGTTCTCAGTTCGTGGCCCTCACACGGCCATGACACGTCCGTGTCGTAGCCCTTGTGTAAAAACCTTGACATTCTATTTCTAACATCAACACTTACACTGCCGTGGCACACGCCCATGTGCTAGACCGTGTCCTTCACACGGTTGAGACACACGACCATGTCTCAGCCTGTGTGTTTACTACTAGGCATTTAATGCAACAAATTCAAGGTGAAGGGGACACACGGCCTAAGTACACGCCTGTGGGGCTGACCGTGTGTCACACATGACCTAAATATACCCCCGTGTGTCTACCCATGAGTACAAAAATAGGCTATCTAGCAAAGCCTCTTTGCCACCCTGAAACAAGATCAAAGACATCCAAGCATACCAAGACTCCAATGCTCAACCAATAGCCATGATTTGGCATCCGCACAACTTAATATAATCTACAACCATTCATTTAATCTATTACTCCTAGCACAAACAATTGCTCATGCTAAATTCTCATTCTTAAAAACACTATCATTTGCCTTTGATAACCAATGGTAAATATTGACCAATAACTTTGGCCTTATACAAAATGAAGTAATTCAAAGTCAAGCCAACACCTTTGGCTTCAAAAATAATATGACACTTAACAAAAGAATAAAGTCCTATACATGCCATATTCTCAAAATGCTAAGGCTAGCTATACCGAGTGCTTGGGATGATAGTGTGAATGGAGCCTCTGACATATTTTGATCCACGAGCTAACTAGGAGACATTATAGGAAAATAGAAAGGAGAGGGGTAAGCATAAACCTTAGTAAGTTGAATGTAAACATTATTAACAATTTACCATGAATTAACATGCTCATAACATACTAACATTCATTTATAAACATGAATCATTTTAGACATAACTTACTCATTATCATTCTATTACTAATCATATAACATAAGATTGAGCTCATTTCGCATACATGATATACAAGCACCTGTACCACTCACAATAAGGTCATCATTTCTTTTAATTACTCAAGCTATAAAATTTTTTCCCATAGAACTCAATGGAATAGGAAAGGATAGTCAATAGCCCCAACGTAGGTTAAGTGTCAATGCCATGTCCTAGACATGGTCTTACACTGGCGTACATGTCGAGTTTGATGCCATGTCCCAGACATGTTCTTACACTAGCTCTCGTCTCATCGCCGATGCCATGTCCCGGACATGGTCTTACACTAGCATGCATCTCGACCTGATGCCATGTCTAAAACATGGTTTTACACTAACTCTCTCATGTTGAGGCCGATGCCATGTCCCAGACATGGTCTTACACTGGCTCTCCTCTGTCCGTGCTGATACCTTGTCCCAGACATGGTCTTACACTAGCCCATCCATCTCGGTGTTGATGCCATGTCCCAGACATGGTCTTACACTGACATATAATGAGGACGAAGCCATGTCCCAGACATGGTCTTACACTAGCTCATCATATCCAATCTATTCCTATTATCCAATCTATTCCTATGGTTCCATCGGGAAATTTACCATATCAACCTCATCATATCATTACAAAGGCATAATCAACATTTTATGCAATATCAAAATCAATGTATAAACATAAAATAAAGTTGTAATATTTACACCCAACTTACATCGGTATACAAAATGTGGTAACTCGATCGATCTCAATCTACGAGCTTGGCCTTCCCCCGATCTAAGTTCAGATTTTGTAATTCATGATCTATATCAATAAAATTCACTACTTTAATCACCAAATTAATCTAACCATTCAAAAATCATAAATTTGGCAAAATGACCATTTTGCCCCTAGACCTTGGCAAAATGACCATTTTACCCCTAGGCTCGAAAATTGATTTTTATCTAATTTCCTTATTTTCCAAGCCTAAATGAATCTTTTTCACTCTTATGACAGCCCCAAGTTCTTATTATTTCACACAAGTGCTAACAACTTATTAACTTTACAAATTAGTCTAATTTAGGAGTTTTTCCTAAACACCCTTTCACAAAAGTTGTTTATTTAACAACCTACATTCATTTTTCCTTCATAAAGTTCCAGCCAACAACACTTATGCACTCATGGTAAAACTCTAAATTTCCAACCAAATTGCAAAATACACTGTAACACCCCAAACCCGGCCTAGAAGTTAGTCCCGAATCTGGCATGTCACATTGAAGTGTTTTTTGAAAACCATGTTCTCATTGAAACCCTTCTTGATATTTAAGAACTTTTGTAAAGACTTAGTTTGTATTCGTTGAATTTCAAACCATGGTTCATTGAAAAGTTAATCACCTTTAAAAACGTTATTAATCTCATTGAAAATCTTTTATAGTTGCGGAAGATAATTTGAAGTAAAGAAGTTTAAAACATATGTTTTTGAAAATAATTATTATCTTGAAAATCTCGCCTTTTCCCAACTAGCAAATTTTAAATAGAAAAAGTAGAAACCCAATGAAAAATTGAACCGCAAATGGCCTTATTACAAAACAATAGCCCAAAATGGAATTTAAATAATTAAGTCTAAAGTAGAACATCAGCGATCGTGTGGCCACCTTCGAGTCCCTCGCAGTACCGATCCTCCTAACGCTGGGGATTACCTACATAGTTAGTCAGAAGGGTGAGTTTACGAAAACTCAGTGTGTAATCCCTTAATTAACAAGCAATCAGTCATACAGAATACAGTATCAAACTGGGCCAGAGCCCATCAGTAGATCAGTTGGGCCTTAGCCCATACAAAAACAACAATAGAATCAAGTGGGCTGAAGCCCAAAATAGAAACGAATAGAGTAGATATGTAACCGAACTTAATCCATCCAACTCACCACCTATACCATCCAACACACCATGTGGGGATTAAATCGACCCACCCAACCAATACACCAATAATGCAGCATGGCTGCTAATAATAGAAAACGTGGCGGAGCCACTAGAATCAGAATACGTGGTAGAGCCACTAATAATAGAAATACGTGGCGAAGCCACTAGCATAAAACTTCCTCCATAACAGAATCCCAACCCTCATGCAGTGTGTCGTATATGTAAAATGTCATGCTCAATCATAGTCACACACATCATAAAACAAATCAATCATTCATATCATAAAGCACAACAGACATTTTACCCTACAGGGATATTACAGTCATTTCACCCGACGGGGGTATTACAGTCACTTTACCCGATGAGGGTAATTTAGACACTTTACCCTTCGAGGGTAATTCAGACATTCTGCCCTAGAGGGGTATATCGGTCATTCTGCCCTATAGGGGTATATCGATCATTCTGCCCTACCGGGGTATATCGATCATTTCATCAATCAGGGGTAAAACAGTAATTTTACCCTCTAAGGGTATTTCGATCATTTTATGCATTTGGGCCTAAGTACATTTATCGGCCCATTAAAAGATTTACAGTCACCTCTAGCGACTTAAGCAACCCTAACGGTCCTAACGGTGGGAGTGGGCCCAAGGCCCACTACTTGGCCTAAATGGGCCCACATGCTTGTGCGGCCCAATTAGCCCAAAACTAGCCACGGCTAAACATACTACACAGCCAATCCATGTTTTTACCACCTAACATGAATTTTATACGCGTGGGGCCCACAAGCCCATTGGGCCCACATGGCACATTTTGGCCCAGTGAGGCCCAGAACGACCTATGCCATGTACGCGACATGCCAAGCCTCATTATTTTCCACCTAACAGATAGATTTACACCAACGCCCCACGGGCCCATTTGGCCCATTGGGCCTATTCTGGCACAAATCAGCCATGGCCATGTGATTTACAAGGCCCAATTCAATATTTGCCACTTATCAAGAATTTTGCCCGTGTGGGGCCCACGAGCCCATTGGGACTACACGGCCCATTTCAGTCCAAGACCGCGAGGACACCCGTGGTGGCCTCTACTGCCTATCGCCTATTTTTGTGGGCTCGGTTCACCTCACGTATGCTCGCACGCTCGTAGGGCCTCGAATGCTGAGGTTTTGGCATTCTGCCTTTCAGCTTTTGCCAATTTACAGTAAAACAAGGAGGGTGTATTACACACCTGTAACAAAACTGTTGTCACACCACTTCCGAGATGAAAGCACCTAAGATGCACCGTGATCCACCATTACTCAGATTTTTGGTAAATCCAAAACAAAAGTATTGAGAACACTCTAACTGATTCATTGCTACTTCCAATCTACCAATCGCCGGACCCTCCTTACTCTACGCCCAACGAACCCTTTCCAAAATTTAATCTTAATCGAAACAGTTAATTGATTCATCAGAAACTATAATCCTTAATAAACGAATAATACCTAAGGTACTTACCACAAGTGACAGGATTACTTATTGCAAAAGAGTTGTAACGCCCAAAAAATTTTAGGGTTTTTGAATTTCTGCTTGGACTCATTTTTGCATGCCTTGATGTGCTGAATTGTGTTTTGAGTGTGTTTAGTGGACCTTAAGGAGGCCTAGGTTTAAGTCTAAAGCCTGGAAAAATTTTAAATTTTAGGCTTACGAGAGAATGGGCTTAGGCAGAGTGGGCTTTTAATTAGATGTTGGGGTTTTATAGCACAAGAAAGCCTGTGTTAAAGTGGCAAGGTGGCACCACTTAAAACACAAGGAGGTGGCATGTGGTAGCTTGTGAAGGGAGCTGAGGTTCGAGTCCCTTTGTGAGCAAGGTAGTTATTTTATTTTATTGCATGGTCTTGGTAAGAAATGGTTGGGATTTAAACTCTGTAGGTGGTTGGGAGTTCGTCACTAGAGATAAGGATGTAGTTGGTAGGGATTGGCAAGAGATATTTTTAGAGAAAATTGAGGAGATTTCAAATGGAGAGGTGGTAGCTGAATGGGAAGTGTAGCTAGGCAAATTGGCAAGGGCTTATGCCTTTGGACATTTCGGCAAATAGGGAGTGAGTGTGCTGAATTCTCTTTTTGGGTTTACTTTTGAGATTTGGTTACTTTTGCATTACGGTAGGTGGATTTAGGAGGTGCCGATTTCTTTTAGGGCACCGTCGGGCTTTGGTTATTGTCTGTTCTTCTACCTAAGATGTTGGATATAGCCGACCCCTAGACCATTCTTTCTTCTTCTTTTCTTTGGTGGCTAGCTGAACCTATCATCTCCTTTCCTTCTTTTCTATATTCTTTCTTCAAAACCTGAAGTCTTAAATCTTGTCTTGGCCAATTTCACCTTTAGCCGCTGAAGGAACGTCAGTGCCTCCAAGGCACAGCGGAAAATTAGAATAATAAAATTTTTCCGGTGATCCATACCATGGATCCATGTGTAAGAACGAATCGGGGTGATAAAGGTTTCGAAATTACCAAAACTTCAATCTGAGTAGACAGCGATGCCTAGGCAACGAGAATCCTGGAGCACTATCGAACCAAGTCGCAACCTTTACTAATGTCGGCCTCTACGTAGTCCACCCAATTGACAACGAACGGTAATATCCCAGAAAACTATTTTCAGAGATTATATTGTTTTGATGGCTGCTAGACCCTTTAACATAGTTTCGGGATTGCCTATATATTAGCTCTTTAGGATTTTTACCCTTGCTATATATAACTCTGTATTAATTGGTATATATTCATAACGAATATTTATTGCCATATATAATCCGAATCATAATAGTCATCATTAAAATAAATATAATAACATTTAACTGAAAATTATAATTATGTTAATTACAATAAAGATTTCGGTAAACTATATTTATTTAAATTTATATATATATGAACCAAATTCATATATTAGAAAAATTATGTTCTGATTATGTGTACAACATCCTTGTACATATAGTATGTTCAATGGTTTGATTGCCCAATTAAATTAATTCTATAATTAATTTAATTCATGTGACAACCAGACACAATACCAACTATGTTTTACTCTGTTCCTTTCAATCGAAGGGTGTGACCTTATGGGTTCTTGTAACATTAGCAGTAATATTAGAACTATTCTAATGTTACAAACAATGAGTTACATCTAGCAATGCATCATTGCTACGTAAGTTACAAGAAGTCATGATTCGACATAACCTTTTGTGATTAACTTTTCATGCATTAATCCTTAAGTCCTATATCTTTGGAATGGACACAAGTCATGGAATAGTCACACTTGCATAGTCCATCCCATGTTTCTTGATACCTTGAGTAGAGTATGATATACAAATAAGTATGACATCTCATATCAACTTATTTGAGCATGGCCATGCATTTCTAGTCTCACTCAATCAAGTGGCCTGAGATATTACTCCTATTATGTAGGAGGGACTTATCCTATATTGATCAACCATATCCCTCTACATAGATTGTGGTATATCCAACATTAGTCTTAATAGAACAACCAATTACGGTGTTCGTTTGACTATATCAAAATATACAACTCACGATGTTGGAATGATGATGATCTCAAGTATGTGGATCATATACATATTAATCACTATGAGTAATATTGTGACAATTACATAATAATCCAAGAAACATACTCATAGCGGGTCAGTCCAATATGTTGTTCTCTAACACACATATTCATGCATTGATTTTGATACTCCATATCAATGACAACTCTTTATCATCAATCAACTACATGTTAGTCTTAATGCATTATTATTGTCCTAGCCAACAATAGTACTTGACTAAGGATCTTTTAAGAATAATCATATTATTCTTAGGACATTATTATAAAACAGTTTATTTATGCACACAGAAATGTAATGTAACACCCCAAACCCGGCCTAGACATTACGGCCAAGTCTGGTATGTCACATTAAAGTGTTTTTCGAAAACTGTGTTTTTATTGAAAACCTTTCTTAGTGTTTAAAAACTTCTACTTTAAACTTGTATAAAACCTCAGCTTGTGTTTGTTTATTCAAAACGTGGTCAACTAAAAGTTAATCCCTTTTAAAAAACATTATTACCTTTCAAACCTTCTTTGTTGCGAAAGCTTAATTTAGTTAGTTGCGGAAGACGTAGTGTTCAAAAATAGTTAACATTTTGGAAAACCGCTATTCACCTCTAGTAGATATAATTCAAAGTAAATAAAAACCTTAAAATAAAAATCTAGACGGATTACAAACCAAACCCAAAATAAAGTACTTGAGAGTAAATAATCAAAACAGAAAGCATAAGCAGTGTGCATGGCCTTCTCTGAGTCCCTCGCAGCTTTGATCCGTCTAAGGCTAGGGATTACCTGAAAGGTTAATAAACGGGGTGAGTTTACGAAAACTTAGTGTGTAATCCCCTACTACAAATACGAACAGTCAGTCATGTAAAAGAATTTAAAAGTTTGCCCTACCACAGTTCCATTATCAATTGGGCCTTAGCCCATTATAAAAGGCAGTACCAGATGGGCCTTAGCCCATTACAAATTTAGAGACATTATCTGAACCAAAATCAGTATCAAAATTAAAATCAGAGTCAGTATCAGTATCAGAATCAGAACCAGAATCAATTAACAGAATCAGAATCAGAATCAGAATCAGAATCAATTAACAGATTCAGAATCAGAATCAATTAACAGAATCAGAATCAGAATCAAAATGTGAATGCAATCCCAACCCAGTCCATCCGTATACACCCCCGCACCAGCCTTACACCATGTGGGGAGACTACTCAACCCATCCATCCGCTACACACCACAAAATTTGTAGTGAGGCTGCCAGAACAGATATTGTGACGAAGTCACCAGATACAGATATTGTGGTGAGGCCACCAGAACATATATATATGTGGCGAGGCCACCAGAACAGATATATATGTGGCGAGGCCACCAGAACAGATATATATGTGGCGAGGCCACTAGAATTAGATAACGTGGCAAAGCCACTTAACAGAATACGTGGCACAAAGCCATTAATAACGTGTCTATAATCGGCACAAAGCCTGTGATATTGGCACAAAGCCTTCGGTAATGGTACAAAGCCCATAATAACAGCACACAGCCTTCGGTAACGGCACAAAGCCCATAACAACGGTACGAAGCCCACAATAACGACACGGAGCCTTCGATAACATGATCGGCACTCAGCCATCAATTGGTCCACAGTCGTCAAGCAACCATGCGACCCTAACAGATTAGATCTTCCTCCATACAGAATCCCAACCCATGCAACATGTCATGTATGTAGAATGTCATGCCCATATTTGCATCAAACAATCACAGTCAAGTCATTCATATCACCAAAATATATTCACAATCAAATCCGTCAAACACACAGTCCAAGTCAGTCACTTGCCCACAAGGGCAAAACAGTCATTTAACACCCAAAGGGCAAAATGGTAATTCTACCTTATAGGAGAATTTCGGTAATCCTACCCTACAGGGGTATTTTGGTAATTTCGTGAGTCAAGGGTAAAACGGGAATTTTACAAATCAGGGGTAAAAAGGTAATTTTACAAATTAAGGGTAAAATGGTAATTCTGTAAATTAGGGGTAAACGGTAATTTTACAAATCATGGGTAAAATGGTGATTTTACAAATCAGGGGTAAAATGGTAATTCTGTAAATTAGGGGTAAAACGGTAATTTTACAAATCATGGGTAAAATGGTAATTTTACAAATCAGGGGTAAAATGGTAATTTTGCAAATTAGGGGTAAAATAGTAATTTTACAAATAAAGGGTATTTTTGTAATTTCACAAATCGGGGGTATTTCTGTAATTTTACAAATCGAGGGTAATTCGATAATTTTACAAATCGGGGTATTTTCGTAATTTTGCAAATCGAGGGTAATTCGGTAATTTTGTAAACCAAGATATTTCAGTAATTTTGTAAACCAACGGTATTTCAGTAACTTTGTAAACCAAGGGTATTTCAGTAACTTTGTAAACCAAGGGTATTTCAATAACTTTGTAAACTAAAGTATTTCTAAACAGAGATAACAATGTGAATGGCCTAGGGCCCATTCTCGGCCCAAATGGGCCCACACGCTCGTGTGGCCCTTTTAGCCCAAATCTAGCCACATATATGAGATTCACCTAGTCTAGTCCAATATTTACTATACAATCAAACAACTTATCCAATTGGGCCTGCAGGCCTATTGGGCCCACATGGCCCCTTCGGTCCATCGCAGCCCGAAGTAGCCGTCTTACCGCTAGAGTGGTGAGAAATACACACCTGATAGGCATCTGAAGCTAATCCACCCTCTGAACGCTGCTATGCCCAAAAGCCAACAATAATCGCACCCTTGACTCCCCGGGGTGTCGATCAACTACGGTCACCATCGTTATGACCCATCAGCATACAGATCAACGAATGATCCAACGCCTAACCCAAACGAACATGCTTCAACGTGAAAAGGGTAAGCCAAGAAAGGCATGCCTACTCTCCTCATAGATCTCTCTATTTAAAGCCAGCTTCTCGCCTACACCCATGCTAGCTTCCCGATGTGGGATCCTCTATCAATCTCCAAAAACTAAAGTATTAGCAAAATAATCAACCTTTCCGTGCAAAGGGATTCGAACCATAGACCTCTCGATTAGTCATGTCAAGGCACCACCACTCGGACACAAGTACCTTTTTGACATAAGTTCAACGCATTTATCTTTAAAGCCCGCCTACTCGCTTCCAGATTTATTTAAAAGAAAAACCAAAATAAATTGCAAGAGCCAAGACTTGAACCTTGGACCCCCTTGCTTCCTTGTCCCTTAAGTGGCGCTACTTTGCCACTACACCACACTCCTTTTTGTGTCATGCTTTCACCAAAAATATTCTTAAAGCCTACCCACTAACGTCAAGGCTCCCATAAGAGAAAAACATAAATTTTTGCTAAGGCCCAGGTTAGAACCCAGGACTTTTCCAACACTTCCAAACCTCTTAGCCATCATACCAATACGTAATTCAATGAATATGGGCCTGGGGCCCATTACGTACCCAAGTGGGGCCCACGTGCTCGCATGGCCCGCCAAGCCAGATTTACCTATAGCCACATGTACGACACAGCTGGACTACTAATTCTCGTAAGTCCAAAGACAACGACCCGTGTGGGCCCACAATCTCATTAGGCCCACACGGCCCATTCTTCCAGGCCCAATTTTGGGGCGTTACATGTAACTAAAATAACAATGGCAAAGCCTTATATTAATAAACATGATAAATCAAGTATGTTATCACAACTATCTCGTGATTGATCTTTGGGCATACTCTTACAATCTCCCACTAGCACTAAGACCAATCACTCATATATCTAATACCAAGTGACTTAGTGTGACGATCATGCTTCTGCTGTGTCAGAGGCTTGGTCAGGGGATCAGCAATGTTATCATCTGTAGGTACTCTGCATATCTCTACATCCCCTCGATCGATAATCTCTCGAATAAGATGGTAGCGCCTAAGTATATGTTTGGATCGTTGGTGAGATCTGGGTTCTTTAGCTTGTACGATGGCTCCATTGTTATCACATCAGAGTTCTCTAGCATCCGATATGCTAGGCGCAACCCCTAGTTCAGTAATGAACTTTTTGATCCAAACCGCTTCTTTTGCTGCCTCACTAGCTGCAATATACTCGGCCTCTGTTGTAGAATCGACTACTGTACTTTGCTTTGAACTCTTCCAGCTCACAGCACCACCATTAAGGCAAAACAAAAAACCTGATTGTGATCGAGAATCATCCTTGTTGGTTTGGAAACTAGCATCAGTATAACCTTTACACTTAACTCTTCCTCACTTCCGTATATTAGGAACGTATCCTTAGTTCTTCTTAAGTACTTAAGGATATTCTTAACTGTGGTCCAGTGACTTTCACCGGGATCTACTTGGTACCTGCTCGTCATACTTAAGGCATATGAGACATCTAGACGAGTACATAACATGGCATACATGATAGATCCAATAGCAGAAGCATATGTAATTTTACTCATGCGTTCTCTCTTTTGTGGAGTTGAAGGACACATTTCCTTCGAGAGTGAAATACCATGTCTCATAGGTAGGAATCCTCTCTTAAATTCTTCCGTATTGAACCTTTTCAATACTTTGTCTATGTATGTACTTTGACTTAGACCTAGTAGTCGTCTCGATCTATCTCTATAGATCTTGACTCCTAAGATGTAAGTGGCTTCGCCCAAGTCCTTCATAGAAAAACAACTTCCTAACCAAGTCTTAATAGACTGTAAGGTAGGTATGTCATTTCCCATGATAAGTATGTCATCCACATACAGTACCAAGAATGTGATTATGCTCCCACTAACTTTCTTGTAAACACATGGCTTATCTTCATTTTTGATAAAACCAAACTCTTTGATTACATTATTAAAACGAAGATTCCAACTTCGTAAAGCTTGCTTTAATCCATAAATGGATCTTTGTAACTTACATATCTTTCTAGCATCCTTTGGATTGACAAAACCTTCAGGTTGTGTCATGTACACATCCTCTTCAAGGTTCCCGTTAAGGAAAGCTGTTTTGACATCCATCTGCCAGATTTCATAATCATGAAATGCAGCTACAGCGAGCAAGATCCTGATGGATTTAAACATAACTACAGGAGAAAAAGTTTCATCATTGTCCACACCATGAATTTGACAAAAACCTTTAGCGACTAATCGCCCATTGTATGTTTGTACATTACCATCCATGTTAGTTTTCTTTTTGAAAACCCACTTGCACCCTATAGGTTTAACTCCTTCGGGTGGGTCAACCAAAGTCCATACTTGGTTTTCATGATAGAATCCATCTCAGATCTCATGGCCTCGAGCCATTTCTCAGAGTCTAGGCTCGCCATCGCTTCTTGATAAGTCCTAGGCTCATCTTGATCTAAAAGAAGAATGTCACCATGCATTGTAATGATAAATCCATATCTCTCAGGTGCACATCATTCTCTTAAAGATCTACGCGGTGGTTGTGTTTCTACAGCAGTTGCTTGTTCCTCAATTTCTTGTGGAATTTGCTATTGTTTTATCTCTGGTTCGGTGGTATCTTGTGATTCTCGAATTTCTTCAAGTTCAATCTTTCTCCCACTTCCTTTTCTAGAAACAAATTCTCTCTCTAAGAAGACACCAGTCCGAGCAACAAACACTTTGTTCTCAGTGGGATTAAAGAAATAATATCCTTTGGTTTCTTTCGGATACCCCACAAAATTACACCTTTCAGATTTGGGTTCAAGCTTAGTAGACGTCTGACGTTTAACATAAGCTTCGCAACACCAAATTTTCATAAAAGACATACTGGGACGTTTCCCAGTCCACATCTCATATGGCATCTTTTGAACCGATTTAGATGGAACACGATTTAATGTGAAAGTAACTATTTCAAGTGCATGTCCCCAAAAGGAAGTCGGTAGATCAGCATGACTCATCATGGACCGAACCATGTCTAACAGAGTTCGATTTCTTCTCTCAGAAACTCCATTCCATTGAGGAGTACCAGGAGGAGTAAGTTGTGAGACAATCCCACATTCCTTCAAAAGATCATCAAACTCTAGGCTCAAATACTCTCCACCTCGATCAGATTGAAGTGTCTTGATAGTTTTGCCTAGTTGATTTTGTACTTCATTTTTTAATTCCTTGAACTTTTCAAGGGCCTCAGACTTATGGCGCATGAGATAAATATATCCATATCTACTGAAATCATCAGTGAAAGTAACGAAGTAGTGAAATCCACCTCTGGCCTATGTATTTATTGGTCCACATACATCTGAATGTATTAAGCCCAATAAATCACTAGCTCGTTCACTTTTACCAGTAAAAGGAGATTTAGTCATTTTTCCTAATAAGCAAGATTCACATACTTCAAATTGTTCAAAAACAAATGAATCCAAGAGACCATCTTTATGGAGTTTGGATATGCGTTTCTCACTTATGTGGCCCAAACGATAATGCCAAAGGTAAGTTTGATTTGAGTCATTTATTTTAGATCTTTTAGTATTTATGTTGTAAATGGGATTCATTTGATCTAAAATATAGAGGCCATTAATCAATTGTGCTGAACTATAGAAAACATTATTGAGATAAAAGGAACAACAATTATTCTTAATTATTATCTCAAAACCAATTTTGTCTAAACAAGAAATTGAAATAATGTTTTTAGTCAAATTGGGCACAAAATAACAGTCCTCTAAAATTAAACCAAGTCCACTAGGCAAAGATAAAGTATATGTTTCCAAAGCTAATGCAGCAACTCTTGCTCCATTTCCAACTCGCAGGTCCACATCTCCTCTAGCCAAAGTCCTACTCCTTTGTAGTCCCTGTATAGAAGTACAAATATGAGAACCACAACCAGTATCTAATACCCAAGAAGTAGTAGTTGATAAATTAATATCAATAACATAAATACCTGAAGCAGACGTTCCACTTGCTTTGGCTTTCTTGATTTCCTCAAGATAGACAGGGAAGTTCTGCTTCCAATGTCCAGTCACACCACAATGAAAATAGTTTCCTTCCTTAGATACCCCACCTTTAGGTTTCATTGCAGCCTTTCCTTTTCCAAGATTGGGCTTACTTTTGCCCTTGGACTTTGTCGGGACTTTGGCCTTTCCCTTGCCCTTATTGTTACGGACCATCAGTACGAGCTTGGGTCCAACCTTTTTCATGTTGCCTTCAGCAGTTCGTAACATACTGAGCAATTGTGGTAGAGTCTTGTCAATTTCATTCATATTGAAATTGAGGACAAACTGGCTGTAGCTATCCGGCAACAATTGCAGAATAACATCAGTGGCCAACTCTTGGCCCAATGGAAATGCAAGCTTAGACAGGCTTTCAATATAACCAATCATCTTAAGGACATGAGGTCCTACTGGGCTTCCTTCAGCCAGCTTACATTGGAATAAGGCCTTAGAGATATCCAACCTCTCTTGCCTTGCTTGCCCTTGATATAGTTCTTTCAAGTGCTCGATCATATCATAAGCAACTATATCCTCATGTTGTTTTTGAAGATTAGGATTCATAGTGGCAAGCATAAGACATCCAACGTCTACCATATCATTGAGATGCTTCTTGTAAGCATCTTTATCAGCCCTCGAGGCATTAGCAGGTGGTTCATCAGGAAGTGATTTTTCAATGACATATAATTTTCGTTCTTGTTTGAGGACAATCCTCAAGTTACAGAACTAGTCAAGAACGTTCAAGCCATTCAATTTGTCCTTCTCAAGGATCGATTGCAATTAGAGTGTATTAGTGTTTGCAGCCATAATATATCTACAATAATAAAATATGCGTGTGAATAGATTTACCAAGTTTATATCAATCATTAAAAGGACTTTATTATATGATGTTTCCCACTATTTCAAAATTAATAACCCTCATATATTAATTTTGGAAAGTCTTTCTTGAAAGAATTTCTAGTGGGTCAAGGATCCATATTTCACCTCCTCTTAAGTCAGCTTTGGCTTTACTCTCAAGATTATGGTTATTTAGGTAAGCAACACTTGCTAATTACATCATATGTAACTCCTACAATTTGGTGAACAACTCTTGTTCTAATAATCTTATGATATATCCAAATTACTTGCCTCTAGGTTTCTAATCCTATTAGAGTAACCTAGTTAAGTCATTAACCAATTTTTAACCAGCAAATATCACTTGTTTATTCTTCGTGTTTAACCAAGATAAATACTAGTACTTCGCTTTGGTAAAACCTACATAGTATTGATCGAGGCCTTAACGAGGGCATAAATTGGAAGGCCATGTTGACTTAATATTTTAATAGAGGGATTTTATCAGAACGTTACATCTCACCAATTATGGTCTACTTTAGTCCTTTTAATCTTTTAATTGATCTCATCAATTAATGGGGTTTACCAAATTTGCATGCTTTAGACATCCATAGCATCTCATACATGAATAAGTAAAGCAATAAATAAATGCAATAGTTATAGCCCATAAACTATGGTGGTTCAACCCAAGCCAATGGGAGAACCAATAGGGAACCTAAAGGTGTAAGTCGTTTCACAAGCTGTCGATCCACACTAGTCGGCCCATCTTCCTTCTCGTCTAGTCTCCGCAGCAATTTTTACAAATTACAAACTTTAGAAACTCGTTTTACATACGAGGGAGTAAGATGAGAAGAGAAATACAAGAGAATAGTAGTAAGGCACGACACGCAGGCCGTATTTATAAAATTACAACCTTTTATCAAATAGGTCATAGGGTTATAACTATGCATTTCAAACACCGTGCATTTCAAAAATAGCATGTACCATTCAACGTTTTGTTAAGTGACATATTGAAATATCCTTTCAACCCTTTTATGGCCCATTAAGTTTTATTTATTACAAAACATACTAGAAGATGATGGGGATCTAATGGCGGTTAGAGGGAGCGGGCGGAAAATTAGAATAATAAAATTTTTCCAGCGATCCATACCATGGATCCATGTGTAAGGAACAAATCGGGGTGATAAAGGTTTCGAAATTACCAACACTTCAATCTGAGTAGACAGCGACGCTAAGGCAACGCGAATCCTGAAGCACTATCGAACCAAGCCGCAACCTTTACCGATGTCGGCCTCTACGTAGTCCACCCAATTGACAACGAACGGTAATATCCCAGAAAATTATTTTCAGAGATTATATTGTTTTGATGGCTGCTAGACCCTTTAACATAGTTTCGGGATTGCCTATATATTAGCTCTTTAGGATTTTTACCCTTGCTATATATAACTCTGTATTAATTGGTATATATTCATAACGAATATTTATTGCCATAAATAATCCGAATCATAATAGTCATCATTAAAATAAATATAATAACATTTAATCAAAAATTATAATTACGTTAATTATAATAAAGATTTCGGTAAACTATATTTATTTAAATTTATATATATATGAACCAAATTCATATATTAGAAAAATTATGTTCTAATTATGTGTACAACATCCTTGTACATATAGTATGTTCAATAGTTTGATTGCCCAATTAAATTAATTCTATAATTAATTTAATTCATGTGACAACCAGACACAATACCAACTATGTTTTACTCCGTTCATTTCAATCGAAGGGTGTGACCCTATAGGTTCTTGTAACATTAGCAGTAATATTAGAACTATTCTAATGTTACAAACAATGAGTGGCATCTAGCAATGCATCATTGCTACGTAAGTTACAAGAAGTCATGATTCGACATAACCTTTTGTGATTAACTTTTCATGCATTAATCCTTAAGTCCTATATCTTTGGAATGGACACAAGTCATGGAATAGTCACACTTGCATAGTCTATCCCATGTTTCTTGATACCTTGAGTAGAGTATGATATACAAATAAGTATGACATCTCATATCAACTTATTTGAGCATGGCCATGCATTTCTAGTCTCACTCAATCAAGTGGCCTGAGATATTACTCCTATTATGTAGGAGGGACTTATCCTATATTGATCAACCATATCCCTCTACATAGATTGTGGTATATCCAACATTAGTCTTAATAGAACAACCAATTATGGTGTTCGTTTGACTATATCAAAATATACAACTCACGATGTTGGAATGATGATGATCTCAAGTATGAGGATCATATACATATTAATCACTATGAGTAATATTGTGACAATTACATAATAATCCAAGAAACATACTCATAGCGGATCAGTCCAACATGTTGTTCTTTAACACACTTATTCATGCATTGATTCTGATACTCCATATCAATGACAACTCTTTATCATCAATCAACTACATGTTAGTCTTAATGCATTATTATTGTCCTAGCCAACAATAATACTTGACTAAGGATCTTTTAAGAATAATCATATTATTCTTAGGACATTATTATAAAACAGTTTATTTAAGCACCCAAAAATGTAACTGAAATAATAATGGCAAAGCCTTATATTAATAAACATGATAAATCAAGTATGTTATCACAACTATCTCGTGATTGATCTTTGGGCATACTCTTACAGCCGAACCCTTCTCATCTCTTCTTCATAATAGCCGAAACCTTCAAACTCTGTCTCCCCATTGCTATCTTCTTTACTTCTCTTAACTTGTTTCTCTAAAAGCCAAAAACTCAAGACACTTAGCCTTTCTCTTTGCTGATTTGTACAAGGGCCGAATCTTAGTGAGTTTCTCTATTTTTCTTTGCTTGAGTCTTTTACAAAAACTGAACCCTACTTAAACACTACTTGACTGATTGTCCCTTAGCAATCATTCACCTCTTTTGTTGCCTTGCTAGCTAAATACTTTCAGGCACTTCTCCCCTTGTGCTCGGAGTAGGTCAAGTGTAGATCTGGGCTTAGAATAGTGGTATCTACTTCTAGTTATCGACACAGTCAAGCGGATCCGTGTGTAAGTACTCTTCATTTTAGATTTTAGTTTTGATACTAGGCTTTTCTCTTAACTTAAGACTTGGTTTGGGAGATTAATACTCTTTTAACTTTCATATGTTGGATTGGATCTGTCCATGGTCATAGGTACTTAGATCTGTTATCGCTCGAGCAATCCCCGAGGGAAGCATTGGACTTAAGTGATTTTAAGCAATCTAGATCTGTGGACTAGATTTCGGCAAAGGTGAGTGATGGTAATGATATTAGTTGCCGAATGGGTAAGACAATGTGGTGTTAAATTTTAATTGAATTATGGGTTAATGGTGTGGTTAAACGATTGTAGGGTAAACGTTCGCAGGATTTTGACGTAGTGAGCAAACAGGTGTGTATCGACACCCTCTAGTAGATTAGATTGGCAAAAGTAGAAAAGCCAAAATGCCAAAATACCAGCATTTCGTGGGCTTGCGAGTGTGCGAATGCTCGTGGGTTGTTTTGAAATAGTGAAACTGGATTAATGGACGGTAAGGGCTACTGTGCGCATTTTTGTGCACTTAGATGGTTTTGGGCCATGATGGGCCGAAATTGGGCCAATGGGCTTATGTGCCCATATGGGTAAAAGTATGCAGTAAGAGTTTTCTAGTAAGCTGGATATTAGTTCTGTAAAAATATGTGTAAAATTTAGACTTAGCGGGCCACAATAGCTTGTGGGCTCCGTCGGGCCCATTAGGGGCTTTAGGGCCCATTAGGGGTTTTAGGGCCCGATGGCACTGTATGAATAAATGGGCTATTTGAATCGCTCGGAGCGACGTTAGATCTCTTAGAAGGACGTATTAAGCATGGACTTAGAGACATAAAAAAATTACCAAAGTACCCCTGAAGGGTGAAAATTACTGTTTTACCCCTAGATTCTAAATGACAATTTTACCCCTAGGGAAAAGTTGACTGATTTGCATGTTACTATATCTAATATTCTGCCTGCCATGTCATGTTATGTTCTAATTTGCATGGGGTTGGGTTGTTGATACGGAGGAAGTGCTAAAAGTGGCAATGCCACGTGATTTACTTAGAGGCTCTGCCTCGTATTACTGTTCTGGTGGCTTGGCCACGATATCTGTATTAGCAGCTCTGCTGTGATTGTGGTGTGCAGGGCTGGGTGGGTTGAGTTATTCCCCACATGGTGTGTAGGGTTGCTACGGGTGGTGTGTAGGGCTGGATTGGGCTTGAGCTTCGCATATATGCATATATAATTATAATCTAATCTGTTTCTGTAATGGGCCCAAGGCCCACTCTGTTTTCTGAAAAAGGCCAAGGCCTAGTTTAATCTGTATCTGACTAGGGCTTCGGCTCAGACTGAGCTTGGACTGGTCTATGACACTGGTTGGGTTTCTTTACACACTGAGTTTTCACAAACTCACCCTTTTAATTCTGTTTACACAGGTAACCCCCAATCGTAGAGGACTTGGAGCTACGAGGGATTCGGGGTGGCCACGAGGTTCATGTTTCCAGTTTTTGATTATTTCTTAAATTTAGTTTACTTAAATTCCATTTTTAAATTTTGGATTTAAGTTGTAATAAGGCCGCTCGATATTTTATTTTGGGTTTTCTTCATTGTTAGCGTTACAATAGTAGACTAGTCTGTGCGGGTTTTCCAAACTTAAACAAATGTTTTCAAAACATGCAACAGTACCGATTGGACAACTTAACGTCAATAACACCATAATGAGATTTAATAAAAGATGAAATTTTATTTGGCAACAACTAAGGTTTTTAAAACTGAAAACAATTCTTATTTACAAGCTTTTAATCTCGGTTTAACTACAAACAACATAATGCTTTAGTAAAAGAAGATTAAAGCTTAGTTGATTGTCCATGTGACACACCAGATCTGGCCGTAACATCTGGGCCGAGTTTGGGGTGTTACAAGAATAATTGGCCTAACCCCCTTAACTATAGAGATTGCGTCCCTAACAATATTCGGCAACCACAGAGTAAAACAAAATAGTCATTAAGGTGAAATAAGGGTGAATGAGCAGGATACAAACGGCTTAAAGGAGAACATGAAATCACAAACCTGAGAAAAGAAAAACTAACCAATATTCGGCCTAGGCTCCAATCTATATGTTGCCTGAGTAATCAAAAGAGATATTTGGTTTTAGCAAGAGAAAGTCAAAAAAGAGAGAAGGAAAAAAAAATAAGAAAAAAAGAAATAGGTTTCGGCTAAAGAAATTTGTGGGAAGAAAAAGAAAATGGAATATTCGAGAGAGACAATGTTCGGTTAAAGGCTTAGAAAAGGAAAAGAGAATAAAAATAATGTGATTTTGTAAAAGTGGAAGAGAGAGGATGAGAAAAGGGGTTTCGGCACAAGAACTTACACTTAACAAAACCTGAACGTACATGAAAGGTTTCTTGTCAAAATGCACAAGAAAGGAAAAAGCACGAAATGCATAAAAAAAAACCCAAAACACAAGAGGGGAAACTCGGCACCTACTATCACACAAAATGCCGAATATGCACACTAAAAAGGCCCCTAGCTGATTTCCCCTACTCAAGTTCCCCTAATTTGGCTACCACTCCCCTCACAAATCAAATTCTTTGAAAATCCCACATATTGCTTCAGAAATCACTTGTAACACCCCTATCTCGTAACTATCACCGGAATAGGAAAGGGGTGTTACTGGATATTCAAAACAAATCAGAACAGAATATTCAGAGATTAGAATAATATTCAAGCATAAGGTCCCTTTCAAAAGTCTACTTGACCTCAAACATACATTAACATAAGGTCGGGACTAAACCGAACACATTCACAAACTTCAAAACACATGTAAAATTGCCCAAATTTAGGAGGTCACACGCTCGTGTGACCAGGCCGTGTGCCTTACACGAGATTTAGGCATGCCCATGCACCCAAACCGTGCCAAAATAGAGTAAGCATACTGACTTTTCGCCATGGCCACAAGACACGCCTGTGGGTCTTAGCCGTGTGAGTTTTTGTGCCAATACTATAAAATTAACACGACCATAAGGCACGCTCGTGTGCCATAGCCGTGTCGTACTAAGCAGACTTGGTTTAAGTCATTCTTTCCACCCACTAAGGGTCATTCCCAACAAGCCAATTCATGCCACAACAATACCACAATTTCAACTAAATTCAATGCCTAATCATACCCCAACATGATCAAATTATTTCATACACACATACATATTCAAATCTCACACCAAACATGTCCATATCATAAACAAGTTCATGACTAAACACATAATACATAACTCATACATATCACATCCAATTCTTTCCATTTCTCCCCATTAACATTTTTCAAAATGACCAAATCATACAAGTTCATATAACTACTATAAACTTACACAATTTGGCATCACAAACCATATATCAAAACCAAGCACAAACATATCATTTACTAGCCAATTCTCATGGCATTTACATATAAGCATATCCAAACCTAACACATAGACATTCTAGCCTATACATGCCATACTTAAACTTTGTACATTCAAAAAGTACCAAAATCAAGCTCGATAGTGTGGTGACGATCCTTGACTATTCTCGAGCCCTCAGTAGCTACGATATCTGTAAAACAGCTGAAAGAAAATACATAGTAAGCTACAATGAGCTTAGTAAGCCAAATACAAACATATGCAATCCTTATACACAATATGATAGAAGTCTCATGTAGATAACTCATGAACCAAAATATACTCATTCGTCACATACTCATAGTTCACAATAGCATACCTTTCATGCTTATAAATTCAATACAGAACAGACATACTTGAGTCAGACATATAAAGTATGCATTCATTCATTTCTCGAAATTTCTCCTCAAATCATTCAGAATAGTTACAGAGCTCATATAGGCCTTATATAATGCTGACATCCCCGATGTAGTCTAACATGTTATTCAATACGAATGCCACTGTCCTAGACAGGGCCTAACACGAAACATTTACGATGCAAGTGTCCTAGCCACGGTCTTACATGAAATTCTCTAATGAATGCCTACGTCCCGGACGAGGTTTTACATGATATCATTTTACCATTTCTCATTCGTAAATGACTCGTACTAATACTTTAGGCTCTCAAAGCCATCCAAAAACAGTTTATAAAATAAGAAATTTATAACAGACATCAATATGATGCATATTTGATTTTGACTTACCTCGTACGGATTTAAACAGATTCGAGCCAACTATTCAATGATTTTGGACTTTCCTCGATCTAAGTCCAATTTCCTTGGTTCTTGATCTAAATCAATTCAAATTCAACCATTCAATTATTCATTTCATTCAATTCAATCCATGAATACATAACTGGGGCATTTTGCATTTTAGCCCTCACATTTGCACATTTCCACAATTTAGTCCATTTTTCACAAAATCACAAATATACCAAATTCACCAAGACTATGGCTTGGCCTAATGTACATGTAACTCATACCAATTCATATATTTCATTTATTTTACAAATTAGTCCTCAAAAATTTTCATTTTCACAAATTAGCCTACATAACTCAAATTCATCAAAATTTCATGGCAAAACATGTTTATTCAATACCTATCCATCACAATTTAACCAAATTCATCACAAAACTTCAACTACCATCAATGGCATTATTCATAATATTCATCAAAAATAGAAATTGAGACATGGGCATAAAAGATTTCGAAGCAACGAACACAAAAACATAAAAATCATCAAAAATGGACGAAAACTCATACCTTAATCAAGGATTAAGCTAGCCGAATATCACAAAGCATGAAACCCTTCTTCTTTCTTTGATTTTTAGTAGAAGAAAACTTATTAATGGTCTATTTCTTTTCTTTGTTTTATTATTAATGACATATAAACCATTTTACCAAAAATAGCCTTTTACAAAACTAGTTTATAAACATATACTATATGGACATAATTGTCCATTACCATCCACTTAACTTTATAAAGGTTTAATTATCAAACAAGGACATTATTTACAAAGCCATACTCAAATAAGCCATTTTACTAATGACGCACATAGTTTTCACTTTATACAATTTAATCCTTATTCATAATTAAACACAGAGATAGACAAATTAAATCGCAGAAGTTTCACAGAAGCTAATTCATATATCACAGGCACAGAAAATAATATTAAAATATTTTTGAAACTCAGATATGTGGTCCTGAAACCACTATTTCGAATAGGGTCCAAATTAGGCTATTACATCACTCCTCAACCACCCTCATCACATCCTTGATTTTCTCCTTTAACCAAGTCCACAACAACTCCATAGAATTTGAATCCAATACAACAACTTGTCGCCCCCATGTAGCAAAATAGAAGTCTATTGCCTGCAGTGGGATTCGAACCCTTGCCCTCCCACATGCTCCACACGCCACTTTGCCACCAAGCCACAAGCTCTCTTTGTGTCCCATTTTGTCCACAATTACTTATAAAGTCTATAGACCAAAGTCCAGGTTCCTTTAAAAGAAAAAAAAAAATAAATGGCAAGAGCCAAGACTTGAACCCTTGCTCCCTTGCAACCTTAATGACGCTACAACCACTAGACCACATGCTTCCTTGTGTCATTTCTCTAACACAATAATTTAAAAGGCCTACTTCCATGCATGCAGGGTTTAATTCATTTTTTTTTCCAAAATTTTTGCCAAAGCCCAAATTTGAACCTAAGACTTCTCCAACACTTCTCAGGACCATTAACCACTAAAGTAGACATTTAATTGTGTCATTTCCTAGCTCACATAAACTTTTATGCACAGTTTCCTGACTATTCCCTTACTCAGGGCCCAAAATCAAGGTGTTACATACACCCCTCAATAGGTAGCTCATGCTACAGGGGTTCCAAAAATGCAAAAATATTCAAGAAAGGCCATCAAATTGACTTACTTGTGAGGGTGATAGGTTGTTGAAATTTTAAAGCTTTTAAAACCCCAAACTTGTTGAAATTTTCGATGAAGAATGAAAAAGAGAATGGAGAAGATGGTAGCTAGAATTAGGCTATTATTTAATTGATAATATCTCACCTGAGTTTGACCAAAATTGCCAAATTGATTTCCTCTCTCATTTCTTCTTCCCATGGTCGGCCACACTAAAGAAAGGGGTCTTTTTGCCTATTAAAACCCTCAAGCTTTGATTCTCTAGCTATTTAACTCAATTTACTAATAATTCACAACTTTTACCTTTTATGCGATTTAGTCTTTTTTCGCAATTAAACCTTTAATCGCGTAAATTAATTTACCAAAATTTTCATGCACTTTTATAAAAATATTATAACACATAAAATAATGCTAAAATAATTTTCTCTAACCTCGAGTAAGTGATTTTGAAATCACTATTCTGACTAAGCCCAATTTTGGGCTGTTACATCTACCATGCTATAAGACTTATTAAAATAATAAAATAAATATTTTGACTTGGTTAAGTGGTCCCAAAACCACTTGTTTCGATCAGACTCGAAATTGGGTTGTTACAAATCTCCCCCCTTTAGGGATTTTTGTCTCCAAAAATCTTACCAGTAAACAGGTTTGGGTACTATTTTCGCATAGCTTCTTCGGGTTCCCACGTAGCTTCCTCGATTTTGTGTTTACACAAAAGAACTTTCACAAGTGCTATACATTTATTTCTCAACTCTTTGATTTCTTAGGCTAGAATTCTTATAAGTTCTTCATTATATGACAAATCTAACTGTATTTCCACATCAACAGGAGATATCACATGTGACGGATTGGATTGGTATCGACGTAACATCGAAACATGAAAGACATTCTATATCTTTTCAAGCTCAGATGGTAACGATAGTCGATATGCTATAGGCCCTATTCTTTCAACAATTTCATATGGCCCGACGAGTCGTGGACTTAACTTTCCTTTACGGTCGAAATGGAGAATTTTCTTCCACGGTGGCTTTTAAGAATACTCGATCACCAAACTGAAATTCTATTTCTTTACGATTTAAATTCGCGTATGGTTTCTGTCTATTCGAAGCTGCTTTTAAATTGTCACGAATCACTTTCACTTTTTCTTCAGTTTCTCTGATTAGTTCAACCTCGCGTATCTTTTTCTCACTCAGTTTTATCTAGTATAATAGTGTTAAGCATTTATGACCATATAAAGCTTCATATGGAGCCATTTTCAAACTCGTCTGAAAGCTATTATTATATACAAATTCAATCAGAGGAAAGTATTTCTCCCAATTGCCTTTAATTTGAGAATACAACATTGTAACATGTCTTCGAGTATCTGAATAACTCTTTCGAACTGACTGTTAGTCTAGGGATGAAAAGATGTATTGAAATTCAAATTTGTTCCTAGAGCTTCTTGCAATTTCTTCCAGAATCTTGATGTGAATCTCAGATCTCTATCGGAGATAATAGACAATGGTATACCATGTAATCGTACAATCTCAGACAAGTAAAATTTAGCTAGTCTATCCAGAGAGTAATTTGTACGTATTGGTAAGCAATGAGCATATTTCATCAGTTTGTCAATGATAACCTAGATTACATCTTTCTTTTTTGGAGTCAGGGGCAATCCTGATACAAAATCCATTGTAATTCTGTCCCATTTCCATTCCGGAATCATCACTGGCTATAATAAACCTAACGGTACTTGATGTTCGGCTTTTACTTGCTGACAGATTAAACATCTTGAGGCAAACTCTGATATATCTTATTTCATCGCAGACCACTAGTATAATTGCTTCAGATCATTATAAATTTTAGTGCTACCCGGATGAATAGAAAAGCGACTACTGTGTGCTTCATGTAAGATCTTATGAATGAGTTCAGTATCTTTTGGTACACACTTCTATTTCGAAACATTAAACAATCATCAGTTCCAATAATAAATTTAGAATCAGAATTAGACTCACATTGAAGTCGTTTAGCTTATTATCATTTTTCTATGTCTCAAGGGTTTGTTGCAGAAATACCGGTTTAGCTTTTAACTTAGCTAAAATAGATCCATCATCACATAACATCATCTGAGTGTTCATAGCTCGCAAAGCAAATAAAGACTTTCGACTCAAAGCATCAGCTACAACATTAGCTTTCCTGGATGATAATCAATTACAAACTTGTAATCTTTCAATAATTCTAGCCATCTCCGTTGTCGCAGATTCAAATCTCTTTGTGACATCAAATACTTCAGACTTTTATGATTTATAAATATTTGACATTGATCTACAAATATTCGACATTTTTCATTGTAAATATAGTGACGCCAAATATTTAATGCAAAGACTATCGCGGCTAACTAAAGATCATGTGTTTGGTAATTCTTCTCGTGTGGTTTCAACTGTCGGGAAGCATAAGCTGCAACTTTTCCAACTTGAATCAATACAAATCCAAATCATTTTAACGATGCATAGTTGTAAATCACAAACTCTTTACTCGATTCAGGTTGAACTAAAACTGGTGCCTCTGTTAACTATGCTTTCAACTATTTGAAGCTCTGTTGATACTTCTCAGTCCACTCGATTTTCACATCTTTTTGAAGTAATCGAGTTAATAGAACTGCAATCATCGAGAATCCTTTCACAAATCTTCAGTAATATCCCGCAAACATTAGAAAACTTTTGATCTTAGATACATTTTTCAGTGGTTTCCAATCTAATATCGCAGATATTTTGCTCGGATCAACTCTGATGCCTTCCGCTGAAACAATATGACCTAGAAATTCAACTTTTCGAAGCCAGAATTCACATTTGCTAAATTTAGCATATAACTGTCTCAAAGTTTGTAACACGTTTCTCAAATGTTTAGTATGCTCCGCCTCATCACGTAAATAGATCAGAATGTCGTTAATGAACACAACAACGAATCTTTCTAAATACGGTCTAGATATACAATTCATCAAATCCATAAACACCGCAGGAGCATTAGTCAAACCAATAGGCATCACTAAGAATTCATAGTGACTGTATCATGTTCTAAAAGCAGACTTCGGTATATCTAAGTCTTTAACTCGCAACTGGTAGTAACCCGATCTCAGATCAATCTTTGAAAATACTGTAGCTGTAACACCCCATACCCGTATTTGACACTGGAATAGGGTACGAGGCATTTCCCTGCTAAATCGCATGCATCCCTTCAACTTTATACTTATTGAGATGTGTCCCAATTAAAAACTTTTTCAAACAATGTTCTATGGACCTTAATATGGGCCTACGAGGCCTAAAACATGATTTGGAAACAATCTGGGATCATTTCAGATACTTAGGAAACTTCCAAGAAAATCTACTAAAAACAGGGCACACGTCCGTGTGGAGGGGCAACACGCCCGTGTGGCCTCAAGGCATGGCCGTGCTGATGGCCCGTGTGCCTCACACGACCTAAGTATATAGGGACAGGCCTGTGCCCTTTGTCTGTGCAAATTTATTTTCTAACTCCAAACCTACAGGGGTTTTCACATGGCCTAGCACACACCCGTGTGCCCAGCCTGTGTCCCACACAAGGCCATGACACGCCTGTGTCGTGGCCGTGTGTAAAACCCTTGACATTCTATTTCTGACGTCAATAGGCACATGGCCGTGGCACACCCCCGTGTGCTTAGCCTGTGTCTCTCACATGGCCATGACACGCCCGTGTGCTTAGCCGTGCTCTCCGAACAGTTGAGACACAAAGCCGTGTCTTAGCCCGTGTATTTCCTACTGGGTATTTAATCCTTATCATGCAAGGTGCAGGGGACACACGGCCTAACCACACGCTCGTAGGGTTGACCATGTGTCACACATGCCTGTGTGTCTACCCGTGTGGAGAAAAACAAGCTATCTACCAAGCTTCTTTGCCACCCTAGAACAAGATCAAACACAGCCCAACACTTTCATATCATGACTCTACATCGATATGCATCTAATCATCCTTAATTATGCACTTATCCAACAACCACAATTTGCATAATGTGCATGCACGATCATTCTAAGCAACCATCCACAATTTCCATGAACTCATTTCATTAAAAAAATAACTATAACAATTTTGGCCAATTCCAATGGCCATTTACAAAATGAACTTTATAAAATAAATGGCCAACACAATTGGCTAACTAGTGTTACTTACACCAAAATAACCAAATGACCGATACATGCCATTACTCAAAACACAAAATATAACTATACCGAGAGCTTCAATTTGTAGTGTGAACAATGCCTCCGACGTCCTTGGATCCTCGAATTGCTTAGGCAGCACTATAAAGGAAAATGGAAAAGAAAGGGATAAGCATAAAGCTTAGTAAGTTATAAGTAAATATATAACAACAATTTTCATGTTAAGTCATGCTCTCAATACATCATCATTTATGCATGATACTAAAATGGCCACAAGCATAACTTACTCATTTTAATCTTTTATTAATCATACGACATGCTATTGAGTTCACATTTCATACATTTCATTTAGGTACCTGCATCATACTATCTCTCAAGCTTGATACGACTTAAGATTGTCCCGTTGAACTATGCAAAATATGAGAGGATATTCAATGAGCCTCCAACTTAGGGTATCAAGCCGATGCCATGTCCCAGACAGGTCTTACACTGGCTCTCATCTATTAATGTCGATGTCATGTCCCAGACAGGTCTTACACTAACACGTAACAAGCTGACACCATGTCATAGATAGGTGTTACACTAGCTTGTATATCTCGAGGCTGATGCATGTCCCAGGCATGTCTTACACTAGCTTTTATCTCAAGACGATGCATGTCCTAGACATGTCTTACACTGGAATGTAAATCTCAAGGCCGATGCATTTCCCAGACATGTCTTACATTGGCTCTCGTAATGTGTCCGATGCATGTCCCAGACATGTCTTACACTGGATTGTAAATCTCGAGGCCGATGCATTTCCCAGACATGTCTTACATTGGCTCTCGTAATATGGCCGATGCATGCCCCATACATGTCTTACACTAGCACACGCATCACTCAGTGTCATGGCATGAATATCCAACTTTATTCCAAATGTTCAACCAGGCTCTATTACACATGCTCTCTTTATTTCACGAATAAAAATCATCATTTCCACAATTTATGCTCGATTAACTATTTGCATACATTGCTCATATCACAAAAAATAATTTTACGACAATTCAATGATTTCATGCATAAAAATTATAAATTTTGCATTATTTATCTACAACTTACCTCGATATACAAAATGTGAGCAATCGCTCGGTTTAGTCAATTTGCTTGGCCTTCTCTTAATCTAGGTTTGGATTTGGTAAATCTTGATCTATAACAATAACAATGCACTACTTTAATCACCAATTTAATCTAATAAGTCAAAAATCACAAAATTGGCAAAATGACCATTTTGCCCCTAAACCTTGGCAAAATGACCATTTTACCCCTAGACTTAGAAATTGATTCTTATCGAATTTCCTTATTCACCAAGTCTAACCAAACTCTTTTCACTCTTATGGCAACACAAAATTCCTATTTTTTTTTCACACAAATAACATCAACTTAGCAACTTTGCAAACTAGTCCATTTTAGGTGTTTTTCCTAAACACCCTTTCACAAAAGTTGTTTATTTGACAATTAGAATTCATATTCTTCCGTAAAAACACAAACAACATTTATACATTCATGGAAACATTCTAAACTTACAACCATTTTGCAAATTAGTCCCCTCAATAGGTAGCCCATGCTACAAGGGTTTAAAAATGTAAAAATTATCAAGAAAATCCATCAATTTGACTTACTTGCAAGAGAAATGAGTGGCCGTAGGTTTCAAGCTCTCTAGGCCCTTTTCATGGAGAAAAATTGGTGGAAGAGATGAAGAGATGAAGAAGGTGAAGGGTAGTATACTAGGCTAATTTTTAATTCAATTTTTAAGCCACCTAACTTTGACTTTTCTTCATTTCTTGTCTCCTAATCTTTCTCTTGGCCGGCCATGGTACATTTAATGGCCTATTTGCACTTTAAAGTCTCCAAATTTTATTTCTCTAACTATTTAGCACCAATTGCTAGCAAATCACAACTTTTGCCCCTTATGCGATTTAGTCCTTTTTTCGCGATTAAGCCTTCAATCGCGTAAATTAATTCACCAAAATTTTCATGCCCACTTACAAAAATATTATAACACATATATAAATGCTAAAATAATTTTCTTTAACCTTCGGGTAAGTGATTCTGAAATCACTATTTCGAATAAGCCTAATTTTAGGCTGTTACAATTCTCCCCCTTAGGGATTTTCGTCCCTGAAAATCTTACCATTAAAAAGGTTCGGGTGCTGATCTCTCATTGTCTCCTCTAGTTCCTATGTAGCTTCCTCAACTCCATGTTGATGCCATAATACTTTCACTAATGCTATACTCTTGTTTCTCTATTACTTGATCTCTTGAGCCAAAATCTTAACCGGCTCATCACCATAGGTCATATCCGGTTGAATTTCAACCTTGGTCGGGGCAATCACGTGTGAGGGGTCTGAGCGATAACGGTGTAACATGGATACATGGAAACCATCGTGAATCTTTTCTAGGTTAGGTGGCAAGGCTAATCGGTAAGCTACCGGCCCGATTCTCTCGTTCACCTCATAAGGTCCAATAAACCGTGGACTTAACCTGCCTTTCCTACTAAAGCGAAGGACTTTCTTCCACGGGGAAACTTTCAAGAACACTTTATCCTTGACTTGAAACTTAATCTCCTTTCTTTTCAAATCCGCGTAGGATTTCTATCTATCCGAGGCAGCTTTCAAGTAATCTCAAATTACCTTAACTTTTTCTTTGGTCTCTTTGACCAAATTGACCCCGTGTATCTTATTCTCTTCAAGTTCTGACCAATACAAGGGCGTTCAACACTTGTGCCCATACAAAGCCTCATAATGCACCATCTTAAGGCTTGACTGATAACTGTTATTGTAGGCGAATTCAACTAGTGGCAAGTACTTCTCCCAACTGCATTGGAATTCAAGGACGCAACATCTCAACATATCCTCAAGAATCTAAATAACCCTATCTGACTGGCCATCAGTCTTTGGATGGAAAGTCGTGCTAAAATTCAACTTTGTCCCAAATGCCTCTTGTAACCTTTTCCAAAACCAAGTGGTAAATCTCGGATATTTGTCTGAAATAATTGATAGGGGCATGCTATATAGTCTTACTATCTCAGAGACATATAAATAAGTTAATTTTTCAAGTGAGCAATCCGTGTGAACTGGTATAAACACTATAGCAAAACAGAATTTTAGCGGCCTTTTTTAGGTCTTTAGCGGCACTTTTACAAGCGCCGCAAAAAATGCCGCTAAAGACGGCGCTGCTAAAATTTGTGGTGTTTATATAAAAAATGCCGCTAAAAGTCATGATCTTTAGCACTGCTTTTGCTACAAATGACACTAAAAGTCATGACCTTTAGCGGCGTTTTTTTACAAGTGTCGCTAAAGATCGTGGCTTTTAGCGACGCTTTTCCCACAAAAGCTGCTAAAGGTCATGAAAAATAAAAAAAATTAAAATTTTATAAAAATTAAAATTTTAACTTTAAAACTAAATATAAAAATTAATGAATTTAAATTTAAATTTTAAAATAATAAATTAATCACAATTAAAATCCAAAAGTTGGAACTCAAATTATCTTAAATATTAAAATAAAAATAAAAATTTAGAACAAAACGAAAATAAATAGTAAGAATTAGATTAAATATAAAGATATCAATAAAATTACTTAAATGAAATAAGAACTTAAATCATAACCACTGAAAATATAAGATATGAATATCCATTCCCATGTGAAATATTAAAATTGATTATTGAATATTCTCTTTTCTAAGTCAAAATTGTAATTCATGTTTTTCCTCTTTCAACTCAAATAAAAATAAAATGTTGAAAACAAAACAAGTAAATAAAAAAAATAGAATAACTAGTTGACATGAGATTATTATTAAGTATATGCAAATAAGCAAGTAGACAATTACAAAACTAGGTGTAGTTTTTGATCAACTAATTAGTTGTGTGACAGCCTTAATTTGACCCTAATCAGAAAAGTGGTTTTGGGACCACAAAACCGAGTCACAAAAATAATTAAATGCTCTTTTCTACGTTTATTATATGTGAAATTTCATGTGTGAAAATATCGTGTTTTAATTTTTGTCATTTGAATGTGGAATTATTAAAAAAGACTTGTTTGAGAAACCTTGAAAACGTGATATGTTAATTTGTAGTGGCCGAATATTATATGGTTTAAAATATGGGGGACTTGCATGTCAAATACACCTTTCTTAAGATAGTGGACGGCAATGATGATTGATAATTGACATTATATACATTTTATATTAGTGATATAATAATTTAATGGTTTTGTATTAAGAAAATATGAAATTAATAAAACAAAATGGTGATAAAAACAAAGTGTGTGTGCATATGAGATGAACTAGCCGAAAATTCAAAGAAAAAAAAGAAAAAGAACTTGGTAATTGGCCCTTTTATTCAAGCAAATCAAGGTATGTTTTTAACTTCATTTTCATTAATTCTTAAGTTTTTGAGTTAATTTCTAAGTGTATTTCATAGCCCAAATATTTTTCTTCAAAATTCGGTTAAAAATTCATTCGGCCTTAGTGGTAATGCATGAGTTTTTGGGTGTTTGATGTTTCAAGATGCTAGTTGAACTTTAAGCTTAATAATTTTGATAATTTTTGGCTCAAATTCTTGGATTGATTAATATATGTGCATTTGGAAATTTGTTCAAGGTTGGGAGATTTGGATAAATATTAGAAATTTATGTTTTGATGTTAGAAATTTGCTTATAATGGTTGAATGAGCTTTAAGTAATGCAAGGTACGGTTTGTTAGTAATTTTAGATGTATAAAATGAAATGGCCGTTTGTAGGGTTGCTAACATAGCCATATGTTAAATTTTGAGTTTGTGGCACATTATGCTTTCGGCTATGGTTGTTATGTGGGAATAGTTGGTGTTTAAATGTTCTAAAGTGAGAAATAGATTGTGTGATGAGTTGAGCTTAGAAAATTTTAGTATTTTGACTAAAATGATGTAATGGCATTTGGCAATTGTGATGAATTATGAAATTTCTTGTTAATTGCTATGAAAACAGTGTATAAAAGTTATATACGGGTAATTGAATGGATTTTTATCTAATTCCCTTTACATGTGTGAATTGGGAGAGTTCGGCTTTAGCTTGATGCTAGAAAAGAAATGCTAAAATATATTAACATGTGTATATGGTTACCGAATGTGTTTATGTCAAGAAATGATTTAGTGATGATAGAAAGGTCAAGGATAATCAATAATGTGTATGAATTTTTGCTATGTTTTATGTGTGTGTGTGAGCCGAACATAGAGATGAGAAAATGCTTGAATGATTGAATTGTAACTAGTTAAATATTTGTCTAATTTAGCTTAAGAACTCAAGGGAACAAATTTGGATCGAGGGAAAGAGAAATTAATCGAATAGCCGTTGTGATTGTTCGACAATATCCGAGGTAAGTTTTAAGTGATTAAACAGGTGATAAAATCGGTTATTAACATGGTGCAATGTGGCAATGACTTAATTTATGTTTCATATATATATGTACAAGGCCGAATGTGATAGTGAACCAAAAATAGATGATATGTTATCTAGTTAATAGAATTCATGAAATGTGGGATGAAATGTTATTATGTGTTAAGGCCGAATGGCATTGGTTGAGACGTATAAGAAATGTATAAGTACTATGATGGAATAGTGTTAAATTCTTGTATATATATATGTGTTCGAATGATATGGAATTCGAAAGTAAATATTTAAATGTATGTGAAAGCTTGATTTGCGATCTACAAGTGTGTTCGGGCAATTTTTGCCTAGCAAGCTAAAAGCTGGTGGTTATTCTCGGGCTACAAGCCTAGTAGGCGTAAAGCTGGTGTATTTAACATCGGACTCAAAGTCCAGCAGGCCACGTGCCGGTGATGAATTTTGGGCTTTAAGCCTAGCAGGCATTGTGCTGGTGAGAGCAAATTAATGTGGTACTTAGTGAATTATATGCCGGGTTGTTAACCCGAGACTTCGAATTGATGAATTATTACCTAAGTTAATATGGGTGGAAAGGCTAAGTATGAGCTACAAATTATTTAGCTCGTAATAAGGTACGTATATGTTTTTCCTTATCATGAGATTTTAAAACAAGTTAAAATGTGTTGGAATGAAGGTTGCATACTCGATTGTGATCGAGCAAGTTATGCTTCTTTAAATTTGGTTACGATTTGATGTATATATATGTGTATGTGATATAACTTTCGGAAACTCATGGCATGAGTATATACACAAGTTAAATGGGACTTGTGTAATCGGTTGAATGTAAATTGTATTGAAATTATATCTATATGATCAAATGCAAGGTGATATGTGATATTCATTTTGAATGTGTATATTCGGTCATAAGGAAGATTTTGTTTAATGCGTAAATCGATTATATGTAGTGAGGTATTTGATCTTGGATATTCAGCTTAGATAAGTTATGTGCAATAAAGTTTATAAAATGGTGTTAAATGATCCTTAAGAAATGATATGATATTAAATGTGGTTGTTTAATTACTTAAGACTTACTAAGCTAATTAGCTTACTTTGAGTGTCTTTGTTACTCTGTTTTATAGATCTCGTTTGAAAGCAACGGGCTCGGGGATTCAAGTTCAAAGACATCCACACTATCGTCACTGTTTTTGGTTCTTTTGATAATCTATTTTGAAAAGATCGCATGTATAGGCTTAACTCTTCATTTTGAATCAAGTGATATTTTGATTATGTATATATATGAGCCATGCGAAAATAGCTTGATCATTTTGTTAAATGTGGTTCCATGGTTTTATTAAATGATGTGTTTGATTTGGTTATGATTGGATATATGACATGGTTGGTTGTTTGAATATATATATGTATGTATTAACTTATAGGTAAGGTTAATTAGTTAATACTTGTAATAAGATAGCATGTATACTTGATGTTAAAAAAAATTAAGCTATGAGCTGTATTAGGTGCATGTTTATGTTCGGTCATTTGATGATGATTCATGATTGCATGTGGTGATTTCGGACATGGTCTAAATGTTTTAAATTTCTTTGGTATTCATTATTACGGAGTGAATAAAGAACCTACATTATATGTTTGCTCTTGAAGGTCGATAGGTTGTGATTAGATGAGTAATACCCTGTAACCCTGTTCCGACGACGGATACGGGTTAGGGGTGTTACAAGTTGATCCTACTGCATGTTCTATCCATAATCTACTTAACTAACATACAAACATAAGGCACTCTAATACTTTTTTGCACATAAAATATTTGGAACTCACACCTGAATTCGGATTCAGAGCACATACGGTGTCAACTGCATGTTGATCAATATCATTCTTATTCGTTGCTGCAATGCCTTCCACAAGCATTTGTAGAGGTAGGAGCCAGTCATTATGTGCCTTCTACAAATTGTTCTTGGACCGCAATCTAGTGTAGTTGGTTTTTCCTATTCCATTTGCCACCAGTCAAAACATAAAAGAGCTATATTATGGTAAATCTAACAGCTTACGTAGTAAATATCAAACCATAAAATGGACAAATCTTAAATCTTTTGACAGACTAGGATTTGAGTTTTGGGACCGAGAGCTATAAGAATAACATTTATTGCAACAACAATAATATTTCATTGTTTAAATCATATAGCATTGCTAGTAGTTTGCTGATAAGATATGGATATTAACATAGAAATTAGATGGGAAAACCCAAGAAATTCAAGGAATTAGGAATATTAACTACCAAAATCTGCCTACTATTGCTACAAATCAACTAAATTGACCCATAAAACCTACTAAAAAAGATACAGATATGTATAGAAGTCTTCAATGGATAACAGTGCCATAGTTATGCTGAATTATGTCAACCATAACTAAAAGCCCCATCCTATTGCAAAGACTCACTGCATGGGGAACCTCAAAGTGGTTCTATCTCATACTAAGAGTAGAAAATGCATACAGTTAATGGTGAATTTCGTTTCTCAACTTAAAAAAAGAACTCGAGAAGTTAATATCTCTATTTTAATTCATCAAAATTTGGTCATCATACTTTTACAAAAACTCATAAATTAATCCAATTGGACAATAATATTAAACCTTACCAATTTATACATGACAATTAACAAAAACTAGCGATTTAAATTCATGTGTTTACTAATAAATAGAGGAGAATCTATATAAAATAAAGAGATGAAAATCATAAACAAATCTATAATTAATTACATTAAGACATCAAAAACAAAAGACATGCTAACTTGCAGGTTTTGTCCAATTGGCTTATTAATGGTTTCATTATCCTTTGTATGCCGCCTATAACGTTCTATAGTTTGCTGCATGCTAAATAAATGATATATCCAAATAACAACACAAATGAATGCATGGAAAAGCTTCTAATTGAAAACCAAACAATGTTTTAATTAGGACAGAAGCTACAAGTATATAGGCATATGTGCAATAAAAACCTCAAATAAAAAAAAAAGAAATGATTAACTACAGTACTACCAAGATAATACTAAAATAGAGTTCCAACACAGAAACTTCTCCATGTGAAAATTTGACTTAAAAATTATAGAGACATGGGTGCATGTTAACTACATAAGAAAGGATTAAGACAAATATATATGTATATAAGAATGATATGATCACCATGAATTTAAATGAATTCTAAAATCTTTTCTTTTAAAAAAACTAGTCCAATGAGTAATATACAAAACGATTGCTATGAAAATTAAATAAATTTGTCTAAATATGAATAAATAGAGTGATTACTATTTGTCTAAGCACTGTCAAAATAATCATCCAATAGTAGGCATACTTTTTGAACCACTCCAACAGCAGCTTGTAATGGGGTTAAGTACTCGTATGGAAGCTGCAAATGCAAACAAAGGAAAACCATCAGACATCTTCATGTATATGTAACCTGAACATATTAAACAAAAGATAGTGACCAAGAAATACTTTTCCCATTAACAACTCCCATAATACGATTCTAAAACTAAAAACATCAGCCTTGTGATCATATGGGTATGGCTTGTGTTCAATAACCTTCAAAGCAAAAGAATTGTGGTAAGAAGATGAGGAGATGAACAATCAATTAGAGGATGAATGATAATATCAACGCAAACAAATTAATACAATTACCAATTTATTTTTAAAGAGGAGAATAAAGCAACAATAAGTAAAGAGAGCAAACTGATCAAGATTAAACCCTTTTTCCTTTTTAATCATGATAAAGAAACACAAGTGAATACAATAAAGAGGCAAATAAAACAGTCAACACACTTTTATATAGAATAAAGCAATAATGAGTAAAGAGAGCATCTCAGTGTTTTTTTAATTATTATAAAAATTAGATCTCATTTTTAAATTATAATTTTAGTTCAAAAAGGAGATCCCAAATATAATCATTACCATATTTTTTTCTCAAGAACTTATAATATCAAATAGGACTTGACTAAAAAGATCGAATGAGGATTCAATTATGGCAAGTAGACAGAATTAAACCCAAGCTGCCGACATGTAGTTATAAATCATACATAATGTTCAAATATTTTCTCAAGAACGTTCTTTAACCCTTGTAAATTTATGAAAAAACATAATTACAGGTAATATCTTTTTCATAATAATGACGAATATATGCACACACAAACAAGATTCTGGTTAAATGAAATCTTTTGTAGTCTCCAAACTAATAAAACCTATCTGACTCTCAACTTTTTTATCTTATGCGTGTATATTCATAAGCAATTGGACTGCATGAGATGAAATTTCCATGACATTTTCTCTAAACTTCGCACAATTTTCATATACATAGCTGGAAAAACAATGTAAATCTTTTTCTATGCAAATAAGAGACTAAGCAACTCAACCTAAGAATATAATTCGAAGTTTACATAGCATGGAAGAGACTAAGAAACTCTACAACTCTTCAACTCACAAAATATTCTAGCTCGAACTTTGTAACTCTACGTACTGGAGACTGAGAAAATCACAACAATTTAAAGCATTAATGATTCGATAAGACCAACAGTGGAATCCATGAACAGAAAAGAAATGCAGCAATGGAAGGGCCACTTTGCATATATGTGTTAATTAGACTGAAAAAGAGCAACAACAACGATAACAAAAGTATGATCCTTAATTAGAACATTAAGGTTAAGTCATGTTGGTTAACCTTAAAAAATGCTAAGTTTATTCCCTGAATTCTTTAACAGAACAGTGAGCCACTGTCATGATTCCTATGAAGTACAGTACAGGGCAATTTATAACTAGATTTCAGATTCAAAATCATGTATGTAAATGAATTTTCTTTTGGAACTAAATCAAGCTTATATAAAACTTAAGACCTAAAGAGACAACCTTAACACTTATGTAATGAATTTCTAAAACCTTATAACATCAATTCACCTCAAAATTGTAGAATCCTCAATCCAAAAAGAGAAATCATATGCTTTAGAGGGCAAACTTTAGAGAAAAAAATCAACTCTAAAAACCCATTAAAGAAATAAACCAACAAGAAGACCATAATGTTTCATAAAAGCCAACAACGAAAATTCAATTCAATTTATGCAGACAATTAAATAAACTCCACAAATTGTTCAAAGCCAAGTGCGGGAAAGCAAAACTATAGTTAACGAAAAGTACAGTTCAGGAAGGGAAAATACATCATCATGGAAGTTACAAATTAAATTAAAGTATAAGTCTAGAAGCTTTTAAAACAACCAAAAAATCAAATAGAACATAACCAAGGAAAGCCAACTGCTAAGATGTTGATACCAATAGAAGTAAATCAGAATTTAAAAAAAATAACATGAAATTTAATGGGTTTAGCTTAACAAACCAGACTAGTTTTCCTAGAAAAAAACTTACCGAGATGAGAGTGGAAGCTTCAACAAGGGTCCTACAGTTGTTTAATTTTTTTGGTTGATGTGGGTTAATTATTATATACTATATGAATATCACAAAATATATTACATATATAACTCACACCATTTCTAATAGAGATAAAGCCTTATAATCTAAAAAAAAAAATCCCTATTTCTCCCATTAACATTAACATTGAAGTATGAATATCACCTGACAACAGCAGAGAGTTCTCTCTCGTCTTCTCCTTGCTGATGCTGTGAAGTGCAAAGTGTGTTTATGAATTGACAAGGAGGTTCAAAAACCAATGGAACCAAAAGAGAAGGGGAGGCGGCAAATTTCGGGGAAAATTTAGGGTTTATGAGAAATTTTATTTTGGGGAAAACTAAAGGGGTTTCGAGTTGTGTTGGGATAAAATGGTTGAAACAAAAACGACGCCGTTTTGGTAAACGACGTTGTTTAAATTATACTTTTTAGACTTTTAGCAGCGTTTTTAAAAAAGCACCGCTAATTCTCGACTTTTAACGGCGCTTTAAAAAGGTGCCGCTAATTCTCAACTTTTAGCGGCGTTTTTCAATAAGTGCCGCTAATTCTCTATCTTTACCGGTGTTTTTTACAAAAGCGCTGCTAATTTTCTATCTTTACGGCGTTTTCAAAAAACGCCACTAATGCCACTAGAGATGCAACGCAAAACGACATTTTTTAAGCTAAAGTAAAATGTTTTTGTGGCGTTTTTGTCAAAACACCGTTATTGCTCAGTTTTGAGCGGCGTTTGCACCAAAAACGCCACTATTACTCAGTTTTTAGCTGCGTTTTAGCCAAAAACACCGCTATTGCTCGGCTTTTAGCGGTGTTTTCTTGTAAGCGTTGTTAATGTATAATCTTTGCGGCATTTTTTGTCCAAACGCCACTAAAAACGCCTCTAAATCCCTGTTTTACTGTAGTGAAAATGAGCTGACTTTGTTAGCCTGTCCACAATAACCCACACTGAATCTTTTTTCTTTGGCGTCAAAGGCAGTCCTGACACGAAATTCATAGTAACTCGGTCCCACTTCCACTTGGGAACCATCATCGGTTGACGTAAACCCAAAGGTACTTGGTGTTCGGCTTTGATTGCTGACAAATTAAGCACTTAGATAAGAACTCGGATATGTCCTGTTTCATTCTCGATCACTAATACATTTTTTTCAAGTCATTATACATTTTCACACTGCCCGGTTGGATAGACAAGTGACTATTATGTGCCTCTCGCAAGATCCTTTGAATAAGCTCCTCATCCTTAGGTACGCAAATTCTGCCTTGGTACATCAAACTTCCATCGGCATCAACTCAGAAATCTAATTCATTACTCATTCCGCACTTAGCTATCTTAGCTTGTAGTTCCTTATCACTTTTCTAAGCTTCAACAATTTCTTGCAGGAATGTCAGTCTGGCTCTCAATTCGGCTAAAATTGAACCATCGTCGGTCATAGACAACAGAGCATCCATAGCCCTCAAGGCAAACAATGACTTCCTATTCAATGCATTAGCGACTACATTCGCCTTTTCGGGGTGATAGTCGATTATCAACTCATAATCCTTTATCAGCTTCAACCATCTCTGTTGCCGCAAGTTCAACTCCTTTTGAGTCATCAAATACTTTAGACTTTTTTGGTCCATAAAAACTCGGCATCTCTCGCAATACAAATAATGTCTCCAAATCTTTAGTGCAAAAACAATGGCAACCAACTCTAAGTCATGAGTAGGGTAGTTCTTCTCGTGTGGCTTCAATTGTCTCGAGGTGTATGCAATTACTTTGCCTTCTTACATTAGCATGCACCCCAATCCATTCAGGGAAGCGTCGCAATACACCACAAACTCTTTTCCTGGTTCAGGTTGTACTAAAACTAGGGCTTCAGTCAACAAAGCCTTTAATCTCTTAAAATTCTGTTGGCACCTTTCTGTCTACTCGCATTTGATGTCTTTCTGCAACAACCTCATCATCGGAGTCGCAATCATAGAAAATCCATTAACAAAACATCTGTAGTATCCTGCTAAGCCCAAGAAACTCCTAATCTCTATTACATTCCTCGGTGGTGTCCACTCTACAATGATCGATATCTTGCTCGGGTTGAAGCGGATCCCATATCCTAACACAATGTGTCTAAGAATCTGAACTCACGTAGCCAAAATTCACTTTTGCTAAACTTGGTGTACAACTATTTATCTCTCAAAGTTTGCAGTACAGTCCTCAAATGCTCCGTATGCTCACCTCGTCATGAGAATAGATGAGTATATCATCAATGAAGACGACAACGAACTTGTCCAAGTAAGGTCAGAAGATACTGTTCATCAAGTCCATGAATACCGCAGCAGCATTTGTCAAGCCAAATGGCATGACTAGGAACTCATAGTGGCCGTACCTTGTCCGAAAGGTAGTTTTTGGCACATCTTGTTCCTTGACTCCCTACTGCTAATACCCCAACCTTAGATCAATTTTAGAGATCACAGTCGCTCCTTTCAGTTGGTCGAACAAGTTGTAGATCCTCGGTAAGGGATACTTGTTCTTCACTGTAACCCTATTGAGCTGACAGTAATCTATGCATAGTCTCATTGAACCATCCTTTTTCTTTACAAACAATACCCGAGCTCTCCATGGAGAATAGCTCGGTTTCGCGAAACCTTTATCCATTAACTCTTGCAACTGGGTCTTTAAATCCTTAATTTCCGTTGAAGCCATCCTGTATGAAGCGATCAAGATAGGTGCTGTGCCAGGGACCAACTCGATACCAAACTCTACCTCCCTCTCTAGAGGTAATTTGGGCAACTCTTTCAGAAACACATCCGGGTACTCGCTACAAATAGTTCTGAATCAATTTTCACTTCTGACAATTAGGTATTCAACACAAAGGCAAGATACGACTGGCATCCTTTCGTTAAATACCTCTAAGCTGTAATAGAAGATACCACTATATATAGACCATCTGATTCACCTGATTCAATACGGAGAACATCCCCGTTTTCACATTTCAGCTCAATAAATTTCTTTCCACAATTTACCACTACGTCATGGGTGGTCAACCAATCCATACCAAGTATTATGTCAAATTTGTCAAATGGCAATAACATCAAGTTAGCCGGAAAGCAATAACCTCCAACTGTCAACGAGCAGTCCCTACATACTTGGTCAACTGGCACATGTTTGCCTAATGGGTTCGACACCTTTACTACAAACTCAATTGACTTGACATGCACATTCAAACTAAAGACACACATATATGAGTGGGTAGACCCCGAGTCAATCAAGGTAATAATAGGTATATCGTAGATAGAAAAGTTACCCATAATCACATCAGGGGATGAAGCCTCTTCACGGGCACAAATAGCATAGGTCCTCGTAGGTGCTCTGCCCTCGGACCTCATAGCAGCATCTTTAGGGGCACCTCGGCTACTAGCCCCACTAACTGGGTTCTTCTGCGGTTTACTTCTCAAAGGAGAACTCTCGCTCTCACCTCTTGCTTTTTGTTACCCTCATCTATCTCTGGGCAGTCTCGAATGAAATGGTCAAGTGAGCCACACTGCAAACAACCCCATTCATTTCCTTGGCACTCACTGAAGTGTCGTCTATCGCATTGTGAGCACCTGGGTTTATCCGGTCGAGCACTACCCACACTTGCCACGGAGGTGGTCTGAGCCTTGGACATCACATGTTCCTTACCCTTGTTCTTAGATGAGAATCCCACTGAAGTATTGGATCGGGTAGTAAACTCCCTCAATCTCTTTTTTTCTCTTTGGCCAACTCTTCGACCTTGCACGCTCTCTCAACGAGCACCATGAATTCTCAGATTTCCTAAATACCCACCAACAATCTGATGTCCTTATTCAGACCGTCTTCAAACTGCTTACACATGATAGGTTTAGAAGACACACACCAAGCATACTTGCTGAGTCTCACGAATTCACGCTCATATTCCATGACTGTCAGTTGGCCTTGCTTAAGTTCTAGAAACTCCTTCCTCTTCTGGTCTATGAACCTCTGACTGATATACTTATTGTGGAATTCCTCCAAGAAGAAATCCCAAGTCAGCCTATCTCTTGGTATCACTCACACGAGAGTGTTCCACCACTGGTAGGCCGAGTCTCGAAGTAATGGTACCATGCATTTCATGTACTCTTCAGGTGTGCATGATAGTTCATCAAACACTCTGGTGGTGTTCTCAAACCAGAACTCAGCTCTCTCTAGGTCGTCATCTCTATTTGCCTAAAATTCCTTAGCCCTATGTTTTCTAAGTCGGTCTACTAGAGGTTTTTCTCTCCTACTCAAGTCTGCTCCTTGAGGAGCTACCGGGGCATGGTGATAAATTGAAGCAGGTGAGGGGAGGTGGAGTGTTCGGGTTCGCATAAACATACTCTGTGTACTAAGCATCCATCATTTGGAGGTAGGCCTCTCTAGCCCCTCCGCCCTGATTCATCGTTACGGGTCCGGTTTCAACTGGCGAGGTCCCTTTAGCAGAAGTCGACACATTACTTTCTACGTCTTCCGCCATAGGCTAATCGATATCCATTACTATAAGAAAAACATAATTTATTATCGTCAGGAGTCGTCACACTATCATCAAATAATAATGACATGTATAGCTAGACTTGTACACACTCTTGGTTAGTCCTAGAATCGACTAAATTATGCTCTAATACCACTAAATGTAAAACCCCTTACCCATATCTGACACTGGAATAAGGTACAAGGCATTACATTGCATACATCCCTTCAACTTTATACTCATTAAGATGTATCCCAATTAAAAACTTTTTCGAACGATGTCCTACGGAACTTAAGATGGGCCTACGAGGCCTAACATACATTTGGAAACAATCTGGACCATTTCAGATACTTAGGAAACTACCAAGAAAATCTACTAAAAATAGGGCACACACCCATGTGGAGGGGCAACACGCCTGTGTGGCCTCAAGGCATGGCCGTGCTGATGGCCCATGTGCCTCACACGGCCTAACTATCTAGGGACACGCTGGTGCCCTTTGTCCGTGTGAATTTATTTTCTAACTCAAAACCTACAGGGGTTTTCACACGGCCTGACACACACCCGTGTGCCCAGCCCGTGTCCCACACACGATAATGACATGCTCGTGTTGCGGCTTGTGTGAAAAAACCTTGACATTCTGTTTCTGATGTCAGTAGACACACGGCCGTGGTACATGCCCATGTGCTTAGCTCGTGTCTCTCACATGGCCATGACATGCTCGTGTCACAGCTTGTGTACGAAAACCTAGGTATTCTATTTTTAACATCAGTAATCACACGGCCGTGGCACACGCCTGTGTGCTTGGTTGTGCTCTCCACACGGTTAAGACACACGGCCGTGTCTCGGCCCTTTTGTTTACTACTGGGCATTTAACCCTTCCCATGCAAGGTGTAGGGGACACACAGCCTAACCGCACGCCCGTTTACCGTGCGTCACACACGCTTGTGTGTCTACCTGTGTAGATAAAACTAGGCTATCTACTAAGCCTCTTTACCACCCTGAAACAAGATCAAACACAACCCAACACTTTCATATCATGAGTCTACATCGATATGCATTTAATCATGCTAAACTCTGCACTTATCCAACAACCACAATTTGCATAATGTGCATGCACGATCATTCTAAGCAACCATCCACAATTTCCATGAACTCATTTCATTAAAAAAAAATAACTATAAAAATTTTGGCCAATTCCAATGGCCATTTACAAAATGAACTTTATAAAATAAATGGACAACACAATTGGCTAACTAGTGTAACCTACACTAAAATGACCAAATGTCTTATACATGCCATTACTCAGAACACAAAATATAACTATACCGAGAACTTTAATTGGTAGTGTGAATGATGCCTCTGATGTCTTTGGATCCTCGAATTACTTAGGCGGCACTATAAGGGAAAATGGAAAGGAAAAGGGCAAGCATAAAGCTTAGTAAGTTATAAGTAAATATATAACAGCAATATCCATGTTAAGTCATGCTCGCAATACATCATCATTTATGCATGATACTAAAATGGCCACAAGCATAACTTACTCGTTTTAATCCTTTATTAATCATACAACATGCTATTGAGCTCACATTTCATACATTTCATTTAGGTACCTACACCACTCACAAATTCATCATACTATCTCTCAAGCTTGATACAACTTAAGATTGTCCCGTCGAACTATGTAGAATACAAGAGGATATTTAATGAGCCTCCAACGTAGGGTATCAAGCTGATGCCATGTCCCAGACAAGTCTTACACTGGCTCTCATATATTGATGTCGATGTCATGTCCAGAACAGGTCTTACACTAACACACAACAAGTTGACGCCATGTCCCAGACAGGTCTTGCACTAGCTTGTATATCTCGAGGCTGATGCATGTCCCAGACATGTCTTACACTAGCTCTCATCTTAAGCCAATGCATGTCCTAGACATGTCTTACATTGGCTTGTAAATCTCGAGGTTGATACATGTCCTAGACATGTCTTACACTAGCACACACATCACCCAATTCATGGCATGAATATCAAACTCTATTTCAAATGTTCAACCGAGCTCTATTACACATGTTTTCATTATTTTAGGAATAAAAATCATCATTTCCAAAATTTATGCTCGATTAACTATTTGCATACATTGCTCATATCACAACACATAATTTTACGATAATTCAATGATTTCATGCATAAAAATTAGAAATGTTGCATTCTTTACCTACAACATACCTCGCTATACAAAATGTGAGCAACCGCTCGGTTTAGTCAATTTGCTTAGCCTTCCTTCGGTCTAGGCTCAGATTTAGTAAATCTTAATCTATAATAATAAAAATTCACTACTTTAATCATCAATTTAATCTATTATGTCAAACATCACAAATTTGGAAAAATGTCCATTTTGCCCCTAGACCTTGGCAAAATGACCAGTTTACCCCTAGGCTAGAAAATTGATTCTTATAAAATTTTCTTATTCACTAAGTCTAACCGAACTCTTTTCACTTGTATGGCAACACAAAATTCCTACTTTTTCACACAAATAACATCAACTTAGCAACTTTGCAAACTAGTCCATTTTAGGTGTTTTTCCTAAACATCCTTTCATAAAAGTTGTTTATTTGACAACTAGAATTCATATTCTTCCATAAAAACCCAACAAGAAACATGTATACATTCATGGCAACATTCTAAAATTTTAACCATTTTGCAAATTAGTCCCCTCAATAGGTAGCCCATCCTACAAGTGTTCTAAAAATGTAAAAATTATTAAGAAAATCCATCAATTTGACTTACTTGCAAGAGAAATGAGTGGCTGCAAGTTTCAAGCTCTCTAGGCCCTTTTCATGGAGAAAGATTGGTGGAAGAGATGAAGAAATGAAGAAGGTGAAGGCTAGTATACTAGGCTAATTTTTAATTCAATTTTTAAGCCACCTAACTTTGACTTTTTTTCATTTCTTGTCTCCTAATCTTTCCCTTGGCCGGCCATGCTATATTTAAGGGCCTATTTTCACTTTAAAGTCTCCTAATTTTAGTTCTCTAACTATTTAGTACCAATTGCTAGCAAATCACAAGTTTTGCCCCTTATGCGATTTAGTCCTTTTTTCGCGATTAAGCCTTCAATCGCATAAATTAATTCACCAAAATATTCATGCACACGTATAAAAATATTACAACACATAAATAAATGCTAAAATAATTTTCTCTAACCCTCGGGTAAGTGACTCTGAAATCACTATTTCGAATAAGCCTAAATTTGGGTTGTTACAATAGCCGCTTTCAACTGATCAAATAAATTGTCGATTCGCGGTAAAGGATACTTATTCTTTACAGTTACTTTATTCAGCTGCCTGTAGTCGATACACATTCTCATTGACTCGTCTTTCTTTTTCATGAACAATACTGGTGCACCCCAATGTGAGAAGCTGGGTTGTGTAAAGCCTCTGTCTGTTAACTCTTGTAACTGTGCTTTTCGTTCTTTCAATTCAGTCGGTTCCATTCTGTACGGAGCTATTGATATTGGTGTTGTACCTGGTAACAATTCAATACCAAATTCAAGCTCTCTGATCGACAGTTAACCCAGTAATTCTTCTGGAAATACATCTGGAAATTCACGGACAACCGCTACAGATTCAGTCTTTGATTCTGACACCTTAGTATCAAGTACGTATGCTAAGTACGCATCACAACCCTTTTTCACACATTTCTGAGCTCGCATAGTAGATATCAAAATCGGTAATTTATTCGAGTCATTAGATTCAATCCGAAGAATTTCACCATTTTGACATTTTAATTCTGTACTCTTTCATCTGTAATTCACAACTACATCATGCATATTCAGCCAATCCATACCTAGAATCACATCGAACTCATCAAATGGTAGGACCATCAAGTCAGTTAGAAAACAATATCCCCGGGTCATCAATGGACATTTCTTACAAATTTTGTCAACTAATACTGACTTACCTAACGAATTTGATACTTTAACTACAAATTCTGTAGACTCGACATGTAAACTCTTTTTAAACACTAGTTCCATACAGATATATGAATGAGTTGATCCAGGATCTATCAACGCAATTATATTAGTGTTATAAAGAGAAATGGTACCGGTAATAACATCAGGCGATGAGGCTTCCTCGCGTGCATGGATAGTATAAGCTCGAGCAGGTGCTTGTGTCTCCGATCTCACATTTGAATCTCATGTACCACTACGATTTCCACTCTGATTCTCAGCATTTCGGGGTGGTCTACCTTAGGTAACAATATTGCTCACTTTAACTGATTGCTCTCTATCAACTGTAGATCGTTCTAGACAATCTTGTAGATAATGATCTAACGATCTGCATCTGAAACATGCCCCACTTTTCAATTGGCATTCACCATAATGCTTTCTGTTGCAATGTTTACATCCTAGTCCCGTATTTTTCACGCTACCCACACTGGCAACTGATGTCGTTTGGGGCTTCAAATGGAATGATCTAACATCTCTATCTCTGACGGATATACCCACAGAAGCAGTGGAACAGGGATGGAAATCTTTAGATTTCTTCAATCCAGACTGATGTGACTTACTCGCAAATCTCTTTTTAGCCTCTCTTGTTTCAAAATCAGCACTTCATTTCTCTTTAGCAAGTTCCTCGGATTTACAAGCCCTATCAACCAAAACTACAAACTCTTTCAGTTCAAGTATTCTGATTAACAATTGGATATCTTCATTTAGTCCATCCTCGAACCTTTTACACATAATAGCTTCGGTAGAGATGCATTCACGAGCATATTTACTAAGTCGAACGAACTCTCTTTCATACTCGGTTGCTTTCATACGGCCCTGTTTCATACCAAGGAATTCCTTTCTTTTCTGATCGACGAATCACTAACTAATATACTTCTTTCAAAATTTGTTCTAAAAGAAATACCAGTTAACTCGTTCTCATGAAATAATTAATATGAAGGTATTCCACCACTGGTATGACGTATCTCGTAATAATGAAATATCACATTTCAAACATTCATTCAGTGTACATGTTAATTAATCAAAAAACCTGAGCGTATTTTTAAGCCAGAATTCAGCCCTCTCAGCATCATCACTAGCTGTAGCTCAGAATTCTTCGACCCCGTATTTATGTATCTTATCAACAGGAGGTCTATTAAATCTCAAAGGATCCGTACCTCGTATATTTTTAGGTTTTGGTAGGGGAACCGAAGGGGGTGGAGGTTGTGGAGCAGCCGGGTTTGCTCGTACAAATTCAGAAAGCCAATCAAACATCATTTGGAAGAAAGCTTGTTTAGCTTCTCCCTGACTGCCCGTAGCGGGACTCGATTCGGGAGGCATAGTCCCTTGAGCGGAAGCTGGCGCATTACTCTCTACATCGCTGGCTATTGTTCGATTTGGATCCATTTACTATATAAAACATAACTTAGAAAGTGTCAGGAGATATCGCACTATCATAGTTTATATATATGGCATGTATAACTAGACTCGTATACACTATGGTAGTCCTAGAATCGACTAAACAGTAGCTTTGATACCAATAAAATGTAATACCCCTATCTCGTAACCGTCGTCAGAATATGTAAGGGGCATTGCCAGACATGCAACATAATTCAGAACAGTAAATCATCAACATTTAATAAATATGATTTCATCTCAATGATTTCTATTCATTCAAGCTCATAGCATGCTTAATCAAGCATACAATGTCAATACTTGTATTCAAGACTAATTTGTAAACATATGAAAAAGATGGGAAAATTTAGAAAATTTAGAAAATTTTTCCTTTAACACAGGGCACACGCCCATGTGGCTAGGCCATGTGCCTCACACGGTCATGCCTCAAACCATCCTTAGCCCGTGTGCAACACTAACTTGTTCACACGATCACCAGACACACTCGTGTGTCTAGCCAATATGTCATCCTGACCTGGCCACACAGTTAGCAGACATGCTTTTGTGTCTAGCCTATGTGCTATACTATCCAAATTATTCAGGGTGCAGGCGTCACACGGTAGAGACACACGCCCGTGTGCTCAGGGTGTGTGGCATGAAAATAGGCTTGGTTTAAGCCACATTTCCCACACATATCTCTTATACCTACAAGCATCATTTTACACCAATTTCATATACCAAATGATCAACCAATTCAGCCATACTAAAACACATTTTCATCATTTCATAACCAACTAAGTTTCATGCCAATTTGTATCATTAAAACATCTACCATATGAACCAAATCATACTTATTCTAAACTTGCCAAATCATCCAAAATAAAACCAATCATTTTACCTACTTCCAAATATCATATATGCTATAAACTATTCATCAAATATACCATATAAATGACATAACATATAGCGTTTTCATAGTAAGTCAACCATTTCAAAACAAGCCATATCACATAGCTTGATCAAGTGCCAAAATTCATTCACATATATTAGCATATAAGATCATTTAATTTATCCTTTAAATTAGCCTATACATGCCATATTTACAACATTTACATTAGTTCCAAAAGTACCAAAAGTTTGCTTGGATAGTGCGATAGCAATCTCTGACCTCGTCCAAATCGAGCTAGCTTTCGAAATCTATAAAACATGGGAAAAAGAATAAAGTAAGCTTAAAAGGTTAGTAAGCCTATATAATATAGAATTAAACTTACCGATTCAACATTTAAAGCATTAAAAACATTATTAAACCAAGTCATATGTACTCAATGCCCATTCAAAACATCATTCACATGTTAGCTATATAACAACCATTTATTCATCCATTAAGGAGGATGAAAATAAACATATAACATTCATGTAACATTTCCATACAATTCTCAATTCATGTAATACAAGTATCAATACAACCATGCTAATCTTAGTTCTCATGTATCATGTCACGTATATAATTCATGTACTCTTGTAACACATAATCCATATGAATCTTGTATTTCATATAACATATCACACATGTATCATGTAATAAAAAAGTTCTTGTACCGTGTAATTCATGTAACATATATATCATGTAATTCATCATGTAAACTTTATAATTCATATAAACCATGTAACGTTTATAACATGTTATCTTTATGTTTCATATTAGTATAATGCCCGTTGAACCTTCGAAAACATCGAGGGATACTCGGGTAATACACACTAAGTGTATAATCAGTAATCTGTCAATTCATCATGTATGCTCTTTCGAGCCAGAATCGGTATGCTTCTCCTGAGCTAGTAAACTGTAAGCTCAAACGAGCTGAACGGTAAGCCCCGTAGAGTTGAAACGGTAAGCCTCGAAGGACTAAAACGGTAAGCTCATAAGAGCTAAAACGGTAAGCCCGAAGGCTGAACGGTAAGCTCATACGAGCTGTAGTGTGTAACACCCCGAACCCGGCCCAGACGTTATGGCCATGTCTGGTGTGCTACATCACCTAGACTATCCTACGCCGCCCTAATTACTAAGTCCGATGGTGAGTTTTGAAAAGCAATGCTTGACTTTTTTTGAAAATTCCCGTTTTAGTAACCATTCAACTTAATCTCTAATTCATTTGTTAAGCGATTCACTTTAACCTTATTATCTTACTTAGTCTCTTGTAATAACAGGTTGATTAAGAAATTATTTGTTTAATTTTTGAAAACAGTGTATGTTTGTGATAGAAATAAAACAGTTGAAAATCCCAAATAAAATAGTTATAGCGGCCTTATTACAACCCATAACCAAAATAAAACCAATAGTAGAAAAGTAATTAAAATAAATAGCCAACTAGAATGCGAGTTCAGTCTTGGTGGCCACTCTGAATCCCTCCCAGCATCCAAGTCACGATCTAGGGCTCACCTGTAAGGATGGAAAGAGAAGGATGAGTTTGGGAAAACTCAGTGTGTGCAGATCCCATCCAAAGCCCACATTGGCTCAAGCCCACTGGGCCTAAGCCCTAACCAGTCTCAGTCAGATACTGGGCCGAAGCCCTATTCAGATAACAGTAAAATGGGCCAAAGCCCTATAACAGATACTGGGCCGAAGCCCTATTCAGATAACAGTTTGGCCCATAGGCCCATAACAGTACAGTACTGTATAACAGTATGAATGCAACCCAATTGGGGAGACTACTCAACCCACCAACCACTACACACCACCCGTACCAGCCAACACACCATGTAGGGAATAACTCGACCCACCCAGCCCACACACCACAGTTGCAGCATGGCTGCTCAGATAAACAGTATACGAGGCAAAGCCCATTTCAGAAACAGTACGAGGCATAGCCCCTTTCAGTAACGTGGCAGTGCCACTCACACTTCCTCCAATAATAAAACCCAACCCATGCATCAGACATACATACATCATGATATGCAGTAACAAAAACAGTCATGTCAAACAGTACAGTCGATTTTAGCCCTAGGGGTATAATGGTAATTTTAAACTTAGGGGTAAATCAGTAATTTCTCACCCTAAGGGTATTCCAGTAATTTTGTTTTCTTATTACAGTTTTTATTATTATTACAGCCTTTATTATTACAGTGGTTGTTACAGAAACTCATTTAATTCAGTTTATCAGTTTTAGCACTTAGGCCCTAAAACCCCTAATGGGCCCTATTACGTCGTTTAGCCAATTAGGCCCTTTAGTCCAAATTTCATATTCAGTTACCTTGTTTTAACTGTTTTTACGCCTACAGTTCGTATTATTACCTTTAAACCCATTTTTACCCAAATGGGCCCAAATTGCCCATTGGGCCCATATTCGGCCCACCAAGGCCCAACTTATCGAAATGCCCAAAATTCCGTGGTTAGCTCTCTCTTCAGTACCGATTCATATCCAACGTTTCCCTACCAACTTGTGAGTGTTCGCACTCTCACAAGCCCTCGAAATGCCAGATCATCGGCATTTCGGCTTTTCGACATTTGCCAACATGCACAATGAAGTGGTTCAGAATCACACACCTATTTTGCGGTTTCACCAACGAGATCTCCTATGCGACAGTTCCTACAACCTAATATCTAATCAATTAATCAGTAGATCCACAAAAACCAAAGCCACAATCCCTTACCACATTCGGCCATACCATTAATGGCCATGAAAACTTACCTCTGACGACCTAGGTGCACAAAATCTAGATCTGATGATACCGATGCCTTCAACTCCTTGCTTGATCACCTTCTTCGCTAACTATCACTCAAAAGAACAAAGAAAAATACCACTTGATTTACTAAAATTCCAAATCGATAAAGTCCCTAACTTTAGGGACTTTCGGCTTTTCCAACACATAAAATATTGAACAGATCTGAGGTATTAAGCACTTACCAATGGTTTCTCTTTGATTCCTACACAGATCTGATGTAAATCTGCCCCTTGAACGTTAGTAGAACCCCTATTTTTGAGATCTGAACTATTCGGCTATCTCCCTACACTAATGGTGATTTCGGCTTTTCAACTAGAGAAGAAGATGGCGATTTGGGCTATGAGTTTGGGTGATGGTGTCGACAATGATGTGGCTCAAGGGAATGTAGTAATCGGCCACAATAGGTGAAAGGAATAGGGGTAATTTGGCTTACAAGAAATCGGCAAAAAGGAAGCAGTTTTCGGGATTTCTGGCACTTTGAGCAATCGGCTATGGCTATTTTTGGAGGGATGGAATCGAAAGAAATTGCAGAGCTGAGTATGATAGGGTGTTCGGATAAGGAGAAGATCAATAGGGTAAAAAGAAAAGAGGAAAAACAATGGTAGAGAAGAAGAAGATGAAAAGATCGGCTAGATGCTCTTAGGGAGGCAAATTTCGGCTTTTTGACTGAAAAGAGAATAATAACACCTAAAGTGGCTAACCCTAACTCTCATGACAGAAAATAGAAAAAGACAAAACCTTAATAATCTCCCTAAAGCAATCGGCCCAAGTCCCTAAAGCCCCTTGCCGAATTTCCTACTTAAATTAGTCACATGTCCGGCACATGCTTAAAAAATTAAGAAGAGTAATAAGCCTACCTTGCAACTCGAACCCTTGTCCTTCAATACCCATCTAGGCGCCACTTTTTTAGGAGCTTAGTGGCGCCACCTTGCCACTCTACCAAGGCTCCCTTTACGACATATTTTACACAATTTTTCTTAAGGGCCCTCTTGACCCAGTTCCCCCTTTTTACTTAAAACGTACTTAACTATTTTTATCGATTTTTAACCGAGGTTTGGGCTTCCTACAGGCCCACTAACACATCCAAACACCATTTTAGCAATCAGAACACAAAATTTCCCAGCCTCACCAAAAATCTCATTAGCCCCAAAAATCCCGAAAGTCAGGGCGTTACATAGTGAGTCCACAACAAATGTCGGAGCTTGACCAAACGGTAAACCTAGTGACATGTCACTTGTATCCTACGATTTTCTACGGTTCAAACGAGACTCACTATTTAATTTGAGCTTATAACCAATAGGTATTTCAATTCAATAATTCATTAAATATTCATACAACCAAACATATAAATAGACAATTCAACAATTTAAAATACATATTTAAGTTCGATTCTAATTATACGAACTTACCTCTTAATAGCTTGTAAATCTGATATCTACTCATCTACTTTCCGTTTCCCCCGATCAAGTTCCGATATTTGTTTATTTTGATCTATATGTTATCAAATTTAATATTTTCAGTATTTATTCAATTCAATTTAGTCCTTAACCCACATATATCACAAATTACATATTTGCCCCAATATTTTTGACCATTTTGCAATTTAGTCCTTTAAACATAAAATGACAAATTACACAGTTTTAACAATAATTCACTATAGCCGAATTTCATGTAACTTCTATTAAGCCTAAATTTTCAATTATTTCACATTTCTAACCACAAAATTTTTATCTTTTTCAATTTAACCCGTAATGCACATTTTTGTCAAAATTCACTTTATAAAACTTGTATATCAATTAACAACCATTGATAATCTAACATAAAACTTCAAAATACACATGTATTCAACAATGGCACATTGCAAAATCATCAATAATTTCAAAAATTAAGGTACGAGCTTGATAAATTACTAAGCAATGATCAAAATTCATACCTTAATCAAAGATCAATATAGCCAAACCCTAAAAATATGAAGATGAACTCTTTCTTTTCTTATAATCGGCTATGGATGATGATAATGGCTACCATTTTCATGTTTCTTTTTTTTAAACATATATTTTAATACCAAAAGACTAATTTAACCTTAATGAAACCATTTCAAAATCATTCTTTCTATGGACACTACCGTCCATCATTAATAATGGGGGTAAAATTTCAATAAAAGGACTTCCATTTAATAAGCCATAGCCATTTATGCCATTTTACTAATAGAATTCACGTTTATCACTTTACGCGATTTAGTCCTTTTTACCGAATTAACTATTTAATCGATAAAATTTCCTTACGAAAATTTAACACGATAATTATATAATGCTATAAAACTTATTAAAATAATAAAAAAATATTTTGTCTCGGTTAAGTGGTCTCGAAACTATATGTTCCGATCAGACTCAAAATGGGCTCTTACATCATCCACACTATGCTTACCTGTTCTAGGAAGAAATCCTGGATGGCTATCAAATTTGATTTGGAAAAAAACATATGACAAAATTCATTAAGATTTATTTATAAATCACTTCAGATGAAGCTGTTTTTCATAACTACTTGATTTGTTTAATTGACTGCATTTCTTCCTCTACAATGTAGTTACTATGGAACGGAGAACTCACTGAGCAGTTTATACCAAAAAGTTTCAAGGCAATCCATTTTCCTCGTATTTATTTGTGATTGGAATGGAAAGATTAGTGCATCTTATTGAGGATACAATAATAAAGAAAGAGTGGGTTCTATTTTAAGTCCAATAGGGGCCTAGCTTTCTCTCACTTATTCTTTGCGGATGGCCTTATTCTTTTCTATAAAGCAAATTTGGCACAAGCTAAGGTGGTGAATCGAATATTTGATACTTGTTATTCAACTTTGGGTCATAAAGTGAGTGCAAGTAAGACAAATTTTCTTTTCCAAGAATGTCAAGGATATTGTGCCTTCATTTATCAATTTCTTGGTGGGATTTTGACAAGTTGGCGATTTAGAGAAATATTTAGGTATGACATTGCTTCACTCTAGAGCCTCGATTAACGCCTTTCAATTTATTATGGATAAGGTTAGAAAGAATTTATTTGGGTGGAATGCTAGCTTACTTTCCTTGGCTAGTCGAGTAGCTCTAGTTGAGTCGGTTATTCTTGCATTTCCAACCTACTTTATGCAAATAATGAGTTTACTCATTTTTCTGTATGGATATTAAGAATTTTGTTAGAGGGTTTATCTCGGGCTCATCTAATGGCTCATGTAAGCCACCTTGGTGAATTAGGAACATTGTTCCACTCTTTTAAATAATATTGTGTAACACCCCTAACCCGTATCTGTCGCCGGATTAGGGTTAAGAGGCATTACCGAACAATTCACATCAATATACAAACATTTCATATACATTGATCATATATCATCATATCACATTCATTCATAAGCAGAATGTCCCCGTAGAAGGTCTACAAGACCTTAAACATGCTTTAATGAAAGTACGAGACTAAACTAATCACATATAAAAATTTCCAAAACTTGTAAAATTTTCTAACTTTTAAACGTCACACGCCCGTGTGAACAGGTCGTGTGCCTCACATGGCCACCAGACACGCCTGTATCACAGATCGTGTGGAAAGAGGGCATACATACTAACTTGGATCACACGGCTGACCGCTTGCCCATCCACCTAGCCGTGTTAAAACTGAAGGGTATACTGGCTTAGGTTACATGGCTAGTTACACGACGGTATATCCAGCCCATGTGCCTATTCGAAATGGCCTCACACGCCCGTGTCCAGGTCGTGTGCTCGGCCGTACCAAACCTGTATAATATACTGACTTATACCACACGGCTAGTCACACGCCTGTGTGTGAGGCTGTGTGGACCATACTAACTTAATTCAAATTACCACACCAGGGGACACACGGCCATGTACCAAGGCCATGTATCACACACAGTCAAGCCACATGCCCGTGTGCTCAGCCGTGTAGATGAAAAATAGGCTTGGTTTAAATCATGTTTTCTCACCCAATTTCATTAAACTACAAAAACTGAAATATCACCAAAATACGTACCAATATGTAGCCAAATCAAGTCCAAAATATGCACAAATTATACCATAACAATTTCAACCATTTCTAGATACATTTGCCTAACCAAATCATACCAAATTAACATGCCAAACTGATACCATGATCACATAACTGAATCATCAATTTAATCCATTTACAACCTTACATTTTCTCACAAATCTAACTACAAAATTAATGACAAACTTACCAATACCATTTCTCATTCACCATGAACAAATATCATTCCACTATGTAATCTATCCATTTTCCAAACAAGGTAACCATTCCAAAATGACCACATATTCAAAGCCATATATATACATCACATATACAATGTTTCGTATCATAACATAAGCCAAAACAATTTCATCATCATCTCATTCTCAAGCCAATTCACATGGCTAGATTCACAACACAAAATATACCATTTGACACTAGCTTATACATGCCATATACCAAAATTACAAGCTTCAAAAGTACTGACTAAATGATCGATAGTGTGATGATGATTCTTGACGATCCTCGAGTCCGAGCTACCTTCGATAGTCTATAAAACAAGGGAAAGAACACACAAAGTAAGATTTAAAAGCTTAGTAAGCCATATACAAATAAAGTCATCATATGAACATTAGCAATATTAATGCATATAAGCTGAACATAGCTAGTCACATACATATTTACCATTCTTTCTCATGAAATTTACATATCTACTTTCGAATTCATACTTACCTTTCCTTTTCGATATTCATATAAACTTCATACGTCCTGAATCAGTTAACTTATTTACACATTTAATCTCATATTAACATTTCCTGTTGAACCATTTGGAATCAATAAGGATACTCAAAAATCGTGTATATCACATACAATGCCAATGTCCTAGACATGGTCTTACATGTTTTCACATATCGATGCCAATAGCGCAGCTATGGTCTTACACAAAATCATATATTGATGCCAATGTCCCAGACATGGTTTTACATGAAATCACAATACAACGCCAATGTCCCAGACATGGTCTTAAACGTAATAACGTCTTGAAAATCCTAATGTCATGACTTTTGTATCCTATACTCTTCCTAAGGTTCGTACAGGGCTTACGGACATTCTAAATCTATCTGTTCTTGCTCATACTCGATCATTTAGCATTCAAGGTAGTTCAATAACATATAAACATGTATAATTCAATTTAAAGACATTTATTTGCATATGAACTTACCTCGTATTCGTGATTGAAGTATCGGATCTACTAATCGACAATCTTCGATTTTTCTCGATCTAAATCCAATTTCTTTCTTTCTTGATCTATATAAATTCAAATTTATCTAATTTACTCACACATTCATTCAATTGAATCCAAATCACACTTTAAAGAACATTTACACTTTTACCCCACATTTTCACATTTTTCACAATTTAGTCCTTATTTCATAAAATCACAAATTACATAAAATCTCACAAGACCTATGCTTAGCCAAATTTCATGTGAGTGTCTAGCAACCCAAAACTTTCATTTATTTCACATGTCAACCCCTCAATTTACACATGTCACAATTTAATCCCTATTTAGCAGTTTCACTAAAAATCACTTTATAAAACATGATAATCTATCACTTATCTAACATTTTTCATCATCAACTATCACAAAACTCGAATATTCATCAATGGCACTTTACAAAATCATCAACAAAATCAAAAATTAGGGCATTGGCTAGCTAGTACGAGCTGCAATGATTACAAAAACATAAAAATCATCAAAAATCAAGCATGGTACATACCTTAATTGAAGCACGTAATAGCTGAAACCCTAAATGATTCTAAGCTCTCTTTTATTCCTTAGTTTCGGTGGTAATAGAGAAGATGAACACTTATTTGATTTTGTTTTATTCTAATTATAACTTATTTACTAAATTACCTTATTAACCTTGATTAAAAACAACCAAATTTTATGATATCATGCCCATTAATGTCCATTAACCCAAAAAATGGTCTAATATCAACATAAGGACTTTGGATTTAAATAATCATAGTAAATAATCACTTAAACAATTAGAATACAACTTTTGCATTTTATGCGATTTAGTTTTTTTATCAAATTAACCGTTCAAACGATAAAATTATTTCACGAAACTTTCACACATACATAATCTCATCTGTAAACACCAAAATAATATTAAAAATAATTTTATGACTTTGGATTTGTGGTTTCGAAACCACTATTTCGATTTAACTAAAACCATGCCGTTACATGTTGGGCTTGGGTTAAGAATGGTGGTTGAATGCAATAAAGCTTAGCTTAAGATTGGGGTTCAATATCTTATCTAATAACTACTTGATGTGGGTTTAAAATTTACGTATTAAATATAGGATTGCTAGAAAATAGCCTTGATCTATTAATCAAACAAGATGTTCTGATCTTTGGAAGGCGCTCCTGAGAATATGGCCAGAAGTTCTAAATAATACAATATGATCTTTTGGATATTGGAAAATAGATGAGCGCTAAAGGATTGCAAGTGGGATTATATTTAGAAAAGGAAGTTACCTCGAAAAACTAAACATTTCTTGTATCTACTTGCTAATGATCACTTATTAACGAATGACATAAGGTGTCGGTGAGGAATGAAGATAAATAATCACTGTTCATTTTTGTGGCTAAGGAGGGAGATAAGGGATCATGCTATTCGAGATTGTTGGCTGAAGGTAATTATTTTGAAGAATCTAGTTCCAACGCATTTGCATGGTAATTTCTTTTCTTCCAATTTTAATTATTGGTTGTTTGAGGATCTTTAGAATACTAGTGGAATTATTGTTAATGATATTGAGTAGGAGGTATTATTTGGCATGTTTTGCTAGAGGATAAAAGAGAATAGGAATGCTTATGTGTTTGGGGTTGAGAGTAGGGATTTAAAAGATATATTGATAGATTATTTGGTATGGACTAAATAGATTGTGAAGGCTAATAGTGGTGACGCGGATAAAGAGAATGTCATTATAATGTAGTCGATTTGGAAGAGCCCACCAGAGGGTTGGGTTAAAATTAATGCGGACTTGGTGTTCATGGAGGTGAATGGCAGGTTAGCTACTGATGGGCTGATTACTAGCTAAGAGGATTCTATCAAAAAATGGGATGTTTCTCGGTACTACAAGTAGAGACATGGGGTTTGCTTGGTGGACTTCAAATTTATTAAGAGATAGGACATTGGAGAGTTGAAGCAAAGGGCAATAAATTTAACCTTATCTGCTCCTTACAAGGAAGAACAAGTGCGAATAATAGTGAAGCTTTAGTTAGAAGAATTTCAAACATCTATGCTTGCCTGTGGACGGTAGTATTCTGATATGTCACCCGTGAATCTAACCGTTCCACTGATCTTGTTGCAAAGCTGCTACTATATGACTCCCTAAGGTTCCTTTTGTTTTAAAGTATGTCTGATGATGCTACCAAAATGGTGGAGAGGGATCTTAACAAGTGTGATTGATGATTGATTTGTTTACTTTATAGTTGGTATAAGGATTCTTACCTATTATTCTTTTATCACCGAAAAATATTTTAGATTTAAATAATTTATGTTGGAGTTAATGAGTTTGAAACTTTTTTTAAGTATAATAAATTTGAAACTTTGAGTAATTTTACATTTAAATTCTTATTTTTATATTTAAGTTGAGTTTGACTTTGATTTTTGATTGCATAAACAATGGACACATTGCGATTCATGCCTCATGCCACGTATGTTGACACTTGTTATGTAACACCTAATTTCTAAAAAACTTGAGAACTTGAAAATTAGAGAACTAAATTAGAGGATACTGCAAGTTGATAGCCTCTATTGAAAGAAACGAGAAAGCTAGAAACTGACTTAGACATGGTTGAGAACCAAACCTAGTTCAATTAGAATGGAACTAGTCAGTTCCTTAGTAAGGGACAACATGATTAGAAATGAATAGTCCTCCTAAGGTTGGTACTAGCGCGGGAAGGGCTATAAATAGTTGAGAGATGGCTTCCCAGGGATAATTTCTTTCCCGATTATGTTTTGTTTTCTCTTTTCCTCATCAAATACTTTAAAGAAGAGTAGGCCATACAAGGTTCTGCATGGAGTAGACTTCATGAGGATAGAGATGGAAAAGTAGGGAAACCAGCAAGCTGGTAAGGTTCTTAGCCCTTCTTGTGCTTAAGAATAGGTAAATATGGTTACAGACCTTCAGAACTATTTTAGGGGTTTTGCATGCTTATAAAAGTTTAAGCTTTTAAGATGAAGTTCATGTTTAACCAATAGATTTTTGGTTGTAATGCTTAGTTGCTAGGAGAATGTAAGTTCTGGCATTTGAGAAAGTTAAGTTGTGGAAACGATGAAGCTTTAGGTAAGTTTCAAAACTCTAACCATAGATGTTATGATTTATGCTGTCTGAGTATTCCATGTTTGCATAAGCATGAAATTTTTGTAGATATATGTCAGTAAGCATAAAATGGTCATAGTATGGCATGTGCATGCTTTGCATGTTTTTAAAAACCTTTAAAGGTAGATGAATTTAGAAAAGCAAATAGGGAGTAACCCTAATAGTTACCCGCATGGGCGAAGCTCTAGGCCTTGTGAAGGGAACACTCGATGTTCAAGCATCAAGGTCAGGTGATGTAAAGGAGGTAATAGGAGGAGGATTTAGGAAATGAGAATCATGGAAAGGTATTTACCGCAATGGTGGTATTAGCTGGTTCTTTAGGATGATATTGTGATGACGATATATGGTGTAAGACCATAGATGAAAAATGCTATGGTAGTTTAGTATGAGGTGCGTAGCGTAAGACCATTGATGAAAGATGCCATGGCAGCATGATACAAGGTATAATGTATACAGTATAAGACCATAGATGAAAGATGCTATGGCAACCAGATATAATGAGTAAGACCATGAATGAAAGACTCCATGGCATCATAGGATAGTATGTCATGATAGCAGAATGATGTAAGACCATGGATGAAAGACTTCATGGCATCCATAAAGATAGTTCAATGGGATAGTAAACACAGAATAGACAATCTGTTGGGACATTAAACATAGATAGAGTTTTCTAGAATAGTAAACATGGGATAAGTCCACTGGGACAATGAAAATAAGGTAAGAAGGGTGCAATACCACAGCTTGACTGCGACAACCGATAGAGTCCACTAGGAAATAAATGCAAAAAGTTAGCTAGGACCTCAAGTGAGGAGTATACTGCCAATACGACAAGTATAGGGAAATGCATAGGTGGAAGAGGAGTCAAAAGAAAGTGTAAGTAGTGGCAAATGAATCTCGTGGAATCCACCAAAAATTTTGAAAATGGTAAGGATAGATGTGAAAGCCAACAAGGGATGGGAGAAGACCCAACAAGAATTATAGAAGGGTAGGCCATCCGAGAGTTGACCTATTTATGGAAATGTTTAAAAAGGAAATTACCTGAGGATCACAAGAAAAGATTCTCAATCAAGAGCCATTGGAAGTACTCTATGAAGTTGTATGCAAGAGGAAAATCCCGTAAGAGAATGGAGAAGTGACCTCCCAGGATAAGAAGTTTTGTAACGGCCCAATTTCAATGATATCAGAACAGTGGTTTTGTGACCACAAATCTGAGCTAAAGAAAAAATTATTTTAATATTATGAAATGGTCTACATTATGATAGGAAAGTTCATAAAAATAGTGACAGGAAATTAGAAAAAGGACCAAATTGGATAAAATATAAAAGTTAAATTCTAGAAGCTAGAAGGATCAAATGGCTATAAAATTCAAACCTTGAGGTCCTTATACGATAATTAGACCATCAATCAAAAGATGGAAAATATCCTGGGTGATTTATGCATGGAAAAATTAAAAATGGGTAAGGACTAAATTGAAAACAAAAATTAGTAAAAGATGATAATAGAAAATATAATCTAATTATCATCATCTTCCCCAATTTTTGCATCAAAACCCTAGAAGAGAGGGAGAAAACTAATCAAGCTTAATTGGGTAAGTTTTCATGTCCAGTTTTTAGTAATTTTTAAAATTTTAAGATTGGGATAACTTGTTCTTTCTATTTTGAGGATTAATTCAAAAAGTTATCAAAGTATGGAAATTGTGCCATGGATGCACATGTTGAAAATTGAAAATTTATGCTAGAAAAAGAAAGGTTGTTAGTAAATAAATAACTTTTACAAAGTGATTTTGGATGAAATTGTGAATTAGGGACTAAATTGTAAACTTTTAAAATTCATGGAAAATTTTTGATTTTTGTGAAACATAAGTGTTGTAAATAGTATATGGAAATTTTGGCGAGGCTTGGATCAAGGATTAGATTGCATGAATTTCATTTTCAGAGCCTAGGGACAAAATTGGAATTAATGAAAATTTAAGGGCAAAATAGTAATCTTGCCTAAGGAGTAAATTGAAGTCAATTGAATATGAATTGAGTGAAATTGATGATTAAGTTCATTTATATAGATCCAGATGACTCAGATACGAGGTTAGATCGTGGAAAAGAAAAAGTCTCGGATTAGTAGATTTTATAAACGAACAAGTACTAAGGTAAATTCTGTAACCTAATTGTGAAAATTGAAAATTTTGAAATACATGATACTGTGATATTTGTTATGAATGTTATGGAAATCTTAAATGTACCAAAATGTAATTAGATGTTTGATATAAATTAAGAAAAGGAGAAATTCCTGGTTGAATAAAGGGAATTCGATGAATCAATGAAAAAGGGATCCTGCATGTGTTACAGAAGGGATTTAGCCTAGACGGGTAATCCTGACAAAACTCTTTGAGCATATGTTACAGAGGGTTTAGCTTGAACTAGTAATCCTGCTGTATGAGATGAGGCTCGGGAGTGTACTCTCTGATAAATGTGAATATGAATTGACAGATTATCAATTTGTACACTTTAAGTGTACTACAGTGTATCCATCGAAATTCCAATAAATTCAATGGGTAAATCTTAGAAATGGTTAATAGAACATGAATGGTTTTGTCTTGAAAATGTATAAGTGGCATGGAAATATTGAACATATGGAAATCATGGAATGATGAGCTCATCTATATATTGCTATTAAATGAAATCATTTGACTAACTCAAAGTGTTGAAGTGGTGTATGGTAGGATAATAATCCAATTTCTTGGATGCATATATGTTTGATTAAATTTAGTGGAAACCTGTGATAAGTTAGATCCATGTTACATGATCTTACAAATACTAATTGCTTACTCTGTTTTATTTTCCAATTTTATAGTGCTCGGAAGCTCGTAAAGGTTAGAGACGATCAGGCAACTTCACATTATCCTCTCACTCATTTTGGTATAAATATGGACTTTGTTTGGTATAATGGCATGTATAGGCTAGTAAGATTAATGTATATATTGCAATGGATGAATGTAACCTAGCCATTGGAATAGACAGCGATGACTTAATTTTTGGTATGTTATAAAGCAAATTAGAGTTTATATATATGCCTAGTATTGATTGAATTTTTGATATGCAATTTTAAATAGGTAAGATTTGTAAGAAGTGTGCATGTGAAAATATGACATAATAAATGATGAAATTGGTTGAAAATCATGCTTGAATTGGTTGGTTACTATATGAAATGTTTGGTGCAGGTGTTGGATGAAAATGGGTGAGAAATAGGGCTTGTAAAATAGCTTTATTTTGTCCACAAAGGTAGACACACGGGTGTGTGTCTAGGCCATGTGTGGCACACGAGTTGATACATAGGCGTGTGTCAAGGTCGTGTATCCCTTGCACCTGAAATTTGAGAAACAAAATGCTCTGTATTGAGCACACGGGTGTGTGCCTCAGCCGTGTGAGGTACACTGCTTGGAAGCTCGAGTGTGTGATACGGCCGTGTGAAACCTGCACCTATTTTTGAAAATTAAATTAACCACACGGCCTAGCGACATGGGCGTATACCTTGGTCGTGTGATCTTAATTTCTTTATGGGTTACAAGTCAGAGAGTTTCACAGGTTAGGGACATGGGCGTGTGAACCTATACGGCCTGACCACACGGTGACTCTTAATAGTGAGAAAAATTTTGGGATTTTATGAAAAATTTCCTAAGATCCTGATTTTGTCCCCAATCGATTCTAATATATGTTTTGGGCCTCGAGGGTCCATTTTAATGAACAATATGATAAATCTCAGAAAGTGAATAGTAATTGACTCGATTTATCTGCAATGATTTTGTAAACTCTAGTAATGCCTTGTAACCCTATTCTGGTGACGGATATGGGTTAGGGGTGTGACATTTGTTGGTATCAGAGCTACAATTTAGTCGATTCTCAAACTAACATTGTAAGTACGGGATTAGCTATACACGCCATTATATAAATTGTGATAGTGTGATATCTCCTGACCATTTTAAATGTGTTTTTCTAATAGTAATGTCATCCAGCCGAGCTAATTCTGAGGAAGCTGAGAGCCATGCTCTAGCTTCGATTCAAAGAGAAGTATCTAGTACTAGAAGGCCCGTATCTGAGGGCCAAGGTGAGGGGGCAAAAGAGTCCTTCTTTCAAATGATGATTGAATAGTTTACCCAATATTTGAGAAATAATCCTGGTGTACAACAAGCTCCCCCTCCTGTTCCTCCACAGTTGGTTCCTGAAATACCACAGGGTACCGAACTTATCAAAACTGGTAAGGCTCCAATAGATAAAATTCAAAAATAACGGGCAGAGGAATTCAAGACAACAACAAAAGATGATCCGAAAAGAGCTGAATTATGGTTAGAAAATACTATCCGTGTTTTAGATGAGATATCTTGTACACCAGCAGAATGTCTGAAATGTGTCGTGTCATTGTTAAAAGATACGACTTATCACTGGTGGAATACTTTGATTTCTGGTGTGCCAAAAGAGAATGTTACCTGGGAATTTTTCCAGATAGAGTTCCAAAGGAAATATATTAGTCAAAGATTTCTCGACCAGAAAAGAAAAGAATTTCTTGAGCTCAAACAGAGCAACATGACAGTATCAGAGTATGAAAGGGAATTCGTCCGGTTAAGCAAGTATGTCAAAGAATGGGTTTCGACTGAAGCTTACCTGTGTAAATGTTTTGAAGAAGGGCTGAATGAAGACATTAAATTGTTGATTGGGATTCTTGAAATAAAAGAATTTGTGGTACTGGCTGAAAGAGCATACAAAGTAGAATAATTAAATAAAGATTAGAAACAAGCCAAAAGAGAAGCCCGGGCTTTTAGCAAAAGACTAGTGGGGAAATCACAATCTTCTATGTCAAAGAAATCAAAGAAATATTATGATCTTTCCACTTCAGCTACGGGGTATTCTAGCAAGGAACGAGGCTCCCAACGCTCCAATCCGAGATCCCTTACTAGTGTGGGGAGTGTTGGTAACCCTAAACCGAGATGCAAGTATTATAATAAAGCTCATTTTGGAGAATGCCATTTGAGAAGTGGAGCTTCTTATAGATACGGTTCTCTTGACCATTTTCTCAGAGATTGTCCAGAAAAGGGCAAAAAAAGGCACTAATCAGTTTCCAAAATCGAGTAATCCTACTTCTAGAGGTAGAGCACCTCGACATATTGGTAATGTTAGTGGTAGCCGAGGAGCTACAAAAGAATCAATAGTTAAATTTGAAGCACGAGCACCTGCTAGGACATATGTCATTCGTGCCAAAGAGAATGGTTCTGCACCAAATAGTATTACCGGTACATTTTCTTTACTTGATACTGATATTACTGTTTTGATTGATCTTGGTTCTACAAATTTATACATATTTACAAAGCTAGTCTCTGTTAAAAATTTACTTGTTGAATTCACTAAATTTGTGGTTAAAGTCTCAAATCCCCTGGGCTAGCATGTTATAGTGGATAAAATTGGTAAATGGTCCACTGATGGTTAAAGGTTATTGTTTTCTGGATGACTTGATACTATTGCCTTTTGATGAATTTTATGTGATTTTGGGAATGGATTAGCTAACCCAAAATGATGCAGTGGTGAATTGTAAACAGAAGTACATTGTATTAAAATGACAGAATGGTGAATTACTTTGTATTGAATCTTGTCAGATAGAGAAATTATCTAATGTAGTTTCAGCTATGTCAGAACAGAGGTATATTAGAAAAGGGTGTGATGCTTATCTTGCATATGTGTTGAATACTAAAGTATCTGAGTCGAAGATTCAGGCGGTGCCAACTGTATGTGAATTTCTTGATGTGTTTCCAGAGGATTTACTTGGGTTACCATCGAGAAGAGAGGTAGAATTCTCTATAGATCTTATTCCAAGAACTACTCCAATATCTATAGCATCATATAGAATGGCTCCTACTTAATTGAAAGAGTTGAAAGCATAGTTACAAGAACTCACTAATAGGGGTTTTGCTCAACCTAGTCATTCACCTTGGGGTGCGCCGGTTCTGTTTGTGAAAAAGAAAGATGGATCCTTAAGATTTTGTATTGACTACCGATAGTTTAATAAAGTTACGGTAAAGAATAAATACCCATTGCCTCAGATTGATGACTTGTTTGATTAGTTGAAAGGTGCCACTGTATTTTCAAAGATTGATCTCTGATCGGGTTATTATCAGTTACGGGTAAAAGAGTCTGATATACCGAAGATAGCTTTCAGAACTAGGTATGGGCATTATGAGTTTCTTGTGATGCCATTTGGACTGACTAATGCACCTACTATGTTCATGTATTTGATGAACAGAATATTCAGACCATACTTAGAAAGTTTGTGGAAGTTTTTATTGATGCTATTCTAGTTTATTCCCAAGATGAAAGTGAGCATGCTGAGCAACTAATAATTGTATTGCAAATACTGCGTGAAAAGACGTTGTAAGCTAAATTTAGTAAATATGAGTTTTGGCTTCGGGAAGTTGGTTTTCTCGAACATATTGTATCAGCTAAAGGCATCAGAGTAGATACGAGTAAAATTTCAGCTATTACTAATTGGAATCCGCCAAAGAATGTAATAGAAGTCAAAAGTTTTCTAGGATTAGTTGGTTATTATCAGAGATTTGTACAGGGATTTTCTATGATAGCTTCTCTAATGACACGTCTATTTCAGAAAGATGTAAAGTTCGAGTGGACGGATGAATGCCAATAGAGCTTTGATAGATTGAAAGATTTATTGACAAAAGCACCTTGTAACGTCCAAGTTTTCGAGATTTTTAGGATTTTGCGTGAATTTAATTTTTGCTTGTCTGGATGTGTTAATTTATGTTTTGAGTGTGTTAGTGAGCCTTTAGAAGGCCCAAGTTTAAGTTAAAACTTGGTAGAATTTTAAAATTTTGGACCTAAGGGAGAAGGGGCTCTAACTAGGTGGGCTTTTAAAAATATGTTGGTGAATTAAGACACAAGTAAGCTTGTGTTAAAGTGGCAAGGTGGTGCCACTTAAGATACAAGGGGTGGCATGTGGAAGTTGTGCAAGGGTTAAGGTTCGAATCCATGGTGTAGTAAAGTGCCATTTATTTTTATGCTTATGTAAGGTGAGTGATGGAACTCAAGTGAAACTCTGTTAGGAAGAGTTTCAGGTGTTCATGGGATTGAGTCAAGGAAGGCTAAGGGGAGAAATTTTAGGAATTTCAAATGGGAAACAAGTGATGGCCGAATATGGGGTTCTTGGGGGAGGATTACCGGTTTTGGCCTATCGATTTTGGTATAATCGGCAAGGGGGAGTTAAGGGGGCTAGCCGAATGCTTTTTGGGTTCTTCTTGGGGCTTTAGCTTAGCATATTGGGTAGGTGTGTGCCGACTGGGCAAGTCTCTAGGGTTCTTTTTTCTTTTTTCTTCTCCTCCTTAAGTTCTAGAAGCCGAAACCGCAAGTACAAACTACTTGTGCCGCTTTGTCCAGAGCCAACTTCTCTTCTCATTTTTTGTTCTTCTTTTCTCTTCTGTTTTCCTTCTTAAGCCAAATCCATTATCTTCTTGCCTTTTTCTTTTCTTGTTTATTGTTGAAATTGATTCACATAAAACCTCCCCTGACCAATTGCTTCAAAAAGCCGAAAACCCAAAAACACATCTTTTCTGTCGATTTCTCCTTTTTGCTTCCACTCTTGCTATAATCGAAACCCTCAAGCCTTCCATATCTCTCTATCGACCATCTCTTCTTTGATTCACAACTTCTTCCTCTTCCATCATTTCTCTTGAAACCAAAACTCCCATACCCTCAGGGAGCTAAATCTTGTCATCTATTTTGCAAACATTCTCCTTTGGCCAAATGCCATAGATCTCTTCTCCACCTTTGGTTTCGGGTAGATCTATATTAGATCTGGACTAGATTAGTGATTTGAGGCTCTCTTCTATTAGGCAAGCGGGTGAATCTTTGGGTAAGTTGTCTCCTCTCATAATCTCTTCTTTCTAATGAATCGTAAAGAGTCGAAATCCCTAATCTTTTTCACTTGTTGGCCTTTCTCTTTGGTAATCAATTTAAAGTTTTATGCTTGTCTGCTAGTGATTTCATAGCCGAAGTAGGGGCTGATCTCGTGAAAGGTGTGGGTGAGCAAGTGATCACAATGTGATATAGATCTACTTGTTAGATCTTGGCCAAGGTAAGTGTTAATGAATGTTTTGGTTATGGCTGAATGTGTAGGAGGTAAGAGTTGATGGTTATAATCGAGCTATGAATTAACATTAGTGGGTAAACTAATGTAGGTTGTTCGAACACAGGATTTTGAAGTGGTACGCAAAACTGGTGTGTAATCGACACCTACTAGTAGGCTAGATCGGCAAAAGCCGAAAAGCTAAAATGCTGAAATTCTAACATTTCAAGGGCTTGCGAGCGTGCGAACGCTCGTGGGTCAGATTAAATCAGTAAAATCTGTAATCACAAATGGTAAAGTTGATGTGTGCGCGATTTCGTGCACGTTGGTGGGTTTGGGCCTCGAAGGGCTAAATTTGGGCCCAATGGGCTTGTGGGCCCATATGGGTGAAAATGAGCAGTAAGTTTAATATGGTAGTTGGACTGTTAAATATGCTAAAACGAACATAAAATATGGGCTTAGTGGGCCGTAATAGCTAGTGGACACTGTTGGGCTCATTAGGGGTTTTAGGACCCAATAACTCTTAGTTGGTAACATGGGCTAAACAAGTTACTTAGATGACACTTAGACTGTTAACATTTATAATGAGCATGAAACCCTAAAGATTGGAAAACTTACTGAAATACCCCTGAAGGGTGGAAAATTACGGTTTTACCTTTAAGTGCAAAAAGACCATTTTACCCCTAAGGTTAAGTTGACTGAATTGCATGCTAAAATTATATCTGTTCACTGTATGGCATGTCATTATATACACTGTGCATGGGATCGGGTTTTGATGGAGGAAGTGCTAAGTGGTAGTGCCACGTTTACTGATAGGGGCTTTGCCTCGTTTTACTATTTAGTGGCTAGGCCACGTTATCTGATTTAAGTAGCTAAGTTGCGACTGTGGTGTGGAGGATTGGGTGGTTGAGTTATTCCTCACATGGTATGTAGGGCTGGTATGGGTGGTGTGTAGGGTTGGATTTCGATGGGTTTTGCATTCATGCATAAATATTGTTCTGTTACTGTAATGGGCCATGGGCCACACTGATTTCTGAATAGGGCTTAGGCCCAGTAATTACTGTTTACTGAATAGGGCTAAGGCCCAGTTAATATTGTATCTGTATAGGGCTTAGGCCTCGTTAAGCTTGTATAGATGTGGACTCTGGTTGGGCTTAGCTTACACACTGAGTTTCACAAGCTCACACCTTACTTTTTATCCATGCAGGTGAGCCCCAAACTTAGAGGACTTGAAGTTGGTGGGATTCGAAGTGGCCACGTGAATTACGTTTGGTTATAGTTTTCTTAAATTATTTATTTCAGTATTTTCTTAATTTATTTTAATTTCTTTTGGGTTTGAATTTGTAATAAGGCCGCTCTTTAATGGTTTTATTTAGATTTTTAATTATAATTTGCTTAGAACTAATAGTCTAAGGTTGTGCAAGTTTTTTATTTAAAATTAATCAATACTTTCAAAACATATCGTACGTAACAAATGGTTAACCTAATTACAAGAAGATCTTTTAAAGAAATAAAATTGATAGTGGATAGGAGTTCATAAATTGATCACCAGCTTTTTTCTCAAAACTCCTAAAAGTGTTTTGCTAAGTCACACTAAACATATTAACTAAAGAATGAGGTGCAATTCGCTATCCATGTGACACACCAGATCTAGCCATAATGTCTGGGTCGGGTTTGAGGTGTTACATTTAGTGGTATCAGAGCCTGGTTGCAACAACTCGGCTGTGGATCGAGTCCAAAAAGTTTTCTTAAATTTTAAATAAAGGCCAAGAAGGGAATTTGAAAATCGCTTTTTGGAAAATTTCTTAAGAAAACCCTTTTCCAAATTTAATTTCTTCAAGATATACTTATTTAAGGTTTTATTTTAAAAACAAAGTTCAGTCTTACTAAAATTTTACTAGGGTTTGGTTTTCTAAAATCTGGATTTCGAAGAGTGGCACACCGAATCTTCAGCACCAAGTCTGTAAGTATTTTACTATACTATATTGTACTGAAATACTATTGTAGATAGTACTGAGACCTTACTAAGCTACTATAGTTAGGGTAATACTGAAACTGTAGAGACTGAGATAGTAGGAAAAACTAAAAACCCTAGAAGACTGAGACTGTAGCTAGGCTACGAATCTGTGAAACCAACGCTCCGAAATACTATCTGTACATAAGGCATCAGTAATAAATACTGAAATACTGAACTAATTCATAAAATTTGTAATAAGATAATACATTATGAGTATGAGGGCAGCTCGTGGACGGGGCCGTGGACGTAGCCGAGGTAGTGTACAAGCTGGATCTTCATCTTCAGGACACATGCCAGCTGATGAGGCACGAGCGCCGCCAGCAACTGAGACTGGCTCATATGATCGGGCTACAAGGGATGATGCTTTGTCCCAAATGATGCTAAGGGTTCTAGATAGGGTCGCTGGAGCGAGTACGGGGACTGTGAACTAGGGATCTATTTCTAAGCGACTCTGAGCTAACGTAGCAGAGATTTTTAGGGGCATATCTGGAGTAGTCCCAAATGTGGCCGAATATTGGCTTGAGGCCACAGAGGGAATCATGGACGACCTGGACTGCTCAGTGGATCAGAAATTGAAGGCAGCAGTGTCTCTGCTACTAGATGAGGCCTATCAGTGGTAGATCACTGTCAGGGATAGTACCCAGCTGAGCGGGTAACTTAGGAGCTGTTTAAGACGGCCTTCAAAGGGAAGTACATTAGGGCGAGCTATGTGGATGCCCGAAGGAAGAAATTTCTGAACCTGACCTAGGGTAATAAGTCTGTTGCTGAGTATGAGGCTGAGTTCTTAAGGTTAAGTTAGTATGCTAGTAGAATAGTTGCTACAAAGTATGAACGTCGCATACGATTTGAGGATGGCCTCAGGGATGAGCTTAGGGTGCTGATAGCTCCGCAAAGGGAGTGTGACTTTGCTGCTTTAGTGGAAAAGGCTAAGATAGCCGAAGAGGTGAAACACACGGAGCGGCAGAGCTGCGAGAAGGACCGAAATTGATTCAGGAGGGATTCTGGACCCTCAGAAGCTGCGGGCAGGAATGTTAAAAGGGCTAGAGTGGACGAACCAGTTCGAGCAGTTTCGGTGAATGTAGTTACACCGCAGGCTTGCGGGGATTGTGGTAGAGTGCATCTAGGAGAGTGTTGGAAGTGTACTGGGGCATGTTTCCAGTGTGGATCCAAGGAGCATAGAGTGAATGACTGTTCACAGAGGCTGGCTCAGACGCAAACTGCTGAACAGAGGGTTGCTCAACCAATGCGAGGAGGACCATAACCGCCGAGAGGCCGTGGTCAAGGTAGGGGCAGCAATGGAAATGGTCGTAGACGTAGAGCATCGAGTAGGGTGCTAGAATTGTTGAGGCTCGACAGCTAGCATTGGTTTATGCTGCTCGTCGCAGAGAGGAGGGTGACGCACCTGACGTTATAACTGGTACGTTTCTGATTTCTAGCATGCCATACACTGCCTTGATAGATATTGGTTCTACCCATTCTTATGTTGCATGTGATGTGTCTGGGACGTTGGGTATGCACTCTGAGGAAACTGTGAGTGGAGTAATTGTGGTAAGTCCACTGGGTCACTCGGTTAGGGTAGACAAACTCTTTAGAGATGTGCCTTTAAAGACTCAATGTAGGATTTTCCCTGCGGACTTAATGGGGCTACCATTTAGAGAATTCAATCTCATTTTGGGAATGGACTGGCTTGCTAAGCATAAGGCGACTCTGGATTGTGCGGCTAAATGGATGGTGTTAAAGACCGCGAAGGGTGTGGAGGTGATGGTTATAGGGGAGCGAAGGGATTAATTGTCCAATGTTGTTTTAGCCTTGAGAGCTGAGAAGTTTATTCGCAAGGGTTGCGAGGCGTATTTGGCATATGTGAATCAAACAGATGCTGAGGGTTTGACTGTAGGAAAGGTTAGAACTGTTAAGGAATTTCAAGATGTCTTTCCTGAGGAGCTTCCTAGGTTGCCTCCGAATCGTGAAGTCGGATTTGGAATCGACTTGTTGCAGGCAACGGCTCCTATGTCCATCGCACCTTACAAGATGGCACCAAAGGAGTTGGTGGAGTTGAAAGCACAAATTTAAGAGTTGTTGGATAGAGGTTTTATTAGGCCAAGCGTGTCTCCATGGGGAGCACCAGTACTGTTCGTGAAGAAGAAAGATGGGACGATGCGTATTTACATTGATTATCGCCAGTTGAACAAACTGACGATTAAGAATTAGTACCCTCTGCCAAGGATCGATGACCTGTTTGACCAGCTAAGAGGAGCATCAGTATTTTCCAAATCGATCTTCGATCTAGATATCATCAGTTAAGGATCAAAGAGGTGGATATTCATAAGACAGCATTCAGAACTCGTTATGGCCATTACGAGTTTTTGGTAATGCTGTTTGGATTGACGAATGCACCTGCGGCTTTCATGGATTTGATGAATCGGGTATTCCAACCTTACTTGGATCGATTCGTAGTCGTCTTCATAGACGATATTCTGGTGTATTCAGAAACTGAGGAGAAGCATGATGAGCATCTCCGTGTTGTTCTACAAGTATTGAGGGAGAAGCAACTTTATGCAAAATTCAGCAAGTGTGAATTTTAGTTGTGATAGGTGACGTTTCTAGGTCACGTTGTTTCTACTGAGGGGACTAGGGTGGATCCTCAGAAAATTGAGGCAGTTTTGGAGTGGAAGCCACCGAGATCTATATCGAAAATTTAGAGTTTTTTGGGTTTGGCAGGGTACTACAGAAGGTTTGTAGAAAGATTTTCTCTGATTGCTGCACCATCAACAAAACATTTGAGGAAAGGAGCACCATTTGTATGGACTAAGAAACAGCAAGAGGCTTTCGATAGGTTGAAGAAGGTTCTGACTGAGACGCCAGTGTTGATTCTGTCGGAGTCTAGGAAGGATTTCACCGTGCATAGTGATGCGTCGCATGTTGGTTTGGGCTATGTATTGATGCAAGAGGGTAAGGTGGTTGCTTACGCATCGCGACAGCTTAAGCCTCACAAAGCAAACTACCCTACGCATGATCTGGAGTTGGCAGTAGTGATTTTTGCGTTAAAGATTTGGAGACACTACTTGTATCGGGAAAAGTGTATTATATACACGGACCATAAGAGTCTCAAGTATTTGGTGAATTAGAAGGAGTTGAACCTTAGGCAATGAAGATGGATAGAGTTGCTTAAGGATTATGACTGTTTTATTGAGTATCACCCAGGCAAAGCAAATGTGGTGGCTAATGCACTGAGTCGATGAGCTGTAACTGAGTTGAGGGTAATGTTTGCTCGTCTGAGTCTATATGGTAATGGTAGTTTTAGCAAAATTATAAGTGAGACCAACCTAGATTAAGTAGTTAAGGAGAAACAGTTAAAGGATGAGTCACTAGTTCCTCGATTCCAACAAGCCGAGAATGATGAAACTTCTGATTTTGGATTTAATAGTGAAGGAGTTTTGTGCTTTCAAGGAAGAGTTTGTATTCTGAAGGACTCTGACTTGAGGCAGTCAATTTTGAGAGAGGCTCATGGCGGACCTTGTGCCATGCACCCTAGAGGAAATAAGTTGTATCGAGATTTACGAGAGTCGTACTGGTGGCTTGGACTTAAGCGTGAAGTTCGAGAATTTTTGGGAAAGTGTCTGACATGCTAGCAAGTGAAGGCTGAGCATCAACTGCCTTCTAGACTTCTGCAACCTGTGAAGATTCCACTTTGGAAGTGGGAGAGGGTAACCATGGACTTTATTAGTAGGCTACCCTTGACGCCTACCAAGAAAGACTCGGTTTGGGTGATTGTGGATAGGTTAACCAAATCTGCTCACTTCATACCTGTCCAAACTGAGTACTCACTTCAAAAGTTAGCCAAGTTTCATGTGGCGGAGATAGTGCGACTTCATGGAATGCCAGTTTCGATTATTTCTGATCAGGATCCTAGGTTTACATCTCGATTCTGGTAGAAGTTGCATGAGGCGTTGGGTACACGGTTGGATTTCAGCACTACTTTTCACCCCAAATAGATAGGCAATAGGAAAAGGGTAATTCAAGTTCTGGAGGACATGTTAAGGGGTTGTGTGATTGACTTCCGAGGCAGTTTGGAGGATTACTTGCCATTAGCGAAGTTTGCTTACAACAACAGCTATCAGGCGAGCATTCAAATGGCTCCGTATAAGGCGTTGTATGGGCGTAGGTGTCATACGCCTACTTGTTGGACAGAGTTAGGAGAACGTCAGGTTCTTGGGCCAGAGTTGGTGGCAGATACAGAAGACAAGGTTAAGCTTATCAGGGATCGATTAAAAGAAGCATCTGATAGACAGAAATCTTATGTCGACTTAAAGTGTAAGGAAATTGAGTACTCGGTGGGGGATATGGTCTTTTTAAAGTTCTCGCCTTGGAATAAGATATTAACGTTTGGTAAGAAGGGCAAGTTGAGTCCGCGGTTTATTGGGCCTGATCGAGTTCTCAAACGAGTAGGTCCGGTAGCATATCAGCTGGAAATACCTCCGGAGCTGGATAGGATTCATGACGTTTTTCATGTCTCCATCCTAAGACGGTACCGATCTGATCCTTCTCATGTCGTACCAGTAGAAGAGATTGAGGTGGAAACTGACTTGACCTTTGAAGAAGAACTTGTGCAAATTCTAGACCGAGATGTCAAAGTATTAAGGAAGAAGTCAGTTCCTTTGGTAAAAGTAATTTGGCGCAATCATGGTAGAGAAGAAGCTACGTGGGAGCTGGAAGAGGCGATGCATCAACAATACCCACAGCTGTTTGGACAGGGTAAATTTCGAGGATGAATTTCTTTAAGGGGGTAGAGTTGTAACACCCTAGTTTTCGAGATTTTTGGGATTTTGCATGAATTTAATTTTTGCTTTTCTGGATGTGTTAATTTACGTTTTGAGTGTGTTAGTGGGCCTTTAGAAGGTGTAACGCCCTCTTACCCGAGACCATCACTGGAGTCGAGCTTGAGGTGTTTCTAAACTTAATTTATCATTTAAACAACTTTAAACGATTTATTTTAACTTTCGGAATAAGCTGTCCTTCTGCGTCATGGTCGTAAAAAAAATCATATCTCAAGTTACAAAATTCAAAATTTAGATCTGTAAATTTTCTCTGAAACTAGACTCATATATCTATCTACTAATTTGTTTCTAGAATTTTTGGTTAGGCAAATTAGTACAGTTTATTAGTTAAAGTTTCCCCTATTTTAGTGTTTGATTGCTCTGACCTATGTTCACTATGAATCACTTTTCTCTCTGTACAAAGCTCAAATGACTATTTTGTTTGTTTCTCATAAAACTAGACTCAATAAGGAATCTACAAATATATAATATGACTCTTAATTGTTTTTGTACAATTTTTAGTGAATTTCTAAAGTCAAAATAGAGGATTCAGAAATCGCTCTGACCCTGTTCCACCAAAACCCAAATATCTCATAAAATACAACTCTATTACCTGTTTCGTTTCTTCCATATGAAAATAGACACAATAAGTTTCAATTTCATATTTTATTCACCACTAATCTTGTCTCTACTATTTTTAGTGATTTTTCAAACTCACATCATTGCTGCTGAAAAATTCTGTTTTATAACAAAGATCGTCTTCCTATGGCATTTTATGGACTAAGTAACACATTAAACATACATGACACCAAATATAATCAAGATTGGCCATTCCAATGGCTAATCATTTCCAAGAATTTCCTTATCAAACCATCACCATATCATAAGATTATTTACACAAAATGATTAGATTGCTATACATGCCATACATCAAAATACACAAGCCATTGTACCAAATTCTTCCTTGGATAGTGTGATCGTTCCTTCGACCCTTCCCTACCTCCAAGCTGGCTTGCCAAAACTACAATGAATGGAAAGGAGGGAGTAAGCATAAATGCTTAGTAAATTCATATGTAAATAACAAATAACATAATTATGAAATTCAACATAACATCGATTGCAATCGCATCACTAAACCATTCATGGCACAAGAACATTAGCTATCTTACCACATTATCGTTCTACCAAGTTCTCAACCCAAAGTTTAAGGTCATACCTATCCAATTTCTCTTTCACAATACATTTCAACATACCTCGTTTGTTTAGGCACTCTCATTATTCATTTATCAATCTACCCATTGAACACATAGGAATATAACTCGGATACACAAATCATATACTCATAAGTGTCATATTCGTAGCCAAGCTACCATGTAACCCGCCCATAAACAAACTCAGACTCAACTCAACGAGCTCAGGCATTTGCATCCATAAGTGAACTCAGACTCAACTCAATGACTCAGATGCCTAGTTACATCTCACGAACTCAGACTCAACTCAACGATCTTAGGTGTTCGCATCCATAAGTGAACTTGGACTCAACTCAACGAGCTCGGATGCCTAGTTACATCTCATGAACTCGGACTCAACTCAACAAGTTCGGAACTCAACCATCCTAGTGACATGTCACTTGTATCCTAATCTATTCCCAAGGTTCAAACGGGATTCTCTTCAATCGCACCTCTTGGTCGTCTTCCTCGAAATGTTGGAACCAATACTTGCTAGCATCTCATACTTATCAAGTTAACCACATAGTTTACATATCAATAAATAATTCACAAAGCAAAATATTCATGATAAGAACTACCAAATCATATAAATACATTAAATTACTTTAAAAAAACAATTATGTTACTTTATTTGCACATGAACTTACCTCGGTACCAAAATATCAATAATCGAGCCTATTCATCGTAAACTTTGTTTTTCCCTCGATCACGACTTGAATCTCGTTTCTCTTGATCTAAAATAACACATTTAGCTCATTAAATACTCACATTTATCAAAAGAGTTTTTGACCCTAACTTTGTCAAAATTATAAATTTGCCCCTAAACTTTTGCATATTTACACTTTTGCCCCAAAGGCTCGGAAATTAAACTTTATCCCAAATTCTTAGGTTTTAGAAATTAAACTTTATCCCAAATTCTTAGGTTTTAAGACATGCTGATCATTTATTTACTAACAGCAACCCCAAATTCCAACTATAACATGCACTTATGAACAATAGGTATTTTTACCGATTAAGCCGTTTTACTCGTTTTTACTCAAAACTGAGTAGCACAAGTTGTCTAACCTAATCTAAAACCTCTTATTCTATCATAAAAGATCAAAATAAACACTTTTCACCAATGGGTATTTTTCCATATATGAACCCTAGCTTAAATTATTGCTACCATAAGCTTTATCGAGCTACCGGGATCACAAAAATATAAAAATCATTAAAAACGGGACTTGGATGCACTTACTATGAAGCTTGAAAGTTGAAGAAACCCTAGCTATGGAGAGAGGTGATATTCGGCCAAGGTTGAAGAAGATGATAATAATTTTGTCATCTTTTTCCCTTTTAATTCATGTTAATAACCAAATGACCAAAATGCCCTTAATGTCTTTCTTTGAAAATTTTCATGTGCAAGCCCATTTTTGTCCAAAATTTTAGAAATTGGTCAAATTCCTATTTAAGACCTCCTAATTAATATTCCAAAGCAATTTCATACTAAATGCTACTAGAATACAAGTTTTGCAACTTATTCAATTTAGTCCCTAATTTCAAATTAAGCACTTGATGCATAGAATTTCTTCACGAAATTTTCACACCATCAAGCAATCATATCACAAACATCAATATAATTATAAAATAATTATTTCTATCTCAGATTTGTGGTCATGAAACCATTATTCCGATTAGGCCCTAATTCGGGACATTATAGAAGGCCCAAGTTTAAGTTAAAACCCGGTAGAATTTTATAATTTTGGACCTAAGGGAAAAGGGGCTTTGACTAGGTGGGCTTTTAAAAATATGTTGGTAAATTAAGACACAAGTAAGCCTGTGTTAAATGACAAGGTGGCGCCACTTAAGACACAAGGGGTGGCGTGTGGAAGCTATGCAAGGGCTAAGGTTCGAATCCATTGTGTAGCAAAGTGTTATTTATTTTTATGCTTATGTTAGGTGAGTGATGGAACTCAAGTGAAACTCTGTTGGGAAGAGTTTCAGGTGTTCATGGGATTGAGTCAAGGAGGGATAAGGGGAGAAATTTTAGGAATTTCAAATGGGAACAAGTGATGGCCGAATATGGGGTTCTTGGGGAAGCATTACCAGTTTTGGCCTGTCGGTTTTGGCATAATCAGCGAGGGAGAGTAAGGGGGCTAGCCGAATGCTTTTTGGGTTCTTCTTGGGGTTTTAGTTTGGCATATTAGGTAGGTGTGTGCGGACTAGGTAAGTCTTTAGGGTTCTTTCTACTTTTCTCTTCTCCTCCCTAAGTTCTAGAAGCTGAAACTGCGAGCACAAACTACTTGTGCCGATTTATCCAAAACCAACTTCTCTTCTCTTTTTTTGTTCTTCTTTTCTCTTCTATTTTCCTTCTTAAGCTGAATCCATCATCTTCTTGCCTCTTTCTTTTCTTGTTTATTGTTGAAACTGATTCACATAAAACCTCTCCTGATCGATTGCTTCAAAAAGCTGAAAACCAAAAAACATATCTTTTCTGTCGATTTCTCCTTTTTGCTTCCACTCTTGCTATAATCGAAGCCCTCAAGCCTTCCATATCTCTCTATCGACCATCTCTTCTTTGATTCACAACTTCTTCCTCTTCCATCTTTTCTCTTGAAACCAAAACTCCCATACCCTCAAGGAGCGGAATCTTGTCATCTATTTTGCAAACATTTTCCTTTGGCCGAATGCCATAGATCTCTTCTTCACCTTCAGTTTTGAGTAGATCCATATTAGATCTGGACTAGATTAGTGATTTGAGGCTCTCTTCTGTCAGGCAAGCGGGTGAATCTTTGGCTAAGTGGTCTGCTCTCATAATCTCTTCTTTCTAATGAATCGTAAAGAGCCGAAATCCTTAATCTTTTTCACATGTCGGCCTTTCTCTTTGGTAATCGATTTAAAGTTTTCTGCTTGTCTGCTAGTGATTCCATAGCTGAAGTAGGGGCTGATCTCGTGAAAGGTGTGGGTGAGCAAGTGATTACAAGGTGATCCAGATCTACTTGTTAGATTTCGGCCAAGGTAAGTGTTAATAAATGTTTTGGTTATGGCTGAATATGTAAGAGGTAAGAGTTGATAGTTATAATCGGGCTATGAATTAACATAGTGGGTAAACTGATGTAGGTTGTTCGAACGTAAGATTTTGAAGTAGTACGCAAAACAGGTGTCTAATCGACACCCACTAGCAGGCTAGATCGGCAGAAGTCGAAAAGCCTAAATGCTGAAATTCTGGCATTTTGAGGGCTTACGAGCGCGCGAACGCTTGTGGGTCGGATTAAATCGGTAAAATCTGTAATTGCAAATGTTAAGGTTGATGTGTGCTCGATTTCATGCACGTTGGTGGTTTTGGGCCACGGAGGGCTAAATTTGGGCCCAATGGGCTTACGAGCCCATATGGGTGAAAATGAGCAGTAAGTTTAATCTGGTAGTTGGACTGTTAAATCTGCTAAAATAGACATAAAATATGGGCTTAGTGGGCCAATAGCTAGTGGACACTGTTGGGCTCATTAGGGGTTTTAGGATCTGATAACTCTAAGTTGGTAACATGGGCTAAACAAGTTACTTAGATGACACCTAGACTGTTTACATCTGTAATGAGCATGAAACCCTAAAAATTGGCAAACTTACTGAAATAACCCTTAAGGGTGGAAAATTACGGTTTTACCCCTAGGTGCAAAAAAGACCATTTTACCCCTAGGGTTAAGTTGACTGAATTGCATGCTAAAATTATATCTGTTCACTGTATGGCATGTCATTATATACACTATGCATGGGATCGGGTTTTGATGGAGGAAGTGCTAAGTGGCAATGCCATGTTTATTGATAGGGGCTTTGCCTCGTTTTACTATTTAATGGCTTGACCACGTTATCTGTTTTAAGCAGCTAAGCTACGACTATGGTGTGTAGGGCTGGGTGGGTTGAGTTATTCACCACATCGTGTGTAGGACTGGATTGGGTTGGGTTTTGCATTCATGCATAATTATTGTTCTGTTACTGTAATGGGCCTATGGGCGACACTAATTTCTGAATAGGGCTAAGGCCCAGTAATTACTGTTTACTGAATAGGGCTGAGGCACAATTAATATTGTATCTGGATAGGGTTAGGCCCAGTTAAGCTTGTACGGGTCTGGACTCTGGTTGGGTTTAGCTTACACACTGAGTTTCACAAACTCACCCCTTACTTTTCATCCATACAGGTGAGCCCCAACCTTAGAGGACTTGGAGCTGGAGGGATTCAGAGTGGCCACGTGAACTGTGTTTGGTTATAGTTTTCTTAAATTATTTATTTCAGTATTTTCTTAATTTATTTTAATTTCTTTTGGGTTTGAATTTGTAATAAGGCTGCTCTTTAATGGTTTTATTTATATTTTTAATTATAATTTGCTTAGAACTAATTGTCTAAGGCTATGCGAGTTTTTTATTTAAAATTAATCAATGCTTTCAAAAGATATCGTACGTAACAAATGGTTAACCTAATGACGAGAGGATCTTTTAAAGAAATAAAACTGATAGTGTATAGGACTTCATAAATTGATCACCAGCTTTTTCTCAAAACTCCTAAAAGTGTTTTGCTAAGTCACACTAAACATATTAACTAAAGAATGAGGTGTAATTCGCTGTCCATGTTATACACCAGATCTGGCCATAACTCTGGGCCGGGTTTGGGGTGTTACACACCTGTTCTAGTATAGCCTGAACCGGGTAAGGAATTTTTTTATTTATAGTGATGCTTCATTAAATGGTTTAGGTTGTGTTTTGATGCAAGAAGGAAAAGTAATAGCTTATGCCTTTAGACAACTTAAACCACATGAAAGGAATTACCTGGTACATGATCTTGAGTTGGCAACTATTGTTTTTGCACTAAAAATATGGCGACATTACTTATATGGTGAAAAATGTCATATTTATACTGATCATAAGAGTTTGAAGTATTTGATAACATAGAAAGATTTGAATTTGAGACAGCGCAGATGGCTTGAATTGTTAAAGGATTATGATCTGGTTATTGACTATCATTTGGGTAAGGCTAATATAGTTGCTGATCCTTTAAGCTGGAAGTCTCTGTTTACTTTATGAGCTATAAATACCTGGTTATCATTATCTAATGATAGTTCAATTGTAGCTGAATTGAGAGCTAAACTGACATTCCTACAGCAAATATGTGAAGCTCAGAAAAATGATGATGAGTTACAGGCTAAACAAACACAATGTGAAGTGGGTACTAATTTAGAATTTTAGATTAGGTCTGATGATTGTCTGTTATTCAGAGATAGGGTATGTATACCGAAGAATTTAGAGCTTGTACAGAAGATTCTGCATGAGGCTCACAATGGTACTGTACATCTGGGGAGTAATAAAATGTATAATGATCTGAAAAAGATGTACTGGTGGCCAGGAATGAAGCATTTCATTTCTGAGTTTGTATCAAGATGTTTGATATGCTAGTAGGTTAAAGCTGAACATCAGGTACCCTCAGGATTATTACAGCCAATTATGATACCGGAATGGAAATGGGAAAGGATTACTATGGATTTTGTGTCTGGATTACCCTTGTCACCAAATAAGAAAGATGCTATTTGGGTAATCATTGACTAGTTAACCAAGTCAGTGCATTTTATACCGGTACGTAGGGATTTTTCTTTGGATAAATTGGCTGAATTGTATGTATCTGAGATTGTCAGGTTACATGGAATGCCAGTCTCCATTATATCAGATAGAGATCCCTGATTCACGTCTCGTTTCTGGGACAAACTGTAAGAAGCTTTGGGAACTCAGTTGCATTTCAGTACTACATTCCATCCCTAGACAGATGGATAATCTGAACATGTAATTCATATATTAGAGGACATACTTCGATATTGTGTGCTAGAGTTTGAAGGTAATTGGGAAAGGTATCTACGTTTGATTGAATTTGCTTATAATAACAACTATCAGTCTAGTATTAAATGGCACCGGATGAGGCTTTGTATGGTTGGAAATGTAGAACACCATTGTACTAGATAGAGCTCAATGAGAAAAAGATACATATGGTGGACTTGATCCGTAAAACTAAAGAAAAGGTAAAGGTGATCCGAGATAGCTTAAAAGCAGCCTTTGATCGACAAAAGTCTTATGCCAATCTTAAACAAAAAGAGATTGAATTCTAGGTCAGCGACAAGGTATTCCTGAAAATATTACCTTGGGAGAAAGTTATTCGGTTTGGTCGTAAAGGCAAATTGAGTCCACGATTCATCAGGCCATATAAGATCATTGAAAGAATTGGACTTGTTGCGTATCTGTTAGCATTATTGCTAGAACTTGATAAAATTCATAATGTTTTTCATGTGCTCATGTTACGGAAGGTATTGATCAGATCCTTCACATGTTATTTCTTCAACAGAGATTGAGATTCAGCCCGACATGACTTACAGTGAAGAACCGCTTAAGATCTTGGCACGAGAAACAAAGGAGCTCAGAAATAAACAGATAGATCTAATGAAAGTTCCTTGGCAACGACATGGAATAGAAGAGACTACATGGAAACAGGAGGAGGCAATGAGAAAATAATATCCAAAGCTTTTTACTGGTAAGATTTTCGAGGAAGAAAATCCTTAAGGGGGAGAGTTGTAACAACCCAATTTTAATGATATCAGAACAGTGGTTTCGTGACCACAAATCTGAGCTAGAGAGAAAAAAATATTTTAATATTATGACATGGTCTATATTATGATAGGAATGTTGCATGAAAATAGTGACAGGAAAATTTTGTCGATCTAGTGATTAATTAGAAAAAGGACCAAATTGCATAAAATGTGAAAGTTAAATTTTAGAAGCTAGACGGATCAAATGGCTATGAAATTCAAAACTTGAAGTCATTATATGGTAATTAGACCATCAATCAAAAGATGGAAAATATCTTGGGTGATTCATTCATGGAAGAATTGAAAATGGGCAAGGACTAAATTGGAAATAAAAATTATTAAAAGATGATAATAAAAAATATCATCTAATTATCATCATCTTCCCAAATTTTTGCATGGAAACCCTAAGACAGAGGGAGAAAACTAATCAAGCTTAATTGGGTAAGTTTTCATGTCCCGTTTTTAGTAATTTTTATATTTTTGAGATCGGGATAACTTGTTCTTTCTGTTTTAGGGATTAATTCGAAAAGTTATCAAAGTATGAAAATTGTGCCATGGATTTACATGTTGAAAATTGAATATTTATGGTAGAAAAAGAAAGGTTGTTAGTAGATAAACAACTTTACAAAGCGATTTTGGATGAAATTATGAATTGAGGACTAAATTGTAAACTTGTAAAACTTAAGGAAAAGTTATGATTTTTTGTGAAACATAAGTGCTGTAAATAGTATGTGGAAATTTCAACTAGGCTTGGAACAATGATTAGATTGCATGAATTTCATTTTCCAAGCCTAGGGACAAAATTAGAATTAATGAAAAGTTTAGGGGCAAAATGGTAATCTCGCCTAAGGAGTAAATTGAACTTAATTGAATATGAATCAAGTGAAATTGATGATTTAATTCATTCATATAGATCCGGACGACTCAAATATGAAGTTAGATCGAGGAAAAGAAATAGTCTCGGATTAGTAGATTTTATAAACGAACAAGTACTGAGATAAGTTCGTGTAACCTAATTGTGAAAATTGAAATGTTTGAAATACATGATATTGTGATATTTGTTATGAATGTTCTAGAAATGTTAAATGTACAAAAATGTAATAAGATGTTTGATATTACTTGAGAAAAGGAGAAATTCCCAGTTGAATAAAGGGAATTCAATGGATTAATGAAAAAGGGGTATTGCATGTGTTCCAGAAGGGATTTAGCCAAATGGGTAATCTTGACAAAAATCTTTCAGCATATGTTACAGAGGATTTAGCCTAGACTAGTAATCCTGAAAAAACTTGTTGAGCATATGTTATAGAGGATTTAGCCTGGACTTGTAATCCTGCTGTATGAGGTAAGGCTCGGGAGTGTGCTCTATGATAAATGTGAATATGGATTGACGAATTTTGAATTTGTAAACTTTAAGTGTACTATCGGGTATCCATCAAAATTTTGATAAATTCAACGGGTAAAACTTGGAAATGGTTACTGGAACATGAATGATTTTGTCTTGAAAATGTATAACTGACATAAAAATATTAAACATATGGTGTAACAGCCCTTACCCGTATCCGACACTGGGATAGGGTACAAGGTGTTACCTCACTAAAACACATGCAAACCTTCAACTTATACTCATTGAAATGTGTCCAACTAAAAAATTTTTGGGCACTTTGGAAACTTTCAAGAAAACCCACTAAAAACAGGCCACATGCCCATGTGGAAGGGCAACACGCTCGTGTAGCCTCTTGACATGGCCGTGCTAATGGCTCGTGTGTATCACATGGCCTAAGCACATAGGGACACGCTCATGTGCCTCGCCCATGCAGATTTAATTTCTAACATCGAACCTACAAGGCTTTTCACACGACCTTGGCACACACCTGTATGCTCAACTTATGTCCCTCACATGACCCTGACACGTCCGGTCGCAGTTCGTGTGCAAAAACCTGGGTATTCTATTTCTAACATCAGTAGACATACGGTCGTGGCACACGCTCGTTTGCTTAGCCCGTGTCTGTCACACGGCCATGGCATGCCTGTGTTGCAGCCCGTGTGCAAAAACCTGGGTATTCTGTTTTTGACATCATCAATCACAGGGTCGTAGCACACGCCCGTATGCTTGGCCGTGCCATCCACACTGTTGAGACATATAGCCCTGTCTCAGCTAGTGTGTTTACTATTGGGCATTTACTTCTATCCATGCAAGGTGTAGGGGACACACGGCCTAACCACACACTCGTGGGCTGACCGTGTGTCCCACACGGCCTAGACACACGCTCGTGTGTCTACCCGTATGGACAAAAATAGGCTATTTACCAAGCCTCTTTGCCACCTTAAAACTAGACCAAAAGTATAGCCAAACATACCACGGCTTTTATACTCAACCAATAACCATAATTTAGCATTCCAACACATTCATAAGTACCAATCCAACCAAGCATACACATTTCTACTTCTAGTGTACACATTCATGAAAAACCTCAACTTTTCCATAAATTAACCTTCAATATTAGCCATCACTCATGGAATTATACAAAAAGAATCAATTTCTAATACAAGCCAACACAATTGGCCCAAAGTAATATGACACTCAACAAAAGAATAAAGTCCTATACATGCTATATTCTCACAATGTTAAATCTAACTGTACCGAGAGCTTGGGATGATAGTGTGAATGAAGCCTCCGACGAACTTTGATCCACGAGCTAGCTAGGCCGCACTATGAGAAAATGAAAAGGAGAGGGTAAGCGTAAAGCTTAGTAAGTGGTAAGTAAATAAATATCAACAATTTACAAAGTCATGACAAACTTTCATTGCAACACAAATCATGCATGTTACAAAGAATAGCTACAACATAACTTACTCGATTCCATCCTTTGCAAATCATACAACATGCTAGTAAGCTCACTTTTCATGCATTACACATAAGTACCTGCACCAATTATAGAGGTCATTACAATATCTCATAACTGAGCATTAACTCTGAATTTTTCCCGTTGAACTATTTAGAATATGAAAGGATATTCATTGAACCGCCAACGTAGGGTATTAAGCCGATGCCGTATCCCAGACAAGTCTTACACTGGCTCTCATCTATTAGTGTTAGTGCCATGTCCTAGACAGGTCTTATACTGACACACAACAAGATGACGCCATGTCCCAGACAGGTCTTACACTAGCTTGTATATCTCAAGGCTGGAACATGTCCCAGACATGTCTTACACTGGCTTGTAAATCTTGAGGCCGATGCATGTCCCAGACATGTCTTACACTGGCTCTTGTAATGTGGCTGAAGCATGTCCCAAACATGTCTTACACTAGCACACACATCACCCAATGTCATAGCATGAATATCCAATTCTATTCCAAATGTTCAATCGGGCTCTATTACACATTTTCTCACATTTTCATGACTAAACACCATCATTCAACAATTCATGCTCAAATAATACTCTCATAAGCATCTCATAGATACAATTTATCAATTTATGCCAATACAATGATTTCATGCATAAAAGTTAGAAATGTTGTACTATTTACCTGCAATTTACCTCGGTATACAAAATGAAGATGACGATTCAGTTTAACCGATTTATTTGACCTTCCCCAAGTCTAGGTTCGAATTGGGTAAATCTTGATCTATAATAATAAAATTTCACTAATTTAATCACCATTTGAATTTAAGCAATCCAAAATTTACAATTTTACAAAATGACCATTTTACCCCTATACTCAAAAATTGATTTTTATCGAATTTCCTTATTAACTAAGCCTAACCAAACTCTTTTCACTCTTATAACAACTCAAAATTCCCACTATTTCATACAATTACCATCTATTTAGTAATCTCTACATATTAGCCCTTTTTAGGTGTTTTGCATGAACACCTCTTTACCAAAAGTTGTTTATTAAACAACCCACAATCATTTTCTTCCATAAAATTCTAGCAAACACACAAGCATTCTTATGGAAAGACCTTAAACCCTTCACTATCTTGCAAAATTTCCCCTTCATTAGCTAAATTAAGCTTTAAGTGTCTCAAAAGTACAAAAATCTTCAAGAATATCTCTTAAAACACTTACTTGATTAAAGAGTGAAGTGGTTGCAAATTCTAAACCTCTATGGCTATTTTCTTAGGGGAAAAATCAGTGGAGAAGAAGAGTGAAAAGATAGTAGCCTTTTTTGTGACAGTTAGAATTTGACCCTATTCGAAACGGTGGTTTCGGGACCATGAATCCGAGTTAGAAAAATATTTTAATATTATTTTCTGTGTTTTATTTGTGTGAATTTGCTTGTGTGAAATTTTCATGTTTGAATTTCGCCGTTTGAATACCCGATTTAATAAAAGGACTTAGTTGCGATAAATAAAAAATTAGATAGTTTATTTGTAAAGGGCCGAATTGAATATGTTTTCATAAAATGGATTGTTTATGTTGTTAATAGGCCATTATTAACTATAATGGACGGTTTAGGCCTTATTATATAAAGGTTTTATTTTTAATATATAAGGATAAATAAGTAAAACAATAATTATAAACATGTTCTCATAAAACATAAAATAATTATAATGATATCATATGTTTGTTCATCACCGAAACTAAAAAAAGAAAAGAAAAGAAAAAGCTTTAGGGTATTCGGCTCTTGGCTAGATTGATTGAGGTAAGAGTTTAGCTTGGTTTTTGATAATTTTTATGTTTTTGAGATCGTTGCTATGAAATGTTCAAAGCCCATGTTCCAATTTCTGATTTTGATGATGATTTTTTATTCTACCATTATTGATTTCTTGGTGAATTTTGTGTTTGATGTTGTTAAATAAAAGATATGTGTTAGATTATTAAGTTTTGTATTGGAAATTTTCATGAAATTAAGTAAATAGGGCTTAATTGCAACAATGGTAAATAGAGGGACTAGATTGTGAAATAAATTAAATGTGAGGACTTGTATGGGCATGGGAAGTATTTGGCCTAAGCTAAGTACAAGCAAGTTATGCATGTTATGTGTTTTATGTAATTTGGACTAAATTGCTAAATGTATAAAATGTTTGGGGCAAAAGTGCAATTTGCCTATTTATGTGTTTCTGAATGAATTTGGTTAAATATTTTATTAAAAGAGTTTAATTTATATCAATTTAGAACAAGAAAAGAGAAAATCGAATTTGGATCGGGGAAAGACCAAAATAGTCGAATGGTCGATTAATACCGTTTGTCGATATCCGAGGTAAGTCTATAAGCAATTTAAACATATTTATTTTGAATGAAAATTAGTTTAAAGTGTTAATTTGGAATATATAGATAAAGGTGGTTGTTGGCCGAAATGGTAATGTAGAATTAGTATATGAAATTGATTTGAATTATGGTATGATATTGAAATGTTGAATGAAGAATGTGATACAATTGAAGTTATTATAAATGAGTTGTGAATGAAATGACTATATAACATAGGTAGTCGGGCTTCAAGCCTAGCAAGCATTGTGCTAGTGAAATTAAATCAGGCTGAATGCCTAGCAGGCTTAATGCCGGTGAATAGAAATCGGGCTATATGCCTAGCAGGCTTAATGTTGGTGTATAGAAATCAGGCTATATGCCTAGCAGGCTTTGTTCTAGTGTAAATTTTGGTTTTTACCTAGCAGGCTTATTGCCGGTGAGTTATTAAGATTTTAAGCTTATGAGACTTTGTGCAGGTGTGGTAATCGAATTCATTAATGAATTAAGATGCTCATGTACATGATAGTTAGTTATCTATTTGGTAACAAGGTGAGTTGATTTCTTAATAGATGATGAAAAGGGATTTATGTGAAGTTGATGTAATATATGTGCTAAAATAATATATGTATTCAGCCTTATAGATGCATATGAATGAAATGTAATATTTGAATGATGAACATAAGTCTACAACTGTACATGTGAATTCGGATATATGAATTAATTTGGTTGTGGAATTGAAGATATGATGATGCTGTAAAAATGTATATTCGGTTAAGATGAAGTGATTTTATGGAAGTGTATATATATATACACATTTATGGGATTGAAAGTTAAAAATTTTATGTGATTAAAGTTGCCTTAGTAAACTTAGTTAATTGCTTAACTTACTTAAGGCTTACTAAGCTAAATTAGCTTACTTTGTGTGTTTGTTTCTATAATTGTTTTATAGATTTTGAAGGTCGTTACGTGCTCAGGGATCATCAGTGAAGTCATCTACACTATTGTTTGATTATTGGTATTTTAAGAAGCTAAACTCGAAACTCATGGCATGTATAGGCTAAACTATCTTGTGAACAAGATTGATTTTGGTATGTATATATAAGCCATGCGAAAATGGCTTGTTCATCTTGCTAAGTGATGTTTCTTGAAGTGAATATGGTGTGGTTGATGTATATAAATGTGATATGTTTGTTTGGCTTTGATTTTTAATTATGTGTTAAATATGCTTGATGAATTTTGGATAAAAGTGTATAATTGCTTGATTTCAATGAAGGTCATAAACATTAGGTACGAATATAATTGAGATGATCCTTGGAATGTGGTCTTGATGTGCATTGAATTAGGTATAAGATTAAAGTGATGCACTAATGATTTATTTGGGTTAAAGTGATTCAGCTAAGCATATGCTTTTATATATGAACTTTGTTAAATTCATGTAATATGCATAAGATGTAGTTGGAATTATGGGTGCCTATATTTGGTTTATTAATGAAAGGTTGGATTATTATATGTGTAACACCCCAAACCCAGCCCAGATGTTACGGCCAAGTCATGTGTCTCACATCAACAATAGGCTAATCACGTTTCCTAGTTACTAAGATTAGGGTGAGTTTTGTAAAACCGTACTTGTAATTTGGGAAGAAAATCCAGGTTTAGTTTGAGATTGTCTTATCCACTAACCGTTTAAAATTTATCTTGTTCGTTGATTTGTTATTCATTTGTTACGAGTGCTTTGTTTTGAAAACATTGATTGATTTTGAGAAAACCCGCGTAGCCTTGCTTAAAACATTTAAATCAATTTGTAAATATAAAGAAAAAACCCAAAATTAAAAATAATTAAAGCGGCCTTATTACAACCCAAAACCATAATAAAAATAATGGAAAATAAAAAAGAAAATAAATAACTTAAATAAAACCAGCAGTGCAGTCTACGTGGCCACTTTGAATCCCTCCCAGCTCCAAGTCCACCAGTCTAGGGCTCACCTGCATGGATGGAAGAAAAAAGGGGTGAGTTTGGGAAACTCAGTGTGTAAAGAAAGCCCATCTAGAGCCCAAATCAGCTCAAGCCCACTGGGCCTAAGCCCTATCCAGTCTCAATAATAACTGGGTCGAATCCCTATTCAGTATTCAGATAATTGGGCCTTAGCCCTTTTCAGATAACAGTACGGCTCATAGGCCCATTTCAGTAACAGAACAGATATTATGCATAAATGCAAAGCCCATAGCCCATCCTATGTCCAACTGCTACACTCCACCCGTACCAGCCATAAACACACTATGTGGGGAAAAAACTCAACCACCTAGCCGCTACACTCCACAGTCGCAGCATAGCTGCTCAGATAATATAGCCAAGCCACTAATAGTATATCGAGGCAAAGCCCCTTTCAGTAAATAGTACCAGGCATAGCCCCTTTTAGTAATCAGTACGAGGCAAAGCCACTTTCATTAATCAGTACGAGGAAAAGCCTCTTTCAATAATCGTGGCAATGCCACTTGCACTTCCTCCATCAATAAACTCAGTCCCATGCAATAGATAATCATGTCATGGCATACAGTGAACAGAAATAGTAAAACATGCATTTCAGTCAAACTTAGCCCTAGGGGTATAACAATCATTTTGCACCTAGGGGTAAAATAGTAATTTCTCACCCTTAAAGGGGTATTTCAGTAATTATACCAGTTTTTAGGGTTTTATGCATGTTTCAGTCCCTAATAGTCCAACTTCCATCTCAGTAGTTAATTTCGCCCATTTTAGCAGTTTTTAGTTATTGGGCCCTACAGTGCCATCTAGCTATTTTAAGCCCGTTTAGCCCAAATTCTAAGTCCAGTTTAATAGATTTAACCTACAGTATACCAGAGCACACTTACAACTTACTTTTACCCATATGGGCCCGTAAGCCGATTGGACCCAATTTCAGCCCATCGAGGCCCAAATTTTCCAAGGTGCACGAAATTGCACACTCATCCATCGTACCATTTGTGATTACAGATCTCACTATTTCCAACCGACTTATGAGTGCTCACACGCTCACAAGCCCACGAAATGCCAGAATTTTGGCATTTCAGCTTTTCAGCTTTTGCCGATTTAGACTACAGAAGGGTGTTCGTTTACACACTTGATTTGAGACGAACGCTAACGAGATCTCCCACGGTATCCTACAATCAGTTACCACCAAATCAGATCCAAGATTTCAATGACACTAATTGTAAACTTGCCTACCAAAATTGGCTAACCTCCCTTAATGCCTTAGAACACTTACCTTGTTGAAAATAGGGACTAGATCTAGATCTAGTCGCTCTAATGGTCCAAGTCCTCAATCGATATCCTTTGGTCCACACTAGCACAAAATAGTTATGAAGTTGTTAGAATACATGTTTTATTTATGTGTGATATATGTGAAAACATGGATATAGGTATTCGGCTTATTGGTAATTGAGGCTATATGTATGTTTGGTTTTTGGTACTTGTTAACTTGTTTAAGTTATATTTATAACAAGGTTAGTATATGACCAATATGTTCGGTATAAAAGGGAGCAAGAAGTGAAAATGTCTAGTACTTGGTTGGATTGATATAAAGGTATTAGTGAATATATGTTTGATGATGTGATTGAGTATATGAAAGTTAACATTTATTAAAGCATATGAATCTATCATGTTTATATGCGGCCATTATATTTGGATTTTGACCATTTGAATAGTAACTTGTGCTATAATAAAACATGGAGGATATATGCGTATTAAGTAAATTGGTTTTGTTATTTGTGTTTTACTGATTAAGTAGTATATGAAAGTATAATGAAGCTCATATTAAATTTTGGTCAAGTTTAGATAAATTGAATAAAAATGAATGATGTGCCGATTATGATATGGTCAAAAATGATATATGCTTCTGAATTATTTGATATATATGATTCATGTACAGAATAATGGAATGAAATAATTTTATTAGCTTGATATGCGCACATGATTATATGATAAAATGATGTATTTGATTTTTTTTTTTGCTTATGAATATTGTGACTACAAATATGTTTGTTATATGATATGAAATAATTTGTAAAGAGATTATGTTAGTCATATGATTTAAAATTTGATTGTTTTAAGAGACTCGTTCTTATGTATGTGAATTGTTCAAATGTTGTGATTTGGTCTCGTAATGCCTTATAACCCATTCTGACGACGAATACGGGTTAGGGGTGTTACATTTTTCTCCGTATTTTATTTTTATTTTAGTCAAATTAATCACCTAAATTCTACCTAACTTTGACTTTCTCCATCCAAATGTCTCCTATGGACAACTATGGTAGGCAAAGCTCTAATTTAAGGGCCTATTGCCTCCTTAAACCCCTTAATTTTGGTTCTCTTGCTATTTAACAATATTTACTAGTAAATCTCAACTTTTGCCCTTTATGCGATTTAGTCCTTTTTCGCAATTAAGCTTCCAATCGCTAAAATTAATTCACCAAAATATTCATGCACCTTTATAAACATGCTATAACACATAAAATAATGCTAAAATAATTTTCCCAAACCTCAGGTAAGAGATTTCAAAATCACTATTCTGACTTAACCCAATTTCATGCTGTTACATATGGAAATCATGGAATGATAAGCTCAACTATGTATTGCTATTATATGAAATTATTTGACTAACTCAAAGTGTTGAAGTGGTGTATGATAGGCAAATAATCCAGTTGCTTAGATGCATGTCTATTTGATTAAATTTAGTGGAAACATGTGGTAAGTTAGATCCATGTTACATGAACTTACTAAGCACTAATTGCTTACTCTGTTTTATTTCCCTGTTTTGTAGTGCTCGAAAGCTCGTAGAAGTTGGAGACAGTCAAAGCAACATCAGATTTTCTTCTCACTCATTTTGGTATAAACATGGACTTTGTTTGGTATAATGGAATGTATAGGCTAGTAAGATTAATGTATATATTGAAATGGATAAATGTAACCTAGCCATTGGAATGGCTAGTGATGACTTAATTTTTGGTATGTTATAAAGCAAATTAGATTTTATATGTATGCTTGATAATGATTGAATTGTTGAGATTAAACATGCAAATTTAAAGACGTAAGATTTTTACTAACTGTGCATGTGAAAATATGACATATTAAATGATAAATTGGTTGAAAATCATGCTTGAATTGGCTAGTTACTATTAGAAATGTTTGGTGCAGGTGTTGGATGAAAATGGGTGAGAAATTGGGCTTGGAAAATAGCCTTATTTTGTCCACACGGGTAGACATATGGGTAGACACACGGGCGTGTGTCTAGGCCATGTGTGACACACAGGTTGAAACATGGGCATGTGTCAAGGCCGTGTGTCCCCTGCATCCTGAAATTTGAGAAACAAAATGCCTTGTATTGAGGACACTGGCTCAACACGGGCGTGTACCTCAACCATGTGAGCTACACGGCCTAGAAGCATGGGCATGTGATACAGTCGTGTGAAACTTGCACGTATTTTCAAAAATTAAATTAACAACACGGCCAGGAGACACGGGCATGTGCCTTGGCGTGTGATCCTAATTTCTGCATGGGCTGCAAGTCAGAAAGTTCCACATGTTAGGGACATGGGCGTGTGAACCTATACAGCCTGACCACACGGGCGTGTGACTTTTAATAATGAGAAAATTTTGGGGATTTTATGAAAAATTTTCCAAGATCCTAATTTAGTCCCTAATCGATTCTAATGCATGTTTTGGGCCTCGAGAGTCCATTTTAAGGAACAATATGATTAATCTTGAAAAGTGACTATTAAGTGACTTGATTTATCTGAAATGGTTCTGCAAACTCCAGTATTGCCTCGTGACCCTATTCTGGTGACGGATACAGGTTAAGGCTGTTACAAGTTTACCCAAGAGAAGTATGTCTGTCAAGACTATTCCTCTTTGAGGATAGTCCATTAGGGAAACACACCATGGAGTTAGCTCTATGTGGAGAATTTACGTAAGAGGGAAGCAGACTCATGTAGTCTTATAAGCGATGGCCTACCAGGTCACTAGGTTAGTTGTGCTTCACATGGGACAGGTGAGGTCCTTAGTCAATCTTATGTATAAGCCAGATTATGGGAAAGTAATCCAACCACATGTAACTCAGAATAAGGTGAAATCAGGGTAAATTCAACAGGATAGCAAGGTTCAATGTGAATAAACCTAATTAATGGGATATTAACGAGTCCTCTAAAACTACGTTAGGAAAATAGAGGAGTCCACCAAGGATTGGACCGATCAGGAAACTCCTCTAAGGGAGATATGACCTAAGGATCCTTGGGCAGGGAGCTAGGAAAGTTATCATAGAGGTCATCAAAAACCTTGTATGTGAGGTGTATAAAAAGAAGGAAAGACGAGAAGTAAGGATAAAACTCATTGATATGATAAGGTGTCTAGACTACTATCAAGTGGAGAGTTCAACCAGAAAAAGGTCTTATGGTGAGTTGAGTAGCTTGCAGGATCAGGTGGAGTCTGCAACCCTGATAAAGAACACTCACCTTGAGTGAGCAGAGAGTTAATTTATGTTTATTTTATTTTACATTTGTTACCCTCATGCAATAGGGTTTAGTTATGAGGAAGTGAAAGAACTCACTAAGTTCATTTGAAATTACAAAGATTTTTCTAATGTTTACAAGATTTGCTAGGTTGATCGAGGACTTAGAAGAGGGACCCAGGTAGATAGTGTGGAGCTCAGGGATCATAGGCAGTTAGAGTCATGCACATAGGAAGTGTGTGCCATTGGAGGCTTTGCCTCTAGATCAATCATGGTGTAACCAGACGGTGTCTTTAGAAATTGGACTCAGAAATAGTTAACCCTAAGTTAAAAACTTTAGGGGTCTTACTGTAAGCAAATAGTCTTCTTAGGGACATAATACTTGAGAAAATTAAGCTTTATTTTAAGCTTAAAGCTGTAAGAATTAATAATTTTCACAATGTAGTTTGTTTATTTCAGATTTATATTTAGAAATTTTTGGTTAAGTACAACATGATCCATTTGTGATGCTTCATACTCAGATCCTATTGTCGGGTCGGGCTAGGGTGTTACATGGTAAGTGCACTTGAACTTCTAATGGACTATCAATCTCCAAATGTCACAGGCTATTGCGAAAAGGAGCCTCCGACCACGGTACATTTTGATGATACAACTTTTTCACTTGTGGTCAATTTGGCCCAACAGGTCTGGTCCATTGATTGGAGTGACTAAAGGCCCATCTACTTAGCCTAAAGACCCTAATAATTTGTATTTACCAGGGTAAATCGTTTTAATATTAGAGAATCTTGTAAATCTCTTAAGAATCTCAACTTGTAAATTGCCCTTAATCTCAATTGTTGATGTATTTTAGACTAGACCATTGAATCATTGGGAGTTCAACTATATATAGAGCAGTTACCCGCATTTGTTATCACTCAATTGTAATTCTTCAAAGTAATTTTGAGAGCATTTACTGAAACACTTGGCCTACTTATTTTTCTTATGGTTTTTCTGTTCGTTTTTTCTTCCTCGCTTGAAAGTTTGCTTTCATTTTATTTCAGTGCCTTAGAGGATTTCTATTGTGAATTCTCATCTTTTAAGAGTTAGGCTGACTTAGGCAGATTTGAAGCTAAGTTTCTGTAACACCCCAAACCCGGCCTAGAAGTTAGGCCCGAATCCGGCGTGTCACATTAAAGCACTTCTTCTTAAAATGTTGTTTTATTGATAAATCTCTTCTGTAAGATAAAAGTCTCTTTGTATATATATAAAAAAAAAACTTAATTATTGTTAACCATTTCAAAAACGTCATTCTTTTAAATCATTATTAGTTTTTTGTTAAAACGTAATTTGAAATAGCCGAATTACGAAAGCGTGATGTCTAACAAAAAGAGTTATGAAACCGATTTCAAAATTGTTGCGGAAGCGTAATGTTTTGAAAATATATATTAATTTGGAAAATTGCTCTACTCTAACATATAAAAACCGTAATAGTTAAAACCCCAAATTGAAACTAGAAAATTTAGGAGAGGCCTTATTACAACAAAACCCAAAGAAAGTAATTAAAAATAATATAAAATAAACTACTGAAATGTAAAGCTATTCGTAAATGCGTGGCCACCTCCGAGTCCTCCTATACGTCAAATCACCTACTGAGGATCACTGGAAAAATTAAAAAAAGGGGGTGAGTTTTCGAAAACTCAGTGTGTACACCCTCGTCCATCATACAATACGCAGCAAACAATTTGGGCCTAGCCCATTACAGTAGCATACCACAATCAGTGGGCTTGAGCCCATTACAGTAACAGTATAGCATGCATTAAAAATCCTATCGAACGATCCTTTACACACCATCTCCATCCAACCCATCACACCTTCTTGGGATATAATCAACCCACACAACCCTACACCCCACAGTGTAGCATCGATGCGGCACTATCGATAAAATGCAGTAGTGCTGCCAGAATATTAGGCTAGAAGCCATCAGATTAATGTAGCGAAGCTGCCAGTACAGAACACTTCCTCCATAAGCATATACTCGACCCCATGCAATGCAACATACTCAATGTCATGCCAACATGATACAAAACATAAGAGCATATATAACATTTCACGGCATAAAATATTATTCAGAAAGCATACAGGTCAAATCAATCATTTTATCCCCCGAGTGGTATTTTGGTCATTTTGCCCCTAAGGGCATATCGGTCACTTTTCATTATAGGCCCAAAAACACAACTGCGGCCCATTAGCAAGTCCACAAATCAATCAGCACGTTTTATGTCATATTTAGCAATTACAAATAAACTAGGACCCGAAAGCCTAATGTGACAGCCCTATTAGGCCCTAATCAGAAAAGTGGTTTCGAAAACACGAAACCGAGTCAAAAAAATGATTAAATGTTATATTCTATGTTTATTATATGTGAAATTACATGTGTGAAAATTTTGTGCTTTGATTCTATCATTTGGATGTTGAATTATGAAAGAGGACTCGTTTGATAAAATTTGAAAATGTGATAGGTAAAATTGTAGTGACCGAATATTAGATGGTTTGCCAATATGGGGTACTTGCATGTCAAATAGACCATCTTTAAACTAGTGGCCGGCCATTGCATGCATGAAAGCATTATTATTTTCATTTTCTTTATTTAGTTGATGAGTTATTGGTTAAATAAAAATAAGCATAAAATTAAAAATGATTTTATAATGAGTTAGTGGGTGAAGAAAACAAAGTTTGCTCAATTTTTCTTCTCCCATTGCCGAAACTAAAGAAAAGAAAATAGAAAAAGGAACAAGAAGCATTTGGCTAGCTAATGGTTCAATTAAGGTATGATTTCATGTGTTTTCTTTTTGATTTTTGTGAAATTGAGTTATTTTTAAAGCTCTTGTTAAGACCCATGTGTAAATTCTTGAGCTTGAGACACATGAAGCATTCGGCCATAGTAGAAAAGATATTTAATTTGAAATTTGATGTTTGAAATTGATGAATGAGTGTTAGATGGACATTTTGATGTTAAAATCAATGGGCTTATGAGTTTGTAAGTTTAATTGTGGAAACTTGTACTTTGTGTGGCTTGAATGGCACAAAATGAGTATTTGGTCATGGTTACTAGATGTCAAAATGGTTGACATTTTAATGTTATGTAATGAAGGATGATTATAAGTGTTTTTGAGCTAGTAAAACTTTGATTTGTGTGGCTAAAATCGTTAATTGTATTCGGCTAATGTGTATAATGAGGAATTTTGTTAAATTGGAGAAAAGAGTGTTTAAATACTTGAAATGCCATTCGGGTATGGAAGTTAATAGTGAAAGTAAATTTTAGTTGATAAAAGTTAATGCTTGAAGATTAAATTTGTAACACCCTTACCCGAAACCGTCACTAAAATCGAGTAATGGGTGTTACCTAACTTACCGGACTACTAACTTATGTTTTAGAACCAAATCATTATAGCTTTACCCTTATCAAGGGTTTTCTATCGCAATACTTACATCTCGGATGATTAGGATTCGAATCCTATTGCATCGGAAGCCCGAAAACTTTTTCACTTTTGAAACAACGTCACACACCCGTGTGACACAAAGCATGGCCGTGTGCTAAGGCCGTGTGGCCTTCACACGCCCATGTCCAGAGGCCATGGTCGAAACTGTCAAATTGGCCACGGTCACCCCACACGGTCGTTCGAGGGCCGTGTACCCCACACGGTCGAGACACACGGCCTTGTCTCTTGCCCGTGTGGTACCCCAAAATTTCAAATCAAGGTGCAGGGACGGCACGGTCCAGGGACACACCCGTGGGGTCAGACCATGTGCCACCCACGGCCTAGGCACGCTCGTGCCATGTGCCTGTGCAGCATTCTATCAAAGCCCACATGGTCGTGTTACACGGCCGTGTGCCTGCCGGGTAGGCCGTGTTAGGCTATTTACCAAGCCTTTGCCTTCCTGAAATTCTCTTTCACATACACAACATTCATTTCAACCAATTCGATGACACAGACTCGGAATAATTTCATTTATAACATCATTTACAAAATAAGTATCAACTCTACACCTATTCTATTTGACTTACAAAACAATGCTTATACAAAGACTAGCCACCTATACATGCCAAACACAAAATATCAAAACTATGTATACATACACCAAGGTAGCTTGATAGTGTGAGACGAGCCTCCTTTGATAACCAATCCCAATATGCTCTATGCTCAACAATCTAAAAGGAAGAGGAAAGGAAAGAGGAGTAAGCTACAAGTAGCTTAGTAAGTCATAGGTAAATCAATAGCAAATGCACAATAATTAGCTAAGGCATTTACTTTCTTTATGTCTTAATGCAACATCCATATACTTACTCATGCACATTCTTACCAAAATGTCCAAATATAGACATTCACACACATAACATGTTCAATTCATTTTCAATTGCTTAACCTGCACAAATGCTTCACATAACCAAGTTAATTCCCGTTGAACATTCAGAATAGAAACGGATATACAGAGGTTAGCACCGAAGTGCCTCACAGATATGTGGCCGAAGCCAGTACAGAGGTATGGCAAAAGCCATCAGAGTATGTAGCCAAAGCCACCAGAATATGTAGTCGAAGCTACCTCAGATCACAGAAATACAGACATAATCCACGGGCCTACTCACATAAGCTGACAGGTGGCTGCAACACATGCAAGTGTACCCAGCACCCGGGATACAGAATCAGACAGAATCAGAACCCTCAAGCAACATGTCACCAATATCCGGAATCATTCTTACTGTTCAAACGGGATTTACCAGAATGTTCACAAACATACAATTGCATAATTCAAAAATTCATGTCCATATATTTTCACATAGAGATCATCAAATGGATAGCAATAAGGTAAATGTGCTATAATTTACTCATGACTTACTCGATAGGAATACGACTAAATCTCAAATTAGTCGACTACCTTTTCTTTTCCGCGATCACGATCGCTTTCCCTTCTTTCTTGATCTAAATAAACACATTTAACACATTTTATCAATTTCTTACTCAAATTCGCTTACAAACTGGACTTTGGGCGAAAATGACTATTTTGCCTTTGTTCTCGTAAACTCAATTTCATTCTATTTTCTTGCATTTTAGACCTAGCTAAATCCTTTTTCACAAAAATAATCCAAGAATCACATATATTCACACACTTATAGAGAAATTTTCACTTTTTCTCATTTTAGTCCCTTAGGGACGTTTTTATCGAAAACTATTTGGAAAAACCTGTAATTAACACTTCAAAAATTCATTTTCTACCGTTACACAACAATGCATAACTATATCACAAATGGGTATATTTTTAAACCCTAATCCCTTCTCAAATAAATGGTAAAATCATGAAATTTAAGCTTAAAAGAACTCAAAATACGAAAATAATCGAAAACAGAGCTAAAATGCACTTACAATTTGCTTGAAAAAGCTCAAACCCCTTGGCTATGGAGAAAGAAATTTTAGGCAGACAATGGAGAAGAAGATGAACACTTTTCATCTTTTTCTCATCTTTTTATTTGATTTTTAACTATTTGGACAAAAATGCTCTTAGCCATATTACTTAGAAATTTTTCTAGAACTACCCTTTTTGTCCATGCCACTAACTCATGGTCTATTTGCCATTTAAAGACCTCTAGTCCAAACCCCCATTTCAAATAGGTACTTACACATTATAACTCACATTTTGCAATTAATGTAATTTAGTCCAAAAATAAAATTAAGCACTAAATTAATAAATTTTCTAAACGATTTTCACACAGAGCGTATTTAATAGATCGGAAAACATAAAATTTTTAGAATTTAACTATTTTAATTCGAATTTTATGGTTATGAAACCACTGTTCCGGTTAGACCCTATCTTGGGCTGTCACAACTCTCCCCCCTTAGGGATTTTCGTCCCGAAAATCTTACCAGTAAACAGATGGGGATACTGATTCCTCATTGTCTCTTCCGTTTCCCACGTTGCCTATTCTACTCCATGATGTTGCCACAATACCTTTACCAAAGCGATTCTTTTATTTCTTAATTGTTTCACTTCTCATGCCAGAATCTTAATCGGTTCTTCATCATATGACATATCGGATTGAATTTCAATTTCGGTAGGTGAAATCACATGCGACGGATCTGACCGATATTGACGAAGCATAGAAACATGAAACACATTATGAATTCTTTCTAATTCCGGAGGCAAAGATAACCGATAGGCTACTAGACCAATTCTTTCAAGTACTTCATACGGACCAATATAACGCGGACTTAATTTACCTTTTGGGCCAAATCTCAAAATTTTCTTCCATGGAGACACTTTTAAAAATACTTTATCTCCCACTTGAAACTCAATTTCTTTTCTTTTCAAATCCGTATACGACTTTTGTAGATCAGACGCAGCTTTCAGACAATCTCGAATTATCTTTACTTTATCTTTAATCTCTTTTACCAAATCAGTCCCATGAACATACTTCTCTCGAAGTTCAGTCCAATACAATAGAGTCCGACACTTCCGTCCATACAGAGCTTCATATGGTGCCATTCTAATTCTTGACTGATAACTGTTGTTATACGCAAATTCAATCAAAGGCAGATATTTGTCCCAACTACCTTCAAATTCTAAAACGCAACATCTCAACATATCTTCAAGTACTTGAATTACTCTTTCTGATTGCCCATCTGACTGAGGATGAAAGGCAGTACTAAAATTCAATTTAGTACCCAATGCCTCTTGTAACTTCCTCTAGAACCTTAAAGTAAAACACGGATCTCTATCGGAAATAATGGATACAGGCACACCATGCAATCTAACTATCTCAGAAATATATAACTCTGCTAATTTATCCAAAGAAAAGTTCATCCTCACCGGAATGAAATGAGCTGACTTAGTTAATCGGTCAACAATTACCCAAACAGAATCTTTCTTTTTCGGCGTTAAAGGCAATCCGGAAACAAAATCCATGGTAATTCTTTCCTATTTCCATTCGGGAATCATAATTGGTTGGAGCAATCCCGAAGGCAACTGATATTCTGTTTTTACTCTCTAACACATTAAACACTTTGTTACATATTCGGAAATATCTCGTTTCATGCCCGGCCACCAATACACTTTCTTCAGATCTTGGTACATTTTCACACTACCCGAATGTACTGTCCAACGGCTGTCATGAGCTTCATGCAAAATCTTCTGAATCAGTTCAGTATTTCTCGGCACACAAACTCTGTCACGAAACAACAAATAACCACTTGAATCAATTCGAAAATCAAAACTATCACTTGTTTCACACTGAGTCCGCTTTGCTAATAATTTACTATCTAATTTCTAAGCTTCACAAATTTCTTGTAAGAACAACGGCTTTGCTACTAATTCGGCTATTAACGAAGCATCATCAGACAATGATAAATCCGTATTCAAGGCTCTCAAAGCAACAAAGATTTTCTACTTAAGGCATCAGCAGCCACATTTGCTTTACCTGGATGATAGTCAATCACAAGTTCATAATCTTTTAACAATTCTAACCATCTTCGTTGTTGCAAATTCAAATCTTTTTGAGTCATTACATACTTCAGACTTTTGTGATCAGTATACACTCTACACCTTTCACCGTACAAACAATTTCGCCAAATCTTCAAGGCAAAAACTATAGCAGCTAACTCTAGATCATGAGTCGGATAATTCCTTTCAGGTGGCTTTAATTGCCGAGAGGCATAAGCTACTACTTTTCCTTCTTGCATCAAAACACATCCAAGTCCATTCAGAGACGCATCACTATAGACAACAAATTCTTTCCCCGACTCAGGTTGCACTAACACTGGTGCCTCAGTTAAACACTTTTTCAACCTTTCAAAGCTTTGCTGACACTCATCGGTCCATACAAATTTAACTTCTTTCCGTAACAGTCTCGTGATCGGAGAAGCTATTATCGAAAAACCTTCTACAAACTGACGGTAATACCCATCTAAACCCAGAAAACTCCTAACTTTAGATACACTCTTAGGAGACTTCCATTCTACAATTGCTGAGATCTTATTTGGATCTACTCGGATACCTTTTTCCGAAACAATATGTCCCGGAAATCCAACTTCACTGAGCCAAAACTCACTTTTACTAAACTTAGCATACAGTTTCTTCTCTCTCAAGGTCTGAAGTATATTTCTCAAATGCTCCATATGCTCAGTTTCACTTTTGGAATATATCAGAATGTCATCAATGAAAACCACTACGAACTTATCCAAATAAGGTCTGAAAATCCCATTCATCAAATCCATAAAAATGGCCGGAGCGTTGGTCAATCCAAACGGCATTACCAAAAATTCATAGTGACCATACCGGGTCCTAAAAGCAGTCTTAGGCACATCAGATTCCTTAACCTTCAATTGATAATACCCCGATCTCAAATCAATTTTAGAAAACACTAAAGCATCCTTAAGTTGATCAAATAAGTCATCAATTCTAGGCAAAGGATACTTATTTTTCACCGTTACTCTGTTAAGCTGACGATAATCAATACAAAGTCACAATGACCCATCTTTCTTTTTAACAAACAAAACCGGAGCACCTCACGAAGAAGAACTAGGTCTCATGAATCCCTTGTCGGTCAATTCTTGCAACAATATTTTCAATTCCTTCAATTCTGTTGGCGCCATTCTATACGGAGTAATCGAAATCGGAGTAGTACCCGGAAGTAATTCAATACAGAATTCAATTTCTCTATCTGGGGGTAACCCTGGCAATTCTTCCGGAAATACATCCAAATGTTCACACACCATAGGCACAGATTCAATCCCCTTTTCGGACATCTTAGCATTTAACACGTCAGCCAAATATGCCTCACAACCACTTTTCAAACATTTATAAGCAGACATTGAAGAGATCACAGTCGGAACACAATCTGACTTATCTATTTCAATTCGAAGTATCTCACCATTACCACAATTCAATTCAAGAATCTTTTGCCTACAATCTATTTTAGCACCATATAGAGTTAACCAATCCATTCCCAAAATAACATCAAACTCATTGAAAGGTAGCAACATCAAATCAACAGGGAAACAATGACCACGAATCATCAAAGGACAGTTCTTACAAATTTTATCTACTATCACATGTTTTCCTAACGGATTCGACACTTTGACTACAAATTCAGTGGACTCAATACACAAATTCTTATCAGACACTGTTTTCACACATATGTACGAATGAGTTGATCCCGGATCAATTAAAGCAAGAGCAGAATTATCATAAAGAGAAAATGTACCAGTGATCACTTCAGGTGAAGATGCTTCCTCACGAGCTCGTATGGCATATGCTCTTGCTGGAGTTCTCGCTTTAGATCTTGCAGTTGTATATTTCTTTTCGCTTTTACTACTATTTCCAGATCCCACATTCCTTGATGGTCTTCCTCTACTCACATTACTCGGTCTTACATTTTGAGATTTCTCAAACCCTTCGCTTTCAAGACAATCCTTGCTGAAATGATCTTGAGACCCGCATCTAAAACAAGCTCGGTTATGCAGATAACATTCACCTGGATGTCTTTTTCCACAATGTTGGCATTCGTATATATTAGATCTAACACTACCGACACTTGTTACGGAAGTAGATTGCCCCTTCAGATTGGAGCATTGCTTGCCACGATCTCTCTGAGAAAAACTTACCGAAACATTTGATCAAGAACTCATCTCTCTCAATTTCTTTGACTGAGACTGAAATGATCAACCCATTGATCTCTTTCTTGCATCTCTAGCTTCACTTTCAACCTTTCTTTTCTCTTTGCTCAATGCCTCGGCCTTAATGGCCCGTTCAACAAGCACTACTAATTCTTTTATTTCCAGAATTCCCACAAGAAGTCTAATATCCTCAAATCTCTTACAGAGTATTTCTTCAGTAGTTACAAACTCTAGAGCATACTTACTTAATCTAGCGAACTCTCTTTCATACTCAGCTACTGATATTTGCCCTTGCTTTAATTCTAAAAGTTCTTTCCGCTTCTAATCAATAAACCACTGACTGATGTACTTTTTTCGAAATTCTTCCAAAAAGAAATCCCACGAAACTCTCTCTTTAGGAACCACTGACATCAAAGTCTTCCACCAGTGATAAGCAGAATCTCGTAACAATGAACTGGCACATTTCAGACTTTCTTCTGGGGTACAAGACAATTCATCTAACACTCTCATAGTGTTCTCTAACCAGAATTCAGCTTTCTCTGGATCATCATCCACATTAGCTCGGAATTCTTCAGCCGCATATTTTCTAATCTTATCTACTGGAGGTTTAGACAGTCTTACCATTTCTGTTCGTGGAGAGGCTATGGGAACGGCTTGAGAAACAGGAGGGGGCGGAGGAGGTTCAGCATTCGGATTTGCCTGAATGAACTCCGTATACCAATTACTCATCATATGGAGAAAGGCTTCTCGAGCCTCATCTCCCTGACCCTGAGTCTCGGGTCTACTCTCCACAGGCACTGTCCCTTGCGCGAGAGCAGGCGCATTACTCTGAGCATCATCAGCAATATCTCGATTGGGATCCATTTACTATAATAGGAAACATTTCAAAATCATTAGGAGTCGTCACACTATCAAGTCTCTGATATGGCATGTATAGACTGACTATATCACTTACTACATTAATCTGAGAATCGCTAAACCGTGCTCTGATACCAATTAAAAATGTAACAACCTTACTCGAAACCGTCACTGAAATCGAGTAATGGACATTACCTAACTTACCGGATTACTAACTTATGTTTCAGAACCAAATCATTATAGCTTTACCCTTATCAAGGGTTTTCTATCGCAATACTAACATCTCGGATGATTAGGATTCGAATCATATCGCATTGGAAGCCCGAAAAATCTTTCACTTTTGAAACAATGTCACACGCCCGTGTGACACAAATCACGGTCGTGTGCTAAGGTCGTGTGGCCTTCACACGCCCATGTCCAGAGGCCGCGGTCGAAACTATCAAATTGGCCACGGTCACCCCACATGGTCGTTTGGGGGCCATGTACCCCACACGGTCGAGACACACGGCCGTGTCCCTTGCTCGTGTAGTACCCCAAAATTTAAAATCAAGGTGCAGGAAGGCACGGTCCAGGGCACACCCGTGGGGTTAGACCATGTGCCACCCACGGCCTAGGCACGCCCGTGCCATGTGCCCGTGGACCATTCTGTCAAACCCCACACGATCGAGTCACAAGGCCATGTGCCCTGCCGGGTACGCCCTGTTAGGCTATTTACCAAGCCTTTGCCTCCTTGAAATTCTCTTTCACATACACAACATTCATTTCAACCAATTCGATGACACATACTCGAAATAATTTCATTTATAACATCATTTACAAAATAAGTATCAACTATACACCTATTCTATTTGATTTACAAAACAATGCTTATACAAAGACTAGCCACCTATACATGCCAAACTCAAAATATCAAAACTATGTATAAATACACCAAGGTAGCTTGATAGTGTGAAACGAGCCTCCTTTGATCACCAATTCCAATATGCTCTATGCTCAACAATCTAAAAGGAAGAGGAAAGGAAAGAGGAGTAAGCTACAAGTAGCTTAGTAAGTCATAGGTAAATTAATAGCAAATGCACAATAATTAGCTAAGGCATTTAATTTCTTTATGTCATAATGCAACATCCATATACTTATTCATGCACATTCTTACCAAAATGTCCAAATATAGACATTCACACACGTAACATGTTTAACTCATTTTCAATTGCTTAACCTGTACAAATGCTTCACATAACCAAGTTAATTCCCGTTGAACATTCAGAACAGAAACGAATATACAGAGGTTAGCACCGAAGTGCCTCACAGATATGTGGCCGAAGCCAGTACAGAGGTATGGCAAAAGCCATCAGAGTATGTAGCCGAAGCCACCAGAATATGTAGCCGAAGCTACCTCAGATCACAAAAATACGGACGTAATCCACGGGCCTACTCACATAAGCTGACAGGTGACTGCAACACATGCAAGTGCACCCAGTACTCGGGATACGGAATCAGACAGAATCAGAACCCTCAAGCGACATGTCACCCATATCCGGAATCATCCTTACTGTTCAAACGGGATTTACCAGAATGTTCACAAACATACAATTGCATAATTCAAAAATTCATATCCATATATTTTCACATAGAGATCATCAAATGGATAGTAATAAGGTAAATGTGCTATAATTTACTCATGACTTACCTCGATAGGAAAACGACTAAATCTCAAATTAGTCGACTACCTTTTCTTTTCCGCGATCATGATCGCTTTCCCTTCTTTCTTGATCTAAATAAACACATTTAACACATTTTATCAATTTCTTACTCAAATTCACTTACAAACCAGACTTTGGGCAAAAATGACTATTTTGCCCTTATTCTCGTAAACTCAATTTCATTCTATTTTCTTGCATTTTAGACCTAGCTAAATCTTTTTTCACAAAAACAATCCAAGAATCACATATATTCACACACTTATAGACAAATTTTCACTTTTTCTTATTTTAGTCCCTTAGGGACGTTTTTATCGAAAACTATTCAGAAAAACCCATAATTAACACTTCAAAAACTTATTTTCTACCGTTACACAACAATGCACAACTATATCATAAATGGGTATATTTTTAAACCCTAATTCCTTCTCAAATAAATGGTAAAATCACGAAATTTAAGCTTAAAAGAACTCAAAATACGAAAATAATCGAAAACGGAGCTAAAATGCACTTACAATTTGCTTGAAAAAGCTCAAACCCCTTGGATATGGAGAAAGAAATTTTTGGCAGACAATGGAGAAGAAGATGAACACTTTTCATCTTTTTCTCATCTTTTTATTTGATTTTTAACTATTTGGACAAAAATGCCCTTGGCCATATTACTTAGAAATTTTTCTAGAACCACCCTTTTTGTCCATGCCACTAACTCATGGTCTATTTGCCATTTAAAGACCTCTAGTCCAAACCCCCATTTCAAATAGGTACTTACACATTATAACTCACATTTTGCAATTAATGTAATTTAGTCCAAAAATAAAATTAAGCACTAAATTAATAAATTTTCTAAACGATTTTCACACAAAGCATATTTAACAGATCGGAAAACATAAAATTTTCAGAATTTAACTATTTTAATTTGGATTTTATGGTTACAAAACCACTGTTCTGGTTAGACCCTATCTTGGGCTGTCACAAAATTAGTTTATAACAATAGTCAAAAGTGTTTAATGTTAAAGAATCGTGTAATTGATGTTCTTTGAAATAACCGATTGAGGCTTGATGTGTATGAATTGATTCTTGAGATATCTATGATAATGCCGAATGTGGTTTGTTGTGGGAAATGGTTTGAATTGTTGATAATAAGGAAGTCAATGATGATCTATAATGTGTACAATTTCTACTATGATTTAGGTGTATTAGTCAAAAGTGACTTAGGATATAGTGAATGATGTTGCTATGATTTAATTGGGAAGTGCCGAATGTACTAATGTGTTAAAGAATTTTTGTAAATATTTATTTAATGGATATTTGGTCTAATTACATATGCACAATTTATTAAATTGTAAACTTTGTAATTGTCCTAAAGGTTATATATGCATTCGGCTATATGGTATATATGTATTAAGGTAAGCTAACCATTTGATATGTGATAAACACGTATATATGATGTTAGCTGAATTTGTGAATAATGGAGAGGTATATTCGGCCATAAGTTAGGTGTAATCATATGGTATTAATATTTAATACATGAGTATTTGTAAACAAATGTTTAAGATTTGACTTTATGCATTGATAAAATGATTTGAATAGTGTATGATACTTTGGTAAAAGCATATGTATATTCAGCTACTTAATAAGTATAGGTATGAAATATTAAGGTTAATTCAAGAATATATATATATGAGTTTTTGTATATTCGGATAATTATTGATATTATGGCTTTGAGAATTTGAGATGGATTGAGATGAAATGCCGAATATGTGTTTATGTTTAATTAAAAGTGTTGCCGTATATATATGTGTTTCTTTGAGAAATTAGCATTATTGTTTATAATGAGTTGGTGAGGTGATTAAACTAGTTTTAATTTGTTGAATTAAGCTCAAGAGCATAGAGAGCCAAATTTGGACAAAGGGAAGGCTAAAGTAGTTGAATAGCCGATTCCTAACGGTTATCCGAGGTAAGTTCTTAAGTATGGGAAATGATCTATTTTCATTCACTAAATGCGAATATTGTATTTAAGATAAAATGAAATGTTAGTATGTGGCTTTAGGCTTATGGCCGAATAGCAAATATGAAATTTTAAGTAAACTTGGTAATATGTTTTTGGAGTGTTTAATAAGTGCTAATTGAAAGGGAAAGAAAGGTGAATTGAGATGCATGAATTATATTTCGAATGATACTTACAATTTATGAATGTGATTGTGATAAAAGAATTTGGTCGGAATAAGTTCCCTTTCGAAGGAAGTTAAAGTTTATCAATATAGTTGCTCTATGTGAAATACATGTGCACTTGAATTTGATAAGGCCATGTTTTCATGAAATTATCTTTGAAATGATTGTTCGAGCTTTGATCCTAGCAGGTGTAATGCCGGTGATATGATATCGGGCCTTGAGCCTAGCAGGCATAATGCCGGTGATATGATATCGGGCCTTGAGCCTAACAGGCGTAATGCCGGTGATATGATATTGGGCCTTGAGCCTAGCAGGCGTAATACTAGTGAAGAAATTCTAGACTTAAAAAGTCTAGCAGGCTTTGAGCCAGTGATGGAACTCAAGTTTTATACCCAGCAGGCCAAGTGCCGGTGATATTTAATAAAAGTATACGACAATGAGATTCTATGCTAAGATGACAAATTGAATTCGTATTACATATTAAGTGGCCCAGGTATGTGATACTCACCTATTTACATGAGAATGATGTTCATGTGAAATTATTCATGAAAGTATATTAATTATGTGTGTGGTTACGAATAAAGAAGGAATGTTTTAATGTGGAAATGGTATTTAAATTATAGCTCAATTTGGGCGAATTTAAGTTGGTATTGAGATCATGAAATGTTTGTGTCTATATGAAATTGAAGCTAATCGCATGACTTGCCATTAGTGTAGTATAAGTGATTATGTATATTCGGCCCTAGTGGAATTGTGTACATGGAGGATGTGTTTTGTCATATGTGAATTTGCATTTTAAAGATATGTTAAGTATATGAATATGTGTACAAAGTGGCTTTATACATTCGGCCAAATGATGGTTACTATTAAATTCTGTATATGTGATTAAGTTGTTCAGATTGAGTTAAGTTGTTTGACTTACTTAAGACTTACTAAGTTAATTAGCTTACTTCGAGTGTCTTTGTTACTCTGTTTTATAGATCTCGTTTGAAAGCTACGGGCTCGAGGATTCAAGCTTAAAGTCATCCACACTATCGACACTGTTTTGGTACTTTTGAAAGTCTATGTTTTGAAAGATGGCATATATAGGCTTAACTCCTTTTTGAAACAAGTTATATTTTGGCTATGTATATGTTAAAGCCATGCGAAGATGGCTTATTCATTTTGTTTAGTAAAGTCACATAGTTGAACTAATGGTTCTGAAATGTTTTGGTTAATGTGGTTTATTCGGTTATGGCATATATATATATATGCATATTCGGTGGTGGTATAATTATTTCATTATTAAGAATGAAAAGTGGTTCTTTTGCCTTGAAATTATTGTATGATATTGTAAGTTATAGTTGTGCCTAAACTTAAAGACAACTTAAATTATTAATGCTTGTCTTGTTGTTAAATGTATAAGTTAGGTTGAATTGAATGTTCAGAGGTTGTATTTCGTTAGGTAATACCTAGTAGCCTTATTTCGGCGATGGATGAAGGTTATAGGGTGTTACACCTAATACGTGGCTCTAGTGAAGTCACACTCTCATATGGCCCATTAGGTCCAATTGGCCAGAAAGTGGCCCGAGACCATGAGATCTCTCATGGGGCCTATGTCGTTGTATCAATCTCTTTACACGAGCATTCGCGCACTCGTGTGGTTACCGATGCCTACCTTTCGACTTTTTGGCTTTTCGGGATTTCAGCATTCGTCGATTCGTTATGTGTGCGGTGTATGTACACACCTTCGGCTTTATATCAAACAATCAAACATCGGTTAAAAGTACACACCTAACCACATAGAGTACTAAGTAATCATAATCGCCAAAACCTATATCCAAACATTATACTTCATTAGTCACTACCCATTAATACAAAATAAATCCACTACACTCACTTACTGATGGACAAACTATACTTGCCTTGATCGACTGCGATTTGCCTATTTAATCCGAAGTCCGTTGTAGCCCCCTTTCCCCATCCAGGCAGAAAGTCCAGAACCGCTGACACCTTACGTCGCTTAAACTTGGGAGTAGTGGTTACGTGCTCAAACCCCGTCGTCACATTCGCCATCTCTTTACCACTATAGTTCCCTTTTTCCATCTAAAAAAAATATGGTTGTCTTCTAACATGAGAAAAACAAAAGCAACACCAAAAAGAAGGGAATGGAGAGTTAGTTCAACAATTGCTGAAACAAATAAAAGAAAATAGAGAGGAAGGGTTCGGCTTTAAAGGTTTTAGAGAAGAAACAAGAAGAAAAGAAAAAAAAATGAATGAAGGCCCGAAAGAAAAATTCAAATGATCAAAATTCGGTCCTCAATAAAAATACAAAACTTGACAAAATAAAAAATTTTAAGGAGAAAGTTTACCAAAAACCAAAATATTACCTAATATTTCCAACACTATTTCGGCACTAGGCAAAAGTGGCCGAATATGTATCCCCCCATTTGGCACCTATGACCAGCCTTGTACTTGTCGCTTCCCTAATCGGCTCAACTTCATCCCTAAATTAAACTCCCTTCAATCCAAATTCACGCTAGCCTCATCCTTATCTCATCCGATTTCTACCCTTATCCACCGAAGAGTTCCAATCCATGCCAACCACTTGCCCAATTGTATTGCAAAAATAATCACCCTTACCTGCAGCACCGTTCCTCGAACCCCCGACCTCACCAACCTCAACATGCTGCTGGCCACTGCACCGCAACTCTTCTTATGCTATATTTCAGTCACAACTAATTATAAGGCTTACACATATAGCCACGGGTCACTAAAGAGTAAAAATGAAAACTTCGCCTGACATGGGATTCGAACCTGCGCCTCTTTAGAACCCATAGCACACTACTTACCACTGCAACCCAGGCGCTCCTTGTGTCATACTCCCTTCTCAACTTCCTTTAAGGCCTATTAACCTACAACTAGGCTATTCGAAGAAATTTAAAATGTATTACTGCTAAACAGATTCGAACCCCTAATCCCTTAGCTATGCTACATGTCTCTTACCGCTACACCGCCTACCTTCTTTGCATCGCTTTTCTTCCCCAACTAATTAAGAAGCCTACCTGCCACTAACTAACTTGTTTAAAAAAACCTAACATTTTCGCGCATGCCGCCACTTGAACCCTACTCCCCCTTCCTGCTTCTAATGTCCCCTTGCCACTAGGCCAAGCACTCCTTTGTGTCGATTTTCACCAGGCTTAATTAATAAGCCTTTCACCCAATGGCCAGGGTCCTTTAGAAAAAAAATGTAAAATTTTGCTAAAGCCCTAGATCAAGCCCAGGACTTTTCCCACACTACCAATCCTTCCTAAATCACTTTAACTATTAAACTAAATGTGCAATTGTAAAATTTTTAAGCTCATTTAAATTATTTAAGTCACCTTCTAACTGATCCCAAACTCAAGGCCCAATACTTCTAGGTCCAAAATTTGGGGTGTTACAGTTTCTGCCTAAGTTCGTGCGACTTGTGAAACTTAATTTCTAGCCTCGTGATAGTTGGTACTAGAGCTAGTATTCGATAATGCGTAGATTGATATTATGAAAATAGTGGATGAGCTGATTAAGCCTAGGGAGACTCATCGGGGAGTGCATGAAAGCTAGTAAATTGAGGGATATGTTGTTAGTTTTGGAAGGCAATGTTGCAAAACTCGAGGGTTCCGTAGGTGATATGAAGGAGACCCTTGATGTGGAATAGGTGTTGGGTTCCATCGATGCTAATGTGGAAAGATGCACGGGGCTCTTAAGTCTATTGATGAGAAGTTGAATAAGAGGAATAACACTCTTGAAGTTATGATCATGGTTTTAAAGAAGGATACTAAAGCCATGATGGCAAGAATTAAGGAGCTCTAGGGAGAGCTCATTGTGTATAAAGCTGCTATAGGAAAAGGGATGTTGGCTTTGGTTTCTAAGCAGCATAAAATGGATGTTCCCAAACCAAAAGAGTTTAAGGGGACTAGATTTGTGAGAGATGTGGACAACTTTTTATGCAGGATGGAATAGTACTTTCATGCAATTGACATTGAGGATAATGCTACTAAGGTAAATATTGCTTCAATTTATTTTACTCATGTCACTTTTTTATAGTGGTGTCGTATGTCCACAGATGAGAGACTAGGTGGTATGTTATTGGGACTTGGGTTGAGTTCCAAAATGAATTTACGAAGTAGTTTTACCCTAAGTATACGAAAAAAGAAGCTCGGGCTAAATTGTGTTGGCTTACACAACAAGGTACAGTTCGAGAGTATGTCTGGGAGTTCATTGAGTCGTTACTCCAAATCCCTAATTTTTGTGAGAAAGAGATATTCTACTAGTTTAAAGATGTGTTGAAACATTGGATGAAGCAACAAAGAGCTTACCAAATCCATTACTGAGGCAAAGTCCTTTTTCGAGCTTAGTTTTGATTTTTCCAACCCAAAGAGACGAGTAATGGTGGGGGAGACCATAAAGAAGAATAAGATACAAATGGAAACTATGGCAATGATTGTAACACTTCAATCCGACTGTTTGACTGGTGAACAGTGATGTTACCGAAAAAAAATTCTTTCATAATAACAAAAACATTGGTTTTAGTAGATAATTCAATCAAGAAAATTTTAGTAAAATAGCCTTTAAATGTCGTTTGGTGAAGCAGTATTTTTAAAACAAACCAAAATAAAATAAAAGTGAACACTCTAAAATGTCATTCGATGGATTAAAATATTTAAGACATACATCAAGGGAAAAATAAGATTAAACCTTGTTTACATAACATAAAAGTTAGTAAACTGGTGAAGTACCATCATTCGTTTTATACAAAAAGTTATAGAAAAGAAGCTCAAATTCACCTTTATATAAAATCAATTATAAAATACTTAAACTGTAACAGCTCGTTTTCAGAGGTGTCGAAAACAGTGGTTTTTGGACCATAATTCTAATGAGTGAATTATTATTTTAAAGTAGGTGGGATTAAATTAAGGTCGTATTAAAATTTTGTTAAGAAATTTTAAAGTTTACTTAGTTAATTAAGTGAAAAGGACTAAATCATAAAAAGTGAAAAAGTTGAGTTCTATTAGCTAAAGGGGTTAAATGGCTTTGGAAATGAAAGTTAATGGACTTGAATGGTAACTATACCATATATGTTGATAGTAGATGTACATGGATAGGTTTTAATGTAATTATGACAGTTTTTAAATGTTAAAATGGTAATTAAACTAATTAAACTTAAACTAAATGAAACAAAAATTGCTTCATCTTTCTCACTTAACCTCACCACCAAAATTTGAAGAAGAAAGCACCATTTTTAGGGTTTGAAGATTCGGTCAAGCTTACTTCTTGCATGTAAGTGTATTCAAGCCCTATTTTTAGTGATTTTTATGTTTTTGAGTCCATTTTAGTTTAATCTAGCTAGCCCGAGAACGTTAAAGGTTGAGGGACTTACCATGAATTCTTTTGAATGATTTTTGGTTTTAATTGATAGATTATGAATCTTTGTTGAAAAATAAACAAGTTTTGTTAAGTAATTTTTGATGAATTTTGGAAATAGGGATTAGTTTGTTAAAGGTATAAATTCTAATGCTTTATTGTGAAATGATGGTAAATATGGGTTGTTTCAAGGTCCTTTGCATCATTTATTAACATGGATTTAGATTAAAATGGTAAGATTTTAAGTTATAAGCTTAATAACTAAATTGTGAAAAGTTAAAATGTTAGGGGCAAATTGGTATTTTTTCATAAATATGAAATGTAGATTAAATTGAATACTAGAAGTATTTAATTGATTGAAATTACCTATCTAGATCAAGATAAACCACGTTTGGACTTAGATTGAGGAAAAGCTAAAGCTTTGAATTAGTTCAATCTAACTTCTACAGCTTTAGTCATCAAGGTATGTAACACCCCTAACCCGTATCCATCGTCGGAATAGGGTTATGAGGCATTGCCGATCAATTCACAACACATAACATACGTTTTTCATACATGATTCAAATTCACATAAACATTAATCAAACATAAGCATATTGTCCTTATAAGGATCTATGAGGTCTTAGAACACGCTTAGAAGTGGTTCTTGTGACACCCCTAATTTGACCCTAGTCGGAAAGTGGTTTTGGGACCACAAAACCGAGTCACAAAAATAATTAAATGTTATATTCTATGCTTATTATTTGTGAATAAGTATGTGTGAAAATTTCATGCTTTAATTTTGTCGTTTGGATGTGAAATTAGCTAAAAATGTAACACCCCAAACCCGGCCTGGATGTTATGACCAGATCTAGTGTGTCACATGAGCCTATAACTAAGTTTATGATCTTTTGCTTGTTGTGACTTAGGTGATATTAAAATAGCAAGTTTGTGAAAAGTCATTTTGATAAGCCTTTAGATTTGTGAAAAGTCATTTTGATGAGCCTTTAGATTATCCAGTCATTGAACTTGTTGAGTTTTGAAAACGTTCTTAAGAATTTGAAAACCCGCGCAGCCTATAACTAGCAGTTTCGATAAAATATGAATTAAACCATTACTAAAACAAAACCAATAAAGAAATTTAAATAGCGGCCTTATTACAATTAAAACCCCCAAAAAAATAGCATAATAAAATACTTAAAATGAAAAGAAAACCGAATTTGCAGATGCTGTGGCCACTCTGAATCTCTCACAGCTCCAAGCCCACTATGGTTAAGGGTCACCTGCAGAGATGAAATTAAAGGGGGTGAGTTTGATAACTCAGTGTGCAACATAATCTCAACCATAGGCCAAAACAGATCAAGCCTCAGAATCAGATTAATTGGGCCTTGGCCCATTAAAGAAATCAGGTTAAGCCCAAAGGCCCATAACAGATACAGATCAGATATGATATGCAAACAGAAAACCCAACCCAGATCCATCCATAACACCCCCATACCAGCCTTACACCATGTGGGGAGACTACTCGACCCACCCAACCGCTACACACCACAGAAATTTTGCAGCGAGGCTGCCAGATATTGTGACGAGGTCACCAGATACAGATATTGTGGCTAGGCCACCAGAACAGATATATATGTGGCGAGGCCACCAGAACAGATATATATGTGGCGAGGCCACCAGATTGCAGCGAGGCTGCCAGAACGCTTCCTCCATCATAAACCCAAACCCCATGCAACAGATATCATGATATGGCATATAACATACAGAATCTCATGCATCAGATATACACATGTATTATGAGATATGACATACAGAAATAGGAAATCATACGTTTCATACAGAATTTACCCTAGGGGTATAAAGGTCATTTTGCACCTAGGGGTAAAATGGTAATTTTCCATACTTAGGGGTATTTTAGTCTTTTTACCGATTTTCAGGGTTTTTATGAAAGTCCAAGTAATTGCTAGTCCATTAGTGTTTACAGAAGTCCTTTTAACCTTAGTTTCCAATTTTACCCTTTTTAGCCCAAAACCCCTAATGGGCCTTACTAAATCCATTATCGTCTTAAGCCCGTTAAAACCAAATTTTAATGTTCAGATTGTTAATTTAACCAGTTTATTCTCAACATACCGCCAGAATGCTTTTAATGACAATTTTACTGATATGGGCTCGGAAGCCCATTGGGCCCACCTTTGGCCCATCCAAGCCCAACTTACCGAAATGCTCGAAATCGCACCTTCTGCAAATCTGTCACCATCAAATCTAAAGTTGACCCTAACAGCGTGAATGATTACTCAGAGATTTCACAAGACTAAGTTTTCGGTCATTTTCAGTCATTTATCGGTCACTTTTTGGTCATTACGGCTGTTGCCGTCCTAGTCTATAGCGGAGATATGAAACACACATGTTAACTGTCGAAGTGTTGACGAAACCCACGTATGAAGAGCCTACAATCGAACACCAACTTTTTAGTCTAATATTCGATAACCAAAGAGTCATAAACCCTTACCAAAATCGGCCTACATGGCCTAAGACCTTAAAGTCCCTACCTTCTGCCGAAAATGGACTAGATCCCGCTGTCCTCCTGCGATTAACCTTCTGAATCCTTAGCTGCACAACCCCTTGATCACACTAACGCAAGCAAAACAAGAGAAAGAGGCCAACAAGCCGTTAGTCACTAACGTTAGCCTCCCTCTAAAAAGGTTTCGGCTTCTTGCCTTAAATATGAGTGATTAACGAAAAGAGTACTTACCACTATGATATCGGCCCAAGAAAAGTCTTAGATATAAGTATAATCTTGATTCACAAGCAACTCCTTCCACAACCCCAAAAGAGCATAGAGTTGATCTGAGATTCAGCCCTAATGAAGATTTTCGATTTCCAAGCAGAGAAGTCGAGTTTTGCTTTGATCCACAAAGTATTCAGTTTATCAAAAAGGAAGGGGTTTTGATGAAGTGAGAGATGAAGAGAAGAGTGAGTGGTGATAGGATGATTCGGCTATAAGGTGATGGAAAATATCAACAAAAGAAGAGGAAAAAAAGAAGTATGTGGCTATTAAGAAGTCGGCAAGGTGCAAAGGGGTTTCGGTCAATAGAAGAATCGGCAATGGGAGCAAGATGGAAAAGAAGGAGAAGTAAAAATAAAAAGGTGATGATGAGGAGAAGGACTTGGCAATGGTGATTTTGGCTTTGAAGAACCAATGAAGGAGAAGGTGAAAAGAAGAAAGGGAGAGAAGAAGAGTATTCGGCCTTGTAAAGAAATCGGCACAAAGAGAGAGTTTAGAGGCTTGTTCGGCTTCTAACAAAGAAAAAGTAAGGAAAATGAACCTCTCAGGCACTCTACCCTATTCGGCTAAGCAAAGAAATACCCTAAAATGAAACTCAAAGGAAGAATCGGCACCTACACTCCCCCTATTGTCGAAAATACACTACCAAGAACCCCTTGGCCGGCCACCTCCTTTCGAAATTCAAAAGCTCCCAAAAATTCTCCTTAACAAGCTCCCCTTATCCCTCCACAAAATCCTCTCATGACCGATTCAAACACTCCTCAACAGAGTTCAACTCTGCTTCAAACTCTTACCAGATCAAGCACAAAAATTAAACACCACACATGCTCACTCTGGGACTTGAACCTTGGACCTCCAAGCTCACTTAGGCGCCACTTTTTAAGGAGCTTAGTGGCACCTCCTTTGCCACTTTACCAAGACTTGTTTTGTGCTATATTTCACACACAATTTCTTAAGCCCCTTACTTCCAACGGCCCCTTATCTCCTAAGTTAAAAATAGAAAATTTTGTCAAGTTTTTAACCAACACCTGGGCCTTTCATAGGCCCATTAACACTCCCCAAACATGCATTACACACCCAAATACCAGAGTTCCTACATTTTATTAGATGAACAACAATCTAAGAGAAACCCAAAAATTAGGGCGTTACAAAAAGGACATATTTGAGAAACTTTAAAAATATGATAGGTAAATGTCCAAGTGATTAAAATGTTAAACTACTAAAGTTGTGGATTTGCATGTCTATTTTACCAATTGTAAGTGAGTGGACGGTAATGATGATACAAATTTGACTTTTGTTTTGTTTTTTATGTTTGTTAAATAATATTTATTAGTTTATATTATAAAAATAAGAATTTTATTAAGTAAGTGGGGGATATAAACAAGGAAAGCACTTCCATGTCTGGGTAAGTGCCGAAATCAAAAAAAAAAAAAGAAGAAGATAAAATAAAAGATCAACTAGGAGTCGGCCCTTGCAAGCTGGAGATTAAAGGTGAGTTCATGTTAGTTTAGTTAATAATTTATATTTTTGAGCTCCTTTCTTGATTTCTTTTTAAACCCATGAATTAATTTGTGGAATGTTGGCTATTTGACATTCGGTCATGCTAGGAAATGGCAAAGTTTGGTATTTGATAATAGAATTTGATGTATGAAAGCTTGATGGATCCTATGGTATTTAAAAATTCATAAAAGGAAAATTTTAAGCTTAAATTTACAATTTAAGCTAAGTATGGCTATTGTATACTTAAATTGAGATTCGGCCATGACTTCGTGCGTGAGGAATTTGGTGTTGGATGATTATATTGCTTTGATGTTGTTTGATACTTTTAAGTAGTGAGAATTGATAATAGATGAGTTAAGCTTGATAAAAAAAATTAAATAGGTGAATAGATGGACTTTTAATTGTATAATAATTGTTAAAAGGGAAATCAGCTATCAAGCTTGTGTGTTTATGCAAGAATCGAATGAGGGCCTAGTTGATTTAGTAGTATTCGGCTAGTAGTTATAAGTAAGCAATGTGGAAAAATGAAATACATTCGACCTTGGTAAAGTGATGATGTTTGAGCTTGTTAGTTGTTAAAAATTAAAAGTTAAATTATTTGTATATGTTGTGCAATTGCCGAATGTGAAATTAGAAGATGATTTGGGAGAAAATGTTTGTGATTTATGTGCTAAAATGACATTTGGCCAAGGGTGGAATGTATTAAAATGTTTGGCTATTGATGTTTTATGTGTCATGTATCATGTGTTTAAAACTTGAATAAACTTTGAATTTGGTTGAAATATGAGCATTCGGCTAGGGAGGTTTTTTGGTGTTTTGAAGTTTTAAAATTTTAATTGGTTACTGGATGAGCCCTAAGCTTGTTAATCTTCGGTTGTGAAGTTGTAAATTGACTTCTAAATTAGTAAATTGAATATTGTTTATAATTCGAGGTCATTGAAAATTGAATTGGTGATAAATAACATTCGGCTGTTGTGTCTATATGGATTTATATATATATATTGCCGAATGTGAACCAAGTTAAGTTGAATTTGATTATGATTTTAGTTAAATAAGATGAATCTATTATATTATTATATGTGATTGAAGTAGATGTGAATATTCATGTGTATAATGAATTGACCGAATGTGGATTAGCAAAATAATTTAATTCATAAATTTGTTTAATATAATGACTGAATGAAATTAATATTAATGCATGGCTTAAATTGGTTATAATAATGATCGATTAGGTCCATTGTTAAGGAATAAGTGATTTTAAATGTATTTGGGATGAAAGGATTTGAGTATGCCGTATATGTGATAGTAGGAGGAGAAATTGTTTTTACTTGAATTTGTTTACTTATTGTTCAATTGAGATTTCATATGCTATCCAATATGAATATGTTAAGTCAAGTTTGGTTGAGTTTGAGAGCTATGTGCATTTGATCATGGTATATATGTGCAACTTAATGGTGTCTTAATGTTGCGTATTGAAAGTATTTGTAAAATGAGTCTATGTGTGTTCAGTGATATGGTTTTTAAATAGATAAGTAAGCTAAATGAAATACGAATAATATGCATACATAGAGGAAAGAATACATTCAGCCAACCTAGGTTCTATGTTATTAAAAATGGAAATTAATTATGTTAAGTGACAAGCGGTAGTTGACTAAAGTGATTTATATGTACTTGGTTTATATACTCGATTAATGCTTGTTTTGAGGAATTGATAAGATGATTAAACTAGTTTACTTGCTTAATCTAAGCTTAAGATCACAGAAAGACAAGTGCGGATAAAGGGAAAGCTAAAGTGGTTATATAGCCGACCTGTACTTGTTCAGATATACTCGAGGTAAGTTTTAAGTAATCAAACGTAGATAACATTCGATTATAATTTGATATATTACATGAATTGGGTATTCCTGGTAATCTATGGATTTAGCGGAACTTTTTAGATAAAATGATGATGTGTTGTATTATACTTATATGGTCTAATGGCAAGTATATCATATTGGTAAGTGTGAAATGTCCTATTAAGATCGTGTGATAAGTATGAAATGAATGTGAGCCAAATACTATGCATAAACTATTGAATGCTCAGTGTGAAGATAAAATGAAAGAAAGGTGATTGAAATTATATGTGAATGTAGTGCTTGGAATTAATCCTATTTAAGTCGAATCAACGAATTACATCGAGGCGGTTAGATGTTGTAATTATGGGACTTTGAGTTTTGAAGAAATGATATGTCAATGAAATGAAGATAATGTGGCCATGCATATACGGCCAATTGGTGTTACTTATTGAATATGTTATATGTGAATAATGTGCATAAGTAAGTTCTTAAGTGATTAAATTAATTCTATGTGTTTAATGATTAAATGAATATAGAAATTAGAATGTGAAGCTTATGTGATTAAAATATATATATATGCATACGAATGAATAGCAATGTTAATGTTATGAGCCGAAAATGGCTAACATGTTTAATTGAATTGTGGATGGCAATGAATTTATATGTTAAAAGTTCATAGAAAATGATAAATGACAATTGTATTTCGGAGAAGCAAAGGTAAATGAGATGAGCATGAATCTAGTAAGGGCTAAGTGTGATAGCCAAAGGTGCTATGGATTAACATGAGTGAATGGTATTTTGATTGTGTTGTATGATGTAATGACCGAATGTATTATGAAATGGGATATGAGTCAATGCTATAAAGGGGATGAAATTTCTATGTGTGATAATCGGGCTAATAGCCTAGCAGGCTAAGTGCTTTGAATTATTCTGAGCATGATATTAATGGTATACCTTCAAGGTAAGGTTACAATTTGCTAATGGAAGGCCTATTGATTTGAGTTGTAATCGACCAAATAGGTAAATGCAAGGTATGGATGGTATTCGATCATTTTATGTATTTGTGATAAGGAAAATGTTTGGTCCTTTATGTACCTATAAGGAAATTTAATACTTGTCATGTTAAATTATTTGAAATATTGATGTGATTATGAACTAAAGAACTAAGTTTTTAAATACATATATACATTCAGGTATGTGCACAAAAAGAGTGCATATGAGTAAGTGGTTATGAGTATTGAAAGATTGAATTGGTTTAAATGATAATTATGGAAATCGTAAGTGTACAAAGGTTAAATATATGGTAGGTGATACTTATTTGCTATGTGAATTCGACTTCAGTTAAATTATGAATGTGCTTTGGGAATCAATTATGAAATGGTTATATGTTATGCTCAATGAACATTGATTCTGTGAAATTATTCATGAAAGATTATAATATGAATATGTGATTCTGAACATGGAAATCAAATGTGATTATAGCATTATGTTTTGATTTGACTGATTAAATTAGAAGTAGCAATGAAGCTTCTAGATGCGAAAGAGTATATGCTCTTAAGTTGGCTGAAATTGATAAATTATATGTGCTTACATGGGGTTGAATTATTGACCAAATAGTGATATCTCTTGACATTGTTAAATGTGATTTGTCCAAGGTCGAAGATTATGTGACTTAGTAGTAATCAACAATTAAAGATGTTTGGTACATTAAGTTGGCCAAGTATGTATCATGTACTTGTGTAAGCTTATTAAGCCAAACGAGACTTCACTTGGACCTTGTGTATGTTATAAATGTGTTTATTTCAGCAAAGTTATTTGTTTACTTAAGACTTACTAAGCTTATGAAAGCTTACTCTGTTGTTACGTTTCTCTCTTTTATAGATTGTCGATTCTGACCATTTGCTCGGGGGTCGTCAGCAACTCGTCACACTATCACTATCTATCGTGTCGGTACTGTTATATTTTGGAATTTGTATGGCATGTATAAAATAGATTAAAGTGATTGATAATTTGAAATTGTAACCGTTAACGCCATGTGAATATGGCACCTAAGGAGTTTATACTTTTGTTATAAGACTTTAAATTTGGTTATTGTTTGTGTCTAGCATTTAGGTTTATAAATGATCTTATATTCAAGAAAATGTTCAAATTTTTACTATTTTGATCGGTTTTCTAAATTCCGGTAATGCCTCGTCCTATTCTGGTGACGGTTACTGGATAGGGGTGTTACAGTTCGAGACTAAACCATTCACATTTAAAAATTTCTGAAACTTATAAAATTTTCTAAGTTAAAGAGGTCACATGCCCGTGTGAACAGGCCGTGTGACTCACACGGCTTTAGACATGCCCGTGTCTAATGTCGTGTGAAAACAGGGCATACATACTGACTTGTAACACACGACCGACCGCATGCTCGTGTGCTTGGCCGTGTGAAAACTGGAGGGTATACTGACTTAGGTCACATGGCTAGTCACACGCCCGTGTGCCTATTTGAAATAACCTTACATGCCCATGTCTAGGCCGTGTGCTCAGCTGTGCCAAACTTGTAGGGTATACTGACTTAAGCAACACAGCCAGTCACACGCCCATGTGTGAGGCCATGTAGAGCATGCTAACTTAATTTGAATGGCCACACCAGGGGACACACTACCATGTACCATGACCATGTCTCGCACACGGCTGAGACGCACACCCGTGTCTCTGCCCATGTGGAGAAAAATAGGCCATTTGCAAGGCCAATTTCCCACCCATTTCTCATACCCTACAAGAAGAACAAAATGCACAATTTATATACTCAATTGGCAGCCAGTTCAATTCCCAAAATATGCATAAACCTTATCATTTCTCACTCAATCCATATCAATGCAAATTAAACCATTTTAACACCATTTACATCATGATCTTCAATTATAATCCATACATTACAAGTGAAACTAAAATGCATTATTCCAACAACCAAACCATATCTCAAAGCCATACCATTTCATCATCTTAAAGTCATGCCAAACTTACCATTTTTCTAACCATAATACATCATTAGCAACTTACCAAAATAATTATTCACCTAACCATCAAAGTGACTAAATCATACAGGCCAAAACATAAGGCATTATAAACACATGACATATCATATATAAAACTTCCCAAAATAAGCCAATTTACATGGCCAAATTCAAATCTAACTTTACTTTAAAACAAGCCAATTTACTTAGCTAAGATGTAACACCCCTAACCCATGTCTATCGCCGGATTAGGGTTAGAAGGCATTACTGATTATTATACATCATTATACAATCATTTCATACTCATTGTTCATACATCATCAGATCATATCCATTCATAATCAAATGTCCCTTAAATAGGTCTACTAGACCTTAAACATGCTTTGGAGAAGGTTCAGGACTAAATCAATCACATATAAAATTTTTAGAAACTTAACAATTTTTCTAAGTCACAGAGGTCACACAACCCCATGTGAACAGGCCGTGGCAAAACAGGGCATACATCCTGACTTAACCACACGGCCACAAGACACGCCCGTATGCCAGGCCATGTAAAAATTAGCTAGCTTACTGACTTGGTCATACGGCCAGTCACATGCCCATGTGTCTAGCCCGTGTAACTCTTTAACTTGTCCACATGGCCTGCCACACGCCCGTGTGTGAGACCATGTGGTGTGCCCAGGCTCAATTTGAATTGGCCTTCCAGCAACACGGTAGAGACACACGCCCGTGTCCCTGTCCTGTGGGCAAAAATAGACCATTTCCAAGGCCAAATTGCCACCCATTTTGGGTCATTCCTACAACCACCAAATGACACATATTTCATATCCAAAATGTAGCAAAAATAATACCAAAACAAGCACAATTCATGCCATAATGTTATCAACAAATTCCATACTCATTTTCCATACCAAACCATACTTGATCCACATGCCAAAACCATTCATTCATCTATTCTCGACAACCCAATTTCCACATCAAAAATTATACCAAAATCATACCAAAACTACAACTCAATTTCATATCAAACTTACCAAAATGACCATTTCACTAGGCCATAAATGAACACATTTTAAACATCATATTTTAACATATATCATATACCAAAACAAGTTCAATATCATTATCATTCTCAAGCCACATCTCATGGCAAGATTCACAACTTAAATATACCATAACTTCACTAGCCTATACATGCCATACATTAATATTTACAACATCAAAAGTACCAAAATATTGTTCAATAGTGTGCCGACACTCTTGACGATCTCTGAGCTTACGGTAGCTTCGATAATCTATAAAACAATGAAAACACACACAAAGGAAGCTTTCAAAAGCTTAGTAAGCCATATACAAATAAATTTAACATATAAAACAATTATAGGTCAATTCATTCATAGAAACAATGGCAAACCACATATACAAGTTCATAATTCACATCTAGTTCACTTATTCTCATTTCATTTGCACATATTCACCATTCTTTCTCATGTATTTCACATATCAATATCTATAAACATACCCATCTTTCATTCATGAGTTTAATATACACTTCATACATACTCGAATTAGATACTCATTCACATACTCATTCATTTCTCGATAATGCCCGTTGAACTATTTAGAATGGACAAGGATACTCGGATAGCACATGTAGCTCATACAATGCCATATCCCAGATATGGTCTTACATGTTATCAAATATCAATGCCTCTGTCCCAAACAGGGTCTTACACGAAATCATATACGATGCCAATGTCCCAAACATGGTCTTACATATAATCTCAGATCAATGCCAATGTCCCAGATATGGTCTTACATGATATCATACCTTGGAATCCTATGTCATCACATATTTATCCTGTATTATTCTTATGGTTCGTACGAGGCTTTTGGGTATCCCAACTCTGTCGATACTTTCTCAATTTCACATATTTATCTTCCATAGTTATTCAATACATTTCAAAATCATATAAGCATAAATAATTCAATTCAAATACATTTATTTGCATATGAACTTACCTCGAAAAGAAAAATGGCAAAAGGAGTCGATTATTCATTAAACTTCAACTTCCCTTGATCTAAATCCGATTTCTTTCATTCTTGATCTAAATAAATTCATATTCAACTTAATTCAATCACTATTTCATTCAATTCAATCTACAAGCACATATTTTGGCCTTTTCACACATTAGCGCTCATAATTTCACATTTTTTGGAATTTAGTCCTTATTCACAAAAATCACAAATTACACATAATTTCTTTAGGCCCAAGCTTGGCCAAATTTTCTCTTAGTCCCTAGCAACCCATATCTTTCTTTTATTTCATAATTTAACCCCACATTTAACACATTTCCCAATTTAATCCTCACTATGCATTTTCACCAAAATTCACTTAACAAAATATGTTAATCTATCATCACATACTTATTTTCCATCATCAAACCTCACAAAGCTCACAGTATCATCAATGGCATCTTATGAAATCATCAACAATTTCATAAATTTGAGCATAGGCTTGATAGAACACAAAGTAACAATCATAAAAACATAAAAATCATAAAAAAAAAGAATCAAAAATGAACTTACAATTGAGCTTGGTAGTAGCCAAACCCTAGAATGCACAAACGTTCTTTTTCTTTTATTTTTGGTGAAGATGGATAAACATAACGACCACCATTATGTTTTGGCAAAGATGATGGTACGAGAATAAAAGAGATGATATGGATCAGTTCAGGTACTCGTGATAAGTTTTACAAGTAAGTGATAGATGACGAATTCAAATATGATTCATATGGTTATTGTAACAGCCCAGTTTAGACCCTAGTTGGAACAGTGGTTTCGGAACCACAAATTCGGGGTCGTAAAATTATTTTTTTAATATTATTTTGGCATTTATAGTATGTTAATATGTATGTGCAAAAATTTTGTGAAATAATTTTACCGATTGGGTATTTAATTTGATATAAGGACTTAATCGTGTAATATGTAAAAGTGGCATGTTATTTGTTAAAGTGCTTTAATTGCCATGTTCTTTTTAATGTGGAAGCCTTAAAATGAAATTTTGCCATTATATAGTTAAATGGATGGTATTGGACAACTATTATTAAGTTTGATTATTAATTTGCAAGGGTTAAAAAGGTAAATGATGTATTATAAGCTAAATAAATAAAACAAGCCACATGAGTGTTCATTTTTTTTCTTTATTCTTTTGGACCGAAAATAAGTAAGAAAAGGGGAATTTGGAAGCTAGCAAGGAGGCCGGCTGCATGTAATGGAAAACCATGAAAATTGTTTGATTAGAAGCCAAAATTTTGAAGTGGAAGGGTAACTGATCTTCTAAACTCTGCTTTGCCCATAGCTTTTCGTTGATAAATTCTGGTTACATTGTTGATTTGAGCTTGACCGAATGTGTGGGAGAAGAGAAGAGTTTCTTTTCTAGTTGTAAATGTTGCATGTCTAGTAGATAAAGAGTTGTTCACTTGTGTTAAAAGAATTTAGTGAATGCTTATGTTGTTATATTCCATTTCTGTAATTTGGGGCGGTGTTGGGAACCTTAGCAAGTTTTCCTTGATTTTTTTATTCTTTTGTGTTTGATAACTATTAAAACTGTTAAATTGCTATATGAATTTTATCTCATTGATATTGTTAATTGCTGCTCTGTTTATATTATCCGATTGTGGTATTGATGGTATTCAAATATTGCGTTGATAATAATGTTCAGAGAAGGGTGTAAGTATGCTGTTAAAAGGACTGTTGTTTGGTGTATTAATGCAGCAGAAAATTGTTGTTTAGATGTCAATAAATGTGGTCTGAGTGAGTTTAAATTTATGTTAATAATGGTTGAAGATGTAAATGAATAAATAGTGATGTATTTATTATGTCTGAAGCTTGTGAATAGGAGTATTTGATGCTGCCATTAATATAGCTGGGAAGGTAATAAAAGACTAATTTAATGTTGCAGATATATGACCGAATGCTATCGGATGTGTTAAATTAATGATGTTTATTTAGTTGTAGTTTATGGTGTTAAAACCTGATTGTTAAAAGAGTTAATGAGAATAAATGTTGTACGTTTATATTGTTTGGGCGGTTAATGGACTATTAATTACCTCAAGAAACATAATGGTAATAATGTTAATTAATGATGCCTAAATTGATGTTAGATTATGCTATTGAAGAATGCAATTAGTAATTAGTATGTGGTGCATTAAAAAGTTAATTGTTAATTATTATTTAAGTCTAATTTGGTGGTTCATTTGGGCTGTTAAAATATAGAATTTGAATGCTGGTTGAATTGATATTAAATACCTAATTATATTGCCATATTTTGTATATTATTGTTGTTTATTTTAAAGCATCTTAATGCTATTCAAATATGTAAATCTTTGCGACTTTCTTTTAGGTTTCACGAACTAATATAAATTCCTATTGTATTCATGTTGTCCAAATTGGACTGAATGGATGTGGTTTAACTTGAATAATGACTGCACTATGTTATCCCATTTTTGGACAGATTCAATCTACCCAAAAATGTTAGTCAAAGTCACATACGAACGTATAATAGGTTGATTGAAATTTCTGTTATGTTAATATGCCATCAACATCCATATGGGATTAATTAAATGCTGGAGTTAAATTGGATAATGACTATGTTTGTGTTGATCAATTTGTGATGAATAAAGACGTTTTACTAGTTGGAATTAAATGATAGAATGGTTTGAGTTTGAATTTGATATGATATTTGAATTAGTTAATATATTAATTTATTTTGCTTTTGATTGTGAAACAAATAGATTGATTATAACCCAGGGATAAGAGAAGGTCATGAAATAATCATCTGAGAATTGAGGTAAGTCAATAAGCTATTCGATGTACTTAGTTATATTTAAATGAAAAAAAAAATTAAGTGTTGTATTGAAATATATGAAACCATATTGACCATTACTGAAGGTGAAATTGATAAATAAATTGTTCTAGTCATGGTTAAGTGTATTTGCTGAAGGTGAATTGGATTAGTGAATTCTTATAATATGGTTTAAGTGAATTTGCCGAATGTGAATTGGATTAGTGAGTCGTTCTTACAATAATTGTACTAGTGTTTCGACACAAGAAAGATCGCATGATCAGTATAGAAGAGTATGAATGCTACTGATTCAAATATGTGATAGTATGAATTATGCATCTGAGATATTCAGGCCCCGTGCCTAGCAGGCCTCATGCCAGTGAGTTAAATCGGGCTATACGCCTAGCAGGTCTTATGCCGGTGTGACATATCAGGCTATAAGTCTAGCAGGCATTGTGTCGGTGAATCATATCAGGCTTTCTGCCTAAGAGGCTTTATGCCGATGTGAGATTAAATGTGAAAAATGTGCAAAAAGGGTCGAGATAAATTGATTTATCATTTTTTTGAATTTATGTATGTATGTGATTTTATATTTGATATTAAATAGTGAAATTTACAAATAAAGGATACGTGTATATTCGGTTGATTAATGAATGAAATGAATGTTGAGATGTGTCATAAACCTGTGCATTTTGATTTCATGTATTCGGCTTTGTAGACTATGTGTTAAAAAATTTGGACATTATTATACGGATGTTGGATTTTAGTATATAATTTGATTTCTATGAATGTGTATCAAGTTAAAACGATTAGGTATGTGGCAATTGAATTCCTATGATATAACATACATTGGTTATTCTAGATATGAGATAAGCTTAGAATGAAATAAAAGAAATAATACATGTATATGTATGAGAGATTACATTCAGCCTAATGGTAAGTGATTGATAGAGAAAAATATAAGACTTATGTTAACATCAAAGGTTGGTATGCATTGGGCTATTAGTATTTAAATGTGAATATCGGCATATTGAATTGAGAATTATATGTATGTTTATGTAAGGAGTTGTATTCGGTCATGTAATTTATATATATAAATGGGGTTGTGCTATGTGTTCGAGCTCAAGCATGTAAGTAGGTGCATATTCGATGCACATATATTGATAAATTAGTTTGAAGATTGAATGATTAACCTCTTCTTAAATCATGTTAATATTTGACCTTTGTTATACATGTGCATATGATTTGATAATGTGATTCATGAGTATAAATATATGTATTTATAATGGTATTTTAATCCTTGAAATTGAAAGGTATATTTTACTTATATGCGTATGTGTTTTCGGCCACATAATATATATGGTTATTATTCTTTGACTTATGAACTTATGCATATACTAGTATATGTACCAGCTATAATAAAGACATTTGGCCAAATAATTGAATGATAATTTGTTATATAAATATATTCATCCGATTGTTGCTGTGCTTAGGCATATGGAACTATGTCACGATTCACAAGAAAAGGTATATGATTTTATAAGTATATGGTCACATAATGATAATGAGCTTGAAAATTTAAGGATACTTTGGTAGTTTATACAAATCGGTTTTCGTCAATAAATTAGCTTATTGGTGAGAATATAAGATAATTATTAAATTGAAAGACGGAGGTTTAATTTGAGTATGATAGTAGAGTTAAGCATAGTTAAATGCATAGATTACGTCTTTAAATTATTTATTTACTTATAACTTACTAAGCTATAATAACTTACTCTGTGTTTTCATTTCACTCTGATTTATAGATTCTAAATTCAAGATACGAGCTCAAGATTCGTCAGAGAAGCTTATCACACTATCTACTACCTTCGGTACTTTATAAATTACATTTTGGAACTATGGCATGTATAAGCGAGAATGGGTTAATTTGATTTTGAGTTGTAAATTAAATGGCCATGCGAAAATGGCTCTACTTTTTAATATGATTGTGGTTATGTTAAGAAATGGTCTAAAATACTCGGAGGTGAGGATATATGTGTGGTTGAAGGATTAGGTTGTTATAAGCACTTCCAAAGGATATGTTTTTATGTGTACTATGCTTTAAGGTTGGTGGAGTGGATTTGGTTATGTGATTGATTTAGGCATAGATATATGTATAATTGCTAAGTGTTGGATTTTGTGAAATGAGAATAGTATATTAGTAACTTGAATAAAAGATGCATATAGGTGAACTTAATTGGTATACATTATTAAGGTGTTACAGTTATGGTAATGTGGTAATTGTTGGATTGAATGAAGTTTATTTACATTTGCTTATACTTCTTTAACTTGTAAATGAATTGATATATAGCACTTATTAGCCATACTAGCTTACTAAGCTTCATATCTTACTTTGTTTGTTTTTCTATGTTTTATAGTGATTCGAAAGCTTGCTCAGACTGGAAGTTGTCGAAGATCTCATCACACTATCTAGCTGTCATTTTTGTACTTTTGAACTTGGTGTATTTAGGTTATATGGCACATATAGGTATTGCGGTTAATATGGCCTATATGTTAGTAAAGTACATAGCCAATTGATTTGACTTATAATTGATGTATGTGTTGGTAATGTGTTTAGCCATGTGATTTGGCTTATTTTAGTAAACTTGGTTATGTAAATATGTGCAAATGACATTTGATATTTGGTCTAAAATTTCTATGTGAATGCCTTGATTATGAATTGGTGACTTGAGTTCCATATGGTTGAGATTTAGAATTGGCATATAGGTTATGTGATAGGCACAAAAGTGACCATATGCATATGACCATCTAGGTAGCTTTGAAACTTGATAATGGCATGTTTATAATGGTCAATTTTGATGCTTGACAGGAATTGGTTAAATGGTATTGAAATTGCATGTTTTAGGCTTGATTTTGGTTGGTTTGAATATTCAATTTGGTTGTGGATATATGCTATTTGGTATGCCTAGGTTGATGTAAGTTTGGGTGAGAAATGTGGCTTAGAACATAGCCTATTTTTGTCCACACAGGCAGAGACACGGGTGTGTGTCTCAGCCATGTCTGACATACAGTCAGGTGACACAGCCATGTGTACCCAATAGTTTTTAATGAAAGCAACTCAGTGAATTACACAGGCTAGTCACACGAGCGTGTGGTTGGCCATGTGACACAAGTCAGAGAGATAAACGGAGTAGGACACAGTCTGGGACACGGCCATGTGATTCCATTTCAAATGTCCACACGGCCTATGACACGGGCGTGTCTTTTGGCTGTGTGTGTCCCCTATATATGGAAATTTTTAATGTATTCCTAAAATTTTCATAAGTTTACGAATAAGTCCCGAATTGTTGTAAATGATTGTTTTGGTCCTCGAAAGCTTGTAGTAGGGACTATATGATTACTTATGAATGATTTATGTTTGGAATGAGAAATGAATATGAAATGTATGATTAATTAAGTGATAAGTCTAGTAATGCTCTGTAACCCTATTTTGACAACAGATACGAGTTAGAGGTGTTACATTTGATTGGTACCAGCTACAGTTTAGTTGATTCTAGGACTAACGTAGCATATGTGAGTCTACCTATACATGCCATATTTAACCTGTGATAGTGTAATATCTCTTGATAGCTTATAAATCATGTTTTTGTATAGTAATGGATTCCAATCGAGCTGACTCCGATGATGTAGAAAATAATGCGCCAGCCTTCATTCACAGAGCCGTTTTCTTAAGGTCGTAGAGGAAAGGCTAAAGAAGCCTTCTTCCAGATGATGAACGAGTGGTTTTCTGAGTATGTCTGAATGAATCCGGCTGCTCAACAACCTCCACCCCTACCTATTCCCCAACTGGTTCCCGTAACTCCTCAAGGTTTGGAACCTTTACGAATGAATAAGCTGCCTGTTGATAAAATTCAAAAGCATGGGGCTAAAGTGTAATAGCCTAAAATTCAGGGTTATCGGAAGAATGGTTTCGTAACCACAAATCTAACTTAAAAAGAAAATTTATTTTAATATTATTGCATGATTTATGAGGTGATAGGAAGGTCATATGAAAATATCGATAGGAAAATTTTACCAATTTAGAAGTTAATTAGAAAAAAGACTAAATTTTATAAAATGTGAAAGTTGTGTGCTAAAAATTAAAATGACCAAATAGCTATGAAATTGAAAACTAGACGTCCTTATAAGGTAATTAGACCATTGAAGAGTGTATAGAAAAATCTATTAATGATTCATCCATAGAATTTGAGAAAAAAGGCAAGGACTAAATTGGAATTAAGAAAAATTAAAAGATGATAAGGATTAGGATGGCATTATTACATTTTATTATCATCTTCTTCCCCAAAATAACATTGTCCATGTATAAGCTAAAGTTATTTTGATTTAGTTATTTTGATCAAGTATATGATGGATTGCTTGTTGCTTGTGTGATGAAATGGTTTAAAATGGTTTAAATATGTGTTGAAATGGATTGGTTGGTATTGAATTTGTTTGGTGCAGGTATTGGATGGAAAAAGAGTGAGAAACAGGGTTTGATTATAGCCTTGTGTTTGTCCACACGTGTAGACACACGAGGGTGTGTTTGGGCCGTGTGTGACATACGGCATGGTATATGGTCGTGTATTGAGGCCGTGTGTCCCTTGTATCCAAAAATTGCAAAACAAAATGCTTAGAATTGAGCACACTAAATATCACACGGGCGTGTGCCTTACCCGTGTGAGGTACACAGCCTGACTACACGGGTGTATGATACGACCATGTGAATCCTGCACCTATTTTTGAAAATTCAAATTAACTACACGGCCTCGCACACGGGCGTGTGACTTGGCCATGTGAGATCAATTTGTTCAAGGGTTTCAAGTCAAATAGTTACACGGCCTGAGGACACGGGCATATCAAGCCACACGGCCTAGAGAGAGGTAAGGCACATGGGTGTGCTGGCCACACAGCTAGACTACACGGGCGTGTGACCCCTGTAACTAAGGAAAATTTTGGGATTTTGTAAAAAATTCCCTAAGATTTTGATTTAGTCTCAGTTTGATCCCGATTCATAATTTGGGCTTTGAGAGACCATCTAAGGGATATTATGATACAATCTCGGTAAATGAATAGTACTTGATTTAGTTTAATGAAAAAAATCTAGTAAACTTTGGTAATGCTTTGTACCTTATTCTAGCGATGGATACGGATAGGGGTGTTACATGAAGAGTTTAGAGCTATAGTTAATGATGATCCTGAGAGAGCCAAGTTTTGGCTTGAGAATACAATTCAGGTTTTTGATGAACTATCGTGTACACTGATTGAATGTGTTAAATGTGCAGTATCACTTCTAAAAGATTTAGCTTACCAATAGTGGAACACTATAATATCAGTAGTACCGAGAGAACGGGTCACATGGGAATTCTTTCAGATTGAGTGTAGAAAGAAATACATAAGCCAACGGTTTCTTGATAAAAAATGCAAAGAATTTTTAGAGTTGAAACAAGGTCGTATGATTGTGACCGAATACGAAAGAGAATTTGTAATACCGAGCAAGTACGCCCGAGAGTGTGTCTCTACTGAAGAAATTATGTGTAAACAATTTGAAGACGGGTTAAATGAAGACATTAAGCTTTTAGTTGGGATTCTTGAATGGAAAGAATTCGTTGTGTTAGTTGACAGAGCTTGCAAAGTCGAGAAGCTTAGTAAAGAAAAGATAAGAGCCGATTTTGAGGCTAGAGATTTGAAAAAAAGGTCGATGAGTAAACCTTATCATTCCTCTTCAAAGAAATCAAGAGATTATTATAATCGTTCAACTGCTTCAAAGGGGTATTCAGATAGAGATCGTGGGAAGTAACACATGAGTTCAAAGGCTCCAGCCACTTCAGTACCGAAGTGTTGGTAGAGTCAAAGCCAACAAACCTGAGTGTCAACAGTTTGGTAGACGACATTTTGGAGAGTGTTGGATGAATACTAAAGCCTGTTTCAAATGTGGTTCACAAGAGCATTTCATTCGTGATTGTCCTAAGTTACCTAAAAATGACAAACTTCAGACTGCTTGACAAAGTAATACAGGTGCCCGAGGGAAACCACCCCGAAATACTAGAAATGTGAGTGGTAATAGAAATGCAACCAAGGATTCTACTGTGAGATCCAAGGCTCAAGCACCAGCCAGAGCTTATGCTATTTGAGCTCATGAGGATGCATCGACACTAGATGTTATCACCGGTACTTTTTCTCTTTATGACACTAATGTAATTGCTTTAATTGATTGTAATAGCCCAATTTATAGTGATGTTAAAAAAAGTGGTTCGAGGCCACTAAATTCGGTAAATGAGCTCGTAAATTTTATTATTTAAAATTTATGAGCCAAATGTAGCTTTAAAAGATTTTTGAAATAATAATTTGTGTTTTATAGAGACTTATTAGGACAAGTAATAGAGAAAAAGAGGTATCTAGACTTCAGTGTTATAAACCAAGCTGTAAATATTTGTATAAATATTTACGGAGTGTCAATATGGTAGTATTAAAGTTTCGTCAAAAAATTTTAACGTTTCGGTAGTCAATTAATTAAAAAGGACTAAATTGAAAAAGATGCAAAACTTGCTAAAGTGATTAAATAGTTTAAAAATTAAATAAGGACTAAAAGGGAAAATGGATCATTTTAAATGGTTGAGGCGGCATACCGAAAAAAATCAAAGATTTTTATAGATTAAGGACAAAATTGGATATAAAACAAAGTTTATATGGCCAAAGTTGATTTTAAGTGTTTCTAGACATTTTCTTCATCAATTTCAGCTGCAAAATAGCCATGGATGAGGGTTCAAGCTGGTTTTTCATATTTTAGCTTCAAGTAAGTTTAATCCTTGCTTTTTCCTAAAAATTTTTATGTTTTTGGACTTTTACAATTAGGTCCAACTTACAACTTCATTAGTTTTTTATTTTGTTGAAAGTTTTGGAAGATACCATTGATAAGTTCATATGATTTTAGTTATTTGATGATGAAATTGAGATGTTAATGGATGTTTAAAGGTGTTTTATTAAAGAATTTTGGGTAAAATCATGTTTTAGGGATTAAATAAAGTGTTGAAATTACGGAAAATTTTGAAATTTCATAGAATTCATGGGCAGTTATTATATATGAGAATAATCAGGCTTGAAACAAGGATTAAATTGTTAGAATTTCATTTTCCGAGCCTAAGGACAAAATTGTCATTTATTAAAAAGTTAAGGCCATTTTGCCAAAAATGTGAATTGAATTGAAATGAACATGAATTGATATTAAATTTACTCATATAGATCCGGATAGATCAAATTCAGAGTTAGAACGAGGAAAAGAGAAAACATCGGATTAGTAGATTTTACATACATGAACAATTATCGAGGTAAGTTCGTGTAACTAAATTTAGTATATTTTATGCTTGAAATAAATATTGTATGTGTGAATTGTATGCGTGCCTTATGTATAAATTGATCACATGTCTGGCTATACTTGATAAATGATAATGCCCGATAAATGATAAATGATATGAATGGTATAAATGCAAGATATGAATACATACCTAGAATTGTTTGAAAAGGGATTAAATTACATTTGAATATTGGATATCGATGGATAAATGTGTAACATCCGGATTTTGGGGTTGGTCGAAATAGTGGTTTTGAGGCCACAAATTTGACAAGGAAAATATTATTTTTATTATATTTTTGTGATCTACGATTTCATAGAAAGATTTCATGAAAATTTCGTTCGAAAATTTTAACGTTTGGGCACTCAATTTAGTCAAAAGGACTAAATTGTAAATAGAGCAAAAGTTGAGTTCCACATGTTAGAAGTGTCTAATTGTTATGAAGTTTTAAATTGAAAGTCCCTAAGTAGTAATTAGACCATTGGTTAAATTGTTGGACAAAAATGGGCATGAATAAGACAAATTTCAAAGAAAAGCCTTTAAGGGCATTTTGGTCATTTGGCCATTTAATGAATTAAAACACAAATAAAAACAAAAAAAAAAGTTCATATTCTCCTTGCTATGGCCGAATACACCATGGGAGAAGCCATGGCTAGGGTTTCAAGCTTTTCAAGCTCAATAGTAAGTGATTTCGAGCCCCGTTTTTAATTTTTTTATATTTTTGAAATCCTTGCATTATAATCTACCTATTTCTACCATTATTTTGAGCTAGGGTGATGTTGAATAATTGTGCATTTTGATGGATTATGGTAGATTATGCATGTTTAAGGTTAGAGAAATGATTTTTACCAAGTGATTTTCAACAAAAATGTCCAAAAGGACTAAATCGTAAAAGTTATAAAATTGGTCATAAGTGTGTTTTAGTGAGAATTGTGGGCTGTCATATTCATGAAATGGTTCAATTAGGCCTAAAATGCAAAGAAATTGAATAAAAATTTGCTTATGAGCCTAGGGGCAAAAGTGTAATTTTGACAAACTTTAGGGGTAAAAATGTAAAATTTTAAAAGTATGATTTTTGGACTAATTTGAATAATTCGAGTGTTAAATGGGTGTTATTTGATATGTTAGATCAAGAAAACACAAAATTCGGGCTTAGATCGAGGGAGAACGAAACTTTGAGCTAAAACGAGAAATTAGTCATTTTTGCGAGGTAAGTTGGTGTGATAATAATAATATAACAATGTCATAATATATGTTCGAAACCTAAATTGTGGTATTAGATTTTATTTTGTTGAATTACATGTTTATCATATTATTATGTTAGTGAATTGATTTAATAATAATGCCTATGATACAAGGTGAAATAGGTGACATGGAAATGAATTGAGATGTTGTGTTTAAAAGTGCTTTCTATGATTATGGTGACTATGTGAAATTATGAGTTTGTGTGTAAATAATGCCCTAACTATATTTGTAAAATAATATTTTGATGAATATTATAAAATATGATTGAGTGATATTTATGAATTGGAGATTTGTGAAAAGTGGTTATCCCGATTGAACCTTCAAAAACTAAAGATATGGATGACATGTAGCTAGGTCACATGGGTGATAAAGTGAACTTCACCATGTGTACAAGAGAGCTACGATATTTTTGTGGTAGCTAGGTCACATGGATGATAAAGTGAACTTCACCATGTGTACAAGAGAGCTACGAGATCTATGTGGTAGCTAGGCCACATGGTTGATAAAGCGACCTTCACCATGTGTGCACGAGAGCTATGCTATAAGTAGCTAGGTCACGTGAGTGATAAAGTGATCTTCACCATTTGTACATGAGATCTACAAGATTTAATGGCTAGGTCACATGGGTGATAAAGCGACCTTTACCATGTGTACACGAGAGCTATGGGATTTAATGGCTAGGTCACGTAGATGATAAAGTGACCTTCACTATGTGTACACGAGAGCCAAATTATTGTATTGGTGGAGCTATGTGCTGAAACCACCGAGTATCAAAGGTTAAATCGAAGGGTTCAACAGGAAAGTTTACTAAAGAAAGTGGTGTGGTAATGTAGTGTGTAAGTGCACGTCCATTCATTTGAGCAATGGTGTATTGTGAGCAATGTGCTCGATATGTGATTGAACTTGTGGTAAGGCAAATATGGTGTAAGTGCTACTATGAATACTCGTAAATATTGGTGATGATTATTCATTTGAATGGCTAGTGTTGAACATACTTGGTGTTATGTGTGCATTTGTGATAATAATATGGAGAAAACATGGAAGAGTAAAATTTTCAGTAAAACAGTTTGAAATAGCATCAGTTACATGATTTTGAAAAAATCACCATAAATAGTGGAAATTTAATTAAATGTTGAATGAGATATGAAATTAAAGCTCATTGAGTCTATTTTCATATACAAGAAACGGTGTGAGTAAATGAATTTTCTATTATGAGATATTTTAATTTTGGTGAGATAGGGTTTGAATGGTTTCAGAAATCCCCTGTCCCAACTTTGGAAAATCAAAAAATTGTATAAAAATGGTTATGGTGTATAATTTACATTCTTAGAATCCTTGATGAGTATACTTTCAAGAGAAACAAATAGGAAGGTTATCCGAGCTCTATATAATGAGAAATTTGATTTTTAGTGAAGAGGTATTGGAGTTGTCGAACCACAAAATAAAGGAATCTTTAATGAATAAACTGTATTGATTGGCTGAACAAAAAATTCTGGAAATTTTATGGTAAGAAGGTATATGAGTCTAGTTTCAAAAAAAATTAGCAGATCTAAATTTGGAGTTCTGTAATTCTGGATATAATTAATTTAGTGACTAGGACTCAGAAAATATCCTAAGCTGAACATGTGTAAAAAGTGGAAACATGTATACAATGATTTTATTTCTTAAGAATACCTTTTGAGAAATGGAAACATTTTGTTAATTTAATTTCTTATTATTATATGCCAACTTACTAAGCTTTAAATGTTACACCCTCTCTTCCATTTCTCTTAGTTTTGTCAGGTTGGCTCGGGGTTGGAGGTCGTCGAAGGTGGCACCACACTATCGACTTGTCAAGATGGAATAATAACACTTCTTATTTTATCTTCAGGTGAGTGGCATGTGTAGAGGTTTAGTCATTGGTATTATGTATTTTGTGAATTGGCCAAATGTATTGGCTTTTGTTACTTCATTGTATAAGGCTACAAGAGGTGGCCCATTATAATTAAGGGTATGACATGTGTCGATAAAATGTATTTGAGTATAATTGATTGAGGGCAACAAAAAGGGCTAGGAAAATAGCCTAAGTGTTGGTCACATGGGCAGAGACACGGCCGTGTGTCTTAGCCGTGTGTCTTAGCCGTGTGGAGAACACGGCCTATGACACGAGCGTGTGACTTGGCTTTGTGCCCCTAAATGGTTGTTGATGTCAGAAACAAAATGCTCGATGTTTTTAACACGGGCTAGGACACGGGCATGTGTGACCACACGGCCTGCCCCCACAGGCGTGTCCTGAGTCACACGGGCGTGTGACACTGTTTTGAGTGAAAATTTTCATAAGTGTTTGAAAAGTTCCGGTTTGGTCCTGGACCATACCTAATGTATCGTTTGGGCCTCGTAGGCCCATAATGTGAATGTTATGTGTATTAATGAAAAAGTTTTAAATTTTACTCGGAATTTATATGTCGAAATCAATGATTGAGTGAGTGTTTGTTCGGTAATACCTCATACTCATGTCAAGCGATGATTACGGGTGAGGGGTGTTACAAAATGTGATTTCCTTTATAGAATGAGGTTCTGCATTTCTTGCTGACGAGATTTAGCTCAGATGAGTAATCCAATTGACCTCATTTCTGAAAGGATTTAGCCCAGACGGGTAATCCTGATATAAGCCCTCTCGAGCATATGTTATAGATTGGATTTAGCCTAGATGTGTAATCCTAATTGAGCCCAAGTCTGGAATTAGCCTGGACTAGTAATCCAGATTAAGCTCTATAGAGTATTTGCCACTGAAAGGATTTAGCCTGGACTGGTAATCCTGACAAAACTCTTTAAGCATATGTTACAGAGGATTTAGCCTGGACTAGTAATCCTACTATATGAGATGTGGCTCGGGAGTGTGCTTTCTGATAAGTGCGAACATGTATTGGCGGATCATGGATTTGTATACTTTGTGTATACTACCTGAGCGTCCATCAATATTTCAACAATTCAACAGGTAATATCCTGACTCGAGAAAATATGAATACAAAATGAAATATTACAGGTATCTGCCTGAAATACCTGAAAATGATGATACATGATATACGGAAGTATAAGATGGTGATATATGAACATGGTACATGTTTGATGAATGTGTTCATCAAAGATTCTAGATTTGTACACTTGGAGTGTATTTCCTAAATTTCTATTGATATTTTAATTGATTTGAGGAGAAAATTCCTGACATGAAATAATCTGAACTCGAGACAAATTATTATGAAAATGTACTTTAATTACAGGTGTAATAGCCCAGTTTTGGCTAAACCAGAACAGTGGCTTCGGAACCACAAATCTAAGGTCAAAAAATATTTTAATATTATTTTTGGTGTTTACAGTATGAGATTATGCATGTGTGAAAGTTTCATGAAATAATTTTAGCGTTTGGTTGGTTAATTTGACAAAAGGACCAAATCGCATAAAATACAAAAGTAGCATGCTATAAGTTAAAAGTGTCTATTTGCTATGGTTTATTACACCAAAGGTCCTTATGATGTTATTATGCCATTGAAAAGGCTAATAAACATTAATGACCTCATATTTGATGATTAAATAGTTTAATAACCAAGGGTAAAATGGTAAACTATGTATTAATGTGTAATTAATAAAACAAAACATAACAATTAGTGATTTTATTCATCTTTCTCATCGAAAATTAAAAGAAGAAAGACTATTTGAAGCATTTTAGGGTTCGACCCTTTGTATTCTTGATTGAGGTATGTTTTGAGCTCGGTTTTTGATGATTTTAATGTTTTTGTGATCGTTGCATCTAGTATTAGCTAGCCCGTGCCTTAATTTTTGAACTTGTTAAAGATTTTATGAGTTTCCATTGATGAATTTATGTGTTTTTGAGTGTTTGAATATGAAATATGAAAGCTTGGTGTTTGATATACATGTTTTGTTAAGTGATTTTGGAAAAAAAAATACAAGTTAGGGATTCAATTATGAGAATGTGAAAATGCATAGTTAAATGTGTGAAAATTTGAGAAATATGGGCTGGTGGTGGTGTGATTAATATTCAGCTATCATGGGTTTGAATGAAATTGTGTGAATTTGTGATTTTGTAAAATAAGGACTAAATTGATAAAATGTGAAATTTTAGGGGCTAATGTGTAAAATGGCCCTAATGTATATTTTTGGATTGAATTGAATACCTAGATGATTAAATTAGTTAATTTTGAATATATTTAGATCAAGAAAGGAGAAATACGGACTTAGATCGAGAAAAGAATAAAGTTACAGAATAGTTGACTCGATTCCCCGTTTTAGCATCCTAGGTAAGTTTGTATGTTATAAATTTGTTATAAATGTATTTTGTCTACTTTAATATAACATGAATTGCAAATATGTGATTATAGTCAAGCTTGAAAGTGAGTCAACAATGAATCAATGGTTAAAAGCTCGGTTGAACTTTAGCAATAGTTTAGGATATTAATGACATGTCATTAAGGTATTAAGTTGGCTTCGGGCCATGATATCGGCACTACAGGTGTGAATTATGCCTTGATTTGGCTTCAGGCCATGGTATAGGCACTACGGAGATAAATCACCTTGATTTTGCTACGGGCCATGGTATAGGTGCTTATCGATTGAGATCATTGAGTATCCGACTTCTATTTCGAATGGTTCAATGGGTGAATGAAATATGTGGTAGAGTATAAGGTTGGTACGAGTTGGTACAGGTACGTACGTAAAGTTTATAAACATTGGATCCATGAAATGGATAAATCCTTGGTAAGCTATTGAATGAATGATCAAATGGCTTGAGATTTAAAGTATTGTGTTATCTTGCATTTATTTTGTTTGATTTGTGAATAAATAGTGAAGTTGCTCATTGCACTTAATACGAACTTACTAACCTGTAAAGCTTACTTTGTGTTATTTTTCTCTGTTACGATTTATGTATATGAACTTGGTATGTTTTGAGTAAATAAATGTGGTTGGAAATGGATGATATAGCTATACCATGAAATATGCCTATTTTGGTTTAATTTTTGGCTAAAAATGGTTTATGATTGATGCTTGAATTAAGCTTGTAGGGTAGACCCTTTAAGGGTGGCAAATTGGCCTTATAAATGGCCTATTTTTGTCCATGCAGGCAGAGACATAGGCGTGTGTCTCAGCCGTGTTGCTCAAGGGTTCAATTCGAATTGAGCTTGGGCGCTCCACACAGCCTCACACATGAGTGTGTGATAAGCCGTATGGCCAAGACAGTATACCCTATAGGTTTGACACGACTGAGCACACGGCCTAGACACAGGCATGTGAGGCCATTTCGATTAGGCACACGGGCTGGAACACGGCCGTGTGACTGGCAGTGTGAGCAAGTCAATATACCCTCTAATTTTCACATGGCCTGGCACACTTGCATGTCATTGGCCATGTGGATAATTCAATATGGATGCCCTGTTTTCCCACGGTCTAGACACACGGGCGTGTCTAAAGCCGTGTGAGGCACACGGCCTGATCATATGGGCTTGTGACCTTTGTAACTTAGAAAAACTTTGAAATTTCAAAATTTTTTACATGAGATAGGTTTAGTCACGAACCTTCTCTAAAGCATGTTTAAGGTCTCATGGACCTAAATAAGGGACGTTGTGTTTATGAATGAATGTGATAGATTAATATTTATTCTTTGAATGTGAAATGGTTGAACAATGAAATGAGTTGTTCCGTAATACCTCGTAACCCTAGTCCAGCGACAGATACGAGTTAGGGGTGTTACAATAGGAGTATGGTTTGCATACGTTATAAGAATAGATTATGTGAAATGGAAAGTATATGTACAGGGAAATCTAATGATTGTTGAACCCATACTTGTTTCTTGATATTGAAATGAAGTATATAACTAACAATTGTGTTGAGGATATATGTTAGGGCTCGTGATCGAGATGATTAAATGTGTCTTGTATATTTATAATTGAATATAAATGAGTGGTAAGTTAATTACCAAGTTATACAAATTTAATAAGCTATATATGCTTACTCTATTTTTGTAACGCCCCTCACCCGTAACTGTCGCTGGACACGGGTACGAGGCATTACCGAACATACACTCGTACGATCATTTGATTTTGACATATAAATTTCATGAAAAATTTAAAACTTTTTCATTCATATGTATAACATCCACAATACGGTCCTACAAGGCCCAAACGATACATTGGGTATGATATAGGACCAAACCAGAACTTCTCGAACGCTTATGAAAATTTGACTCAAAACAAGGCACATGCCTATGTGGGACAAGGACACGCCCGTGTAGGCAGGCCGTGTGGTCGCACATGCCCATGTCCCTTGCTCGTGCTGAATTATTTTTCATTTTGAAGCTATAGGGGTTTCACACGGTCGAGCACAAGCCTATGTCTCTGGCCCCATGTCCTTCACACAGCCTTAACACGCCCATGTCCTCACCCTGTGTGAAAAACTGGGGTATTCTATTTATAACATCATCGCGAAGTTTTCGTCACACGACCAAGTCAGACACCTATGGGCTAGGCTGTGTCTATGACACGGTCGAGACATACGGCTGTGTCTCCACCCCGTGTGTTTATTACAAATTAATTTTCATAATTTCAAGTGCAGGGGACACACGACCTATCAACATGCCCGTGGGTTGGCCGTGTGTCACACACGGCCTAGACACACAACTGTTTGTCTACCGGTATGGACAATTATAGGCTATTTTCCAAGCCAATTGCCACCCTGAGACACAAACCAATATCAACCAAATTTTTCCAATTCATATTATAACATCAAAACTCAGCAAAACATATATATTAAGCCATCCACACCATAACTTTATCTAGCATTAACATCATAATTTACTCATACTAGGCAAGCTTGCACATAATAGATTACAACATTTTTGACAAAATAATGACTTGACTATTCATGGCTCATTTCTCGTGGCCAAAGTACCAAAACACCACTATCAACAAATGGACCCAAAAGAACTATGACAAATAATCAAAACAATAGACCACCTCTACATGCCATAATATTCAAAGTTATAATCAAATACCCAAAATAATAGTTGATAGTGTTGATGGAATCCCAATGATCACCGAACCTCGGACTAGCTTGATGAACCTATAAGGGAAAGGAAAAGAGAAGGGGTAAGCTATAAAGCTTAGTAAGTCTATATGCAAAACTAATGAGCATTTAAGACTAAATGAACATAGTAAATGGAAAATAAATTTTCCTATCATATAATTAAGTTCGGAAATTATCACTTACTCATGTGATCTTACCACATGATTCAATACATACATTAAGCACTTAGCACACATAATATTTTTCATATAACCTGCACATACACATTTTTAAACACACGGTTAAATCTTTTCACATACAAACACATTTTATCAAATCGATTCGAATAACCCGATGAACCGCATGGAATACTAAAGGATACACGGAATAAGGCACAAGTGCCTCACGTGATGTAGCCAAAGCTACCACTAATACATAATCGAAGCTACCACTTATCACATAAGGGCTCAATAATGAGCTATTCTCGGGTCTGCTCACACAAGTAGTCGATACTACTTAGTGCTGCTCACACAAGCTGACAGGTATCCGCAACAAATGCAGGATTACCTAGCCACTAGTAGTCGAACTAGACCAGCACCTATCCACTGGTAGTCGAACTAGACCAGCACCCAGAATCACATAAACAATCGATAACGGTTAATGGTTTCCTAGTGACATGTCACTTGTATCCTAATGATTCCTAAGGTTCAACCGAGACTTTTCTTTACTTATCGGTTTCATTATATTACGTATTCAATGTTTTGATATAAAATTTCAAAATTTTGAAATAATTTAAATAATTAAACATAATGATTAAAATTAACTCATTATTTACATATAGGACTTACCTCGATGCCAAAAAATGCAAATCTTTTCGATTTAATCCGATACCTTGCCTTTTCCACGGTCAAGGTCGATTTCATGTTGTTCTTGATCTATAACATCAAATTTAACTTATTCAATACATACATTATTCAATTGGACACAAAATTATCCTATGGTAATTTTTACCATTTTACCCCTAACTTTGTCAATTTTTACACTTTAGTCCCTAGGTGCGTAAAATGAAATGTATCTATTTTTCAACATTCCCAAGCTTAGCCGACCATATTTATCTCTTATAGCAACCCATAATTTTCAACATTTCACAACTTATACTCATATTTTACGACTTTTGCATTTTAGTCCCTAAGCATTTCCATGAAAAATCACTTAGCAAAAGCTGTTTACTACACATTAAACTTTCATTTTCTACCAATAGACATCAAAATGCTTTCATGACACACATGGGTAATTTTTTGAACATGAACCCTAGCTTAAAATAGTGGTATAGAGAGCTAGGTCAAGGCACGAGGATTTGAAAAATACAAAGAACATGAAAAACGGGGCTAGGAGTCACTTACTTGGAGCTTGAAAAGTTGAAAAACCCTAGCTATGGAGTCTAAAAGACATTCGGCCAAGGCATGAAGAAGATGGACACTTTTTTGGCCTTATTTTCCCTTTTTACTTCTTTTAATATCCAAATGACCAAAATGCCCTTAATGGCCTTCTTTGCAAATTTTCCCTTCCATGGGCATTTTTGTCCATGTTGCCACAAAATGGTCTAATTACTAAATAGGGACCTCTAGTTTATGGTTCCATTTCAATTTCACACTAAAAGCTTCAAGAACACATATTTTGAATTTTTTGCAATTTAATCCTATCACTCAATCGAGCATTTTATCGATAAAATTTATTTACTAATTTTCACTCATGTATTCAATCACACAATAAACCTTAAAACTCTATCGAAATAGATTTTTCTATGTCGGATTGTAGTCCCAAAACCACCATTTTGTTTTGGCCCTAATCTGGGTTGTTACAGTTTTATTCTTCCCCTGTTCAATAGTGATTTGGAAGCTCGTTGGACTGGAAGCTTGGTAGAGATCACTCACACTATCCATCGGCCCTTTTTGGTATAAATGGTGAATGAATTACGATTATAATGGCATGTATAGGTTGATTAGCCAATGTTGACTTATAAGTGTTTGAATTGTAACTAGCCATTAGCATGTCTTGTATTTGGTATGTTTTTGAGTTACATATAAATATGGTTTTAACATGATTGGTATATGTTTGAAATGGAAAAATAATAAGATATTATTGGCATAAAATGATAATTAAGGATGCCACGAAAATGATAAGTATGCCTATATGTATAAATGGTTGAATAGTAAGTTTAAATACTTAACTATATGATATATCATATACAAGACTTAGTTAAGGCTTTGTTAAATGTCTTGAATTAGATCTTGAACATGTTTAAGTGTTGGTGCATGTAAAAGACCAAATGGGTGAGAACTAAGGCTTGGAAAATAGCCTTCTTTTGTCCACACAGGTAGATACACGGGTGTGTGTCTTGACCGTGTGTGACACACGGCCTAGTACATGGGAGTTTGTTATGGCCGTGTGTTCCCTGCATCTTAAATTTGAGAAATAGAATGCTTAGAAATTGGCACACGAGTAGAGACACGGGCATGTTTCTCAGCCGTGTGAAGAACATGGCCAAGCACACGGGCGTGTGACTTGGCCGTGTGACCCCTACACCTAAATAAATTGCAAGTCAGTGAGTTACACGGGTTAGGGACACGGGTGTGTGTCCTTCTTAGGTATCACACGGCTTAACATACAAGCATGTCATTTGGTCGTGTTAGCCACATGGCCTAACCACACCAACGTGTATGCCCTGTACTTAAGAAAATTTTGAAATTTTGCAAAAATTTTCCCAAGTTTTTGGATTAGTCCCAACTCAATTCAAAGTCATATTTTGGGCCTCGAGGGCTCTCATAAGGGACTATGATTAATACTTTTATGAATACTGTGTAAACACTATATTTTGATATGGTATGTTTGTTATTTATTCTAAAATTTTCGGTAATGCTCTGTAACCCTGTTCTGGCGGTGGATCCGGGTTAGGGGTGTTACATTGATCCTGGATCAACTCATTCATATGTTTGTATGAATCTAGTGTCTAGTAAGAGTTTATCGGTTGAGTCCACTAAATTTGTGTTAAAATATCGAATCCCTTAAGTCAGTATGTCCTACTTGATAAAATTTGCAAGAACTGTCTTTTGATGACACGGGGTTATTGTTTTCCGGTTGATTTGATGCTTTTATCGTTTGATGAATTCGACATGATTATGGGTATGGATTGGTTAACTTTGCATGATACAGTTGTAAATTGTAGATGAAAAACTATTGAGCTTAAATGTCAGAATGGTGAAATTCTTCGTATTGAATCTGATGATTCAAGTGGATTGCCTATTGTGATATCATCTATGTTAGCTTAGAAATATGTGAGAAAGGGTTGTGATGCTTATCTTGCTTATGTACTGGATACAAAGGTGTCTGAATCGAAGATTGAATTAGTACCAGTGGTTTGTGAATATCTTGATGTGTTTCCAGAAAAGTTACATGGGTTACCATCAGTCTAGGAAGTTGAATTTGCTATTGAATTAGTGCCAAGAACTTCACCGATATCGATAGCTCCGTACAAAATGGCTCTGACAGAGTTAAAAGAGTTGAAAACTCAGTTGCAAGAATTAACAAATAGAGTTTCTCGCTCTAGGGTGCACCAGTTCTTTTGTTAAAAAGAAAGATGGATAAATGTGATTGTGTATCGACTATCGACAACTCAATAAAGTTACGATCAAGAATAAATATCCATTATCGAGAATTGATGATTTATTTGATCATCTGAGAGGAGCAACAGTGTTTTCTAAGATTGAGTTGTGTCTTGGTTACTATCATTTGAGATTTAAAAATTCTAATATACCAAAAACTGCGTTCAGAACCAGGTACGGACACTATGAATTTCTCGTTATGCCATTTGGGTTAACTAACACTCCTGCAGTCTTTATGGCCTTGATGAATAGAATTTTTAGACTGTATTTAGACAGATTTATTGTTGTATTCATTGATGACATTCTGATCTATGCCCGAAATGAGTCTGAACATGCTGAGCATTTGAGGATTATGTTACAAACATTGAGAGATAAGCAAATATTTGCTACATTTAGTAAATACGAGTTTTGGCCCTGAGAAGTTGGATTTTTGGGACACATTATTTCAGCTGAGGGCATTCGAGTTAATCCGAGTAAGATTTTGGCAATTATTGACTGGAAACCACCAAGGAAAAAGTTTTTTGGGATTAGTTGGCTATTACCAAAGATTTATTAAAGGGTTTTCAATGATAGCTACACCCATGAATCGATTGTTACAGAAAGATGTAAAGTTTGAATGGTCAGAGAAATGTCAATAGAGTTTTGATCAATTGAAAGCACTGTTAACCAAAGCACCAGTTCTGATTCTGCCTGAGTCAGGTAAAAAGTTTGTAATTTTTAGTGATGCATCATTAAATGGATTGGGATGTGTCTTAATGTAAGAAGGAAAAGTGATAGCTTATGCTTCCAGATAGTTAAAGCCGCATGAAAAGCATTACTCGACACATGATTTAGAATTGGCCGCTATTGTTTTTCCATTGAAAATTTCACGACACTATTTGTACGGTGAAAAGCATAACGCCTCAAATTTTGGGCCTAGAAGTTTTGGAGTTTAGGCATAGGAACAGTGAGGTGCTTGCACACATGAGCTAAGTTGTGCAATTTATGTCAAAATGGGTCTGCTAGTCTAGTTGTTAAGTGAGTGTAAGTGTAACTCAAGGTTCTAGGTTCGAGCCTTTGCACGTGCGTTTTGAGGATTACAACAACTATATAGTTTTATTTTGTTACTTAATTATTAGCTTGTTTTTAATTTTATTTGGTAATTATTGTGTTTTGTTTGATTTTTATTTTAACTTCTATTTTCATGTTGCTTCTCCTCTTCTTCTCACCCTTTTTTTTTTGCTTTTCTCTGTGCCATTGGAAAACGGTCCGAACTACAGATTCGAGAAGCTCACTCCTTTGTTGTCCTCTCTAACTACAAATCAGGTGTGGGATTCGAACCATGAGTATGCTATTTTTGTTTACTGGTTCTATTTTGAAAATTTTTTATTTGGTATTCCTTAATTGTGCACTAATCCAATGGTTTTGGGTTTCTAGTTGATGGAAGTGATGGTAATACTCTAGGTTTTGATATACTTTGATGTGGCACAAGTTAGGGACTATTTTGGTGGTTAAAAAGGCAGTTTTGGGGCTATTTTGGGGTGGCTTCGTGACCTCTCTAGTGGCCATATGGGCGTGTGTCGAGTCACAATGCCGTGTGATATTGTGAATTAGGGTTTTTCAAGCCAAATTGAGTGCCACACGGCCGTGTGGCCAATTTGGGGATTTTTATCATTTCTCACATGGACGTGTCCCCTGGGCACACGAGCGTGTGAATTTGGGAATTAGGTGTAATACCCCTTACCCAAGTCTGACACCAGGATGGCGTACGAGACATTACCGCACTTGAACATACTTAAACCCATGAACTTGGGTTATAAAATTTCTTTTCTTGTAAGAACTGTTCATTCATTCTCTTAATAACCTCATTCTAGGCCGTCGAGGCCTAAAACATACTTCGAAGGTGTTCCTGAACCTATTCGAAAACTTTCGAGCACTTAGGAAATTTTCACTTAAAATAGGGCCACACGCCCGTGTCAGGTGGGACACGCCCGTATGGACAGACTGTGTAGTCACACATGCCCATGTCCCTAGCCCGTGTTCAATTTATTTTTGTTCCAACCTATAGGGGTTTTGACACAGCCTGGGTACACGCCTGTGTACCTAATACATGTCCCCCACACGGTTACGACACGCCCAGGTTGTCACTCTTGTGCAAAAACCTGAACATTCTATTTCTTTCCACGGCCATGGCACACACCCGTGTGCTCAGCCTGTGCTTTATATTGACTTAGCTAACTTGGAAGCAGGGGACACATGGCTTATCAATGCACCCTTTGGGGTGATGGACCAGGCACACGCCTATGTGCCCAACCGTGTGGACCATAATAGGCTATTTTCCAAGCCTTTTTCCCTCCTGAAACACAACCAAATGCAACACCAATCTGTACCAACATCAACACATAATTTAAAGTATATCAAGCATGAAAAACAACCATCATTGTATAAAGATTAAGTAGATAATATTAGGCCATATCCAAAGGCCATCACAACTTGACTCAAGCATAACAATGGCTAACACATATAGCCATTTAAGTGGCAATTAACAAAATGACCCACTTCCTATACATGCCATACAACAAAAGGCTACTTACTATACCAAAATAGTTGGCTTGATAATGTGACTAAGAGCTTCGACTTCAAGTGATCCCGAGCTAGTTCGGCGAATCTACATGTAAGAGGGAAAGGAAAGGAGTAAGCATATAAAATGCTTAGTAAGTTTCATGAATAAATTAGCAACAACATCATAAAACATCACTAAACAAATTATCATCAGTTTTATGTAATCTCTTACTCATCTTGTGACATACTCAATTACATACTCAATCTCATGGATTACATTATGCTCATAGCTTAGTCATTCTCATGAAATGTTCATATTCATGCTTTTTACCTTGTATTTCTCATAACTTACTTGCATACATAAACCTGCAACACTCAACATGAGACTTAGTCTTTCTCTTTGAATTTTTCCAACATAGATACTATTCTTTATAACTCTTTTAGAATACTAAAGGATACATGTAAATAAATTATTTCCATGTCCCAAACATGGTCTTACATGGAATCATATATATATGTCGATGCCATGTCCCAGACATGGTCTTACACTAGATATCATACAAGATGCCAACGCCATGCCCCATACATGGTCTTACAGGGGATCCTTATCTCATCTTGGTGCCGATGCCATTTCCCAGACTTGGTCTTATACGAGACCTCATCTTGGATGCCCATTCCATGTCCCAGACATGGTCTTACAGGGGATCACATCTTAGTGCCAATGCCATGTCCCAGACATGGTCTTACATGGGACCTCAGTTCGGTGCCGATGCCATATCCCAGACATGGTCTTACATGGGACGTACAATACCCATAGCAAGATTATGGTATCCTCTGTATCCTTATTCATTAATATGCACATTTCTCTTTCATATTTGCATCATATCGTGATAGAATCTCATAACATAAATCTCATGAAGATTTTTCATCAATAAATTTCATAGAACATCATCACAATGAATTTATAGGATATACAAGCTAAATTATTACATACAACTTACCTCGAGTCCAAAATGTGAGAAATTGCCCGTTTTAGTTTACAACTTTACTTTTTCCCTGGCTTTGATCCGGGCTTTGTGTTTCTTGATCTAAAATGGAAAATTTAACTTAGTACCCACATTGACTAAATAGCTCATAATTAACACTTGGAAAATTTTTAGAATTTTGCCCCTAAACTTTTACATATTTGCAAAATAGCCCCTAGGCTCGTATAATGAAACGTATCTATTCTCTAGGCTACCCAAGCCTAGCCAATACTTCTTAGTGTCCACAGAAGCCCACATTGCTCATAATTTCAAACTTTTACTACCCATTTTATACTTTACAAATAAGTCCCTATTAGGGACTTTCATACAAAATTACTTAGAAAAAGATGTTTACTGCACTTTAATCCTTCATTTCCTATCACTAGACATCATTTTACTTGGATGTCATGCATGGGTATATTTTTGAATATGAAACCTAGCTCAAATTAGGGGTAGAAATAGCTAGATTAAGCTACGAGGATTTCAAAAATACAAAAAGCATGAAAAACGGGGCTTAGAGACACTTACTTGGAGCTTGAAAATGAAAGAAACCCTAGTTATAGAGTCCCTTAAATTTTCGGCACATGAAGGAGGAAGATGACCACATTTTTGACTTATTTTTCCCTTTTTATTACTTAGCTGTATCAAATGACCAAAATGCCTTTATGTCCCTTCTTTGAAATTATTCCCTTCCATGGGCATTTTTGTCCATAGTGCCAAAAATTGGTATAATTGCTAAATAAGGACTCCTAATAATTTCTCTTATGCTATTCCATACTAAAACCTTCTAAAAAGTCATAATTTGCATCATTTGTAATTTAGTCCTAAAGGACATTTATTTCATGAAATTTCCTTCATGAAACTTTCTCAATATCATGCAAGTATGTCATAACTCATGATTAATCAAGGAAATAAAATTTTCTACTTTGGGTTTGTGGTCTCAAAACCACTACTTCGACTAGGCCCTAATTCGGGTTGTTACAATTCTCCCCCCTTAGGGATTTTCGTCCCCGAAAATCTTACTGGTGAATAAGTTGGGATATTGACTCTTCATAGTTTCCTCAAGTTCCCATTTTGCCTCTTCTACCCCATGTCTTTGCCGTAGTACTTTCACTAGAGCTATACTCTTGTTTCTTAATTGTTTGACCCATCGAGCTAAAATCTTAACCGATTCATCTCCATAGTTCATGTCCGGTTGGATCTCGATCTCTGTCAGGGCAATTACATGTGAAGGGTCTGATTGGTAACATCGTAACATGGAAACATGCAATACATCGTGAATCTTTTCCAATTCGGGCGGTAAAGCTAGCCGATAGGCTATCGGCCCTATCTTCTCAGTGATCTCATAAGGTCCGATAAAATGCAGACTTAACTTGCCTTTTCGGCCAAATCTAAGAACCTTCCTTCATGGTGAGACTTTCAAGAACACCTTTTCACCGACTCAAAATTCTATCTCCTTTCGTTTCATACTGGCATATGACTTTTATCTATCGGAGGTAGCTTTTAAGCCGTCTCGGATCAAATTTACTTTATCTTCTGTTTCGTTGACTAGATCAACTCCGTGGATCTAATTTTTCTTGAGTTCAGTCCAATATAAGGGCGTTTTGCACTTACGCCCATATAAAGCCTCATCAGCTACCATTTTCAAACTCGATTGGAAACTATTGTTGTACGTAAATTTGACCAGCGGTAGGTACCTTTCCCAACTGCCTTCGAATTCCAACACGCAACATCTAAGCATGTCCTCAAGCACTTGTATTACTCTTTCTGACTGTCCATCGGTTTGTGGATGGAAAGCAGTGCTAAAATTTAACTTCGTGCCCAAAGCTTCTTGTATCTTCTTCTAAAATCGTGAAGTAAACATTGAATCTCTATCCAAATGATCGAAAACGGTACCCCGTGTAATCTCAAAACCTCTAAAATGTACAAGTCGGCTAACTTACCAAGTGAATAGTCCATACGCCTAGGTATAAAATGGGCCGACTTTGTAAGCTTATCAATCACAACCCAAATAGAGTCTTTCTTTTTTAAAGTCATCGGTAAACCCTTTACAAAGTCCATGGTGACACGGTCCTATTTCCACTCGAGAACCATGATAAGCTGTAGTAAACTAGAGGGTACTTGGTGCTCTGCTTTTACTTGCTGATAAGTCAAGCATCTTGAAACATACTCAGAGATATCTCTTTTCATATTCGGCCACCAATACCATTTCTTCAAATCATTATACATCTTAGTATTGCCAGGGTGAATTGACATACGACTACTATGGGCCTCACATAAAATTCTCTGAATAAGTTCATCATCTCTTAGTACACATGTTCGGTCTCGAAACTTTAGGCAACCCTCTAAATCAATCTGGAAATCTGAATCGGTACTTAATTCACACTGAGCTTTCCTGGCTTGCAAATCATTGTCATTGGATTGTGATTCACGAATCTCTTGAATGAACATGGGGCTAGCCCTTATTTCTGTTAAAATCAAACTGTCATCAGTTAGGGACAACTGTGTATTCATGGCCCTCAAAGCAAACAAGGATTTTTGGCTGAAAGCATCCGCAACAACATTAGCTTTCCTTGGATAGTAGTCGATAACCAACTCATAATCCTTTAATAATTCAAGCCATCGTCATTGCTGTAGATTTAAGTCTTTTTACGTTATCAAGTACTTAAGACTCTTGTGATCTGTGAACACTCGGCACTGCTCACCATATAAGTGATGTCTCCATATCTTTAGCGCAAATACTATTGTGGCCAACTCAAAGTCATGAGTCGAGTAATTCTTCTCATGAGGTTTCAATTGTCTCGATGCATATGCGATCACTTTGCCTTCTTGCATAAGTAGCCCAATCCATTTAAGGATGCATCGCTATAAATCACGAACTCTTTTCCCGGCTCAGGTTGTACTAAAACAAGAGCTTCAGTCAACAACTTCTTTATCTTCTCGAAATTCTGTTGGCATTTTTCATTCCACTCGAATTTAACATCTTTTTGCAACAGTCTTGTCATTGGAGTGGCGAGCATTAAAAATCCTTTAACAAATTTCTAGTAATAACTGGCCAAACCCAAGAAGCTTCTGACTTCAGTTATGTTCCTCAGCGGTTTCCAATCAACAATCGCCAAAATTTTACTTAGAGCTACTCTTATGCCATTACCCAAAACGATGCGGTCCAAAAATCCAACTTCCTTAAGCCAAAACTCACTTTTATTGAACTTGGCATAAAGATGCTTATCTCGTAAAGTCTGTAAAACTATCCTCAATGAGTGGCATGCTCATCCTCATTATGAGAATAAACTAGGATGTCGTCAATGAAGACCACTACAAACTTATCTAGGTATGGCCGAAAGATGCGGTTCATTAGATCCATAAACACTACTGGGCATTAGTCAAATCGAACGGCATGACAAGAAACTCATAATGGCTATATCTCGTCCGAAATGCAGTCTTCAGCACATCAGACTCCTTAACTCTGAGCTGATAATACCCCAATCTTAAGTTATCTTAGAGAACACTGTGGCTCCTCGTAACTGATCGAACAAATCATCAATCTTGGGCAAGGGATACTTGTTCTTTACAGTTACCTTATTAACCTACCGGTAGTAAATGCATAATCTCATCAAACCATCTTTCTTTTTCACAAATAAAATGGGAGCACCCCATGGAGAATGACTGGGTCTTGCGAAGCCTTTGTCTGTCAAATCTTGTAGCTGAGCTTCTAATTCCTTAAACTCAGTCAAGGCCATTCTATAAGGAGCAATAGAAATGGAGGTAGTATCTAGAGCCAACTCTATGCTGAACTCAACCTCTCTAACTGGAGGCAATCTGGGTAACTCTTCCGGAAACACATCTTGATACTCGTCGACTACTGTCACTACTCCTATTTTTATCCCTGACTTTTTAGTGTTCATCAAAAAAGCTAGATAAGCTTCATACCCTCTTCTTATACACTTTTGAGCAACTAAAGAAGAAATCACTGCTGGTAACTTTTCTGACTCGTCTGACTCTACTAGGAGAGTTTCTCCATTTCCACACTTTAATTAAATAAATTTTCCACTACAATTCACTATTACGTCATGTTTGGTCAACCATTCCATGCCAAGAATTACATCAAATTCATTGAAGGGTAGAAGCATGAGGTCTGCTGGGCAACAGTGGCCTCCAATCATCAATGGGCAACCTCTACATACTTTGTCTACTAGCACACACTTCCCTAAGGGATTAGAGACTTTTATTGCCAACTTTGTAGATTCTATGGGTACGTTTATACTTGAGACTAATTTTTTACAAATATAAGAGTGGGTAGATCCAAGGTCTATCAAAGTAATAACAGAAGTTTCATAAAGAGAAAATGTACCCGTTACAGCATCAGGTGACGACGCCTCTTTGTGAGCACGAATAGCATATGTCCTTGCTGGGGTTCTACCCTCAGGTCTCGAAGTTTGTTCCTTTGAAGTGCCTTTGCTACTTGCTCTTGTGCTCGGGTTTCTCTGAGATCTACCTCTGGAGGAAATGTTACCCGATCTTGCACTGTGATCCCTATCTTTGTCTACCATTTCGACGAACTCTCTAATGAAGTGGTCTGGGGAGCCACACTTGAAACAAGCCCTCACATGTGCCCGGCATTCACTGAGGTGGCGTTTACCGTACTGGGGACACTCGAGTCTATTGGGTTAGGTGTTACCCACACTCACAACTAAAGTGGTCAGAGCCTTGGAGGTTGAATACTACTTACTCTTGCCTTTGCTTAAAAACCCCACTAAAGTAGCTGATCGAGTAGAGAACTCTTTCGACCTCTTGGAAGAGGATTGAAATCACTTACTGAATGGTCTCTTTCTCAAGTCACGAGACTCCGTCTCAGCTTTCCTCTTCTCTTTGGCCAATTCTTCGGCCTTACAAGCCCTATCCACAAGTACTACGAACTCTTTTATCTCAAGGATAACCACGTACATCTTAATGTCCTCGTTTAATCCATCCTCAAACCTTTTGCACATAATGGCCTCAGTGGAAACACATTCTCAAGTGTATTTACTAAGCCTCACAAATTCACATTCGTACTCCGTCACGGTCATCTGCCCTTGCTTTAACTCTAAAAACTCTTTACGCTTCTAGTCGATGAACCTCAGACTGATGTATTTTTTTGTAGAACTCCTCTTGGAAGAACTCCTAATTAACTCGTTCCCTTGGTATCACAAACACAAGGGTGTTCCACCAATGATAGGCAAAATCTCGTAGAAGAGATACTAAACATTTTATGCACTTTTCAGGGGTGCACGATAACTCATCGAATACCCTGATGGTATTCTCTAGCCAAAACTCGGCTCTTTTTGGGGTCATCGTCTTTAGTAGCTCGAAATTCTTCTGCCCTTTATTTTCAAATTTATCAATTGGAGGCTTCTCTCGCCTCACAACCTCTACTATCTGAGGAACTACTAGGGTAGCTTAAGGAAATTGAGAGGGTGGAGCTTGAGGTTGAGTGTCCAAGTTCGTTCAAACGAACTTTGTGAACCATTCGTTCATCATTTGGAAGAAGGCCTCCCAGGCCTCTCCCCTCTGACTTACAGTAGCCGGCCTATCCTCGATTCTGGCTGGCACCATCCCTTCAGTGGGAGCTGGTGTGTTACTCTCTACATCATCTGTTGTAGCTCATTCGGGATCCATTTGCTATAAATAAACACATTTAAACTGTTAGGAGTCATCACACCACCATTTCACATATGTACATAAGTATGGCATGTATAGCTAGACTCATACATGTACTAGGTTAGTCCTAGAATCAACTAAACAGTAGCTCTGATACCACAAATATAATACCCCTTACCCGAGTCCGACACCGGAATGGGGTATAAGGCATTACCGCACTTGAACATACATAAACTCGTGAACTTGGGATATAAAATTTCTTTTCTTGTAAGAATTGTTCATTCATGCTCTTAATAACCTCATTGTGGGCCCTCGAGGCCTAAAACATACTTCAAATGTGTTCCAAAACCGATCTAAAAACATTCGAGCACTTAGGAAATTTTCACTTAAAATAGGGCCAAACACCCGTGTGAGGTGAGACACGCCCGTATGGGCAGACCGTGTAGTCACACACGCCCATGTCCCTAGCCAGTGCTGAATTTATTTTTATTCCAACCTACAGAGGTTTTGACACGGCCTGGGCACACACTCGTGTACCTAATACGTGTCCCCCACACGGTTACGACACGCCCAGGTCGTAACCTGTGTGCAAAAACCTGAGCATTCTGTTTCTTTCCCACAGCCATGGCACACGTCTATGTGCTCAGCTCGTGCTTTATACTGACTTAGCTAATTTAGAAGCAGGGGACACATGGCTTATCAACGTACCCTTTGGGGTGATGGACTAGGCACACGCTTGTGTGCCCAACTGTGTGGATCATAATAGGCTATTTTCCAAGCCTTTTGCCATCCTGAAACATAACCAAATACAACACCAATCCGTACCAACATCAACACATAATTTAAAGTATATCAAACATGAAAAACAACCATCATTGTATAAAGATTAAGTAGACAATATTAGGCCATATCCAAAGGCCATTACAACTTGACTCAAGCATAACAGTGGTCAACACATATAGCCATTTAAGTGGCAATTAACAAAATGACCCACTTCCTATACATGCCCATACAACAAAAGGCTACTTACCATACCAAAATAGTTGGCTTGATAGTGTGACTACGAGCTCCGATTTCAAGTGATCCCGAGCTAGTTTGACGACTCTACATGTAAGAGGGAAAGGAAAGGAGTAAGCATATAAAATGCTTAGTAAGTCGCATGAATAAATTAGCAACAACATCATAAAGAATCACTAAACAAATTATCATGAGTTTTATGTAACCCCTTACTCATCTTGTGACATACTCAATTACATACTTAATCTCATGGATTACATCATGCTCATAGCTTACTCATTCTCATGAAATGCTCATATTCATGCTTTTTACCTTGTATTTCTCATAATTTACTTGCATACATAAACCTGCAACACTCAAAATGAGACTTAGTCTTTCTCTTGCAATTTTATCAACATAGATACTATTCTTTATAACACTTTTAGAATACTAAAGGATACACGTAAATCAATCTCATGAAATGATGCCATTGCCATGTCCCAGACATGGTCTTACATGGAATCACATATCGATATCGATGCCAAGTCCGAGACATGGTCTTATACGAGATCTCATATAGGATGCCAATGCCATGCCCCAGACATGGTCTTACAGGGGATCCTTATCTCATCTTGGTGCTCATGCCATGTCCCAAACATGGTCTTACATGGGACCTCAGTTCGATGTCGATGCCATGTCCCAGACATGGTCTTATACGGGACTTACAATACTCATAGCATGATTATGGTATCTTTCGTATCCTTATTCATTAATATGCACATTTCTCTTTCATATTTGCATTATATCTTGATAGAATCTCATAACATAAATCTCATAAAGATTTTTCATCAATAAATTTCATAGAACATCATCATAATGAATTTATAGGATATACAACTGGTATTGATTCGATTTTCCTTTCAGTCACTTTAGTGTCGAGCACGTAAGCAAAGTAGGCTTCGCAATCCTTTCTTACATATCTCTGAGCTAACATTGATGAAATCACAACCTGTAACCCATTCAAATCATCTGACTCAATTTGAATAATCTCATTATTCTGACATCTCAGTTCAATCATCTTTCGTTTACAATTTACTATACCCTTATACATCTTAGTTCAATCATTAAATGGCAACAATATCAAATCAGCTGAAAAATAGAAATCCCGAATCATCAATAGACAGTTCCTGCATGCTTTATTGACCAAGACACACTTGCCTAAGGGGTTCGATACACTAATCACAAATTTAGTAGACTCTACAGGCAAAGTTTTACCAGATACTAAGTTCATACATATATATGAATAAGTTGATCTTGGATCTATCAATGTAATCACATTAGTATCATAGAGAGTGAAAGTACCGGTAATAACATCTGGAGATAAAGCTTCTTCGTGAGCGCAAATAGCATAAGCTCTAGCAGGTGCTCCAGCTTCGGATCTTACAGCAGAGTCTTTAGTCCATTTCTGACCACTACTTACATTCCCTGTGTTTGTAGGTGGTCTGCCTCTAGCTACCGTGTTACTCGGTCTCGTATTCTATACTGTATCTTGCTTAGCCAACTCAGGACAATCACGGATAAAATGATCCAATGATCCAATGATCCACATTTAAAGCAAGCCCGATCATTCAAATTACAATCACTGGGATATCGTTTACCATAATGTTTACACTCGGGTCAGTTTGGTCTGGCACTTCCAACGCTAGCTATTGAAGTAGCTTGAGCTCTTGAACTCACAGGTGGTCTTTCTCGATCTCGTCTAGAATAACCAACAGTAGCTTTTGAATGACTATAATCATCTCGAAACTTCTTTGATGCAGAATGAAATGACTTACTCGATGATCTTTTTTCTCGAATCTCTAGCTTCAAAATCAACTTTTCTCTTTTCTTTACTGAGTTTTTTAGCTTTGCAGGCACGTTCGACAAGTACCACAAATTCTTTAATTTCTCAAATCCCAACTAGAAGCTTGATATCCTCGTTTAGCCCATCCCCAAATCTTTTGCACATGATAGCCTCTATTGACACACATTTCCGAGCATACTTACTGAGTCTTACAAATTCACATTTGTATTCCGTTACCATCATTCGACCTTGCTTCCACTAGATGCAACGATAACAAAAATGTAGAAATCATCAAAAACTGAGCAAAATACATACCTTAATCAAACTACACAAGGGCCAAACCCTAAAATGCCTCCAAACTCTCTTTTCCTTCTTTTTATTAGGTTAAGAAAGACAAAGATGGACTAAATTTGGCTTTTGTTTTATTTAATAAACCTTTATTTACACAACTACTAAAATGCCCTTAATTAAAACATTAATCAAACTTATAATGGATGACCATTTATGTCATAATCCACTAATTATGGTCTAATCATATCATAAGGACCTCACATTTAATAAATCATAACAATTAAGCACTTAAGCAATTAGAAGACAACTTTTGCATTTTAGGCAATTTAGTCCTTTTATTAAACTAACCACTTAAATACTAAAACTATTTCATGAAACTTTCACACATATATAATCACATGCTGTAAATATCAAAAATAATATTAAAATAATTTTATGACCTCAAATTTGTGGTTTCGAAACCAATATTTCGATTTAGCTAAAACCGAGTTGTTATAATTAGGGACTGTATGATTGCTTATGAATGATTTATGTTTGGAATGAGAAATGAATGTGAAATGTATGATTAATTATGTGAAAAGTCTAGTAATGCTTCGTAACCTTATTCTGGCAAAGGATAGGGGTGATACGGGTTAGGGGTGTTATAGTATCCGATGTAATTCTAGATGGTTCAACGGGTATGAAAAGGAAATGAAATGGTAAGTATTTAAATGGAATTAAACATAATCTTATGGAAAGGATTTATGAATTAAATAATTTATTTTATATGAAAGTCTACTTATTTTACGGATAAAGTCATTTGGATCATGTAGAAATGTACTAACTTGTGAATTTGATGATATTGTATAGGCATATGCCAAGCTTATGGGTTTTGGTTGATATTATACTTATGCTTTATATAATGCAAATGAAATGGTAAGTTATGTTTTGGTTTATACAAGCTTACTAAGCACTTGTTCCTTATGTAGTCTGTTTTATAGTTTATTAGAGGCTCGATTTGGTTGGAAGTTCGTCGGAGACCTATCACACTCTCCAGTAGCCAATTCAGTAGTTTTTGAGCATTTTGGCCAAGGTTTATACTAGCATATATAGGGTGATTTGTAATGGTGTTTTGATGAATGTGTTGGTGTTGTTTGGCATGTATAAGCTTTTGAAAACTATGTTGGTTTGGCACACTTTGAGGCCTTACCAGATTATATCATTTTAGGTACTTTAATATGCTTATTATTCTGGTACTTTTTAGTATGTTGATGTTGTCTTGACAATAGCCTATTGAGGCACGTTTTAGTACCTATATGGATTAGGTTTGTATGCATGAAATGTAGCATATGGACATGTTTAGGTAAGTGAGGTTTGGATGCAAATTGTAGTGCCTTTAAATGGCATATTGGCTGGGTGATTTAAGATGCTTGAAATGGTATGTTTATGCAAGTTTGAATGGTGTTTGAACTGTAACAGCTTGATTTAGGGCCAAGTCAGAACAGTGGTTTCAGGACCACGAATTCGAAGTATAAAAATTCATTGTGATAAATTTTTAAGGTCTATAGCATGATGGAATGCATATGTGAAAATCTCATTAAGAAATTTTATCGATAGAGGGTCCAATTTGGCTAGTAGGACTAAATTGCAAAAAGTACAAAATATGTGTTCTAGAAGATTGGGTGCTTAATTGAAATGAACTTATAAATTAGAGGTCCTTATTTAGTAATTAGGCCATTATATATCATGATGGACAAAAATGGACATGGAAGGGTAAAATTTCAAAGAAAGGCTAAAAGGGCATTTTGGTCATTTGGTTAATAAAAGAATAAAAAGGGAAAATAAAGTCAGAATTTGGTGTCCATCTTCCTCCCATAGCCGAAATTCTCAAGCTCCCCATAGCTAGGTTTGGCCAATTTTCAAGCTTGATAGTAAGTGCATCCTAACCCCGTTTTTAATGCTCTTTACGTTTTTGAAGTCGTTATCACTCGATTTACCTATTTCTACATTTATTTTGAAGTGGGGTTTATGTTTAAAAATTTACCCACATGTGACATACATGTATTTTGATGTCTAATGGTAGAAAATGAAAGTTTAGTGTTAGATAAACGACTTTTACTAAGTGATTTTCGATAAAAATGTCAAAAAGGACTTTTTTGCAAAAGTTGTAAAATATGTAGTAGACATGTGAAATAAAAGAAAAATGTAGGCTGTTATAAGCATGAAAGAGGTTCGGCTAGGCTTGAGTTTTGAGAAAAATGAATACATTTCATTTTACGAGCCTAAGGACTAAAGTGTAAATAAGTGAAAAGTTAGGGGAAAATGTAAATTTTACCTTAATATGATTTTTGGGCTAAATTGAATAGTGTGATAATTAAACAGGCTAAATTTGTTATTATAGATCAAGAAAGACGAGTTTCAGACCTAGATCAGAGAAAGGGCAAGATTGTGGACTAAATTGCAATATTAGCAATTTTTGATCCGAGATAAGTTTGTATGTAAATAATGCATCATTATATTATGCTTTAATGTTTTAATGTTGTATAAATTGTGAGATTGATTTATGTGATATAGTCAGTAAAGTTTCAATAAGTGAGGAAAATCCCGGTTGAACCTTAGGAATAGAATAGGATACGAGTGACAGGTCACTAGGAATCTATGTATGAATAAGTGATTGTGCGATTTTGGGTGCTGGTCTTGTACGTCTACTAGTGGCTAGGTATGTAATAGCCCGATACAAGGCCTAAACGGAATAGTGGTTACGAAACCACAAATTCGATGTCAAAATATTTATTCCGATTAAGTTTTAAAATTTATTTTGTGTTTGCAATATTTTGTGAAATTTTCGTTACAAAATTTTATTTTTTGGGTGTCCAATTTGATAAATTGGACTAAATTGCAAAAGTAGCAAAATGTGCATTCTAGAAGGTAAAGTTTTTTAATTGATATGTGTTTTTTTTATATTTTTTATGGTTTACATTTTTATGAAATTATTTTGTAAAAATTTCGTACAAAAATTTGGACGTTTGGGCACTCAATTTAGTCAAAAGGACTAAATTGTAAAAAGTGCAAAAGTTGAGTTCTACATGTTAGAGGTGTACAATTGTTATGAAATTTTAAATTAAAGGTCCTTAAATGGTAATTAGACCATTGGTTAATTTATTGGACAAAAATGGACATGAAATGGGTGAAAAAGAAATTTTTTAAGTTAGTGGCATTTTGGTCATTTAATGATTAAATGAATTAAAAAAACAAATTAAAAGCCAAATTTTGCTCATCTTCTTCCTCAAGGCCGAAAATAGGATGGAGAAACCATGGCTAGGGTTTTTCAAGCTTCCAAGCTCGATTGTAAGTCCGTTCTAGCCCCTTTTTAATGATTTTTACGTTTTTGAAATTTCGGTAACATGATTTCTCTATTTCTACCATTTATTTGAGCTAGGGTTTGATTTCAAAAATTGACCCATATTGAATAATTATGTTTTTTGATGTTTTATGATAGATTATGAGGTTTTAAATTATGTGGAATAACTTGTGCTACTCGGTTTTAAGTGAAAACGAGTAAAACGACATAATCGGTAAAAATACATAATGTTCATAAGTATATGTTAGAGTGAGAATTTGATGTTGCTGTTAGTAAATAAATTATCAGCATGTTCTAAAACATAAGAATTAGGGAAAAAGTTTAATTTCCGAGCTTTGGGGAAAATGAAAAGATTGTGGACTAAATTGTAAAATTTCTATATTTTGCACTGAGGTAAGTTCATGTGTAAATGTGGTAACATAATTGTTATTTTAAGTAATTCAATGTTATTTATATGATATGATGTTTATTATCATGAAATATTATGCTTTGTGAATTATTATTTGATAAGTATGAAATGCTATCAAGTATCGATTTCGACCATTTCGAGGAAGGCGACAATAATGTGTGATTGAGGAAAATCCCGTTTGAACCTTGGGAATAGATTAGGGTACAAGTGACATGTCACTAGGATGGTTGAGTTCTGAGCTCGTTGAGTTGAGTCTGAGTTCGTGAGATGAAACTAGGCATCCGAGCTCATTGAGTTGAGTCTGAGTTCACTTATGGATGCGAATGCCCGAGCTCGTTGAGTTGAGTTTGAGTGCGCTTATGGGCGGTTACATGGTAGCTTGGCTACATAAATTCTGTAGGCTATTGAGTTTGTCTAGCTACGGGTATGGCACTTATGTGCTTGCAATCCGTGTATCCGAATTATATTCCGATATGTTCAACGGGAAAATCTATTAATTGTGAATTTATATGAAAATGTGGTGATAAGTATAAGGACATGAATATATATGTTGTAAGCAGTGTGCTCGATAAATGATCGAGCTTTGGTACGTTTGATATGGTTAAGTGTTACTATAAAAAAATTGATACAAGGGAATATATGAAAAAGGTGAAATTGGAAATATAGCAGTTTTGGACAGCAGCGGGGAGTGAGATTGAAAAATCACCAAAAATGGTAGAAATTGAGTTAGAAGTGGAATGAGATATGAAATTAAATCTTATTGAATCTATTTTCATATAAAAAAAAAAAAGAGAAAACAAAGGAACTCTGTATTTTGAGATATTTATATTTTTGTAAGACTGGTTCAGATTGATTTCGTGATCCCCCGTTCTAAATTGTAAAAATCATTAAAAATTGAAAAAAAAATAGTTAAGGAAGATAATCTATATGATTGGATTCCTTATTGAGTCTATTTTTGAAAGAAACAAACGTGAACATATTTAGAATTTTTTATAAATAGAAATTGAAATTTTAGTGAAGAGTGGTCAGAGCTGCTAAACCACAAAACAGGGGAGACTTCAATGAATAAACTGTATTAATTGGACCAAAAAAAAATTCTGAATTTTTTATGGTAAGAAGAAACATGAGTCTAGTTTCTGGAAAAATTTATGGATCATGATTTTAAGCTCTGTATCTCTAGATAAAAATAATTTAGTGACTGGGACTCGAATGGACAGTTTGTTCTGATTTTAAGTAAATGATAATTTTATGTGATATTAAGATTGTATAATTGTGGAGACATATTTTGGGATTTATAAATGCCATCAATAATGTATTATTAATACTGTATACATATTCACTTGCAAAGCTATAATGCTTACTCCCTTCCCTTCCTTTTTCTTATAGAGTTTTAGATGCTAGCTCGAGTTGGAGGTCGCCGGAGATTCTATCACACTATCAGGCTGAGGTTAGTATTAAAAGATTTTGAAATATTTATAAGTTTATGGCATCTATAAGGACTTGAATATATGTATATATGTTACTGAGTTGGCCTAGAATGTTGGCCTAAATTAATGGAAATTTTATTGTTGTATAATACCATGTGATATGACTAATAGTAGCTATGTTGTGAGTCATAATGATACAATACATGAACGAGTATGCTTGCATGTTAGTAAATGAATTAATGTATATATGATAAGAGTGTGATTAGATTCTAAATTGAAAGAAATTTTATAGCCGGTTTGTGTATTTGTAAGTGTAAAAATTCAGTGATGCCCCATACCCTGTTCCGGCATTGAACACGGGTAAAAGCTGTTACAAGGTAATCTTGTATATGTTGCGTGTGAGCAGCACTGGGTAACTACATTCCAATCGTCAGCTTGTGTAAGCAGACCTGTTACTAGCTCGATAACAAACATATATGTGAAATGTGATATGATGTAGCTTGGATACATATGTGGCACTTATGTGCAACTTTCTGTGTATCCGTTAGTATTTCGAGTGTTCAACGGGAATAACAAATATGTGAAAATATGTGTTTGTGTGTGATGATGTGGTACAAGAATGTACGTGAAATTCATAAGTATGAATGCTATAAGTGATAAACTTTCGGTAAGATCGTGAATGAGTAAGTTATAATTATAGGGATTTAATAATGATTATATTATCTTTCATTATATGAATTGCATTGTAACGCCCCGAAAATTGGGCCTAGAAGAATGAGCGGTGTGGGCCCAATGGGCTTGTGTGCCCAGACGAGTGGTTGTCTTTGGATTTGCAAGAATTAATGGACTAGTTGTGTCGTACACTTGGCTATGGTCAAATTTGGCTTAGCGGGCCATACGAGTACATGGGCCCCACTTGGGTTGCGTAATGGGCCCTGGGCCTATATGCACTAAATATCATGTTGGTGTGATGGCTAAGAGGTTTGGGTGTGTTTCAGAGTGTTGGAGAAGTCTTGGGTTCAAACCTGGGCATTAGCAAAAATTTATGTTTTTCTCTTATAGGAGCCTTGACGTTAGTGGGTAGGCTTAAAGAATATCTTTGGTGAAAGCATGACATAATGAAGCATGTGGCCTAGTGGTTATGGCGTCATTAGGGTTGTAAGGGAGCTTGGGTTCAAGGAGTAGTGTGGCCTGGTGGAAGAGGCGTTACTGGGGTGGCAGAAGATCTGAGGTTCGAGTCTTGGAGGGAACTTTGGGTATTCATTTTTGCAACTGTGATGCCAGTGTTTGTGTTGTAGTGAAATTCTGCCAAGGTGGTTGTGGAATTGGTCTTGGGGGAGAGATTCATAGGATATGGATGAAGTTTGGTGGATTTGGAGGAGGAATAGGAGTGATTCAAGTAATTTGAATTTGGGAGGTTTTGTAGCCGAATTTGCTTAGGGAATTGAGAGTTCGATTTTGTGCATTTTTTGGCTTTTGTGTCACTTTGTTTTTCTTTTCGAAAAAGTAGGCATTGCTGAATTCCTTCTTTTTACTCTGGGGTTTGTTACCTTTTCTATTCCTCTCAAAAGCCAAAATCTAGCACTTGTTTTGGTGTGTTGTGTTCATTTCTTCCCTTCTATTTTCTATCAAATTTTTTCACTTTTCTCCTTCTTGTACACCTCTCTTTTTACTCTTCACCATTGGTAGTCAAATACTCTCAATCCTCTACTCAAGCAATTGACTTAGCCGATTGTTGTTTTTCTTTCTCTCTATTTACTTTTCTTTCTTTCTAAAGCCGAATACAACCCTCTTATTGTTCACAAATAATACTTTTCCTCCCTTCCAGGATTTGGCCAAATATTCATTGTCTGCCTACCTCTCCATCTCTTTTGGTTTTGACCTGTTGTGATCAAATCATTCTTGTTCTTTCTTCTTTTCCTTTGCCTCTCTATTACAATCTACTCTTTGGCCGGATATTGTTCTTGCACTTGTCCTTGGTGTGCCAACTCCTTTCTGTGTTATTTCTCTGTTGATCTTGGTGGGAGTCGTTTATGCTAGTGCTATTTTGTTGTGGAATTTTTTTGGGGAAAACTGTGAGCCAACTACTTTCCTTCACCCATAGTTCTACATCAAGGTAAGCGGTGCCCTTAGTTCAAGTAGGTTGTATTTGAGTCGGTTCTTAACAAAACTAGGTTCTAACACAGATCTTTGGCAAGGAACGATTGATCGTTAGTTTAACAGAGGAGTAAACCTTGCTGGCTTAATCAAGGTAAGTGAATCGTATGATTGGGGATTTAAGAGTTAGTAACCTTAGCGATTTAAGGACTAACATTGGATCATACGTGGATCTAGGTTGGGGCGCGTGGTGATTGGCATTCTTCTCTCTAGCAGGTGTGTAACACTGCCCATAATTGATGATCGGCGAATGAGCCGACAAGGGGTGTGATCGTGTAGCCATATACCTGTTTGTTTGTTGGTCAGCTAGAAAGCTGAAAGTAGGTATTTCGCACTGATTCGACTGTGGACCGGCAAAATGCCAAAAAGTCAGAATACCGACGAATGTTGCCACACGAGCGTGCGAACACTAGTGTGGTGAATCGAGCCCACGAATATGAGGATTGGATGATTAAGGCCACGTTAGGCCGAAATGGGCCACATGAGCTCAATGGGCTTGTGGGCCCCACACGGACGAAATGTATGTTATATGGCTACTGTTGGTTTGGACTGTGTAGTTCGTATAGTTGAGGCTATTTCTGGGCTAATTGGGCCATTCGAATGTATGGGCCCACTTGGGTCGAGTAGTAGGCCTTAGGCCCATTTGCACCGTTATGTCTGTTTAGGTTACGTTTGTCACTCGAGGCGACGGTGAACCTTCTGTTGGGTTGTTAAGACCCTCGGTTTGTAAAATTATTGAAATACCCTCGGTTTGTAAAATTACTGAAATACCTCTGGTTTGTAAAATTACCGAAATGCCCTCATTTTGTAAAATTACCGAAATGCCCTTGATTTGTAAAATTATTGAAATGCCCTCGATTTGTAAAATTATCGAAATACCACTATAGTGCAAAATTACCGAAATGCCTCTATAGTGTAAAATCACCGAAATACCCCTGTAGTGTGAAATTATCAATTTACCCTTATTAGGTAAAAATGACCATTAAACCCCTAGAGATAGAATGACTGTTTTTTTTGGGTTATGTACGACTGATGTGCTTATGATATATACAAATGACTGAGTTATGATATGACTTAACTGTGATTGTATGACCGATTAGGGGCATGATATTCTGCATACATGACATGTTGTATGGGTTGGGATTTTGTACGGAGTAAGACTTGATCTGTTAGGGTCGCATGGTTGCTTAACAACTATGGATCCATCGAAGGCTTAGAGCCGTTTATCTGTATTGATCTGATAAAGTCGCACGGGTCACCTGAAACGACTGTGGACTGATCGATGGCTGAGTGTCGATTATGTTACCAAAGGCTGTGTGCCGTTATTATGGGCTTCGTGCCATTATTGTGGGCTTCGTATCATTATTTTGGGCTTCGTGCCATTATTGTGGGCTTTGTGCCGTAGTTATGGGCCTTATGCCATTATCGAAGGCTTTCTGCCGATATCATAGGCTTTGTACCGATTATAGACCCGTTGTCGATGGCTTTGTGCTACGCATATTATCATGGCTCTGTGCCATTCTGATTATGGCTCTGTACCATTCTATTTACGACTTTGAGCCATTCTGTTGACTTAGTGCCGCAATCAGTGCTAAGCTTGGTGTGTTGGATGGGTGGGTTGATTATATCCCCACAGACTGTGTAGGGTTAGACAGAGCAGTGTGCTGGTTGGTTGGGTTTGCATGCATCATGCATCATTCATTTATGCTCTGTTTCTGATATGGGCTAGCCCCAGATGATTCTGTTACGGGCTGAGACCCAAATGATTTGTATTGGGCTTAGGCTCACTTATGCTCTGAACTAAACTGTACTGTTTCTGTTAAAGGGCTTAGGCCCAGACTATTTCTGTTACCATTTACTGACTGTTACCTTAGTAAAAGGATTACACACTGAGTTTTCATAAACTCATCCCGTTTATTAACTTTTTCAAGTAATCCCCAGCCTTAGATGGATATTAGCTGCGAGGGACTCGGAGAGGACACACATACTGTTTATGCTTTCTGTTTTGATTATTTACTTTTAAGCATTTTGATTTGGGTTGTAATAAGGCCTTTATAATTTCTGGATTTTAAATTTGGAATTTTATTTATTATTTTATATTTGCTAGTAGAACAAAGTTTTTTTTTTCAAAACAATAACTATTTTCAAAATATCACGTTTCCGCAACAATTTTAAATTAAGCTTCCGCAACAAATAGGGTTCTAAAGGTAATAACATTTTATAAGAGAATGACTTTTAATAAACCACGTTTTAAAACAAACAAACGTAACTAGGATTTTACTCAAGTTTATACATAAAGAAGGGTTTTCAATGAAAACATGGTTTTCGATATACACTTCAATGTGACACACCAAACTTGGGCCTAACTTCTAGGCCGGGTTTGGGGTGTTACATGCATAATAACTTATGTGGCTAAGATGTTTATTATTTGTATATACACTTACTAAGCTATATAGTTTACCTCTCTTTTCTTTCTATTGTTTTATAGTGTTACTAAGCTAGCTCGGGGATCGGGAATTGTCAGAGTTCGTATCACACTATCAAGGCTTTATTTTGGGTATTGGTGATTTTGATATTTTAAAAGTATGGCATGTATAGGGACTTGGTCATTTTGTATATGTGTCATAGTGATTTAGTTAATGATGTTGGCTTATTTTGATGAATGTTCATTTTGTATAAGGCCATTAAAAAATTGGCTAATGTTGATCATAAGTAAAATTGCATGATGATGAATTTCATGGATGTGGTAAGTTGCATGATTTGAGTTGTTGAGTATGTGATTGATTAAGTATGCTAGAAATGGCATGAGAATGATGTGATGATGTCTTAGTTGTGAACATTATGGTTGTTTAAATATGCTATGAATTGTACCTATGCATTGGTGCTTGTGTGTATGTGTTTCAAGGTGGCAAATGGCTTGGTGAATAGCCTATATATTATCCACACGGGTAGACATACGGGCGTGTGTCTAGGCCATATGTCCCCTGCACCTTAATTTTGAGAAATATAATGCCCAGTATGGATCACATGGGGGAAGACACGGGCACGTGTCTCAGCCATGTGGATGGCATGGCTTGGAACATAGGCGTGTGCCCAGGGCATGTGAAGTCTGTACCTTAAATGCAAAAATTAAATTTGCCACACGGCTTAGCACATAGGCTGAGGACATGGGTGTGTCCCGAGCCACACAGGCGTGTGTGACCACACGACCTACTGACTCGGGCATGTGACTCTCTAAAACATGAAAAATTTTCTAAGTGTTCCAAGGTTTTCGGTTTAGTCCCGAACCACCCCCGATGTATGTTTTAGGTCTCATAGGCCCGTATAAGGGACGATATGTATGTGTATGAATGGTTTTAAATTGAATGAAATTTTATAGCCCGGTTTTGTAAGATTGGTTATGTTTAAGTCCGGTAACGCCTCGTACCCTGTCCCGGCATCGGACTCGGGTAATAGGTGTTACATGAACCCACTTGAATGTGTACTTAAATGGTTTGAGAAGTTATGCATGAAAGGGTTTTGAAATGATTTGATTTTAGGTAAAATTTGGGTTCAAACGGCTTGGGACTCGGGTGTATGACACAACTGTGTAAAGTACACAGCCTGGTGACACGGTCATGTGTCATCTGAGGACTTCATCAAGACTGGCCTATTACTTGGAGAGACTGAAGGTCCATCTACTTAGCTTGGTGACTATGTAAACACTCAAGTAATTTATATTTTATTAGGGTGAATATTTTGTAATTTTAGAGAATTTTTGTAAATCCCTTTAAGAATCTCTACTTTATAAATTCCCTTTAATCTCAACAATTGATGTTTTAAATAGACTGTTGGCTCATGGGAGTTCAACTATTAATAGGATCTTTCCTTTTTCATATGTAATGACTTTATTTTTGAGTAATAGTGACAACATCTACTTAAAACACTTAGGATGTTATTGCTTTTTATAATTTTTTTTTTTGTTTATTTTTACTTCTTTGTATTGAGATTTTGCTTTCATTTTATTTTGATGCCTAGGAAAATTTTAATTGTGAATTCTTATCTTTCTAAAGGTAGACTCATTTAAACGAATTTGAAACCAATTTTTTTTAACCTAAAACCGCACAATTTACTATATTTGGAAAGCTGACTTGAACTTCGAAGATACTATCAATCTCCAAACATATACTTGAAAGTATGATTTATGAACAAAACCTGCGAACTCTTAACTACACCTTCTCTCGCTCTCAATTATCGTCTCAATTTATTTCTTTTTTTCTTTTCTTTCTGAAAACATGTCTCGAAAGAGAGACAAACCCTACTTCTCCCGTCACGCCCCAGCTTCCATCTCTAAACGGCGTCGTCCTCTGCCACCTCATCCGCCACCTCCGCCGTCTTCCGAGAATGAGGCCAAGCAAAAGCCGCCACCGGCTGTTATTGTCATGGGTCTTCCCCCGAATTGCTCGGTGCTCGATTTGAAGTCGAGGTTTGAGATCTACGGTTCGATCTCTCGCATCCGCATCAATTGTGATGCTGTCGGTTGCATTGTATATCGCTCTAAGGAATCCGCCGAGTCCGCCATTGCGGCTTCCCTTGATTCCTCTTTCGGCATTACCGTTGATTCCAAAAGGGTAATTATATAATTAACTGTGTTTAGTTTTTCAATTCTTGTTTGGTTACTTTTTATAGTTGAATCGGTGCTTCCTTTTGAGCCTAATTTGGCTAAATTAACCAAGTTGGATAGCTTTAAGGTTGAATTGAAAATAAGAGAGTCGATTAACTTGAAATTTTTACCCTTTAAAGAGGAACTGATGTTATAGTTTAGAGTTTTAAGGTTGCATAGAAACTAAAAGAGTCAATTAAATGGAAATTTAATTATCCTTTAATGAGGAACTTAAGTTACAATTAGAGCTTTAAGGTTGATTTGAAACTAAGAGAGTCAAGTTGAAAATTCTTTAATGAGGAGCTGAAGTTACAATTTAGAGCTTTTATAGTTTGTAAGCTTAAAGAGTGAAGTTAGAATTTAGAGCTTTAAGGTGGAATTGAAACTAAAAGAGTCAATTAAGTTGAAAATTTTACCTTTAATGAGGAACCGAAGTTAGAATTTAGAGCTTTAAGGTTGAATTGAAGCTTAAAGATTGAATTACATTTAAAGTTTTATCCTATAATGAGGAACTGAAGCTAGAATTTAGAAGTTTCAAAAAAAAAAAAGAAAAAGAAAAAAAAGAGTTAGAATTTGGAGCTTTAATGTTGAATTGAAACTTAAAAACTTGATTGAAATGAAAATTTTAACCTTTAACAAGGAACTGAAGTTAGAATTTAGAGCTTTGAGGTTGAATTGAACTAAAGGCGTCAGTTAAATTGAAAATTTTACTTTTTAATGAGATGAAGTTCAGATGTAGAGCTTAGCAGTTGACGCTCAACATCAAGAAGTTTAAAATTCTGGATTGTGATTTTGCTTGCAGGTTCAAGTTTTGTGGGCAACCGACCCTTTAGCTCAATGGAGAGACGGAATAGGGGTTAATGCTAATAACGATAAAGGGGCAACATCTTCATCAAAGCTCTTGCGGCCTGAGGTGCCTTTAAGCAGGTATGGAAGAAGTAATAAGCTTGCATCAACCATAGTCAACCCAAGAACCACTGATGATGGTTCTTCAATGTTAGAATTGCCATTTAAAGGTAGAGAAATTGTTGCCTATGATGACATTCTCTAATGCAGGACGTGTGAGTGTTCTTGGGATGTCTACTTTGTAACAATAGTGCTAGTTGTTATGAATTAGGTTCATTTTCACTCTAATTTCTAGAAATCTAATGTTTTTAGGGTGAAAATGGTTTGTGTGTTGGAGTTGGAGAAATGAGTTGAAGGAATGGTGTTGTTATGGTTTATGGCCTTCTAAAGATGTTCCTCTAGTAGCAAAGAATGGAATGTTTTCTTTATTTTCTTTATATTGATCATAGTTTTTTTGTTATATATTTTTTGATATGTTTTGAAAGATTCAAGTGTTTCTTGATTGTTGAGTAAGGGTGTTTGTTTAAAATGCCATGTGCCTCAGGTATCAATGTTGGTGAATTTTTTCATTGGAGATTGATAGTGTTATTGATTCTTCCGTCGCTATGATTCCCCAAGACTGCAAGTCTAAAGCGGGGTCGGATGGCCCTTTTCTCCCAAAATTTATGCTTCTCTGATTTTTCTCTCAAGTATTTGTGTGACGCATATTTTAATATGAATAGAAAACATAAGCCTTCCCAGATCTTTCAAAGTTATTTAAAAAATAATAATTAAGAGATCGATTGTATTCATGGTAAATATAGTCCCATAAAACACTCTATTATTGTCGTATCTTGTGTGTTACGCTTACCCCAGTAGATGATTGACAACCTCTTCGACATTGGCATTAATCATTGCAGTTCTCTAAAAATAATATTTGGTATTTGTGTTACTTTAGATCGGAATTTAATTATTTTCTAAATTTTTTCATATATGGGGTGATAAAACTACTTTTTAACTTCCAGTAATGCTCTTCAATAGACTTGAATTTAGGTTTTCTTCTAATTTTTTATATTAAAAATAATATTTATGCTAATCGAATCTTATATAAATAGTGGATTAAGATATTTAGCTTGGAATTTAAATATTATTTGAATTAGAAATTTACATTCCATAAGTTAGAAAAAAAATCTGGTTGAAATCTGAGAGAGTTTAAGTAAAAATATTAGGCATTTTGATAAAATATAATATGGGTTGGTTTGAGCTTGAACATTTAAGGTTCAAATCTTCTCTGGCTTAACTTGTTTTTAAATTTCTAATGTTTTATATTATGTTATTTTTTATAGATTATGCAATTTATAACACATTAAAATTAAATCTATAATAATATATAATAGTACTATAATGTAAACATTAAAAAATATTAATAAGATAATTAAATATAAAATTTTAATAAATAAAAATTATAAAACATAAAATTTAAAATAATATAAATATATATATTTAACTTATTTTAAAAATAATATGTGACGAGCTTTATATTTCAATTTAGGTTAAACTTAAACAAATATAAATTATATTAATATTATAGCTAAACCTCATCTGACCCAAAACCGACCCGGCCCACCTCTCTATTTCCATTTCATTACTGGCGCCTGGAGAGCAAATAACAACGGACGCACCCCTCACAGCTTTATAATTTGCAGAAAAGAATATTGCAGGAAAAAAAAAATTGGTAAAGATAATGAATGCTGCAGTGTCTTTTATAGGAGGAACTAACGGCAACAAGAAAGGCTTGTCGGCAACTCTAGCAGCTAATCCAGGAGACCTTAAGCTCCGAGCATCGCTTTCAGACACCAATTTTTCCGATGGCTCCACATTGAACTTTGATGACTTGTTGCTGTCAGTTGAGAAGCCTGGTTCTTTCATCATCGACTTTGACATCCCCAAAAAGGTGATAATTTCGTTTATGCATTGCAAGTGTTTGTCAAAATGACTTTTACTTAATTTGCCTTGGCTTTTCTTTTTCTACTCAGGATATTCAGTTTCAGTTCATGAACACCTTTAAGGTGGAGGGAAAACAGATAAATTGGAGTTACACTCACATGAGGAACGACCATCGGACAGTATTGGATGGGACCTTGGTGTTTGATACAGCCAACAAGTTATCTGCAAGGCATGAGCTCGGGTCTTTTAATTGCAAATTGAAGTACAGTTATGTGCATAGAGGGTTGACAACTTTTGAGCCTTGCTATGATTTGGAAAAGAAATCTTGGGACTTAGCAGTGTCAAGGAGAATTCTCGGTGGTGATTTAATTAAAGCTAACTATGAGACATTGAGTCAGGTTTTGGGTGTGGAGTGGTCGTGTAGCTCATTAGTCAATGAAGATGGAAGAGTTAAGGTAATGTCATTTGGTTTGAACTTTTAATTTATCGGTTTGAGTTGAGTTAGGTTGATCCTGGTATTTGAATTGCTGTGCGGATATATAAACACACACACACACACACACACACACACACACATATATATATAACTGAGATTCGAATCCAGGCTATTTCTGGGAAAGGTGAACATTAGGCTGGTTCGTTGTGGATATCTTTTTAGTCCCATTGTTTTTATGCAATTACAAACATGAAAAATGGTACAAATACGGTAACAGTAAGGAGACTCAAAATTACATTGCAGCTGCCATTTAAATGGTGGATATGTTGTTCAACCTAAATAGGGCAACATATATGCATACCTTAGTGTATATTTATGAGGTTGCTTCTCTAATGCGTAATCCACTATAATCTACTTTGTTTATAGGCTACATTTACATCCATCTGTTGGGATTTGTTATTCCAGGCTTTTGTTTTTCTTAAAGTACTCATGTTGGAAACTTATTCGGATATGGATATGAGGGTATGAGCTTCCAAATATATGAAAACACACTGAAAAAATTGAGCAGACTATCATACCCGTGTTAAACACATCTCATATACTAAGAGTCCAGATGACATAGCTGATGCGCCTTTTCCTGTCCCAGTCTTTGGAAATAGCTTAAGAAACATACAGAGGAGAGAGGTTGGTCATGAAACACATTGTAATGACCTTTTCATAAATTTGAATTTTTTTATTGATTTTCTTGTTATCTGCTTAAAGGCTTTCCTTAAACCTCAGTCCAATTATTTTATTTTATTTTACATTATATAGAAAAAAAGGTAGTGGTCTTTTTTATTCTTCCATTGTTGCTTTGAATAAAATGACCAGATTTATTGTTATGACACTTTTGTTACTTAGACTTGGGTATAACCATACAAGTGTCGCATACATGTATGTGTCCAACACAGGTATATTCAATCTTCTTATGTTTTTTCATGTACTTGGGGGTTCTTTCTTGGAGAGTCATAACTTGGTATCCATATCCAAAAATATGTCTACCACGAGCATTTAAGAAAAATGAAAATTCAGAGTTTCTGCCTCTAGCAGTTAAGGGGTATAGTTTAATTTTTCTTAATTGGTTCATGTGTCAGAACACACCCATCTATATCCACACTTAACCCTGAATCTGAGTAACATAGATTAAGGTTCTGCGGTTAATTTCAATATCTGTAAATGTTGAAGCAAAACCAAATATATTGGAATTTCCACTATGTTGTATCATTTACAGCCATTTTGATTCTACTGTAGGTGACTTTTCAAAAATTGACAACATTGTTAATTTCACTCCTGTCAAAAGAAAAATGGTTTCTTTTCCTTCATTAAATTGTATATGAAATATGCAAAGTTTTTTAGCTTGATTTGATTGTTCCTTCTGCAACTGATTCGAAATTTTGGATTTCTAGGTTTCAGCATCTTTCAATCTGGCTGAGGGCTTCCACGCGCCAAAACTAATTGTTCAGAGTATGTGGAACTTTCAGGCATAGTCTCTCTATAATCAATAAAACAGGTTAGTTTATATGCGGTATGCTTTAAGCTAAAACTGGGCAGCCCTAGAAGTGTTGTTTGCTGGTCTTCAGCTTCTCATATTTGAACTATGGTGTGTATATTGAATATGGATTTGCGCCCAACATGGATATATTCAGTCTTCTAAAGTTTTTTTCCTTTTCTTTTTCCTACTAATGTATTTAGTGGGTTCTTGGAGGATCATATTGTTACATCCATGTTTAGAGAAGAGTTGGATAGTGGAAAGAGGTGTTGGTAGTAGAATTTGTAGAAAAATGAAGAGTCAGAGCAATATACCTAACCAAGTTGGTTTTTCATCCCATATGTAACATGTTCTCAATCTAATGCAATCCTAAAATTGATTGAACACCCTGTTTGTTTTTAGATGAAATATTGAAGTACGGAAAATTCATGCCTATTAAAAAATGCCTAAAGAAAAAGGAGGAAGCAAAAGAAAAGAAGAGATAGTAATAAAGCCAAAGCAAATTCGTGCACTTGAATGGGGTGATAGCCTTTGCAAGTTAAAATGCATGGGTGGGTGGTCTTAGATTGGGGAAAGATTTTGCCAATTGGTATGCCTATGGTGAATCTGGATTTTCAATTTTCTGTTTAACCTTTCATTGCTGCTAGGGGCAGAGTTTTTAATCTGCAACAAATCTAATGTTTCAATAAATTTTTGTCTTATGCTATTTCGGGTATCGGTTATTTGCGGGCCGTGAGTATTTTTGCTTGAAGTTTAAATTTTTGAAAATTTAGTCGGGGTTCTCTGGCATGGAGAATTCATATTGCTCTGTTGATCTTGTCCTTGGCTGGTTTCAATGTTATTTCCTGTAAGTTTTTAATTAATAAGCTGCTGGAGAGACGGATTCATCAATGACCGCCTCTCGACTTACCAATGTTGGAAGTGAGAATATTGCAATTAAATATAAGAATTAAGGCGATGTCTGCAAGTAAATGGGTCAGGTTATAGTATAGATTTGTACAATGAAACATTGGAAGCACTCTGAGTATCGTACCCAAGGAAGCCTAGATTAAATTAATATTGACTTCGACGCTAATGGTTCTAGTTAGTACTTTAATTAAATTATTTACAATTATTTCTAAGGTGGTGATTAAAAGATATTTTATAAAAGTAATAAAAGTAAATGCAAAAACAAATTGTAGACTTTTTCAGATTAAACAACAAAAGACTAACTCGTTTCAGTGTTGACAATTAAGTCTTACTTTGGGTTCTATTCAATTTGCTAGTCATTAATCTAATAGGGCTTCTCAACCTTCCAGTAACCTAATGAGTTGGCAAAAACTACTTATCTCTCGATGTTACAAGTCAGATCGAGTTAGAGTAAGGTTTCTACATCAGGTAATATCAATTTCGGGTTCATTGATACCTACATGACTTCCTAGGGTTTTAAGTTCTTCCTTTTCCAACCAACTGATCTGTTAAGAAGCTCTACATAAGTGTTAATTAATCTCATATTCACCCATTAATTTCTCTTACCGGATTAGTTCTCCATGGATCTAACATATACAATATAATTGATTAGAAAGATAAACATTAAGAATAGATCAAGAATACAGATGAGAAAAATCCTGATACAAATAAATAGTGCACCACGAATAATCCGTGATGAGTTCGACAAATCTATAATCTAGTTCCCGTGAAGAACGAAACAAAATTGAAATAAAAGTTACATACGAAAAAACTCTAAGTTACAATTGAAAGTAAGGTTAAAACTAAGTAGAAAGATGTCCCCTAAATTGTTCAGAGCAATTCTATTTATAAGCTTAGGTTTGGTAGTTAGTTGGTCGTCTATAAACGTGTTATCGTTTATAGTAAAAATGTCACATAAAAATATATTAAATTAAATTGGCGGTGTCCACAAGTGTACGAGTTAAATTGTAATATAGTAAAGTTTACAACAAAACACTAGTAAGTATTTTGAGGATCGTACCTAAAGGATTGTAGATTGGAGAAACTATTATTAAATCAATTACAGAAAATAATTACTAATGTAATTGAGTCAAAAATTAGTAGTGTTAATCCAAATTAATATATTGATTAAACTAATTAAATTAACTAACTTAAACTAACCTAATGAACTTTCCTATTTCTAGTGTCAACAATGCAAGCCTCTAGCCTACAATCGATTAAATCTCTAATTATCTAATTAAATAATTAATTATCCTAAATTAAGTTATTTATCACCTTTAGTTAAGAATACTTTTCCAGTCTCATCTTCACTAAGTACTACCACCTAAGTTACCTTTTCAGTCTCTTCCTAGGCATATAGATTCGCTCTCGATCTCACCGCTTGGCATAAGATATAGAAGACAGGAGACTCTTCTGGTCCCAACTATCTTGATATTCTATCAAGGGCGGCACTCCCTAATATACTAAGCACTTTTGAATAAATACCCAATTTCAGATAAATAATTACTTAATAAATAAATTAGTTTATTAATCAAATCATACGATATATGAAATAAGTACAATAACCAATTCAATTATTCATACAAATGATAATTAACAAGGTTAACGAAAATATAAATAAAAGAATATGAGATAGGAGAAAGATTATGAATATATATTGAAACGCAGTGCTGGAGCAATTTTCGCTCACAATTGTCTTAACATCAGGATAGAAAAGTTTCGACTAAGCAAACATAAAAAGAAAATATAAAGAAAATCGAATAGGAAAAATTGTCTGTCTACATTTACAGACAATTCCGGTGACTTTAAGGTTTCTTATAGGCAACGAGCTATTTGGTGACCACTCAACCCTACATACATTTAGATACCAATCAATGTAATATCTTGATAAGTGCTAGGATCCAAACATGGAAATATCCCCAAAAGTGTCGTCCAAAGAATCAACAATATCTTAGCCTGCCATCGTCGCGTCGTTGTGATGTGGAAAGTCTCCTCATCACGACATCACTATGTCAACATTATGAATGCTCTCCCATATTCATCATGTTGTCGTGATAAAAGGAAGCTCCTTGTATTCTTGGATCTAAATTGGCACCCTACACACTTAATTAGCCCATTACTCACTCACGAGACTCGAGTTGGTCTTATGGGTCATCGAAATAGTAAAAAATGCGTAAAAATGTTTATTTTATTAATATTTCATTCTTAACCTATTAATATCGAAAATGCAATAATTAAGTATTGAATGCCTAGAAAATAAGCTCGTAAGTGTAGAAATGACCTAAAATAACTACTACATTTGATGTCAAGTCACTGGTCCTTGACCTAAAACAATTGACTATTTCTAGTTAAAGTTCATTGTGCGAACAGAAACACCGTTGGTCCATTAAGAGACCTCGTCATGTCTGTGTCGTGACACCCTATGGCCTGTTTCATGACACCCTATGCACTGATGGCAATTTACTTCTTAGGGCATATCGTCAAGGCTGTGTCTTGACACCCTATGTCTGTGTTGTGACACTGATAGTAGATTGCTTCTTCGGTGCTCTGTTTGCTGTGTTGCGACATTTAAGCTCCGTGTTGCAATATCGCAAACAGTCCACTGTCTTTATGCCTTTGAATAATATCTTGCACATGCACCAAACATGTTAGTCGAATTGTTTAGATGAAATTAGTGACTAAACTAGTGAAATTGCATTCATATAGATCAAGAAGAGCATGGAGTCAACCTTGACCGAGGCAAAGGCAAGGTCTTGGATTAAATGCCACATTTCCTGTATTTTGCACCGAGGTAAGTTTATTTGTAAACGATACCTCTTTTTATTAATGTTTTTACTCATGAATGCCTTATATAATATGTGGTTAAATGTTATTGACTTTGAATGAAAACGTGAGAAATGAGAGTATGGGTAAAATTTCATATAACAATGATAAATGTGGGCTATGTGTGAAACCACTGGGTGATAGTTGAAATTACTGAGCTAAGTGCGTTATCATCCAAAATTATGGATAAAGGTGGGCTAAGTGCGAAACCACTGTAAATTATTGATAAAGGTGGCTATGTGCGAAACCATCATAAATTATTCATGATGGTGGGCTAAGTGCGAAACCACCTTATTATTAACGTCACTATTCATGGCTAAGTACAAATTTATCTTGTATGGTTCATTGCTTGGGCGTGTATATTGTGGAATCATTTAAATGAAATTTATGAGTGTTATAGTGATAAATAAGTGTAGGGAATGTATGTGTTAAGAAGATGAGCTTTGTGCGTAAAATTGTGTTGAGGATATTGGGTAAGGTGTGGGACGAGTAAGTGAATCTATGTCTTAGAAGTATTGGTATAATTGAGTTATATTTTAATTGTCCAGTGCTTGGTTATGGTATTAAATGTTTGCATATAGACTTACTAAGCTTTATGCTTTCCCCTTTCTTTTCCATTTTCTTATAGTGCCGCCTAGTTAGCTCATGGATCATCGGACGTCGGAGGTTCCATTCACATTATCACCCCCAGCACTTGATATAGTTAGCTTTAGCATTTTGAGATTATGGCATGTATAGGACTTCATTCTTTTGTTGAGTGTCATGTTATTTTGGGAGCCAAATGTGTTGGCTTGAATTTAAAATACCTCATTTTGTATAAGGCCAAATGTATTGGCTGATGTTTATCATTGGCTAATGAATGCAAATGCTGATGTTTTATGATTATGCAAAGTAGTTTGATGAATGCAATTGTTAGAATAGTTGTATGCTTGTTGGTTAGATTGAACATATTAAGTTGTGTTGATGCCAAATTATGGCTATTGGTTAAGAGTTGGTGTCTTGGTATGTTTAGTATGCATTTGATCTTATTTTAGGGTGGCAAAGAAGCTTGGTAGTAGCCTATTTTTGTCCACATGGGTAAACACACGAGTGTGTGTCTAGGCCTTGTGTGACACAGTTCGCCCAAGGGTGTGTGATTAGGCCGTGTGTCTCTTGCACCTTAGGTTGATAAATTAAATTTCCATCAATATACCACACGGGCATGAGACACGGCCGTGTGTCTCAACCATGTGAAGAACGCAGCTGAGACACGGGCGTGTGCCACGATCATATGATTGCTGACGTCAGAAACAGAATGTCAAGGTTTTTGCACACGAACCGTGACACGGGCGTGTCATGCCCGTGTGAGGGACACAGGCTGAGCACCGGGCATGTGCCAGGCCGTGTGAAAACCCCTGCAAGTTCTATGTTAGAAATTAATTCTACACGGACAAGGGGCACGGGCCTGCCCCTAGGTGCTTAGGCCGTTTGAGGCACACGAGCCATCAGCACGACCATGTTTAGAGGCCACAAGGGCGTGTTGCCCTTCTACACGGGCTTGTGCCCTATTTATCGCAGTTTTTGATGAAAGTTTCCTATGTGCTCGAAATGGTCCTGGGATGTTTCCAAACCATGATTTAGGCCCCGTAGGCCCATATGAAGGTTTATAGGACAATGTTTGAAAAAGTTTTAATTTAGGGCGCATTTCAATGAGTTAGAGTTGAATGGTTGCATGTGATATTGTAAGGTAACGCCTCGTATCCTATCCCGGTGTCGGATATGGGTAAGGGGTGTTACAGGACTGGTAATCCTGCTGTACAAAATGAGACTTGGGGGTGTGCTTTCTGACATGTATAAATGTGAATTAACGGAATATGGACTTGTACACTATAAGTGTACTACTGGATATCCATCAAAATTCTAATAAATTCAATAGGATAAATAGGAAAATGAAAAATGAAACATGAAAGGTACAAGTAGCATGGAAATGATGAATATATGGGAATCATGAAATTGATGAGTTCATCAATCATTCTTTTATATATATAAGAATTACATGTTAACCTTGAACTAACTCAAATGGTTGAGATTGTGTATGATAGGGTAAAATTTTATTATTTGGATATATGTATATTTGATTTAACTTGATGAGAATATGTGGTAAGTTAAATTCCTATTACATGAACTTACTAAGCACAAAGTTCTTATTCAGTTTATTTTTCCCTATTTTATAGTGCTTGGAAGCTTGGAAGGTCGGAGATAGGTCGGAGCTTGATCACACTATCAACCCTAATATTTTTGGTATATGAAAATGTTCTATTTTGTGTTAATGGCATGTATAGGCTAAAAATACCAATGTTAATGTGGAAATGGATGGATCTAAAAATAGCCATTGGTATGTCTAGTGTTAACTAAATTTTGAGTATGTTTACAAAGTAAATCATAGTTTATATACATGATGATATGGTTAAAAAGGATAAGTTGTAACGCCCCAAAAATCCTGAACCTTTATTTTTGCAATTTTGGATGTGGAATGTATGAATGATTTTCTAGTTAGGTAATTTTTTCTTTAAGTGTTGGATAGCTTCCATGAAGTCCTAAATCTGAACTTAGAAGTAGGGAAAAATTTAGTTTAAGTACTAAAAGAACCCTAACATCAAGTTGCATGGCTTTTAAATAAAGGAGGTAGAATGAGGACTCAAGCGAGCTTGAGGTACAGTGGCAGAATAGCGCCACTTAGGGAACTGTAGGTGGCATCAGTAGCAAGTAAGGGGAGCCTAGGTTCGAGGCCTAGAGTGGCGTTATTTGGGAAATTATTTTTGCATTTTAGAAGGCTAGTAGTGGCATTAGAGTTGACTCTAAAATGAGTGATCAGAAGAGAAATTCAAAGAAGGGATTAAGTAGCTTATCATGGAGAAAAATTAGGAGATGGGGATAAGAGAAGTGTTGGAACCGAATGGGGGAGTATGGTGGCCAATTTCGGCATAGGTAAATGCTTAGGTGTCGAATTTAGTCTTCTCTAGGGGTAGTCGAATTCTAAAAAGCTCTCTGTCAAGTTTTTCTTTTTTGTTCTCTGCGTGATATTTAGTTGCCTCAAAGCCAAAATCTCCTTTTCTTTATTGCTTGCCAAAACCTTCTCTTCACAACCCTCTCTTTGCTTCATCATTCTTGAACTTTAGCCGATTTTCTGTTCTCCTCTTGTGCCGAATATCTCCTTCTATCATACTAGACTCTAGGGCCGAATACAATTGTGGCCGAATCCCTTCTGTGCCACCACTACCTTCTTCAATACTGGCCAACTGATCTTTCGTAAGGACCTTACCTTTTCTTTTCGATTTTTCTAAGAACTGACTTCCCATCTCCCTCACTATCATAATCGATTTTGTAAGGGTTAGTATTGAATCTCTATTCTCCAGATCTCTGCTGAATCATTCCTTATGTTTCGGGTTTTGGGTAAGTGTTCATTACTTTGGTTTTAGGAGTTGGACAAATGGTCATATATGTTATAGGGGTGACTCGTGTTGGACGCAAGTCACCTATTACTTAGGCTTTAATGGTTACTTTGGTGCAGATCTAGGAGAAATTGCAGTGAGTGATTAAAGGAAAAGCTATTAGGACTTTTCGCACACGGTAAGGTTATGGTAAGACTTCAGTTTTAGGTAAAGATTGTGGTTAAGCATGTGATTAATTGAAGGGTGGTGTTGATTGTAAGATCGTGGCTAAGGAGATTGTAGCACGTTTCATTACCAGGTGTGTACATACACTGCACACACACCATCGATCGGTAAATCCAGAAAAGCCGAAAAGTCGAAATGCCGAAAAGTAAAAAATTTGGCTACGGTAGTCCTGCGAGTGCGCGAACACTCATACGAGGGTATTCAATACGTTATTAGAGGCTCCATGAGCAATCTCATGGACTTGGGTCACGTTTTAGCTAACCGGGCCAGAATGTGCCAAATGGGCCGACGGGCTTGTGGGCCCAAGCTAGCAAAAATTGATGTGTTGATAATAAGTGATGAGTTGATAAAATTTGTTGAATTGTTTGGAATGGATTGCGCCTGATGGGCCGTATGATTGTGATTGGGCCTAATAGGCTATATAAATGCGATTGGGCCTGATAGGCTATATGAATGAATGAAAGCATGCAGACATACTAGGGTTTTATAATGGACTTTTAGGCCTAGTTTCTAATGAATTCTCAAGCGCATAAAACTTAATTAATTTATCAAGAACATCTGTGGACAAGTCGTAAGGTTAGAGTGTGGCAATGGGGATATTGGAACGGTGGAAATGTGCAAGTGTACACAGTCGTAACAAGTAATAAAGTGACAAGTAAATGTCGAGTTATCGTACTCACAGGGACTGTAAAAAGCAATATTTATGAAATTAACTAAAACAATTTGGTGGGATAAAAATAATTTTGGTTTGAAAAGAGTGATTTATAAACTAAGATTAAAACTAAGAAAACAATTTAAATAAAATAAAAGAGTTCCTAGTGCACGATTTCAAAATAAGATTTAATCAAGATGATAAAATTGTGTTGGATTAATTATACCTTTTTAACTTAGAATTATTAAATTCATGCTTATGCTGTTATGAATAAAAATTTACGGCAACCCAGTAATTTGCTGACTTATGAACATATTTACTAATTAAAATCCATTTATCTCTTGAACATATTCCTATGCCAATTCAACCGACTAAACATAATTAATAAGGTAAACATGCTATAGCACATACATATTTATTAAATTAAATTATCTCTTGCATATTCGTATGTCGATTCAACCGATTAATTCAACTTAATAAACATGTAAAAGATTATGTGAAGTAACAAAGTAGGCATACCTAGAAACAATTTAATCACAACAATCTTGCAAGTTATGCAAGGCATATGAATCGTCAGATACAATGCTAATTTAATTTTCAGCTACCTTAGAAGAATTAAACATGCACAGATTAAGTATTGAGTCCATTAATTGCAATTTCAATCCGCTTAAACAATTAATTCTTTAATTATCTAAACAATTATAATGCCAAATAATCTAAGCATGATTATACTTAATCAAGCATTTCACTGAGACCTATAGCAACATAAACACTATTTTAATAATTCAAGTAGGCAAAATATAATCAACCCAACACGAATTAAATTCAAGCTAAATTGATTAAAATAACCATTTCAACAACAATATTATTCATAGATATGTTCTTCATAAAAACAACAGAAATTAAATAGAAAGGGAACAAGAAAGCAAATCCGGTGTTTCTCCATGGCTTTGACTGATTGCTCCGTTCTTCATCTCTGTTGTCCTCGCCGGTCAAGGCTCCTATGAACGCTTGCTTGCTGCCCAAATTGGCTGGGAAAACACCTCTTTTCCAAGAGGAGAAATTGGCACAAAGGAAAGGAAAATGGGAAGGGAAAATGGAGAGAAAAGAGAATGGAGAAGTGAAGAGAGAATGAGAGAATGTTGAGAAGTGAGGGATGCTTTGAAATGAGCAGCAAAGGGTGGCTTTTATAGCTGAAGAGGGATGCTAAAAATAGCTAACTCAGCAGCCAAAAGAACCCCCTCATGGCCAGCCACACACATGGCAAGGTTGAAGCTTTCAACCTTGCTAAAAATAGGTTGGGGCAAATCTAAAAGGCCTAAAATAAAGGTGGGGTTTGAACGCGATTTAGAGGTTTTTCAAGGGGCTTTTTGCAAGCATATTTAATCAGCTAATTTTCTGATTCGGGTCACCCAATGGACGGTTCTGGTCAGCCCAATTAGTGGCTGGTTCGGCTCACTTCGTTCGGTTCAACCAGTGCGGTTCACTAGGCCCTTTCTCCATAATTAATTAAAATTAATTTATTCAACCTAAATTAAATAGGAAATAAATTAAAATTAATTTAATTATGAATTAATACACATTTCTAGACCGTCTCGGGCTGGAAATTAATTCGCCTCGATACTTCAAATCGCTTCTCGATTTTGTTCTTCTCGCACTGTCTACCGGGTCATTTTTTGCCCTTTGTGCAATTCTGTCGAAATTAACCAAAATTAATAAAAATTAATTATAAAATTAATTAAAATTCATCATGTTCATATTTTTAGCCCAATTTAATTATTTTATGATATTTAATTATTTTTCGACAAGAATTTAATTGGATTTGCATGAATTTAAGTCAAAAGGTGCATGTAAAAGTATATAATTTTTTGTGTTTCCACACCCCCAAACTTAATTCATTGCTCCTCCCGAGTAATGCACAAATTTTGAAAAGAATTTCTCGAAAACACTTTGAAAAAAACCTCCTTCAAAACAACATTTTTCTCAAAATTATGAATTTGATATACTCATGCTCAAAAATAAGAAATTTGATCATTATGCTACTCAAGTGTTCATATTATTCAAATTAATCCCAACAATTATTACAATAACAAAATCAGACTAAATGTTTCCTAATAAAGACATGCTAATTCCTACCAATTCAATTTTTAATCCTTTATTCAAGATTAAGCTGCAGTCATTAAGCTTAACTTATGCCTTCATAGGTTGAACAAAGCAATTTCTCTCCACTAATGTAGGTAACATTGGAACTTTAAATCAATAGGTCTTTAACAAGGTTGTAACGTGGCTGGGCTTAGGGGTAGGTAAAAAAATAGATAAATTTCAGCTAAAAAAAACCCTAAACTCAGTGTACATCGAACCTTCAGAAATTTGAACCTTCAAAAATTTTTACCAACTTTCACATGCTTTTTTTCAAATACATGTGCTCTTTCTCTTTTTTTTTTTTTTTTGAGCACTTGCTTTTTGCGTACACTTTTTGAGCATTTGACATTTCTTTTCAACTCCCCCAAACTTATTTTCAAATGATATTCTTAAATAGTACTGAGTCTAGTGTTTGGGACAATTTAGAGATAATTTAAGAGAAACGTGATGGGCTAAATTTGTATAGGTTCCAAAAATTAGGCCATATAGTCTCAAAGTTGGGTTTCAAAGGATAAAATTTATCATGGTGGCTTGAAAGGCTTAAACGATCCAAACAATAGTTGCCTAAATCATTTTCAATGTTCCATGCTTCCTAGGATTTTGCCTCAAGAAAATACTAAGTCAATTCTAAAGACTTAAACTTTCATGCAGACCTAACTTTCCTAAAAAGATAAAAATTTTATGGTATGAAGTTGCATGCTTTATTAAAGTACATTCACATCATCATTAAGCTACATAATAGTTTATTGAAAAAAATAGAATTTTATTCATACTCAAGTTTAGCATACTTAACAAAATTCAAATTTATTGAACAAAAATATATCTTAATCATACTTAAAAGAAAAATTTTATTCTGAATCGAAATTTCAAATTTCGGTTCCCCCAACTTAAAATGAACAATGTCCTTATTGTGTAAAGTGAATAGATACTATACACTAGGTAGGTATTTAGAAAAGAGGAGGTGAGTCAATGTGACTGCTTAAGTACCAAGCTCTTTGTAAATCCAATCCTAGACATGTATATATCTATTGCCACACTTTATGCCTTATGACTTGTCCATATTTATTCAGGATTTCCTTCTTTTGTTTTATTATGCAGAAATAAAAGTTCCTAATTAACCTAATCCTAAGTAACCTAAAAACAAAAATTTAAATAAAGTCAAGATCCCTCCCTTTTATTTATTTGTAGATCCTTCCAACTTGGATTCATCTTTTGCTCCATCATTATCGCCTTTGCATGAATTGCCTTGCTCCTTTTTCGAGAGCGGAGTCCATGGCTCGAATACGAAATCTAGAAATTCAGGCACAAAAATAAATGGGACATTGTATATTCTTTGGAAAGCACTTCGAATCGAGTCATCCCTTATTTTTGAGTATCTCCAGTATGCTTGTTGCTGCCATTGCATGTGTTGCATTAAGTCCATCAAGTTTGACAGCTCATCTCGAAAGTCTGAGCTAGGTGACTGAGCTCTGAACATTGGAGTTCCAGCATCCAATTCATCTTTTGGCTCCACTGGGTCTTCAAATGATTGCATCGTTGGATCTTCTTCTTCATTAGGTTCCTCAGGTTCTTTACTTTCTTCAACTTGTTGTTGTAGAAATGAGTCTCCGGCTACTCGGTAGAGGTCCCAATCTGTAACTGTGCCTTGAGTGTACCCTAACTTCTTTACATTAGCAAGAATTTCTGCTTTCAAGCACAGAATGGTTATTGTAAAGGGAAAGTAAGCAGGGCCAGAACGTCTAGCGGTACAATTTCGAATTTCTTTCAAGATGACCTTTCCCACGTCAATGTTCTTACCCGTCAAGATTGAGTATAGTAAGACCATTCGCTCCAATGAAATTGTAGTCCCATGTGAGCTAGGCAGAAGGTTGAAACGGATGAAATAGAACCATACCTTTGCAATAGGTGTTAAGTATTCTCTTTGACAAGTGTGAGTTCCTTGTTTTGACACAGTCCAACTGGAACCTTCAACTGTAAGCTCCTCGAGAATTTCTTGATTCCACAAACAGGGACTCCTGTCATCTCACTTGAAGTTAAATTTGAGTAGAACTCACGAACTAGCTCCTCATCCACACTAGGTCTCTTCTCACAAAATAGTTCCCAATTGAGAGCTTCAGCAATTTGACGAATTCGTGCCATGAAATCTCTGTAATTGTTCTCCTTCAGTGTGAAGCCTTTCTCAGGATGCATCTGTTGATTTTTGTAGATACTTTCATATCTCAATTTAGCTTCAACACAATGGAACTTGCTTTGTGTTTCGTCAATTTGAGCAGAGGTGCGAGTTCTCTTGCGAGGCATAATTGACCTAAACACGAGATGAAAACAAAACAGAATTTATTTTCTCAAAAATTTAAATAATAAAAATTATTAATAATTCAAATAATTAAAAAATTAAATAATTTAAATAAATTAAAAATTTAAAAGAAAAATTAAATCTTACCACATTTTGCAAAAATATAAGAACTCTAAATAAAAATAATTATGGAGAAAAAAAATGCAAATTAAAAGGAGGAGGGTTGAAAAAGTTTTGGCTTAAGGCTTGAGTGAGGGTGATGTGCAAAGAAGGTGGAACGATGTGTCGCACAAGCTCTCGGCAGCAGCAGTAAGGCTTGGCGTGGGCGTGTGTTGCAGCCTGGACTAGGGAGCAGCAGCAGGTAATGTGCGGGTGCCTCGTCGAATAGCCTGGAGCGCGCGCGCGAGAGTTGGGACGTGCATGTGGGAGCCTCGTCGAGCAGGCCTGGATGCTAGTGTGGGACATGGCCTAGGTAGCAGCAGCACGGGCGCGCAGGTGGGGTGTGGAAGCAGCAGATGCGTGCGCTGGAACGTGCCTGGGCAGCTGCTGGGCGCTTGTCGACTGGGCTGCTGGAGCTTGTTGGCCGACTGCTGTGGCTAAGGGACTTGCTGCACTAGGTGGGTTGGTGTTTTGGGTGATGAAAGAATGGGAGGTATAAGGTGGTATATATAGCATGATGAATAGGAATTAGAGTGGAACTCTTAGTATAATTAAAAATTAAAAATAAGATTTTAATTCTAATCCTACTTAAATTTAACAACAATTAGTAATTAAATAAAAGCATATAAAATTATTAATTGCTATTAATTATTTAAGATAAACATAAAATAAAATTAAAATTAAATTAATCCTAATTCTTCTCTAAGTTGATAAAAATTAATATATAAATTATAATGAATATAATTATATATTAAAGTTTATCATTTTATTTAATAATATATAAAAAAATGAAAATATTTCTTTTAGATGCCTTAAAGAGTTATTTACAAAGAAAGGCACCTAATTTTTATTATTTACAAAAAGAGCAATCAAAATTTTAAAACAATTCAATTAAGTCCCTAGACTTAATAAAATTTAAAAATTGAGTCGCAAATTAAAAATTGGATCAAATTGACCCTTTTATTTGAAAAACAAAAATTTATTTTGTTAATTAGGGAATAATTTCTTGGAAAATTATGTTAAAATAAATTCCCAGGAAAGATTGGAGGGGTCACAAACGGTCCCGCTTAAGTTCCAACCTCCTAGACAGAATTTATTTAAACATACTAAACCCGAAAAATAAACCCTAAATTATTTATTAAACAAAACACGAAAAAATTTTAAATATCTGATAAAATGAACGAAATGTTATCCCGTTTAGTTTTATTCCCCCAATAGTGTTTCAACCGTTGAGCATTAACTTGAAAATTACCTCTCTTACCTTGGAGTTCAACAACTCCGTATGGATACACTCTGTGAATTGTAAATAGACCGGACCAACGTGATTTAAGCTTACCTGGAAAGAACTTCAGTCTAGAGTTGAACAATAAAACTTACTGACCTGCTTCAAATTCTTGAACTCAGATGTGTTTGTCATGCCATTTCTTGAGTCTTTCTTTAAGTAGTTTGGCATTTTCATATGAGAACATTCGGAATTCTTCTAACTCGTTGAGTTGGAACATCCGTTTCTCTTTCGCAAGCTTAGGATCTACGTTGAGTTGTCAAAGAGCCCAGTAAGCTTTGTGCTCTAACTCCAGGGGTAGATGACATGCTTTTCCAAAGACTAGCCTATAGGGTGGCATCCCTAAAGGTGTCTTGTATGCTGTTCTGTAGGCCCATAAAGCGTCATCCAATCTTTTGGACCAATCTCATCGGTTCGGGTAAACTACCTTCTCAAGTATGCCTTTGATCTCCTTATTTACCAGTTTAGCTTGCCCATTCATCTACGGATGGTAAGCTGTTGCAACCTTGTGTTTCACTCCATGCTTGTCTAGCAACCATTTTAACCACTAGTTCAAAAAATGGGATACTTCATCGCTGATAATGGCTCGTGGGGTTCCAAACCTTGTGAACACGTGCTTTTGTAAGAACTTCATCACTACTCTAACATCGTTCGTCGGATAAGCTTCAGCCTCGACCCATTTAGATACATAGTCTACTGCTACCAATATATACTTGTTACCAAAAGACGGAGGAAAAGGCCCAAGAAAATCAATGCCCCATAGATCAAATAATTCGACCTCAATGATGTGTGTTCGAGGCATCTCATTTGTATTGGTGACATTCCCAACTCTTTGACATCGGTCACAACTCTTTACGTACCCATATGCATCCTTGAAGAGTGTTGGCCAAAAGAATCCAGCTTGCAATACTTTGGCCGCGGTACGAGTACCTCCGAAATGTCCCCCACTTGGAGTTGAGTGACAATGGTATAGGATCTTCGGTATTTCTTCTTCTGCCACACATCTCTTGATCATCTGATCTGCACACTTTTTAAATAGATATGGCTCTTCCCAGAAATAGTACTTCACATCGTGAAGAAACCTTTTCCGTTGTTGATACGTTTTATCAATTGGCATCAAACCACATGCTAAAAAGTTAGCAATATCAGCAAACCAAGGGGTGTTACGGACATGATTTACCTTAAGTATATGCTCGTCTGGAAAGGTCTCGTGAATCAGTATAAGTGAAGAATTTCCTTCTTGCGGCTCCAATCTGGACAAGTGATCTGCTACTTGGTTTTCTACTCCCTTTTGATCTTGGATTTCCAAGTCAAACTCTTGAAGTAGAAGTACCCACCGGATTGACCTTGGCTTAGCGTCTTTCTTGGAAAGTAAGTACTTGATTGCCGAGTGGTCCGTATAAACAGTCACTTTGGTACCTACAAGGTAAGATCGAAACTTGTCGAAAGCAAACACAATAGCAAGTAACTCTTTTTCTGTTATCGTATAGTTTAATTGAGCTCCTGTAAGAGTTTGGCTTGCATAATAGATGGGATGAAAAACTTTGTTCCTTCGTTGGCCCATGACAGCTCCAATAGTGAAGTCACTTGCATCACACATCAGTTTGAATGGCAAGTCCTAGTCTGGTGTGACGATTATGGGTGCCGTAACTAATCGACTCTTCAAATCCTTGAAAGCTCTTAAGCATTCATCATCGAACTTGAACATCGCGTCCTTCTCCAACAATTTGCACAAAGGTTTGGCAATTTTGGAGAAGTCCTTAATAAACCTTCGATAGAAACCGGCGTGTCCTAAAAAGCTCCTAACACTCTTTACAGATGTTGGAGGTGGGAGTTTCTCGATAACATCTACCTTTGCTCTGTCTACCTTGATCCCATGTCTCATTACTCGATGCCTTAGAACAATTCCTTCTCGTACCATGAAATGGCACTTTTCCCAATTAAGTACTAAGTTTGTTTCTTCGCATCGCCTTAGTACCTTAGCTAGATTGGCTAAGCAATCATCATACGTATCTCCAAATACTAAAAAGTCGTCCATGAAAACTTCCAAAAACTTCTCAACCATGTCAGTGAAAATAAACATCATACATCTTTGAAATGTGGCAGGTGCATTACATAAACCAAATGGCATGCGTCTAAATGCAAATGTACCATACGGGCAGGTGAATATGGTCTTGTATTGATCTTTCGGTGCTACCGTAATCTGGTTGTACCCTGAGTATCCATCGAGAAAATAGTAGTAATCTCGGCTTGCGAGTCTATCTAGCATCTGGTCTAAAAACGGTAAAGGAAAGTGATCCTTCCTGGTTGCCTTGTTCAGCTTCCAGTAATCGATGCAGATTCTCCATCCCATAACTATTCTAGTTGGTATCAACTCATTATTCTCGTTCTTTACGACTGTGATACCTCTTTTCTTTGGCACGTACTGAACCGGGCTTACCCATGAGCTGTCTGAGATGGGGTAAATGATACTCGCATCTAGCCACTTGATAATCTCCTTTTTCACCACGTACTTCATGATCGGGTTTAGCTTTTATTGTCCATCGATCATCCCTTTTTTACCATCTTCTAAGATGATCTTGTGCATGCATACAGATGGACTAATACCGTGAATATCGGCTATGGTCCATCCGATAGCCTTCTTGAATTGTTTCAAAACTAAGATAAGTTTCTCTTCTTGCTCAGTAGTTAATTCTACTGAAACAATCATAGGCAAAGTAGAAGCGTTACCTAAATAAACATATTTTAAATGATAAGGTAATACCTTGAGTTCTAACTTAGGTGGCTCCTCGATTGACGCTTTCGGTTGTGTGTAATCTCTCTCCTCTAAATTTAAAGATTCAAAACGAGATTGCGGAGTATATCCCTTTTGATTAGCTTCTAGCAAAGCTAAGTCTTCTTCCTCCTCTTCATCACTTGGAGGGTTTGATGTCAAAATTATTTCCAAAAGGTCCTCAATAGAGTTGAGTTCCTTCTCCACTATTATCTCTTTTAAGTCAGATGCTGTAGAACAATCATCTATTGCGTCAGGAAATCGCATTGACTTGAAAATGTTAAATGTTACTTGATCATCCTGAACGCGTATAGTAAGTTCGCCCTTCTGCATATCAATTAGGGTCCTTCCGGTTGCTAAGAACGGCCTCCCCAAGACAATTGGTACTTCTTTGTCTACTTTGAAATCTAGGATTACAAAGTCAGCAGAAAAGATAAACTTATCTACACGTACCAATACGTCCTCGATTTTTCCTTCTGGATGTGCTAAAGATCGATCTGCTAGTTGAAGTGTAACCGTAGTAGGTCTAACTTCACCTATCCCTAACTTCTTAAATATCGACATAGGCATCAAGTTGATACTTGCACCTAAGTCACATAATGCCTTACCATAATATGTTGCTCCAATATTGCATGGTATGATAAAACATCCTGGATCTTTCAACTTATGGGGTAATTTGTCGAGAAGATATGCACTGCATTCCTTCGTTAGAGCTACCGTCTCAAATTCTCTAAGTCTTCACTTCTTGGACAGGATATCCTTCATGAATTTGATGTAATTCGGCATTTGTTCAAGTGCTTCCACCAACGGGATGTTAATATGAAGCTGCTTGAGTACGTCAAGGAACTTCTTGAATTGGACCTCCTGTTTCTACTTCTAAAGTCTTTGAGGGTAAGGTGGTGGAGGTTTATATACTGGAACTGGTACTGGTTGATTCATCTTTGGCAGCAATTCTGCACTTAACGGAGTAGTTGGCTGCTCAAAATTGGCTGGTTCTGAGGTTACCTTTTCAGGTCTTGCAGGTTCTGGTTCTGGTGGAACTGGAATTTCAACACTCGGTTGAACTTCTTCCGAATCTTGAGCTTCAGCATGCTCCTCTTCAGCTTCAACGATGTTAGGCTCTACTATCTTTCCGCTCCTCAATGTTAGTGCTTTGTAATGTTCCTTCCCTGGATTTCTCGGATTCTCCGTATCACTAGGTAGAGCACCTTGTGGACGATTCCTGAGTTCAGTTGCAAGCTGGCCCATTTGGTTCTCCAAACTCTTCAATGTAGTTGCTTGGCTTTGAATTAAGGCGTCATTCTTCGCCATATAAGCCTTCAGTAGGTTCTTTAGGCTGTTGGACGCTTTAGCTTGCACTGGTTTCTGAACTTGCTGTGAAAAACTAGGCGGTTGGGTCGGTCTAGGTTGGGCGTAGTTGTTACTGCCCCCAGCCCCTTGGTTACTCCAAGAAAGATTAGGGTGATTACGCCACGATGGGTTGTAAAAGTTGGATTGCAGCCCTTGCCTCCCTCAGTTCTGGTTCTAATTACCTATATAATACATGGATTCTGGGTTTGATGGACATTCTTCAAACACATGCCCTTCCCCGCAACAGACACAGGCTAGATTCTCAAAGTGATTAAGTGGCTGAGCTACAAAACTGTTAGACCCATTAGTGGTAAGATTCTTTAACATTGAAGATATCGAAGATACCTGAGATGCGAGTGAAGTGAGAGCGTCCACTTCATGGATTCCAGCTACTCGTCTCCCTGATGCTGCTCGATTGGTTGGCCATTGATAATTGTTACTGGCAATCCTCTCGATAATCTCATAAGCCTCATTGTAAGACTTAGATAGGATGGCACCATTACCAGAAGCGTCTACTACCATCCTTGTGTGAGCGTTGAGACCATTATAGAATGTCTTAAGTTGGATGCAATGCGGGATTCCGTGATGATGGCATTTTCGTAATAACTCTTTGAATCTTTCCCATGCCTCATGCAAGGACTCATCATCCAATTGTTGGAAAGTAGTAATCTCATTTCTCAGCTTAGCAATCTTGCTAGGTGAAAAATACTTCACAAGAAATCTCTCTGCTAACTCTTGCCATGTAGAAATCGAGTTCGGTGGCAACGAGTTTAACCAGGTCGAGCTCTGTCCCTCAGTGAGTAAGAGAACAACTTTAATCGTAGTGCATCTTCGGTTACTCCAGCTAGCTTGAAAGAGTCGCTCACCTCTATAAACAGTCTTAAGTGAAGATGAGGATCTTCAGTAGGTATTCCATTGAACTGGCCGACTGTCTGAAGCATCTGGAACATGACTGACTTCAGCTCAAATTGTTGTGCCTCGATTTTGGGTCTTCTAATACCCGGATTAAGATCATTGAACACGGGCACGGCATATTGTCGCAAGGCTCTATCCCTATCATCTGCAATAAGGATAGGATTCTGAGCAAGGTTTGCTCCGTTTCCTTGATTAACATCTCCGAAATTCATTTCTTCGGCCCTTCTCTGGTTCGCTTGTCTTCTTCGTTGTCGAAAGGTTCGTTCTATTTCAGGGTCCACAGGGAGTAAGTCGATAATCCAGTCAATACTCATAAACACCTGAAACAATCAAAGAAAAATTAATTAAGAATAGATGGAACAGAAAAATAAATGAACCAAAATGAATAAATAATTCACAAATAATATTTTTCAAAACAGTCCCTGGCAACGGCACCAAAAACTTGAAACGGTGAAAATGTGCAAGTGTACACAGTCGTAACAAGTAATAAAGTGACAAGTAAATGTCGAGTTATCGTACCCACAGGGACTGTAAAAAGCAATATTTATGAAATTAACTAAAACACTTTGGTGAGATAAAAATAATTTTGGTTTGAAAAGAGTGATTTATAAACTAAGATTAAAACTAAGAAAACAATTTAAATAAAATAAAAGAGTTCCTAGTGCACGATTTCAAAGTAAGATTTAATCAAGATGATAAAATTGTGTTGGATTAATTATACCTTTTTAACTTAGAATTATTAAATTCAAGCTTATGCTGTTACGAATAAAAATTCACGGCAACCCAGTAATTTGCTAACTTATGAACATATTTACTAATTAAAATCCATTCATCTCTTCAACATATTCCTATGCCAATCAACCGACTAAACAGAATTAATAAGGTAAACATGCTATAGCACATACATATTTATTAAATTAAATTATCTCTCGCATATTCCTATGTCGATTCAACTGATTAATTCAACTTAATAAACATGTAAAAGATTATGTGAAGTAACAAAGTAGGCATACCTTGAAACAATTTAATCACAACAATCTTGCAAGTTATGCAAGGCATATGAATCGTCAGATATAATGCTAATTTAATTTTCAGCTACCCTAGAAGAATTAAACATGCACAGATTAAGTATTGAGTCCATTAATTGCAATTTCAATCCGCTTAAAAAATTAATTCTTTAATTGTCTAAACAATTATAATGCCAGATAATCTAAGCATGATTATACTTAATCAAGCATTTCACTGAGACCTATAACAGCATAAACACTATTTTAATAATTTAAGTAGGCAAAATATAATCAACCCAACACGAATTAAATTCAAGCTAAATTGATTAAAATAACCATTTCAACAACAATATTATTCAAAGATATGTTCTTCATAAAAACAATAGAAATTAAATAGAAAGAGAACAAGAAAGCAAATCCGGTGTTTCTCCGTGGCTTTGACTGATTGCTCTGTTCTTCATCTCTGTTGTCCTTGCTGGTCAAGGCTCCTATGAACGCTTGCTTGCTGCCCAAATTGGCTGGGAAAACACCTCTTTTCCAAGAGGAGAAATCAGCACAAAGGAAAGGAAAATGGGAAGGGAAAATGGAGAGAAAAGAGAATGGAGAGGTGAAGAGAGAATGAGAGAATGTTGAGAAGTGAGGGATGCTTTGAAATGAGCAGCAAGGGGTGGCTTTTATAGCTGAAGAGGGCTGCTAAAAATAGCTAACTCAGCAGCCAAAAGACCCCCCTCATGGCCAGCCACACACATGGCAAGGTTGAAGCTTTCAACCTTGCTAAAAATAGGTTGGGGCAAATCTAAAAGGCCTAAAATAAAGGTGGGGTTTGAACGCGATATAGAGGTTTTTCAAGGGGCTTTTTGCAAGCATATTTAATCAGCTAATTTTTTGATTCGTGTCACCCAATGGACGGTTCTGGTCAGTCCAATTAGTGGCTGGTTCGGCTCACTCCGTTCGGCTCAACCAGTGCGGTTCACTAGGCCCTTTCTCCATAATTAATTAAAATTAATTTATTCAACCTAAATTAAATAGGAAATAAATTAAAATTAATTTAATTATGAATTAATACACATTTTTGGACCATCTCGGGCTGGAAATTAATTCACCTCGATACTTCAAATCGCTTCTCGATTTTGTTCTTCTCGCAGTGTCTGCCGGGCCATTTTTCGCCCTTTGTGCAATTTTGTCGAAATTAACCAAAATTAATAAAAAGTAATTATAAAATTAATTAAAATTCATCATTTTCATATTTTTATCCCAATTTAATTATTTTATGATATTTAATTATTTTTCGACAAGATTTTAATCAGATTTGCATGAATTTAAGTCAAAAAGGGCATGTAAAAGTATATAAATTTTTGTGTTTCCACATATGCATGTCTAGGATTGGATGTAAGGAGAGCTTGGTACTTAAGCGGTCTTAATGACCCACCTCCTCTTCTCTCGAGTCCTAATTGGTACGTAGTGTCTGTTCACTTTAGCCAACAAGGACTTGTTAACGGGCCAAAGTTCGTAAATAATACCCATATGTTAGTAAATTATTGAAATACCCCTGTAGGGTAGAATTACTGAAATACCCCTGTGTGTTATAAGTATGACTCATGTATACTATATGCTATGTGTTGCACTCATGTGTTATGATGTTGCATGTGGGTGGGAATTATGTTGGAGGAATTGTTATATGAGGATCGCATAGCCGCTTGACAACCGTGGATCCAACGAAGGCTTTTAAGCCCAATATATGTTCAACAGCTTTGTTGCAACGTTAGGTAGTACCGTAACCGGTGCTACCCTTGGAGTGTATCAGATGGGTGGGTCGATATAGTTATCCCCACAGGATGTGTTTCGGTTGGACAGAGATGATGTGTATTAGTTGGATGGGTTGGGCATTGCATTATTGCATACATGATTGCTATAGGTTTTGTTCTACTATGGTATTAGGCTGAGGCCCAAGATGACTTGTGTTGCATGACATATATTGTTGCTGAGGGTTATACACATTGAGTTTTGAAACTCACTCCCTCTTTTATTTTTCTCAAGTGAACCTCAGTAGGCAGTTCGACGGATGGAGGGACTCGGAGGTGGCTAGTTAGCAAGACAACTTAAACTTGTTTCTTTTTCTTTACTAAAATTTCTAGTATTTTAATTATTTAAGTCCGGATTGTAATAAGGCCTTTTCTCTAGTTACTATTAATCATTGTTATGCTATGAGAATGGAACATGGACTTGTTTCTATTGAACGCATTTCAAATTTTTCTAAAATCAATTAATGTTTTTAAATAAAATTGAGCTTCTGCAGTTAAAGAGAATTTTGTTTTCAAATTACTTGTTAACATGTAACAAAGAAATAGTTTTTGAATACACCTCATTTGAAAAACAAATACAAACTGAGATTTTACTCAAAAATTTCTTTTGGAAGGGTTTTCAATGAAAACAAGGTTTTCAATAAAACACTTCAATGTGACACGTTGGATTCGGCCATAACGTCCGGGTCGGGTTTGGGGTGTTACATTAATTATACATGTAAGACTATGAGATAGTTTGGGATCAAATGTGCATGAGAAAATATAGTTATTGTATGATGAAATTGATGGGAAAACATATATATATTGCTTGGTTGGTATTTGAAATGATTTGGTGCAGGTATGGGATGAAAATGGGTGAGAAACGAGGCTTGGATATAGCATTGTTTTGTCCACACGGGTAGACACATGGGCATGTGTCTAGGCTATGTGTGACACACGGTCTACAAAATGGGCATGTAGCCTGGCCGTGTGTCCCTTACATCAAAAAATTTGAAAACAAAATGCTCAGAATTGAGTACATGGGTAGAGACATGAGCGTGTGTCTCAGTCGTGTGAGGCAGACAGCCTAGTACATGGGCGTGTCCCTTGGCTATGTGAAACCTGCACCTATTTTTTGAAAATTTGAATTAACCACACGGCCTAGCACATGGGCGTGTGAGTTGGCCGTGTGAGATTAATTTGTGCATGAATTGCAAGTTAGAGAGTTACATGAGTAAAAGACACGGGCATGTGAACCCACACAACCTGACCATACGGGCATGTCCCAAACCACACGGGCATGTTACTGTTAATAGAAAAAAATTGGGATTTTGCAAAAAATTCCCTATGGTTCCGATTTAGTCTCGGATCGATCCTAATACATGTTTTGGGCCTCTAGGGTCCAACTAAGGGACTTTAAAGATATTTTTGGAAAGTGAATAGTAAATGTCTCAATTAATTAGAAAATGTTCTGTAAACCCCGATAATGCCTCGTAACCATGTTTCGGTGACGGATACGGGTTGGGGGTGTTACAGTACCTACCTAGTATACGATTCTCATTCGCTTCTTTGGTTTTTCCCTTAAAAAAAACTATGGAAAATAAAAATTGTTTGATTGACTCTTGTGAATAATTAAATGTGAATATTATAAAATTGCCATAGCACATCATACATATATGAGATAAGCATGCCAAAGGTAATGGGAAGAGGATTCGGGAAATGAAATCATGGAAATGTATTTAACGCAACAACAATATTGATCGGTTCTTTGGGGCAACATTGTGATGACTGTATATGGCGTAAGACCATAGATGAAAGAAGCTATGGAAGTCTTGTGTGAGGTATGTAGCATAAGACCATGGATGAAAGACACCATGATAGCGTGATACAATGTATAAGGTATACGGTGTAAATCATAGATGAAAGATGCTATGACGGCCATATATAATGAGTAAGACCATGGATGAAAGACTCCATGGCATTATATGATAGTATGCTAGGACGGTAGATCAGTGTAAGACCATGGATGAAAGACTCCATGGCATCCATAGAGAAAGTCTACTGGGATAGTAAACACAAAATAGAAAAAGTTCACTGGGATAGTAAACACAAAATAGAGAAAGCCTGCTGGGATGATAAACATAAAATAAATATAGTCCGTTGGGGTAGTAAACATAGAGATAGTCTGTCGGGACAATAACACGGGGTAAGTTTGATAGAACAAGGGAAATGAGGTAAGAAGGTTGTAAGAGCATAGCTCGGCTATAACAACCCATAGAATCTGCCTGAACCACAAGCGCTGTAACACCCTTATCCCTTAACCGTCGCTGGAATAGGACGGGGCGTTATCAGAAAATCAGAAAACATATCAGAACAGAAAATTCACAACCATCATAACAGAATTCAGATAATAAGTCCCTTATAAGGCTTACCAGACCTTGAACATGCATTAGAAAGAATGCGGGACTAAACCGATCACATTCAGGGGTTAAACGTAACTCAGAAAAATTTTCCAACTTGAACAAGGCACACGCCCGTGTGGCTTGGCCGTGTAGTTCACATGGCCGTGCCTCAGACCTGACTTAGGCCGTGGGCAACACTGAGATATTAACACGGCCTATGCCCACGCCCGTTCCTCCTACCTGTGGTCGAAACTGTCAAAGTTGGCACAGCATGATCACACGCCCGTGTCCTAAAACTGTGGGTGAAACTGACCTAAAACATAAAGTGCAGAGGACACACAGTGGGAGGACACGCCCGTGTCTCCTGACCGTGTGGCACAATATAGGCTTGGTTTAAGCCAATTTGCCACCCCGTCTTGAAGTCATTCAACAAGCATATAAGAACAGCAATTTAACCACAATTACTAACCAACTCAAACCCAAATCATACTTCATTATAGCTACCTCAACATCATTTAATCACAAGTACAAACGCATGATAAACACTTCTAATTTTCATAACATTATCAACATTATGCACACATATAAAACTTATGCTCAAAACTTACCACTTCCTCATATTGGCATGTTCCAAAATGACCAAAACAATTTAGATCATATGATCATTACAAACTTGACCAACTTGGCATTATAAGTTATAGGCCAAAGTTAATCACCACATACCATTTCATCTAATTCACAAGCATTATAAATCATCACATTCAAGCTTAAAACATAGACACTCTAGCCTATACATGCCATAATTCAAATATTTACAAATCCAAAAGTACCAAAACAAGTTTGATAGTGTGTGACGATCCTAGACTTGTCCCGAGCCCTCGTAGCTACGATATCTGAAAACAGTTGAAACACAAACAAAGTAAGCTACAAGGAGCTTAGTAAGTCAAGATACAATAATTTAACTATTAATTCACATAATATACCAAACATAAGCAAATAAACCTAGCCATTTTCAAGCTAGTTCATGAGACAAACCATCATCCCCTCCTCGTATATATGTATTATTCTTCTTTTCCACAATCTAACACATACTTCTTATATGACCGATCACAGAACACAATTCTCTATCCTTGAAAATATAGTACGATATAAACGTACCTGAATCAGACACATAAGGTAAGCATTTATTCGTTTAACAAAATTTCTCTTCGATCGTTCAGAAACGTACAGAGTTCAGACAGACTTTATACAATGCCGACGTCCTAGACGCGGTCTTACATGTTATTCAAAGTCGACGCCACTATCCTGGATAGGGTCTTACACGAAATATAAGTGATGCTAGTGTCCCAGACACGGTTTTATACACTATCTCAAATCAATGCCTTCGTCCCGGACGAGGTCTTACATGATATCATTTTAACCTTTCTCAACCAAATACGATTCTGAATTTCTCAATCAGGCTCTTGGGGCCATCCAATGCAGTTTATAGTTTAAGTAATATTATTAGACAATTAATATAACACATATTTGTATATTAACTTACCTCGTACGAAGTTAACGGATGTGAGTCGACTATTCAACGATTTTAGACTTTCCTCGATCTAAGTCTATTTTTCTTTGCTCTTGATCTAAACAAATTCATATTCAACCATTCAATTATTCATTTCATTCAATTTGGTCCATAAACACACAATTCGGGCAATTTGCATTTTAGCCCACACATTTACACATTTTAACACTTTGGTCCTTAATTCATAAAAACATCAAATATGCACAATTTCATTATAGATTGGCCTAGCCGAATTTTCATGGCTCTCATATAAGCCTATATACACATTTATTTCACAATTTACTCCTTCCAAAACCACATTTTCACAAATTAGCCCACATAGTTCAAATTCATCAAAATCTCATGGCAAAACATATTTATTCAACACATATTCATCATAATTCAACCAAATACAACCCAAAGCTTCAAAAATCATTAATGGCACTATTCACAAACTTCATCAAAATCAGAAATTGAGACATGGGCATGGAAGAATACGAAGCAACGATCACAAAAACGTTGAAATTATCAAAAACGGACCGGAACTCATACCTTAATCAAGGAATCAAAGGCCGAACCCTAAGCTTGCCATTTTTTTTTCTTGTCTTTGGTATTCACGGCAATGGTGAATAAAAATCCCCCCCATTTCATGCTTTTGTTTTGTTTATTAATCAAATAATTGTCAATTGCCATTTTTGCCCCTTTTTATAAAACATAAGTATTGCATCCATTAAGGCCCATTTTTGTCCAATTAATAAACACATGGTCTAATGTCCATTTAAGGACCTCACAACTCATAAAACATAGCATTAAAGTGCTTTAACAATTAGCAGGCATATTTTTCCTTTTATGCAATATACTCCTTTTTATAATTTAACACAGAAACAGTCAAATTAATTCATAGAAATTTCATAGATGCTAATTCATATTGCACAGACACAGAAAATAATATCAAAACATTTTTCAGACTCGGACATGTGGTCCCAAAACCACTATTCAAACTAAGGCATAAACCGGGCTGTTACATCTCTCCCCCCTTAGGGATTTTCGTCCCCCAAAATCTTACCGTTAAATAGATTCGGATATTGATTTCTCATAGCATCTTTGGGTTCCCATGTCAATTCTTCGACCCCATGTCGATGCCACAGAACTTTAACTAAGGGAATTCTTTTGTTTCGCAATTCTTTGATCTCACGAGACAAAATACAGATCAGATTTTCATCATACGTCAAATCAGACTGCAATTCAATCTCAGAAGGGGTTAACACGTGAGACGAGTTAGATCTGTATTGCCAAAGCATAGATACGTGAAACACGTTGTCTATCTTTTCTAGTTTAGACAACAATCTCAATCTGCATGCAACCGGCCCAATGCATTCAATGATTTCATACGGTCCGATAAATCTCGGACTCAGTTTACCCTTTTGGCCGAATCGAAACAATTTCTTCCACGGAGATATTTCAGAAATACTTTATCGCCAATTTCAAATTTCATATCTTTCCATTTTAGATCAGCATAAGATTTCTGACAGTCAGATGCAACTTTCAGACTATCTCGGATCACTTTCACTTTCTGTTCAGTCTCTTTTATCAGATCAATACCGTAAATCTTATTTTCGCTAAGCTCAGACCAGTATAATGGAGTTCTACATCTCCTACCATATAAAGCTTCGTATGGTGCCATCTTAAGACTCGATTGAAAACTATTATTGTAAGCAAATTCAATCAAAGGTAAGTGCTGATCCCACGTACCTTCGAATTCCAGAATACAACATCTTAGCATATCTTCGAGTATCTGAATAACTTGTTCAGATTGGCCATCCATTTGAGGATGAAAAGCAGTACTTAAATGTAGTTTCGTACCCAAAGCATCTCGCAGCTTCTTCCAGAATTGTGAAGTGAATCGTGGATGTCTATCAGACACAATCGATAAAGGTACCCCATGCAATCTTACAATATCAGAAATGTAAAGCTCAGCTAGCTTATCAAGTGAGAAGTCAGATCGTACCGGAATGAAATGGGCTGACTTTGTCAATTTATCAACCACCACCCAAATCGAATCTTTCTTTCTCGGAGTCAGAGGCAATCCCAAAACAAAATCCATAGTTACACGGTCCTATTTCCATTCGGGAATCATGGTTGGTTGTAGCAAACCAAACTGTACCTGATATTCAGCTTTAACTTGCTGGCAGATCAAACACTTCATAACGAAGTCAAAAATATCTCTTTTCATTCCTGGCCACCAATACAACTGTTTCAAATTGTTATATATTTTCGTGCTTCTCGAATGTATAGACAGTTTACTATTGTGAGCTTCATTCAGAATCGTCCGAATTAGTTCTTGATTTCTCGGAACACAGAGTCTATTTTTGAATCTCAGACAATCATTATCATCTATTCGAAATTCAGAATCAAAATCAGAATCACACTGAGCTCTTTTCTCTATCAACTCATTGTTAAACTTTTGAGCCTCGCAAATCTGTTGTATAAACAGGAGTTTTGCTTTCAACTCAGCACAAATCAAAACATTATTAGACAGTGCCAAATGTGTGTTCATCATATGTAACGTAGATAATGATTTCTGACTTAGAGCATCCGCTACTACATTTGCTTTGCCCGAGTGATAATCAATAACCAATTCGTAATCTTTTAACATTTCTAACCACCTTCTCTGTCGTAGATTCAAATCTTTTTGCGTCATTAAGTATTTCAAACTTTTGTGATCATTAAACACATGACATTTCTCACCAAACAAATAATGGCACCAAATCTTCAAAGCAAAAACTATTGCTGCTAACTCAAGGTCACGCGTTGGATAATTCTTCTCGTGCAGTTTTAACTGTCTAGAAGCATATGCAATAGCTTTGCCTTCTTGCATTAAAACACAGCCTAATCCATTCAATGAAGCATCACTATACACAACAAATTCTTTTCCCGATTCAGGTTGCACAAGTACTGGAGCTTCAGTTAGTAGAGTTTTCAATCGATCAAAACTTTCTTGACACTTTTCGGACACTCAAAACTTGTACTTTTCTGAAGTAATCGTGTAACGCCCTGATTTTTGAGATTTTTCGGGTTTCGTGAATTCTTGGTAAAATTTTGAAATTTTGGTGTTCTGAATGTTGAAAATATGTTTAAGGGTGTTAGTGGGCTTTTAAAAGGCCCAAGCCTAAGTTAGAACCTAGTAAAATATCAAGGTTGGATTTTAAGAGAAAGGGGACTTGGTTAAGTGGGCTTTTAAGAAAAACTTCGTAAATTATGACACAAGAAGACCTTTGGCAAAGTGGCAAGGTGGCACCACTAAGTTCCTAAAAAAGTGGCACTTGGGAAGGAATTAAAGGTCTAGGATTCAAGTTACAAGGTAAGTGTATAGTTACCTTTAATTTTTAGGCATGTGTCGGGTATGTGATTAACTTAAATGAATTTCGGCAAGGGCCTTAGAGAGGTTGGGCCAATTGTTTTAGTTGATATTAGGGTTATGTTCTTTTCTTTTTCTGCCATGACAAATTAGGGTTAGCCACCTTAACTTTATTCTCTTCTCAGTTTCACTTAGTGACAAAAAACGCAAGGTACACCCCTCTATGCCGATTTCTTCTTCTTTCCCTCTCCTTCATTCTTTTTCTTCCTTTCTTTTCTTCTCCTCTCTAGTCGAATCTATACCTTCCACTCTTCTCTATTCTTTTCTTTTACAAGTTGACCGAAATACTGAGCAAAAACACCATTGTTGAGCCGATTTCTTTTTGCCAAAAACTTGCTCTTGTTCTGATTTCTCCAAGCCAAAAACCCTCTATTTTTTTCATCCTTTTTGATCAATTTCCACCTTCTCTAAAACCCTAGTACTTTTCGATAACACCATTCCAAGATTATAACCCCAAATCATCATCTTCTTCACCAATCAAAAAGCCGAAAACGCCACATCCATAGGAGCCCATAGTCAAATCTTTAGATCTCTAAGATTAGGGTTCTGCTAGTGTTTAAGGGATAGATCTACATTAGATCTGAGTAGAAACAGAAGGGAAATTAGTGGTAAGTGCTCATTAACCTATATCTATAAGTTATTTTACAATTTAGAAAAAGCCGAAGTCCCTAAAATCTAGGGAGGCTGTCGATTGGGGCATAGGGCTCTAAGGGTCATTAATCAATAATTTCTTTTGGTAAATAGTGTGGTCTAGAGGCGTTTGATCAAAGGCTTGGACAAGTGGATCAACTAGATTTAGATCTAGTCACTAACTTCGATAGAGGTGAGTTCTTAAGGGCCTTTAATGGCTATGGCCGATTATGGTAAGGGTATATTAGGATTGGTTATTGATTGACTTGTAAACTAAAAGTTGTGGTAACTGATTGTAGGATATTATGGGGGATCTTATTAGCAGTCGTCACGAATCAGGTGTGTATCAAATACCCTCTCATAGTTCAATTCGGCAAAAGTTGAAATGCCGAAATTCTGGCATTTTGTGGGCTTGTGAGTGTGCGAATACTCACAAGATGTTTAGAAATTGTTAGATCTAAAATCGCAAAGTGGTAAGCTAGTCGCGTGTGGAATTCCTATACTTCGGTAATTGGGCCTCGATGGGCTGCAAATGGGCCCAATGGGCTTACGGGCCCATATGGGTGAAAATGGGTAATTGAGATGTACTGATAGATTGTAGGTTCAAAACTGCCTAAACTGATAAAATAATCTAAAAATCTGGACTAAATGGGCTTAAATAGCTAATAGAAACTGTAGGGCCCAGTAGGGGTTTTAGGGCCCGATGGCTAAAAATTGATAGAACGAGTTAATTGAACTGCTGAAATGAAAATGGGTTAATAATGACTGAAATCTATATAAAACCCTAGGAAACTGATAAAATTACTGAAATACCTATATAGGTAGAAAATTACTGTTTTACCCCTAGGAGCAAAATAAATGTTTTACCCCTAGGGCTAGGTGTGACAAAAAATACATGTTTTACTGTTACTGTTTACTGCATGCCATGTCATTATTATCTGTTGCATGGGATTGGGATATTGATGGAGGAAGTACCGAAAGTGGCTTGACCACGTACTGGAGGCTTTGCCTCAACTTACTGATATTTGAGCAGCTATGCTGCAACTGTGGAGTGTAGGGCTGGGTGGGTTGAGTTATTCCCCACATGGTGTGTAAAGCTGGTACGGGTGGAGTGTAGCAGTTGGATTTAGGCTGGGTTTGGGCTTGCATACATGTTAATATCTGCTCTATTCTGAAATGGGCCTATGGGCCGTATTGTTATCTGAAAAGGGCTAAAGCCTAGTTTACTGTATCTGGATAGGGCTTCAGCCCAGTAGGCTTGAGCTGACTTGGGCTCTGGATGGGCATTCTATACACACTGAGTTTTCCAAACTCACCCCCTTTCTTTCCATCCATGCAGGTGAGCCCTAGTTGGTGGACACAGAGCTGGGAGAGATTCAGAGTGGCCACGAAGATTAAATTTTTGGTTTTCAATTATTTTATTTCATTATTTATTTAGATTATTTTTATTTTGGTTTCTGGGTTGTAATAAGGCCGCTCTATTTATTTTTTTTGGGTTTTTAATTCTTTACATATTTAATTTGTTTTAACTTAAGAATAATATTGTTTAAATTATTTTTGAAATTAGATTTACTTGTTTTCAAAATAACATGATAAATGAACGTTTTCCAAACCAAATGCACTTTCCAAAGAGTATCAAAAGTCACGTTTTTAAATAAACCTGCCACGATCGAAAGTAACTAGGACATTTATTAAGTAAATCGGGAATTTCTCTTAAAATAACAAAAATGGTTTTGCAGAGCTTACCCTAATCGTAGTAACTAGGTAACAAGGTTAGATGTAGGTGATGTGACACACCAGATTTGGCCATAACGTATGGGCCGGGTTTGGGGTGTTACATTTAGTGATATCAGAGCCCGGTTGCAACAACTCGGCTGTGGATTGGGTTAAAAATTTTTTAAACTGAGGCCCAAGAAGGGTATTCCTGGAAATTGGTTTTTGAAAATTTAGGAAAATCTCTTTCAAGCTAGTTTTCTTTGAAATATACATGTTTTGGATTTTGAAAAAAATTCTAAGTTTCCTGAAATCTGGTTTCTGAAAAGTGGCACACTGAATCCTCGGCACCAAGTCTGTAAGTATTTCTTTTTCCTATACTGTACTGGAATATTACTGTAGATAGAACTGAGACCCTGCTATGATACTGTAGATAGGGTAGAACGGAAAACTGTAGAGACTGAGACTGTAGGGAAACTAAACCCTAGAAAAACTGAGACTGTAGCTAGGCAACGTATTCGCGAAAACAACTTTGAAACTCTATCTTTACATAAGACATTTGTAATAAAAAACTAAAATATTAACCTACTATCATAAAATTCTAAGTCAGATAAGTCGATATGAGTATGAGAGTTGCTCGTGGATGAGGCCGAGGACGTGGCCAAGGTAGTGCGAAAGCTGGGTCCTCATCCTCAGAGCATATGCCAGCTGGTGGGGCACGACCACCACCGGTAGCTGAAAACGGGCCACATTGTCAGGCCGCAGTGGACGACGCTCTGTTCCAGGCTATGTTGAGGGTTCTGGAAAGGGTTGCTGGAGCTAATGTCAGGCCTATAAACAGAGGGTCCATTTCTGAGTGACTCTAGGCTAACGGATAAGAGGTTTTCAGGCGCGTATCTAGAGTAGCCCCTAACGTAGCTGAGTATTGGCTGGAAGCTACTGAAAGGATTATGGATGACCTACACTACTCGGTGGAGAAAACCTGAAGGGAGCAGTGTCTCTACTTCGAGACGAAGCATACCAATGGTGGATTACTGTAAGAGAGAGTACCTCAGCTGAGCGGGTAACCTGGGAATTATTTAAGATGGTTTTTAAGGGAAAATACGTTAGAGCCAGCTATGTGGATGTGCGTAAGAAGGAGTTTTTGAATCTGACCCAGGGCAGTAGGTCGGTTGCCGAATATGAGGCAGAGTTTCTGAGGTTGAGTAGATATGCCAGCGGAATTGTTGCCACTGAGTACGAGCGCAGTGTTCGCTTTGAAGATGGCCTCAGGGATGAGTTAAGGGTTCTGATAGCTCCGCAAAGAGAGCACGATTTTGCTACACTGGTAGAGAAGGCTAAGATAGCCGAAGAGGTGAAGCAAGCTGAACGAAAGAACTGCGATAGGGACCGAAATTGATTCAGGAGAGATTCTGGACCAGCTGGTGCTGCAAATCAGAATGTTAGGGGAGCTAGGGTGAAAGAACCAGTTTGAGCAGTTCCGGTGAACACAGTTAGACCTTAGGCTTGTGGAGACTATGGTACAGTGCATCTGGGAGAGTGCTGGAAATGAACTGGGGCATGTCTTCGTTGTGGGTCAAAGGAACATAGGATTAAGGATTGTCCTAGGAGGCCAGCCCAGACTCAAGTTGCTGAACAAGGGGCTGTTCAACTAGTGCGAGGTGGACCATCGCTGCTGAGAGGGCATGGACAAGGTTGAGGTGGCAATGGCCGTGGACATGAAGCAGCTGGTAGGGGTGCTGGTAATGCTGAGGCTCATCAACCAGCTCTGGTTTATGCTGCTCGTCGCCGAGAGGAGGGTGATGCACCTGACATCATAACCGGTACTTTTTTTATCTCTAGAGTACCCTATACTACTCTGATAGATATGGGATCAACCCATTCGTATGTTGCATGTGACATTTCTGGGTCGTTGGGTGTGCATTTTGAGGAAACTATGAGTGGGGTAACTGTGATAAGTCCTCTAGGTCACTCGATTAGTGTGACAGCCCTATTTTGACCCTAGTCGAGAACTGGTTTCGGGACCACAAAATCGAGTCACAAAAATAATTAAATACTAAATTCTATGTCATTATTTTATAAAAATGCATGTGTGAAATTTTGGTGCTTTGATTTTGTCATTTTGAATGTGAATTTGCTTGGAAGGACTTAAATAAGAAATTTTGAAAATGGGTGAGGCCAATTGAAGTGGCCGAATAATTCATAGATTAAAACATGGGGATTTGCATGTCAAATTCCCCATTTTTAATCATAGTGCTAGCCATGAGAGTATTAGGTGAGTAAAATATACTTTTGACATTTAAAATTAATAAATTATGACATAAATTTTTATTTTAAGAAATAAAATGATTAATAAAATAAAAGGATGATGAAAAGAACAAGGTGGTTTATCTTTATGTTCTTCTTAGCCGAAACTTAGAGAAAAGAAAGGGGAAAATAAACTTAAAGCAATCAGCACCTTCTCATGTTAATTTAAGGTATGAATTGAATGTTGTTTCTTGTAATTTTATGATATTAGATTGATTTTGAAGCTCTAAACATTACCCATGTGTAAATTTTTAGTTTGGTAATGATTCATGCTTTCAGCCATTAGAGAAAGAGTTATGAAATGGTGGTTGTTTTATGTTTTAAATTGTAATGGAGAAAGGTTGAGGTATAAGTGGATTAATTGTGCATATATGTGACAGCCCAAATTTGACCCTAGTCAGGAAGTGGTTTCGGAACCACAAAACCGAGTCACTATATTAAATAAATGCTAAATTTCTTGAATAATCTATGAGAGAATTTATTGCGTGAATAATTGAATTTTTAATTTAGTGCATTCGAATGTGGGAATTATTGATTTGGACTCATGTGTAAAAAGGAGAAAGAAGATGTGGTAATTTGGAAGAGGACCGAATTGATGCATGGTGTAAAGATTGGGAGTTGCATGTCAAACTTCCCAATTGTTGTCTTAGTGGCCGGCCATGATGATTTCATGGCATTAAAATATGTATTTTATAATCATGATTTAGTAAAAAGACAATAATGGTTTAATAAAATAACAAAAGAAGGTGGAAAAAAAAAGAATTTGTTTTATGTTCATCTTCCATACTTGCCGATTTTGAATAAGAAGATGGGGGTTGGAGACTTAAGAAACATTCGGCCATTGTAGTCCCAAATTGAGGTTGGTATTCATGTTTTTATGCTTGAAGCTTGTGAATCTTAGTTGATGGTTAGACATACGGTAAAACCCATAGGTTGTTTTTTTTGAGATTTTGATTGGTGTTCCTTCAGTCATGGCTATGGAATTTAGGTTTTGACTTTCAAATGTTAGAAATAGTTATGGAGAGTTTGAATCTTATTTTGAGAACAAAATTCAAGCGTTTTTGTGTTGAAATGCTTGGTATGACTAAATTTGCTCAAGTGAACTTTCGGCCATGTCAATAGGAAAGCTAATAATTTTGGTAAATTGTTTAATTGATGTTTTTGTAAGAAAAGTTGTGGTTAGAAGTTAATATATGTACTTGAAGGGTTATAAGGTTGAGTTGAAATTACTTGGAATTCCTTTTGTTACCTTGTGACATCGGTCATTATAGTTTAATGTATCTTAGTAATATGTTAAATGGAAATTTAAGATTTGATATGAGCATTCGGTTATGAGCTTGTGTTTTGATTGTGGTGATTGAAAATTTCATATTAATGTGTGATGTGTTCTAAATTTAGATGAGCAAGTAGTTGTTAAATAAAATGGAGGACCATTCGGTTAAGAAAATTTATAAATGGAAAAGATTTTTATGTTAGTAAGTTGTGATTTTAGGTATGAGCAATTGAGCATTTTAGGTATAATTATATATATAAATATATTTAGCCGAACGTGAATTTAGGTAGTGAATGAGGAAATTGACCTTTGGAAATCTAGAAACTTTTCTTTTATGAGCTATGAATTCGGTTAATTAAAGGGTCTTGGCATTTCAATTTCATTAAAGCCAATTGTACATGTAGAGTATAGAGGGGATAGATTGTGTTTTCTGCTTTGATTTAGTAATGTATATGAAAGTTTATACCCTCCAATTGGTTGATTTAAGCTCAAGAGCTTAGAGGTGAAGCATCGGATAAGGGAAAAGCAAAGGCTACGGAATAGCCAAGTCAAGACTTCTCAGAAAGATACGAGGTAAGTTTTTGAGTAAAAATTTTAATTCATGACATGTTGAAACCATAGTACTGATGTATATTTTATAAATTGAGACCTAAAGAGCTATAATTGAATGTTGTTATGGCAAAGATAAATTGCGAATTGTTGGAAGTAGCATGTGAATTTTGAAATTTTGTTATATTTTCAAAATGAGATGGTGCCCTTTTGCTATTGACTAGTGATTTAAATGTGGTATGGTACACATATGTAAACATGGTGAACATAAGTGGGGATCTTAGTCCGAGCTTAGTCTCGAAGGGCTTTCGAGCTAATGGAATGATCCGAGCTTAGTCTCGAAGGGCTTTCAAGCCAGTGGAATGATCTGAGCTTAGTCTCGAAGGGCTTTCGAGCCAGTGGAATGATCCGAGCCTAGTCTCGAAGGGCTACTAAGCCAATGTTATAACCAGACATAGTTCAGAAGGGCTATGAGCCAGTGTTGAAACCGGGCTCGATCCCGAAGGGTATCTGTGCCAATGATGTAAAATACATGTCGAACCAATTCTAATAATTGTGTTACCAACCGTAAGATAGTCAAGTATGCATCTCACCTTTGTTGGAGAATTTTATTGCCTATGTTTTTAAATTTTGGAATTCGATAGGAATGCTTGATTTTCTTTTCTCTGCGAAAAGTTTCCAAACGTATATGACTCAATTATGACGTATGTGTTCTGAATTGGAGGAGTTCAAATTTTCGAATAGGGAATGTTTGTTTATACGCTTGAATTATGCTGGAATTTTGAGATGAATGTATTCGGCTAAGTTGATCTAGTAGGATACATTGAGTTTATTTTCATATTATGAATGAAAGAAGTATTATCTTACTATGCCCCATTCGGCCTAAGGTGGAATAAAAGAGTTTAGAAAGATTTAGGGTATTTTGCTTAATTTAATTACTTAAAAACTTACTAAGCACATAATTGCTTACTCTGCCACTTTTGATCTTCTGTTTTGTAGATCTCTTTGATCGGCTACGGTCTCGGGAATTCCAGGGTTGAAGTCATCCACACTATCACAAACTTCTTTCGGTATTTTGTAATTAAACCCTGATCATGGCATGTATAGGCTTGACATTTTGTTCTTAAGCAAATATTTTTGAAGTTGTAATTAAGTATAGCCACGCGAAAATGGCTTCCCCAATATTTTACTTCTATGTTAATAGTGTCAAGCTTGGTTGTGATGCATGAATGGAGTTACATGAGATTCAATGAAAAAGGGTTCGGTAGTATAAACTTAGAACTAGGAACAAAGTTGTTTAACGTTTAAAATTTACATGAGAGATCAAACGTTCATGAAATTATTCCAAAAGCAAGAAATAGAATCTGGAACCGCTCGTTGAGTTTTAACAGAGTGGTATGTTATGTTGTACAATAATTCGAGCATGGTAATCTAGTTTAGTTGAATTCGGATCTACCCTTTTTGCTAATCTTTGATATTTTTCTTTTACCATATGAATAGTAATGGTCATATGTGATCGTTGAACCGATTCGGAGTGTCAACATTTTTATTGAATCATGATAGAAATTATATGAGTGAGTTCACGTTTAGTTAAATGGTTGTTAGGTGATGCCTCTTGACTCTCCTACGATGGGTATGGGTCTAGGGGTGTTATATTTTATTGGTATCAGAGCTACGGTTTAGTCGATTCTCGGATTACCGTAGTAAGTATGAGTCTAGGTATACATGCCATTTTATGTGAATGCGATAGTGTAATGACTTCTGACTTCTAAAAATGTGATTTTTGGTATAGAATGGATCCCGAACCTGGTCGAGCCGTAGCGGACGATGTTGAGAGTGTAGCGCCTGCTCCCGTGCAAGGGACAGCGCCGCCTGACTCTCAGCCGAATATCAGTCATTGAGATGATGACACTAGACAAGCCTTTTATGTGATGTTGAGTGACTGGTTCGCTCAATTCATTAGATCGAATCCGGCTGTTCCACAACCTCCGCCCCCGAATACTCCGCTTCCGACGTATATGGCCCCTCCTGTGACAGATCCTATGAGATCGAGTAAGCCCCCTGTTGATAAAATTAGAAAATATGGGGCTGAAGAGTTCCGGGCTACCCCTAGCGACGATGCCGAGCGGGCCGAGTTTTGGCTCAACAATACCATTCGAGTGTTTGATGAACTGTCCTGTACACCTGAGGAGTGTCTGAAATGCGCGGTGTCTCTGTTACGTGACGCTGCCTACTACTGGTGGAATACTTTGGTTTCTGTTGTTTCGAAAGAATGGGTCACTTGGGAGTTTTTCCAAACTGAGTTCCGTAAGAAATATATCAGCCGGAGATTCATCGATCAAAAACGGAAGGAATTTCTTGAGCTTAAACAAGGTCAGATGTCCGTAACCGAGTACGAGAGAGAATTTGTATGGCTTAGCCGTTATGCTCGAGAATGTGTATCCTCTGAGGCCACGCGAAAATGGTTTCCCCAATATTTTACTTCTATGTTAATAGTGTCAAGCTTGGTTGTGATGCATGAATGGAGTTACATGAGATTCAATGAAAAAGGGTTCGGTAGTATAAACTTAGAACTAGGAGTAAAGTTGTTTAACGTTTAAAATTTACATGAGAGATCAAACGTTCATGAAATTATTCGAAAAGAAAGAAATAGAATCTGGAACCGCTCGTTGAGTTTTAACAGGGTGGTATGTTATGTTGTACAATAATTCGAGCATGGTAAGCTAGTTTAGTTGAATTCGGATCTACCCTTTTTGCTAATCTTTGACATTTTTCTTTTACCATATGAATAGTAATGGTCATATGTGATCGTTGAACCGATTCGAAGTGTCAAAATTTTTATTGAATCATGATAGAAATTATACGAGTGAGTTCACGTTTAGTTAAATGGTTGTTAGGTAATGCCTCTTGACTCTCCTGCGATGGGTACGGGTCTAGGGGTGTTACAATATAGGAAGGTAATATGAAACTTTGGAAATTGATTAGGTGATGGAGAATACTCATATTGCCGAATAGGAATTTAAAATCTTAATATGTGTGTGATTTAGTTTTAATTGATTAGAAGAGTTTTGAAATAATGCCTAATTGTAAATGTTACCTTGTATGGTGAAATTAACCAAGAAGAGCATACGGTTATGGTTCCATTGTACAAAGATCTAAAGTTGGATGTTATAAGGATATAGATGTATGGGATAAGGGTCACATTCGGTCTTGAATTTATATAAATGAATCATGTTAAGTGTTTTGAGTATGAACTTGTGAGTAGGGATTATAATTGAGGTATATTTTTTAAGTAATATATATGTATATATATGTGCATACCATTTGATAAGTATTATGAGCATGGAGTTTATGAAATCTCAATGAATGTTAAAATTTGTAATCGGTTATGTGGTTATAAACATAATCTTTAAATGTTTGATGCTTTGAGTTATAAATTGATATGTGGATGATTTTGTGATGATATTCGGTGGTAGTATATTTTTTTTAAGAAGAAATAGAATGTGAAGTTAGATGTATTTAGGCCAATGCCGAATGCATCCTAAATTACTTGCAAGCATAATAGTTAAAATACATTCTAATACAAAAGGAATTGAATTATTTTTATTTGGTTAATTTAAGCTCAAGATCATAAGGAGCAAAGTTCAGCCAAAGGGAAAGCACAGGTGGTTAAGTAGCCGATCGGAGTTGTTCATCTAACACAAGGTAAGTCTATAAGCAATTAAATAATGTCTATTTTGTAGGCAATTGTCGAATAGGCAATTGATAATGATTTATTGGAAATTATACATGTAATTTGCTGGTCGGGTATGTGATGTTTCATGGAATTATTTATGTCCTTTTTAGACGTTTATAATGAATGAGACCGGGCATTGGTGTACTTGTAATTAAGGCACTATGTGTGCGAAGAACTAAGGCAGTATGTGTGCGAAGAACTAAGGCACTATGTGTGCGAAGAACTATGGCACTATGTGTGCGAAGAATTATGGCACTATGTGTGCGAGAGAATAAGGCACTTTGTGTGCGAGTAAGTATATGCACTATGTGTGCGAAATCATTTGCAGAGCACTAAGTGTGCGATATCGGTCATATGGCATTATGTGAGCTAATTGATAAAGAAAATATAAGTTGTAAAAGAAAAGGCATGTACGATGTGTGTATAGAATTTATATGACTTGCACTTACTTAGTTATGTTAGATTATATGGATTCGAGAAGTGGATTATAAGGTTATGGATAATTAAGATTAAGATCCATTAAAGTATAAAATGTAGCTAACCATAGAGTATTGATTCAAATGATTGAGGGGTTGTATAACCTGTGAATAAGTCAAATAAATTAAGTGATTTTGACTACTGATTAATTTGAAACGAAGTAATAGAATATATATATATGGACCCTAGGTATGAAAGTATATCTTTTTCATGTGTATTATTATACTAAAATGCTTGGGAGGAAAGAAAAGAAGAAAGTGGTATTCGGCTAAGTGATAGCATAATTGAACAAAGGTTTGATATAGTGAAAAATAAGGTTAAATGGAGATATGAGACATAAGATTTTCTTTGCAATATCAAGAATAAATTCGGTTAGTAATGGATGGAAATCTTTAATTTACTAAGTAAATTGAGTTATTTCATTTACGGATTGCTTAGGACTTACTGAGATGATAACTCACTTTGTGTGTTTTGTTGTTTTAATTAGATCATCATACCGTGGCAAGCTCGAAATCGTTACGAAGTCATCGCATCTATTGACAACATTTTGGTACCTTTGTAAAAATCTTTTAGCAACACTATGGCATGTATAGAATATATTTTTGGGATGTTTGCTTTGTTATGATATTGTAAATATTTCTAAAGCCATGCGAATATGGCTAAAGGTCTATATTTGGATGTGATAATGGTTTATTTATAAGTCTTGAAGTATTGTTGACTAGAAAAATGTGTGTGCATACTTATGAAATGAATGAGGTAATGTTATGTCCAAATTAAATGTTGTGTGTTTGTGAATGATCATGTCCATGTATTCAGTCACAATGAGAAAATTTCCATATGGATAGTAAGATTTTATTTTGGTTGATGATAGCCTTTAAGCATCTAAGTTTTGCTCCTTTTCTTATGATATGCGCATATGTGGTATGCATCTCATGAAAATGAATTTTACCAATTGTTTTTGAATAGTTTTATTTACATTAGATTTGGGATTAAGGAATTTAGAAGTAATAAAATTTCTGGTTTTCTACTTATGAGAAACGTTCAAATGTTGAGTTGAGTTCATTATGTCTTGAGACCCTACTCCAGCGATGGTTAGGGGTATTAAAGTGTTACATTTTAATTGGTATCAGAGCTACGGTTTAGTCGATTTTAGGACTAACGTAGCGCGTGTGAGTCTAGCTATACATGCCATAATGTGAATATATGATAGTGTGATGACTTCTGACGGTTAAACTGTTGTTTTCATATAGTAAATGGAACCTAATCCCGAGCAAGCCATAGCGGACGACGTTGAGAGTATAGCGCCTGCTCCCGTGCAAGGGACAGCGCCGATAGATTCTCGACCATCCGCGAGTAATCAAGAGGATGGGGTTAGGCAAGCTCTCTTTTCCTTAATGAATGAGTGGTTTGCCTAGTATATTCGTACAAATCTGACTGCTCAACAACCTCCTAACTCAAATAATCCTCCCCTGGTACCTGTAATGCCTACGACCACTGATCCGATGAGATCAAGCAAACCCCCTGTCGATAAGATCAGGAAGTATGGGGTCGAGGAGTTTAGAGCCACATCTATCGATGATGCTGAGAAAGCTGAATTTTGGCTTGATAATACCATCCGTGTCTTTGACGAGCTATCTTGCACACCCGATGAGTGTTTGAAATGTGCTATATCCTTATTGCGAGATTCAGCGTATTATTGGTGGAGAACTCTGAGTTCAATTGTTTCGAAAGAACAGGTTACGTGGGATTTCTTTTAGATGGAGTTTCGCAAGAAATATATCAGCCAGGGATTCACTGATCGAAAGCGTAAAGAATTTCTTGAACTTAAACAAGGCCGTATGACAGTAGCTGAATATGAGCATGAGTTCGTGAGACTCAATCGTTATGCCCAGGAATGTGTTGCTGATGAAGTTGCCATGTGTAAAAGGTTTAAAGAAGATTTGAATGAAGACTTGAAGCTGCTTGTGGGTATTCTTGAAATAAAAGAGTTCGTAATACTGGTTGAATGAGCTTGCAAGGCTGAAGAGCTTGGAAAAGAGAAAAGAAAAGCTGAATCTGATGCTAAAGATTTCCGTAAGAGAACAACGAGTAAAGCTTCTTTCTCAGCTGCGAAGAAGTTTAGAGATGACAGTAATAGATCAAAGGCGACTGCGGGGATTTCTATTCGAGGGCGACCTCCAGTGGATTCTTGAGCTACCTCAGTAGCTAGTGTTGGCAGCAATCGACAAGATAAACCTGAGTGTCTACAGTGTGGTAGACGACATGTGGGTGAATGCTGGGGCAAGTCTATCAACAAAGCTTGTTATAGATGTGGGTCGCAAGACCATTTCGTTCAAGATTGCCCGGAACCTGATGAAAGAAATAAGATGTAGAGTGTAAGATCGAGTGGTGCAACAACTAGGGGTAGGCCACCGAGAAACATAGAAGGCAGGAGTAGTAATCAGAGAGGGAATTCTGATGTAGCGGTTCGATCCGAGGCTCGTGCACTCGCCAGAGCCTATGCCATTTGTGCACGAGAGGAGGCATCCTCCCCTGATGTAATCACTGGTACATTCACTCTTTATGATACTAGTGTACTTGCTTTGATTGATCCTGGTTCGACTCATTCATTTGTGCGTGAAACTTTAGTATCCAGTAAGACTCTAACTGTTGAGTCTACTGAGTTTGTGATATGGGTGTCAAATCCTTTGGGCCGATATGTGTTAGTTGACAAGTTGTGTAAGAAATGTCCCTTAATAATCCGAAATTCCTGTTTTCCAGCCGATTTGATGTTACTACCCTTTGATGAGTTCGACATTATTCTCGGAATGGACTGGCTAACCGTACATGACGCGGTGGTGAATTACAAGCGAAAAATAATAGATTTGCGATGTTCGAATGGTGAAATGATTCGAATTGAATCTAATGATAGGAGTGGATTGCCGATGGTGATATCTTCTGAGTTGGCTTGGAAATATGTGAAAAAGGGCTGTGAAGCTTATCTTGCATACGTACTGGATAGCAAGATATCGGAACAAAAGCTTGAAACTGTGCCTGTGGTTTGTGAGTATCCGGATGTGTTTCCTGGGGAATTACCAGGATTGCCACCTGTTAGAGAGGTTGAGTTCAGCATAGAGTTGGTTCCGGGTACGACTCCGATTTCAATTACTCCGTATCGTATGGCACCGACCGAGTTGAAAGAATTGAAATCCCAATTACAAGAGTTGACCGACAGAGGCTTTGCACGACCTAGCTTCTCACCCTAGGGTGCACCAGTCCTGTTCGTGAAAAAGAAAGACGAAACTATGCGAATGTACATCGATTATCGTCAACTCAATAAAGTTACGATAAAGAACAAATATCTGTTACCGCGAATAGATGACTTATTTGACCAATTGAAAGGGGCTTCAGTGTTTTCGAAGATTGATTTGTGATCTGGCTATTATTAGTTGCGAGTTAGAGATTCCGACGTGCCTAAGACTGCCTTCAGAACGAGGTACAAACACTATGAGTTTTTAGTGATACCGTTTGGGCTCACTAATGCCCCCACGATTTTCATGGATCTGATGAATCGGGTGTCAGACAGTATTTAGATCGATTTGTGGTTGTTTTCATAGATGATATTTTAATTTATTCTCACGATGAGTCCGAGCACGCCGAACACTTGAGGCTTGTGCTTCAGATTTTGCGAGATCATCAACTGTATGCAAAATTCAGTAAATGTGAGTTCTGGTTGCACGAGGTCAGCTTTCTGGGACATGTTGTGTCCTATTCGGGTATTCGAGTCGATCCGAACAAAATTTTAGCCATTCTTGACTGGAAGCCTCCAAGGAATGTTTCTGAAGTTCGTAGCTTTTTGGGACTCGCCGAATATTATCGATGATTCGTTAAAGGTTTATCGATGATCGCAACACCGTTGATGAAATTGCTTCAGAATGATATCAAGTTTGAGTGGTCTAAGAAGTGTCAGACAAGTTTCGACCAGCTGAAAACCCTTTTGACAGAAGCTCCAGTGTTAGTTCAGCCAGAGTCTAGTAAAGAGTTTGTAGTTTACAGTGATGCTTCATTGAACGGCTTGGGTTGCGTGTTGATGCAAGAAGGTAGAGTTGTCGCGTATGTTTTGAGACAACTAAAGCCTCACGAGAAAAACTATCCGACGCACGATCTCGAATTAGCTGCTATTGTGTTTGCTTTAAAAATTTGGCGTCATTACTTATTTGGAGAGAAATGTCTCGTTTATTCTGATCATAAAAGCCTAAAATACTTAATGACTCAGAGAGACTTGAATTTAAGGCAACGACGGTGGCTTGAATTACTGAAAGATTACGAACTTGTCATTGATTATCATCCAGGTAAGGCGAACGTCGTTGCCGATGCTCTCTGTTGAAAATTGCTATTTGTATTACGGGCGATGGATGTGCACTTGTCTATGTCTGCTGATGACGTGATAATAGCAGAACTAAAGCAAAACCCGTGTTAATTCGACAAATTAGTGAGGCTCAGAAAACCGATGGTGACTTGGTTGATAAACGGGCTCAGTGCAATTCGAATGTGAAATCAGAGTTTCAAATCGACGACAATGACTGTTTGAGGTTCAGAGGTCAATTGTGTGTTTCGAAGAATTCAGAGATTTTTTAAAGATTTTGAGTGAGGCTCATAGCAGCCGAATGTCTATTCACCCAGGTAGTACAAAAATGTATAATGATCTGAAAAGTCAGTACTGGTGGCATGGTATGAAACGGGACATCTCTGATTTTGTTTCTAAGTGTTTGATATGCCAACAAGTGAAAGCAGAACATCAGGTGCCTACGGGATTGTTACAGCCAATTATGATACCCGAGTGGGAATGGGATCGTGTCACGATGGTCACTACGAGTTTCTGGTTATGCCATTTGGGTTGACGAATGCACCTGCAGCTTTTATGGATCTGATGAATCGAGTGTTCCAACCTTACTTGGACCAATTCGTGGTCGTCTTTATCGACGATATTCTGGTATATTCGGAAACAGAGGAGAAGCATGATGAGTATCTCTGTATTGTGCTGCAAGTGCTGAGAGAGAAGCAACTCTATGCGAAGTTTAATAAGTGTGAATTTTGGTTGCGAGATGTGACTTTTCTGGGGCATTTTGTTTCTGCAGAAGGAATTAGAGTAGATCCATGAAAAATTGAGGCAGTTCTGGAATGGAAGCCACCAAGGTCAGTATCAAAAATCCGGAGTTGTCTGGGTCTAGCAGGCTATTACAGAAGATTCGTAGAGGGATTTTCTCTGATTGCTGCACCATTGACAAAACTGTTAAGGAAAGGAGTAGCGTTTGTTTGGACTGAGAAACAGCAAGAAGCTTTTGACAAGTTGAAAAAGGTATTGACTGAGGCACCAGTGTTAATTCAACCAGAGTCTGGGAAGGATTTCATTGTGTACAGTGATGCATCACATGTGGGACTAGGTTGTGTACTAATGCAAGAAGGTAAGGTAGTTGCTTATGCTTCGCCACAGCTGAAGCCTCACGAACCGAATTACCCTACGCATGATTTAGAGTTGGCCGCAGTGGTCTTTGCGTTGAAAATTTGGAGACACTATTTGTATTGAGAAAGGTGTATTATCTACATAGATCATAAGAGTCTAAAGTATCTGTTGACTCAAAAGAAGTTAAAAATTAGGCAACGGAGATGGATAGAGTTGCTTAAGGATTACGACTGTTCGATTGAGCACCACCCAGGCAAGGCTAATGTGGTGGCTGATGCATTGAGTCGAAGGGTTGTTGCTGATTTGAGAGCTATGTTTGCTCGTTTGAGTCTGTATGATGATGGAAGTCTGTTAGCAGAATTGCAAGTGGGACTAGTTTAGACTGAACAGATTAAGGATAAACAGTTAAAGGATAATTCGTTGGCTCCTCGATTTCAGTAACCTGAGAATGGGGAGAATTCAGATTTTGGACTGAATATTGATGGAGTTCTCTGCTTTCGTGGAAGGATTTGTATTCCAAAGGATTCTGAATTGAGGCAGTCAATTCTAAAAGAGGCTCATGGTGGTCCTTGTGCCATGCATCCTGGAGGGAACAAGTTATATAGAGATTTGCGAGAGGTGTACTGGTGGCCTGGTTTAAAGAGAGAGGTGACTGAATTTGTTGGGAAATGTCTGACGTGCCAGCAAGTTAAGGCTGAGCACCAACTGCCTTTTGGGTTGCTTCAACCGGCGAAAATTCCACTCTGGAAGTGGGAGAGAGTAATTATGGATTTTATGAGTAGGCTACCTTTGACACCCTCCAAGAAAGATTCTGTGTGGGTGATTGTGGATAGGTTAACGAAATCTACCCATTTCATACCTGTCCGTACCGATTACTCACTTCGGAAGTTGGCCAAGTTGTATGTGGTGGAGATAGTGCGACTGCATGGGGTGCCAGTTTCGATTATTTTTGATCGAGACCCTAGGTTCACATCTTGATTCTAGCAGAAGTTGCATGAGGCATTGGGTACACGATTGGACTTCAGTACTGCTTTTCACCCTCAGACAGATAGACAGTTGGAAAGGGTTATTCAGATTCTAGAGGATATGTTAAGAGATTGTGCCATCGACTTTCGAGGTAGTTGGGAGGACTACTTGCCATTGGCGGAGTTTGCGTACAACAACAGTTATCAAGCGAATATCCAAATGGCCCCATATGAGGCATTTTATGGGCGAAGATGTCGTACGCCTACGTGTTGGACGGAGTTGGGAGAGCAACAGGTTCTTGGATCGGAGTTGGTGGCAGATACGAAGAGTAAAGTTAAGTTGATCAGGGATCGGTTAAAGGAGGCCTTTGATAGACAAAAGTTGTATGCGGATCTGAAGCATAGATAGATTGAATTCGCTGTTGGGGATATGGTTTTCTTGAAGGTTTCACCTTGGAAGAAGGTCTTGAGGTTTGGCAAGAAGGGCAAACTGAGTCCGTGGTTTATAGGGCCTTATCGGGTTCTTAAACGGGTAGGGCCAGTGGCGTATCAGTTGGAGTTACCACCAGAGTTGGATAGAATCAATGATGTCTTTCATGTGTCCATGCTAAAACGGTATAGATCGGATCCTTCACATATTATACCAGTGGAAGAAATTGAGGTAAAAACTGATTTGACCTTTAGGGAGGAACCCGTGCAAATTCTAGATCGAAAGGTTAAAGTTTTAGGAAGGAAGTCGGTTCCGTTAGGAAAAGTGCTATGGCGCAATCATGGCAGAGAAGAGGTGACTTGGGAGCCAAAAGAGATGATGCGTCAACAATACCCTCAACTGTTTGGATCAGTTAAATTTCAAGGCCGAAATTTCTTTAAGGGGGTATAGTTGTAACGCCCTGATTTTCGGGATTTTTCGGGTTTCATGAAATTTTGGTAAAATTTTGAAATTTTTGTGTTCTGAATGTTGAAAATATGTTTAAGGGTGTTAGTGGGCCTTTAGAAGGCCCAAGCCTAAGTTAGAACCCGGTAAAATATCAAGGTTGGATTTTAAGAGAAAGGGGACTTGGTTAAGTAGGCTTTTAAGAAAAACTTAGTAAATTATGACACAAGGAGAGCTTTGGCAAAGTGGCAAGGTAGCGCCACTAAGTTCCTAAAAAGTGGCGCCTGGGAAGGAATTAAAGGTCCAGGGTTCAAGTTACAAGGTAAACGTATAGTTACTTTTAATTTTTAAGCACGTGCCGGGCATGTGATTAACTTAAATGAATTTCGGCAAGGGCCTTAGGGAGGTTGGGCTGATTGTTTTAGTTGATATTAGGGTTAGGTTCTTTTCTTTTTCTGCCATGACAAATTAGGGTTAGCCACTTTAACTTTATTCTCTTCTCAGTTTCACTTAGTGACCAAAAACGTAAGGTACACCCCTCTGTGCCGATTTCTTCTTCTTTCCCTCTCCTTCATTCTTTTTCTTCCTTTCTTTTCTTCTCCTCTCTACCCGGATCTATACCTTCCACTCTTCTCTATTCTTTTCTTTTTCAAGTTGACCGAAATACTGAGCAAAAACACCATTGTCGAGCCAATTTGTTTTTGCCGAAAACTTGCTCTTGTATCGATTTCTCCAAGCCAAAAACCCTCCATTCTTTTCATCCCTTTTGATCGATTTCCACCTTCTCTAAACCCTTAGTACTTGTCGACAGCACCACTCCAAGATTATAACCCCAAATCATCTTCTTCACCAGTCAAAAAGCTGAAAACGCCATATCCATAAGAGCCCATAGTCAAATCTTTAGATCTCTAAGATTCGGGTTTTGCTAGCGTTTAGGGGATAGATCTACATTAGATCTAAGTAGAAATAGAAGGAAAATCAGTGGTAAGTGCTCATTAACCCAGATCTATAAGTTATTTTACAATTTAGAAAAAGCCGAAGTCCCTAAAATCTAGGGAGGATGTCGAATGGGGCATAGGGCTTTAAGGGTCATTAATCAATGATTTCTTTTGGTGAATAGTGTGTTCTAGAGGCGTTTGATCGAAGGCTTGGACAAGTGGATCAACTAGATTTAGATCTAGTCACTAACTTCGACAAAGGTGAGTTCTCAAGGGCCTTTAATGGCTATGGCCGATTATGGTAAGGGTATATTAGGATTGGTTATTGATTGACTTGTAAACTAAAAGTTATGGTAATTGATTGTAGGATATCATGGGGGATCTTATTAGCAGTCGTCGCGAATCAGGTGTGTATCGAACACCCTCTCATAGTTCAATTCGGCAAAAGTCGAAATGCCCAAATTTCGACATTTTGTGGGCTTGTGAGTGTGCGAATGCTCACAAGACGTTTAGAAATCATTAGATCTGAAATCGCAAAGTGGTAAGCTAGTCACGTGTGGAATTTCGTATACTTCAGTAATTGGGCCTCGATGGGCTATAAATGGGCCCAATGGGCTTATGGGCCCATATGGGTGAAAACGGGTAATTGAGGTGTACTGATAGATTGTAGGTTCAAAACTGCCTAAACTGATAAAATGATCTAAAAATCTGGACTAAATGGGCTTAAATAGCTAATAGAAACTGTAGGGCCCATTAGAGGTTTTAGGGCCCGATGGCTAAAAATTGATAGAACGAGTTAATTGAACTGCTGAGATAAAAACTGGGTTAATAATGACTGAAATATATATAAAACCCTAGGAAACTGATAAAATTACTGAAATACCTGTATAGGTAGAAAATTACTATTTTACCCCTAAGAGCAAAATGGCTGTTATACCCCTAGGGCTAAGTGTGACCAAAAATACATGTTTTACTGTTACTGTTTACTGTATGCCATGTCATTATTATCTGTTGCATGGGACTGGGATATTGATGGAGGAAGTACTAAAAGTGGCTTGACCACGTACTGGAGGCTTTGCCTCAACTTACTGATATCTGAGCAGCTATGCTGCAACTGTGGAGTGTAGGGCTGGGTGGGTTGAATTATTCCCCACATGGTGTGTAGGGCTGGTACAGGTGGAGTGTAGCGGTTGGATTTAGGCTGGGTTTGGGCTTGCATACATGTTAATATCTGCTCTGTTCTGAAATGGGCCTATGGGCCGTACTGTTATCTGAAAAGGGCTAAGGCCCAGTTTATTGTATCTGGATATGGCTTCGGCCCAGTTAACATTGTGACTGGATAGGGCTTCGGCCCAGTTAACACTGTGACTGGATAGGGCTTCGGCCTAGTGGGCTTGAGCTGACTTGGGCTCTAGATGGGCATTCTATACATATTGAGTTTTCCAAACTCACCCCCTTTCTTTCCATCCATGCAGGTGAGCCCTAGTTGGTGGACTTGGAGTTGGAAGGGATTCAGAGTGGCCACGAAGATTAAATTTCTGGTTTTCAATTATTTTATTTCATTATTTATTTAGATTATTTTTATTTTGGTTTCTGGGTTGTAATAAGGCTGCTCTATTTATTTTATTTTGGGTTTTTAATTCTTTTCATATTTAATTTGTTTTAACTTAAAAATAATATTGTTTAAATTGTTTTTGAAATCAGATTTACTTGTTTTCAAAATAACACAATAAACGAACGTTTTCCAAAACAAATGCACTTTCCAAAGAGTATCAAAAGTCACATTTTTAAATAAACCTTCCACGATCGGAAGTAACTATGACATTTATTAAGTAAATCGGGAATTTCTCTTCAAATAACAAAAATGGTTTTGCAGAGCTCACCCTAATTGTAGTAACTAGGTAACAAGGTTAGATGTAGGTGATGTGACACACCAAATTTGGCCATAACGTCTGGGCCGGGTTTGGGGTGTTACAAATTGAGTCATAGGGGTTGCTATCACAGAGAAGTATTTGACAAAATGACAATAATAACCAGCTAGTCCCTGAAAACTACGGACTTCAGAAACATTTTTCGGAGGTTTCCAATCTACAATAGCTGAAATTTTACTTGGATCTACTCGTATACCAAATGCAGATACAATATGGCCAAGAAAACTAACTTCACGTAACCAGATTCACATTTACTAAATTTTGCATAAAGCTGTATGTCACACAGAGTCTGAAGTACGATCCTCAAATGTTCAACATGTTCACTCTCATTCCATGAGTAAAACAGTATATCATCAATGAAAACAACAACAAATTTATCTAAATATGGTTTGAAAATTCTGTTCATCAGATCCATAAACACAGCAGGAGCATTCGTTAGTCCGAAAGGCATAACTAAAAATTCATAATGCCTGTACCTTGTTCTGAAGGTTGTCTTCGGAAGGTCAGAATCTTTCACGCGCGATTGATAATAACCTGATCTAAGATGTATTTTCAAAAATACAAAAGCATCTTTCAATTGATCAAACAAATCATCAATTCGGGCCAGAGGGTACTTATTCTTCACAGTCACTTTGTTGAGCTGACGGTAGTAAATACACATTCTCATCGTGCCATCTTTCTTTTTCACAAACAGGACAGGAGCACCCCACAGTGAAAAACTCGGTCTAGCAAACATTCGATCAGTTAATTCTTGTAACTGGGCTCTTTCAATTCTGTAGGTGCCATCCTATACGAAGCTATAGAAATCGGAGTAGTTCCAGGAACTAGCTCAATACCAAACTCGACTTCATGAATCAGAGGTAAACCCGGAAGTTCTTTAGGGAACACATTAGAAAATTCACAGACAACTGGCACAGATTCAATTTTCTTTTCTGACACTTTTGAATCTATTACATATCCCTGAGCTTTTAATGCAGATACCATAGCCAATAAACCATTCAATTCACTAGATTCAACTCAACTATCTCACCATTTTTGCATCTCAAGTCAATAACTTTTCGTTTACAATTCACAATCACGTCATGCAACGTTAACCAATCCATACCCCGAATTATATTGAATTCGTCAAAAGGCAGAAGCAATAAGTCAACCAGAAAGCAAATATCACAAATCATTAACGGAGAGTTCTTGCAGACTTTGTCAACTAGGGCACTTTTACCTATAGGGTTGGACACTTTCACTACAAATTCTATAGGCTCTACTGGCAAACTCTTACTAAATGCTAAATTCATATAGATATAGGAATGGGTTGATCCAGGATCAATTAAAGCAATTATAGAGGTATCATAAAGAGTAAAAGTACCAGTGATCACATCAGGAGATGAAGTTTCTTCACATGCTCTGATGGCGTAGGCTCTAGCAGGCGCTCGAGCTTTAGATCGTGCTGTTGTATCTTTAGTAACTCTATGGCCAACACTAGCATTTCCCGTGTTTCTTGAAGTTCTACCTCTAGTAGAAACATTACTCAGTCTCAGATTATGCACTATCTCTTGATCAACAGATTCTGGGCAATCTCGAACAAAGTGATCTAGAGATCCACATCGAAAATAGGCTCGATTTTTCAATCTACAACTTCCCGGATGTCCTTTACCATAATGTGCACACTCATGTCTCTCAGATTTAACATTCCCGACACTCGCCACAGAGGTAGCATAAGTTTTAAAACTTGAACGCGATCTATCACAGTTTCTGTCAGAATATCCCATATTAATCTTCGAACGAGTAGATTCATCTCAGAGCTTCTTTGACACAGACTGAAATGATCTACCCAAAGATCTCTTTTGAACTTCTCTAGCTTCAGAATCAGCTTTCTTCTTTTCTTTACTAAGTTCTTCAGCTTTACAAGCCCTTTTGACTAATACAACAAACTCATTCAGATCAAGAATTCCAACCAAAAGTTTTATATCTTCATTCAAACCCTCTATGAACCTCTTGCACATAGAAACTTCTGTTGCGACATATTCTCGTGCATATTGACTTAGTCGAACAAATTCCCGTTCGTATTCAGTAACAAACTTACTTCCTTACTTCAAGTCTAGAATCTCTTTGCACTTTTGATCAATAAACCTTTGGCTTATGTATTTCTTTCGGAACTCAGATTGAAAGAAATCCAATGAAACTCGTTCACTCAGAACCACAGAAGTTAGAGTCTTCCACCATTGATACACTGAGTCTCTTAGCAGAGAAACAACACACTTCAGACATTTATCAAGAGTACATGATAACTCATCGAATACTCTCATTGTATTCTCAAGCCAGAATCCCGCTCGTTCAGCGTCATCATCAATAGTGGCCCTAAACTCTTCGAGCCCAAACTTGCAGATCTTATCTACTAGGGGACTATTCAATCGAAGCGGTTCATTCACAGGTAACATATTCGAGTTTTGCGGGGGTAGAGGTTGTTGAGCAGCTGGATTTGTACGAACGAATTTCAAAAACCATTCACTCATCATGTGGAAGAAGGCCTCTCCACTCTGATCACTAGCATTCGGTACAGATTCAGTAGGCACTTTCCCTTGAGCGGGAGCGGGCGTGTTACTTTTGACATCGTCAACTATGGCTCTTTCAGGATCCATTGCTATATGAAAAATACATTTAATAGTCAGGATTTCATCACACTATCGTAGTTCAGATATATGGCATGTATAGCTAGACTCAAACATGCTACATTAGTCTTAGAACCTACTAAACCATAGCTCTGATACCAATTAAATGTAACACCCCTGTCCCTTAACCGTCACCGGAATAGGACCGGGCGTTATCAGAAAATCAGAAAACATATCAGAACAGAAAATTCACAACCATCATAATAGAATTCAGATAATAAGTCCTTTATGAGGCTTACCAGACCTCGAACATGCATTAGAAAGAATATGGGACTAAACCGATCACATTCAGGGGTTAAACATAACTTAGAAAAATTTTCCAACTTGAACAGGGCACACGCTCGGGGGGCTTGGCCGTGTAGTGCACATGGTCGTGCCTCAGATTTGACTCAGGCTGTGGGTAACACTGAGATATTAACACGGCCTATGCCCACCTTTATTGATTATACCAAACCCACCTTTGCCAAATTCAAATGGCCATATACAAAATGAACTTTTAACTCACTTAGGCCAACATTCTTGGCCAAACCAAATATGACATAAAGTAAAATGACCAAATCCCTATATATGCGATGCTTACAAAAAGATCACAATTATAAAATACCCAAAATAACAATTCTAATAGTGTGATGCAAGCCTCCGACGAGTTCCGATCCCAAGTTGGCTTGGTGACACTATAAGATAAAGGAAAAGAAAGGAGGGGCAAGCTATATAGCTTAGTAAGTTTATATGCAAATAAATAGCATTGTAACCATACAAATTCACATAAAGAGAGTTACTACATTTACCCTTGAGCTCATATGTTAAGCTTACTCAAGCACAACTTACCACGATATCACCACTTATAACGTTCATACTTACAAATTTTTCGTGCACACTTGTACCACATCATCATACAAACACACATACATTTTCATAACTTTTGTTATTCCCGTTGAACATATCGAAATACTAATGAATACTTGGAACTTGCACATTAGTGCCACATATATGTAGCCAAAGCTACCACTTATCACATTTCACATATATGCTCGTTCTTGAGCTAGTCACAGGTCTGCTCACACAAGCTAATGGTCGGGACGTAGCTACTCAGTGCTTCTCACATAAGCTGACAGGCATCCACAACACATACAGGATTACCTAGCCATTGGTAGTCGCACAAGACCAGCACCCGAATGTCACATAATCACATAATCACACTTAAGGTCCTAGTGACATGTCACTTGTATCCTATTCTATTCCTAAGGTTTAACCAGGATTTTCTCACTTAACACTTTTCGAACTTTATCAAATACATTCGTTAGACCATTTACACAATTCATACAACATATAAGCATATGAACATAAATTAATGATGCATTATTTACATACAAACTTACCTTAGCACAAAAATGGTAAATTTTGCGATTTAGTCCACGACCTTTTCTTTCCCTCGATCAAGGTCGATCCCACGTCTCTCTTGCTCTATAATAACACATTTAGCTTTTTTATTACTCACATTATTCAATTTGACCCAAAATTCATATTAAGGCAAATTTACATTTTTGCCCCTAACTTTTCACTTATTTACACTTTAGCCCCTAGGCTCGTAAAATGAAATGTATTCATTTTTCTCAAAACCCAAGCCTATCCGAACCTATATCATGTTTATAACAGCCCAAAATTTCTTTCCATTAAGATTTTACCACCTATTTCTCAACTTTTACAAATAGGTCCTTTTGGACATCTTCATCGAAAATCACTTAGTAAAAGTCATTTATTACACAACTAACTTTCATTTTCTACCATTAGACATCAAAATACATGCATATCATACATGGGTAAATTTTTAAACATAAACCCTGGTTCAAATTTATGGTAGAAATAGGTAAATCGGGTGATAACGACTTCAAAAACGTAAAGAGCATTAAAAACGAGGCTAGGATGCACTTACTATCAAGCTTGAAATTTGAAGGAACCCTAGCTATGGAGAGCTTGAGAATTTTGGCCAAGTTGGAAGAAGATGGACACAATTTTTGACTTATTTTCCCTTTTTATTCTTTTATGAACCAAATGACCAAAATGCCCTCCACCTAAAACTTTTATATTTTGTCCCTTCCATGTCCATTTTTGTCCAAACTAAATTGTATTGGTCTAATTACCACATAAGGACTTCTAATTTAAGAACTCATCACAATCAAATCCCTTTAGCAAATTAAAACACATCTTTTGCAACTTTTTCAATTTGGTCCTGAACATCAAATTGGACACTTTATCACTAAAATTTCTTAACCAAATTCTCACACATGCATTCTATCATATAATAAACCTTAAAACTTTATCGCAATAAATTTTCCTACTTCAAATTCGTGGTTCCGAAACCATTGTTCCGTTTAGGCCCTAATTCAGGTTGTTACATGTATAAAGCTAATGGAGTACAAATTAGTAGTTTTCTGAAAACAAAATAAGAAAAATGAAAATTGTCACCAAGTCCTACGTTGATTATGAAAGGTATAATATTCTTTTACAGTGGATGCAATAACCTTTAGATATCTTATTAGTCTAGCAGTTTATGAAAATTTGATATACATTTAATAATTGTTATTACATCCTTTTTATGAATCACTATATAGTGAAGTTTATATCATACTCCTTAAAGGATTTGAAATGCTGGAAGTATATAAAAATTCTCAGGAAATGATTCAATTGTTTGCATATATATGAATTGAAATTATTTGAACATATATGTTAAATTCGACTTAATGAATAGTACTTGTAGGAAGATTATTAAATAATCAAAACACCAATATGTATTGTTATAGAAAAATCATGATCAAAGTTTACTATGATTATTGTTGGGGCTTCTGAAGAGATCAAATATATTTCTCCAAAATTCTTCCTCACTTATGACTTCAAGAAGAATGATGATATAAACATTTATCAAAGTCGTTCAAGTGATCATTTGAAAAGCTAGTATTCAACATTGAATATGTAGAACATGATATATTATGTAATGTTTTCAATTAGAGGAGTAAATATTTGTTGTACTTTTTTTCCCTAAATCGGGGTTTTGTCCTATTAGGTTTTCCTAGTAAGGTTTTTAATGAAGCAACATATTATGCACATTATAGATAAGTGTACTCTTTTTCATTCATTAATAATTGTTTTCTATAGGTTTTTTTATATTAGTAATGTTTTAACAAGACACATTATTCCCCAATGGGCATCCAAGGATGAATGTTATAAATATTCTATTATGAAGTGGATGTTCATCAAGATCAAGATCAGTTTGATGTACATTAAGACTCTAATGTTCATTAGAAATTGAATTTTATTTCATTTACATTTCCTATGTTTATAAATATAGAATTTGGAAAAGCATTGTAAAACTCTATATTGATTAATAAAATTAGTGGAAAAGATAGATCCGAAGACGATATTGAATTAAACAGTAGACTTCGAGGCACGAGTGATGCTTTCCAAAGAGAACTACTTGCCCCTGTACAAATTTGCTACAAGGTTAAGACAAACGTCCTCCCAGGATACAACAAAGCTTTTGAATTTCCTTTGATTAACAAAATCAAGGAATTTTCTAACTCTTACTCTAATTTTTGAAAAATATAATTGATTATAATATCTTTATGAGCACCATAGACCCTCTAGTTATATACACTCAATGGACATTATTTTGAAGAGTCATAACCCTTTACATTTGATTTCTATTGGACATAATTCTTCGAAAAAGATGTCCCATGGAAATTAAATGTATCCATTGAATAAATCATCACTTTCTAATAAGGGCTCAAGAATAGTTATCAATTTGCAATCTACAATTTCCAACAATCCCCCTACTAGATCGCTAATTCCAGAAATAAAGTACACAATGATTATGTATAAACAAGGGTGTCCACAGATTGAACCTTCTTTAATGCAAACTTCTCAAAGTATCAACAAAGTGAATGGTATTTAGTCATTTGAACTATCACTCTCATTGTAGTGACACCACTTCATGTCCATATAGGTGGATTTCATAAAAATTAATGTCTATCTATTAAGAGTCAAACTCATCCTCCTAAAACATAAACACTAAATACTGATTCTTAATCTACATTGTCATTTAATAACTTGTTAGTACCCTTTGAACCTTGAAACTAACTTTTGGCTAGAACAAGGTAGGGTTTCCATTATCAATGACGTGATTAGAATGGTTTTAATCCCATCTCAATAGTGGTACTCTTAACCAAATCCCTTGATAAACCTTTTGTCAATGGATCTAATAAATTCTCAATTGACTTAACATAAGTAACTTATATGTCTCACTTACTCATGTCTCAAACTTATATGTCTAGGCTTTCCATTGTACACCTTATTGTACATTTGAGACATGGTGGGTTCACTATCACAATATACAAAAATGGCGAACCTATGTTATGGCCACAACTTTATACTAGCAAGAGATCTCTTAGCCATTATGCTTCCTTGCCACTAGCCGCCAAGGCTATAAATTTAGCCTCCATAGTTGAATGTGAGATACAAGTTTGTTTCTTGGAGGCCCAACTAACGGCTCCACTTCCGATTGTAAAAATCCATCCCAGTGTGGACTTATTGTCACTTAAACTTATAATCCAACTTGCATCTGAGTAGCCTTCTAATACCGTGGATAATCACTATAGAATAATCCTAAAATTTTGTTTTCTTAAGATAGCCAAAAATCTTACAAATTCCTTTCTAATGATCAGTACTGGGACAATTTGTAAATCTTGCCAATTTACACACAACAAACGCAATATTAGGTCTACTGCAAAGCATTGCATACATTAGACTTCCAATTGTGCTAGCGTACTCAAGTTGTGTTATAGCCTTGCCATTATTCTCACTTAACTTAAAGTTTGAATCGTATGGAGTGTTCGAATCCTTGATATTCAAGTGTTTGAACTTTTTCAACACTTTCTTGATGAAGTGAGATTGGCTTAGTGCAAAGCCCCTTTCATGCTTTTGCACATTTATACCTAGAATTGTATCTACCTTTTGAGATACTTCATCTTAAAATTCTAGGCTAGATACTCTTTGGTCTTGCAAACACCTTCCATATTCATCCTAAAAATTAACAAATCGTCTACATAGAGACAAATAACTACACCATACCTATCGATGAATTTAGTTTAAATACATTTATCCACACCATTATGTAAAAAAATGACAAGATAACTGAGTCAAACTTCTCATGCCACTATTTAGGCATTTGTTTTAAACTATATAATGACTTTATCAACTTACACACCTTATGTTCATTCCCAAGAAGCACAAAGCCTTCTGGTTGCTCCATGTAGACTTCTTCTTCGAGATCACCATTCAAAAAAGTCGTCTTAACATTAATTTGATGTACATGTAACTTATGGATAGATGCAAGTGTTATAAGAATTCGAATGGAGGTCCTCTTAGCCACTAGTGCATAGGTGTCAAAATAATTTAGGCCTTCTTTTTCCCTAAATCCTTTAGCCACCAACCTAGCCTTAAAGTTTGGAGAACCCCCTATTGAAGTATTTTTCCTTTTAAACACCCATTTATACTCGATAAGCTTCAATCCTTGAGGAAGATAAACTAGAATCCAAGTATTGTTAAACAATATTGAATCTATTTTATCATTGACCGCCTTTTTCCAAAATGTCGCATCCCTAGAAGTCATGGCTTCACCATAAGATTGTATATCACCATCCATATTAAACATTATGGGGACCTTTCTAATTATAGATTCTCTATTTCCCTCAACAAGGAATGATAGAGATTGTGAGGAAATGAAATTGAGACCAAAGTCCTTTACTTTTCTTACTCTTTTACTTTTCCTCGGCTCCGTATCTTTATTGTCACAAAGACTTCTTTTGGTTTGATCACTTGAGATCATTGGTTGATATTCTTTTTTTTTTGAATTTGTTAAATCATCGAAAACCTTATTTTCAATGAATACAACATCTCTTGTTTCAATTATCGTATTTGACACTAGGTCAAGAACACGATAAGCCTTAGAGTGTTAGGAATATCCAATGAATGCACCTTTAATGGTTCTTTGTCCCAACTTTGTTCTCCATTGGTTGAGAACTCTATAGTAAGTCAAACACCCTCACGCTTTTAAATAATCTAAGTTTGGCATCCGACCCTCCCATAACTCATTTGAAGATACTTTAAATTTTCTCGACGGTATTCTGTTAAGGATATAACACGCAGTTAATAATGCTTCACCCCATAAATTATATGGAAGTTTAGCATTTTACAACATTGAGTTAACCATATCCACTAAAATACGATTCTCTTTTTCTGCAAAACAATTTGTTGCGAAGTATAATGTGTGGAACACTCATGTACCACACCTTGTTCCTCACAAAATACATTAAATTCATTTGAAAAATATTCACCACCTCTATCACTATGAAGCACTTTGGTTTTCTTACTAAACAAATTCTCAACCTCATTTTTTAAAATGTTTAAACATATATAAACCTTATCTTTACTTTTCATGAGGTACCTATAATTAAATCTAGAGAAGTCGTTTATAAAGGTGATAAAATATTATTTTCCACTTCTTGCTAGAGTTATATTTAGTTCACAAACATTTGAATGGATTAAATCTAACACTTGTGAATTCCTTTCACACTTATTAGGAAATAGCTTCTTGGTAATTTTTGATTGAATAAAAATTTTAGATTTGTCCATAAACTCATCATTAATTAGAGTGATATAACCATTCTTTTGCATATATTGTAAATTTTTAAAATTAACTGTGCTAAATACACATGCCTCAAAGGATAAGACTCAACAATATAAGTAGAAGAACTAACTTTATTCATATCAATGCTCAACTTGAACATACCTTTGTTACAATATCTTTTTCCTACATATATATCACCCTTAAGCAAGACAAACTTGTCAAATTCCAAGATAATCTTAAACACCTTATTACACAGAAGACTTGCATACACTAAATTATTTCTCACATCGAGAACATGCAACACAATGGTCAAAGTCAATTTCTTCCTAGATGTGAAATTGAGTTCCACTATCCTTTGATTGAGCACCTTTACCGATTGATAGTTGCCCATAAGCACTTTACGATTTGCCACCAGTTCAGAACTCTTGAATTGTTGTCGGTCATTACATACATAGACAGTAGCTCTAGAGTCGAGCCACTAATTATATTACTTATTGGTCATGGCTATGTTGAGTTCGGTAATCATACCAATCTCTAAACTCTTAATTTCTTCCATAACCATGCCACTAGGTCTATGTCCTCCACCATATTGGCTTTGGAAGTTGCGGCATCTTGCTTCTTTTTTAGAAGTTTGCAATCCTTAATGTTCCATAACCATGCCTCTAAGTCCATGTCCTCCACCATATTGGCTTTGGAAGTTGTGGCATCTTGCTTCTTTTTTAGAAGTTTGCAATCCTTAATGTAGTGTCCTTTATTATTGCAATTATAACAATTATGAGATTTTTTCTTCTTGTCTTACACATCTTTGGTCTTGGATATAACCTTTCGCTTACCATTTTGAGAGTTCTAAGACTCACTCACATGGTTCACTTTAGAACTTTAGGGAAGATACACGACATCATGCTTTCAAATTTTCTCTTCAATATGCAAATGCCTAAATATTTTCTCCATAGTGAAGTCCTCTACCATATGTAGAAGTTTCTTTCGATAATTGTTCCAAGACGAAGGCAACTTCGAGATGATAGCCCTGACTTGTAACAATTCCAGAATAACAACTTTCAAGTCACGAAGCCTACTTATAAGGACTTGTAGTTCATGGACTAGATCCATGATCGGGATATTACTGGGCATTTTGAATTCGAAATATTTCATCATTAAAAATTTATTGGTACCTTGTCGCTAAGTGTTGTATTTCTCTTCATGATCTTTTCATATTTCCACTAGGGATTGCGTCAACATGCAAAGATCATACAATCGATCAGGCAAGGTGTTGAGGATGTGTCCACAACATGTGAAATTGTCTTCCTTGCACTTCTTCTTAAGTTCAACCACTTATGCAATTTCCTCGGGGTTTGTATTGGGAGCGGGATCCTCTATGGGTTGTAAGTTGGAATCCAAAACGTACGCCACATTTAAGACGGTAAGAAGGAACAACATTTTGTCCTTCTAGCTATTGAAGTTTGAGCCATCAAATCAGCCAAGTTTCACAAACTCTTGGTTCATCACTTTGAATGCGGTGGTAGCCTCCTTTGCCATCTTCAAAATAGTTCTCTTTGATTGTTGGATAAATTGAGTGGAGAAGATAGTTCCTAAGACGATATTGAATTAAATAGTAGACTTCAAAGCATGGGTGACACTTTCCAAAGAGAATTATTTTCCCCCACACAATGTTGCTTGAGGGTTAAGACAAAGGTCCTCTCAGGATACAACAAAACCTTTGAATTTCCTTTGATTAACAAAATCGAGGAATTCCCTAACTCTTACTCTAATTTCTAAAAAATAGAATTTATTGTAATATCTTTGTGAGCACCATAGACCATCTATTTATATACACTTAATGGACACTATTTTGAAGAGTCACAACCCTTACATTTGATTTCCATTGGACATAATTCTTATAAAAACATGTCTCATAGAAATCAAATGTATCCATTGAATAAATGATCACTTTTTAATAAATGCTCATGAATAATTATGAATTTACAATCTACAATTTCCAACAGTTCTTACTCTCCTATTTCTTGTTATTTTATTCTTTTTATTATTTATTTCATAACATAAACATATTTAATAAATAATGATTGAAATCTAACTTTCTTTTCAAAACAAACTTACAAAATATTTTGCACTTACACCAAATAAATAATGGTTAAACAAAAAAATAAAATGATAATTTTTGTAAATATTTCTAAGCATCTCTCATTTACTTTCAACTTCATGTATAATAGATAGAAGAGTGCTTGATTCGTATAGTATAAGCAACTTACAAAAAAATAACAATAACATCATAATTAATTACTCTATCACCAATTAAAATGAGGTTCTATCTCTCTCTAATGTCCAGCGACGAATCTAGGGGGGTTGGCAGGGGTTCTGGCCCCTCAAATGTAAAATTGCTATTTTGGCCCTTGAGATTTTTAAAAAATTTTAAATTAGTAAAGGTAAAATTACACTTTGGCCCCTAATATTATAAAAATTTGATTTAATCCTTTAAAAAATGATAAAGATATAGACTATAAAAAATTAAAAATTCATCCGCCCCTAAAAAATTGTTCTGGTTTCGCCCCTGCCAATGTCTTTGTCGTTCAAATATAATTTGGCATTTTCACTTCGAAAAACCATTACTAACATACTACTTGATTGAATATGTCTAGATATTATTTATATAGCTAAACTTAAATTTTAATTGATATATAACTCTAACACTAATTAAGTGATAATTAATCTTAATCAATCTCTATTTTATGCTTATACTTCTTTTCATATTAAATTAAATTAATTTTTTATTAAAAATTATATTTAAAAGACAAAATCAAACTTTATTTTATGCATAGGCTTATTTTCATGTTATGACTCTATTTTATGTACATAAAATTATCACTATTAAATGTTTATTATTAAGATAATTTTATATTTAAGTTTTAATGTAGATTACTTTTTCTTTGGATAGAACTGCTGTACCGTATGATTATTAAACTTTATTATTAAAATATTTTTATATTTAACTTTTAATGTAGATTAAGAATAACATTTTACTTTTTTTTTTCTTTTATAGAATTATCATATTCTATTATTTAACTAAGAATTATCGTTTTAAAAATTAAACATACTTTTTAATATTTTTAAATGTCAATTTAGTAATGTGAGGAAATACAATTGGCATTCTTGTTTGATTAAAAAAAAATAAACTTATATATATTTATTACAGATTAGGGGTGATTCTTAAGTATAATTTGTGGGTAACCTTAGGACTGACTCTTAAGAATTTTGCTTTCTTGATTTCGTTCATTATTTCAACCTGTGTAACAGGTTAAACTCTGAGCTGATTAGACAACAATTTTTGTATTTTCTATCTTCGTTACATTCCATCTCTACATAATCATCAATTGCTTACAATTCCCTGAGCCCAAACCAGATATTATACTCCAAAATCTCATTAGGGCTAAACACGTCAAGTCCAAAACCAGATAATGTTCCTTCTATTTACGAAATCCTTTCGGCTCAGGCTGCAAAATGATGGATCATCCATGTCCACAACAGGTGTTATTTTCCGGGGAAGAAGAAAAGAATTCTCCCCCTTTTTCCTTTGGGACTACACTTACGATGTCGTCTAGCCAAGTAAATTTCAAATTCCACTAAATCAATTACTCGAATTGTGAATCAAGATTTCACCAAGTCAAATTAAAATTTCTTTTAAAAAACTGAAACCCATTAACTTGTTCATACAATTTTTTGTTTGTTTGGGCCAGAAAACCCAAACCCACACTATGAATGGAAAAGTATGATCTTCAAAAGTTATCCAAAAGGTCAGTGTCAATCTACTAATTCATTGCATGATGTAAAACTTTTATTCACGATGGGCATGAGATAACTTTATTAAATGCGAAAGAAATTTGTTTTTGGAAAATTAACTTACATACAATCACTATTTTTTTTAAAAAAAAAATATTCATGAGCCAATCCCTGAATTGATACGTGTGATGTAGCTGATTAATTATTTTTTTACAATATTTATAAAAGAAAAAATAATTATTTAGTACAATATGACAGGATTATTTAAACCCTATTTGAAAAAGTGACGTATATTTTTCAGTAAAAAAGTAAAAGGATAAAATGTATTAGTTTCTTTAACTAGAATTAAAAAATGACAACAAATACAAAACTTAAATAAAAATATTATACTAAGTTCTCACCTTATCTATGACATCATTATTTAAAATAATGCTATAAAATGTGAGGTTATTAATTATTATAAAAATTAAAAAAAAAAACAACACTTCTTTCATTAAATAATAATTTTAATGCATGAGTTTTGTAAGAAGCGAAGTTGGAAGGGCAACACATACTCCCTACACAATGGTGAAAAAAAAAAAAAAAACCATGCGACATACTTTTAAATTCCTCTGTAGAATAACAAAAACTTGTTTTTATCAATTTAAGGAATACTAACTTCCAATAAAAAAAAATGCACTATGTACTTACCTTATTTATGGCATCACTTTTGAAAATAATTCTATAATATATATGTAAGTTCTTAATTATTAAAACAAGTAAATAAAACACCAACCCATTCATTAAAGAAATAAGTACAGATAGCTCCAATAATAGAACCAGAAATTTATTTTAATATAATTGTCGTCATGCTGTCTTGTCTCATTATGTCTCTAAGCTCATAGAAAATTAGAACCATCAATTTGTCCCCCTTAACTCAGCTTCCACCATGAAACTAGTACAACATACTTTATACCTAAATCTGTGTTCACTTATTTTAATATAATAATTTGCAGCTTAAAATATAGTTAAATTAATTATATAATATACTTTACAAAATGACAAACACTAAAGGTTTAATGATAAACTTCACGCTGATGATATTGAATTCGAAATATTTAGTTGTACTTATGCCAAGTGGAGTGTTATTTAAGCTGTGCTTATCTATATAAAAGTTGTATATTTATTTATTAATTGACAGCTTAATTTTACTATCCTGTTTGAAGGTCATTTTCATGTGGTATTAATTTGTATTAATGTATGTCAACTACATGACTTGATAATTTAATCGAGTATTAAACTAATTCGCGAATAATTATTAATCATTTTGTCAACTTAGAATTGTTAATATAGAAAACAAAATTGTTTCTAGTTTTATGGGTGTTTTTCCCATCGGCTATTTAAAAAAGAAAAAGAAAAGAGAAGCATAAATTAACACCATTGGCTCACAAATTTCCAATTTGTTTTCGGAGTACATAAATTTCCAAGGTTAGATTAATTAATAATTGATAATTGTATAGCAAGGTTTTGCCTCAAATATGACAATTTTATTTCAACTCCTTATTTTATCAGGTGTATATGATTTAAAATTATGGTGTTTGAAAATTTTAAAATATATGTTAGAATAGTAAAACTTTGATATAAAATTTAATAAATTAAAAACTTGATTAATTAAAATATGTCATATTAGATTATTAAGAGAAAAATTAAATGCGAAAGCGTACCTGAATCCATTGTTAGTGATTGTTCAAAAGGTTTTGATCTTCTAAGAAAATAGTTTTTCTCTTTGTATATCCTCTCTGATGGGGATAGAAAAGAAATACGACATATATATATATTTATTGGTGACCACTACCTCTTTTTAAAATAACTGATTATTAAATCAGTTTTGGGCATTTATAATTTGGCCCTCAATTAAATTATAAATACAACTTATGGTATCTACACATTATTTCCATGACACTTTAATAACTATGACACTTATAACATAATTGGTCACTTAATTTTATATCACACTTTATAATAGCATTATACAGCATTATACATTATACATATGTGCCCATAATTGAGGATTTTAATCTAACAATCTCCCACTTGGGCAACTTATGTTTCTTGATAAATCTACAGCCTTATGCAGTTAAAATTTGCTATCATATAACAAATATTCTATAACAATCTCGTCCATCAAATATATCCATATAGGATCAAAGTAGTCTTTATAATATTAACCATGACTAAACTCATCAATGGTCACATATATAAATATAGTCAAATGACATATATCAATCATTGATGCGTAGCATAGAAATTAGATGCAATGTGAACCAAACATGTCCATTTCCAACGGGTCCTCCTTAAATTTAAGTGAGGTCAGTATCAAATGAACTAAATACTTCATTGCTAATAAGAAAATAACCAAATTCATAAATGTTTGAAAACAAACATAATGGAAATAAAATACAAACTCTCACTAAACCTTGATGTCCTCAAATAATATAACACCCATATGAGCAGTGTGCTCATGAAATATCTTGTGTGGTAAACCTTTTGTGAACGGATCCGCTATCATGGAGTTTGTCCCAATGTGCTCTATGGATATTTGTCCACTTTGCAATCTCTCTTTTACAACTTGGAAATTTATGTCAATATGTTTTGACTTAAATGAACTCTTTTTTGTTGGAATACAGCACTGCTGACTTATTGCCATTAAATAATTTGAGTTATCTTTCTACATTCTCCAAAATGTGTAGTCCTGTGACAAAGTTTTGGAGCCATATTTGTAACACTCTTATCCCCTAACCGTCGCCGGAATAGGAAAAGGGCATTACCGGACTTATAGCACAACTCAGAACAGTAAATCAACAAACATTTAACAGATATTATTTCATCTCATTGGTTTCTAGTCATTCACATTCATAATATACTTAATTCAAGCATACAATGTCAATTTCATGCATTCAGGACCAATTTGATAACATATGAAAATTATAGGAAAACTTGGAAATTTTTTTTCCTTTAAAATAGGGCACACGCCTGTGTGGCTAGGCCATGTGTCTCACACAGTCGTGCCTCAAACTATCCTTTGCCCGTGTGCAACACTGACTTTATCACATGATCACTAGACATGCATGTGTGTCTAGCCTGTTTGCCATACCATCCAATTTAGTTACAAAATAGGGGTCACACAGTCGAGACACATGCCCGTGTGCTCAGGCCCTGTGGCACGAAATTAGGCTTCGTTTAAGCCATTTTTCACACTCCATTTAGCCATGTACCTAAGCATCAATTTGCACAACATAATAGGCATAAATAGGCACCCAATTTAGCCAATTTTCCACTCAAAACATACATCATTCTATCCATTACATACTCAACCAATTCCAAACTCAACTTGCATACCAAAACATACCAAATTCCAAGTCACATTCACATCCAATTACATGTTTGATAACTCATCATAAACCATTTCAAAATCTTACCAAAATCTCAACACCATTCATACAAAAATGACCATTTCATAATAGGCCATATATGAGCCATATAGCATATCAATTTGCAACACAAGTCACATACCAATATCAAGCATAATCTCATTCATTAGTTAGCCAAATCACTTGGCGTAACATGTACAACTCAAAATATATTCAAAATACCCCTAGCCTATACATGCCATACTTAGCTATTTACAATTACAAAAGGTACCAAGATATGTTTGGATAGTGCGATGAAGATCCTCGACGATTCTCGAGCCTTTAGTAGCTTCGATAATCTAATAAATAGGAATAAACACACCTAGTAAGCATTATAGCTTAGTAAGTTACAAGTAAGTAATTCAATGCATAAATTCAATTGTAAATCATTCAATTACACAATTTCAACCCAAGTATAACACCACAAACCTTTATCCAAGTCTCATAACATGGCTTATATAACTCAAATAGTTTTTCACAATACAACACATTTGTTCATCTTAATAATTCTAGTATAAAATTCTTACGCACTTGTTCAACTCGTATTAATATCATTTACTCATATACATCCTTTGCTCAGTCGTTGAACCTTTTGGAGTAAGAAACGAAATACATAAATGTTTCGATTAATAAGTACCTATACCATGGCCTGTAGCCAAATCAAGGTAACTTATCTCGGAGCACCTATACCATGACCCATAGCCAACTCAAAGTCACTTCCACATAATACCTATACCATGGACCGTAGCCAAATCAAGGTACTACTCATACCCGTAGTGCCAATATCATGGCTCGAAGCCAACTCAAAACCTAGTGACATGTCACTAACATTCTGAACTAATCCTACAGTTCAACCGAGCTTTCTCAATATCGTTTTCATCACTATTCCCATTCATAACATCAATTCCCCTATTTCCACCTTTTCTGAGGTTTCAATCATCAACATTTATACAAAATCAATGCATTTAACATTTATAGTGAAATTACTACTTATGAACTTACCTTGAGTGTGATACGTCTAAAAGAGTCGATTATTCATCGACTTTTGATTTCCCGCAATCCAAGTCCGGATTTCACTTTTCTTGATTTATACATATTAAAATTAACTCATCCAACTCAATCGAAACAATCCATAAACACATAATTACGATAATTTACAAATTAGCCTTCACATTTTCACATTTTGTCATTTTAGTCCCTATTTCACAAAATCATCAAATCTACAAAATCTCACCACATCTTAGCTAACTCGAATCTTCCTAGTGTTCATATAAGCCCACATGTTTCATAAATTTCACATTTTAGTCCTTCAAAATATCATTTTCTCAATTTAATCCAAATTGCTTAATTTCATGAAAAACCTAATAACAAAACATATCTTTTAAACACATATCTTTCATTTATCACCAAAATCCATCACAAAGCTCACATTATCAACAATGGTACATTTCATAATCTTCATCAATTTCTCAAATTGAAAAATGGGCTTTTTATTAGACTAACCAACAATCTCAAAAACATAAAAATTATAAAAAACCGAAGCTAAACCATACCTTAATTGAAGAAAATCAATGCCGAACCCTAGCTTCTTTTTCTTTTTCCTTTTTCTTTTGTTTTATCTGGCTATGAACAATATAATGGCCATATAATATGCCTTTGTTTTATTAATAATCATGTAATTATAAAATTCCATTTTCAACCTTAACGTATCATTAATACAAACTATTAAAACCATGGACATAAATGTCCACTAACCTTATAATGGCTTAATAGCCTTTTAAGGACTTTAAACATTTCAAATCATGTTAATAAAGCACATCAACATTTAGAAAAGCCACTTTTACCAACTATGGGATTAAGTCCTTTTTTATAATTTAATTACACAAATGACCAAATTTTTATACGAGACTTTCGCACATGCTAATTCACATATTATAAGCACGAAAAATAATATTAAAATATTTTTTCGACTTAGATATATGGTCCCAAAACCACTATTCCAACTAGGGTCTAAACCGAACTGTTATAATATTCCATGGTTTGATGCCTCATAGCATGCTACAAAATCTGCTACTATAGTGGAGAAGCTACAAGTGTCTGTTTAACACTTTTCTAGGATATAGCTCCTCTAACTAACAGATAAATATGGCATGATGTATATTTCATGCTATCTTGCTACCAGTCGAAATAAAAAATAGAATACCCTACGACCTCCATATGATCTGATCTCTTATAAGTGAGCATGTAATATTGTGTTCTCTGAAAATACAATATAACTCACTAGGCTGCTATCTAGTGTTCCATACCAAGGTTGCTTTAATAAATGCCTAACATCCTAACAATGCATGCAATATCCGGATGCGTACATACTTGAACATACATTAGACTCCTAACAGATGATGCTAAAGAATCTTTTGCATTTCTTGAATTTTAAGGTTATTTTTAGGGCATTGAGTAAGATTAAATTTGTCTCATTTAGCCACAGAGGTGTCACCTAGTTTACAACCTTGTATATCGAATCTTTTGAGAACTTTATTGATATAGCTCTTTTGTGATAATGCAATAATACCTCAAGATTGGTCTTGATGTATCTGGATTCCTAAAACAAGATAACCGTCCTCAAGATATTTCATCTCAAAATGCTTAGATAAAAACCTCTTGGTTTCGTGTAATAAGCCTATACCATTAGTGATAAGCAAAATGTCATCGACTTATAGAACTAAGATTATTTACTTACTCCCACTAAATTTGTAAAACTTACAATCATCAACAATATTCATCTCAAAACCAAATGAGATAAATACTTGATGAAACTTATGGTACCATTGATGGAAAGCTTGTTTGAGTCCACAGATGGATTTTGTTAATTTGCAAACCATATTCTTTGGGTCTCTTGATTCAAAGTTTTCTGGTTGCACCATATAGATTATTTCTTCAATATCACCATTGAAAAATGATGTCTTAACATCTGTTTGATATAACTCAATCAAGATAAGCAACAAGCATCATGATCGTCCTAAAAGATTCTTTCGATGAAACTGAAGAGAAAGTCTCTGTAAAACTAATGCCTTTTTTCTGAGTATATCCTTTAGCTATAAGATGCACCTTATACCTGTCCACATTACCATTTGAATCCCTTTTGGTTTTAAATATCCATTTACAACCAATTGGCTTTGAACCTTCAGGCAATAGGACAAGTTCCTAAACTTTTGTTTCTTGCATAGACTTATACTCTTCTTATATGGCATCAATCTACTTTTGAGAATTATAAATTTTCATGGCCCAAAAAAAGTCGATTGGATCATCTTTCATCATTCCATTGCCATCCTCATGTTCTTGGAGAAATACAACATAATCACATGAAATAAGATTTCTCCTCTCTCTTGTGGACTTATTTAATGACACTCGTTCTTGAAGTTGTTAAGTTTATTTTTCTAGACTAATTACTTGATCTTGAATAGAGAGTTATTCAACATTGTCTTATTGAGGTCTGCATTCCTTTATTGATCAATGATAGGTATGAGATCCTGAACATCGTCAAGAGTGATAAAAGGAACTGAGTTAAAATCCAATTCCTCATTAAAAGCAATGTCTTTAAACTTATTTCTCCCTCTAAACTTAAGATCCTCAAAAAATATTGTAGGTCCTATCTCAAAAATATTCCTAATGTGGGATCATAAAACTTATGGCCCCTAGATCTCTTAGAATAACCAATAAAATAGTTGCTCACTGTTTTGGATTTTAATTTCTTTTCATGTGGCCTATAAGGCATTGCCTCAACTGGACATCCCCAATTGTGAAAGTGCTTTAGACTAGGCTTTTGACCTATCCAAAGCTCATAAGGTGTTTTTGCAGCTGCTTCAGTGGGTACTTTGTTCAGAATGTAAGCTACTATCTTTGATGTTTCTCCCCAAAGGGACTCATGTAAGGTAAAATGACCAATCATACCCTTATTATATTCATAAGAGTTCTATTTCGTATTTCAGCTACACCATTCATACTAGGTGTGTAACACCCTATACCCCTGTCCATCGCCGGAGTAGGGTTTCAAGGAATTACATTACTAAACACAACTTACTGAGGTTCATAGACTATATTTGACATAAAATTTCTTGTACATCAAATTACAAGTAGTGATCATCTTTAATTTCCATAACCGAACAATCTAACTTACTAAGTGACTCGACCAATGCAACATATCTCATTAACTTACTAAAGAAACACTATCAAATTTGAAAATGACTACTTACCAATATGTATAATTGAATTTCTTAGATAATAAAGCAAACCATGTTCTCATCATAAAACACATTTACTACTATTGAAAACTTATGCTACATCATTCAGCTAAACATATATAATATACTTTCTTTACTTACTTCGCCATTTACTTATGCATCAAGGTGACCAGCCACATAAACTTCATCAAAACATATACTCAAATTTAGAGATTTAGCAAGCCATTTTTGCATGGCTAGAATATTTACAATTCAAAATGTAATTCGTTTCAAAAGAAGGGAGATTAGCCTATACATGCCATTGTTCTCAAAATAACTATTGAATGTACCAAAATAATGACGATAGTGTGGGTGATATTAACTTGAATCCCTGAGTCCGTAGCTCCAAAATGATATCTATAAAACAGAGGAAGCAAAATAAACAGAGTAAGCATTTCTATGCTTAGTAAGTTTTAAGCAATGAAAACAGATAAATTCAATCAGAAATTGGTCATTCGTATTTTCATTTCAATCTCCGTTTTGGTGTATCATCCCTTGGCCGAATATACACATTCTCATAACACACAATTAGTAGATAGATTTTCACTTGAAAATGAGCTCATATAAACAAAGATGAGTTAGATATTTTCACATATCCTCATGCATTGACCAATTGTACTATAATCATATAAATGGTCTATTTGTTTACTCACATATGCATCACATATCAACCTTATGATTTAGTCCAAATTAAACTTACATATAAGCTCAGGATACATACCTGTTTAGTTTAACGCATTGAACGTATTCATTAACAATTGTTACTGTGAAGTCTTTTAATCTTAGACCTTACTCGATTCATCGGCAAGACCTTCGGCTCGGATGAAATCTCCACTCAAAGCCAGCGGGTCTTAACTCGGACCTATTCTCCACACATAGCCAGCGGGTCTTAACCCGGATATAATCTCCACACATAGTCAGCGGGTCTTAACTCAGATATAATCTGCACACATAGTCAGCGGGTCTAAACCCAGATGTAATCCCCACACATAGTTAGCGAGTCTTAACCCGGATATAATCTCCACACATAGTCAGTGGGTCTAAACCCGGATGTAATCTCCAAGTTTCATGTAAATTAAAATCACATGTATTGACATTTCACATTGATCATCACATATACAAATCCCTTGTCTCATTCGAATATAAGCATATAGCATGCATCTTAACTTCACGTCATAGACATTATTTGAATTTGTAATACATATACCTCATTTGCTAAGCTTCCATCTCAATAAGCAATCACATACAAAATCATATACTCATATTACTTCCTCAGCTTATTTTCTAGTAACCATTCGGCCTCATATCATAGACATAACTTTAACCTCTAATTAACCTTATTAAGGTATAAACTATAGGCCCTAGTTCATCCATCAAACATATATCTAGTTCAATTTAATTTAATACCAAATTCAATTACTCAAAACTTACCTCGAACTTTACTGTATAGCAACAAGTCAGCTATTCAGTTACTTTCATTTTCCCTTTGTCCGAGTCTTCCCCTCTATGCTCTTGAGCTTTATTTAACAATTTTAATTAGTTTAATCACTTCGCCAACTCATTAAAACAACAAAGTTAAATTCTCAATGAAACACATACCCACGACAAATATTTTTAATTAAACACACACATTTGGTAATTTCATCTCAATTGCACTTAACTAACTCATTCTTTAACATTAGCACATTCGGTCTTCAATACAAGCATTCAAGCATTTTCTTTTGTACACACCCAAGACCGAATACACACATCAATCATCTTAGCAAGCATTACTCAGACATGTACACCGAATTACATATTAATAATCTTAATAGACTATTATTTGTCATTTAACCCACATGTATTACTATGCATAAGCTATATCATAACCGAGTATACCCCTGTCCATTAGCATGGTGGACCATCACTTTTACATCATAAAGATTCAAGTTGACTGAATGTATACTTTTATAAATGCCTCTATAAAATTTACAAGTTCAAGCTCATCATTTCTCACGTTAGTCCACATTCGGCTAACACATAATCACATATTAACAATTTATTGCATGGGCCATGTCAAGGACTTAGTAATCAACTCAATTCCCATTTATTATCTAATTCAAGCATTCGAAAACTTCAACTATGAACAACTTATCTTATTCATTATCCAATGGGTCATTCGGCAATCACTCACAATTTAATCACATAAATGTATATCACCATAACACACACACCTTGCTCATACATTAATTTCATACTCCCTTATACATAATTTAACCTTATAGCCGAATATACCTATGTCCTATTGAATAGCTATTTAATCATGTTTTCTTAACACATTTGATCAAATGGTCATGAAATAGCCCTTGTACACATTCGGCCTTTTATTTAATAATCTAATTAACATTACAATTCAAGAGCACTAAGTCTTTTTGATCACATGAAACAATTGTACATGCATATAATAAGTATTGAATATTAAACTTTCTCATTTCTAAATTTTCTTAGGACCGAACATCATATAAGGCATTTTAGACATTGTTTCTCAACTCCATTCTTTACTATCATTAATTTACTACTTTTGAACTCGTTTTAACCAATTTGTAAAACTCCATTACCGAATGCCATAGTGAACCAAGTCAAACACATCAATTATCAAACTCTCATTTCCCAATTTCATTTAACTCAATGGTTCAAAAATAAAATTTAAAGGTACATTTGGCACCACACACAAACAACAATATCCAAGCATGCTAATGTATCATACCTACATTGCTTAGAGTTTACTCGGCCATTAAAGAAATTTCTAACACCTAAAGCATTCAAATTCTCATGAATTACTTCCATGGCTGAAAGCTCATCTAATAAACACTCCTAGCTTCATGGCTTCAAAGCTTCCATCCTTAGCAAATTTAACCATGGCCGAATATCAAAATCAATAGCCAAAACAAAATTGCTATCATGGTTAAGTAAGACACTAAGTAACCAATTCAAAATCATAAATTTTTCAACCTTTGAACAAAATCTCCAATTTAGAATCGGAAATTAGAAGTAGAAAGCTAAACATACAAACCGATTCAATCTATCCATGAATCCTCATAAAGAAACATCTATCTAGCTCAAACAACATCCAAATTCCATTATTTAACACAAACATCAAAGAAAACAAAATTTTTCCACCTCTACTCATATGGCCGAATGCCAAAGATGGCATAAACTTAGAAATTCTTACAAGAGTAATGTTAGAAATTTGGTATCCATCTCAAAACCACAAATACTACAAAAATTTTCATGAAAAACTCACCTTAATTTAAGGCCTTCAATGGCCGAATACCATGTCTTCTCCTCTCCCTTTCCTCTTCAAGAATCGGTAATTAGAGAACAAAAATGAAGAAACTTTGTTCTTTTCACCCAATTCCTTATTAATAAATTTTATTATTTCTATTTTATGATATCATTCTCTTAAAATAAATATTATTATCATTATTTAACTAACATACAAAACACAAAATGCCAAAACAAAACTCATCATTACCGTCCACTATCAACAAAAAGGTAAATTTGACATGCAACTCCACCATCTCACATCCATGCACTTATTAGTCATCACACCTTTATCTAGCATATTTTTCAAAGTTCACAATTAAGTTCTTTTTGGTGCAATTCATAATTATAATACTAAATTAAAGACCAAAGATGTCACACATGAATTGACACATACTGTAACACCCCCATGCCCGAAACCGTCGCCGGAGTCGAGCTTGAGGTGTTACTGAACATAATTTTCCATTTTAAGAACTTTGAAACATTTAATTCTACATTCACAGCATATTGTCTACCTACATTACGGTTACAAAAAAAAATCATATCTCGAGTTACGAAACTCGAAATCAAGATCCGTAAATTTTACCTAAAACTAGACTCATATATCTATATATTAATTTTTTTCTAGAATTTTTGGTCAGGCCAATTAGTACAGTTTATTAGTTAAAGTTACCCCTGTTTCAAGACTTGACTGCACTTACCTCTACTTACTACGAACCACTTTTCTCCCTGTAAAAAATTCATATAACTATACCGTTTATTTCTATTAAAATTAGATTCAATAAGGATTCTGGGAATATAAATTACACCTCCTAATTATTTTTTTACAATTTATAGTGAATTTTCGAAGTTGGAACAGGGGATCTAGAAATGGCTCTGGCCCTATTTCACTAAAATTAAAATATCTTATAACATATAACTCCTTTACCCATTTCGCTTCTTTCATTTGAAAGTAGACACAATAAGCTTCAATTTCATAGTTAATTCTTCACCTAATTCGTTTTCTACTATTTTTGGTGATTTTTCAAACTCACATCATTGTTGCTATAGTGTTCTGTTTTATGGCAAGTTTCATCTTTTTATGAATTCTCATGAACTATATAACATATTAAACTCACAAGGCATCCAACATTTTCTAGGCTAGCCATACCAATGACTAATTATTATCAAGCATTTTTTCAACCAAACTACAACCATATCACAAGATTATTTACACAAAACAAGTATATTGCTATACATGCCATACATCAAAACATACAAACCAATATACCAATTCTTCCTCGGATAGTGTGAGCGTTTCTTCGACCTTCCCGATATCCAAGTTGGCTCGCTAAAAACTACAATGAATGTAAAGGAGGGAGTAAGCATAAATGCTTAGTAAGTTCACATGCAAATAACAAGTAACATAACAAAGCAATTATATCAACAACAATAGCATGATATCACCAAGATACAAACCACATTTCTAGCTATCGTGTATCATCTTACCACCTTATTTCTGTTGTATCAAGTTTCAACCCGAGGGTTAAGTACATACCTGTCCAAATTGTCCATTTCACAACACTTACCAAAATATCATTTTCATCTTGAGTATTCTTCCATTCCGCTAGAATTTAACCCTTTGAACACATCGGAATATAACTCGGATACACGGATCATTTGCACATAAGTGCCACATATGTAATCAATCAATCATGTAACCTGCCCATAAGCGAACTCGGACACAACTCAACGAGCTCGGATGCCTAGTTACATCTCACGAACTCGGACTCAACTCAACGAGTTCGAACATTTGCATCCATAAGTGAACTCGGATTCAACTCAACGAGTTCGGATGCTCAACCATCCTAGTGACATGTCACTTGTATCCTAATCTATTCCTAAGGTTCAAACGGGATTTTCCTCAGTCACACATTTCCCAGTCGTTCTCCTCGGAATATTGGAACCAATACGTTGCTTGCATCTCATACTTATCAATTTAATCGCATACTTTTCATACCAATACATGATATTTCACAAAGCATAATATTCATAATAACAAGTATCATATCGTATAAATAGCATTAAATCACTTAAAATAGCAATCATGTTACATTATTTACACATGAACTTACCTCGGTACAAAATATAGCAATTTTGCGATTTAGTCCAAAATCTTTTCTTTTCCTCGATCAAGGTTGATTCCACGTCTTTCTTGATCTAAAATAACACATTTAGCTTATTTAATACTCACATTATCAAAATAATCCTAAATTCAAATTTTGGCAAAATTATAATTTTGCCCCTAAACTTTTGCATATTTACACTTTTGCCCCAAATTTTGGAAATTTAATTTTATCACAAATTCTTATGTTTTAGGACATGGTGATCATTTATTTACCATTATCAAGCTCAAATTCCCACTAAAACACATACTTATGAACAATATGTACTTTTACCGATTAAGCCGTTTTACTCGTTTTTACTTAAAACGGAGTAGCACAAGTTGTCTAACATAATTTAAAACCTCATATTCTATCATAAAACATCAAAATACAAAAATTTCACCTATGGGTATTTTTCCAAATATGAACCCTAACTTAAATTATTGCTAACATAAGCTTTATCGAGTTACCGGGACTACGAAAACGTAAAGAATATTAAAAACGGGGCTTGGAATCACTTACTATGGAGCTTGGAAGCTTGAAACAAACCCTAGCTATGGAGAACCCTTGAAATTTCTTGTAATGAAGAAGATGACCAATTTTGTGTTATTTTTCCCTTTTTATTTTATGTTAATATCCAAATGACCAAAATGCCCCTCCTTACTAAACTTTCAAAAATTCCATCCATGTCCAAATTTTGTCCATTAACTTAAAATTGGTCAAATTTCTATTTAAGACCTCCTAATTAATATTCCAAAGCAATTTCATACTAGAAACTTCTAGAATGCAAGTTTTGCAACTTATTCGATTTAGTCCCTAATTTCAAATTAAGCACTTTACGCTTAGAATTTCTTCACGAAATTTTCACACCATCATAAAATCATATCATAAACATCAAAATAATTATAAAATAATTATTTCTACCTCGGATTTGTGGTCGCAAAACCACTATTCTGATTAGGCCCTAATTCGGGATATTACACATACAATAGGTATCAAAATAAATATTAAATTATTTTTGTGCCTCAGTTTTGTGGTCCCGAAACCACATTCTGACTAGGGTCGATTTAAGGCTGAAACAAGGTGATCCTGGTATGGTGTACTATGGGGCAATACTACATTCCTATAAGAATTTCATAAATTATCCTGAAAGTTGTTCACCTGAGCCATCATATCTACCGTAGTACTCACCACCACCGACCAGATCTGATGTTCTTAATCCTTTTATTGAGTTGATTCTTAACTTTAACTTTATAGGCTTTGAACACGTCCAGATGCTGAGATGTCTCATGAATGAGAAATAGGTACACAAAATGTGAGTAATCGTCTATAAATGTTATTAATATTGTTGACCATTCTAGGATGCCGTAGAGAATGACCTAAAAATATTATTATGGATTAGTGCTAAGATGTTTATAGATCTGTTGGCACCCAACCTCTTGGTTTTGGCCTATTTTCCCTTGATGCAATTGAAATAGACATCAAAGTCTGTCAAGGGACTCTAAAACGCCATTAGACATGAGGCATTCAACTCTACCTTTTGAGATATGACCTAAGCGCTTATGCTATAATGATGTTGAAATTTCGTTATTTAAATTCCGTTTAATACCACATGATTCCACATGCAAGGTTTCATTATAGGACGCAACTATTTCTAGCAAATAAAGATTGTCATAAGCATTTAAATAACTAGTTCCAACAATATTCGAATTTAAAGATAGACTAAATTGATTATTTCCAAATGAACAACAATATCCATATTTGTCCAAAAAAGAAACAAAAGTTAAGTTGCTTCTAAAAGACGATACTACAAAAGCGACTTTTAAATCCAAATAAAAACTAGTTCCTAATAAAAACCTAAAATGCCCAATTGCTCCCACTTCCACCGATTTTCCATTTCTCACGAAAATGTTCTTTCATCATCACTTGGCTTTCGGTAGCTCAGACAACCTTTCATAGAAACACTTATGTGTATAGTAGCACTAGAATTTATCCACCAAGTGTTTCTAGGTACTGAAGCTAAATTAACCTCAAAACAGAACCAAAGTAAAAAAATATACCTTTCTTTGCATGCCATATGTGATAATTGGCACATTCTTCCTTTACATGTCCAAATTTGTTACAAAAGGAACAGCCCTCTATAACCTACTATTGTTTCTTTTGAGCTAGACTCTTAGTACCTTCATTATGATATTTTTTTTTTCTTGCCTTTGTCTTTAGAGGCACTGGCCAAATGAGCAGTTTCAGACTTATCAGGCTTAAACCTTGCTTCCTCTTTCACATAATAAGAAATGAGCTCATTTAGAGTCCATTTCTCCTTTTAACAGTTGTAACTAATTTTGAATTCATTAAATTGTGCAGGAAGCGATACCAAAAGCATAAGAATAAAAAAATCCTCAAAAGCTTGATCTTAAGTGCTTTAAGTCTTGAAGCAACATAAAACATCTCCATAATGTACTCCCTCACATTTCCTTGACCCTTATACTTCATAGACATCAAAGAAGATAGAAGTGATGTCATCTCAACCTTATCATTTTTGGCAAAATGTTTCTCAATTTCATCAAGGAAACCTTTGGCCTAAGTAATCTCTACAAATTCAGTGCCCCCGAAGGCTTCTAGAATGGTGTGCTTAATGATCATTATACTCATGCGGTTTGGAGGATCTCACCTCTCAAGATTCCTTTTAGCAGTAGGAGTGCTTGCCATAGTGAGAGGTGTAGGTTTGTTCTTCCCCTAATGCAATGTCTATGTCCATACAACCAAGCATTATAAGTAAGTGCATTTTTCATTCCTTGAAATTGGTCCCATTAAGCATAGGTATATAATTGATATTAGTAGATATTGTAGCAACAAAAGATGAACTACTTGAATATAGAACAAAAATAAATAAAAACAAGATCACATAAATATTCATAAGTAAACAACAAATTCAAAATAATGACTAATTCTATCTCAAGATACCAAACACAACATTAATATTAAGACTTTGGACAGTAAAATTAACAATAAGTGTAACACTCTAAATTCGGCCTAGAGGTTAGGCCCGAATCTGGCGTGTCACATTGAAGTGTTTTTTGAAAACCTTGTTTCCATTGAAAACCCTTCTTATTAAAACTTGTTGCCATTTAAAACTTGTGTAAAATCTTGAATTTCATATGCATATTTTGAAAACGTAGTTTATTAAAAGACGTTCTCTTGTAAAATGTTATTACCTTTAAAACCTTAATTGTTACGGAAACCTAATTTAAAACAGTTGCGGAAACATGATATTTTGAAAAAATAGTTGTTGTTTTGGAAAAATGGTGTCCGACTTCTAGTAGTTATAAAAAATAAATAAAATCCCAAATGTAAAAACCAGAAAGTTTAAAAGGCCTTGTTACAACCCAAACTGGAATAAAGTACTTAAAAGTAAATCAAGACAGAGCATATGCAATGTGTGGCCTTCTCCGAGTCCCTCGCAACACCGATCCTCCTAAAGCTAGGGATTACCTACGCAGTTATTAAACGGGGTGAGTTTTATGAAAAATCAGTGTGTAATTCCCTATTATATAAAACGAACAGTTAGTCATACAAAAGAATTAAAAGTCTGAGCCCCAGCCCCACTATAGTTCCAGTATCAATTGGGCCTTAGCCCACTATAACAGACAGTACTAGATGGGCCTTAGCCTATTACAGAATCAGAAACATTATCAGAATTAGAATCAAAATCAGAATCAGAATCAGGTGGGCCTAAGCCCAAAACAGAATCAATAACAGTATAATACAAATATGCAGAACAGACTGGGCCGAAGCCCTATACAGAACAGATCAGTCTGGGCCGAAGCCCTATCCAGAGCAGTGTGGGCCAAGCCCATAGCAGAATCAGAACAATATGCAAATGCAATCCCAACCCAGTCTAGCTATCACACCACCCGTACCAACCCAACACACCATGTGGGGAATAACTCGACCCACCTAGCCCTACACACCAATGATGCAGCCATGCTGCTAATAACAAATAACGTGGCAAAGCAACCAGAATCAGAATACGCAGTAAAGCCACTAGCACAGAACTTTCTCCAAATCGATGTCCCAACCCAATATGTCGTGTATGCTATGCTCAATGATCACACATGTATACAGAATGACCATGTTCAACATCAGTCATTTAAACACATATTAAAACATATCAATCACACAACGACAATCACGTCAGTCAAATCACTATCATATGAACACAGCCTAAATTTCGAATTGAGAACTTGGTAAGACAAGAATGTGGTAAAATAGCAAGTATTCTTGTGTCATGAATGTTTTAATGATATTATGTAATTGGTGGTTATGTTGATTTGCATAGTTATGTTACTTGTTATTTACATGTGAATTTACTAAGCATTTATGCTTACTCCCTCCTGTTCATTCATTGTAGTTTTGACAAGCCAGCTTGGAAATCGGGAAGGGTCGAAGGAACGTTCACACTATCCGGGACAAATTAGTATAATGGCTTGTATTTTGAATATGGCATGTATAGCATTATAGTCATTTTGTTTAAATAATCTTATGATATGCCGATGGTTTGGTAAGGTAATGCTTGGAAATGATTAGCCATTGGAATGGCCAATCTAGATTATATTTGGTGTCATGTATGTTTAAATCCATAAAAAGATGAATTTTGTTATAAAACAGAATTTTTCAGCAGCAGTGACGTGAGTTTGAAAAATCAATAAAAATAGTAGAGACACGATTTGATGGTGAATAAAATATAAAATTGAAGCTTATTGTGTCTATTTTCATATGGAAGAAACGAAACAGGTAAAGGAGTTGTATTTTATGAGATATTTTGGTTTTGGTAGAATAGGGTCAAAGCAATTTCTGAATCCCTTATTCTGATTTAGAAATTCACTAAAAATGGCACAAAAATAATTAGGAATCATGCTTTATATGTACAGATTCCTTGTTGAGTATAGTTTTAGGAGAAATAAATGGCATAGTTATTCGAATTTTTTACAGGAAGAAAATTGATTCATAGTGAACAAAGGACAAAACAGTCGAACACTGATACATGAGAAATTTTAACTAATAAACTGTACTAATTGGCCCAACCAAAAATTCTATAAAAAGCTTAGTAGATAGATATATGAGCCTAGTTTCAAATAAAATTTATGGATCTTAATTTTGAGTTTTGGAACGTGAGATATGAATTTTTTAGCGACTGTGACGCAGATGAATAGCTTATTACGAAAGTTAGAATAAATGATTTAAAGTTATTTAAGTGATAAATTAAGTTTAGTAACACCTCAAGCTCGACTCCGGCGACGGTCTCGGGTAAGAGGGTGTTACATTGATACACTGAGATGATAAAGGCACTTAGGATTTAACTCATTTACTCCATAAAAAGCCTACCTCCATAAATTAACTCCTAGTGAACCCCATTGAGCCTAACAACCTATTCTTTGACTTACCTCTAATCTTAACCCATAACCTGTTTTTGTTGAATTCCATTCAATTACTTTGATCCCTATTTTTGTCGAGATTCGAGTTGAATTATTATCTAGCTTTATTCTCTTTTCCAGATTGTAAAGTTGTAAATATTCAATTTATTGTATTGTATTTGAATTATTCTTTAAAAAAAAGAAATGCATATATTCTAAAGAAATTCAGTTGTAATCTTTAATAGTTCAATAGTTTTTGCATATTTCTATTTTAAGGCTACCAAGGCTAGAATGATGTCATCATAAGGCTTAGCTCGAGGAATATGTTCCAGTGATAGAGATTTTTCTAGCTAGATAATTTTTTAGTTCAATCTCGATTCTAACCCTCTTTTGCAGCTTGTGAACAACACCCCTAACCAAGCCCCATTACAACCATTGAAAGACCTTTTATTGATGTATCATATCAATCTACAGTGGTGGAGATTTAATTTTCTAGCAAGCCTATGGTAATAACTTTTCAGGTCGACTAGAGAGTGCTTGATTTTAGAACCCTAAACATTTTGAGTGAATAGAGTGAATCTTTAGTGAGGATGTCAACTTCTGCTAATTTTGATTGAAAGATAGTTACTTAGGAGCAGGGAGGAAACTTATGCTTCAATGATAAAATTCTCAACTTAGAGTGATTGAATCTTTAATGTTCTTCTGATTGAATCTTCATTGTATGATTACTTGTGAATTAGTTTGAAACATTATTGATAAAGATTGTAAGTTGAGAAGAATGATTCTTAATTAGGGATTGAGATTTTACTTGAGGACAAGTAAAGGCTTAAGTGTGGGGGTATTTGATAAACGATAAATGATACATATTTTTACCTCATGTTTAGCCTATATTTTGGATGAATTATTATTAATTTTGTGAGAATTAGTGCTCTTAACCTTTTTGTTTCATGTTGTATACTCAGGAGAGCATAGGGAAGAGAAAAGAATGAAAAACGGGCTGAAAACGAAGAAAATGGGCCAGAGTGTGAAAACAACACGGCACAAGGAGTCACCACACAGCCGTGGCACACGGCCGTGCCACATAAGGTCCAACACTGCCTAGCCCCGACAAGCACGGCCAGGCCACACGGCCATGCCACCCTCAACAGGCCCAACCACGGCCTCTTGTCGATCCACACGGGCGATGCACACGGGCGTGTCCCTGTCATGAGGAAGTGCAATTTCACTCAGATTTGGATACTTAGAGGCTAAGAAAGGCATCCCAAAGCTCTATATAAAGACCCTAGGAGGCAACTCTAAGGGTGTACTCTTTCTCCCAAAAGGAGCGCCTTATTTCTGCCAACACAGAGAGTGAAAGCAAGGGATTACTTCAAGGGAAGCCGATTGATTCATCCCAGAAGCCGAATTCTACATCAAGACAGAGGATCTCCCTAAATTCCTTTAGGGGTTTTTGGGTTCTTTATTTTTTGTTATCTTATTTCTTCTGAGATGTTTTCCTTATTAATTGTGAACCAAATCCGCCAAATACTTGAGGGGGATGAAACCTATGACAGATCTTGTTATTAGTTTATCTTGAGTTATATGATAAATACTTGAATTGTTCTTAATTATGTGTTCTTAATTCTTTTTTAATAATCCTAGGTATTAATTCAAGAAACTGATGTGCTTATGTTGAGGAGCAAAAGTCCCTGTTTAAGAGTAGATCTAGCATAATTAAGCGGAGTTGCATGCAACCCTAGACAAAGTGCGACATAAATCTGCCAAATTAGGGTCAAACCTAATAGGGGGATCCATAGATCGAGTTAATGCAAGACTAGGGGTTTTAACTAGAAAGAGATTTCAGTTAATCAACCTGGGATTAGTTGTTCTTATCCTCGACGGAGGTATTAACATAAGTTAGGGATCTCTACGGATCAAGTCAAGTGAATAAATCATCTAGCTCAAGAATTGATAACAAGTGAAGTCTAGATGGATTCTTCCTTGAGTATTGCCCAAATCAATCACTTTCCCAAGAGTTTTTCCCCAATTTACTTTTTATGCATTCTTAGTTTCGTTTTAGAATTAGTTTAGTTTCATAAAAACCCCTTTTATTATTTAGGTTAATTAATAGGAAGGAAGTAAGTATTAGTACTTTTGGTTCCCTTGGGTACGATATTTTGGTCTTGCCACTAAACTATACTACTGTTTGATAGGTGTGCTTGCCTTAAAATCGTGATATTAGTTAGTTTTGGTGTGATCAGTTTTTATAAATTTTATTACTTTATATCACAAATATCACACCCCTATCCCGTAACCATCGCCGGAATACGTAAAGGGCATTACCGAACTTGTAATTTAGATTAGAACAGTGATACTTTAAAATTTTACCACACAGTAACCCATTTCAGTAATATCAATCATGTATAAACATGTCATGCTGAAAACAGACATATAAAGTTTCAATCATAAAACAAGGACTAATTTGATAACATATAAAAGTTATGAGAAAATTTAAGAAAATCTTCGGAATAGGGTCACACGGCACACGGCTGCCAGACACGCCCATGTGTCCAGGCTATGTGAAAACAGGGCATACATACTAACTTGTGCATACGGCCACAAGACACGCTTGTGTGTCTTAGCTGTGTGGCAACCTGACTTGGCTACACGGGTACCAAAAATGCCTGTGTGTCCAGCCCGTGTGCAATACTGACTTAACAAACAACAAAACAGGGGTCACATGGTCGAGACACACGCCCGTGTGTGCTGGCTGTGTGACACGAAATAGGCTTGGTTTAAGCTATTTTCACACCCCATTTGGTCAAGTACCTACAAGCATTATTTTTCAACAATTTCATATACCAATTGAGCAACCAATTCAGCCATAACAAACATATTTATACCAATTCATAATCAACCAAATTTCATGTCAATTGCATCATCAAACATGTACCAAATGAGCCAAATCAATACCTATTTCAACTTACCATTTTCATCACAATTGAAACCTAACAAATAACCATATTCAAACATCACATATAGCATGTACCACTCATCCAAAATACCAAATAAAAGACATAACATATAATGCATTCACAACAAGCTAACCATTACCATTTCAAGCCATATCTCATAGCTTTAACAAAAACTAGAACATACCACATTTATTAACACATAAATAACCATAAACATCAACTTATAAACTAGCCTATACATGCCATATGTACAACATTTACAAAGATCTAAAAGTACCAAAAGCTTGTTTGGATAGTGTGATGGCAATCTTTGACTTTGTTCAGAATCGAGCTAGCTTCTGAATCTATAAAACACGGGAAAACAATAAACAGAGTAAGCTTTAAAAGCTTAGTAAGCTCGTATAATAAAGAAACAAACTTACTAAGAATATATAAACAGTTTAAGCAATATTAACCAACTCATATGCTCATATTGCCTAATCAAAGGATTCAACCACATGTTAGTAATATGAAACAATCATATATCCATCCATACAAGGGATGAAACCAAACATATATCATTCATGTACATTTCATTACTTATAACAAATCATTTTTCATCTTCTATTTAGAAGATCATATAATCCATGTCACATTTCATACATATAACTCATAAACTTTATTTATCAAGTCATCATATAGCATTTATACTCTTATACCACATAATCCTTGTAAACCATGTAACATATACCATGTAATCATATACTTGTAACATATCATTCATGTAGTTCATGTAGCCCATGTAATTCATACAACATATATACATACCATGTACATTTTATATCTTCATAAAATATATTTTCTTATTTTCATATCGGTATATTGCCCGTTGAACCTTTGAAAACATCGAGGGATACTCAAGTGATACACACACAATGTATATAAGTAAACCTGTAAATCTGTCAATTCATCATGTATGCTCTTTCGAGCCATGTACGGTATGCTCCTCCTGAGCCGGTAACGGTAAGCTCGAAGGCTGAACATGTAAGCCTGAAGGCCGAATAGTAAGCTCGAAGGCTGAACAGTAAGATCGAAGGGTGAACATGTAAGCTCATGAACTGTGGTGAGTCCACAACAAATGTAGGAGCTTAACCAACCTGTAGCCCTAGTGACATGTCACTTGTATCTTACGACTTTCAACGGTTCAAACGGGACTCGGTAATCAAATTGAACACGTAACCAATAGGTATTTCAATTCATTATTTCATAAATATAATTATACAATATGAAACTCAACATATATTCAATAGGCAATTTGATTTCATAGTTCATTATACATTCATATAACATTAAAATTAGCAATTATAAATATAATACAAGTTCGATTCTAATTATATGAACTTGCCTCGATTTAGCTTGTCTACTCAATATCTACTCCTCTACCTTTTGTTTCCCCCGATCATGTTTCGGAATTGGTTTATCTTGATCTACATTAATTCAAATTTAACTCCATTATTCACCAACACATTCAATTGAGTCCAAGTACATGTATTTTAGTCATTTTGAAAAATAGCCCTTGTATTTTAATAATTTGACAATTTAGTCCTTATTACACAAAATAACAAATTACTCAATATTATCCACAATTCATCATAACTGAATATTCATATGTTCCATACAAGCATATATATTTCATTTATTCACATTTCTAACCACAAAAATTTCTATATGTTTCTATTTAATCCCAAATATTCAATTTTGTCAAAAATCACTTTATAAAACTTGTATATCTACTAACAATCATCAATAATTTATCAAGAAATATCAAAATACACATGTATTCAACAATGGCACATTTCAAAAACATCACCAATATCAGAAATTGAGGTATGAGCATGATAGATTACTAAGCAACAATCTCAAATACGTAAAAATTATCGAAAACTAAAGCAAAACTTACCTTTAATCAAGAAAAATAGTAACTGAAGCTAAAACTACAATTTTAAGCTTCTTTTCCTTTGTTATTTGGCTATGAAAGATGATAATAATGTTTATTTTGGCTTTGTTTAAGTTAATATTAACCTATTAATAAATTTACTAATTTAACCTTACTTAAAAACATATATATGACATATATAATATTGATAAATATTGAAGGCATAATTTCCATGTAAGGACTTCTATAATTAAAACCAAAGTCAGATAAGCCATTATACTAAAAGCACTCATATTTATTGCTTTACTCAATTTAGTCCTTTTTATCGAATTAACTATTTTAAAGGTAAAATTTCTTTACGAAACTTACGTACGGTAATTCTATCATGCTGTAAAACTATTTAAAATAATAATATAATTATTTTGACTCAGTTAAGTGGTCCCGAAACCACTCGTTCTAATCAGACTCAAAAATGGGCTGTTACAAAACTGGTCGAATAGATCATCAATCCTCGGAAGTGGGTACTTATTCTTAGTCGTTAGCTTGTTTAGATGTTGGTAGTCAATACATATCCTCATTGTCCCATCCCTCTTTTTCACAAACAACCCAGGTGCTCCCCATGGAGACACACTGAGACGAATAAACCTACGATCCAACATTTATTGAATCTAAGCCTTAACCTCCAACATTCGCCTGGATGGTGTCTACCACAATGCACACATAGCAAGATCCTAGTAGGTGCCACAAGGGACCTAACTCTAACTGGCCCAGCAGATCTGGCCTTTTTCTTAGGCCTTAGTGCAGAACTTGAGGGCTAAAAATTTGTCCTACTCTAACCTCTATCACACTCCCTGCTTTGGCACTCAGCGCGCTTGACTTCCTCAGTGATCTTTACTTTTTCCACCAGTACAGAGAACTCACGCTCCCTCTGCGGAGAAATGAAAACCCTCAGATTATCCCTAAGGCCGTCTTCAAACTGGACACACTTCTCATATTCAGTTGCCACCATAACACGCGCATAGCAACTCAACCTTAGAAACTCAACCTCATACTCAGCCACTGATCAGTCATCTTGCGTGAAATTCAAGAACTCACGCCTCCTAGCATTGATGTAGCTGGCTGCTACATAGTTACCTTGAAATGTAGACTTATAGAAATCCCAAGTCAATCGATCTAGCTGAGTCCCTTCTTTAACGATTAGCCACCACTGATATGCTTCATCACGAAGAAAAGAAAAAGCACCATTCAGTCTGTTCCGGGGTAAAATCCAAATCATCCATGATTCTCTCTGTGGCTTCCATCCAATACTCAGCCACGTTAGGGGCAACTCAAGTGACATTCCTAAATAGTTTAGCCCCACTGGACCGGAGTCATTTTGTAACCAACCCTCGACCACCAGATCCAGTACTGGGCCCAGTGACCCTCTCTAATATCCTCAGCATATCCTAGGACAATGCGTCATCCCCAGCCATACGATCTTGAGACCTAGTCTCAGTCGCAGGTGAAACTGGTGTCTCACTAGTATCTAGATTTGGCATATTGCCAAATGACGAGGACTAGCTCCAGCCGTCTATAGCCCCTACCACGACTTCTTCTACATCGTCACGGTTACCTCTACGCTCATTGTAGAAATAAAAACTTATCTACATTAACATTTTTATGAATAAGTTATAGTTTTACTATTTATTAATAGATATTTTATGCAAAACAATATCAGAAGTTCAGAGTTTGTTACCGTGAATAGCAGTCTCTATCAGTTTTCCTACAGTCTCAAAGTACACTAACTAAAAGTGTTTTGCAGTATAATCTCTCTATAAAATCAATTCAGTTCTATCAGTATACAGAAAACTTACAATATTGCCACCAGAGACTCAGTGTACCACATACTCAGTCAAATAGTTTTAAAACATTTGTAAATCAGCACTTTTGAAACCAAACTTTTTAAACCCAAAATTCGTAGACGAGTTTTGTAACCTGGCTCTGATACTACTAAATGTAACACCCCAAACCCAGTCTAGACGTTATGGCCGAATCTGGCAATGTCCCCGTGAAAGGGAAATTGTAGTCGAGTTCATCAAGGGAAGGTCGTTCTAGTTTAATATACTTTATTCAACTCAGAAAAATGCATGTTCGTTGTTATGTTTCAAAACGTAAATTTTTAGCAAATACTTTGGAGAACATTTTGTTTAAGAAAATATTTTGTTTTTCTCTTTAGGCAAAAGAGTCATTTTTGTCAAAATTGGGTTTTCGTTGCATTTGGTAGTATAAAAATCCAAAGAAAATAGTTTAAAATCTGAAATTTAAAGCGAACAGTCCATAAAGCCCAAATTACATAAAAATATTGATAATAAAATGAAACCATAAATAATAAAAGTAACGAGGTTTAAAATATGTGTGGCCACCATTGAGTCCTCCGATACACCGAACCGTCAAGTCTAGGGATTACCTGAACAGATTAAATAGAAAAAGGGTGAGTTTTCGTAATTCATTGTGTAATCCCCACAAAAAAATGCATACAGATACTCAATAGTCTTCAGTCAAATACAATCTGGGGCCTAAGCCCATTCAGATACAGTATCAGATATAAATTAAGGCTTTGGCCCAACTCAGATACAATATGTAGGAACAGACCCACCAGCCTCTACACACCATCTTCGACCATCCCTACATACCATATGGGGTTTAAAACACCCACCCTTCCCTAAACACCATGTTGTACCGAAGTGCAACACACAATTAGTAATTTCCAGTTGAGCTGCCAGATAATTGGCTTATGAGACTTTCACACACTTCCTCCAAATATCATCATCCTACCCCGATGTAATGCAACATACAATAGATGGCATGCTATCATGTGATTATCAGTACATACATTTAGTTTAATAAACATGCTCAGTATAGATATCATATAGAGAGTTCACACATATAGGAGTCTAAGTAGTGCTTACCGGCCTTACAATAGGTTCACAGTCGACTTCGCCAACCCGTGCAACATAAGAAAACTTTTTGGTTAAAATAGGCTTACACGGTCGTGTGGCCTGCTCGTGTTGGCCCACATGCCCTTGTGGTCCACACGGCCAGGCCCAGAGTCCCACACACCTATGTGGACTACCCGTGTGGCCTACATGACCCAATTTAGTCTAGTCGGTGTGTCGTACATGGCTTATCTGACCATCACGCAGCCGTGCCTTCCGCGCACCGCCTGGCCTCATCAATCACATGACCATATCCCCACACACGGCCTACCACACGGGTAACCACATGCCCGTGTGGCATCAGCAAAATACTTTTTTAACTTTTGTCGAATCCTGTTTTCTACATTTTCGGGTACACACCTAAACCGTTTTCGCTGTTTACGCAATTCTGAGATCACCAATACCTATAATCAGATTATTTCTGCCCTTCAAAAACCAAAGACAACTCTTAAACAAAAATCCCAAAATGTAAGTCAACTTACCACTACCAAAATGATTACCGTTTCGTATCAAATTGATAAAACATCAACTCTAGTCTCTCGATTGACTCATAAACAACAACAGAACACCTCTTATTTACTAAACCAGAATAACATTAAAATTTACTACATCAAAAACTTAGCAAACGGGTACAGAACACGAAGTCGACAGAACTCGTCATGATTATCAAATAAAAAGAAGGTGAAAAGAAAGGAAAAAAAGAGAAAATGACAAAGAAGCTAAAAGAAAAATGACAATAAGACCTTGGGAAAATAGAGAGAAAACCAAAATAGTTTTTTGGGGATAATTAGAATATTTTCTGATAGCTACAGTATCTCAACTTCCCCCCACTAACTCCACTATCCCACTCCCATCAAAAATTTAATACTACTCAAACACCAACATGTCATCAAGCAAAAATAATTCCCTCGCTCGCTCAAGAATTCGAACACAAGACCTCCCTTAAACCAATACTCCACTTAACCACCAGACCAGTAGGCCCATCCTACCAATTACCTACAAAATTTTACTAAAAAGCCTACAAATCAGAGCTATGGTTTAATTCATAACAATACCAAAATTTACCCAAGGTAAGGCTTGAACTTAGGACCTCCCAGACACACCCAGAACATTTAACCACTAAAGTAGACAGATATTTATGTAACAATTCACAAGACCAAAATAAAAAATTTTGGGGCGTTACAACTTTACCCCCTAAAAGAAAATTTCACCCTCAAAATTTAACTGATCAAAACAGATGATGATGATGCTGGCCATTGCATCCTCAGGCTCCCACGTTGCCTCCTCAGTGCCATGATTTCACCACAACACTTTCACTCAGGGGATAGACTTTTTTCGAAGAATCTTTACGTCACGATCCTGAATTTGAACCATTTCCTCCTCGAAGGTCAAATCTGGCCTAACCTCAATCTCCTCAGTAAGGATAATATGGGTAGGATCAAAGCGATAGCGCCTCAACATCGAGACATGGAATTCATCACGAATGCGGTCCAACTCCGAAGGTAGCTCTAACTGATAAGCGATAGGTCCCACACGCCTCAAAATTTGGTAAGGCCCAATAAACCTAGTGCTCAACTTGCCCTTACAGCCAAACCTCAGAACCTTCTTCTTTGGTGAGACCTTGAGAAATACGTAGTCCTCCACAGAATACTTAATCTCATACCGTTTCAAATTCGAGTAGGATTTCTACATATCTGATGCCACTTTCAGGCGATCCCTAATCAGTCTAACCTTATCTTCGGTCTTAGAAACCAACCCAAGACCAAGAACCAATCGTTCACCCAACTCTGTCCAACATAGAGGAGCGTGACACTTACGACCATACAGAGCCTCGTCAGGTGCCACCTAAATGCTAGATTGGAAATTGTTATTATAAGCAAACTCCACTAGCGGAAGATAATCCTCCAAACTACCCCGAAAATCAATAACACAACTCCTCAGCATATCCTCTAGTACCCAAATCAACCTCTTAGATTGACCATCTGTCTGAGGATGGAAAGCAGTACTAAAGTCCAATCTTGAACCCAGAGCCTTGTGTAGCTTCTTCTAGAAGCAAGACGTGAAGTAAGGATCCCTATCAAAAATGATGGAGACAAGTACCCCGTGCAATCTCACAATTTTTGATATGTAGAGCTTAGCCAATTTTTGAAGAGAAAAGTCTGTCCTAATCGGATTGAAGTGAGCAGACTTGGTCAATCAATCCACGATGACCCAGACAGAATCCTTCTTAGTACGTGTTAGAGGCAACCCACTAACGAAATCCATCGCTATTCGCTCTCATTTCCATAATGGTATCTTAATCGGCTGTAGCAAACCTGAAGGTAACTGATGCTCAGCCTTCACCTGCTGACAAGTAAAACAACGAAGAACAAAGTCAGTAGCCTCACGCTTCAACCCTGGCCACCAGTACAACTCTCAAAGATCTCGATACATCTTGTTCCCACCGAGATGCATAGCATAAGGGCTACTATGCACCTCTCTCAAGATCGACTATCTTAAATCCATATTATTCGGTACACATATCCTATCACGGAAACAAAGTACCCCATCATTATTTAAACCTAAATCAACGGTGCTACCATTCTCAACCTGATAAAATTGTAACTCAAGGGACTTATCCTCCAATTGTTTACCTCGAATATGTTCAATCTATGTTGTCTTAACATAAAGTTCAGTCAACTGACTTCCATCATCAAATAGGCTAAGTCGAGTGAACATCACTCTCAGATCAGTCATAGCCCTGCGACTCAATGCATCAGCCACCACATTGGCCTTGCCTGGATGGTACTCAATGGTACAGTAGAAATCCTTAAGCAGCTCAACCTATCTATGCTGCCTAAGATTTAACTCCTTCTGAGTAAGGAGATACATGAGGCTTTTGTGATCAGTGTAGATAATACACTTCTCACCGTACAAATAGTGCCTCAAAAATTTCAAAGCAAAGACTACGACAACCAATTCCAAATCATACGTCAGATAGTTTGCTTCATGAGTTTTGAGCTGACGAGATGCATATGCTAGCACCTTACCATCTTGTATTAACGCACAACCCAAACCAACCTGTGATGCATCACTATAAACTACGAAGTCCTTACTAGGCTCAGGCTGTATCAAAATAAGAGCCTAATTCAGAATAGTCTTTAGCTTCTCAAAGCTCTCTTACTATGCATCAGTCCAAACAAAAGGAACTCCCTTACACAGAAGCTTAGTCAATGAAGCAGCGATCAAGGAGAACCCTTCTGTAAAGCACCGGCGAAAACCAGCTAACACCAAAAAACTGCGAATTTCAGATACATTCTTCGTCTGTTTCCAACCCAACACAGCCTCAATCTTAAGAGGATCGACTTGGATCCCCTCAGTAGAAACTGCATGTCCCAAAAAGGTCACTTTACGTAGCTAGAACTTACACTTGCTGAACTTCACGTAATGCTGTTTCTCATAACGAGTTCGAAGTACCACTCTAAGATGCTCATTGTGTTTATCTTCAATCTTACAATACCCCAAGATATCATCAATGGACACCACTACAAACTGATCCAGATAGGGTTGGAACACTCAGTTCATCAGGTCCATAAATGCTACTGCTACATTAGTCAACCCAAAAGGCATAACTAGGAACTCGTAATTATCCATAACGAGTCTTAAATGTCATCTTGTGCACATTAGCCTCCTTAACCCTCAACTAATGATACCTCGAACATAAATCGATCTTGGAGAACACAGAAGCCCCTCAAAATTGTTCCAATAGATCATCAATCTTTGAAAGTGGGTACTTATTCTTAACTGTTACCTTGTTCAGCTGTCAGTAGTCAATACACATCCATATTGTTCCATCCCTCATTTTCACAAACGACCCAGGTGCTCTCCACGGAGACACACTGGGATAAATAAACCCATGATCCAACATTTCCTGAATCTGAGCCTTAAGCTTCATAAGCTCCTTCGGTATTTGGTAGGGAGCAATAGACATTGGAGCTGTGCCCAAAATAAGCTCAATCCCAAGTTCTACTTCTCAGTTTAAAGGCAAAACTGGTAGATCCTTAGAGAAGACATCCAGAAAATTTGTTATAGTTCTGATGTCCTTTACAGAAGAATCCCTAGAATTAGAAACACTTAAATAGGCCAAGAATGCTTCACATCCTTTTTGAGCCAACTTTTCCTCCACTAACGCATAAATCACATTGTTCAGATAATCCCGACGTTCCCCAATCACAACTACCGCATTGTCCTCCTCAGTTCTCAAAATTACTCTCTTAGTCATACAGTCCAGACTTACTCGGTGCTTGACCCACCAGTCCATTCTCAGAACTAGGTCGACCTCCCCAAATGGAAGCTCCATCAGATTAACCAGAAATACTGTCCCTTGAATCTCTAATGGGACGTCTCTATACAATTTGATAACTCGGATAGACTGCCCCAAAGGACTTAAAACAATCACCACACTAGAAGTACTCTCTACTAGAATCCCCAAAGTTTCAGACACAGTACTAGCTACATAGATATGTGTAGAACCTGTGTCTATCAACACAATATAAGGTAATCATAAATTATGAACATAGTTGTGATGACGTCTGGAGCATCTTTGTCTTCTTTGCGATGAGTAGCATAAACAAGAGCAGGTTGCCTCGCCTCAGTCTGCCCAACACCTCTGCCAGGGGCTCTCTGTCCACGACCCATGCTGTTATGACCCCTAATCTGAGCACGGCCCCTAGGTGGCTGCTGAACAACCCTAGGTGGTTGTGTAGTACTAGAACCTAGAGCTTGCACCTGATCTGTCCTCAGCGGACACTCTCGAATGTGGTGCTCAGAAGAACCACACCCTAAATACACCCTAATCGTCCTCTAACATTCGTCCAGATTGCGTCTACCATAATGCACGCATGGCAAGATCCTAGTAGGCACAATAGGGGGCCCAACTCTAACTGGCCCATCAGATTTGGTCTTTTTCTTAAGCCTCAGTGCAGAACTCGAGGGCTCTAAATCCCTCTTACTATTCTTTCTCTTGCGGTCCCTATTTTAGTGCTTAGCACACTTTCTTGGCGACCTTTGCTTTTTCCAGCAATACAGAGAACTCACCTCCCTCTGTGGAGTAATTAAAACACTAAAAATTATCCCTAAGGTCGTCTTCAAACCGAACACATTTCTCATTTTCAGTCGCCACCATACCCCACACATAGCGGCTCAACCTAAAAAACTCGACCTCATACTCAGCCATTAATCGATCACCTTGCTTGAGATTCAGGAACTCACGCCTCCTAGCATCAGTGTAGCTAGCTCCCACATATTTTCTTTGAAATGCAGACTTATAGAAATCCCAAGTCAATCAATCTGGCTGAGTCCCTTCCCTAACGGTCAACCACCACTAATATGCTTCATCGCGAAGTAAAGAAACAGCACCCTTTAGTTTCTGTTCAGGAGTAAGATCCAAATCGTCCATGATTCTTTCTGTGGCCTCCATCTAGTACTCGGCCACATTAGGGGTGAATCTTGTGACACCCCTAAATAATTCAGCCCCATTGGATCAGAGTCATTCCATAACTGACCCTCGGCCCCCAAATCTAATATTAGGCCCAGTGACCCTCTCTAATATCCTTAACATAGCCTAGGACAATGCATCGTTCCCAGCCACGCGATCTTGAGACCCAGTCCCAATCACCGGTGAAACTAGCATCTCGCTAGTATCCAGATTAGGCACATTACCAAATGACGAGGACTTAGCTCAAGCCCTCTACAGCCCCTACCACGGCCTCTTCTACCCCGGCCACGGATACATCTGAGCTCATCATAGAAATCGAAACTTATCTACATTAACAGTTTTATGAATTAGTTACAATTTTGATTTTTATTAACAGATATTTTATGCAAAACAATATCACAAATTCAGAGTATGTTATCACGAATCAAAGTCTCTATTAGTTTCCCTACAGTTTCAGAGTACATTAACTAAAAGTGTTTTCTAGAATAATCTATCTATAATATCAATTTAGTTTTATCAGAATACAGTAAACTTACAGGATTGGCGCCAAAGACTTGGTGTAACATATACTCAGTCAATTTGTTTTAAAATCTTTTGTAAATAAGCTCTTTTGAAACCAAACTTTTTAAACATAAAATCCACAGACGAGTTTTGCAACCTGGCTCTAATACCACTAAATGTAACACCCCAAACTCGGCTGAGACATTATGGCCGAATATGGCAATGGCACATGAAGGGAATTTATAGTCGAGTTCATCAAGTGAAGGTCGTTCCAGCCTAATAGTCTTTATTTAACTCAAAAAAATGCATGTTCATTGTTATGTTCCAAACCATAACTTTTTAGTGGAAGCTTTGGAGAACATTTTGTTTAAGAAAATTGCTTGTTTTTCTCTTGAGGCAAAAGTGTCGTTTTTATCAGAATCGAGTTTTCGTTGCATTTGGCAGTATAAAAATCCAAAGATAATAGTTTAAAATCTAAAATTTAAAGCAAACAGTCTATAAAGTCTAAATTACATAAAAATACCCATAATCAAATGAAACCATAAATAATAAAAGTAACGAGGTTTAAAATACATGTGGCCATCGTCGAGTCCTCCGATGCACTGAACCATTAAGTCTAAGGATTACCTGAATAGATTAAATAGAAAAATGATGAGTTTTTGCATCTTAGTGTGCAATCCCCACAGAAAACATGCATACAGATACTCAACAGAAGTCAGTCAGATACAATTTGGGGCCTGAGCCCATTACATATTTAGTTTGGGTCTTAGCTCATTCAGATACAGTCTCAGATATAAATTAGGGACTTGGCCCAACTCAGATACAATATGCAGTAATAGAAAATCAGAATCCTACCCACCAGACTCTACACACCATCTCCTACAATCCCTACACACCATGTGGGGTTTAAAGCACCCACCCATCCCTACACACTATGCTGTATCAAAATGCAGCACATAGTCAGTAATTTGTTGCTGAGACACTTACTCCAAATATCATCAGGCCAACCTGATGCAATGCAACATACAATAGATGACATGCTATCATGCAATTATCAGTACATACATTCAGTTCAGTAAACATGCTCAGTACAGATATCATACAGACAGTTCACACATATAAGGGTCTAAATAGTGCTTACCGACCCTATAGTAGGTTTACAGTCGACTTGGGCGACCCGTACAACCTTAGAAAACTTTGCAGTTAAAATGGGCTTTACATGTCCATGTGGCCCACACGGCCGGGCCTAGAATCCCACACACCCATGTGGACTACCCGTGTGGACCAACACGCCTGTGTGGCCCATACGGCTTAATTCAGCCTAGCCCGTGTGTTGCACACGGCCTATCCGACCATCACACAAACAGGTCTTGTACGCACGGATTGGCCTCGTTGATCACGTGGCCATGTCCCCTCACACGACCCACCACAAAGGTGACCACATGCCCGTGTGGTGTCGACAGAATGCTTTTTTGGCTTTTACCGAATCCTATTTTTTTCATTTTATGGTACACACTTGAATTATTTTCAATGTTTACACAACTTTGAGGTCACCAAAACCTACAATTAGATAATTTCTGCCTTTTAGAAACCAAAGACGAGTCTTAAACAACTAATCTTGAAAAGTAAAGTTAACTTACCGCTACCAAAACGATCACCCCTCCATATCAAATCGACGAAACGTCAACCCCAGTCTCTCAATTGACTCCTAAACAACAAAACACCTCTTATTTACTAAACTAAAATAACGTTAGAATTTACTACATTAAAAACTTACCAAATGCATACAGAACACAAAGTCGACAGAGCTCATCTTGATTATCAAACAAATAGAAGGCAAAAAGAAGGGAAAAAAAGGGAAAATGATAGTGAAGCAAAAGGAAAAACGACAAGAAGACTTTCAAAAAATAAAGAGAAAATCAAAACTATATTTTTGGGATAATCAAAATATTTTCTGATAACTACAGTATCTCAACTTCCACCCACTAACTCTAGTATCCCACTCCTATCAGAATTTTAATACTACTCAGACACCTAATCTGCATCAAGCAAACATAATTCCCTCGCTTGCTTAAGGATTCGAACACAAGACCTCCATCACACCAATACTCCACTTAACCACCAAACCAACAGGCCCATTCTGCCAATTACCTACAAACTTTTACTAAAAAACCTACAGATCAGAGCTATGGTTTAATTCATAACAATACCAAAATTTACTGAAGGAAAGGCTTAAACTTAGGACCACTCACACACACCTAGAACACTTAACCACTGAAGCAGATAGATATTTGTGTCACAATTTCATAAGAACAAAATAAGAAATTTTGGGACATTACAACACTACCCTCTAAAAGAAAATTTCGTCCTCAAAATTTACTTGATCAGAATAGATGAGGATGCTGTTGGCGCATCACATCCTCAGGCTCCCACATGGTGTCCTCAGTGCTATGGTTCACCTCAACACTTTCACTAAAGGGATAGAGTTTTTCTGAAGGATCTTTATGTCACGACCCAGAATCTGAATCGGTTCTATAACAGCCTGATTTTTGGCCTAGTCAGAATAGTGGTTTTGGGACAACAATTCTGACGAGGAAAAATTTTATTTTTATTATATTTTTATGCTCTATGATTCCACAGAATGATTTCATGGAAATTTTGTTTGAAAATTCTGACGTTTGGGCACTCAATTTAGTCAAAAGGACTAAATTGAAAAAAGTGCAAAACTTGAGTTATACATGTTAGAGGTGTTCAATTGTTATTAAATTTTAAACTGAGGGTCCTTAAATGGTTATTAGACCACTGGCTAAGTTGGTGGACAAAAATGGTCATGGTTTGGTAAATTTCTAAAGTTTTTCATTAAGGGCAATTTGGTTATTTGGTGATTAAAATGGATTAAAAACAAAATTAAAAGCTAATTTTTGTCCATCTTCAACCCCATGGTCAAATTTCACAAGGAAAAACCATGGCTAGGGTTTTTGAAGCTTCCAAGCTCAATTGTAAGTCTGTTCTAGCCCCGTTTTAATGATTTTTATGTTTTTGAAGTCGTCATCACTTGATCTATCTATTTCTACCACTTATTTGTGATATGATGAAGGCAGAGGGTTTGAAATATGTTATAAATTTTTGTATTTTAATGATTAATGGTAGATTATACATGTTTATGGTTAGAGAAACAACTTTTACTAATTGATTTTCGGTGAAAATGCATAAAAAGACTTATTCAAAATCTAGTTTGATGGAAATTGTGGGCTGCTATAAGCATGGAAATGGTTTGGCTAGGCTTAAAGTACAAAGAAATTGAATGAAAATCATTCTACGAGCCTAGAGACTAATTTGTAAATATGTGAAAGTTTAGGGGCAAAAATATAAATTTTCCATAATATGATTTTTGGGTCACATTGATCAATGTGACTAATAAATAAGCTCAATGTGATATTATTGATCAAGGGAAAATAAGGTTCAGAAGTAGAACGAGGGAAAAAAAGAATATTCGACAGTTATGTCCATTTTCACCATTTTTGGTATCAAGGTAAGTTCGGGTGTAAATAATGCAACTTTATATTATGCAGTTAATAATTGATATTGCATGAACTATTTAATTATTGTTATGAATACATTCGATGAGATTCGATATGGTAAAATTCTCGGTTGAACCTTAGGAATAGATAAGATACAAATGTCATGACATTAGGGTTATTGAGATCTTGTGTAAGACCATTTCTGGGATATGGCATCAATATGAGACATCATGTAAGACCATAGTTGGGCTATCGACATCGATATGTGATCGCATGTAAGACTATATCTGGGATATGACATTGGTATCTTACTATATGTATGAGATTTCCCAAGTATCCTTTAGTATTCCTAGTGGTTCAACAGGTAATTCAAAGATTATGTCAAAGATGTGGAAAGATATAACTGTGTTAGGAGTTTGTACAGGTATGTACGTAAATTTTATAAGCATTGGCTTTATGATATTATGAGTTCACGATCACTATGAAAGTGACCTTAAGTTAATCTTGTGAATAAGGGTTTATGTTGATGATGTGTACATTCTTGATAAATTTAGTTGAGAATCATGTGTTAGGCTTTTAAGCCATATCAAATTGAGAGATAAGATGTTTAGTTCACTTGATTTGTGTTTCATTGGATATGTGTGAAAAATGAAATATTTGCATAATTGCCTATTAAAATGGTTATGAAAGCATGAGAAGTTAAGAGTTGAAATCTTTGAAAGATGTTAAGCTCTGGGCTTGAAATTATGAATATGCATAATTAATGTGCATTTTACTATGATGTTTAAAATGATTTGCTACTTATGAAACATGTTACAATGAGGAGGTTATGGTTGTTAGTCTAAAGTAAAGTTATGTTAATTTATGTTGATAACTCAAAAAGAATAAACATGTGAATTGGTTATATTACAATCCTTGATTTTTATAACTATTTTATATGAACTTTTTCTTATATTGTTAAACATGGTATATGATTTGCACTAATTGTTCATTATTTTCATATGAACTTACTAAGCTTTGTAGCTTACTCCCCTTCCTTTCCCATATCTTATAGGGTTGTATGCTAGCTCGAGTTGGAGATCGCCGGAGATGCTATCACACTATCAAGTTATCATGTTGGGTAAATGGATGCAAACCTTTGAGTCTATGGCATGTATAGGAACTTGATCTCTTTTTTTATATTTCATATTGATTTAGCCAATTGTGTTGGCTCATGATGATAATTAATTCATTTTGTATAAGGCCATGAGATGTAGTCATATTGATTATTGGGTTGTAAACCTATTCATATATGCATGCGTGTGCCGATGCCATTGTTATATGGCCTATGATTATTCATGGTCAACTGATGATATGTTGCATGTGATTTACTAAACTTGAGCTTGATGAATGATGATAGTTTGTGTGGGTATATGTTGGTATGAAAAATGCATGCAACCAAGTGAATGAAGTTCAATTCTATTTAAGGTGGTGTAATTGGTCTTGATAAAGTATGAAGTCTTATGCATGTATAAGTAAAGATGAAATGATCATGATCATGTCTTGTTTGTGTATGTTCAAGTGTTCAAACATGCCTTGTTAAGTGTCATTGAAAGTATACATGTGAGTGAGAAATTGAGGGTGACCAATGGCTTGGAAAAATAACCTCAAAATGGTCCACACGGGTAGACACACGGGAATGTGTCTTGGCCGTGTGTGACACAAGGTCAACCCTATTGACGTGTAGTCCGGCTGTGTGTCCCCTGTATCTTGAATTTTAGCTTCGAATTGTCCACATAGGTGGAGACACGGCTGTGTGTCTCAGCCATGTAAAGGACACGGCCCAGGGACATGGGCGTGTGTCTAGGAAGTGTGAAGTCTGTACCTCATTTATGAGAATTTAATTCATCCCACAGCCTAGCACATGGGCGTATAACTTGGCCGTGTGGTTTCATTTGGTTGATGACGTCATAAACTGAGAGTTACACGGGGTATGGACACGGGAGTGTGTGACCACACGGCCTACCCACACAGGCATGTCCCATATCCGTACGGGCTATGACCCCTATTTAGGGCAAAATTTTTGTAAGTTTCCAAAATTTTTGAAGGTTCTCGGTTAGTCCAGAATTGCTTCCAAAGTATGTTTTGGGCCTCTTAGGCTCATTTTAGGGATGATGTGAAAAGTTTTAAATTGTGATGGAAATTTATGGCTCGAAATTGTATGTGTATTTGTGTTTAAGTCCGATAATGCCTCGAACCCTATCCCGGTATTGGATACGGGTCAGGGGCGTTACATTTAGTGCTATCAGAGCTGTGGTTTCGTCAATTATTGGACTAACATAGCGTATGTGAGTCTAGCTATACATGCCATATTACTACCCGTAATAGTGTGATATCTCCCTATCCTGAAAAAGTTGTTTTGTTAAGACTAGAATGCTTTTCAATCGTGCTACTTTCGATAAGGCCAAAAGTGATATTAAGATGTTTGAACATGTGTTTGTGATGAGACGAAACTCAAAAAGGTCAGAATAAAAGTTTATGATATGTATGTGATTAAGTACAAAACGAAATAACCATAAGTTGGGAAATATGGGTGAAATGTCATCGTTTTGGTTGAACGTTGAGTTTTGATGGATTATAGTAATTTTATGAAACAGATAGGATGTTAAATTAAAAATGATATGATGTTTTATTTTAAGTACTTGTTATGAAACTATGATTATAGTTGTGATATAAAAATCGAATTGTAAGTTTTTGGGTAAATAATGCATCGTATATTATGTTTAAAAGTTTAATTATTTCTTGAACTATATAATTGACCATATGGATGAGTTTAATTGTATGAATGAGATTGATAATAATTTAGTAAGTGTGGAAGTCCAATACGAACCCTAGGAACATTATAAGATACTAGGGTCATAGCATTGAGGTTATCGACATGTGATTCCGTGTAAGACCATTCTGGGATATGGCATCGGCATCTGATATGTAACGCCCTAAATTTTGGCCTAGATGTATTGGGCCTTGAGCAAGGGAATAGTTGAGAGACAGCACATAGATGTTTAGTTGTGCAAGATAAAGACATCAATAATGGTTTGTTTGAGTGATTTAGGAGTGTTTGGGAATGTTGGAGAAGTCTTGGGTTCAAACCTAGGCTTTAAAAAAAATTTCATTTTTGGTGCATAAAATCTTGGGTGTTTAGAGATAGACCTTTTAAAATATTTGTAGTTAAAATAAGAAACAAAGAGCCTGCTAGTAAAGAGGTAAGTGGTGTGTCAGTGAGTTTAAGGGACTGGAGTTCGAATCACTTTATACGGAAAAGAATATTTATTTTGTGCTTCTGTCATGTGAGTAGCAAAAATAATTTGAAACTCTGCCAGGTGGGAGTTGATCTGGTCATGGAGAAAGGTGTGGAGAAAATCAAGGAGTGGGTCATGGGATTTGGGTAATTTGTGGAGAGAAAGTTGAGGAGAGATAAGAGGAGAAACTCAAGGAAGAGAGAGGTTGGAGAGAGTTGGTGCCGTATGGGGAATTAAGGGCTCTCTAGTATTCAATTTTGGGGAGCTTTGGGGAGCTTTGGGGATCATTTGAAGGGTGCTTTTGCCGTTTGCACTTGTTTCCCTTTTCTGCTGTTTTTTGCTTATTGGAGGGGGTCTATTACATTTTTTGCTTTTGTTGGTGACCAATTTTGCCTCTTTTCTTACTTTGGCCGATTTGGCACTCCTGCTTTTTGGCATTGTAGTTTCTATCTTTTTGATCAAGCCGAACTCAGCCTCTCTCCCTGTCAACCGTAAACGATTTACTCACTTTTTCTAGTCACTCTGCAAAGCTAATTGCTCCTAACTCCTCTTCTCCTCTCAACATTTTCAGCATTTCTCTTCCTTTTTAGGTCGAACGTACCTTCTCCTTTCCCTTTATTGTGACTAAATTTTACCACTCTCTGTTTTGCTTAGCCGAGTACACCTATTCTTTTCTAACCAATTCTATCATCACCCCTTTCTTTTGGTACTAAACCAAATACTGTATCCCTAAAACTATTCTCTGGCAATCAGTTGGATTCTTCTGGACAACTCTCTTTTTTCGTCGATTTTAGTAAGATTCTTTCAACTTTTTCAGGTAGGTTATTTTGTTAACATTGTTTTCCTAAATCCCTCTTATTCGGGTTTTTCTCTTCTTGCACTTGGGGTGACCGAATCTTCCATCTCTGGGGTGGGTGTCCTAAAGTAAGACTATAGGTCGACTGTTCTTCTTTTGATTTTAGTAGTACCTTTTTCGGTAAGTAGTTATACCCTCGCTTCAATCTTCATGTGTGTACTGTAGTGGTTTTTAATTGCGTTAAGAAATCAAGAAATCGCAATAGGGGCAAATCGGTTGGGGTTTGAGTAACGGTTCAAATAGGGGATCTGTCTTCGTTCAATCAAGGTTAGGTGCTTGTGGATTTTAGCGCGTTTCCGTAAAAAGATGTGTAGCAATACCCTATATCTGATAGTCAGCTAGAAAGTTGAAAAGTGTGTCGCACACACTGATTTGACTGTAAATCGGCAAAAGCTGAAAAACTGGGAAACTGGCGATTGATGCCACACGAGCATGCGATCACACGTGTGGTGAACCGAGCCCATTAATCATGGGTGTAAAACTATAAAATGAGCATAATATCCTTATAGGGTAAAATGACCGAATTACCCCTCAAGGGTAAAATGACCGAATTACCCCCGAAGGGTAAAATGACTAAATTACCCCCAAAGGGTAAAATGATCGTATAACCCCCTGAAGGGTAAAATGACCGAATTACCCCAGAGGGTAAAATAATCGAATTACCCCCGGAGGGTAAATTGACCGAATCACCCCTAGAGGCTAAAATGACCGGCTTACCCCGTAGGGTAAAATGACCGTAATACCCTTGTAGGGTAGAATGACTGTTATGCCTTATATGATGGTTGATTGATTGAGCACGCCTTGTAATATTTATGTGTTTTGCATACATGCACGACATACTGCATGGGTTGTGATATTGTTATGAAGGAAGTACTAATCTGTTAGGGTCGCACAGGTTGCACGAGGTGACTGTGGACCCATCGAAGGCTTTGTGCCATTTTGAGGGCTTGGTGCCATTTTGAAGGCTTCGTGCCATACATATTATCGGTGGATTTGTGCCATGTATATTATCAATGGCTTTGTGCCATGCATATTATCAAAGGCTTTGCGTCGTTCATATTATCGACGGCTTTACGACGTACATATTACCGAAGGTTTTATGCTGTTATTTAAGGCTATGTGCCATTTCTGAAGGCCCTGTGCCATTTTTGATAGCTTTAAGCCACTTATTTATCTGGTAGCTTAGCTGCAATATTGGTGTGTTGGTTGGGTGGGTTGATTTTATCCCCACATGGTGTGTTTGTGGTACAGAGTGAGGTGTATTGGTTGGATTGGGGTGGGTTGCACTTTTGCATGATTACACTGTACTACTACTGTACTGGGCTCAGGTCCAGTATGCCTCTGTATTCTATATATTTGACTAACTGACTTATTTTCTACTAGAGGATAACACACTGAGTTTTCGTAACCTCACCCCGGTTTGAACTGTGTAGGTAATCCCCAGCGTTAGGTGAACCGGTGTTGCGAGGGACTCGAAGGTGGCCACACTACTACTTCCGTTTTATTTTATTAAGCTTTTATTTACATTTAGATTTTGTTTTGGGTTTTGATGTAATAAGGCCTCTCTCTAAATTTCTAGTTTTAATTTGGCTTTTTATTTATCACAATTTATATCTGCTAGAAGTAGGTCGCGATTTTTCAAAATATTAACGGTTTTCAAAACATTACGTTTCTGCAACACGATTTTTAAGCTTCCATAACAAACATTGTTTTTAAAGTGCAACAACAATTGAATATGATTAACAGATTTTTGATTTATTCGTCATAAGGTTTTTGATATAAAGTGGGTTTTTAAATGCAATCATGTTTCGTAAAACACCTCAAAAGGGACTAACAAAGAGGCTTTAACCTTCAAACAAGTTTTTATCAACAAGAAAAATGATTTTCAAAAAGGCACTCTAATGTGACACCACAGATTTGGCCATAACGTCTGGGCTGGGTTTGGGGTGTTACATGATATGACATTTTGTATAAGACCATATCTGGGAGATGGCATCGGCATGTGATATGAGATTCCGTGTAAGATCATATCTGGGATATGGCATCAGTATGGTAGTACGTGCAAGACCATGTCTGGGACATGGCATCGGTACGAGATTTCGTGTAAGACCATGTCTGGGACATGGCATTGACATGAGTTTTCATGTAAGACCATAGTTGGGCTATTGGCATCAAAATTGGATTACATGTAAGACCATATCTAGGATATGGCATTGTACTACTACGTATGACTCCTGAGTATCCTTAATGATTCCGAGCTGTTCAATGGTCCTAATTTAAATGAGAATGAAAGTACACACAAAGTAAGTAATACATGTACGTACAAAGTTCATATGAAAATTAGAAGGAAGAATAACGATGAGTTAGTATGTGATGTTTAGTAATACTCTTTTGATAAGGTTATGATCGGGTAAGAAATGACTATGAGAGTTTAGTAATGTTTATACTAAATTCCAATATGGAAAAGTGAAATGAAATGAAAGTTTATATCGTGAAAAGCTCACCCATGTTTGTTCGATGTCCATATGATGGTATGTGCTTGACTTATTTGATTAAGTGAAAGTGATAAGTAATCTCACTCAAATTGATGGAATATGTGTTTATGTACACTTGTCTGAAGAAGATAATTGGAAAGTTCATGTAACATGAATATGTATGTTAATTTGCTTGAAGTGAATCATATGATTGTGATGATATTATGTGGTTGATGAATGCTAAGTCATATGTGTGTATTTATGAGAGTTAAATTAGAGGCTTTACGACCTCACCCCCTTACCAATGTGCTATTTTGTAATAAGATTTCACGAGATTTATGTTGAATGAACTCACAAGTGTGAAACTAAAGAGCTCAATAGAAGAATAACTAATAATATGATCAGAATTGAAAATAGTTTGGCAAGGGAATACATTTTAGAAAAGATGGCAGGTTATTCTAAAGATTGTTCGGATTTTGCAATGTCCGGATTAAAGAAAGAGTAAATCTCGGATAATTGACTCATTCAGGTATGATATCTAAAGTATATATTTGCTTGAATTTCTTCCAGATTGATTTTTGTTAGTGAATGGTATGATACAAAATTATGATGACAAAATTAGTCAGAGAAATGATATTTGCATTGTAAAGATGTCTAAGCGTAATAGTTGTGATTGAATAGAATATGATGATCTATCTTGGGTATTTTATATATTCATTCAACCTTAGAGATATATGTGATTGCTCGTTTTCTGACGAAATTTTTATCGAATGAGAAATCTAATTGATTATAATGTTAGAAGAAATCACTGTTGGTCTGGTTGATGATCAGCATAGCTTATCTCTTTTTGAGGTATTATTCAGCTATGTTTGGATTAAAAGCTGATGATGAAAATTTCTGTGAGGCTATTCTTCCATATTTACTAGATGTTGCTTTGTTCTATATTTGGAAAGTATGTTATTTCTGTTACAATTGATTTCAGAGTGATAAACGATAAATTATACATATTTTTACCTCATGTTTAGCCTATATTTTGGATGAATTATTATTAATTTTGTGAGAATTGTGCTCTTAACCCTTCCATTTCATGTTGTATACCCAGGAGAGCATAGGGAAGAGAAAAGAATGAAAAACGGACCGAAAAAGAAGAAAATGGGCCAAAGTGTGAAAATAACACGGCCCAAGGAGTCACCACACGGCCGTGGCACACGGCCGTGCCACATGAGGTCCAACATAGCCTAGCCCCGACAAGCACGGCCAGGCCACACAGCCGTGCCACCCTCAACAGGCCCAACCACGACCTCTTGTCGATCCACACGGGCATGGCACACGGGCGTGTCGCTGTCATGAGGAAGTGCAATTTCACTCGGATTTGGATACTTAGAGGCTAAGAAATGCATCCCAAAGCTCTATATAAAGACCCTAGGAGGCAACTCTAAAGGTGTACTCTTTCTCCCAAAAGGAGCACCTTATTTCTACCAACACAGAGAGTCAAAGCAATGGATTACTCTGAGGAAGCCAATTGATTCATCCCAGAAGCCGAATTCTACATCAAGACAGAGGATCTCCCTAAATTCCTTTAGGGGTTTTTAGGTTCTTTTTGTTTTGTTATCTTATTTCTTCTGAGATGTTTTCTTTATTAATTATTAACTAAATCCCCCAGATACTTGAGGGAGATGAAACCTAAGACAGATCTTGTTATTATTTTATCTTGAGTTATATGATAAATACTTGAATTGTTCTTAATTATGTGCTCTTAATTCTTGTTTTAATAATCCTCGGTATTAATTCAATAAACTGATGTGCTTATGCAAAGGAGTAAAAGTCCTTGTTTAAGAGTAGATCTAGCATAATTAAGCGGAGTTGCATGCAACCCTAGACATATGGCGACATAAATCTACCGGATTAGGGTCAAACCTAATAGGGGGATCCATAGATCGAGTTAATGCAAGACTAGGGGTTTTAACTAGAAAGAGATGTCAGTTAATCAACCTAGGATTAGTTGTTCTTATCCTCGACGGAGGTATTAACATAAGTTAGGGATTTCTACGGATCAAGCCAAGTGAATAAATCATCTAGCTTAAGAATTGATAACAAGTGAAGTCTAGGTGGATTCTCCCTTGAGTATTGCCCAAATCAATCAGTCTATCCCAAGAGTTTTTCCCAAATTTACTTTTTGTGCATTCTTAGTTTAGTTTTAAAATTAGTTAGTTTCATAAAAACCCCTTTTATTCTTTAGGTTAAATAACAGAAATGAAGTAAGTATTAGTACTTTTGGTTCCCTTGGGTACGATATCTCGGTCTTGCCGCTAAACTATACTATTGTTCGATAGGTGCGCTTGCCTTAAAATCGTGATATTAGTTAGTTTTTGATGCGATCAGTTTTTATAAATTTTATTACTTCAGATCACGCATATAAAGTTTTTGGCGCCATTGCCGGGGAACTAAAATATTATGAAAACTCGATTTCTATTACTGTAGCCATTACTATATTTATTTTTGGTTTTTATTTATTTGTATTTTATTTTAATTTTCTTTGCTTTTTCCTTCTAGGTATTTCTAGTTTGTGACTAGAAACAACCCAGCAGGGCCATTACTTTTTGATGAAGATTTAGAAGCAATAGTTTGCAGAACTCGCAGAGAGATCAGATGAAGCCTTCATTATCCAGAACAAGAACCTGAACCTACGAAAGAGATGGAAGCAAATCAGGTTATTCCACCACCTCCCGCAATAGCCGCGCAACCAGTGAATCAAGATGAAGCTCCTCGTAATATGAATGATTATGCTAAACCTAGTTTGGCTGGTGCTCAATCTAGTATTATTAGACCTACTATTGCTGCAAATAATTTTGAATTAAAACCTAACACTATTCAGATGATACAGTAATTTGTGCAGTTTGATGGTTTATAGGATGAAGATCCAAATTCACACATAGCCAACTTTTTGGAACTTTGTGATACTTTTAAAATTAATGCCGTTTCTGATGATGCCATTCATCTAAGGCTATTCCCATTCTCTTTGAGAAATAAAGCCAAACAGTGGTTAAATTCTTTTCCACAAGGCTCAATCACTACATGGGAACAGATGACAGAAAAATTTTTACTTAAATATTTTCCTCTAGCTAAAACAGCTAAATTACGAAATGATATCTCTTCTTTTGTGCAGATGGATTTAGAAACACTTTACGATGCCTAGGAGAGATACAAAGATCTTTTGAGAAGGTGCCCTTACCATGGACTACCTTTGTGGTTATAAGTTCAAACCTTCCATAACAGTTTGAAACCATCAACAAGGCAAATGATCGATGCAGCCGCAGGAGGAACAATCAGCTATAAAACACCCGAAGCATCTTATGAGTTTATAGAATTGATGTCACTGAATAACCATCAGTGGTAAGTCATGAGGACAAAGCTGACAAAAGTCGCAGGAGTTTTTAATATTGATGCTATCACTATGCTTACTAATTAGGTAGAACTTTTAAGTAAAAAGTTTGATAACTTTATTGGTTCCACGCAGGCACAACCAGTGATGCAGTGCGACGCAACTCTAGGAAATATGTTCAATCCAGACTACTCATCTTATGGATACAGCATAGAAACTGAGCAAGCCAATTATATGGGTAACAATTCTAGATCTCAAAATAATCCTTATAGTAACACATATAATGTAGGTTGGCGGAACCACCCCAATTTTTCTTGGAGAGGACAAGGGAATCAAAGACAACAGCCCCCTCCGGGATTTCAGCAGCCACCACCACAACAGGAGAAAAAGCCAAATCTTGAAGAGATGTTCACCAAATTCATGGCCATGTCAGAAACCTATTTTCAAAACATTGAGACAACACTAAAGAACTAGCAAGCATCAATTCAAGGGCTTGAGAATCAAATTGGTCAACTTGCCAATTTAATTTCAGAAAGACCATAAGGTGGACTACCAAGCAACACTGAGCCAAACCCCAGAGAACATGTCAAAGCTATTACCCTTAGAGATGGGAAATTATTGGCTAAACCAGAAAAGACACCTGTTCTAGAATCTCCAAAAGACAAGGTAGATGAAGAGAAACCCAAGGAAAGCAATCCACCAACACTTAGGGAATACAAACCACCTATTCCATTTCCGGTAAAATTGAAGAAAGACCGCATAGATGCTCAATTCGGTAAATTTCTTGAACTCTTTAAACGATTACACGTTAACTTACCTTTTGTTGAAGCAATTTTGTAGATGCAAAAGTACGCGAAGTTTCTTAAAGACCTTCTAACAAATAAAAGGAAGTTGGAAGAATTAGCCACAGTGGAACTCAACGAGGAATGCTCAGCTATTCTCCAAAATAAACTGCCAGCAAAACTGAAAGATCCAGGGAGCTTTACTATTCCTTGTTTAATTGGTAGTTTAATTATTGATAAAGCCTTAGCTGATTTAGGTGCTAGCATCAATCTAATGCCTTATAAGATGTTCAATAGGGGAACCAAAGCCCACTAGGATGAGTATTCAACTAGCTGATAGATCTGTTAAATATCCTAGGGTAATCATCGAAGATGTGCTAGTAAAGGTAGATAAATTTATATTCCCTGTTGATTTTGTTGTGCTTGACATGGATGAGGATATTGAGGTGCCTTTAATTTTAGGACGCCCATTCTTAGCTACTGCTAGAGCTGTTATCGATGTTGGGGATGGTAAATTAGTACTTAGAGTTGGTGAGGATGAAGTCGTTTTTAAAATCTATGATGCTATGAGATTTTCTAAGGAACAAGATGATTCTTGTTATTTTATTGATATTATTGATTACTTTGTTCAAGATAATTTTCAGGAAATTTCTCTCGTAGACACGTTGGAACTGTGTCTTGTTCAAGGTGGGGGGAAGATGAAGCCACCACTAAAATTGAAGAAGTAAGAAAGGAGTTAGATTCTAATGAAGTTATCACGAGACACATAACTTATGAAAGTATAAAGATGATGATGAGTTGAGACAGAAACCTTCCATTGATGAACCCCCTAAATTAGAGTTAAAGCAACTGCCGGACCATTTAGAATATGCCTTTTTAGGGGAAGATTCAACTTTACCAGTTATTATCGCATCAAATTTGAGCATTATAGAAAAAAGGGAACTACTTCAAGTGTTAAGAGAACACAAACAGGCTATAGCATGGAAAATTTCAGATATTAGAGGAATTAATCCTTCTTTTTGTATCCATAAAATTTTAATGGAAGATGAATATAAACCATCGGTGCAAGCTCAAAAACGACTAAATCCCAACATGAAGGAAGTTGTAAGAGCTGAGGTAATTAAATTTCTAGATACAGGTATTATTTATCCTATTTCTGACAGTTCTTGGGTAAGGCCTGTGCAAGTTGTTCCTAAAAAGGGAGGCATAACTGTGGTGTCTAATGACAAAAAGGAGTCAATACCTACAAGAACAGTCACTGGATGGAGAGTTTGCATTGATTATAGGAATCTGAATGATGCAACTCAAAAAGATCATTTCCTCTTACCTTTTATTGATCAGATGTTGGAAAGATTATCAGGTTACATGTATTACTATTTCTTAGATGGCCTCTCTGGTTACTTCCAAATCTCGATAGCTCTAGAAGATCAGGATAAAACGACATTCACATGTCCATACGGTACGTTTGCTTATCGTAGAATGCCTTTCAGTTTATGTAACGCTCCTGCTGCTTTTCAACGATGCATGCTATCTATCTTCAATGAACTTGTGGAAGACATTATGGAGGTATTTATGGATGATTTCTCAGTTTTCAGTAATTCCTTCCAACTTTGTCTTAATAATTTAAAACGTGTTTTGATAAGATGCGAAGAGACAAATTTAGTATTAAATTGGGAAAAATGCCATTTTATGGTTCAAGAAGGTATTATTCTAGGGCATAAAATATCTAGTAAAGGGATAGAGGTAGACAAGGAAAAAATTGAAACCATCGAAAAATTACCTCCCCATAATTCAGTTAAGGCCATAAGAAGCTTTTTAGGACATGTCAGTTTTTATCGCAGATTCATTAAGGATTTTTCTAAAATAACTAAGCCATTAACAAAATTACTAGAAAAAGATGTGCTTTTTAACTTTGACCAAGAATGTTTAGAATCTTTTAAGACTCCTAAAGCAAAGTTAGTCAATGCCCCAATTATGATTTCACCTGATTGGAATTTACCTTTTGAACTAATGTGTGATGCGAGTGATTCTGCAGTAGGTGTAATTTTGGGACAGCGAAGAGACAAGCACTTTCAACCAATTTATTATGCTAGCAAAACTTTGACAGCCGCTCAAGCAAATTATACTACCACAGAAAAAGAATTGCTAGCCGTTATTTTAACTAAAACTGATGCAAAACCTCGATTAATAAGATGGATTTTACTGTTACAGGAATTTGACATAGAGATAAGGGATAAGAAATGAGCTGAAAATTTGGCAACAGATCACCTCTCGAGATTAGAAAATCCACACCCCAATGACCTCAAAAAAATAAACAATTTGTTTCCTGAAGAATAACTCCTAGCCTTAGCAGACGAAGCAGTTCCATGGTTTGCTGATCTTGCAAATTATTTAGCAGCTAACATAGCCCCACAAGGGTTGACCCATCAGCAAAAGAAGCGATTCTTCGCTGATGTGAAAAACTACTTTTGGGAAGATCCTTTTCTTTTTCACATTTGTGCAGATCAGGTTATTCGAAGATGCGTTGCTGAAACAGAAGTGTACCAGATTTTAAATCACTGCCATTCAGGACCTACAGGAGGACAACACAGTGGAGCCAGAACTACCTATAAGGTACTCGAATCAGGTTTCTACTGGCCTACCCTTTTCAGAGATGCTAACAGGTACATGACCTCTTGTGATAAATGCCAGCGAACAGGTAATATTTCTCAACACAATGAAATGCCTCAGAACTATATACTTTCATGTGAAATATTTGATGTATGGGGTATTAATTTCATGGGTCCATTCCCTACTTCATTTGGGAATAAGTACATCCTAGTAGTAGTAGATTATATGTCAAAATGGATGGAAGCCCAAGCCTTACCTACTAATGATGCTAGAATGGTAGTACGATTTTTGAAGAAACTTTTCTCTTGATTTGGAACACCTAGGATAATTATTAGTGATAGGGGTACCCATTTTTGCAATGCTCAATTTGAAAAAGTTTTAAATAGGTATGGAGTACACCATAAAACAGCTACCCTTTATCAACCACAAACCAGTGGCCAAGTCGAAGTAACAAATAGGGAACTAAAATGCATCTTAGAGAAAAAAATAAAAAAAATAGAAAAGATTGGTCAAGAGAGGTAGACGATGCTTTATAGGCCTATAAAACTGCATTTAAAACGCCCATAGGTACATCTCCCTATAAACTTGTCTACGGAAAAAGTTGTCATCTGCCATTTGAACTTGAACATAAAGCATTCTGGGCTATTAAATTTTTAAACCTTGATTTTAAGCTTGCAGGTGAGAAAAGATTAATGTAGTTAAATAAGCTAGACGAATGGCATTGCAATGCCTACGAGAGCTCACGACTATATAAGGAAGCCATGAAGCGACGCCATAACAAACAACTGAGACAACTTAAGCAGTTCAAAATCGATGGTCTTGTCTTACTCTATAACTCAAGGCTCAAACTATTTCCTAGAAAACTCAAGTCAAGATGGTCAGGTCCATTCATTGTCCAAACTGTCTTTCCATACGGCACAGTTGAGGCAACTCACCCTAACCACGGTACTTTCGAGGTAAACGGCCATAGGCTTAAACATTATAGAGGAGAGAATTTTAAAGATACCAAAGAGGAGCTTCAGCTCCATAAACTCCCTTCGTGATACATCCAGGAAGAGTCGAGCTTAGACTCTAAATAAGCACTTCTCGGGAGGCAACCCGAGCACTAACTTAGTAAACTTTCTTCCTATTTTGATTTTAGTCTTTTAATACATGAACTAACCCTTTTTAACGCAGAAATTTAGGACCACACGGCCACGCACACGGGCATACGTAAGGCCGTGTGAACATTTAAAGTAGAGACACGGTCGCGTACCCAAGCCGTATACAAACAGAGTATTATTTTTCCCAAAGCATGGGCTAATGACAAATCACCACGGCCATGCGACATGGCCATGGCAACCCTTCCATTTAGACATGGGCTTGCACAAAGCCACATGCCCGTGTCCCCAAACCGTAGCCAACACTGTCGATTTAGACACGGCCGTGTGACTTCCTACACGACCGTGTGAATAGCGAAGCCTTATCGTAAACGCCCATGTGACCGATCACACGACCGTAGGAAAAGCGAACAATATCGCAAACGGCTGTGCGAGATGGCCAACATAGGCGTGGACCTTGAACCAGGCGCACCAAAACCACTGAATTTCGAATCACACCTGCAAAACCCAAGTCACACGGGCGTGTGCTGTGCCCGTGTGAACCAAAAACTATAAATAGGGGCCACTATTCATCATCTTCTCCCATTCTAAACCCTAAATCCTCCCACCCAAACCCTGCCCCAATCCTCCCTGAGCACCGCTGCTGGTGTCTACAGTGATCCCACGACCGTGCCGCCTCACCCACGACCATGCTCCGCATCATCCATCTCCCATTTGGTTCTATTTTCTCATTTTTCTTTCTAATTTTTACTAATTTATTTCTATTTTTCTTTTTATACCATGTTATATGTAGGATTAGCATTATTTCAAAGCATGGAATTGATTGAATTAGCATGAACACTCTAGAATGTTATAGAGAACCTTGTGATTTCATGCCACTTAGAGTTACATTTGAGTGTCATTTTTCCTATCTAAAATCTCATGCATTTAGTATAAATACATACCCATGTTTCTTAATTTTGATATTATATTAGGATGGATAATTTATATTATTTAGGTTAGTTCCCATCTTATTTCAAATTGTTTTTAGGCACATTTTCATTTTAATCTACATATTTATTATTTTTTATTCGATTTAATTTTAATTTTTTTTTAGGACTAATGTTTATTATTCTATTTTTGAGCATACATTCTTTCGTGCTCACTTTATTTTTGCTTTGAGTGAGTCAATACTGATTTGTTATTCTAGAACTTGCTTCGATTAAACATATCAAGACCACATCATTGATTTGATACACTGAGATGATAAAGGCACTTAGGATTTAACCCACTTACTCCATAAAAGCCTACCTCCACAAATTAACCCCTAGTGAACCCCATTGAGCATAACAACCTATTCTTTGACTCACCCCTAATATTAACCTATAACCCATTTTTGTTGAATTCCATTCAATTATTTTGATCCCTATTTTTGTCGAGGTTTGAGTTGAAATTATTATCTAGCTTTATTCTCTTTTCCAGATTGTAAAGTTTATAATGAATTGTACTTGAATTGTTCTTAAAAAAACATATGTATATTAAAGAAATTTAGTTGTAATCTCTAATAGTTCAATAGTTTTTGCATATTTCTATTTTAAGGCTACCAAGGCTAGAATAATGTCATCATAAGGCTTAGCTCGAGGAATATGTTCCAGTGATAGAGATTTTTCTAGCCAAATAATTTTTCAGTTCAATCTCGATTCTAACCTTTCTTTTTTCGCTTGTGTCAACACCTCTAACCAAAGCCCCGTTACAACCATTGAAAGAAGTTTTGATCGATATATCATATTAATCTATAGTGGTGGAGTTTTGATTTTCTTGCAAGCCTATGGTAATAACTTTTTAGGTTGACTAGAGAGTACTTAATTCTTAAACCCTAAACACTTTGAGTAGATAGAGTGAATCTTTAGTGAGGATGCCAATTCTTGTTGATTTCAGTTGAGAGATGATTACTTAGAAGAAGGGAGGAAACTTATGTTTCGATGATAAAATTCTCAACTTAAAGTAATTGAATCTTTAATGTTCTTCTCATTGAATTTTCATTGTATAACTGCTTGTGAATTAGTTTGAAACATTATTGAAAAATATTGTAAGTTAAGAGGAATGATTCTTAATTAGGGATTGGAATTTTGCTTGAGGACAAGCAAAGGCTTAAGTGTGGGTGTATTTTATAAACGATAAATTATACATATTTTTACCTCATGTTTAGCCTATATTTTGGATGAATTATTATTAATTTTGTGAGAATTGGTGCTCTTAACCCTTCTATTTCATGTTGTATACTTGAGGGGGATGAAACCTATGACAGATCTTGTTATTATTTTATCTTGAGTTATATGATAAATACTTGAATTGTTCTTAATTATGTGTTCTTAATTCTTATTTTAATAATTCTAGGTATTAATTCAAGAAACTGATATGCTTATACAGAGGAGTAAAAGTCCCTGTTTAAGAGTAGATCTAGCATAATTAAGCGGAGTTGCATGCAACCCTAGACATAGGGCGACATAAATCTGCCGGATTAGGGTCAAACCTAATAGGGGGATCCATAGATCGAGTTAATGCAAGACTAGGGGTTTTAACTGGAAAGAGATTTCAGTTAATCAACCTAGGATTAGTTGTTCTTATCCTTGACGGAGGTATTAACATAAGTTAGGGATCTCAACGGATCAAGTCAAGTGAATAAATCATCTAGCTCAATAATTGATAATAAGTGAAGTCTAGATGGATTCTCCCTTGAGTATTGCCCAAATCAATCAGTCTTTCCCAAGAGTTTTTCCCAATTTTACTTTTTGTGCATTCTTAGTTTAGTTTTAGAATTAGTTAGTTTCATAAAAACCCCTTTTATTCTTTAGGTTAAATCATAGAAAGAAAGTAAGTATTAGTACTTTTGGTTCCCTTGGGTACGATATCTCAGTCTTGCCACTAAACTATACTACTGTTCGATAGGTGTGCTTGCCTTAAAATCGTGATATTAGTTAGTTTTTGGTGCGATCAGTTTTTATAAATTTTATTACTTCATATCACGCATATCACAGAGCATGTAAGCATTATTTTTCTTCTGGGTTTCTCTGAGGAATTATTAAGATCTTTATTATCTTCTTATGAGTTGTGTTCTCGGACTTTCGGTATGGTATCGTATCTTGGATTTCTTTATTTAAGTTTTTCTATCATTATTATTTTGTGAATTATCAATCATGGCTCATCTTTAAAATGTGTTCTTTGACTTGTGATAACTATGTATTATGGGTGTATTTCCAGTTTGATCATAGGAACGTGGTGATTCTGGTATCAAGATTTCTCTAATTTTCATGAAAGGAATTGACATCAGCAAAGGTGTAGATAGTGGAAACTTAAGCTCCAATTTGTATGATGGATTTCTTTTCTCAGGTAAGTTGATTAAAGTCAATGCATTCAATTGGGATACCCTTGTTACTTTGAGTTAGTGCGATTGTAAAGGTCTTTTATTAGCATGTTAAGGGAGTTATGAAAGATTGTATATTTGAGTTGTTTTAACAGCATAAAGAAGAAGTATTTTGATATGTGTTACTTGATAGTCAAAAATCGACTCCGTTGTTTTTATTAGAGTGAACTGGTCAGTTGAAATATGATTTGAATTACATGTAGTTAAAGTATCCTCAGTTATGGTAATAAATTTTGTGCATTCACAAGTATATCGATAAACTGTCTAAATGAAGGATTGATGTTCTAGAGAGTATGATTGGAATGGCGGAAATGTGCAAGTGTACACAGTCGTAAAAAGTAATAAAGTGACAAGTAAATGTCGAGTTATCGTACCCATAAGGACTATAAAAAGAAATATTTATGAAATTAATTTTAAAACACTTTGGTGATGGAAAAATATTTTGGTTTAAAAAGTTGATTTATAAACTAAGATATTAAAACTAAGTAAACAATTTAAATAAAATAAAAGAGTTCTAATGCATGATTTCAAAAAGATTTAATCAAGATGCTATAATTGTGTTGGATTAATTACATCTTTTTAACTTAGGGTGAGGTTGGATGGGCGGTACATTTACCTGCGGTTAGTGTAAAAATAGTGGTGGCGGTGAGATTAGATACTATAGCAATACTGTAGCGTGAGACAAAAAGTAGACTAAACGCACCGTACCGCATCCAATCGCCCATCCAAACTCACCCTTAGAATTATTAAATTCATGATTATGCTGTTACGAATAAATTCATGGCAACTCGGAAAAAGTGCTAACTATTGCTCATACATATTTATTAAATTCAACTAATCTCTTGCATGTTCCCATGTCAATTCAAACAGTTAATTCAATTTAATAAACATATAAAAGATTATGTGAAGTAACAAGGTAGCCATACCTTGAAACAAATTAATCACAACAATCTTGCAAGTTATGCAAGGCATATGTATCGCCAAATACAATGCTAATTTAATTTTCAGCTACTTTAGAAGAATTAAACATGCACTGATTAAGTATTGAGTCCATTAATTATAATTTCAATGCGTTTAATAATTAATTCATTAGTAATCTAACAAATATAATGCAAGAATAACTTAGGCATGATTTTACTTAATCAAGCATTTTTACCGAGGCCTATAACAGCACAAACACTATTTTAATAATTCAAGTAGGCAACATATAATCAACCCAACACGAATTAAATTCAAGCTAAATTGATTAGAATAACCATTTCAACAACATTAATATTCATAGATATGTTCATCATAAAAACAACAGAAACTAAAAAGATAGGGAACAAGAAGGCAAATCTGGTGTTTCTCGTGGCTTGACTGAGTGCTCCATTCTTTGTCTCCGTTGTCTTCACCGAGCAAGGCTTCTATGAATCCTTGATTGCTACCCAAGATGGCTGGGAAAATACCTCTTTTCCAAGAGGAGAAATTGGCACAAGAGGAAGGGGGAATGAATGGAAAAGAAAAGAGAGAAAAGTTGAGAGAAAGAAAGAGAGAATGAGAGAATGTTGTGGAAATGAGGGATGATGAAAATGATCAGTAAGGGGTGGCTTTTATAGCTGATTGTGGCTGCTAAAAATAGCAAATTCTAGCAGCAAAAGAGCCCCCCATGGCCAGCCACACACATGGCAAAGTTGAGAAATTCAACTTTGCTATTTAGGCATGGGGCAAATCTACAAAGCCATAAATAAAGGTGGGGTTTGAATGCAAATTGGAGGTTTTTCAAGGGCCTTTTGCAAGCATATTTAACCAGATAAATTTCTGATTTGGGTCAGGCTATGGACGGTTCTGGTCAGCCCAATTAGTGGCTGGTTCAGCTCATTCCATTCGGTTCGACCAGTGCTGTTCAACTGGGCCCTTTCTCCATAATTAATTAAAGTTAATTTAGTTAACCAGAATTAAATAGGGAATAAATTAAAATTAATTTAATTATGAATTAATACAATTTCTGGACCGTCTTGGGCTAGAAATTAGTTCACCTCGATACTCCAAATTGCTTATCGGTTTTGTTCTTCTCACATTGTCTTCCTGGCCATTTCTCGCCATTTGTGCAATTCTGTCAAAAATAACCAAATTTAATCAAAATTAACTACAAAATTAATTAAAATTCATAATGTTCATATTTTTAACACAATTTAATTATTTTATAATATTTAATTATTTTTGGACAAGAATTTAACCGGAATAGCATGATTTTAAGTCAAAAAGGGCATGAAAAAGTATATAAATTTTTATGGTTCCAATGATACCTAGATACACCTATTAAATTTGTTCTAATGTGATGATGTTATTATGAGTTCAAGCATTTCTAAATGATATGGTTATCACATTTATGAAAATTTGGATGGTTTCTGCATGTTAGCAAAGTTAAAAACAGTTGAAGATATTGTTAACCGAAGCTCTGGTTTTGAGTTCAGTTTGAATTGATTAATGAATTTATGATTTTTGAGTGATGCACTATTGAACAGATTGGAATGTGTTCTATTACTAGAATGTAAAGTGATGATTCATGTTTTCATACGGTTAACGTTACATTAAAAAGAACTGTTCAACTAGTGATTTAGAGATAGTCACTTTTATGTCCGTATTGAAAATTTGGTGATATCATTTAACTGACGAAAGGTGTCACATGTTTCCTGATTTCAAGACTTAAAGTATCGAATGTCATAGAAAGGTCTAAAGTTAAGATAGCATTAAAGACTTGAGCTATTGAAAGATTGCGAGTAGTTATTGATTAATCTCTGAGAAAGCAAATATATTTACAGATGTTGAATGGAAAAATTTTTGTTTAATTTGTGAGTGGGTTACACGATTGATTTTAATTGATGATGATACTGTAGTGATAATGAGATAGAAATACTATAGATCTTGTATTGGGATTTCCTTTATTTCTGAAAAGGAAGATGTTTTTTGAATTGTGATTGATTGTTTGGCAAAAGTTCACATAATCATTTTGGTATGTACAAGTTTCTCATTTGACGGATCAGCTGAGTTATATGTTTTTTAGGTTGTTAGCTCTCATAGAGTGCCAGTCCCTATTATCTCTGATAGAGATACAAGAATTATATCAAAATTATGGAAAGAGCTACAGGAAACTATGAATACACAGTTGTATCTTGGCACGGTAATACACCTATAAATCGATGGTAAGTTTGAGAGAGTAATTCAAAACTCTGACGATATGCTCTGACACTGTGTGTTAAAGTTCAAGTTGATTAGAAAGAGATATACGAGGCTGATATGGTTTGTGATTCTGGGAAATTAGTGAAAGTTATTCATGAGAGTTGAAAGAAAATTTTTTTGGTAAGATTTTCGAAGACGAAAATCACTAAAGAGGGGAGAGTTGTAACAGCCTGATTTTAGGCTTAGTCAGAACAGTGGTTTCAGGACCACAAATTCGTCAAGGAAAAATTTTATTTTTATTATATTTTTAAAGTCTACGGTTTTAAGGAATGATTTTTTGAAAAGTTTTTTCAAAAATTTTGATGTTTGGGCACTCAATTTAGTCAAAAGGACTAAATTGTAAAAAGTGCAAAACTTGAGTTATACATGTTAGAGGTGTCCAATTGTTATGAAATTTTAAATTGCTGGTCCTTAAATAGTAATTATACCATTGGTTAAGTTGGTGGACAAAAATGGTCATGGTTTGGTAAATTTCTAAAGTTTTTCATTAAGGGCAATTTTCTCATTTTGTGATTAAAATGAATTAAAAACAAAATTAAAAGCTAATTTTTGTCCATCTTCAACCCCATGACCTAATTTCAGAAGGGAAACCATGGCTAGGGCTTTTCAAGCTTCCAAGCTCGATTGTAAGCCCGTTCTAGCCCCGTTTTTAATGATTTTTACGTTTTTGAAGTCGTCATCACTTGATCTATCTATTTCTACCACTTATTTGTGATATGATGAAGGTATAGGGTTTGAATCATATTAGAAAATTTTTTTATTTCGAAGATTAATGGTAGATTATGCATGTTTATGGTTAGAGAAACAACTTTTACTAAGTGATTTTCAGTGAAAATGCATAAAAGGACCTTTTTGTAAAATAGTACAAAAAGTGTCATAAAAATCTATTTTAATGGAAAATGTGGGCTGCTATAAGCATGAAAATGGTTCGACTAGGCTTCAAGTACAAAGAAATTGAAAGAAAATCATTCTACGAGCCTAAGGACTAATTTGTAAATATGTAAAGGTTTAGGGCAAAAATGTAAATTTACCATAATATGATTTTTGGGTCACATTGAATAATGTGACTAATAAATAAGCTAAATGTGATATCTTAGATCAAGGAACAATAAGGTTCAGAACTAGAACGAGGGAAAAACGAATATTCGACGATTAGGTCATTTTTCACTGTTTTTGGTATTAAGGTAAGTTCATGTGTAAATAATGCATCTTTATATTATGTGGTTAATAATTGATATTGCATGAATTGTTTAATTATTGTTATGAATACGTTCGCTGAGATTCGATGTGCTAAAAGTCCCAGTTGAACCTTCGGAATAAGATACAAATGTCATGACATTAGGGTCATTGAGATCACGTGTAAGACCATATTTGAGATATGGCATCGGCATCTGATTTTGTGTAAGACCACATTTGGGACATGGCTTTGAAATGATACTTCGTATAAGACCATATCTAGGATATGGAATCGGTATGAGACATAGTGTAAGACCATAATTGGGCTATCGACATCGATATGTGATCCCATATAAGACCATATCTGGGATATTGCATTGGCATCTTACTATGTGTATGAGATTTCCTGAGTATCCTGTAGTATTCCAAATGGTTCAACGGGTAATTCAAAGATTATGTCAAAGATGTGGAAAGATATGGTTGTGTTACGAGCTCGTATAGGTATGTACGTAAAATTTATAAGCATTGGGTTCATGATAATATGAGTTCATGATCACTATGAAAGTAACCTTAAATTAATCCTGTGAATAAGGATTTATGTTGATGATGTGTACATTCTTGATAAATTTAGTTGAGAATCATGTGTTAGGCCTTTGAGCCATATCAAATTGAGATATTAGATGTTTAATTCACTTGATTTGTGTGAAAAATGAATGATTTGCATAATTTCCTATCAAAATGGTTATGAAGGTATGAGAAGTTAAGAGTTGAAATCATTGAAAGATGTTAAGCACTGGGCTTGAAATTATGAATACGCATACCTAATGTGCTTTTTACTATGTTGTTTGAAATTATTTGCTAATTATGAAACATGTTACAATGAAGAGGTTATGGCTGTTAGACTAAAGCAAAGTTATGTTAATTTATGTTGATAACTCAAAAAGAACAAACATGTGAATTGAATATATTACAATCCTTGAGATTTTTAGCTATTTTATATGAACTTGTGCTTATATTATTAAGCATGGTATATGACTTGCATGAATTGTTCATTATTTTCATATGAACGTACTAAGCTTTGTAACTCCCATTCGTTTCCTATACCTTATAAGGTTGTATGCTAGCTCAGGTTGGAGATCATCGGAGATGCTATCACCCTATCAAGTTATCATGTTGGGCAAATGGATGCAAACCTTTGAGTCTATGGCATGTATAGGAACTTGATCATTCATATATGCATGCGTCTGCCAATGCCATTGTGTTATGGTCAATGATTATTGATGGTCAAATGAAGATATGTCGCTTGTGATTTACTAAACTTGAGTTTGATGAATGATGACAGTTTGTGTGGGTATATGTTGGTATGAAAAATGCATGCAAGCAAGTGAATGAAGTTCAATTGTATGTGAGGTGGTGTAATTAGTCTTGATAAAGTATGAAGTCTTATGCATGTATAAGTACAGCTGAAATGATCATGATCATGTCTTGTTTGTGTATGTTCAAGTGTTCAAACTTGCCATGTTAAGTGTCATTGAAAGCGTACATGTGAGTGAGAAATTAAGGATGGCCAATGGCTTGGAAAAATAGCCTCAAAATGGTCCACACGGGTAGACACATGGGAATATGTCTAGGCCGTGTGTGACACATGGTCAGCCCCATGGGCGTGTAATTCGGCCGTGTGTCCCTTATATCTTGAATTTTAGCTTCAAATTGGTCACATGGGCAGAGACATGGCCATGTGTCCCAGCCGTGTGAAGGATACGGCCCCAAGACATGGGCGTGTGTCCAGTGCATGTGAAGTCTGTACCTATTTTATGAGAATTTAATTCATCACACGGGCGTGTGGCTTGACCGTGTTGTTTCATTTGGCTGATGATGACATAAATAGAGAGTTACATGGGGCATGGACACAGGGGTGTGTGACCATATGAGCTATCCACATGGGCGTGTGAACCTTGTTTAGGGCAAAATTTTTATAAGTTTATAAAGTCTATTTTGGGTATCGTAGGCTCATTTTAGGGACGATGTGAAAATTTTTAAATTTGGATGGAAATTTATGGCTCGAAATTGTACGTGTGTTTGTGTTTAAGTCTGGTAATGCCTCAAACCTTGTCCTGGTATCGGATATGTGTAAGGGACGTTACAGGCTCCTTCTTGAAGGTCAAATCTGGCCTAATCTCAATCTCCTAAATAGGGACAATATGGGTAGGGTCAGAGCGATTGCGCCTCAACATCGAGACATAGATCCAACTTCAAGGGTAGCTTCAACAAATAAGCGATAGGTCCCACACCCTCAGAATTCGGTAAGGCCCAATAAACCTAGGGCTCAACTTGCCCTTACGGCCAAACCTCAGAACCTCCTTCCATGGTGAGACCTTGAGAAATACGAAGTCCCCCACAGAATACTCAATCTCATACTGTTTTAGGTCCGCGTAGGATTTTTGCCTATCAGAGGCCACTTTTAGCTGATCCCTAATCAGACTAACCTTATCTTTGGTCTCAGAAACCAACTCAGGACCCAAAACCTGTCGTTCATCCAATTCAGTCCAACATAGAGGATTACAACACTTACGACCATATAAAGCCTCGTAAGGTGCCATCTGGACGCTAGATTGGAAACTATTAATTTAAGCAAAATCCACTAGCAGCAGATAATCCTTCCAGCTACCCTGAAAATCAATAACACAGCTCCTCAACATATCCTCCAGTATCTGAATCACCCTCTCAAGTTGACCGTCTGTCTGAGGATGGAAAGTAGTACTGAAGTCCAACCTTGAACTCAGAGCCTTGTGTAGCTTCTTCCAGAACTGAGACATGAAATGACGATCTTTATCAAAAATGATGGAGACAGGTACCCCATGCAGTCTCACTAATTCTGATATGTAGAGCTTAGCCAATGTTTGAAGCGAAAAGTCTGTTCTAATTGGGATGAAGTGAGCAGGCTTGGTCAATCAATTCATGATGACCCAGACAAAATCCTTCTTAGTGGGTGTTAGAGGCAATCCACTAACGAAGTCTATCATTACTTGCTTTTATTTCCATAGCGGTATCTTAACCAGCTGTAGTAAACCCGAAGGTAACCAATACAACTCTCAAATATCTCGATACATCTTCTTTCCGCCGGGTTGCATAGCATAAGGGTTATTATGCACCTCTCTCAAGATCGACTGTCTTAAATCCACATCATTTGGTACACATATCCTACCACTGAAGCAAATTAATCCATCACTATTTAACCTAAAATCAGTAGTGCTACCATTCTCAACCTGACGAAACCGTAACTCAAGGGACTTATCCTCCAACTGTTTACCTCGAATCTATTCAATCCATGTTGGTTTAACCTGAAGTTTAGAAAACTAACTTCCATCGTCGAATAGGCTAAGTCAAGCGAGCATCGCTCTCAGATCAGTCATAGCCCACCTTGAATCTATTCAATCCATGTTGGTTTAACCTGAAGTTCAGAAAACTAACTTCCATCGTCGAATAGGCTAAGTCGAGCGAGCATCGCTCTCAGATCAGTCATAGCCCTACAGCTCAACGATCCAGCCACCACATTGGCCTTGCCCAGATGGTACTCAATGGTACAGTCATAATCCTTAAGTAGCTCAACCCTTCTACGCTGCCTAAGATTTAAGTAAGGAGATACTTAAGGCTTTTGTGATCAGTATAGACAATACACTTCTCACCGTACAGATAGTGCCTCCAGATTTTTAAAGCAAAGACTACGGTAGCCAATTCCAAATCATGCGTCGAATATTCACTTCATGATTTTTGAGCTGACAAGATGCATATGCTACCACTTTACCATCCTACATTAACACACAACCCAGACTAACATGTGATGCATCACTATAAACTACAAAGTCTTTACTGAGCTCAGGTTGTATTAGAATAGGAGCCTGAGTCAGAACAGTCTTGAGCTTCTCGAAGCTCTCTTGCTTTGCATTAGTCCAGACAAAAGGAACTCCCTTGCACAGAAGCATAGTCAATGGAGTTGCGATCAAGGAGAACCCTTTTACAAAGTGCTGGTAATAACCTGCTAATCCCAAAAAATTGAGGATTTCAGATACATTCTTCAGCCATTTCCAATCCAACTGTGACAGCCTTAAAACGACCCTAGTCGGAATGTGGTTTCGGGACCACAAAACCGAGGCATAAAAATAATTAAATATTCACTTTGATGCCTATTATATGTGCAAATTCATGTGTGACCTCTTAGGTGCTTCAATTTAGTATTATAATTATGAATTGCACCTAAAAGGGCTAAATTAAGAACTTTGGGAATATGCTAGACAAATGTGAGATGACTAGTTAATGCATGCATGCAAATTGAGGGAGTTGCATGTCAAATTTACCATTTTTATGTGAGTGGATGGTGATGATGAATGTGTTTGGCATTTTGTGCTTTGTATGTTAGTAAATAATGATGAAAATAAATTTGTTTATATTAAATAAAATTTGTTGACATAAAATAGAAATATTATGATTAATAAAATAAGAAAAGGGTGTAAAAACAATGTTTTGTTCATCTTTCTTCTCCCCATTGCCGAAATTAACTAAGGAAGAAGAGAGCTAGGGCTCAAGCTATCGGTTGGGAGAAACTTTGATTAAGGTACACTTTCTAGGTGATTTAATTTGAATCTCATGAAATTTTGTTGGTCTTGAAGCTCTCTTCTTTGTCCATGTTTGAATTTCATGAAATCTTTGTGTGATAAGCATTCGGCCATGGATGCATGCTCTCTTTGGTGATGTTTTGAAGGTTTTGTTAAGAGATTTGAGCTTGAGAACATGAAATCTTTGTGTGATAAGCAAGATAGGTGTTCGGCCATACCAAGTTTTGGTTAAGGGACTTGTTTTGAATTTATGAGCTTATTAAAGCTTGTTAATTTTTCTTTGTGATTATTTTTGAAGAAGCATTCGGTTATGGGTTCAAGTATTGAGTTGTTGATGTCTTGATGATATATGTTAATAAGTGAATTTGAGCTTGCTAAATGCACATTTGTGAATTGATTGTTAATAGGGATCAATTAAAGAGCTTAAATATGCCCATGATTGCCGAATATGAAGTTGAAAATAACTATGAAGTAATTGAGTTTCAAGTTGTTAGAAGAGGGTTTGAAATGTGCAATAATGCATATGTTTAATATTATGTTTTTGGGTGATTCAAAGGGGTATTCGGCCATTGTAAATTTTGATGGTTGAGGTTGTGATTCATATGTTAGATAGCATTCGGCTAGTGTATTTTTGTGCCAATGATTGTCAATTTTGGACTTAAGCATTTAGTTGTAAATTTGTTAAATGAACTAAGGTAAATGAAGATGCTAAATGCATTATGTGTATATGCATGCATTCGGCTAACTTGGTGATATTGGTTTGATTGGTAACTTTAAAAAGGTTCTATTAGTGGATATATGTGCATGATTAATAAAATGATTGGAGTGACATAACTTGCAAAGGTGAATATTCGGCCATGGGAAAATTGCAAGAGGGGTTGATGTTTGATGTTTAAATTGTTATAATGTATGTTTGTGCAATGGCCGAATGTGCCTTTGATGTTACTCTTGGATGTTTTTGGCTGTCAAATTGATAAGTGGCTTGGTTTGTGTTATAAGGAGAAATCTGATTATGGATGTAATGAATATGAAATATGTATATGGTGTTAAGAGCAATGACTACTCTAAATGGTGCCTTAGGAAATGCTATGTTTTAAGTATGTGCATAAGGACATTAAAGAATGGATTTTGTATAAAAATCTGCTTGGTACAGTAGCAGTAACGTGTTTTGGAAAAATCACCATAAATTGTACGAGTTGAATTAGAGGCTAAATAAATTGTGTGATTGAAGCTTAATGAGTCTAGTTTCTTATAAAAGAAACCTTGCAAGCAAAGGAATTTCTGATAAATAGATTTTTGGAGTAGAGTGAGACAGTGTCAGATTAACTTCGAAGTCCCCTGCTCTGTTTTTGGAAAATCACTATAAATTGTATAAAAATTGTTATGAGACAAAATTTATATGCTTAGACTCCTTAATGAGTCTAGTTTCAAATAAAATAGGTGAGGACATATTTGGAATTCTGTACAAGGAGAAATTCGGTTCGTGGTATAGAGTGGTCAGTCCAATCAAGCAGTGAAATAGGGAAACTTTAAGAAAATTCTGGTATTGATTGACCAAACCAAAAATTATGAAAATTTTATGGATTAAAGATAAATGAGTCTATTTTCATGAAAAATTGACAGCACTACATTTGGAGTTTTGTAGCTCCAGTCATGAGTAAATTATTGAATGCTGCTCAGAAAATCAGCTTGTTGAGACTTATGATATGTATATGAAATGATCGAATGTGTGTATGTGTTTGCAATGAGAAGAATATGCATGTATTATTTGACTATAAGTGAAAATGATCCATTGAGATGCTTGAATAAGGATTAATAAAAAAAATTAATGTTTTATTTAGCTCAAGAGCATAGAGGGACGAGTTCGGATAAAGGGAAGGCCAAAGTGGTCGAATAGCCAACTCGTAAATTATCGGGAAAGTTCAAGGTAAGTTTTGAGTAATCGAATTTGGTAATTAAGTTAAAATGCCATGACATACATGCTGATATTTGATGATGTACCATTGAAAAAGAAACCTTATTCATGTTGCTATATAGCCGAATGGCTCGTAGAGAAAAAGGACCAAAAATTTAAATTTGAAATACGTTACTTATGTATGTTGATCATTGGGCCGAAAGTCTAGAAAAGAAGAGCATATATGTATAAGTTTTGAATTATATGTACATTGGTGATATAAAGTCGAGAAGCATGTTATATGTTTGTATGCACATGCATGGATTGAATTGCAAGTGAAATCTTGCTATGTGAAATTTGGTTACATGTGAATATATATATATGTGTGTATGAGAATTTGTGATGTGAATCCGGGATTAAAGTCCCGATGACTATATGTGGAGACTATATCCGGGTTAAGACCCGAAGGCTATATGCAGAGATGATGTCCGGGTTCAGATCCGAAGGCTATATGCGGAGATTATATCCGGGGTAGAGACCCGATGGCTATGTATAGAAATTATCCGAGTTAAAGATCTCGATGATGATGAGAATAAAGCCTAAGACTAATGGTCTTTAAGGTAACGATCGCTAATGAATTTCGCTGAAAGTGTTAAACTATACAGGTATGTACCCTTGGCTTATATACAAGATGGATTTTGGACCGAATACTAAAGTCATTATGTGATTTCATATGAGTACTTGAAATGAGATTATTAATATGATCAAAGCACAATTGGCCTATGTGAAATGTTATGTGACTTTTGTGACATGTATATGTTATGTGAACTTACTATGAGTGGATGCTATCCATTTTCGTATGTGATGTGAATGTCTTTGTTTGGAAAAAAGGGTGACATACCCGAAAAGGAGAGGGAAACAAAGATATGATCAAATATGTTATAATTTGATGATCTATTTAATGTCATTGCTTAAAACTTACTAAGCATTGTAATGCTTATTCCGTTTCCCTTGTTTCCTCTGTTTTATAGATCTCTTTTGGAAGCTACGGACTTGGGGATTGAAGCCTTAATCACCTGCACTATTGCTGTCATTTTGGTACTGTTGATGGTTATTTTGGGTCAATGGCATGTATAGGCTATTTTCCTTCGATTAAACTAAACTTCATTTTGAATTGTAATTATTCTAGCCATGCGAAAATGGCTTGCTTAGTCTCCAAGTTGAATATTTATGTGAATGATACTTGTATGGTTTAACGTTGTGGCATGTTGTTCAGTTAGTAACCAATATGCGATGAATTTCTAACATGATGATCGGTCATTGAATGTTCGGTTTAGCCCAATTATTAGTAGCCTCAAGGTATAGTTTTGCTAGCATGCTTGTAGAACTCAATGAATTCACGTCTACCTTGTAACTAAGAACCTCGATAGGCTGTATCTAGATATGTAATGCCTTAATACCCTATTCCGGCGACGGACGGGGGTGTAGGGTGTTACATTTTTATTGGTATCAGAGCTACAGTTTAGCCGATTCTCGGACTAACGTAGCGCGTGTGAGTATAGCTATACATGCCATTTTGTGAAAATGCGATAGTGTGGTGATTTCTGACATTTGAAATGTGTTTTCCCTAAAGTAATGGATTTCGATCCCGATCGAGCCGTAGCGGAAGATATTGAGAGTGTGGCGGCTGCTCCCGCGCAAGGGACCGCACCGGTCGACTCTCAGCCGAATGCAAGTCATCGAGATGATGACGTGAGGCAGAACTTCTATGCAATGATGAATGATTGGTTCACCCAATTTCTTCGAACTAATCCGGCTGTTCCACAACCTCCTCCCCCGAATAACCCACTTCCGACTCCTATGGCTCCTCCTGAGGCCGACCCTGTGAGGTCGAGTAAACCCCCGGTCGATAAAATTAGAAAATATGGGGCTGAAGAGTTCTGGGCTACAGTTGATGACGATGCTGAGCGGGCCGAGTTTTGGCTCGATAATGTAATCCGTATGTTTGATGAGTTGTCGTGTACGCCCGAAGAGTACTTGAAGTGTGCTGTATCTCTGCTGCGTGATTCTGCATACTATTGGTGAAACACATTGGTTTCCGTTGTACCGAGAGAGCGAGTTACTTGGGAGTTTTTCCAAGTTAAATTTCGGAAAAAGTATATTAGCCAAAGATTTATCGATCAGAAACGGAAGGAATTCCTCGAGCTTAAACAAGGCAGAATGTCGGTGACCGAATATGAGAGGGAATTCGTACGACTCAGCCGATATGCTCGCGAGTGCATAGCATCCGAAGCTATTATGTGTAAACGCTTCGAGGACGGGTTAAATGAAGACATTAAACTCCTGGTTGGCATTCTGGAAATTCAAGAGTTCGTTGTTCTTGTTGAGCAAGCCTGCAAGGCCGAAGAGCTTTGAGATGAAAAGAGAAAAGCTGATAGCGGAGCCAGAGAGTTCCGTAAGAGATCTTCTAGGAGGTCTATCCAAAAATCCTCAAAGAAGTTCTGAAGTGAGTCGGACAGACCCTCTGCTACTTCGGGTTTTTCTAGACGAGACCGTGATCGACCCCCTATGAGTACACGTGCCACTTCTGTTGGTAGTATTGGAAATGACCGTCGAGACCGAGTCGAGTGCAAGTATTGTGGAAAATGGCATTCGGGGAGCTGTAGATTTCGTGATCGCTCCTGTTATAAGTGCGGGTCGGCTGATCACTTTATAAGAGATTGCCCTAGATGGTCCGAGCAAAATGTGAACCAGAGTGGAAGACCGAGTACTACTTCAGCACGAGGTAGACCACCGAGGAATTCGGGGAATGCTAGCGGCGGTCAGAGAAGGTTTAAAGATGCCACGACGAAATCCGAGGCTCATGCTCCTGCTAGGGCTTACGCAATTCGCGCACGAGAGGATGCCTCTTCGCCCGATGTTATCACCGGTACTTTCACTCTCTTTGATACTGATGTAATTGCTTTGATTGACCCCGGTTCAACTCATTCATATGTATGTGAAACTTTAGCATCCAGTAAGACTCTCCCTATTGAGTCTACTGAGTTTGTGGTTCGAGTGTCCAATCCCTTGGGTCGTTGTGTGTTAGTCGATAGAGTGTGTAAGAAATGTCCCCTTATGATTCGAGATTTCTGTTTTCCGGCCGATTTGATGCTTTTTCCATTCGATGAATTTGACGTTATACTCGGAATGGATTGGCTGACTGTGCAAGATGCGGTAGTAAACTGTAAACGAAAGACTATTGATTTACGATGTACGACTAATGAGATAATTCGGATTGAGTCTACGGATTTAAATGGGCTGCCGGCGGTAATATCTTCTATGTTGGCTCAGAAATTTTTGAAAAAGGGTTGCGAGGCTTACCTTGCTTATGTTTTAGATAGCAAAATATCCGAACTAAAGCTTGAGACTGTTCCTGTGGTTTGTGAGTATCCAGACGTGTTTCCAGAAGAATTACCGGGATTACCGCCTGTTAGAGAGGTTGAGTTCGGCATTGAGCTAGTTCCGGGTACAACTCCGATCTCAATTGCTCCATATCGTATGGCTCCGACAGAGTTGAAAGAGTTGAAATCCCAGTTGCAAGAGTTGACCGATAGAGGGTTCGCAAGACCGAGCTTTTCTCCCTGGGGTGCACCCGTCTTGTTCGTGAAAAAGAAGGACGGGACTTTGAGAATGTGTATTGACTATCGGCAGCTGAACAAGGTGACCATAAAGAACAAGTATCCATTGCCTCGTATCGACGACTTATTCGATCAGTTAAAGGGAGCCTCAGTGTTTTCAAAGATTGACTTGCGATCCGGTTATTATCAGTTGCGAGTTCGAGACTCAGACGTGCCCAAGACTGCCTTCAGAACGAGGTACGGGCACTATGAATTTTTAGTGATGCCGTTTGGGCTGACTAATGCCCCCGCTGTTTTCATGGATCTGATGAATCGAGTGTTCAAGCAGTACCTAGATCGATTTGTAGTCGTATTTATCGATGATATTTTGGTTTACTCTCGCGATGAGATCGAGCATGCCGAGCATTTAAGACTTGTGCTACGGGTTTTGCGTGATAACCAGTTGTACGCGAAATTTAGCAAGTGTGAGTTCTGGTTGCGCGAGGTCAGTTTTCTGGGACACGTTGTATCTGCTGCGGGTATCCGAGTTGATCTGAATAAAATCTCTGCTATCCTCGATTGGAAGCCTCCTAAAAATGTCTCGAAAGTCCGAAGCTTTTTAGGACTTGCCGGGTACTACTAACGGTTTGTGAAGGACTTTTCGATGATCTCAACCCCGTTGACGAAGCTATTGCAGAAGGATATTAAATTCGAATGGTCCGAGAAGTGCCAAAAGAGCTTCGACCATTTGAAAACCCTATTGACGGAAGCTCCGGTCTTAGTTCAGCCTGAATCCGGTAAAGAGTTTGTAGTATATAGTGATGCGTCCTTGAATGGCTTGGGGTGTGTTTTGATGCAAGAAGGCAAAGTTGTTGCTTATGCTTCGAGGCAATTAAAGCCTCATGAGAAAAACTATCCGACTCACGATCTCGAATTAGCTGCTATTGTTTTTGCTTTGAAGATTTGGCGTCACTACCTTTTTGGTGAGAAATGTCATGTCTTTTCTGACCATAAAAGCCTCAAATACTTGATGACGCAGAGAGATTTGAATCTGAGACAAAGACGGTGGCTTGAATTGCTAAAAGATTACGAGCTTGTCATTGACTATCATCTGGGAAAGGCGAATGTAGTTGCTGATGCTCTTAGTCGAAAATCATTGTTTGCTTTACGAGCCATGAACGTGCATTTATCAGTATCTAATGACGGCGTGATGATAGCGGAATTAAAAGCCAAACCGGTATTTCTCCGACAAGTTTGTGAAGCTCAGAAAGCGGATGAAGATTTAATTGCCAAACGAGCTCAATGCGATGTAAATGCGGATACTGAGTTTCAAGTTGACGACAATGATTGTTTGAGGTTTCGAGGCCGAGTATGTATACCGAGAAGTTCAGAGTTGGTTTCGGTGATTTTAGATGAAGCTCACAATAGCCGAATGTCAGTTCATCCGGGAAGCACAAAAATGTACAACGACTTGAAACGTCAGTATTGGTGGCATGGTATGAAACGAGACATCTCAAATTTTGTGTCGAAGTGTTTGATATGCCAACAAGTAAAAGCGGAACATCAGGTGCCATCGGGTTTGTTGCAACCGATTCTGATTCCCGAGTGGAAATAGGATAGAGTTACGATGGATTTCGTATCTGGGCTACCGTTGACACCGAGCAAGAGGGATGCGATTTGGGTTGTCGTAGACCGATTAACCAAATCCGCTCACTTTATACCTGTGCGTACGGATTACTCACTTGATAAGCTAGCGGAGTTGTATGTTTCTCAGATCGTCAGATTGCACGGGGTCCCTATCTCTATCGTGTCGGATAGAGACCCGAGATTTACATCGCGGTTTTGGAAGAAACTACAAGATTCTCTGGGTACTAAGCTACATTTTAGTACCGCGTTCCATCCTCAGACGGACGGTCAATCGGAACGAGTAATTCAGATACTCGAGGATATGTTGAGATGTTGTGTCCTTGAGTTTAGTGGTTCGTGGGAACGATATTTGCCTTTGATTGAATTCGCTTACAACAATAGTTTCCAATCGAGCCTTAAGATGGCACCTTACGAGGCTTTGTACGGTCGAAAATGCCGTACCCCGTTGTTTTGGACCGAGCTTGGTGAAAGTAAGATCTTTGGGGTCGACTTGATTAGAGATGCCGAGCAGAAAGTAAAAGTGATTCGTGATAGTCTTAAAGCAGCTTCAGATCGTCAAAAGTCTTACGCGGATTTAAAGCGGAAAGATATCGAGTATCAGGTCGGAGATAAAGTATTCCTTAAAGTGTCAACTTGGAAAAAGGTGCTCAGATTCGGCCGTAAGGTCAAATTGAGTCCGAGGTTCATCGGACCATACGAAATATCTGAACGGATTGGACCGGTAGCATATCGATTGATTTTGCCTCCCGAACTTGAAAAGATCCACAACGTTTTTCATGTTTCGATGCTCCGACGATATAGATCCGACCCATCACATGTGATTAATCCGTCTGACATTGAGATTCGATCCAATATGAGTTATGAGGAGGAACGAATTCGTATTTTGGCACACGAGGTTAAAGAGTTGCGGAATAAGAGGATTTCGTTAGTGAAAGTGTTGTGGGTCAAACACGGGGTTGAAGAAGCCACTTGGGAGCTTGAGGATTCGATAAGAGAACGTTACCCAAACTTATTTTCCGGTAAGATTTTCGGGGACGAAAATTTCTTAAGTGGGGGAGAGTTGTGACAGCCTTAAAACGACCCTAGTCGGAATGTGGTTTCGGGACCACAAAACTGAGGCATAAAAATAATTAAATATTCACTTTGATGCCTATTATATGTGCAAATTCATGTGTGACCTCTTAGGTGCTTCAATTTAGTATTATAATTATGAATTGCACCTAAAAGGGCTAAATTAAGAACTTTGGGAATATGCTAGACAAATGTGAGATGACTAGTTAATGCATGCATGCAAATTGAGGGAGTTGCATGTCAAATTTACCATTTTTATGTGAGTGGATGGTGATGATGAGTGTGTTTGGCATTTTGTGCTTTGTATGTTAGTAAATAATGATGAAAATAAATTTGTTTATATTAAATAAAATTTGTTGACATAAAATAGAAATATTATGATTAATAAAATAAGAAAAGGGTGTAAAAACAATGTTTTGTTCATCTTTCTTCTCCCCATTGCCGAAATTAACTAAGGAAGAAGAGAGCTAGGGCTGAAGCTATCGGTTGGGAGAAACTTTGATTAAGGTACACTTTCTAGGTGATTTAATTTGAATCTCATGAAATTTTGTTGGTCTTGAAGCTCTCTTCTTTGTCCATGATTGAATTTCATGAAATCTTTGTGTGATAAGCATTCGACCATGGATGCATGCTCTCTTTGGTGATGTTTTGAAGGTTTTGTTAAGAGATTTGAGCTTGAGAACATGAAATCTTTGTGTGATAAGCAAGATAGGTGTTCGGCCATACCAAGTTTTGGTTAAGGGACTTGTTTTGAATTTATGAGCTTATTAAAGCTTGTTAATTTTTCTTTGTGATTATTTTTGAAGAAGCATTCGGTTATGGGTTCAAGTATTGAGTTGTTGATGTCTTGATGATATATGTTAATAAGTGAATTTGAGCTTGCTAAATGCACATTTGTGAATTGATTGTTAATAGGGATCAATTAAAGAGCTTAAATATGCCCATGATTGCCGAATATGAAGTTGAAAATAACTATGAAGTAATTGAGTTTCAAGTTGTTAGAAGAGGGTTTGAAATGTGCAATAATGCATATGTTTAATATTATGCTTTTGGGTGATTCAAAGGGGTATTCGGCCATTGTAAATTTTGATGGTTGAGGTTGTGATTCATATGTTAGATAGCATTCGGCTAGTGTATTTTTGTGCCAATGATTGTCAATTTTGGACTTAAGCATTTAGTTGTAAATTTGTTAAATGAACTAAGGTAAATGAAGATGCTAAATGCATTATGTGTATATGCATGCATTCGGCTAACTTGGTGATATTGGTTTGATTGGTAACTTTAAAAAGGTTCTATTAGTGGATATATGTGCATGATTAATAAAATGATTGGAGTGACATAACTTGCAAAGGTGAATATTCGGCCATGGGAAAATTGCAAGAGGGGTTGATGTTTGATGTTTAAATTGTTATAATGTATGTTTGTGCAATGGCCGAATGTGCCTTTGATGTTACTCTTGGATGTTTTTGGGTGTCAAATTGATAAGTGGCTTGGTTTGTGTTATAAGGAGAAATCTGATTATGGATGTAATGAATATGAAATATGTATATGGTGTTAAGAGCAATGACTACTCTAAATGGTGCCTTAGGAAATGCTATGTTTTAAGTATGTGCATAAGGACATTAAAGAATGGATTTTGTATAAAAATCTGCTTGGTACAGTAGCAGTAACGTGTTTTGGAAAAATCACCATAAATTGTACGAGTTGAATTAGAGGCTAAATAAATTGTGTGATTGAAGCTTAATGAGTCTAGTTTCTTATAAAAGAAACCTTGCAAGCAAAGGAATTTCCGATAAATAGATTTTTAGAGTAGAGTGAGACAGTGTCAGATTAACTTCGAAGTCCCCTGCTCTGTTTTTGGAAAATCACTATAAATTGTATAAAAATTGTTATGAGACAAAATTTATATGCTTAGACTCCTTAATGAGTCTAGTTTCAAATAAAATAGGTGAGGACATATTTGGAATTCTGTACAAGGAGAAATTCGGTTCGTGGTATAGAGTGGTCAGTCCAATCAAGCAGTGAAATAGGGAAACTTTAAGAAAATTCTGGTATTGATTGACCAAACCAAAAATTATGAAAATTTTATGGATTAAAGATAAATGAGTCTATTTTCATGAAAAATTGACAGCACTACATTTGGAGTTTTGTAGCTCCAGTCATGAGTAAATTATTGAATGCTGCTCAGAAAATCAGCTTGTTGAGACTTATGATATGTATGTGAAATGATCGAATGTGTGTATGTGTTTGCAATGAGAAGAATATGCATGTATTATTTGACTATAAGTGAAAATGATCCATTGAGATGCTTGAATAAGGATTAATAAAAAAATTTAATGTTTTATTTAGCTCAAGAGCATAGAGGGACGAGTTCGGATAAAGGGAAGGCCAAAGTGGTCGAATAGCCAACTCGTAAATTATCGGGAAAGTTCAAGGTAAGTTTTGAGTAATCGAATTTGGTAATTAAGTTAAAATGCCATGACATACATGCTGATATTTGATGATGTACCATTGAAAAAGAAACCTTATTCATGTTGCTATATAGCCGAATGGCTCGTAGAGAAAAAGGACCAAAAATTTAAATTTGAAATACGTTGCTTATGTATGTTGATCATTGGGCCGAAAGTCTAGAAAAGAAGAGCATATATGTATAAGTTTTGAATTATATGTACATTGGTGATATAAAGTCGAGAAGCATGTTATATGTTTGTATGCACATGCATGGATTGAATTGCAAGTGAAATCTTGCTATGTGAAATTTGGTTACATGTGAATATATATATATATGTGTGTATGAGAATTTGTGATGTGAATCCGGGATTAAAGTCCCGATGACTATATGTGGAGACTATATCCGGGTTAAGACCCGAAGGCTATATGCAGAGATGATGTCCGGGTTCAGATCCGAAGGCTATATGCGGAGATTATATCCGGGGTAGAGACCCGATGGCTATGTATAGAAATTATCCGAGTTAAAGATCTCGATGATGATGAGAATAAAGCCTAAGACTAATGGTCTTTAAGGTAACGATCGCTAATGAATTTCGCTGAAAGTGTTAAACTATACAGGTATGTACCCTTGGCTTATATACAAGATGGATTTTGGACCGAATACTAAAGTCATTATGTGATTTCATATGAGTACTTGAAATGAGATTATTAATATGATCAAAGCACAATTGGCCTATGTGAAATGTTATGTGACTTTTGTGACATGTATATGTTATGTGAACTTACTATGAGTGGATGCTATCCATTTTCGTATGTGATGTGAATGTCTTTGTTTGGAAAAAAGGGTGACATACCCGAAAAGGAGAGGGAAACAAAGATATGATCAAATATGTTATAATTTGATGATCTATTTAATGTCATTGCTTAAAACTTACTAAGCATTGTAATGCTTATTCCGTTTCCCTTGTTTCCTCTGTTTTATAGATCTCTTTTGGAAGCTACGGACTCGGGGATTGAAGCCTTAATCACCTGCACTATTGCTGTCATTTTGGTACTGTTGATGGTTATTTTGGGTCAATGGCATGTATAGGCTATTTTCCTTCGATTAAACTAAACTTCATTTTGAATTGTAATTATTCTAGCCATGCGAAAATGGCTTGCTTAGTCTCCAAGTTGAATATTTATGTGAATGATACTTGTATGGTTTAACGTTGTGGCATGTTGTTCAATTAGTAACCAATATGCGATGAATTTCTAACATGATGATCGGTCATTGAATGTTCGGTTTAGCCCAATTATTAGTAGCCTCAAGGTATAGTTTTGCTAGCATGCTTGTAGAACTCAATGAATTCACGTCTACCTTGTAACTAAGAACCTCGATAGGCTGTATCTAGATATGTAATGCCTTAATACCCTATTCCGGCGACGGACGGGGGTGTAAGGTGTTACATTAACACAGCCTCAATCTTATGAGGATTGACTTGGATCCCCTCAGCAGAAACTATGTGTCCCAAAAAGGTCACTTCACGTAGCGTGAACTTATACTTCCTAAACTTCGCATAAAGCTGTTTCTCACGAAGAGTCTAAAGTACCACTTTAAGATGCTCATTGTACTCGTCCTCAGTCTTAGAATACACTAATATATCATCGATGAACACCACCACAAACTGATCTAGATAGGACTGGAACAATTGGTTCATTAGGTCCATAAATCCCACTGATGCATTAGTCAACCCAAAAGGCATAACTAGGAACTCATAATGTTTATAACGAGTCTTAAATGTCGTCTTATGCACATCAGCCTCCTTAATCCTCAATTGATGATACCCCGAATGTAAATCGATCTTGGACTACATAGGAGCCCCTCGAAACTAGTCGAATAGATCACCAATCCTTAGAAGTGGGTACTTATTCTTAATCGTTAGCTTGTTCAACTGTCGATAGTCGATACACATCCTCATTGTCGCATCCTTTTTTTTCACAAACAACAGAGGTGCTCCCCATGGAGGCACACTAGGACAAATGAACCCACGATCCAACATTTCCTGAATCTAAGCCTTAAGCTTCGTAAGCTCCTTCGGTGCCATTTAGTAGGAAGCGATAGACACTGGAGCTATACCCAAAATAAGCTCAATCCCAAGTTTCACTTCTCGGCTCAGAGGCAAACCCGGTAGTCCCTCAGGGGAGAGATCTAGAAAATCCCTTATAGTTCTGATGTCCTTTACAGAAGAATCCCTAGAATAAGAAACACTTACAATGGCCAAGAATGCTTCACATCCTTTTTGAACTAACTTTTCCCCCACTAATGTAGAAATCACACTAGTCAGATAATCTTGATGTTCCCCAATCACAACAACCTCGTTGTCCTTCTCAGTTCTTAAAACGAGTCTCTTAGTCGCATAGTCCAGACTTACTCAGTGTTTAACCAATCAGTCTATTCCCAGAATTAGGTCAAACTCCCCAAACAGAAGCTCTATCAGATTAGCCAGAAATACTATCCCTTGAACCTCTAACGGGACGTCTCTATACAATTGGCTAACTCAGATAGATTGCCCCAAAGGACTCAAAATAGTCACCTCAGTAGAAGTACTCTCCACTACCATCCCCAAAGTTTTAGAGACAGTGCTAGCTACACAGGAGTGTGTAGAACCTATGTTTATCAATGCAAGATAAGGTACATCATAAATTTAAAACGTACCGCGATGACGTCTAGAGCATCTCTGTCCTCTCAGGGACGAGCAGCATAAACAAGAGTAGGCTGCCTCGCCTCAGCCTGTCCAACACCTCTACCCGGTGCTCTCTGTCTATAGCTCATGCCGTTATCACCTCTAACCTAACCACGGCCCCTGGGTGACTGCTGAACTACACTTAGCGGTTGCGCAGTACTAAAACATAAAGCTTGCACCTGATTAGTCCTCAGCAGACACTCTTAAATGTAATGCTCAGAAGACCCATACCTTAAACACGCTCCAATCGTCCTCCAACATTTGCCTGGATGGCGTCTACCACAATGCACACATGGTAAGATCCTAGTAGAAGCAGGAAATAAGCACAATTGTTCAATGAGGAATTGACAGGTAAGACCATGGTTGGACCATGGCCATATATATGATTCTATATAAGACCATGTCCGGGACATGGCATCAATATGAGACTTCGTGTAAGACCATAGCTAGTGGGCTACGGCATCGTGATGACATGTAAGACCATGGCTGGGCTATAGCATTGTGATATGAGAAAAACCATAGTTGGACTATGGCGTCAAGTGAACAACGTACTCGAATCTGTAAGGCGATCTCTAATTTGACAAACATGGTAAGAAAATTGAGGCTAAGTGTTGGAAGTTTAATTAGATACTAATATTGATTTCGAGTAAGTAAGTCCATTGCTTGAAATTATGGGTGATAGAAAACAATTGTATGATAAATAAATGTGCAATTTTGCTTGGAATGAACTATATGATTTTGGTGATATCACATTAATGATGAAAGAAGTCATATGTGTGCATTTAAGAGAGTTAAGTTAGAGGCTTTATGATCTCACCCTCACTGGTGTTGCCTAATGACGAAATTTAGGAAGAATCGCATTGAACAAGTTCGTTAGTGTGAACTAATGAGTTTGGTGGTAAAATAATTAATAATGCATATAGAGATGAGAAAAGTTTGAAGAGTGTATTATCTCCGAAACAAAAAAAGTCCAGAGCTGATTTATTTCTAGATTCAATAATGGGTGTAACACCCCAAACCCGGTCTGGACGTTATGACCAGATCTGGTGTGTCACATGATCCTAAACTACGATTGTAACCGTTTAATTCGCGTTGAGACTTAGGTGATATTTTATAAAACTAGCAAGGTGAGAAAAGTTCTTGTTAAACTACTTTAAGTTGTCATTATTCAATATTGTTTAAATTTTAGAAACATTATTTTGAAAACGTTATTAAGGTTTTGAAAACCCGCGCAGCCTATATCTAGCAGTTTCGATAAAGTACGAACCAAATCATTTAGGAAGTTAAAACCCAAAAAGAAAATTTAATAGCGGCCTTATTACACATTAAAACCCAAAAATAACATAAAATTAAAATACTAAAAACATAAGCGAAAACCAGTTTTATTGCAGTCGCTGTGGCCACTCCGAATCTCTCGCACCTCCAAGCCCACTATGGTTGAGGGTTACCTGCAGAGATTAATTAAAAGGGGTGAGTTTGACAACTCAGTGTGTAACATTATCTCAACCATAGGCCAAAACAGATCAAGCCTCAGAAACAGATTTAATTGGGCCTTGGCCCATTACAGAAATCAGGTTAAGCCCATAGGCCCATAACAGAAACAGAGCAGATATATACATGATGCAAACAAAAACCCAGCCCAGATCCATCCTGAACACCCCCGTACCAGCCTTACACCATGTGGGGAGACTACTCGACCCACCCAACCGCTACACACCACAGATATTTGCAGCGAGGCTGCCAGATATAATTTGCAGTGAGACTACCAGACAACATTTGCAGCGAGGCTGCCAGATATATTTGCAGCAAGGCTGCCAGATATTGTGACGAGGTCACCAGATACAGATATTGTCGCGAGGCCACTAGATTGCAGCGAGGCTGCCAGAAAATATGTGGCGAGGCCCCCAGATTGCAGCGAGGCTGCTAGAACGCTTCCTCCATCATAAACCCATACCCCATGCAACAGATAATCATACTAGCATGCAATATATAGCATCTCATGCATCAGATATATTCATATTAATAATTAACTCATGCAGATACTTAACATCATACATTTCATACAGAATTGACCCTAGGGGTATAATAGTCTTTTTACACCTAGGGGTATTTTGGTAATTTTCCATATCTAAGGGTATTTTAGTCCTTTTTCATATTTTTAGTGATTTTATGCAAGTCTGATAAATTAACAGTCCCTAAATAACCACGGAAGTCCACTTACGCCAAATTTCTAATTTTGCCCTTTTTAGCCTAAAACCCCTAATGGCCTTACTATGTCCAACATCGTCGATAAGTCCGTTAAGCCCAATTTTAGGTTCTAGTTTACCACCTTAACCAAGTTTTTATTATTCAAGTTACCAGAAAGTCTTTTCCAAACATATTCAAATTTGGGCTCGGAAGCCCATTGGGCCCGCCTTGGCCCATTGAAGCCCAACTTACCAAAACTCTCGAAATTGCACCTTCTGCAATTTCGCCATTGCCAATTCCCAATGTGACCACAACAGAGTATTCGGTCACTCTTATCTCCTTTCAAGCCTGATTTCCGGTCCCCATTGATCGGTCACTTAGCACAGTTTCGATTATTTCGGCTTTTAGCCATCCTAGTCTATGATGGAGATACGTTACACACCTGTTACTGATGAAACGTTGACGAAATCCACGTATGAAGAACCTACAATCGCACGCTAACTATTAGCCTAATAATCGATAATCAAAGAGTTATAAACCCCTTACCAAAATCGGCCTCCATGGCCTAAGCATCGAAGTCTTACCCCTTTTTGGTTATGGACTAGATCACAGTGTCCAACCGCGCTATCCTTTAAAACTCCTCGCTTGACAACCTCTCCTTGCTATTCAATGCGCAAAAGAAACAATCCATAGTATTAGAATCTTACAAGAAATGTAGACATGCCCTCTAAGGACCTATGGTTTCGGTTTCCCTTTGAAAGTTTAATAAATGACTGAACTTAGCGATTAGATTACTTACCGATGCCACCACTCGAAGAGTATCGCTCCCACGCTTCCACTACCTCTGATCTATTCTAGATCTACCACAAATCTAACTCTAATGCCACAAGAGTGGCTCTAGAGATATTCGGCTTTAGAAGGGTTAGAAAGAGGTGCTTTCGGCTTTTGAGGAAGTGATATGGGGCTCTAGTTGTTTTAATCAACAAAGCAGGTGGGGTAAATCGGCAATTAGAACTGATAGAAGAATAGGGTTCGGCTATTGAATGTTTTGAAAGGAGAGAAAACAATCAACTTGGAAGAAGAGTAATCGGCCACCAAGAGTTTGGCCTCTTCCACAGTTGTCGGCAAAGATTCAGAGAAGAGAGGGAGAGAAGATTGGATTCGGCTAACAAAAGAATGATGGTAAGGGAATCGGTTTATGGTTTGAGAAGAAGAGAAGCAAATAAATGAAAATAGAAAAGAAACAAGAAAGGAAGTGCTCTAGTCGACTAAAGATTCGGCAACAAGGAGGGTATGGGGTTCGGCTACAAGGTTGATGAGAGGAACGGAATGGCAAAAGAAAGGTACCAATACGCTATGTGAAATTGACAGAAAAAGGGAAGCTTTTCTTGCTTAAGGAAAATCGGCACCAAGACAAAAAAAACTAAAGAAGAATTCGGCACACTCAACACCTATTTGCCGAAATGTTAACACTCTTTCCCCCCTAGCCGAATTGCACTTGCAAAGTCCCACAATCAGCTACTTCCTTTCAAAATTCGAACTTCCTAGATTTGCTCCTCAACCTCCTCCACGATTTGCTCCTTTGACCGGTTCAAATCTCCTCCAAGCAGAGTTCCAATCGGCTTCAAACTCTTACCTGCTCAAGCTCAAAAATAAAACACTACCTTGCAACCTCTGGCGCTTGAACCCTTGACCTCTAAGCTCACTTAGGCGCCACCTTTTAAGGAGCCTAGTGGCGTCTCCCTTGCCACTTTGCCACTGACTCATTTGTGCTATATCTTGCACACAACTCCTTAAAACCCTTACTTGCACTGATCCCCTATCTCCTAAGTCAAAAATGCAAAATTTTGCCAAGCTTCTAACCAACACATGGGCCTTTCTTAGGCCCATTAACACACCCCAAACATGCACCACACACCTAATTACTAGCATTTAGACATTTTAACAGATAATGATCAATCCAAAAGAAACCCAAAAATTAGGGCGTTACAACTCTACCCTCCTTAAAGAAATTTCGTCCTTGAAATTTACCTTATCCAAACAAATGGGGATATTGCTGACGCATTGCCTCCTCTGGTTCCCAAGTAGCTTCCTCTCTGCCGTGATTACGCCATAGTACCTTTACCAATGGGACTGATTTTTTTCTTAAAACCTTCACGTCTCGATCCAGAATCTGCACCGGTTCTTCCTCGAAAGTCAAATCAGGCTGTACTTCCACTTCTGCAACTGGTAGAATATGGGTAGGGTCAGAACGATATCGTCTCAGCATGGATACGTGAAACACATCATGAATTCTATTTAACTCTGGCGGTAATTCTAACTGATACGCCACCGGACCCACTCGCTTAAGAACCCGATAAAGCCCAATAAACCTCGGACTCAGCTTGCCCTTCTTACCAAACCTTAATATCTTCTTCCAAGGCGAAACTTTCAGAAAAACCATCTCACCTACTGAATACTCAATCTCTTTACGCTTCAAATCTGCATAAGATTTTTGTCGATCAGATGCCTCTTTCAAACGGTCCCTTATCACCTTGACCTTCTCTTCAGTCTCTGCTACGAATTCAGGTCCAAGAACTTGCCGTTCGCCCAATTCAGTCCAACAACTAGGTGAACGACACTTACGCCCATACAGTGCCTCATAAGGTGCCATGCGGATACTAGCCTGATAACTGTTATTATACGCAAACTCTGCCAACGGTAAATAATCCTCCCAGCTGCATCGAAAATCGATAACACAACCCCTCAACATATCTTCTAGAATCTGAATAACCCTCTCAGACTGACCATCAGTCTGAGGATGAAAGGCCGTGCTAAAGTTCAGCCGCGTTCCCAACGCCTCATGCAACTTTTGCCAGAACCGAGATGTGAATCTAGGATCTCGATCAGAGATGATGGACACTGGCACCCCATGCAGTCGCACGATCTCTGCCACATACAATTTAGCTAACTTCTGAAGCGAATAATCAGTACGTACAGGGATGAAATGAGCAGACTTAGTCAATCTATCCACTATCACCCAAATCGAGTCCTTCTTTGACGGCGTCAAGGGCAACCCACTTACAAAATCCACGGTCACCCTCTCCCACTTCCAAAGTGGTACCTTTACTGGTTGTAGAAGTCCAGAAGGTAACTGATGTTCAGCTTTCACTTGCTGACAAGTTAGACATTTCCCCACAAATTCTGTTACCTCTCGCTTCAGTCCAGGCCACCAATACAACTCTCTTAAGTCACGATACATCTTATTACCTCTAGGATGCATAGCACACAACCCTTTATGAGCTTCATTCAGAATTGCTTGCCTCAAATTGAAATCCCTAGGAATACAGATTCTACCGCGGAAACATAGAACTCCCTCACTGTTAAGCCCAAACTCAGAAGTACTCCCATCTTTAATCTGCTGAAATCGAGAAACCAGAGACTCATCCTTCAACTGCTTTTCCTTAATCTCATCCACCCAGGTTGGCCTTACTTGCAGTTCTGCTAACAGACTGCCATCATCATACAGACTTAAACGAGCAAACATCGCTCTCAGATCAGTCACAACTCTACGACTTAAGGCATCAGCCACCACATTAGCTTTGCCTGGATGATACTCAATCGCACAATCATAATCCTTGAGCAACTCAATCCACCTTCGTTGCCTAAGATTCAGCTCCTTCTGAGTCAGCAAATACTTAAGACTCTTATGATCTGTGTATATAATACACCTTTCTCCATACAGATAATGTCTCCAAATCTTAAGTGCAAAGATTACTGCTGCCAACTCCAGATCATGGGTAGGATAGTTCACTTCATGGGGTTTAAGCTGTCGCGATGCGTAAGCAACCACCTTACCCTCTTGCATCAACACACAGCCCAACCCAACATGCGATGCGTCACTATACACGGTAAAATCTTTTCCAGACTGTGGTTGAATCAGTACAGGTGCCTCGGTCAAAACTTTCTTTAGCTTCTCAAAAGCTTCTTGCTGCTGCTGGGTCCAAACAAATGGTACGCCTTTCCTTATAAGCTTTGTTAACGGCGCTGCCATCACAGAAAATCCTTCCACAAACCTCCTATAGTACCCAGCTAGACCCAGAAAACTTCAAATTTCGGCCACAGACCTCGGTGGTTTCCATTCCAGGATTGCTTCGATCTTTCCAAGGTCCACCTTAATACCCTCAGCAGATACAACATGCCCTAAGAAGGTTACTTCCCTCAACCAGAACTCACACTTACTAAATTTCGCATAAAGCTCCTTTTCCCTTAACACTTGTAGCACAATACGGAGATGCTCATCATGTTTCTCCTCAGATTCAGAATAGACCAAAATATCGTCGATAAAGACGACCACGAATCGATCCAAGTATGGTTGGAACACTCGATTCATCAGATCCATAAAAGCTGCAGGTGCATTGGTCAGCCCAAATGGCATAACCAAGAACTCATAGTGACCATAACGAGTTCTGAATGCCGTCTTATGAATATCCACCTCTTTCACCCTTAATTGATGATACCCAGATCGAAGGTCAATCTTGGAGAATACTGAAGCTCCTCTAAGCTGGTCGAACAGATCATCGATTCTAAGCAACGGGTACTTATTCATAATCGTCAGTTTGTTCAACTGCCGATAATCAGTGCACATTCGCATTGACCCATCTTTCTTTTTAACGAAAAGCACTGGTGCTCCCCATGGAGACACACTTGGCCTAATGAAACCTCTATCCAACAGTTCTTGAATCTGCGCTTTCAACTCCACCAACTCCTTTGGTGCCATCCTATATGGTGCAATAGATACCGGTGCCGTACCAGGCAACAAATCGATCCCAAACTCAACCTCTCAATTCGGAGGTAGCCCTGGAAGCTCTTCTGGAAACACATCCTGAAAGTCCTTAACGGTTCTAACTTGATCCACCGCTAGCTCCTCAGATTCAGCTTGACTTATAAATGCCATAAAAGCCTTACATCCTTTATGAATCCATTTCTCCGCTCTTAATGCTGACACCACATTAGACAGATAATCTCTACGTTCACCAATCACCATAACTTCCTCATCCTCTGCGGTTTTTAAACTCATCCGCTTTGCAGCACAATCCAAAGTAGCCCTATGCTTTACAAGCCAATCCATTCCTAAGATGAGATCGAATTCTCCAAAAGGTAACTCCATCAAATCTCCAGAAAAGATCTTTCCTTGAGTCTCTATAGGCACGTCTCTATACAATTTGTCTACCCTAACCGAGTGACCCAAAGGACTTAGTACGGTTACCCCACTCACTGTCTCCTCAGAACGCACTCCCAGCAACCCAGATATGGCACATGCAACATAAGAATGGGTAGATCCAACATCTATCAACGCAGTGTATGGCATACCAGAAATTAAAAACGTACTGGTTAAAATGTCAGGAGCATCACCTTCCTCTCGGCGACGAGCTGCATAGACTAACGCTGGCTGACGAGCCTCAGCAAAACTGGCACCCCTGCCAGGTGCTCCTCGTCCCTGTCCATTTCCATTTCCACCTCTGCCTTGTCCACGACCTCTTGGAGCTTGTGGTCCACCCCTCACCGGCTGAGCAACCCTCTGATCTCTAACTTGATTTTGATCTGGTTCCTGAGGACAATCCTTAATTCTATGCTCCATCGACCCACATCGAAAATAGGCTCCAGAACGTTTTCAACACTCGCCCATATGGATCCTACCACAACTCCTGCAACTCTGAGGTATGACAGCATTCATCGGCACCGCTCGTACTGGTTCCGCCACCCTTGCTCTCTTAACATTCCTATTATTCCCACCTGATGGTCCAGAATCCCTCCGGAAGCGGTTCCGATCCTTCTCGCGGTTCTGCCTCTCGGTACGCTTTACTTCCTCAGCTATCTTAGCTTTCTCAACTAGAGCAGCAAAATTACGCTCCCTCTGCGGAGCAATCAGCACCCTTAGCTCATCCCTCAAACCGTCCTCGAAGCGCACGCTACGCTCGTATTCAGTAGCAACTATCCCAGAAGCATATCGACTCAGCCTCAAGAACTCAGCCTCGTACTCAGATACCGTCTTACCTCCCTGCACCAAATTCAAAAATTCCTTCCGACGAGCGTCCACATAGCTAGCTCCAACGTATTTTCCTTTAAAGGCTGTCTTAAACAGCTCCCATGTTACCTCACCAGCTGCAGTTCCATCTCTTACTGTGAGCCACCACTGATAAGCCTCATCTCTAAGCAACGATACAGCTCCCTTCAGCTTCTGCTCCACAGAACAGTCCAGATCGTCCATAATTCGCTCTGTGGCCTCCAACCAATACTTGGCCACATTTGGGGCTACTCCAGACACACCCCTAAAGAATTCTGCTCCATTAGCTCGGAGTCGCTCAGATATCGCACCCCGAAATCCATTACCAGTACTCACCCCAGCAACCCTTTCCAAAACTCGAAGCATCGCTTGTGATAGGGCATCATCCCCTACACCCCTATCATGAGATTCCACCTCTATTGCCGGTGGTACTGGTATCTCAACTGCTGGTGCATGACCCGAAGAAGAAGATTCAGCTCGTGCACTACCTCGGCCACGTCCACGGCCCCTACCACGAGCTGCTCACGTACTCATTTTGTATTTTCTATTTTAGAAGTTTTATGAGTCAGATTAATATTTCAATGTTTATTACAGATGTCTTATGAATAAGTAGAGTTTCAGTGTTTATCTTCTTTCGCGGTAACCTAGCTACAGTCTCAGTCTACCTATCAGAGTCTCTACAGTTTCAGTAATACCCTAGCTAAAGTATCATAATAAAGTCTTTAGTCAAGCATGCCATCAGAGTTTTCAGAAATAATCAGAAAAGTTTAGAGAACTTACAGGCTTGGGCCGGAGATTCGGTGTGCCACTCTTTCGAAAGATTTCATAGGAAAACTTAATAAATTTTTTGTTTTCTTTGAAAATAAATCATTTATGCCTGAAAAGAAGTTCATCAAAACTAGTTCCAAATAATTTTTGAAAAATCATGATCTTTTGAAAATCTTCATTTTGATTGTTTGAAAACCATTTTTAGACCCGTTCCACAGCCGAGTTGTTGCAACCTAGTTCTGATACCACTAAATGTAACACCCCAAACCCGATCTGGACGTTATGACCAGATCTGGTGTGTCACATGATCCTAAACTACGATTGTAACCGTTTAATTCGCTTTGAGACTTAGGTGATATTTTATAAAACTAGCAAGGTGAGAAAAGTTCTTGTTAAACTACTTTAAGTTGTCATTATTCAAGATTGTTTAAATTTTAGAAACATTATTTTGAAAACGTTATTAAGGTTTTGAAAACCCGCGCAGCCTATATCTAGCAGTTTCGATAAAGTACGAACCAAATCATTTAGGAAGTTAAAACCTAAAAAGAAAATTTAATAGCGGCCTTATTACACATTAAAACCCAAAAATAACATAAAATTAAAATACTAAAAACATAAGCGAAAACCAGTTTTATTGCAGTCGCTGTGGCCACTCCGAATCTCTCGCAGCTCCAAGCCCACTATGGTTGAGGGTTACCTGCAGAGATTAATTAAAAGGGGTGAGTTTGACAACTCAGTGTGTAACATTATCCCAAGCCCACTATGGTTGAGGGTTACCTGCAGAGATTAATTAAAAGGGGTGAGTTTGACAACTCAGTGTGTAACATTATCTCAACCATAGGCCAAAACAAATCAAGCCTCAGAAATAGATTTAATTGGGCCTTGGCCCATTACAGAAATCAGGTTAAGCCCATAGGCCCATAACAGAAACAGAGCAGATATATACATGATGCAAACAAAAACCCAGCCCAGATCCATCCTTAACACCCCTGTACCAGCCTTACACCATGTGGGGAGACTACTCGACCCACCCAACCGCTACACACCACAGATATTTGCAGCGAGGCTGCCAGATATAATTTGCAGTGAGACTGCCAGACAATATTTGCAGCGAGGTTGCCAGATATATTTGCAGCGAGGCTGCCAGATATTGTGACGAGGTCACCAGATACAGATATTGTGGCGAGGCCACCAGATTGCAGCGAGGCTGCCAGAAAATATGTGGCGAGGCCACTAGATTGCAACGAGGCTGCCAGAACGCTTCCTCCATCATAAACCCATACCCCATGCAACAGATAATCATACTAGCATGCAATATATAGCATCTCATGCATCAGATATATTCATATTAATAATTAACTCATGCAGATACTTAACATCATACATTTCATACAGAATTGACCCTAGGGGTATAATAGTCTTTTTACACCTAGGGGTATTTTGGTAATTTTCCATATCTAAGGGTATTTTAGTCCTTTTTCATATTTTCAGTGATTTTATGCAAGTCTGATAAATTAACAGTCCCTAAATAACCACGGAAGTCCACTTACGCCAAATTTCTAATTTTGCCCTTTTTAGCCTAAAACCCCTAATGGCCTTACTATGTCCAACATCGTCGATAAGTCCGTTAAGCCCAATTTTAGGTTCTAGTTTACCACCTTAACCAAGTTTTTATTATTCAAGTTACCAGAAAGTCTTTTCCGAACATATTCAAATTTGGGCTCGGAAGCCCATTGGGCCCCCCTTGGCCCATTGAAGCCCAACTTACCAAAACTCTCGAAATTGCACCTTCTGCAATTTTGCCATCGCCAATTCCCAATGTGACCACAACAGAGTATTCGGTCACTCTTATCTCCTTTCAAGCCTGATTTCCGGTCCCCATTGATCGGTCACTTAGCACAGTTTCGATTATTTCGGCATTTAGCCATCCTAGTCTATGATGGAGATACGTTACACACCTGTTACTGATGAAACATTGACGAAATCCACGTATGAAGAACCTACAATCGCACGCTAACTATTAGCCTAATAATCGATAATCAAAGAGTTATAAACCCCTTACCAAAATCGGCCTCCATGGCCTAAGCCATCGAAGTCTTACCCCTTTTTGGTTATGGACTAGATCACAGTGTCCAACCGCGCTATCCTTTAAAACTCCTCGCTTGACAACCTCTCCTTGCTATTCAATGCGCAAAAGAAACAATCCATAGTATTAGAATCTTACAAGAAATGTCGACATGCCCTCTAAGGACCTATGGTTTCGGTTTCCCTTTAAAAGTTTAATAAATGACTGAACTTAGCGATTAGATTACTTACCGATGCCACCACTCGAAGAGTATTGCTCCCACGCTTCCACTACCTCTGATCGATTCTAGATCTACCACAAATCTAACTCTAATGCCACAAGAGTGGCTCTAGAGATATTCGGATTTAAAAGGGTTAGAAAGAGGTGCTTTCGGCTTTTGAGGAAGTGATATGGGGCTCTAGTTGTTTTAATCAACAAAGCAGGTGGGGTAAATCGGCAATTAGAACTGATAGAAGAATAGGGTTCGGCTATTGAATGTTTTGAAGGGAGAAGAAACAAACAACTTGGAAGAAGAGTAATCGGCCACCAAGAGTTTGGCCTCTTCCACAGTTGTCGGCAAAGATTCAGAGAAGAGAGGGAGAGAAGATTGGATTCGGCTAACAAAAGAATGATGGTAAGGGAATCGGTTTATGGTTTGAGAAGAAGAGAAGCAAATAAATGAAAATAGAAAAGAAACAAGAAAGGAAGTGCTCTAGTCGACTGAAGATTCGGCAACAAGGAGGGTATGGGGTTCGGCTACAAGGTTGATGAGAGGAACGGAATGGCAAAAAAAGGTACCAATACGCTATGCGAAATTGACAGAAAAAGGGAAGCTTTTCTTGCTTAAGGAAAATCGGCACCAAGACAAAAAAAAACTAAAGAAGAATTCGGCACACTCAACACCTATTTGCCGAAATGTTAACACTCTTTCCCCCTAGCCGAATTGCACTTGCAAAGTCCCACAATCGGCTACTTCCTTTCAAAATTCGAGCTTCCTAGATTTGCTCCTCAACCTCCTCCACGATTTGCTCCTTTGACCGGTTCAAATATCCTCCAAGCAGAGTTCCAATCGGCTTCAAACTCTTACCTGCTCAAGCTCAAAAATAAAACACTACCTTGCAACCTCTGGCGCTTGAACCCTTGACCTCTAAGCTCACTTAGGTGCCACCTTTTAAGGAGCCTAGTGGCGTCTTCCTTGCCACTTTGCCACTAACTCATTTGTGCTATATCTTGCACACAACTCCTTAAAACCCTTACTTTCACTGATCCCCTATCTCCTAAGTCAAAAATGCAAAATTTTGCCGAGCTTCTAACCAACACATGGGCCTTCCATAGGCCCATTAACACACCCCAAATATGCATCACACACCTAATTACTAGCATTTAGACATTTTAACAGATAATGATCAATCCAAAAGAAACCCGAAAATTAGGGCGTTACAATGGGAATATGGTGATTCTAATATGTGAATTTCTGTAACTTTCATGAAAGAATTTGATAACGATAAAGTATAAATAATGAGAGCATAAGCTCAAAATTATATGATGGATCTTTTTCTATTGTAAGCTTGATTAAAATCGACGAATTCAACCAAGATATTTGTTTCTTTGAGCTAGTATGGCTAGTATAATTGTATGACCTTTGATTTACATGTTGGGTGAATAGTGAATGAATGTATGGATTTTGGTTATGGTAGTAGTATGAGGAAAAGAATGTTTTGACATGTTACCATTCAATGGTTGAAATCAGCTCAGTTGTTCTCATGAAAGTAAGCTAGTTCATTGAGATGTGGTTACAATTATATATATTTAGGCATGTTCTCAACTAAGAAAATGAATTCTGTACACTCATGGGTATGTATAGATATTGATGGAAAGCCTAAATGATGAGATTAAATTCTAGAAATTTAAATTCAGATGTATACCTATTGAATTGTTTTAAATCGAATAATATTATTGTGAATTAAAGGTGTAACGATTTATGAAGTCATCGTACTATGAGAATCGAACTGATCTATGCATGGTTACAAATATCTAAATATACGAGAGTACTATTAACTGAAACTCTAGTTCTGAGCTCTGTTTAAAAATTGGGTAAACAATTTGCGATTTTTGTCAGTGATGTATTATGAAATAGATTGGAATATGTTTAATTCAAAATGTAAGATGATGGTTTGTATGCTTGACGGAAAGATGTCATATGCTTTCTGATTCTAATGGGTGAAAGCGTTTAATGCTACAAAAAAAAAAAAACTAAAGTTTAAGACTTTATCAATGGATTAGAAATAATGAAAGATTTCGAGAAGATTTTTGATCAATCTTTATTCATAATTGTGAGTACTGGTTACTTGGTTGATCTTACTTGATAATGGTCTAATTCTAGCAGTGTTAAATGTTAAAGCGGGATTTTCCTGGCTAAATTGAGAAACTCAGAAATGTGATAGTGAAAGATAATCTAAATGAGTTTAGAGTGAGTTTATTTCTAATGTTAAATCCTGGATCGGACATGATCCCTATTTTTATAAATATGTTGAGGTAGACCTTGCATATTGATGAATTCGGAGCTTGTGCCAAAGTTTTGGTGTGAAGCTTAGGAGTAACACGTTTGTTCATCCATGGACAATAAAATGTACAGTTAAGTGAGTAGATACTCTGGTGATTGAGTAAATATAATAATATTGTGAGGTTATGTTCAGATTACCAAATTCTAGCGAGTAAGCTGAAATTAAGTGTGTTTAGGATTAATATAGTCAGTGATGGAATGGAAATGATGATTAGATTGAGTTATTATAAGCTTCAAAATCGGAATTGTCATAATCTCCGAAAGGGAGATCTGAATTGTGGTTGATTATTTAGCAAGGGTCCATATGATCTTTTGGTATGTGCAAAGTTTTTATTTGATGGATTATTGAGTATATATATTCTTGGGTGAGTAATTCGGGTTTTGATAAGGTGTTTCGGCACTGTGCGTTAAGGTTTAAAAGTTATTGGAAAGAGATATATGAGGTTTAATTGATTTGTGATTCTGGAAAATTAGTGAAAGTTTTTCATTGAGGTTGAAAGCAACTCCTTCTGGTGAGATTTTCAGGGACGAAAATCCCTCAAGGGGTAAGAATTGTAATAGCCTGAATTAGGGCCTAAATGGAACAGTGGTTTCGAAAACCATGAATCCAAAGTAGAAAACTTTATTGCGATTAAGTTTTAAAGTTTATAATATGATAAAATGATTGTTTGAAATTTTCGTTAAGAAATTTTATCGATTGGGTGTTCAATTTGGTGTTTATGACTAAATTATAAAATGTGAAAAATGTGTGTTCTTGTTCATGAAGGTACTTGATTGAAGTGGGATTTTAAAGTGGGGGTCCTTAAATGGAAATTAGACCATTGCATTTTAGTTTGGACAAAAATGGGCATGAATCGGACAAATTTGAAAGAAAAGCCTTTAAAGGCATTTTTGTCATTTAGTAATTAAAAGAATTAAAAAGGGAAAATCAAGCCAAATTAGTTTCCATCTTCTACCTATGGCCGAATGTAACAAGAAGACACCATGGCTAGGGTTTTTCAAGCTTCCAAGCTTGGTGGTAAGTCTATTCTAGCCTGGTATTTAACGTTCTTCACATTTTTGAGATCCTTGTCAACTAATCTACCTATTTGTAGCCATATTTTGAGCTAGGGTTTGAGTTTAAAAATTTACCCATGAATCATATGCATATATTTTGATGTCCAACGGTAGAAAATGAATATTTGAGGTGTGGTGAATGTCTTTTGCAAGGTGATTTTTGATGAAAACCGTAAAAAGGGCTTAAATGCAAAAGTTGTAAATTTGTGCATAAGAGTGTGATTTAATGGAAATTAGGGGCTGGTATAAGAGAAAATGGTTTGGCTAAGTCCAATATACAAGGAAATTGAATAAAATTATTTTACGAGCCTATGGGAAAAAGTGTAAATATGTGAAAGTTTAGGGGTAAAAATGTAAATTTTCCATAATGTGATTTTTGGGTCACATTGAATAATGTGACTAATAAATGAGATAATTATGATATTATAGATCATGGAAAACAAGATTCGGGCTTGGATTGAGGTTGTGGACCAAATCGAGAAAAGTAGTCACTTTTGTGTCCGAGGTAAGTTGGTGTGATAATAATAATGCAAGAATGTTGTAATGTTGTTTGAAACATAAATTGGGATATTAAATTGATTATGTTGAATTACATGTTTAGTATATTATGTTGTTGAATTGATTTAAAATATGTATATGACACAAGGTGACATAGGTGACATGAAAATGAATTGAAATGTTGTATTCAAAAGTGCTTTCTATGTCTATGGTGATTATGTGAAATGGTAAGTCTTCATTGTTTTCATTTGTGTCATAACATTTTAAATGCATAGTATGAAGCATTATTGGTGACATTTATGAGTTAGAAATTTATGGAAAGTGGAGTTCCCGATTGAACCTTCGGAAAACGAAAGATACGAATAATGTATAGCTAGGTCACATGTGTAGTTCTGAGTGTAAGACACCATCTGTACAAGAGATCTATGAGATACTATGTGGTAGCTAGGTCACATGTGTAATACTGTGTGTAAACCATGTGTACAAGAGAGCTATGAGGTGATAATTTCATACGTAGCTAGGTCACATGTGTAATACTTGGTGTATACCATGTGTACACGAGAGCTACGGATTAAAGATAGCTAGGTCACATGCATGGTACTGAGGGTACATCATGTAGACACGAGAGCTATGTTATATGTAGCTAGGTCACATGTGTGGAGACGAGAGCTACGGGACTAAGTAGCTAGGTCGCATGTGTGGTTCCAAGTGGTGGACACCATGTAGACACGAGAGCTATGGGATTTGATGGTTAGGTCACATGGGTGATATTGAGAGTTCACCATGTGTACACGAGAGTCGGATCATGTGTTGGTGGAGTTATGTAATGAAACCACCGAGTATTGGATGTTATTCCGAAAGGTTCAACGGGAAAAGCTTACTAAAAGGGACTTGTGTGGTGATGTGGTGTGTAAGTGCAGGTGTATATATATGAGCAAAGTGCTTGAAATATGATTGAACTTGTGGTGAGGTTGATATGGTGTAAGTGCTAACATGAATACTTGAAAATATTGATGATGATTATCCATTGGAATGGCTAATATTGAGCATGATTGGTGTTATGTGTTCATAAATGAAAATAATACGAGGAAAACATGGAAGAGTAAAATTTTCAATAAAACTGTTTGAACAACAACAGTTTACGTGAATTTGAAAAATCACCCAAAATGGTGGAAATTGAATTAAAGACTGAATAAGTTATGGAATTAAATCTCATTGAGTCTATTTTCACATAAAAGAAACAGTGTGAGCAAATGAGTTTTATATTATTAGATATTTAATTTTGGTAAGACAGGGTCTGAATGGTTTTAGAAATCCCCTATTTGAACTTGGGAAAATCACTAAAAATTTCATAAAAATGGTTATGGTGTGTAATTTATATTTTTAGAATCCTTGATGAGTCTACTTTCAATGAAAACAAATAAGAAGGTTATTCGAACTCTATATAGTGAGAAATTTGATTTTTAGTAAGGAGGAGTTAGAGTTATCATTTAGTGAAACAATGGAAATTTTATTGAATAAACTATATTGATTGGCTAAACCAAAAATTCTAGAAATTTTATGGTAAGAGGGTATGTAAGTCTAGTTTCAAGGAAAATTAGCAGATCTAAAATTTGAGTTCTGTAGGTCCAAATATAATTAATTTAGTGACAGTGACTTAAGAAGATAACATAAGCTGAACATGAGCAAAAGTTGAAATCATGTGAAATATCTTGTTAATTGAATTGCTTATTATTATATGCCAACTTATTAATCTATAAAGCTTACACCATCCTTTCCTTTTTCTATTAGTGTTTTCAGGTTAGCTCGGGGATGGAGATCGTCGGAAGCAATACTACACTACCATGGCATTATTTTGGTATAGATGATTTTGGTATTTTTGAAATTGTGGCATGTATAGAGACTTGGTATTTTATTTTTGAGTCATAGATATTTTGGCCAAAAATTTTAGCTTATAATGATGTGATATTCACTTTGTACAAGGCCATTGAGAATTGGCCAATGTTAGTTATATATAATCATATAGTGATGCATTGCATGGAAATGGCAATTGCATGAATTGAGTTAATGAGTATGTGGAGTTTATGTATGACAAATGTAGCATGTGCATGAAGGGTGTATGTATTGATTTTGGATGTTTGGTTGCTTAAATATACTATGAATTGTGTCTATGAAATGTAAATGAGAGTGAAGAGTTGAGAGCACAAAAAGGACTTGGAAAATAGCCTGGGTGTTGGCCACATGGGCAGAGGCACGACTGTGTGACTCAATCGTGTGGAGGACACAGTCTAGCACACGGGTGTGTGACTTGGCCATGTGTCCCTAAATGTTTGATGACGTCATAAATAGAGAGCAACATAGGTGGAGGACATGGGCGTGTCCCGAGCTACATGGGCATGTGAGACCACACGGCCTGCCCGCACGGGTGTGTGACTCTTCAAAATGTGAAAAATTTTAATAGCGACTCGATAATTTCAAAAGTTCATGGTTTAGTCCCGAATCATTATCAGTGTATGTTTGGGCCTCGTAGGCCCCTATAAGGGACTTTAGAGTGGAAGTTGAAAGGTTTTAAATTAGAGCAAAGTTTATGGCTCGATAATGTACGGTTGGTTGTGTTATCATCCGGTAATGCCTCGTACCCTGTCCTGGCATTGGATACAAGTAAGGGGTGTTACAGTAAAAGTGTTTTCCAGTACAATCTATCTATAATATCAATTCAGTTCTATCACTATACAAAAAACTTACAGGATTGGCGCCGGAGACTTGGTGTACCACATACTCAGTCAAATTGTTTTCAAATCATTTGTAAATCAACTCTTTTGAAACCAAACTTTTTTAAATCCAAAATCCACAGATGAGTTTTGCAACCTAACTCTGATACCACTAAATGTAACACCCCAAATTTGGCCTAGACATTATGGCCGAATATTGCAATGGCACATGGAAGGGAATTTGTAGTCAGTTCATCAACTGAAGGCCGTTCAAGTTTAATTGTATTTATTTAACTCAGCAAAACGCATGTTCGTTGTTATGTTTCAAAACGTAACTTTTTAGCGGAAGCTTTGAAGAACATTTGGTTTAAGAAAACCGCTTGTTCTTCTCTTTAGGTAAAAGTGTCATTTTATCAATATCGGGTATTTGTTACATTTGGCAGTATAAAAATTCAAAGAAAATAGTTTAAAATCTGAAATTTAAAGTGAACAGTCCATAGAGTCCAAATTACATAAAGATACCTATAATCAAATGAAACCATCAATAATAAAAGTAACGAGGTTTAAAATATGTGTGGCCACCGTTGAGCCTTCCGATGCACTGAACCGTCAAGTCTAGGAATTACCTGAACACATTAAACAGAAAAAGGGTAAGTTTTCACAACTTAGTGTGTAATCCTCACAGAAATCATGCTTACAGATACTCAACAAAAGTCAGTCAGATACAGTCTAGGGCTTGAGCCCATTGCAGATTTAGTTTGGGTCTTAGCCCATTCAGATACAGTCTCAGATATAAATTAGGGCATTGGCCCAACTCAGATACAATATGAAGTAACATAAAATCAGGATCCTATCCACCAGCCTCTACACACCGTCTCTGACCATCCCTACACACCATGAGGGGTTTAAAATATCCTCCCATCCTTACACACCATGCTGTACCAAAATGCGGCACATAATTAGTAATTTGTAGCTGAGTTGTCAGATAACAGGCTTCAGAGCCTTTCAGACACTTGCTTTAAATATCATCAGCCCACCCCGATGCAAAGCAACATACAATAGATGACATGCTATCATGCGATTATCAATACAAACATTAAGTTCAGTAAACATGCTCAGCACAGATATCATACAAACAGTTCACACATATAGGGGTCTAAGTAGTCCTTACTGACCCTACAATAGGTTCACAGTCAACTTGGGTGACTTGGTCCACCTTAGAAAACTTTTTGGCTAAAATGGGCTTACATGCCCGTGTGGACCACATGGTCAGGCCCAGAATTCCACATGCCCGTCTGGAATACCTGTGTGCATCCACACACCCGTGTGGCCGACACGGCCCAATTTAGTCAAGCCTGTGTATCGCACACAGCCTATCAGGCCATCACACAGCTGTGTCTTGCTCGCATGAATTAGCCTCGTCGATCACACGACCCTGTCCCCTCACACAGCCTACCACACGAGCGACCACCCCCTTGTGTGGACTTCACGGCCCAAATTGGCCTTGGCCGTGTGGATCAAATGGTCGGGCCTAGAATCTTACACACTCGTGTGGACTACTAATGTGGACCCACACGCCTGTATGGGCTACACGGCCCAATTTAGTCTAGCCTGTATGTCGCACACAGCCTATCCAACCATACACAGTTGTGTCTTACACGCACGACCTGGCCTCATCGATGACACAGCCTTGTCCCCTCACACGGCCTACAACACGAGCGACCACACTCCCGTGTGGCCCACATGGCCCAAATTAGCCTTGGCCATGTAAATCACATGACTGGGCCCAGAATCCCATATACCCGTGTAAACTACCCGTGTGGACCCTTATGCCCGTGTGGCCCACAGGGCCTAATTCAGTCTAGCCCGTGTGTCGCACACGACCTATCCGACCATCACACGGTCGTGTCTTTCGCACACGGGTTGGCCTCATCGATCACACGGCCGTGTCCCTTCACATGGCTTACCACACGGGTGACCACACACCCATCTGGCGTTGATAGAATGCTTTTTTAGCTTTCGCCGTATCCCATTTTCTGCTTTTGCTAGTACACACCTGAATCATTTTCACTGTTTATGCAATTCTGAGATCACCAATACCCACAATCAGATTATTTTCGCCTTTCAAAAAACCAAAGACGACTCTTAAATAACTAATCTCGAAAAGCAAAGTAAACTTAACGCTACCAAAATGATCACCCCTCCATATCAAATCGATAAAATGTCAACTCCAGTCTCTCGATTGACTCCTAAACAATAACAGAACGCCTCTTATTTACTAAACCAAAATAACGTTAGAATTTACTACACCGAAAACTTACCAAACGCGTACAGAGCATGAAGTCGATAGAACTCATCATGATTATCAAACAAATAGAAGGCGAAAAGAAGGGAAAAAAACAAGGGAATAATGACAGAGAAGTAAACGGAAAAACGACAAGAAGATTTTTGGGAAAATAGAGAGAAAACTAAAACTATGTTTTTGGGATAATCATAATATTTTCTGATAACTACAGTATCTCAACTTCCCCCCACTAACTCCACTATCCCACTCCTATCAGAATTTTAATACTACTCAAACACCTACACTGCATCAAGCAAAAATAATTCCCTCGCTCGCTGAAGGATTCGAACACAAGACATCCCTCACACCAATACTCCACTTAACCACCAGACCAGCAGGCCCATTCTTCCAATTACCTACAACCTTTTACTAAAAAGCCTACTGATCAGAGCTATGGTTTAATTCATAATACTACCAAAATTTACCCAAGGCAATGCTTGAACTTAGGACCTCTCACACACACCTAGAACACTTAACCACTAAAGTAGACAGATATTTGTGTCACAATTTCACAAGAGCAAAATAAGAAATTTTGGGAGGTTATACTACAAATTTTGGCAAAATTACACTTTTGCCCCTCAACTTTTGATTACTTTACAATTTAGTCCCTAGGCTCGTGAAATGAATTTCAGTCAATTTTATCACTACCCAAGCCTAGCCGAATATTTAATATACTTATAATAGCCCACATATTTCACATTTCTCAATTTAATCCTTAATTTGTAATTTCATCAAAAATCACTTTACAGAATTTTTTTAAATATAAATCAACATTCCAAATTCATCATCTAACATAAAAAATCACAAGATTCATCAATGGCAACATTCCAAATTTTTAACAGTTTCAAAATTAAAGATGCGTGCTAGCTAGATTATGCTGCAATTATTCCAAAAACATAGAAATCATTAAAAACCAAGTAAAATTGCAAACCTAATAGGCAAGAATAAAGTTGCAAAAACTTCAAGATTTCATGGTTTCCTATTTGTATTAATTTCGGTGGTGTTAACACAACAAGGAAGATGACACCTTTATCATTCTTTTTGTTTTAATTTACTTATTAACTTAATTACCAATTTAACCTTTCTAAACTTTATAAATTTCACTAAAAACCAAACCATTATCATCCACTAACTCTTTAATGGACTAATTACCATTGAAGGACCTTTACTTTAAGGTTCTATAACTATTAGACACTTTTAGCTAATAGAACAAAACTTTTACACTTTATGCGATTTAGTCCTTTTTCACAAATTAAGCATTCAAACAGTAAAATTTCTTCATGAAATATTTACACAATCATAATACCATACTATAAACATTAAAATAATAATAAACTAAATTTTTTGACCTCAAATTTATGGTCCCAAAACCACTATTCTGATTTGACTAAAAATAGGCTATTACAAATGCTTTGTCTTGGTCATCAGAGTGGATGACTCCAAGAAGATAGAGGCATAGATATGACTGAATAGATTGATAATGCACTAGACTTGACTTGTAACAGCCCGGATTAGGGCCTAAACGAAATGGTGGTTTCGAGACCATGAATCTGAAATAGAAAAATCTATTCCGATAGAGTTTTAAGGTCTATTATGTGATTGAATGCATGAGAGAAAATTTAGTAAATAAAATTTACTGATAAAGTGCCCGATTGAGTGATAGAACTAAATTGTAAAAAATTCAAAATATGTGTTCTAGAAGCTTTTAGTGTGAATTTGAAATGATACCATAAACTAGAGGTCCTTATTTAGTAATTAGACCATTTTATGGCAACATGGACAAAAATACCCATAGAAGGAAAATTTTGTAAAGAAGGCCATCAAGGGCACTTTGGTCATTTGGATATTAAAAGAAATAAAAAGGGAAAATAAGGCCAAAAACATTTCCATCTTTCTCCTACCTTGGCCAAACATCAAGGGGACTCCATAGCTAGGGATTTTCAACTTTTCAAGCTCAAAGTAAGTGACTCCTAGCCCTGTTTTTCATGTTCTTCATATTTTTGAGATCCTCGTACCTTGACCTAGCTTTCTATACCACTATTTTAAGCTAGGGTTCATGTTCAAAAATTTACCCATGTGTGTCATGAAAGCATTTGGATGTTTATTGGTAGAAAATAGAAGATTAATGTGTAGTAAACAACTTTTACTAAATGATTTTTCATGGAAATGCATTTAGGGACTAAAATGCAAACATTGTAAAATATGTGTATAAGTTGGGAAATGTTGAAAATTGTGGGCTGTTATAATAGAGAAATAGGGTCAGTTAGGCTTGGTAATGTTGAAAAATAGATACATTCCATTTTACGAGCCTAGCGACTAAAGTGTAAAAATTGACAAAGTTAGGGTAAAATGGTAAAAAATTACCATAGGATGATTTTGTGTTCAATTGAGTAATGTATGTATTGAATGAGTTAAACTTGATGCTATAGATCAAGAACGACGTGAAATCAACCTTGACCGTGGAAAAGGCAAGGTATTAGACTAAATCGAAAAGATTTACATTTTTGCACCGAGGTAAGTCTTATATGTAAATAATGATTTATTTTTAACTGTTAAGCTTAATTATATTAATTATTTTAAAATTTTAAAATTTTATATCAAACTATCGAACATGTGATGAAATAAAATCGATAAGTAAAGAACAGTCCCGGTTCAACCTTAGGAATTATTAGGATACGAGTGACATGTCACTAGGAAACCATTGACTGTTATCGATTGTTTATGTGATTCCGAGTGCTGGTCTAGTTCAACTACCAGTGGCTAGGTAATCCTGCATTTGTTACAGATACTTGTCAGCTTGTGTGGCAGCACTAGGTAGTATCGACTACACCACCAACTTGTGTGAACAGACCTGAGAATAGCTCATTATTGAGCACTTATATGATAAGTGGTAGCTTCGGCTACATCATGTGTGGCACTTGTGCCCTATTCTGTGTATCCTTTAGTATTCCATATGGTTCATTGGGTTATTCGAATCGATGTGATAAAATATGATTGTATGAAAAAGATTTAACCGTACGTTTAAGAATGTGTATGTGCAGGTTATGTGAAAAATATCATGTGTGCTAAGTGCCTAACATATGTATTGATTAATGTGGTAAGATTATATGAGTAAGTGGTAATCTCAAACAAAATGTGATCATAAGATAGCCTATTTCATTTTATATGAATTATTAGTTTAGATGCTCATTAATTTTGCATAAAGACTTACTAAGCTTTATAGCTTACCCATTCTATTTTCTCTTCCCTTATAGGTTTGTCAAGCTAGCCCAAGGTTCGGTGATCATCGGGATTCCATCAACACTATCAACAATCATTTTGGGTATTTGATTATGGACTTTGAATATTATGGCATGTATAGGTGGTCTATTGTTTTGGTTACGTGTCATAGTTCTTTTGGGTCCATTTATTGGTAGTAGTGTTTTGGTACTTTGGCCATGAGAAATGAGCCATGAATGGTTAAGTTATATTTTGTCAAGATGTTGTAATCTATTAATGTGCAAGCTCGATTAGCAAATGAGAAATGTGTGTGGATGTGCATGCTTGATGATGCTAGACAAAGTAGGGTGTGGATGGCTTAACATGTATGTTTTGATGAATTTTAATGTTATAATGAGAATTGGAAAAATTGGTTGATATTGGTTTGTGTTTTAGTGTGGCAATTGGCTTGGAAAATAGCCTATAATCCACACGGGTAAACACACAGGCGTGGGTCTAGGCTGTGTGTGGCACACGGCTAGCCCATGGGCATGTTGATAGGCCATGCATCCCCTGCACCTGAAATTATGAAAATTAAATGTTTTGTAATAAACACACAGGGTGGAGACACGGCCGTGTGTCTCGACAATGTATGGCCTAGCCCACAGGCGTGTGGCTTGGCTGTGTGACGGAAACATCGCGATGACGTCATAAACAGAATACCTTAGTTTTTTACATGGGGTCACGGGCATGTTGAGGTCGTGTGAAGGACACGGGCCAGAGACACGTGAATGTGCTCGGCCATGTGAAAATCCTTGTAGGTTCGAAATGAAAAATAATTCTGCACAGGCTAGGGACATGGGCATGTGCGACCTCACGGCCTGCCCACACGGGCTAGTCCCTATCCCACACGGGCATGTGCCCTGTTTTGAGTCAAATTTCATAAGTGTTTGAAAAGTTCCGTATTGGTCCCGGATCATATGCATTGTATCGTTTGGACCTCGTAGGCCTATAATGTGAATGTTATACATATGAATGAAAAAGTTTTAAATTTGACGTGGAAATTAGATATCGTACTCGAATGTTCATGTGAGAGTAAGTACGATAATGCCTCGTGTCCATGTCCGACGATGGTTACGGGTGAAGAAAGTTACATTTAGTGGTATCAAAGCTATGGTTTAGTCGGTCTTCGGACTAATAAAGCAAGTGTGAGAGTCTAGCTATACATGCCGTAATTGTGAATATTGATAGTGTGATGGTTTCTAATCCTTAAATTGTGTTTTCATATAGTAAATGGATCCCAAACTGGCAGTAGCTGACGACGCTGAAAGAAACGCGTCGGCTCCCGTTCAAGAGACCGCGCCACCAGAGAGTAGAAATGTTGAATTTAGATGGGTAGAAGAGGCTCGAGAGGCCTTTCTCCATAGAATGAGTGAGTGGTATACATAGTTCATTCGGGTGAACCCAAATTCTCAACCTCCCCCACCCTTTCCCATCCCTCAATTGACTCCAATGGCTCCACAAGGTGCGAAAGTGACAAGACTAAGTAAGTCCTCTGTTGACAAAAGTCGTAAGTATAGGGCCGAAGAATTTAGAGCCAGTGTTGATGATGACCCTGAGAGGGCAAAATTTTGGTTAGAAAACACAATTTGAGTATTTGATGAACTCTCCTGCACACTCGAGGAGTGTTTAAAGTGTGCTGTCTCACTTTTGAGAGAGTTAGGGTATCAATGGTGGAAAATGCTAGTCTCGGTAGTGCCTTGGGACTCCTTCCAAGTGGAGTTTCAGAAGAAGTATATAAGTCAGCGCTTTATTAATCGAAAGCAGAAGGAGTTTTTAGAGCTAAAATAAGGCTACATGACTGTGTTCGAATATGAGCGAGAATTCGTCTAACTTAGCAAGTATGCACGGGAATGCATTTCTAAAGAAGAAATTATGTGTAAGAGGTTTGAGGAAGGCCTAAACAAAAACATTAAGATATATGTGGGGATTTTGGAATTGAATGAATTTGTTGTGCTCATTGATCGAGCATGCAAAGTTGAGGAATTGTGCAAGGAAAAGAGGAAAGATGAATCGGAGGCTAGGGATGTTAAGAAGAGATTAATGTTTAAGTCCTTTCAACTGTCATCAAAGAAAGTGAGAAATGTGCGAAACAGTTTGATCATTCCAGCTGGAAATCCGGGTAGAACTCGTAGGAGACAAAATATCGGTTCTAAGGCTCAGACTACTTCTGTAGCTAGTGTTTGCAATGTCAAGCCAAGTAACCTTGAATGTCAACACTATGGTAGGAGACAACCTGGTGAGTGCTAGATGGTCACCGGCGCTTGCTTTAAATATGGCTCCCGAGACCACTTCATCAAAGACTGTCTGAAAATGGTAGCGAAAGAAACTACTCAGAGCACTAAATCGAGCAAAGTACACGCTAGCGAAAGGCCTACCAGAAATGTGAAAGAGGGTGCTAGCAGTAGAGGCATAGCTAGAGATCCAGTTGCAAGATCGGAGGCCAGAGCGCCTACAAGAACCTATACTATTCGTGCATGGGAGGAGGTGTCATCCCCTGACGTGATCACTAGTACATTCTATTTTTATGATGCTAATATAGTTGCACTGATTGATCCTGGGTCCACACACTATTATATTTGCATGAAATTGGTAAATGATATGAAATTGCCTGTAGAGTCAACTGAGTTTGTGACTAAGGTGTCAAGACCTCTACGCAAATGTGTGTTAATTGATAAGATTTGTAAGAATTGTCCCTTAGTGATCCGGGGTCTCTATTCTCTTATCGATCTAATGCTATTGCCATTTGATGTGTTTGATGCCATTTTAGGCATCGATTAGCTATCAATGCATGATGCTAAAGTGAATTGTAGACAGAAGGTTATTGAGTTAAAGTGTGAAAATGGTGAGATCCTCCGGGTTAAAACAGATGAGTTTAGCGAATTGCCTGCTTTAATGTCGTGAATGACTGCTCAGAAGTGTTTGAGAAAGGGTTGCGAAGCGTATTTGGCATATGTATTGAATACGAAGGAGTCTAAATTGAAAGTGGAATTGGTGCTAGTGATTTGTGGATTCCCGGATGTGTTTTTCTCCTAGGGGTGCTCTAGTATTATTTGTGAAGAAAAAAGATGGATCGATGGGAGTTTGTATCGATTATAGATAACTCAACAAGGTGACAATAAAGAAGAAGTACCCCTTACCAAGAATTGATGACTTATTCGATCAATTAGAAGGGGCAACTGTGTTTTCAAAGATTAGCTTAAAGTCCAGCTACTACCAACTAATGGTCAAAGAGTCTGATGTGCCAAAAGCTGCTTTTAGAACAAGGTATGGACACTATGAGTTTCTCGTAATGTCTTTCGGTCTAACTAACTCCCCAGCTGTGTTTATGGATGTAATGAACTGAATTTTTAGACATGACTTGGATAAATTTGTTGTTGTCTTCATTGATGACATATTGATTTATTCTCGTGATGAAAACGAGCATGCTGAACACTTGAATATAGTTTTGAAAATTTTGCGATATTAATATTTGTATGTAAAATCTAGTAAAAGCGAGTTTTAGCTTAGTGAAGTTGGGTTTTTGGGTCACATTGTTTCAAAGGATGGCATTTGAGTGGATCCGAGTAACATCTCGGCAATAATGGATTGGAGGCCACTAAAAAATGTATCAAAAGTTAGAATTTTTCTAGGTTTGGCTGGTTATTACCGGCGCTTTGTAAAAGGATTTTCGATGATTGCTTCTCCGATGACCAAGTTGCTGTAAAAAGATGTTAAGTTTGAGTGGATAGAGAAGTGTCAACGAACTTTTCAGAAATTGAAGACGGTATTGACTGAGGCGCCAGTGTTAGTGCAACCTGAGTTTGGAAAGGAATTTGTGATTTACAGTGATGCATCTTTAAATGGCCTTGGATGTGTATTGATGCAATAAGATAAAGTGGTAACGCATGCTTCAAGGTAATTGAAGCCACACGAGAGGAACTATTCGACTCACGATTTGGAGTTAGCCACCATTGTCTTTGCCTTAAAGATTTGGTGACATTACTTGTATGGTGAGAAATGTCATATATTTACTGACCATAAGAGCTTAAAGTACTTAGTGTCACAAAAAAGATTTGAACTTGAGGCAATAGAGATGGCTCAAGTTGTTGAAAGACTACAAGTTGGAAATCAATTACCATCCAGGGAAGGTGAATGTGGTTGCCGATGCATTGAGTAGAAAATCTATGTTTGCTTTGAGAGATATGAATACGAGATTGACCTTGTCTGAAGATAGTTTGATTTTGGCAGAGTTGAGAGCTAGGCCATCATTTATTCACCAGATTTATAAAGCTAAAAAGGGTGATAATGAGTTGCAAACAAAAAGGGCCCAGTGTCAAATGCATAATGGGATAGATTTTTTATTTGGTTCGAACAACTAATTCGTAAAATTCGTAATCAGATAATATGATATGAGTACGAGGGCAGCACGTGGAAGAGGCCGTGGACGTGGCCGAGGAAGTACTCAGGCTGGATCTTCATCTTCGGGACATATGCCAACCAGAGAGGCACGACCACTATCGGCAACTGAGATGGGATCTTATGATTGGGCTGCTGGGGATGATGCTTTATCCCAGACGATGCTTCATGTTCTGGAAAGGGTTGCTGGAGTGAGCACAGGAACGGTGAATCAAGGATCGATTTCTAAACGACTCCGAGCTAATGGAGCGGAGATTTTCAGGGGCATATCTAGTGTAGCCCCTAATATGGCCGAATATTGGTTGGAGGCCACGGAGCGAATCATGGACAACCTAGACTACTCAGTGGAGCAGAAGCTGAAGGGAGTGGTATCGTTGCTGTGTGGCGAGGCCTACTAGTGGTGGATCACCGTGAGGGATGGTACCCCAGCTGAACGGCTTACTTGGGAGCTGTTTAAGACGGCTTTCAAAGGGAAGTACATCAGGGCGAGTTATGTGGATGCTTGAAGAAAGGAATTCCTGAATCTGACTCAGGGTAGTAAGTCTGTCGCGAGTATGAAGATGACTTTGTAAGGTTAAGTCGGTATGCTGGTGGTGTAGTTGCTACGGAGTATGAACACAGCATGCGATTCGAGGATGGCCTCAGAGACGAGTTAAGAATACGGATTGCTCCACAGAGGGAGCGTGATTTTGCCGCTCTGGTGGAAAAAGCCAAGATTGCTGAGGAGGTGAAGCGAATGGAGCGTCAGAACTGTGAAAAAGACAAAAACTGATTCAGGAGGGAATCAAGGCCCTTGGGTGTTGCGGGTAGGACTGTTAAAAAGGCTAGAGTGGACGAACCGGTTCAAGCAATTTCCATAAAAATGGTTAGATCGCAAGCTTGTGCGGATTGTGGTAAAGTGCATTTGGACGAATGTTGGAAGCGTTCTAGAGCATGTTTTCGGTGTGGGTCTAAAGATCATCGAGTAAAAGATTATCCACAGAGGCTTGCGAAAATGCAAGCTACTGAACCGAGGGTTGCTCAGCTAGTGAGAGGTGGACAATAACCATCGAGAGGCCGTGGTAAGGCTAGGGGCGACAATGGGAATGGATGTTGACATGGAGCACTGGACAGGGGTGCTGGAAATGCTGAGGCTCATCAGCCGGTGTTGGTTTATGTTACTTGTTGCCCAGAGGAAGGTGACACACCAGATGTCATAAATGGTACGTTTTTAATTTATAGCACGCCATACACTACATTGATTGACATTGGATCCACCTACTTGTATGTTGCTTGTGATGTGTCTGGGATGTTGGGTGTGCAATCTGAGAAAACTGTGAGTGGGGTTTATGTGAGAATCCATTGGGTCACTCGGTTAGGGTAGACAAACTCATTATAGACGTACTTTGAGAGACACATGGTAGGATTTTCTCTGCAGACTTGATGAAGTTGCCATTTGGAGAGCTTGATCTCATCTTGGGTATGGATTGGCTTGCTAAGCATAGGGCGACTTTGGATTGCGCTGTGAAGTGGATGTTGTTAAAGACCACAGAGAATGAGGAGGTAACTGTAATAGATGAGCGAAGAGATTTTTTGTCTAATGTTATCTCCGCTTTGAGAGCTGAAAAGTTGATTCGCAAAGGTTACGAGGCGTTTTTGGCGTATGTGAGGCAGTCAGATTCTGAGTGTTTGATCGTAGGAGAAGTGAGAACCGTCAAAGAGTTTCAGGATGTATTTTCGGATCAGCTTCCTGAATTACCTCCGAACCGGGAAATCAAATTTGGAATCGACTTGTTTCTTGGAACGGCACCGGTGACCATCGCTCCTTATAGGATGGTACCGAAGGAGTTGGCAGAGTTGAAAGCGCAAATCCAAGAACTCCTGGATAGAGGCTTTATTAGACTAAGTGTGTCTCCGTAGGCAGCACCAGCCTTGTTCGTTAAGAAAAAGGATGGGACAATGCGCATGTGCATTAATTATCGTCAGTTGAACAAACTGACTATTAAGAACAAGTACCCTCTGCCAAGGATCGACGACCTATTTGCCCAACTTAAGGGAGCTTCAGTATTTTCCAAGATCGATCTTCGATCTGGGTACCATCAGCTAAGGGTCAAAGAGGTGGGTATTCATAAGACAGCGTTCAAGACTTGGAATGGTCATTATAAGTTCCTGGTAATGTCGTTCAGGTTGACAAATGCACCAACAGCCTTCATAGATCAAATGAATCCGGTGTTCCAACCCTACTTAGATCAATTTGTGGTTGTCTTTATAGACGATATTCTAGTGTATTTGAAAACTGAGGAGAATCATGATGAGCATCTTTGAATTGTTTTACAAGTGTTGAGGGAGAAGCAGTTGTATGCATAATTCAGCAAGTGCGAATTTTGGTTGCAAGAAGTGACATTCTTGGATTTGTTGTTTCGTCTAAGGGGATTAGGGTGGATCCTCAGAAGATCGAGGCGGTTCTGGAATGGAAGCCACCGAGATCTGTGTTGAAAATTCAGAGTTTTCTAGGTTTGGCAGGGTATTATGGGAGATTTGTGGAAGGGTTTTCTTTGATTGCAGCATCGTTGACGAAACTTTTGAGAAGAGGAGTACCGTTTGTCTAGACTGCAAAACAACAAGAGAGTTTCAAAATGTTGAAGAATGTTTTGACTGAGGCACCTGTATTGATTCAACCGGTGTCTAGGAAGGATTTTATTGTTATTAGTGATGCGTCGCACGTTGGATTGGGCTGTGTGTTGATACAAGAGGGTAAAGTGGTTGCTTATGCATCGTGACAACTTAAGCTTCACGAGGCGAATTACCCTACACATGATCTGGAGTTGGCGGTAGTAATTTTTGCGCTAAAGATCTAGAGGCACTATTGGTATGGAGAAAAGTGTATCATATACACGGATCATAAGAGCCTCAAGTATCTTTTGACTCAAAAGAAGTTGAACCTTAGGCAACAAAGATGGATAGAGTTGCTTAAGGATTATGACTGTTCTATCGAGCATCACCCGGGGAAAGCTAATGTGGTAGTTGATGCACTGAGTCGGAGGGCTGTATCTGATCTGAGAGTGATGTTTGCTCGTCTTAGTCTATATGACGATGGTAGCTTGTTAGCAGAATTGTAAGTACGACCAACCTGGATAGAGCAAATTAGGGAGAAGCAATTAGTGGATGAGTCACTGGTTCCTCGATTTCAACAGGTTAAGAGTGGTGGCACTTCTAATTCCGAATTGAATAGTAAAGGAGTTCTATGTTTCTGAGGAAAAGTTTGTATTTCGAGGGACTCCAACTTGAGACAGTCAATTCTGAGAAAGGCTCATGGCGGTCTTTGTGCCATGCATATTGGAGGGAATAAGTTGTATCGGGATTTACAGGAATTGTATTGGTGGCCTGGACTTAAGCAGGAAGTAACAGAGTGTGGGTAAGTGTCTAACATGCCAGCAGGTGAAAGCTGAGCATCAACTGCCATCTGGACTTCTGCAACCAGTGAAGATTCCACTTTGGAAGTGGGAAAGGGTAACCATGGACTTTGTGAGTGAGCTACCCTTGACGCCTACCAAGAAAGACTCGATTTGGGTGATTGTGGATAGACTGACCAAATCTGATCATTTTATACCCGTTCGAACCGACTATTCACTTCAAAAATTGGCCAAGTTGTATGTAGCGGAGACAGTGTGACTCATGGAGTGCCAGTTTTGATTATTTCTGATCGGGACCCTAGGTTTACATCTCAATTCTAGCAGAAGTTGCATGAGGCGTTGGGTACACGGTTGGATTTTAGCACTACTTTTCACCCCCAGATGGATGGACAGTCAGAAAGGGTGATTCAGGTGCTGGAAGATATGTTAAAAGGGTGTATTATCGATTTTCGAGGTAGCTGGGAAGATTACTTGCCGTTAGCAGAGTTTGCATACAACAATAGTTACCAGGTAAGTATTCGAATGGCACCATATGAGGCACTATATGGTCGAAGATGTCGTACGCCTACTTGTTGGATAGAATTGGGAGAACATCATGTTCTTGGGCCAGAGTTGGTAGCAGATACAGAAGATAAAGTTAAGCTGATCAGGGATTGGTTAAAGAAGGCATCTGATAGGCAGAAATCTTATGCCGACTTGAATTGTAAGGAAATTGAGTACTTTGTGGAAGATTTGGTTTTCTTGAAGGTCTCGCCTTGAAAGAAAATTTTAAGGTTTGGAAAGAAAGGCAAACTGAGTCCGCGATTTATCGGGCCTTATCGAGTTCTTAAATTGGAGGGTCCGGTAGCATTCTACTGGAACTACCTCCGGAGTTGGACCAGATTCATAACATCTTTTATGTCTCCATGTTCAAGCGATATCGGTTTGATCCTTCCCACATTGTACCTGTTAAGGAAATTAAAGTTAAAACCGATCTGACTTTCGAGGAAGAGCCTGTGTAAATTCTGGACCGTGATGTCAAGGTGTTAAGAAAGATATCAGACCCTTTGGTAAAAGTTTTGCATAATCACAGCAGAGAAGAAGCTACGTGGGAGCCGAAGGAGACGATACGTCAAAAATACCCTCACCTGTTTGGACCAGGTAAAATTTTGAGGCTAAAATTTCTTTAAGGGGGTAGAGTTGTAATGCCCCAAAATTTAGCGTTTTTGAATTTTGATTGAATTTATTTTTGAATGTCCTGATGTGCTGAGTTATGTTTTGAGAGTGTTTAGTGGACCTTTAAGAGGCCTAGGTTTAAGTCTAAGGCCTGGCAGAATTTTAAATTTTGGCCTTAAGTGAGAATGGACATTGGCTAAGTGGGCTTTTAAATAAATGTTGGGTTTTAAAGCACAAGAAAACTTGTGATAAAGTGGCAAGGTGGCGCCACTTAAAACACAAGAGGGTGGCGTGTGGTAGCTTGTGAAGGGGAGCTAAGGTCCGAATCCCCTTGTGTGCAAGGTAGCCATTTTATTTTAATGCATAAGCATGGTAAGAGGTGGACTCCAAGTTGAACTCTAAGGTAAGGTGTTTGAGTTGCTCATGGGATTAGATTGAGGAGTGGTAAGCGGAGATTATCAATGAGAGAATTTAGGAGTTTGAGTGTGAGGCTAGTGTTGGCCGAATGAGGGACTGTAGGTGGTGCAAATTCAGCTAAGGGGCTATGGTTTAGCATTTTCGGCATTTGTGGTAGGGTGTGTGATGATTTCTTTTAGCATTCTTTCGGGATTTCGCAATTATGGTCATTTTCTTCTTAGTGCCGATTAGGCAGGTTGGAAAGTGCCTTTCTGTTCTTTTCTTGTCTTCCACTTTTTCTCCCATTTTTGTTCAAAAAGCTGAAAGTCCCTAAACTCTCAACCTCTCCCTTGGCCAATTGGTGTAAAACTGAACCCTTCCATTTCTTTTTCTTCTCAAGCCAAACCTATTTTCTTCTTCACCTCTTTCTTCTTTTCACCATTGCTTGAATCAACACACCTAGAACCCTTCTTGGCCGATTGCCTCAAAAAGCAGAAACCCTAACCACTTGATTTTCTTCTAGTCAAATTCTTCTTTTAGCAAACCCTTTCTCATCTCTACTCTGAAAAAGCTGAAAGCTCTTCACAACCTCTTCTCTTCTTCTTTCACCTTTTCTTCCAAAACTGAAACCTCAACTCTCTTTAGCGATCTCTTCTCAAAACCAAAACCTTCTCCTTTCTCTGTTGTTCTTCTAACCCCTTGGGATCCGTTCTTCTTCTTCCCTAGTGGTTCGATTAGATCGAGTGTAGATCGAGGCTTAGAATGGTGGAAATAACTCCTATCGATATCAAAATCAATCTAGCAAATTCCTGTGGTAAGTACTCAAATCTCTTCTTTTATATTCTTGTGAATTAAGAAAAGCCGAAAACCCCTATCTCCCCATGGTTTCTATCAGTTTTGACCCCTTTTGTTGAACATCCATTTTAGCTTCTTTCCTTCTAGTTCTTGTGTGTATTAGTGTGGTAAATGGGCAATCTAGCAAGTAGTAGTTGGAGGATAGGGGCATCGAAGCAACCTAGATCTAGATCTATTTGTAGATATCAGCTAAGGTAAGTCGTTATTAGGTTATTTGATTATGGCCGAATACTTCAGGGGTAGGTGTTGATAGATGTAAATCAGATTATGGATTAACGTAGTGGGTAATCTGTTGTAGGTTGATCGCTCGCGAGATCTAGATGTAGTTCGCAAATAGGTTTGTAACACGACACCCTCTAGTAGCTTAGATCGGCAAAAGCCGAAAAGCCAAAATGTCAAAATGTCGACATTTCGTGGACTTACGAGCGTCTGAACGCTCGTAGGTCAATCCGAAATCATAAATCTGGATTAATGGATGGTAAGGGATGCGGTGCACGTTTTCGTGCACTTAGATTGTTTAGGGCCACGATGGGCCAAAATTGGGCCCAATGGGCTCACGGGCCCATATGGGTAAAAGTAAACGGTAAGTGATTTTTTATAAACTAAATCTAAATCTGTAATAATATGTGTAAGAATTAGACCTAGTAGGCCATAGTATGTTAGACCTACTAGAAGGTCGTAGTAAGCATAAAACCTAAAAACGTAGCTAAATGACCAAAATACCCCTAAAGGGTGAAAATTACCATTTTACCCCTATATGCTAAATGATTGTTTTACCCCTAGAAATAGCTGACTGATTTGTATGTTACTGTATCTGATATTCTGTATGCCATGTCATGTAATACTTTGATCTGCATGGGGTCGGGTTATGGATACGGAGGAAGTGCTAAAAGTGGCGATGCCATGTAATCTGCTTAGAGGCTCTGCCTCGTATTACTGTTCTAATGGCTTTACCACAATTTCTATATTAGCAAATCTACTGCGACTATGGTGTGTAGGGCTGGGTGGGTTGAGTTATTCCCCACATGGTGTGTTGGACTGGTACGAGTGATGTGTAGGGCTGGATTGGGCTTTGGCTTTGTATACATGCATATATATATATATATATACACTGATCTGTTTCTATAATGGGCCTAAGGCCCACTCTGTTTCTGAAAAGGGCTAAGGCCCAGTTTAATCTGTATCTGAATAGGGCTTCGACCCAGACTGAGCTTGGACTGATCTCTGACATTGGTTAGGTTAGTTTACACACTGAGTTTTCACAAACTCACCCTTTTATTTCCATTCATGCAGGTGACCCCCAACCATAGGAGACTTGGAGCTGCAAGGGATTCGGGCTGGCCACGTGATTCATGCTTTCAATTTTTTTTAATGTTTCCATAAATTTAATTTATTTATAATTTTTTGTTTCAGTTTTAAGTTGTAATAAGGCCGCTCAGGTATTTTGGTTTGGGTTTTTCTTTATTACTTGTTATATTCAATGGTAGACTAGTCAATGCGGGGTTTTCTCTAAAACTTAATGAAACGTTTTTAAACATGTGATACGTAACGAATGGATAACTTAACAACGATAACATAACTACAAGATCTTCTAAAAAGTGAACCTACTTGGTAATAGATACCGTTTTACTACAATCAACAGCACGTTTTATTCAAAGAAGATCAAAGTTTAATCAATTGTCCATGTGACACACTAGATCAGACCATAACGTCTAGGTCAGGTTTAGGGTGTTACAAATACATTGGGGCTAGTTATGTGGACGCTCGGAGGAAGGAATTTCTGAGTCTGACCTAGAGGAACAAAACTGTGGCGGAGTACGAGGCAGAGTTTCTGCGCTTGAGTCGATACGCCTATGGGATTGTTGCAACTAAGTATGAGTAGTGTATGCATTTTGAGGATAGACTCAGGGATGAGTTGCGTTTGTTAATAGCTCTATAGAGGGAACGAGACTTTGATACCTTTGTTGAAAAAGCAAAGATTGCTGAAGATGTAAAGCGCTCTGAGTGCCAGAATCGCGAAAAAGTAGGGGCAAGTTTAAGAGGGATTCAGAGCCCTCGGGTACTTCTGAAAGTCCTCTAAAGAAGGTCAGATTTGACAGACCAGTTCGAGTAGTCCCTGTTACTGCTATTAGATCGCAGACTTTTATGAATTGTGGGAGGTCTCACTAGGGTGAGTGTTGGAGGCAAACTGGGGCGTGCTTTAAATGTAGGTCCAAGGATCATCATGTCAGGGATTGCCCTCAGAGGCCGAGTCAGATGCAAGCTGTAGAGTAGATGTTTGTTCAACCGGTGAGAGGTGATCAGCAGCCACTGAGGGGCTGTAGTCAGGCCAGGGGTAGAAATAGTAATGGTCGAGGTCGAGGAGCACCAGGTAGAGGTGCTGGCAACACTGAGGCAAGGCAGCCAGCCTTGGTTTACGCTGCTTGTCACCGAGAGGATGGTGACACCCCTGATGCCATAACTGGCACGTTTTTTATTCATAGCAAACCTTATGTTGCTTTAATTGACATTGGGTCTGCACACTCGTATGTTACATGCACTGTGTCTGAGACGTTAGGTATCCAATTTGAGAGTACTGCTACTGAAATGTCTGTGGTAAGTCTACTGGGATAGTCAGTTAGGGTAGACAAATTATTTTGAGACGTGCCCCTAGAAGTTCAAGGTGTAATCTTTCCAGCGAATTTGATGGTACTATCATTTAGAGAATTCGATCTTATCTTGGGTATGGACTAACTAGTGGAACACCGTGCGAGTTTGGATTGCGCTGCTAAGAGAATGGTGTTGAAGACTGCTGAGGATGATGAGGTAGCTGTGATAAGGGAGAGAAGGGATTATCTGTCTAATGTTATCTCAGCATTAAGGGCTGAAAAATTGGTTCATAAGGGTTGCGAGGCATTTTTGGCATATGTGAGCATTTTTTATTCTGGAAGTCTTTTGGCGGGAGATGTTAGAACTGTCAAGGAATTTTAGAATGTATTCCCTGATGAGCTTATTGGATTGCCTCCGAACCGTGAGGTCGAATTCAGAATTGAGCTATTACTTGGAACAGCTCCGGTGTCCATCGCCCTTTATAGGATAGCACCAAAGGAGCTAGTGGAACTAAAGGCTCAAATCCAAGAGCTGCTGGATCGAGGTTTCATTCAGCCGATTGTGTCTCCATGGGGAGCACTGGTGTTATTCGTAAAGAAAAAAGATGGGACTATGCGTATGTGCATCAATTACCGTCAGTTAAGCAAATTGACTATCAAGAACAAGTACCCCCTACCAAGGGTTGATGATCTTTTTGACCAGCTTAAGGGAGCTTCAGGATTCTCCAAGATCGACCTTCGTTCTGGGTACCATTAACTAAGAGTTATGGAGGCTAATCTATACAAGATTGCATTTAGGACTCGGTATGGGCACTACGAGTTCCTAGTAATGCTGTTTGGGCTTACGAATGCACCAGCAACTTTTATGGACCTCATGAACTGGGTATTCCAACCCTCTCTGGACCGATTTGTAGTTGTCTTTATAAACGATATTCTGGTGTATTCGAGAACCGAGGAGAATCATGATGTGCATCTTCGAATTGTTCTGCAAATTTTGAGGGAGAAGCAGTTATATGTAAAATTCAGCAAGTGTGAGTTCTGGCTGTAAGAAGTGATGTTTTTCGGTCACATTCTATCTACTGAGGGGATTAGGGTTGATCCTCGAAAGATCAAAGCCATTTTAGAGTGGAAACCACCAAGGACTATGTCAGAAATTTAAAGTTTTTTGGGCCTGGCTGGGTACTACAGACCTTTTGTTGAGGGGTTTTCTGCAATTACTGCACCGCTAACTAAGTTACTGCGTAAAAGGGTGCCATTTATTTGGACTGATAAGTAGCAAGAGAGTTTTGAGAAACTGAAGAAGGTTCTGACTGAGGTCCTTGTGTTAATACAACCAGAGTCTGGGAAATAATTCATTGTCTATAACGATGCATCACATATTGGATTGGGTTGTGTGTTGATGGAGGCGGGTAAGGTGCTGGCTTACGCGTCTCACTATCTAAAGCCTCACGAGGCGAATTACCCTACTCATGACTTGGAGTTAGCTACGATGGTATTCGCATTAAAGATTTGGAGGCACTACCTATACGGGGAGAGGTTTATTATTTACACAGATCATAAGAGCCTCAAATACCTTCTTACTCAAAATGAGCTGAACCTTAGGCAGTGAAGATGGATAGAGCTGCTTAAGGACTATGAGTGCTCGATCGAGTACCACCTTGGTAAGGCTAACGTGGTAGCCAATGCACTAAGCCGTAGAGCTATGTTGGATTTAAGGGTAATGTTTGCTCGTCTCAGCCTCTTTAATGATGGTAGTTTATTGGCTGAGCTTCAAGTGAGACTGATGTGGACTGAGCAAATTAAGGAGAAACAATTATTGGATGAATCGTTAGTTCCTCAGTTCCGACTGGTTTTGAATGGAGAGACTTCTGATTTTGGGCTGAATAGTGAAGGAGTGTTGTGCTTCCGTGGGAGAGTTTGTGTTCCAAGGGATTCTGATCTAAGGCAGACGATCCTGCGAGAGGTGCTTAGCAATCCATATGCTATGCATCCTAGTGGAAACAAATTTTATCGAGATCTACGTGTACTGTATTGGTGGCCATGTCTAAAGCATGAGGTTACTGAGTTTGTGGGTAAGTGTCTGGCATGCCAACAAGTTAAGGCTGAGCACCAACTGCCTTCTGGGCTACTTCAGCCAGCCAAGATTCCACTCTAGAAATGGGAGAGGGTAACCATGGACTTTGTGAGTGGGCTATCTTTGACGCATTCTAAGAAGGACTCAGTTTGGGTTATTGTAGACAGATTGACTAAGACTACCCACTTTATACTAGTTTGTACTGATTACTCATTGCAGAAGTTAGCTAAGTTGTATGTGGCTAAGATTGTGAGACTTCATGGGGTGACAGTTTCTATCATTTCTGATAGAGATTGTAGATTCACATCTCGATTTTAGAAGAAGTTACACGAGGCACTAGGTACAAGATTGGATTTTAGTACTGCCTTTCACCCTCAGACAGATGGACAGTCAAAAAGGGTGATTCAGATACTAGAATACATGTTGAGAAGTTGTGTAATCAATTTCTGAGGTAGCTAGGAAGACTCTTTGCCGCTAGCAGAGTTCGCGTATAACAATAGTTATTAGGCCAATATTTAGATGGCACCGTATGAGGCGTTGCATGGTCGTAGGTGTTGTATGCATACTTGTTGGACTGAGCTGGGTGAGCGTCAAGTTTTGGGGCCAGAGTTAGTTTCTAATACCAAGGAGTAAGTAAAGTTGATTCAAAATTAGTTGAAGGAAGCATTTGATAGGCAGAACTCATATGCAGACTTAAAGCGTAAAGAGATCGCGTACTCTGTAGGAGACTATGTCTTTTTGAAGGTCTCACCTTAGAAGAAAATTCTGAGATTTGGACGGAAAGGAAAACTAAGCCCTAGATTTCTTGGGTTGTATCGAGTTCTGAAGCGAGTGGGACCAATTGCCTATTAGCTTGAGTTGCCTCTAGAATTAGACAGGATTCATAACGTGTTCCACGTCTCCATGCTAAGACGACACTGCTCTGATCCCTCACATGTAGTGCCGGTCTAGGAGATCGAGAATAAGTTTGATATGACTTTTGAGGAGGGACCGGTGTAGATACTGGACCGTGATGTTAAAGTGCTAAGAAGGAAATCTGTTCCACTGGTTAAGGTGCTTTGGAGGAATCATGGTTCAGAAGAAGCCACGTAAGAGCCTGAGGAGGCGATGCAACAACAATACCCTATTTATTCTGACCAGGTAAATTTCAAGGCTGAAATTTCTTTAAAGGGGGTACAATTATAACGCCCCAAAATTATGAGGTCTTTAATTTTGCATAATTTGACAATTTGTATGGTTGGTGTGATGCCTAAGTGATTTGGGTATGTTTGGAGGTCTCTAGGGAGCCTAGGATCGAGTCTGGGCCTTGGCAAAATTTTTAGTTTTTGCTCATAACTAGAGATGGATGCTAGTAGATAGGCCTTATTTTTAAATGTGTTTACTTTATGTCACAAAGGAGCTTGTGATGTGGTGGTAAGTGGTGTGTGTAGCATGTAAGAGGGCAACGGTTCGAATCCCACTGCAGGCAATGGATTTCTCTTTTGCTGCATGGGGGCAACAAGTGGTTGTGTTGGATTCAAATTCTACAAAGTAGTTGTGGTCTTGTTAAAAGGAGGAGTGTATCATGGGATAAGAAGTGGTTGTTGGGAAGTTGAAGGAGGAAGAGGTAGAGGAAATCAGGGAATTTGAAACAAGAGAGAGTTGGGGCCGATTGGGTAGTTTGAGGGTGCAAATTTGGCTAGGAGCATTCTTTAGGTGCATATTCGGCTTTTGTGCTTTTGGGGAGTGAGTTGCCAAATTCTCTTTGCTTTTAATGCTAGAATTGCCTTGTTACCACTTTCCTTTCTTTGTCGTTTTAACTTTGGCATTTTGGAAATGCGCTAGTGTTGTCGATTTTGCTTTTCGAGATTGTTCTCTTTTCTTTCATCAAAATTGAATAGTACTTCTCTCTTGCCTCTCTAGTTCTTTTTCTCCATTTTTCTTTATTCTCTTCTCTGCTGACCATTCCTTCACAGTCTTAGCCAAATTTCTACATTTCTTTCATCTCTCAACATTGAACTGTTATACCTTTATTCTCCCTCTCTTCTATTCTTTTCATTTTACCTTCATAACTGAACCTAATATTTCTTTATTTTTCAAACGTTTCTTCTCTTGACTCTTCTTTAGCCGAACTTATATTTCTCTATTAATCATTTTCTTTTGACCGAATCCAACATTCTCCACTCTTATCTGGTGACTCTATTATTGACATTTTGAACCGACTTCTGTGAGTGGTTCCAGTATTCGGTGAGTGCTTATATTCTGCACTTCTTAGTAAACCATTCTTCTTAGTAAACCATTCTTCTCTTACCAAAACCGCATGCTTCTTTTGTCTCTTTAGTTTTATATTCATAGATTAAGTTACATCCATGATCGATTCCACCTGATAAGTTCTCTCTTTAAACGCATTTTCTCGATAAGGAAGTGTGGTAAGTTTCAAGCCTTCGATAAAAAAGGGCAGGTTGTAGTTCTTTCTACTAGGGTAAGTGTTATTATCTATATGGGTTAGAGGTTGTTGAACTCTTGCATGATTTAATTTGACTTTGGATCATGTCGGAATGTATGTTCGGTGTTCGTAAGTTAATCGTTCGTGCTACAAAAAGGTTTGTAATTGCACCCCTAGATTACTGTGATTCGGCAAAGGCCGAAATGCCGAAATGCCGAAACCTTGGCATTTGCATTCTCGTGAGTTTGCAAACACTCACGGGGTAAATCAAGCCCACCGATCATGGGCGACAAATGGTAGAGGCCTCCACGAGCATTTTCGTGGGCTTAGGTTGCCATGGCCCTCGCTAGGCCTAAATGGGCCGTGTGGGCCCAATAGGCTTGTGAGCCCCACATGGGTAAAATCCTCGGAAGGTGATAATTAAATATTTGGACTGTGAGGGTTGCGTTTCTGTGACTAAATTTGAGCTAAATAAACCACACGAGCGTGTGGGTCCAGTTAGGCCTAATAGTGGGTTTTTGGCGCATATACACTACACCAGTTATGTAGGTTATCTGCGTTGCTTAAGGTGACGGTAGTCTCTCTAAGGGGTCGTAGTATATACTAAGACACTGATATTTGATTAGATGACCAAAATACCCATGAGGGGTAAAAATTTCCATTTTATCCTTAACTGTCGAAATGACCATTATACCCCTAGAGGTAGGTTGACTGATGAGTGTTTGGTATGCGTATGACTATGTCTGAGTATGGTCTTTTGCATACATGATATATATACATGACATGACATTTTGCATGGGGTTGGGTTCTAACATGGACGAAGTTCTGTGCTAGTGGCTCTGCCACGTATTTCTGTTATTGGTGGCTTCCCCATGTATTATGATTCTAGTGGGTCTGCCACGATTTTTGTTATTAGTAGCCTTCCTGCGTTATTGGTGTGTTGGTTGGGTGGGTTGATTTAATCTCCACATGGTGCGTTAGATGGTATGGGTAGTGAGTTGGATGTATTGGGCTAGGATACATATCTGTTCTGTTCTGTTTCTGTTTTGGGCTTGGGGCCCACACTGTTCTGTAGAGGGCTAAGAGCCTAGACTGCTCTGTTACTGTATAGGGCTTCAGCCCAGACTATCTTGCATGTTCTGGTTTGATAGGGGATTACATACTGAGTTTTTGCAAACTCACCCTTTCATTTAACTGTAAAGGTAATCCCCAGCCTTAGACGATTTGGAGCCGTGAAGGACTCGGAGGTGGCCATGCGATCACTGATTAGTTATTCTAGACTTACTCATTTTAAATTGATATTCGGGCTTACATTTTGTAATAAGGCCATTGGGACTTTAATTTTCTTTTATTTGGGCGTTTGATTTCGTATTTAAAACTGCTAGAATAGGAAACTCGAGTTTTCAAATTAACAAACATTTTTAAAGAAAAACACGCGTATAAACTTTAAGCTTTCCAACTAGGAAGGCTTCCACAACTTCAATTAAGGAACCAACGTAACAAAAATGGTAAACATTTTGATAAAATGATTTCAACATGTAAATACAAAACTTGCCAAACATGCTTATGCAATTAAAAACTAAGAGGGTTTTAAACTTAGCATTAAACTTTCATCGATAAGTCCGATTTGGAATGTAGCTCCTATGTGACATGCCAGGTTCGGCCATAACATTTGGGCCGGGTTTCGGGTGTTAGACGCTAAGTTGAAAGCATAGGTATGAATTTGATTAGGGTTAATTGCTATAAATATCACAAATGGGGTTAATTTTTAAATTTTTAATATTTTTTGATTATGTAAGAAATTGTTTTCAAACTGGGATATTTCTAACAATTGGTATTAGAGCCAGGTTGTTCTATGTTTATAGTGTAGACTAAGACCGAACCTATCTCTTCATCTTGTTTGATTGATATTTGATAAGATGTGATATTCTTGTAATTATTCACAAGCTTAGGGAAATATATGAGAATGAATATGATATTATATATTTGTTATACAATTGTTATTTTTTGCCAAGGTTATGGTCTTTAGGAAATAGATCATGGACTATTATGGTCTTTAGGAAATAGATCATGGACTATCATCTCAACCTAGGAATTTTTTTATATAGAATTCTTGTGAGCTAGAAACGGTCATAGGACATAAATGTAATTTTCTCAAAATGACTCCATGACATGGAGAAGATAGAGCGATGAAGGTTGAAGACAAAAGGAAACCCTCGTGGTGAAAATCTTTGTAATTTTTGGTTTTTTATTTATTTTCTAGAAATAAAACCATGGAAATCTTGGTTGGAAAATTTATTTTAATTACCCATCTCCTTATATACATGTTTAGTATATTTTTAAATATATAATTGTGATATAAATGTATGAGATAATCTACATTTGATGGATTAAAGATAAAAAGTGTGGAAATGAGAAAATACATGTGTTGTATTATTCCATTCACTTCTTTATGTTATTCAATTACTGTGAGAAGTGTTGTAATGAGAAGATGCATGTCTAGGATTAGCTCTGGAAAGCAAAAGGCTTGTTTTTTAAGTGGTCAAATATGACCCACCTCTCTTTCTGAGGACCTTATGATATGCGTGATATGAAGTAATAAAATTTATAAAGAACTTGATCACACCAAAACTAACTAATATCACGACGTTGAGGCAAGCACACCTGTCGAACAGTAGTATAGTTTAGTGGCAAGATCGAGTTATCGTACCCAAGGGAACTAAAAGTACTAATACTTACTTCCTTTCTATTATCTAGCCTAAAAATAAAGAGAGTTGATTTAAACTAATTCTAAAACTAACTAAAAGTGCACAAAAAGTAAATTGGCGAAAACTTTAGGGAAAAGCTGATTGATATAAGCAATACTTAAAGGAGAATCCACCTAGACTTCACTTGTAATTGGTTCTTGAGCTAGACGATTTATTCACTTGACTTGATCCGTAGGGATCCCTAACCTATGCTAAACCCTCCGTCGAGGCGTAGAGCAATTAGGCCTAAGTTGTTAATTAAAGTTCCTTTATTAATTAACTCCCTAGGTTGCATTAATTCGATCTATGGCTCCCCATATTAGGTTTGACCCTAATACGCCAGATTTATGTCGCCCTATGTCTAGGGTTGCATGCAACTCCACTTAATTATAGTAGATCTACTCTTATCACAGGGACTTTTGCTCCTCTACTCTAAGCACATCTAATTCTTGAAGTAATACCTAGGATTATTAAATCAAGAATTAAGCACACATAATTAAGAATAACTCAAGTATTTATCATATAACTCAAGAATAAATAATAACAAGATCTATCTTAGGCTTCATCCCCCTCAAGTATTTGAGGGGTTTAGTTCATAATAAAGAAAGAAAACATCTCAGAAGAATTAAGATAACAAAACATAAAGAACTTGAAAACCCCTGAAGGAATTTAGGGAGATTCTCTGTCTTGATGTAGAATTCTGGCTTCTGGGATGAATCAATCAGCTTCTCCTTTGGAGTAATTCCTGGCTTTCACTCTTCGTGTCGGCAGAGAGACGACTCCCCACTTTAAGGAAAAGATTACCCTTTGCAAGGGGAAATCAAGTACACCCTTAGAGTTGCCTCCTAGGGTCTTTATATAGAGTTTTGGGGAGCCTTTCTTAGCCTTTAAGTATTCAAATCCGAGTGAAATTCCTCTTCCTCATGACTACAACACGCCCGTGTGCCACGCCCGTGTGATTTTGACAAGAGGCCGTGTATTCTATCGGTGGAGGCACGGCCGTGTGGCCTAGCCGTGCTTATCGGGGGCTGGACTGTGTGATCTTTATGTGGCACGGCCGTGTGCCACGGCCATGTGGTTACTTCTTAGGCCGTGCATTTTCACATTTTGGCCTATTTTCTCCGGTTTTTGGTCTATTTTCTGTTCTCTTCTCTTCCCTATGCTCTCCTGAGTATAAGATATGAAATAGAAGGATTAAGATCTCAAATTCTCTCAAAATTAATAATAATTCATCCAAAATAAAGGCTAAACATGAGGTAAAAATATGTATAATTTATCGTTCATCAAATACCCCCACACTTAAGCCTTTGCTTGTCCTCAAGCAAAATCTCAATCCCTAATAAAGAATCATTCTTCTCAACCTACAATCCTTATCAATAATGTTTAAATTAATCCACAGGAAATCAGACATTGAAAATTCAATCAAAATAACATTAAAGACTCAACCACTTTAAGTTGAGAATTTTATCATTGAAACATAAGTTTTCTCCCTTCTCTTAAGTAATTATCTCTCCATCTTAATTAACAAGAGTTGACATCCTTACTAAAGATTCACTCTATCCACTCGAAGTGCTTAGGGTTCAAGAATTAAGCACTCTCTAGTCAACCTGAAAAGCTATTACCATAGGCTTGCAAGAAAATCACATCTCCACCATCAATCAAAAGGTCTTATAATGGTTGTAACGGGGCTTGGTTAGGGGTGTTGTCACAGGCTACAAAAGAGGGTTAGAATCGAGATTGAACTGAAAATTATCTAGCTAGAAAAATCTCTATCACTTGGAACATATTTCTAGGACTAATTCTTTTGATAACATCATTTTTGCCTTAGTAGCCTTAACATAGAAATATGCAAAAACTGTTTGAACTACTACAGATTACAACTGAATCAATACATACGTTTTTTTTTTTAAGAACAATTCAATACAATAACTTGAATATTTACATTCTGAAAAAGAGAATAAAGCTAGATGAAAATTTCAACTCAAATCTCGACAAAAATAGGGGTCAAAGTAATTGAATAAGATTCATCAAAAAATGGGTTATTGGTTAATAATTAGGGGGTGAGTCAAAGAATGGGGCGTTAGGCTCAACGGGGTTTACTAGGGGTTAATTTCTAGAGGTAGGCTTTTTGTGGAGTAAGTAGGTTAAATCCTAAGTGCCTTTATCATTTCGGTATATCAAATCAAAGATGTGGTCTTGATGCGTATAATCAAAGCAAGTTTTAGGATAACAAATCAGTGTTGACTCACTCAAAGCAATAATAAAAGTGAGCACGAAAGAATGTATGCTCAAAAGGCTCAAAATCTCACCAGAATTATGGCTTTTTTATGTCAATCTTGTGAATTTCAAATTTCAAGATAATACTTAGAATTAAAGAAAATGACTTATGCAAAAATTTGAGGTTCTCAAAAATTTCAACTTATCATGCTTGATTCCCTAATGTTTTAAAGTTTGAATAATCAGAGTACAAGCACAAATATCTTAATTCCCAACATATCAATAGAAATCATAAATCAATCAGAATAAATTCCTAATAGGAGACTGAGAATTATTTGAGAACAAAGCATAAAGAAAAATTTCAGGGATTTCATAGATAATGTAAAGATTTAAAGTACTTCCCCCCCACATAAGATGTACATTGCCCTCAATGTACAAAGATATAGATAGCAAGAAAATTATAATATCATAAGATAGGGAGAGGATTGAAACTCCCTGAATTTAGGATGAACTTGTGAGAAAGAGTCAGCAATTGTGGCAGGGTGTTCCCATTTTCGGTTGAATATGTGTGACGGCCCTAAAACGACCCTAGTCGGAATGTGGTTTCGGGACCACAAAATCGAGGCATAAAATGTATTAAATATTCATTTTGATGCCTATAATATGTGTGAATTCATGTGTGACATGTTTGGTGTGTCAATTTAGAGTTATAAATTTGAATTTTACAAAAAGGGACTTAGTAGTGAACTTTGAAAATATACTAGACAAATGTGTGATGACTAGTTAATGCATGCATGCAAATTGAGGGAGTTGCATGTCAAATTTACCTTTTTATGTGAGTGGAAGGTAATGATGATTTTGTTTGGCATTTTGTGCTTTGTATGTTAGTAAATAATAATAATAATAAATTTGTTTATATTAAATAAAATTAGTTTCATGAAATGGAAATAATAAAAGTTGATAAAATAATAATAAAAGTTGATAAAATAATAATAAAGAATGGTGAAAAGAACAAAGTCACTTACCTTTGTTCTTCATTGCCGATTCCACCAAAAGAAAAAGGGGAAAGGATTTTCGGTTACTCTAGCATCCAATTTAAGGTATGTTTCATGTGATTTCTTCAAATTCTTGTAAAAATTTAGTAATATACTTGAATTCCAACTTAGCCCACGTTGAAAATCTTGTTTTGGTGGAGAATGGAGCATTCGGTCATGTTCATGAGTTGCTAATTTGTTGATAGTTGGATGCTAGTATTAAAGAACTAAAAATTTGTGGTTTTAATTGAGTTACATGATTATTAGATGATGAATTGAGCAACAATACGTTTGTACATGTTGAGTATATGCATGAATTTTTACGTTGGGTTGGAAAATGCTTATTCGGCCATAATAGTGATGAAATTCTTGTTGAATTTGATGAATTTGGTTATAAGAGAAACTAAGGATGAATTGATAAGCTTTTAGCCTAATTCATGAGAAAATTTCTTTGAACTTATGATGGTGTTGGCATTCGGCCAAGGTATGGAACATTCGGTTTTGGGATGTTCATGTGTTAATTTTGATTTTTGATAATAGAACTTGATTAAGAAATAGTTGTTAGATTTTCCTTGTTTTGAAGATTATTGTTAAGGAATTTGAGCTTTGTAAACATGAAATTTTTGTGTGATAAACAAGATGTGATATTCGGTCATATGCTTAAGTGTGGATTTGGCATTGTTTAAGAATGTGAGGTTAGCTTGACTTTTGCTTAATGGCCGAATGGGCTCTTTGGAATGCATGATTGAGTTGTTTTGCTTTTGATTGCATTTTGATCCTTAATTTGATAACTCGATTATGCAAATGGAGATACATATTTTGTAACATGAGCTAGTTAAACATTGCTCATAAGTTCACTAAGCATTCGGCTAGCTTGGCGATATTGATTTGATTGGCAACTTTAAAAATTTCTATTAGGGAATATATGTGCATGATTAATAAAATGATTTGAGTGACATAACTTGTAAAGGTGAATATTCGGCCATGGGAAAATGCAAGAGGGATTGATGTTTCAATTGTTATAATGTATGGTTGTGCAATGGCCGAATGTGCCTTTGATGTTGCTTTTGGATGTTTTCGGGTGTCAAATTGATAAGTGGTTTGGTTTGTGGAGAAATCTGATTGTGGATAAAATGAATGTGAATTTTGTATATATATGTTAAGGTCAATGACTACTCTAAATGGTGCCTTAGGAAATGCTATGTTTTAAGTATGTGCATAAGAACACTAAAGAATGAATTTGGTATAAAATCTGCTTGGTACAGCAGCAGTAACGTGTTTTGGAAAAATCACCATAAATTGTGGGAGTTGAATTAGAGGCTGAATAAATTGTGTAATTAAAGCTTAATGAGTCTAGTTTCTTATAAAAGAAACCTTACAAGCAATTGACCTGCCAATAGAGAGATTTTTAAAGTTGTGTGAAACAGGGTCAGAATAACTCCGGAAGCCCCTGTTCTGTTTTTAGAAAATCACCATAAATTGCATAAAAATTTTTATGAGACAAAATTTATATACTTAGACTCCTTAATGAGTCTAGTTTCGAATAAAATTTGTGAGGACATATTTGGAATTCTGTACAAGGAGAAATTCGGTTCGAAGTATAGAGTAGTCAGTTTAATCAAACAGTGAAATAGGGAAACTTTAAGAAAATTCTGGTATTGATTGGCCAAACCAAAAATTATGAAAATTTTATGGATGGAAGATAAATGAGTCTAATTTTCATGAAAAATTAACGGCACTTCATTTGGAGTTTTGTAGCTCCAGTTATGAGTAAATTATTGAATGCTGCTCAGAAAATCAGCTTGTTGTGACTTATGATATGTATGTGAAATGACCGAATGTGCGTATGTGTTTGTAATGAGAAGAATATGCATATATTATTTGACTATAAGTGAAAATGATTCATTGAGATGCTTGAATAAGGATTAATAAAATTAAATGTTTTATTTAGCTCAAGAGCATAGAGGGACGAGTTCGGATAAAGGGAAGGCCAAAGTGGTCGAATAGCCAACTCGTAAATTCTCGGAAAAGTTCAAGGTAAGTTTTGAGTAATCGAATTTGGTATATAAGTTAAAATGCCATGACATACATGCTGATATTTGAATGATGTCCTATTGAGAAAGAAACCTTATTCATGTTGCTATATAGCCGAATGGCTCATAGAGAAAAGGACCGAAATTGAGATTTAAAATGCACGGCTTATGTATGTTTAATCATTGGGCCGAAAGTCTAGAAAAGAAAAGTATACGTGTATAAGTTTTGAATTATATGTATATTATTGATATAAAGTCGAGAAGCATGTTATATGTTTGTATGCATATGAATTGATTGAATTACAAGTGAAATCTTGCTATGTGAAGTTTGGCAACATGCGAACATATATATGTACGAGAATTTGTGATGCGAATCCGGGATTAAGTCCCGCAGACTATATGTGGAGACTATGTCCGGGTTAAGACCCGAAGGCTATATGCTGAGATGATGTCCGGGTTAAGACCCGAAGGCTATATGCGGAGATTATATCCGGGCTAGAGACCCGATGGCTATGTATAGAGTTACCCGAGCTAAAGATCTCGATGATGATGAGAGTAAAGCCTAAGGCTAATGGTCTTCAAGGTAACGATTGCTAATGAATTGCGCTGAAAGTGTTATGTTATACAGGTATGTACCCTTGGCTTATATGCAAGCTGGATTTTTGGACCGAATACTAAGGTCATTATGTGATTTCATATGTGTTCATGAAATAAGATTATAAATATGGTCAAAGTGCAATTGGCCTATGTGAAATGTTATGTGAATTTTTGTGACATGTATATGTTTACGTGAACTTACTATAAGTGAAAGCTATCCACTTTCGTATGTGATGTGAATGTATATGCTTGGAAAAAGGGTGACTTACCTAAAAGAAGAGGGAAACAAAGATACGAACAACTATGTCATAATTTAATGCTTTATCTGTTGTCATTGATTAAAACTTACTAAGCATTGTAATGCTTACTCTGTTTCCCTTGTTTCCACTGTTTTATAGATCTCTTTTTGGAAGCTACGGACTCGGGGATTGAAGCCTTAATCACCTACACTATCGCTGTTATTTTGGTACATTTAATGGTTGTTTTGGGAATCAATGGCATGTATAGGCTAATATCCTTCGGTTGAATCAAACTTCATTTTGAGTTGTAATTATTTCTAGCCATGCGAAAATGGCTTGCTTAGTCTTCGAGTTTGATTAGATGTGTTTGAATGATTCTCTTATGATTCGATGTCGTGGCATGATATTTAGTTAGTACCCAACATGTGATGAATTTCTAATATGATGTCCGGTTATTGAAATGTCCGATTTAGCCAAATTGTTAGTAGCCACAAGTTAGAGATTTGCTAGCATGCTTATAGAAGGATTTTAATGAGATATGATGTATTGATCGAACCGACCTACAAGTGTTATATTCGACTATAGAACTCAATGAATTCACGCCTAGTACATAACCATGAACCTCGGTAGATTGTATCTAGTTTGTAATACCTTATACCCTATTCCGGCGACGGACAGGGGTGTGGGGTGTTACAATATGAGCTGTAGAGCTCCTTTTTGAAACTGCGAAAATATTAATTAGTCGTGAGACTTTTGGATTAATAGAGATTGCTTGTTAGGGTTTGGCCGATATGAAAGATAGAAAAATAAATAATAGAAAAATAATAACTAAGTTCTAAGAATACTAATACTGTAATTATTAAAAGGATTAAACATAAAAATAAAATGTGAAATAAAAAGGAAACTAAGAAAGGAAAAATAAAAATGAAAAATGAGAAAAAATAGAACCGAATGGGAGAATAAAGGCACACGCCCGTGTGGCTCAGGTTTAGCCCGTGTTGGCCATATTGCATGGTCATGTGCATCTTGTTCGTACTTCACACGATCGTGTAGGACCTCCCACAGCCGTGTGCGATGAGGCTTCGCTACTCCCACGGTCGTGTGGGAGGGCACACGGTCATGTGATATGTTTCACAGCCATGTCTTAATTGACAGTGTTGGCCACGGTCTGAGGACACGGGCGTGGGGATTTGTGCAAGCCCGTGTTGAAGTCGGAAGGTTGCCACGGCCATGTCGCACGACCGTGGCTATTTATCGGTAGCTCGTGCTTTGGGAAAAATTTTTACTCCGTTTATACACGGCCTCGCTACACGACCGTGTCTCTTGCTTGAAGTGTTCACACGGCCTCGAACACGCCCGTGGGCCTGGCCGTGTGGTCCTAAATTTCTGCATTAAAAAGGGTTAGTTGATGCATAAAAAGACTAAAATCAAAAATAAAAGAAAAGTTACTAAGTTAGTGCTCGGGTTGCCTCCCGAGAAGCGCTTATTTATAGTCTAAGCTGGACTTTGCTCAAGCTTGTACGTTCACAGTGGTTTGAAGAGTTGATACTCTTCTATCCTGCTTACTATTTTATTATCAACGTAGGATTTGAGTCAAGTGTGATTTACCTTGAAAGTGCCGAGTGACTCATGTTTTATCTCAACTGTACCATAGGGAAAGATTTTCTTTACCGTGAAGTAAGGTGTATCACTTGTATGCTTTTTGAATTCAAGATTCGAGGATCGTCTTCCCCTAAGATTACCTTATCTCCTACCTTGAGTTGATTCATTTGTACCTGAGGGTCGGCTTGGTGATGCTCTGGGTTGGTTTGGCATACTTTGGGCTTTTCATGATAGTTCAGCCACTCATCTAGTTCCTCGATCTGAAGCATTTGCTTGTCAGGTGCATCTCCCCTGGATGGACTTGTCTGTGATTGGGTTGCCTTTATGTGGAGCGTATCCTGCACAGAAGGTTGGGTGGTGAGTTTAGTGTTTTTACAAGGACTCGTAACTATATTATTATCAGCAGTCTTAATCGAGTTCCAAGCTTGTAAAGTAACTTTGTCATCACCTATACGTAGCGTAAGCTCACCGGTTCCTACATCAATTATAGTTCTGGCAGTTGCTAAAAAGGGACGCCCTAAAATTAAAGGTACCTCAATATCTTCATCCATGTCAAGCACAACAAAATCAATAGGGAATATAAATTTATCTACCTTTACTAGCACATCTTCTATGATTCCCCTAGGATATTTAACAGATCTATCAGCTAGTTGAATACTCATCCTAATGGGCTGTAGTTCCCCTAGACCTAGTTGCTTGAACATTTTGTAAGGCATGAGATTAATGCTAGCACATAAATCAGCTAAGGCTTTATCAATAAGTAAACTACCAATTAAACAAGGAATAGTAAAACTCCCAAGGTCTTTCAATTTTTTTGGCAGTTTATTTTGGAGAATAGCTTAACATTTTTCGTTGAGTTCCACTGTGGCTAATTCTTCCAACTTCCTTTTATTTGTCAGAAGTTCTTTAAGGAACTTCGCGTATTTCGGCATCTGCGAAAATGCTTCAACAAAAGGTAAGTTAATATGTAATTTCTTTAAGAGTTTAAGAAACTTACCGAATTGTTTGTCTAACTGGTCTTTCTTTAATGCGTTTGGGTATGGGATACGAGGCTTGTATTCTTTGATGTCTGGCTTATTGCTGCTTACCTCTACCTTACCTTTATTCAACTCAGGTTCCTCGCTTGATTTTGGATTATCTTTGGTTAATGTCTCCTTTTCTATTGTACTGACAGCATAAATTTGTTCTCTTGGATTGGTCTCAGTGTTACTAGCGAGTCCACCTTGTGGTCTTTCTGAAATTAGCCTGGCAAGTTGACCAATTTGATTCTCAAGGCCTTTAATTGATGCTTGCTGGTTCTTTAGTGCTATTTCAGTATTTTGAAAACGGGTTTCTGATACGGCCATAAATTTTGTGAACATCTCTTCAAGGTTTGGCTTTTTCTCTTGTTGTGGAGGTGGCTGTTGAAATCCCGGAGGAGGTGGTTGTCTTTGATTCCCTTGTCCTCCCCAAGAAAAATTGGGGTGGTTCTGCCAACCTGTATTGTAAGTATTACTATAAGGGTTATTTTGAGGTCTAGAATTGTTACCCATATAGTTGTTTGCTCAGTTTCCATGCCATGTCTATAAGAGGAGTAATCTGGATTAAACATATTTCCCTGGATTGCATCACACTGCATCACTGGATGTGCCTACGTAGAACCAACAAAATTATCAAACTTTTTATTTAAAAGTTCTACCTGGTTAGTAAGCATGGTGACAGCATCAATATTATAAACTCCTGCAGCTTTTGTAACACCCCGAACCCGGCCCAGACATTATGGCCATTTCGGTGTGCTACATCACCTAAACTATCCTACGCCGCCCTATTTACTAAGTCCGATGGTGAGTTTTGAAAAGCAATGCGTGATTTTTGGAAATTCCCGTTTTAATAATTATTCAACTTAATCTCTATTCCATTTGATAAGCAATTCATTTTAACCTTATTATCCTACTTAGCCATTTGTATTGTCAGGTTGGTTAGGAAAACATTTGTTAAATTTTCGAAAACGATGTGTAGTTGTGGTTGAAATAAAACAGTTGAAAATCCCAAATAAAAATAGTCATAGTGGCCTTATTACAACCTATAAGCAAATTTAGAAGTAGAAACTGATAATTAGAAAAAAAATAAAGTAGTAAAACTCATTTTAAGCTGTGCTCAGTCCTCATGGCCACTCTGAATCCCTCCCAGTAACCAAGTCACGATCTAGGGCTCACCTGCAAGGATAGAAAGAGAAAGGTGAGTTTGGGAAAAATCAGTGTGTGTAGAACCAATCCAAAGCCCACATCGGCTCGAGCCTACTGGGCCTGAGCCCTAACCAGATTACAGATACTGGGCCAAAGCCCTATAACAGATATTAGGCCGAAGCCCTATTCAGATAACAGTTTGGCCCATAGGCCCATAACAGTACAGTACAGTATAACAGTATGAATGCAACCCAATTGGGGAGACTACTCAACCCACCAACCGCTACACACCACCCGTACCAGCCAACACACTATGTGGGGAATAACTCGACCCACCCAGCCCACACACCACAGTCGCAGCATGGCTGCTCAAATAAACTGTATACGAGGCAAAGCCCCTTTCAAAAACAGTATGAGGCATAGCCCCTTTCAGTAACGTGGCAGTGCCACTCACACTTCCTCCAATATAAAACCCAACCCATGCAATAGATACATATCATGGTATGCGGTAACAGTAACAGTCATATCAAGCAGTACAGTCGATTTTAGCCCTAGGGGTATAATAGTAATTTTATACTTAGGGGTAAATCAGTAATTTCTCACCCTAAGGGTATTTCAGTAATTTTGTTCTCTTATTACAGTTTTTATTATTATTACAGCCTCTACTATTACAGTGGTTGTTACAGAAACTCATTTAATTTAGTTTATCAGTTTTAGTCCTTAGGCCCTAAAACCCCTAATGGGCTCTACCATGCCATTTTAGCCCATTAGGCCCATTTAAGCCTTAATTCCAATCCATTATCTTGTTTTAACAGTTTTTATGCCTGTAATCCATATTATCGCCTTTAAACCTATTTTTACACAAAATGGGCCCAAATTGCCCATTGGGCCCATATTCGGCCCATAGAGGCCCAACTTACTGTAGCGCCCAAAATTCCGCGGTCAGCCTGCCTGACAGTGCTGATTCCAAAACCAACATTCTCCTACCAACTTGAGAGCGTTCGCACGCTCACAAGCTCTTGAAATGCCGGAACTTTGGCATTTCGGCTTTTCAGCTTTTGCCGATTTGAGCATTGAAGGGTGTTCGAAACACACACCTGTTTTGCAATTCCACTGACGAGATTTCCTATGCGTCCGTTCCTACAATCCATTATCTAAGTGACTAATCAGTAGATCTATGAAAAACTACAACCAAAATCCCTTACCACATTCGGCCACACCCTTAATGGCCATGAAAACTTACCTCTGTCGATTTAGATGCACTAGATCTAGATCTTATGATACCGATGCCTTCCACTCCTTGCTTGATCACCTTCCTTGCTAACTAACACCCAAAAAGAACCAAAATACTACTTTAAATCACTAATAGACTAGATCGACAACCTCCCTAACTTTAGGGACTTTCGGCTTTTCCAAAGTATGAAATATCTTAAAGATCTGAGTTGATAACCACTTACCACTGCTTTTACCTTGATTCTAACTCAGATCTGAGTAGATCTAACCCTTATACGCAGATAGAAACCAAATCTTTGAGATCTAAGAATTCGGCCAAAAGCTCCTATGGTTATGGCGATTTCGGCTTTTCAACTGGTGAAGAAGATGACGATTTAGGCTATAGACTTGGGTGATGGTGTCGAAAATGGTGTGGCTCAAGGGGATGTAGTAATCGGCCACAATAGGTGAAGGGAACAGGGGTAATTCGGCTTAGAAGGATTCGGTAAAAGGAAGTAGCTTTCAGGATTCTGGCACTTTGAACATTCGGCTATGGGTGTTTTTGAGAGGGATGGGAGCAAAAGAAAGAGTGGATCTGAGTAAGAAGGGTGTTCGGCTAGGGAAGAGATCAAAGAGGAAAAAGAAAAGTGAAGAAAATAATGGTAGAGGTGAAGAAGAAGAAATCGGCTAGAAGCTTCCTAGGGAGGCAAGTTTCGGCTTTTTTGACAGTAAAAGAGAAGATTATACCTATGGTGGCTAGCCCTAATTCTTATGACAGAAAATAGAAAAAGATATAACCCTAATATCACACTTGAGTAATCGGCCCAAGTCACTCAAAGCCCTTGCCGAAATTCCTACTTAAATTAGTCACATGCCCGGCACATGCTTAAAAATTAAAAAGAACACTATGCTTACCTTGCAACTCTAACCCTTGTCCTTGAATACCCACTTAGGCGCCACTTTTTTAAGAGCTTAGTGGCGCCACCTTGCCACTCTACCAAGGCTCCCTATGTGACATATTTTACACGGTTCTTCTTAAAGGCCCACTTAACCAAGTCCCCTTTCACTTGAAAACCCAACTTAATATTTTACCGGGTTTTAACTTAAGCTTGGGCCTTCTAAAGGCCCACTAACACATGTACATACATTTTCAACCTTCAGAACACCAAAATTTTAAAACTTCACTAAAATTCACAAAACCCGAAAAATCCCAAAAATTAGGGCGTTACAGCTTTTGTCGGCTTTGTCCTTATGACTTGCCACTAATAGTTATTTAATGACATCTCCTCAATAAATTCATAAGCCGCTTCGGGTGTTTTATTGTTGATTGTTCCTCCTGCTATGGCATCAATCATCTGTCTCGTTGAAGGGTTCAAACCGTTGTGGAAGGTTTGAACTTGCAGCCACAAAGGTAAACCATGATGAGGACACCTTCTCAAAAGATCTTTGTATCTCTCCCATGCATCGTAAAGTGTTTCAAGATCCATCTACACAAAAGAAGAGATATCGTTTCGCAATTTAGCTATTTTAGCTGGAGGGAAATATTTAAGTAAAAATTTTTCGGTCATCTGTTCCCATGTAGTAATTGAGCCTCGTGGTAGAGAATTTAACCACTGTTTAGCCTTATTTCTCAAAGAGAATGGGAATAGCCTAAGACGAATGGCATCATCAGAAATGCCATTTATTTTCAATGTATCGCATATTTCCAAGAAATTAGCTAGATGCGAGTTAGGATCCTTACCCTGCAAACCATCAAACTGAACAAGTTGCTGTATCATTTGAATAGTGTTAGGTTTCAGTTCAAAATTATTTGTAGCAATAGTAGGTCTAACAATGCTAGATTCAGTGCCTGCTAAATTAGGTCTAGCATAATCATACATAGTACGCGGAGTAGGATTTTGCTCAACAGGATTTGCAGCTACTATAGGAACTAGCTGATTATCCTGGTTTGCTTCCATCTCTTCAGTAGGTTCAGGTTCTTCTTCTTATCCTGGATAATGTAAACTGCGTCTAATTTCTCTGCGATTTCTGCGAACAGTCGCTTCTAGATCTTCGTTAAAAAGTAGTGGTCCTGTTAGGTTGTTTCTAGTCATAAAATAAGAATACCTAAAAAAAAAAGCAAAGAAAATTCAAAAATTTAAAAGAAAATAAAAATAAATAAATAAAAACTAAAAATAAAAAAAATAAATATATATAAATATAGTAATGGCTAAAGTAATAGAAATTGAGTTTTCTTAATATTTTAGTTCCCCGCCAACGGCGCCAAAAACTTTGATATTCGTGATATGAAGTAATAAAATTTATAAAGAACTTGATCACACCAAAACTAACTAATATCATGACATTGAGGCAAACACACTTGTCGAACAGTAGTATAGTTTAGTGGCAAGATCGAGTTATCATACCCAAGGGAACTAAAAGTACTAATACTTGCTTCCTTTCTATTATCTAGTCTAAAAATAAAGAGAGTTGATTTAAACTAATTCTAAAACTAACTAAAAGTGCACAAAAAGTAAATTGGGGAAAACTTTAGGGAAAAGCTGATTGATATAAGCAATACTTAAGGGAGAATCCACCTAGACTTCACTTGTTATTGGTTCTTGAACTAGACGATTTATTCACTTGACTTGATCCGTAGGGATCCCTAACCTATGCTAAACCCTCCGTCGAGGCATAGAGCAACTAGGCCTAAGTTGTTAATTAAAGTTCCTTTATTAATTAACTCCCTAGGTTGCATTAATTCGATCTATGGCTCCCCATATTAGGTTTGACCCTAATCTGCCAGATTTATGTCGCCCTATGTCTAGGGTTGCATGCAACTCCGCTTAATTATGGTAGATCTACTCTTATCACAGGGACTTTTGCTCCTCTGCTCTAAGCACATCTAATTCTTGAAGTAATACCTAGGATTATTAAATCAAGAATTAAGCACACATAATTAAGAACAACTCAAGCATTTCTCATATAACTTAAGAATAAATAATAACAAGATCTATCTTAGGCTTCATCCCCCTCAAGTATTTGAGGGATTTAGTTCATAATAAAGAAAGAAAACATCTCAGAAGAATTGAGACAAAACATAAAGAACCCGAAAACCCCTGAAGGAATTTAGGGAGATCCTCTATCTTGATGTAGAATTCTGGCTTCTGGGATGAATCAATCAGCTTCTCCTTTGGAGTAATTCCTAGCTTTCACTCTTCGTGTCGGCAGAGAGACGACTCCCCACTTTAGGGAAAAGATTACCCTTGGCAGGGGGAAATCAAGTACACCCTTAGAGTTGCCTCCTAGGGTCTTTATATAGAGTTTTGGGGAGCCTTTCTTAGCCTTTAAGTATTTAAATCTGAGTGAAATTCCTCTTCCTCATGACTAGAACACGCCCATGTGCCACGCCCGTGTGATTTCGACAAGAGGCCGTGTAATTCTATCGGTGGAGGCACGACCGTGTGGCTTGGCCGTGCTTGTCAAGGGCTGGACCGTGTGATCTTCATGTGCCACGGCCATGTGCCACGGCCATGTGGTTACTTCTTGGGCCGTGGGTTTTCACATTTTGGCCCATTTTCTCCAGTTTTTGGTCCATTTTCCGTTCTCTTCTCTTCTCTATGCTCTCTTGAGTATAAGATATGAAATAGAAGGATTAAGAGCACCAATTCTCATAAAATTAATAATAATTCATCCAAAATATAGGCTAAACATGAGGTAAAAATATGTATAATTTATTGTTCATCACCCTACCTGGTGCATGGTCCACATCTTTAATTTCTTCCATTAAAAGAAAAACTATGGAGAATCAAAATTGTTGATTTTATGAATAAATGAATGTGAATATTATAAATTTCCAAATCATGTCATGCAAATATGAAATAAACATGCCATATAGTTTTCAAAAGAATGCCACATGTCCTTGTCATCTATATATTAATGAGTCATGATTGAAATTGAAAACTAAAAATCTTTCATGTTTTTAAAATATTAAGTAGGAGAAGGTCCCTAAACAAGACCTATGGCCTCCATCAATGGTCTCTTGTGATGGCATGACAAGTGCACTACACCATGGTAGGATTGCAATGTGTATTTCACCATGGAGATTTCCTAGAAGAAAGATGAATTCTTTTGTGACCAAATGATAATTGGGCTGACCCTTGTGGTAGGCATTATTGTGTGGTAGGTCAATAAATTATATCTTCAAATGAGGACAACTAATCAAAGCATGCTACACAGTGAGATTGTCCCAGGGTAACTCATTTCTAGTGCACGATGCGATAGATGTTAAGTTGATGGTTATACACTCAAGATTTTCTAGTTAAGTAACACCTCACGAAGCTCTACTTAAGTTAGAATGATGGCTAAACATTACAAAATTATTAATATGTGTAACTGCCTAAGGAATTAGGTTCATGTACTAATTGGATGGAAATTCATGCTCTTACTAGTTGTGTAACACCCCTCAACTGGTCTGGTCACCGTACTTGAGCTATGGAGTGTTACAGTCAAGCTAGAATAGAATACATTCAATTCACATTGATTAATTCAAATAAACATAGAATTACTTCATAAATACACAATTATCATTTAATTTAAACATGAATCATACAATAATAATCAACTCAATGTATAATCACCAAATATAATTTCTCTTGGCTTTATACGAGCTTACATAAGCTCTGATATTGACCCAAAATTTAATTAGGACTAAATTGAAGATTTTCAAAATTTCAAATCAATTATATCAAAAATAAATTCTTTGAATAATCATTCATATTATAAGTATTCAAATATTATAATGTAAAATTAAATTCAAGTCTTAATCGAGCTTACGAGAGCTCTTAAATCAACCCGGGAACAAATAAGGACTTAAAAAAAACTTAACAAAATGCACGAAAATTCCTACAAAAAGGGTCATGTAACACCTCTAACCCACAACAATTGCTGGAATAGGGTTAAGAGGCATTACTAAACTTATAATTCACACATACTTTCAATGGTCAAGCATTTCTATACATAAGCATATCACATTCACATACATTCACATTGTCCCTTATAAGGGCTTACGATGCCTTAAACATGCTTTAGAAGTGGTCCAGGACTAAACCGATAACTCAGAACAATTTCCAGAAACTTAGAAAATTTTTATGAAAACAGGGGACACATGCTCGTGTGTCTCACACGGCCACCAGACATGCCCGTGTCACAGGCCGTGTGGGCAATCGAAATGGGATCACATACCCATGTCCCAGACTATGTCCTACCCCACGTAACTCTTTGACTTAGGTCACAAGACCAACCACACACTCGTGTGTCTAGCCCGTGTGCCTATTCGAAGTCGCCACACACGCCCGTGTGCTAGGCCGTGCCAATCGTGTAGGGTATACTGACTTATGCCACACGGCTAGTCATACACCAGTGTGTGAGGCTGTGTGGTACATATTGACTTACATTTAATGTCAACCCCAGGGGACACACGGTCGTGTACTATGACCGTGTGGAACACACGGCTGAGACATATGCCCGTGTCTCTACCCATGTGGACAAAAATAGGCCATTTACAGGGCATTTTGCCACCCAAGCCAAGCATACCTGCACAAGGGTAAATCGTACCATTTTCATACACCAATGAGCAGCCAAATCAACCTCAAATCATCACATTATAAACCATTTCAATGTAACCATTTCAAAGCTCACATCATAATCATTTACCTAACCAAATCACATATAAAATCATCATGATTGATTAGCCATAATTCACATTTATAGCATATACTAAATCATCATATTTTACTAATCAATTTGGCATTAAAATATCATACCAAAGCTAAACATATTTGAAATAATTACTCAACACCTACCAATTAACCATTTGATCAACTATAATACCATATCCACAACCATACCAAAAATGAGCCAAATCACTTGGCTATACATATCAATCTCATTTAGGCTTCAATAGCCAAAAAGACTTATACACTTCATAAACCAACTAGCCTATACATGCCATATAACTAAGTTCACAAAGCTTTTAAGTACCGAAACGATAGCTGGATAGTGTGATGAGATCTCCGACGACTTTCAACCCGTGCGAGTCTTCAAATCTCTATAAAACATATAAAAGGAAAACAAGGTAAGCTATAAAGCTTAGTAAGCTCGTATGGCCAATAAACATAATTTTCCAATTCCATAATACTTTATTTAACATAAGTAATATAGGTGACATCATTCAAATCCTACCAATTGCACTAATTCATAATAATGAGAAAACATGTATGAATTTATCATCTTATACTTACTCATCAGATAAACATATCAAGTATCACTTACTTGTCGAACTCATCCCAAACACCTGAACTGATCAGTATCATTGCTTATTTTCTCGTAACATCATTTTTACTCGATGACTCATTTAAACATCAATGAAAACACATTATCTCAATTCAATATTAATAAATATTATGGATTCATAAATCTTTCACATTTCATTCACAAAATTATATATAAATTTCACAAGTTTCTTTGATTCACTATTAGTATAATGCATGTACCTACCTGTACCATCTCACATTCAATCTTGTACTCATTCTCATCTTTGACTTACCCGTTGAACCGTTCGGAATACAATAAGATACTTGAGAATCACATACTCATAGTGCCAATGCCATATCCCAGATATGGTCTTACATGTAATCTCATATCGATGCCATAGCCCAGCTATGGTCTTACACGAAATCTCATATCGATACCATATCCTAGTTATGGTCTTACACGAAATATCATACCGATGCCATATCTCAAACATGGTCTTACACATAATCTCAGCAACACTAATGTCATGACTTTTGTATCCTATCTATTCCTAAGGTTCAATAGGGACTTTTACTTTGTCAAATTTTCGTCGAACAATTTCCGAAGCATCATATTCACAATTAATTCAATATTCAAGCATTCACTACAATTATATCAATTAAGAATTTAAACATATATAATTTAATGTTTATTAAACATACGAACTTCCCTTGTTCTTTGAAAATACGAATTAGGTCGACTAATCCGATACGTTGTTTTTCTCCTGTTCTACATCCATCTCTCATTTCTTCTCAATCTATATAATACAAAAATTTACTTATTTAATCATCAATTCATTTAATTTAGTCCAAAACTCACATTAAGGCAACTTTACACTTTTGCCCCTAATACTTCACATTTTTACAATTTAGTCCCTAGATCATAAAATACAAAAATCATGAAATTTAAACAACCCCATGCTTAGCCGAATATCAAATTAGTCTCTAGCAGTCCATACTTTTCATTGAATTCACAATTTAGCCACATAATTTCAATATTTCACAATTGAGTCTAAATTTGACATTTTTACTAAAAATTCACTTAACAAAACTTGTAAATCTAATAACAATGACTTATTTTCCATCAACAACTACCAAAATACTCATGCATTCAATAATGGTAACATTCAAATACTTTAATAGTTTTGAAATCAGAGATATGGGCTAGCTAGATTAAGTTGCAACGATCTTAGAAACATAGATATTATTAAAAACTGAGAAAAAAACCACTCACCAATTAAGCTTCAAAGCTTGCCCGAATATCAAGCTTCTCCCATGGCTGATTTAGGTTGAAATTTTGGCGGTGGAAGATGATAATGGCGAGTGTTTTGTTTATTTTACTTATTTTATCATTAATTTACCTAATTACAAAATTAACCTTTTAAATCATTAAAAATTACACCACATGCCATGCCACTATCATCCACTATCTTAGAAATGGGTTATTTAATACATAAGGACCTTTTCTTTAAAGTACTATAACTATTGGCACCTTTAGCTTAGAGAACACAACTTTCGTACATTACGCAATTTAGTCCTTTTTATCAAATTAAACACCCAAATGATAAAATTTCTTCACGAAATTTTTCAACGATCATAATATCATTCTGTAGACATTAAAATAATAATAAAATAAATTTTTGACGTCGAATTTGTTGTCCTGAAACCACTATTCATATTTAGCGAAAAACGAGTTGTTACAACTCTCCCCCTCAGGGATTTTCGTCCCCGAAAATCATATCAGAGAATAAATTTGAGATTTGTTTTCACAAAGTACTTTCAAATTCTCACATAGCCTCGGATTTCTCAACTCTTTGATCATTCAAGCTAAGACACTGATCTATACTTTGTTATACAACATGACGGGTTGAATTTCAACTTCTGTTGAAGAAATGATATATGATCGGAACCATCAAAATTTAAACATATGAAATACATTATAAAACTTTACTAACTCTAACAGTAAAAACTAGTCGATATGCCACTAGCCCAATTTTCTTGATAATCTCATAAGACCCAAAGAATTGCAGACTCACTTTTCTTTAGTGACCAAAACAAAGAATCATTTTTGACGAAGATACTTTCAGAAACATTTTATCAGGATCTAGATTTCAATATCTTTACATTGCAAGTCTATATATGATTTCTAATGATCTAAAGCTGTCTTCAACTGTCATGTATTACTTTCACTTTTTCTTCCATCTCATTGATTTGATCAATCCCGTAAACCTTTTTATCACTAGTCTTATATAAAGCTTCGTCCGGTGCCATCTTTATGCTCAACTAATAAATTATTATTATACACAACTCAATCAACGGTAAATATTTTTCTTGTTTACTTTCAAATTCTAAAACACAACAACGAAACATTACCTTGAAAATCTAAATCTCTCCATATAATACCCCAAACCTGGCCTAGACGTTACGGCCAAGTCTGGTGTGTCACATGGAAGTGTTTTTCGAAAACCTTGTTTTCATTAAAAACCCTTCTTGATGTTTAAAAACTTTTACCGTTAAACTTGTATAAAACCCCTTTTAGTTTGTTTATTTTCCAAAACGTGAATAATCATTTTCCTTTTCAGAACATTGTTAACAACTTTGAAAAATCTTACGGAAAATTGTGAAAGCTTGTAAACCTTTGTAGTGATGGAAACATGTTAAAAACAGTTTAAGTATCGAAAAATCAGACCTTCTTGGTATGGCTTAAAGCGAATGGATACTACGCACCAGGTAGGATCCACGAGAAGAGGAAGTGAGTCATTTAGACTGCTTAAGTACCAAGCTCCTCCTAGATCCAATCCTAGACATGCATACATCCATTGCCACACTTTAAGCTAATGACTTGTCCACGATCAAAAAATTAAGTTTAAGTCTATTTAAAATATTTATTTGTGAAAACATTTACGTAGCGAAAGCTTTGCTTGGTTATCGTGTTATTTGAAAACAAGTAACTTTTATAAAACGCGCCTTAGAGCTAACCGATTTTGAAACGATTTAACGATCTCATACTTAAGCTAAAAACAAATTAAATAGTTAAAACCCAAAATAAAAATAATTAAAGAGGCCTTTTTACAACCCAAAACCAAAAATAAATAATTAAAACTAAATTGAAATAAATAACTTAATTAAAAACCAACAGTCCAGTCCATGTAGCCACCCTGAATCCCTCCAAGCTCCAAGTCCACCAATCTAAGTTCACCTGCGAGGATGGAAGGAAAAAGGGTGAGTTTGGAAAACTCAATGTGTAACAAAGCCCTTTTCAGAGCCCACATCAACACAAGCATACTGGGCCTAAGCCCTGATTCAATCTCATCTGTCACTGGGCCGAAGCCTTTTCATATATCGGTTATTGGGCCTTAGCCCTTTTTCATATATAAACTCACTGGGCCAAAGCCTTATTCTGTAAACGGTATGGCCCACTGGCCCATTTCAATAATACATGTAAATTTCAATGCATGTATGCAAACCCATATCCATATGTGGGGAAACTATCAACCCACCCAACCGCTACTCTCCACCCGTACCAACCAAGCTCTTCATGTGGGGAATAACTCAACCCACCCGACCAAACTCTCCTCTGGCAGCATAGCTGCTTTATCATATAATTGGAGGCCTAGCCTCTTTTAATAACTAGGGCAAAGCCCCTTTAGCACTTCCTCCATTCATATAAAACCTAGCCCATGCATATATAAATATATCATGGCATATCATGTGCATATCATGGCATATCATGTACGAAAACAGTATCACATGCATCTTAATCATAACATAACCCTAGAGGTATAATGGTCATTTTCACCTAGGGGCAAAATAGTCATTTTCATATTATAAGGGTAATTTTGTTATATTATAAATTATTAGGGTTTTCATGCTCATCATCAATTATCAACAATTCCAAGTGTTTAAACAGCGATTCTAACCCATTTAGCAAAACTGAGTTATTGGGCCCAAAAACCCCTAATGGGCCCTACGTAGCCGATTTAGTCATCCAGGCCCATTCAGCCTATATTCCATAACGGTATTAACTGTCTTAATGTGCAATTTATCCAAATTCTATTTTCTACCAAATTTACTCAAATGGGCCCGAAAGCCCATTGGGCCCGATTTCAGCCCCCCGAGGCCCAACTTATTGTGATGCACGAAATCGTGCCCTAACTTATTCTAATGATCCCGATCATCAAACTTAGCGTATCTAACTAACCTATGAGCATTCGCATAGTCATGAGTCCTCGAAATGCTGAAATTTTGACATTTTGGCTTTTCGGCATATATCAAGTTAAGCTACTAAAGAGGGTTTGTTACACACCTGATTAATGCCGAATCGTTGATGAGATCCCTACACACAAAGCCTACAATCGGTCATTAATAAATTAGTCTAATAATCGACTACACTAACCCACTATACACTTTACCATATTCAGCCATAGCCCAAAACAATCCCTAGCATTACCTTTGTCGACTTAGATGCACTAGATCTAGATCTTGTTGCTCGAACGTCCTCGATTTCCAAACTCCTTGCTTGATCACCTAATTTGCCAACTAACACACATAAAACTGAATACAACATTTGAAAACATTCCTAGCCAAGTCGACAGCCTCCCTTAGTATTTAGGAATTTTCGGCTTTTTCCTAAATTTACCAAATAATGAAAAAAATAGGATCCGAATAGTTACCACCAAAGACGTACTTGTCAGAAGCATTTCCAACACCTTTTCAATCTCAGAACCGCTATGAATCTAACTTAAAAGCGATGAGAGAATAGATCTAGAAATTAATTCCCGAATCATGAAAATATGGAGCTTTTCGGCTTTGAAAGAGGAGATGAAAGGAGCAAAAGAAATTGTATGAGGAAAAGTGAAGATGATCGGCAACAATCTTGAGAAGAAAAGATTGTTTTAATAGAATTTGGCTTCAAGGAAAGAAAATAAAAAATAGAAAATAGAAAAAAATAAAAAGGAATTGTTCCGCTTTTGAGGAAAAATAGAAAAGAATATGAGCAAAAAGAAAAGAGAGAAAAAATAAAATAAAATAGAAACAGAAATCCCGATTGAAAGGAGAAGCATAATCGGCTAAGAACCATCCTCCCATTTGATCCCGTGCTTATCCCTTGTTTCTAGCCAACAGCAAAGTTTGAATTTATTTCAAACTCCCACCGATCAGCAGCAGCCTTTATCCACCGACTGAATAGCACAACTCCCGCACAGCAAGCTGCTACAAGGTGCTCCAATCCCGCACGGCTCTTCCCATGCGTGCCCAGTAAAAACAGACTCTTCTTGCGCGTGCCCCAGCTCGAACCTGGGACCTCCAGGATACCCAGCACGCTGCTGACCACTGGGTCGGGCTTTTGCTTTCAATATAATACGGTTCCATTTAATCTTAAGCCATACCTGCTAAAGTCCCCGCTATTCTTTAAAAAATAAAATTACAACTTACTTGCGCTTGGACTCGAACCCGTGCCCCTTTGGAAATCCTAGCACACTGCTGCCGCTATGCCACAAGCATTTTTGTGACATAATCCCATTGCAACTTCTCTTAAAGCCTCATTAACGCCAATCTGACTTCTAAAATAAAAACAGCTTTGCGCGCACCGTACGTTGAACCCAGGCACACCTCCATACTTCCAGCGCCTCCGCCACTGGACCAAGCTTCCCTTTGTGATACCTTTTAACCCCAACTAATTATAAGGCTTCCTTGCATCATTCCCTGATATAAAAATAAAACACTTTTGCACATGCTAGGAGTCGAACCCCAGCCCTCTTCCTGCTGTCTTAGCATGCCTAACCATTGGGCCAGATACGCTTCTTCATGCCCAATCTTGCTCAATTTATTTTTAAGGCCTTATGCCCAGATTTCCTTAAGAGGCAAAATTTAAGAATTTTACTAGAGTCTTGGATCGAACCCAAGACTTTTCCCATACTATACATACTTCTAAATTTATTTAAAAACTAAATTTAAACACCGAATTAATAATAATATCATATATATATTTTTAAATAATAATAATAATTTTATCTCACTTATAATTTTCATAAATATTTAAAATATCAATAATAATAAATACAATAAAAATTTTCTAATAATAATTTAATTCAAATTTTTTTCTTTAAACAATAATATTTAAAACTTCTCAATTTATTCTGGTTTTCTTTTATCCGAACCTAGACTCAAAGCCCAAATCTTCTTGGCCCAAATTCAGGGTGCCGAAAACTAAAATAATCGTGCAACATTATGCTACTACGCTACCGCTGCGCACTCTGATTTGAATAGTTTTTAGTTCAACCCAAAACATCTAATTATCGAGGTAAATATCTATCCAACACGCATACCAAATAACTACAAAGATCTTAATTCAAACAATTTTAGTATCCATTCAAACATTTTATGCTGAGATAATATTTCAAAGTTTTTGTTTTTATAGAATCATAGCCTAGCTACAGTCTCAATCTTTTAGGGTTTTAGTTTCCCTAGAGTCTCAGTCTCTACAGTGTTCAGTACTACTTTATCTACAGTATCGTTATAAGGTCTCAGTTCTAACTATAGTGTTGTTTCAGTACAGTACAGTATATGAAGCAGAAATACTTACAAACTTGGTGCCGGGGATTTAGTGTGCCACTCCTTCAGTTATCAGATTTCAGAAAACACAGAAAGATTTAAACTTTTCAAAATCAACCTTTTAATACATGTATATTTTGAAGAAACTGGTTTGAAAAGTTTTTTTTTTAAACCATTCATTTGTGGAAAGAAAATCTTAAAAACAATTTCAAAAACAAATTTCTAAAGCAAATTTCGGAAATATTTGTTTTACCCTACTTTAGAAACTTCCCTTTTAGACCCGTTCCACAGCCGAGTTGTTGCAACTCGGCTCTGATACCCCAAACCTGACCCAGACGTTACGGCCAAGTCTGGTCTGTCACATGGAAGTGTTTTTCGAAAACCTTGTTTTCATTAAAAACCCTTCTTGATGTTTAAAAACTTTTACCGTTAAACTTGTATAAAACCCCTTTTAGTTTGTTTATTTTCCAAAACGTGAATAACCATCTCCCTTTTCAGAACATTGTTAACAGCTTTGTAAAATCTTACGGAAAATTGTGAAAGCTTGTAAACCTTTGTAGTGACGAAAACATGTTAAAAACAATTTAAGTATCGAAAAATCAGACCTTCTTGGTATGGCTTAAAGCGAATGCATACTACGCACAAGGTAGGATTTAATAAAAGAGGAGGTGAGTCATTTAGATTGCTTAAGTACCAAGCTCCTCCTAAATCCAATCCTAGACATGCACACATCCATTCCACACTTTAAGCTAAAGACTTGTCCGCAATCAACAAATTAAGTTTAAGTCTGTTTAAAATATTTATTTGTGAAAACATTTACGTAGCGAAAGTTTTGCTTGGTTATCGTGTTATTTTGAAAACAAGTAACTTTTATAAAACGCACCTTAGAGTTAACCGATTTTGAAACGATTTAACGATCTCATACTTAAGCTAAAAACAAATTAAATAGTTAAAACCCAAAATAAAAATAATTAAAGAGGCCTTTTTACAACCCAAAACCAAAAATAAATAATTAAAATTAAATTGAAATAAATAACTTAATTAAAAACCAACAGGCCAGTCTATGTGGCCACTCTGAATCCCTCCCAGCTCTAAGTCCACCAATCTAACTTCACCTGCGAGGATGGAAGGAAAAAGGGTAAGGTTGGAAAACTCAATATGCAACAAAGCCCTTTTCAGAACCTACATCAACACAAGCATACTGGGCCTAAGCCCTGATTCAATCTCATCTGTCACTGGGCCAAAGCCTTTTCATATATCGGTTACTTGGCCTTAGCACTTTTTCATATATAAACTCATTGGGCCAAAGCCTTATTCTGTAAACGGTATGGCCCACTGGCCCATTTCAATAATACATGTAAATTTCAATGCATGTATGCAAACCCATATCCATATGTGGGGAAACTATCAACCCACTTCCCTATCCATGGCCGAATGTAAACATTAGTACCACACTCCAACTTCTTACCATCACAACTCAATTCTTTCATTCATCACTTTATTACATCAATTCAAGACTCAATTTAACAATTTAACACAAAAGGTTCAATTTTAAACTAATGACACATTCGGCAATTGCATTATCAATATACCAAGCGGTATTTTAAGCTCACAAACACATGATTTAATAACAATTGACTTAGCTAAATTCTATATACTAAATTCGGCAATAAGGAGTAAGGACTTAGACTTGCAAGCTGATTCTAAAACTTCCATAAATCCTTATAAAAACATATATAATTAACTCAACTTTCAACCAATTCGATTTAACTAATCCTTCTCAAATTTTCTACAAATCGAATGTAAAAATCTATATAATCACAAAATACCAAATTTCCTTATGACTTCTATGTTCATTGTTCAACTATCCTTAAAAGAACACCAAAACATTCAAATAATCACTCAAAGCTTCATAACTTCAAAGCTGCAACCATTAAGCAAAATTTTGTCATGGCCAAAAGCTTTACACACCAAAGACTCAAAAATTCAATCATTGGCAACGGAAAGGACCTCAATACTAGCTTAATTTCATGAAAATTAAAGAAAAACATGCAGAGACCTTACATAAATCAAGATATCCCCTTAGCCGAATGGCATGTTCTTTCCCAAATTCTCTTTTTTGATTTTCAGCCAAAATAAGAAATGAGTTTTAACATTCTTGTTTTTATCACCTTTTTCTAATTTAATTAGCTTTTTTTTATTATAAATCATTAAAGAAAAAGTATATTATAACATTATTAATCAATAGTGCCGTCCACTATATGAGAAGTGGTCCAAATTGCCATGCAAACCCCTCTCATTATTACTATAAAACAATAGGCTCAATTTCAATTAATCTATCACATTTTTAAGGTCTTTCACATAAGTCCTTTTTGTTCAATTCACACTCAAATAACATAATTAAGGAATTAAAATTTCACACATACATTTTTCACAAATAAATAGCATGAAATCAAACATTCAATTATTTTTGTGACTCGATTTAGTGGTCCTAAAACCACTTCTCGACTAGGGTCGAATTAGGGCTATCACAACTCTCCCCCCTTTAGGAATTTTCGTCCCTAAAAATCTTACCAGAAAATAGGTTAGGGTATCGATCTTTCATTGAGTCCTCGAGTTCCCAAGTCGCCTCTTCGACCCCGTGCTTGAGCCACAACACTTTCACCAATGGAATCTTTTTATTTCGTAACTTTTTCACCTCGCGAGCCAGGATACAAATCGGTTCTTCCTCGTAACTCAGATCAAACTGTATTTCAACCTCTGACGGGTTTATCACATGTGAGGGATCAGATCTATAACGACAGAGCATCGAAACAGCAAAAACGTTGTGAATGTTTTCAAGTTCAGGGGGCAGAATTAGCCTATAAGCAACTGGCCCAATCCGTTTTGAAATTTTATACGGTCCGATGAATCTCGAACTCAATTTGCCTTTACGGCCAAATCGAAATATCTTTTTCCACGGTGAGACTTTTAAAAAGACTTTTTCTCCAATCTAAAACTCTATATCTTTTCGCTTCAAATCTGCATATGATTTCTGACGATCCGATACTGCCTTCAGGCTATCACGGATTATTTTCACTTACTGCTTGGCTTCTTTAATTAAATTAACCCCGTATAACTTATTCTCGCTGAGCTCGGTCCAAAACTAAGGTGTGTGGTATTTGCGACTGTATAAAGCCTCGTAAGGCGCCATTTTGATACTCGTTTGAAAGCTATTATTGTAGGCGAATTCAATCAACGGTACATATTTCTCCCACGAGCCACTAAACTCGAGAATGCAACATCTTAAAATATCTTCGAGTATCTGAATTACATGCTCGGACTGACCGTCAGTTTGGGGATGAAAGGCAGTGCTAAAATGAAGCTTAGTACCCAAAGCCTCATGCAATTTCTTCCAGAACCGTGAAGTAAATCGGGGATCTCTATCAGAAACTATAGAAGTCGGTACTCCATGCAATCATACAATCTAAGAGACGTACAACTCTGCTAACTTAACAAGTGAAAAGTATATTCGAACAGGAATAAAATGAGCTGATTTTGTTAATCTATCAACAATAACCAAAATGGAGTCTTTCTTGCTCGGCATCAGTGGTAAACCGGACACAAAGTCTATCGTAACTCGATCCCACTTCCACTCAGGTATCAGGATCGGCTGAAGAAATCCCGAAGGCACCTGATGTTCCGCTTGAACTTGTTGACAAATCTGACACTTAGATACAAAGTCAGAGATGTCTCGTTTCAAACAGTGCCACCAATACTGACGATTCAAGTCGTTGTACATTTTTGTGCTACCCGGATGAACTGACATTCGGCTATTATGAGCTTCATTTAGAATTATAGAAACAAGCTCTGAATTCCTCGGAATACACAATCGATCTCTGAACCTCAAACAATCATTATCGTCAATTCAAAACTCTGAATCCACCTTCTAATTACACTGAACCCGCTTTGCAACCAAGTCATCATCTGTTTTCTGAGTTTCACAGATTTGCCGTATTAACACTGGATTTGCTTTTAACTCGGCTATCAACACATCATCTGCCGACAAAGATAAATGTACATTCATTGCTCATAAAGAAAATAATGATTTTTGGCTAAGAGCGTCGACAACTACATTAGCTTTTCCCGGGTGATAGTCAATGACAAGGTCATAGTCTTTAAGTAACTCCAACCATTTGTCTTTGTCTCAGATTCAAATCTCTTTGAGTCATTAAATATTTGAGACTCTTATGATCAGAAAAGACGTGACATTTCTCACCGAACAGATAGTGACGCCATATCTTTAGAGTGAAAATAATAGCAGCTAGCTCAAGATCATGAGTCGGATAATTACACTCATGAGGCTTTAACTGCCTCGAGGCATACGCAACAACTCGGCCCTCTTGCATCAAAATGTAGCCCAGACCGTTCAAAGATGCATCACTATAAACCACGAATTCTTTACCAGACTCTGGTTGAACTAACACTGGAGCTTCCGTCAAAAGAGTTTTCAGCTAGTCGAAACTTTTCTGACACTTTTCAGACCACTCGAACTTGACGTTTTTTTGTAGCAGTTTCGTCAACGGTGTCGCAATCATCGAGAACCCTTTTATGAATCATCGATACTACCCGGCAAGTCCCAAGAAGCTACGAACTTTTGAGATATTTCTCGGAGGTTTCCAGTTGAGAATGGCTGAAATATTGTTCGGATCGACTCGAATAACTGAAGTGGATACTTCATGTCCCAAAAAGCTGACCTCGCGCAACCAGAACTCGCATTCACTGAATTTCGCGTACAACTGATTATCACGTAAAGTCTGAAGCACAATTCTCAAATGCTCGGCATGCTCGATCTCATCGTGAGAATAAATCAAAATGTCATCAATGAATACCACCACAAATCGATCCAGATACCGTTTGAACACCCGATTCATCAAATCCATGAAAACTGCGGGGGCATTTGTGAGCCCAAACGGCATCACTAAAAATTCGTAGTGTCCGTATCTCGCTCTGAAAGCAGTCTTTGGCACGTTAAAATCTCTAACTCTCAACTAATAATAGCCAGAACTCAAATCAATCGTTGAAAACACTGAAGCTCCTTTTAACTGATCGAATAGGTCATCGATTCGGGGCAATGGATATTTATTCTTTACAGTCACCTTGTTTAGCTGTCTATAGTCGATACACATTCTCATAGTCCCGTCTTTCTTTTTCACGAACAAGACTGGTACGGCCCAAGGTGAGAAACTCGGTCGCGCAAAACCTCAGTCGAATGGCTTAATTTCATGAAAATTAAAGAAAAACATCAAGAGACCTTACCTAACTCAAGATATCCCAGTAGCCGAATGGCTTGTTCTTTCCCAAATTCTCTTCTTTGATTTTCGGCCAAAATAAGAAATGAGTTTTAACATTCTTTTTTTTGTCTCCTTTTTCTAATTTAATAAGCTTTATTTTATTATAAATCATTAAAGAAAAAGTATATTATAACATTATTAATCAATAGTGCCGTCCACTATATGAGAAGTGGTCCAAATTGCCATGTAATCCCCTCTCATTATTACTATAAAATAATAGGCTCAATTTCAATTAATCTATCACATTTTTAAGGTCTTTCACATAAGTCCTTTTTGTTCAATTCACACTCAAATAACATAATTAAGGAATTAAAATTTCACACATACATTTTTCACACATAAATAGCATGAAATCGAACATTCAATTATTTTTGTGACTCGGTTTAGTGGTCCCGAAACCACTTCCCGACTAGGGTCGAATTAGGGCTATCACAACTATCCCCCTTTTAGGAATTTTTGTCCCCAAAAATCTTACCAGAATATAGGTTAGGGTATCGATCTCTCATTGAGTCCTCGAGTTCCCAAGTCGCCTCTTCGACCCCGTGCTTGAGCCACAACACTTTTACCAACAGAATCTTTTTATTCTGTAACTTTTTCACCTCGCGAGCCAGGATACGAATCGGTTCTTCCTCGTAACTCAGATCAGACTGTATTCCAACCTCTGACGGGTTTATCACATGTGAGGGATCGGATCTATAACGACAGAGCACCGAAACATGAAAAACATTGTGAATCTTTTCAAGTTCAGGGGGCAGAATTAGCCTATCAGCAACTGGCCCAATCCATTCTAAAATTTCATACGGTCCGATGAATCTCGGACTCAATTTGCCTTTACGGCCAAATCGGAGTATCTTTTTCCACCGTGAGACTTTCAGAAAGACTTTTTCTCCAATCTAAAACTCTATATCTTTTCGCTTCAAATCTGCATATGATTTCTGACGATCCGATGCTGCCTTCAGGCTATCACGGATTATTTTCTCTTGCTGCTCGGCTTCTTTAATTAAATCAACCCCGTATAACTTATTCTCGCTAAGCTCGGCCTAAAACAAAGGTGTGCGGCATTTGCAACCGTAGAAAGCTTCGTAAGGCACCATTTTGATACTGGTTTGAAAGCTATTATTGTAGGCGAATTCAATCAATGGTACATATTTCTCCCACGAGCCACTAAACTCGAGAATGTAACATCTGAACATATATTCGAGTATCTGAATTACACGCTCGGACTGACCATCTATTTGGGGATGAAAGGCAGTGCTAAAATGAAGCTTAGTACCGAAAGCCTCATGTAATTTCTTCCAGAACCGTGAAGTAAATTGGGGATCTCTATCAGAAACTATAGAAGTCGGTACTCCATGCAATCATACAATCTGAGAGACGTACAACTCCGCTAACTTATCAAGTGAAAAGTATATTCGAACAGGAATAAAATGAGCTAATTTCGTTAATCTATCAACAATAACCAAAATGGAGTCTTTCTTGCTCGGCGTCAGCGGTTAATCGGACACAAAGTCCATCGTAACTCGATCCCCCTTCCACTCAGGTATCAAGATCGGCTGAAGAAATCCCGAAGGCACCTGATGTTCTGCTTGAACTTGTTGACAAATCAGACACTTAGATACAAAGTCAGACATGTCTCGTTTCAAACAGTGCCACCAATACTGACGTTTCAAGTCGTTGTACATTTTTGTGCTACACGGATGAACTGACATTCGGCTATTATGAGCTTCATTTAGAATTATAGAAACAAGCTCTAAATTCCTTGGAATACACAATCGATCTCTGAACCTCAAACAATCATTGTCATCAATTCGAAACTCTGAATCCACCTTCTAATTACACTGAGCCCGCCTTGCAACCAAGTCATCATCTGTTTTCTGAGTTTCACAGATTTGCCGTATTAACACTGGATTTGCTTTTAACTTGGCTATCAACACATCATCTGCCGACAAAGATAAATGTACATTCATTACTCGCAAAGAAAATAATGATTTTTGACTAAGAGTGTCCGCAACTACATTAGCTTTTCCCGGGTGATAGTCAATGACAAGTTCGTAGTCTTTAAGTAACTCCGACCATCGTCTTTGTCTCAGATTCAAATCTCTTTGAGTCATTAAATATTTGAGACTCTTATGATCGGAAAAGACGTGACATTTCTCACTGAACAGATAGTGACGCCATATCTTTAGAGCGAAAACAATAGCAGATAGCTCAAGATCATGAGTTGGATAATTCCGCTCGTAAGGCTTTAACTGCCTCGAGGCATACACAACAACTCGACCCTCTTGCATCAAAACGCAGCCCAGACCGTTCAAAGATGCATCACTATAAACCACGAATTCTTTACTGGACTCTGGTTGAACTAACACTGAAGCTTCCGTCAAAAGAGTTTTCAGCTGGTCAAAACTTTTCTGACACTTTTCAGACCACTCGAACTTCACGACTTTTTGTAGCAGTTTCGTCAACGGTGTCATAATCATCGAGAACCCTTTTACGAATCGTCGATAGTACCCTGCAAGTCCCAAGAAGCTACGAACTTCTGAGATATTTCTCGGAGGTTTCTAGTCAAGAATGGCTAAAATTTTCTTCGATTCGACTCGAATACCTGAAGTGGATACTACATGTCCCAAAAAGCTGACCTCCCGCAACCAAAACTCACATTCACTGAATTTCGCGTACAACTGATTATCACGTAAAGTCTGAAGCACAATTCTCAAATGCTTGGCATGCTCGATCTTATCGTGAGAATAAATCAAATTGTCGTCGATGAATACTACCACAAATCGATCCAGATACTGTTTGAACACCCGATTCATCAAATCCATGAAAACTGCTGGGGCATTTGTGAGCCCAAACGGCATCACTAAAAATTCGTAGTGTTCGTATCTTGTTCTGAAAGCAGTCTTTGGCATGTTAGAATCTCTAACTCTCAACTGATAATAGCCAGAACTCAAATCAATCTTTGAAAACACTGAAGCTCCTTTTAACTATTCGAATAGGTCATCGATTCGGGGCAACGGATATTTATTCTTTACAGTCACCTTGTTCAGCTGTCTATAGTCGATACACATTCTCATAGTCCCGTCTTTCTTTTTCACGAACAAGACTGCTCATAAGTTTGCGGTTCCTAGCTCTTGCATATAACTAGTTTTGAAATGAGTCGTATGAAAATTTATTAGCATTCACTCTTATAAGATCTCAAACACTTATTGAACTCAAGCATGTGCACATGAATAGTCAATATGCATAGAACCAATATTACTTCTAAATAAAGTGCTACTATTCATATGGTAATAATTTGACGGTTTACACATATACAAAAGTCATGGAGTATCTTAATGTTTACAAAGCTTAATACACTATTCATTTAGTAGTTAATCTTAAGCATGGCCGAACATGAGTCATCTCCTACTAATAAGTGCATTGATTCATTCATATATCTAATTCACTCAGAATTTTCAAAACATTTACCAAATACATCCACACATTCACATCAACTATACGGAATACATATGGTAACATGGCAAGCCATTTTCGCATGGCTATACATATTTACAATATCAAAATGACACTTATTTAGAATCAAAAGTCAAACCTATACATGCCATTATCAAAGTTTAGCTACTAAAAGTACCGAAATGAGCCTAGATAGTGTGGACGACTTCAACTTTTTGATTCCCGCGATCGTAGCTAACGAACGAGATCTATAAAACAGAGAATTAAGGGCAACAGAGTAAGCATTTCTATGCTTAGTAAGTTTTAAGCAATGAAATCATTTAAAATTTAAAGCATAGTAATCTTAATGCTTAATATCATCTCTTTGGCCGAATATGAACATGACTAAATATACTACTATTTTTCATACTTGGTGTTTTAACTTCCCTTAAACATAAATTCATATCACATAGATAATTTCATTTCATCTATCTAATTTCAACCTTTGGCCAAATGCATACAATTCAATTACGATGCTAAATTTATGCTTATACGCATACTCACATTGTAACACCCCAAACCCGGCCTGGACATTATGGCTAGATCTGGTGTGTCACATGGACCTACATCTAAGTTTATGACCTTTTTTCTTGTTGTGGCTTAAGTGAGATTTTCATTAAAACAGCAAGTTTGTGAAAAGTCATTTTGTTAAGCCTTTAGGTTATCCATATTTTGAACTTGTTGAGTTTTGAAAACATTTTTAGGAGTTTGGAAAAACCCCCGCGCAGCCTATAACTAGCAGTTTTGATAAAGTATGAATTAAACCATTATTAAAAATAAAACAATAAAGAAATTTAAATAGCGGCCTTATTACAATTTAAACCCCAAAAATAGCATAATAAAATACTTAAAATGAAAAGAAAACTGAATTTGCAGATGCTATGGCCACTTCGAATCTCTCACAGCTCCAAGCCCACTCTGGTTGAGGGTTACCTGCAGAGATGAAATTAAGGGGTGAGTTTGACAACTCAGTGTGTAACATAATCTCAACTATAGGCCAAAACAGATCAAGCCTCAGATTCATATTTAATTGGGCCTTGGCCCATTACAGAAATCAGGTTAAGCCCATAGGCCCATAACAGATACAGATCAGATATAATATGCAAACAGAAAACCCAACCCAGATCCATCCATAACACCCCCGTACCAGCCTTACACCATGTGGGGAGACTACTCGACCCACCCAACTGTTACACACCACAGAAATTTACAGCGAGGCTGCCAGATATTGTAACGAGGTCACCAGATACAAATATTGTGGCGAGGCCACCAGAACAGATATATATGTGGCGAGGCCACCAGATACAGATATATATGTGGCGAGGCCACCAGATACAGATATATATGTGGCGAGGCCACCAGATTGCAGCGAGGCTGCCAGAACGCTTCCTCCATCATAAACCCAAACCCCATGCAACAGGCATACATGTTATGACATATAACATACAGAATCTCATACATCAGATATACACATGTATTATGAGATATGACATACAGAAATAGAAAATTATACGTTTCATAAAGGTCATTTTGCACCTAGGGGTAAAATGGTAATTTTCCATACTTAGGGGTATTTTATTCTTTTTACCGATTTCCATGGTTTTTATGCAAGTCCAAGTAATTACTAGTCCATTAGTGTTTACAGAAGTCCTTTTAACCTTAGTTTCCAATTTTGCCCTTTTTAGCCCCAAAACCCCTAATGGGCCTTACTAAATCCATTATCGTCTTAAGCCCGTTAAATCCAATTTTAACGTTCAGACCTTAAAATTTAACCGATTTATTCTTAAAATACCGTCAGAATGCCCTTAATGATAATTTTTTTACCGACGTGGGCTCGGAAGCCCATTGGGCCCATATTTGGCCCATCAAAGCCCCAACTTACCAGAACGTTAGGAATTGCACACTTTGCAATTCTATCACCGTCAATTCTAAGTTTAGCCACAACAGAGTAAATGGTTACTCACAGATCTTCCCAATACTGATTTTTCATTCACTTTCGATCAGTTTTTGGTCATTACGGCCTTTGCCGTTCTAGTCTATAGTGGAGATAGGGTACATACCTGTTAACGGATGAAGTGACGACGAGATCCACGTACGAAAGCCTACAGTTAATCACTAGACTGTTAATCTAACAATCGGCAACACATAAAGCCTTTACCCGCTAACCATAATCGGCCAACATGGCCTAAGCCCTTACAATCTTACCTTCCTGCCGAAAGTGGACTAGATCCCACTGTCCAGCAGCGTTTAGCCTTCCGAATCCTTAGTTGCACGACCCCTTGATCTCACTAGCGCAAACAAAATAAGAGAAAGAGGCCAACAAGCCCTTAGTCACTAACGTTAGCCTCCCCCCTAAAAGGGTTTCGACTTCTTGCCTTAAATAATCATAAACGAATGTACACAAGGTCTCGAGCACTTACCAATACTTCTCCTCGAAGAAGACGTCTCTAAACTTCCACTAATTTAGATCTATACTAGATCCAACTCTAATAACTACAAAGAATGTCTCCAAATAGATTCGGCTTCTAGATCCTCTTCTAGGTACCCTTGTCGACACAACACTGAGTTGGGAGCGTGATTCGATGGCTCAAATAATGGGTATTAAGAGGTTTGGCTTGCTAGAGAATCAAGGAGAAGAAGAAGTGATAGATTTCGGTCAATAGGTAAAAAAAGGAGTATGGTTTCGGTCACATAAGGTATTCGGCCATGGTAGGGTTTTGATCAAATGAACATTCGGCTTAATGAGGGATTTGGGTAAAAAGATGGTCGACAGAGGCTTGTAAAAGAAGAGAATAATTCGGCTTAGAATGCAAGATGAGTAGAGGAAGAGAATGAGTGAAGTGGAAAGCAGAAGAGTGCTTTTGGTTACTAGAGAGAATTCGGCAGTGGGGGTTTAGAGGTACTAAGGTTCAGCTAATATAGTAGTAAAGTAGAAAAGATCACGTAGGAAAAATGGCAAAAAGGAAAGGGATTTAGAATGCTAACCCAGTCGGCACAAAAGAGTTGCCCCCCAACTAAAGAAATCGGTACAACAAAAGTCTAAAGCCGAAACATCTTCCTAGGGCAGAGTGCCGAATTTGCCTTCTCAAGAGTCCTCTGGCCGGCCACTATTTTCAAAATTCAAAAGCTCCTAGATTTCCTTCTTAACAAGCTCCCCCTATCACTCCACAATCCCCTCTCATGACCGATTCAAACACTCCTCAATAGAGTTCATCTCTGCTTCAAACTCTTACTCGTTTCCTGTACAAAAAATAAAACGCCTCCTTTGCAACCCCTGGAGCTTGAACCTTGGACCTCCAAGCTCTCTTAGGCGCCACTTTTTAAGGAGCTTAGTGGCGCCTCCTTTGCCACTTTACCAAGACTTGTTTTGTGCTATATTTCACGAACAATTTCTTAAGACACTTACTTCCAACGGCCCCCTATCTCCTAAGTCAAAAATACAAAATTTTGCCCGAGTTTTGGCCATCACCTGGGCCTTCCATAGGCCCACTAACCCTTCCCAAACATGCATCACACACCCAGATATCAAAGTTCAAACATTTTATCAGATGAACAACAATCTAAGAGAAACCCGAAAATTAGGGCGTTACACACATATTCATGTAACTTCACACTTTGACTTAATATGCTCATATACTCAAAATCAATCTTAACATATTTCCACTTGAATCAACACTCATACATCATAAGTAGGTCATAAACTTTCAAGTAATCTGAAACAATGGCCAGAGCATCACTATCCAAATGTGTATTCACAATTTAAAACGAATCTAATTCACAAACAAGTATGTAGTACATACCTGACTATCTTAAGGAAGTGAGCACATTTGTTGGGATTATTAAGACATAAATCACATCATTCCAGCACGAATGCCTACGGGATTTTAACCCGAAAATAATTCCAGCACGAAGGCCTGCGGACCTCAAGTCTAGATATAGTTCCAGCACGAATGCCTGCGGGACTTAGCCCGGATAAAGTTCCATCATGAATGCTTGCGAAACTTAGCCCGGATATAATTCCAGCATGAATGCCTGCGGGACTTAGCCCGGATAAAGTTCACTGAACTTTTATGCATATTTATCCATCAGATATACATTTCGCAAAGTCTATCACATTGGAATTTCATTTACTTCATTCGCACAAAAGCACATGATCTATAACTTTCATTTAACATTCGGTCTATATGCACACAAGGATCACATATCCATCTAATTATCATAGCTTATTTTTCTAGTGATCATTCAGATACGTGCCTTATACACAACTATTTCACAAACAACTTTATGTAAAGTAAGGTCAATGGACCGTGATTCATATATCATACACTTATAACATGCCATTCAAACTTTTTATGCTAAACTTAACTACTCAAAACTTACCTTGTATCTTTCTGAACAAATTTTGGGTTCGCTATTCTGTGACTTTAGCTTTTCCCTTATCCAATGTTGCCCCTCTATGCTCTTGAGCTTAATTTGAACAAACTTTAATTCATTAAAATCCCATATAAGATCGCTTATGGCCATATATTATCAAAACTCAAGAAGCATTCATTTTAAAACTTTAATTCCATAATGCCGAATGTCGTTATCTACTAACCACACACACTCATATGCATTAACATTCATCCATATATAACCCATAGTTCATTCGGGCATCCATCATTCAAGGCCATAGAAATTTCATATCAAATTTCCTTAGTTGAATACATATACAAGCACATAATGCATATTAACATTTCGTTTTAACAACTCTCAATTCAATTTGCACTATATATATCATTAACTAAACATCCAACCCAATTCCTTTGTTCTAGTGGACATAGCCGAATGTCCTACTAGCTTCATAAGTCACACAAAGAACAATTAACCAACTCAAATTCATCCTTAATTTCTCTTATAACTAATTCATAAAAATTCAGTAAGAAACATATCAAATTTTATAGCAAATTCCCAATTTCAAATTCGGCAGTCATGAGTAAAATTTACTCACACATTAGCTATTTCTAAACTATCATTGAATCCACATGAAAACACATATAATTTAGCTCAAACATCCACTAAACTCCCTACTTAACAAAACATGGAAAAACATATCTATTTCCCACTTCCCTATCCATGGCCAAATGTAAACATTAGTACCACACTCCAACTTCTTACCATCACAACTCAATTCTTTCATTCATCACTTGATTACATCAATTCAAGACTCAATTTAACAATTTAACACAAAACTTTCAATTTTAAACTAATGACACATTCGACAATTGCATTATAAATATACCAAGCGGTATTTTAAGCTCACAAACACATGATTTAATAACAATTGACTTAGCTAAATTCTATATACTAAATTCGGCAATAAGGAGTAAGGACTAAGACATGCAAGCCGATTCTAAAACATCCATAAATCCTTATAAAAATATATATAATTAACTTAACTTTCAACCAATTCAATTTAACTAATCCTTCTCAAATTTTCTACAAATGGAATGTAAAAATCTATATAATCACAAAATACCAAATTTCCTTATGAGTTCTATGTTTATTGTTCAACTGTCCTTAAAAGAACACCAAAACATTCAAATAATCACTCAAAGCTTCATAACTTCAAAGCTTCAACCATTAAGCAAAATTTTGTCATGGCCGAAAGCTTTACACACCAAAGACTCAAAAATTCAATCATGGGCAACGAAAAGGACCTCAATACTAGCTTAATTTCATGAAAATTAAAGAAAAACATCAAGAGACCTTACCTAAATCAAGATATCCCCTTAGCCGAATGGCTTGTTCTTTCCCAAATTCTCTTCTTTGATTTTGGGCCAAAATAAGAAATCAATTTTAACATTCTTGTTTTTATCACCTTTTACTAATTTAATAAGCTTTATTTTATTATAAATCATTAAAGAAAAAGTATATTATAACATTATTAATCAATAGTGCCGTCCACTATATGAGAAGTGGTCCAAATTGCCATGCAAGCCCCTCTCATTATTACTATAAAACAATAGGCTCAATTTCAATTAATCTATCACATTTTTAAGGTCTTTCACATAAGTCCTTTTTATTCAATTCACACTCAAATAACATAATTAAGGAATTAAAATTACACACATACATTTTTCACACAAAAATAGCATGAAATCAAACATTCAATGATTTTTGTGACTTGGTTTAGTGGTCCCGAAACCACTTCCCGACTAGGGTCGAATTAGGGCTGTCACACTTTCATTCTCACTCTTATCATATCTTCAATTTATCTTACTTTCCTCAAATTATGCTATTCAATACTTTCTTGATCTTATACAAAGCCACATTACCACTATGGTCTTATATGTAAACTTATTCGAATTCTCACTTTCAATGTAGAATCATTATCGAACATTTCTCAATTATTATCATTATATCCAAAAATCAATACTAAAACATTTATAACTAATATATCAATTTAGCATTCAATCATGCTTAATTAACTGCTTATTAAACACATGAACTTACCTTGATACCAATATGGCCATTTTGACCAAATTTCTCAATTTTCAGTTTTTCTCCCGTTCTAGGTCCAAATCTCTTTTTTTTTTTTTTGGGATCTAAAACATCATATTTCACTTATTTAATCAACGTACTAATAATTTCAAACTTAAAACATATTTTTACAAAATTTACATTTTTAACCCTAAACTTTTGCATATTTACACTTTTTCCCAAAGCTCGAAAATAAATTTTTATTTAATTTCTTTGCATTTTAGGCCTAATTAAACCATTTCATAAATATGGCAGCCTACAGTTCTCATTAAAACTCACACTTATGACCAATTTTATAACTTTTACGATTTAGTCCTTTCGGACGTTTTTATCAAAAATCACTCGGTAAAAATTGTTTCTCTAACCATAAAGTTGCATAATCTACCATAATTCATCAAAATGAACAATTATTCAACATGGGTCAATTTGTGAAATCAAACCCTAGCTCAAATAAATGGTAGAAATAGATAAATCATGTTACCGGGATTTCAAAAACATAAAAATAATTAAAAACAGGGCTAGAACAGACTTACAATCGAGCTTGGAAGCTTGAAAAACCCTAGCCATGGTTTCTCCATGCTATATTCGGCCTTGAGGAAGAAAATGACCAAATTTTTGCTTCATTTTCCCTTTTTAATTCTTTTAAATTACTAAATGACCAAAATACCCTTAAAGACTTTTTTTTTCAAATTTGTCTTATTCATGCCCATTTTTGTCCAACAATTCAACCAATGGTCTAATTACTATTTAAGGACCTTCAATTTAAAACTTCATAACAATTGGACACTTCTAACATATGGAACTCAACTTTTGCACTATTTACAATTTAGTTCTTTTGACTGAATTGAGTGCCAAAACGTCAAAATTTTCGAACAAAATTTTCACGAAATCTTTTCGTGAAGTCGTAGATCTTAAAAATATAATAAAAATAATATTTTCCTCGTCGGATTTGTGGCCTCAAAACCACTACTTCGACTAGGCCCAAAATCGGGTTGTTCATCCTCGAAAATCTTACCAGATGACTGATTAATGACTGATTTCACAAGGCACTTTCAATTTCTCGTATAGTCTTGGCATCCTTAGCATCTTACTGCTCAAGCTAAGATTCTGAATTATACTATCTTATCATAGACATAGGAACCACATTACTGATCTTCTTGGATTCTGACTAAAATACCTATTGATAAGTGACTGACCTTATTCTTTCTATAATCTCATACTCTTAGATGAACTGTAACTCACTTTTCTCTACTTACCAAAATGAAAAATTTCCTGTTAATAAAATACTTTCAGAAACACCTGACACTCATCTGAGTTTCAATATTCTTGCCTTTCGATTCTATACACAATTTTTGATAATCTGTCTCTGGTCTCAAAAATCAATTTTCACCTTTCTCTAATATTTTAACTCAAATTAACCCTATGAGTTTCTCTTTCTCGATTGCTCTTAATATTTAAAACACAATACAAAACTTACCTTTCTAAGAATCTAAATCACCTCCTCAATTTAACTATTAGTATTAGAGTGACACAAAATAGCATTCAGAAATCTCGTACTAAAGACTTACTGTAACTTTCTTCTAAAGTTATAATACAAATCTCGGATTTCAACCATAACCAATGAAAATTTGGGCTCTGTATAAACTGACAACCTCAGGAGAAATAACTCAGATAACCCGTCAATAGAAAAACATGGTCATGCTGAGAAAAATATACATAAACTTCCTCGAGAAATCAACCATAGGTCACATAACCTTTACCCTTTTGATGATAATACTAATTCTGTTGCACAATTCTTCAAATTACCATTCATTTCCACACAGATATCAACACTGACTGTAATAGCTTTTAAGATACTTAAAAAAAACCAACTTTAACTCTTTGAAAGTTTAGACATCAGGTTCAAAATCTTGTACATAGCATATCATGCTCTTAATAGTGTAATTATTTTTGAGTATCCTCCATCTCTGTACTCTTCGAGTAGATAGATAATTATCACTATGTCAGGCTTCATAACTGCTGCATAATCTCTTTACGCAATTCAGACTGAATCATAACAAATACTTCGGTTGTCAATTTCTTCAGCTGTTTATAACTTTACTAGCATGGATTTAAGCCAAATTAAACTTCATATAATGAGAACTCTAGCAATCGGACAACTTGGATTGGCAAAATCATACCTCAAATGCAACCTTTTCGATGTATATATATAAAACTCTATATCATAACTTCTAGAATTGGTACTCTTCACTCAAGTCATTTATCCATTTGTACATAAACAATCAATATTTAATTCTGGAACTGCGAATAATTCTAACATACATATAACTCAATTAGACTGCTCAACTGAATCAGTTTTGACTAATAAACAATAACTTTTGAAGAAATGCTCTTCTTTATGCTGTCATTATATCTCAAACATACATTCTATCATGATCTCTTCAAAAAGCTAATCACAGATCATTAACATTGCATAACTCGAAAGAACATAACATTCGGTCTTTACCTTGCTGATACATGTATCAAGATCATTTAAAAAGTAAAATTATTACCTCGGTCTAAGCTGAACTTCTTATCACCCACATTTTGCCAAAGTCACTATCTCTTCAAATCTTAGGAAAGATTAAACATATATTAGAATTTTACCTTAATTGTTTCTCATTGAGGCACTGAACTATACTAAGGCCACCATACTCGTTTAGCTTAAACATTGTGGTGCCATAGTAAAACTAACTTCTCAATTACTTTAGTAAATGACGTCCCAGCTCTGTACTTTCATTATCAGTCCCGAACTCATATTCGTCAATAGAACATTTCTTGCTATTATCTCATGGCTAATACTTTAAATAGTAATTTATTAAAAAACCCGAGATAACAAAATCTTAGAACATGGAGTATCCAGAATTTCTAAAAATCACTTCTCATGTAGAACAGTTAAGGTCTCGATAGCATCTCAGAAAATTTCCAAAAAGGAAAGATAATACTCACAAGCACTAAAATCAACTATGACAGAAACCATATAATTTTCTTTTATATTTACCGAACAACAACTAGTAGAACGGGACGCCAACATCATACAGACCTTACCGTCAACTTTCCATTTGCACACTAGAACCAGAATAGATTGAGCAATATCAATCACAACTCAAGCAAACTACAATGCCTTCATATGTCTGTAAATTTAATTGACATCCTCATACAGTTGGAATTTCATCTGAAATCTTGCAGATATAAATATATACATACCTTTGAAAATAAATGTACACGTATAATAGTCGAAAGAAATTTCTGAAATTTTCTCAACCAAAAACTTTACATTCAGCTATTAATGAAGCTTAATCATTATTCCTCTATCTAATTCTATCATTACTGAATCCACATTATCTCATTCAAAATCGGAATATAATAGAAAGAAAGTCCAGCAATCATATACCTTCCACATCATACCTAAATAAGTGCTTTAGCTGAACATAACTTCTCTTTAATTGTAACATTTCAGAATCCGGATGATCTTCATATTAACCTGGCATCTTTTCTGTAACAGTATTCATTTGCTAAATCATTCTTGACTTTGATTATGTTGTCAATTAATCTGCCACTGAACTCTTTAGTTTTTCACTTGTAAGCCTATTCAGTCTGAATTTCATGTAATCTCTCTCTGAAATACCTTGTTGAAAAGGAGGTGAGGTTTTAACACCTTTGATTTACCTCATATATACCCATGCATATAACTTAACACTCAACAATATATAATATTATCACAATTATATAATTTGCTTCAAGCAACTTAGCATACACGTTCATAATACAGAAACTTTCTGATCATCTTATGCAAACTAGTGCACTTATACATGCATTCATGAATCTCAAATAACATTACTCATAACTTTCACTTAACTTCTCTAGTTATACATATAGCATCATACAAATGCCAATTTAAGATGAACACTTAGCTCAATATAAACTTTCCTTTCATCTTATGTTATCTTTCATATTTTCCAAACAGTTCTTATTCACAATTTATTTATTCTCACATAAACATCATGAACTATTATTCTTACCTTTTTTTTTAGCCTCAACTCATCATAAACATACTGCTTGTACTATCAAACTTAACTCGGTTGGAGTGCACGTCTGTCTGACAAAACATTTTACATCTGGGTTGGGAGTCGTCACACTATCACAATTCAATATGGCATGTAGAGCTAGACTCTTACTCGTGCTAGATAGTCCAAGAACCAACTAAACTCTTGCTCTAATACCAATAAATTTAACACCCCTTACCTGAGACCGTCGCTGGAGTCGAGCACGAGGCGTTACCAGATTTATCTTACTAGTCGGGGCATAAAAAAATTTACTTTTAAAATTAATTCACTCACATTCATCTAATACATCCATAAAAAGGGCCCTCGAGGCCCTAAAACATGCAATTGAAATAGTTCGGGACCAAACTGAGAACATTAAATGTTTTTCCGATTACTTACACAAATCAAAACAATTTATTCACTATTCATAATAAAACTATCCACCTGCGTAACAGTCACTAAATTAATTATAAATTGAGTTAAGAAACTCGAAATTTAAATCCATAAATTTTTCCTAAAACTAGACTCAAATATCTTATTACCATAATATTTCTAGAATTTTTGGTTTGGTCAATTAGTACAGCTTATTCATTAAATTTTCCCCTGTTTCATAGTCTAGAGGACCTGACCTCTCTTCACTAAAAATTGATTATATCATTATACAAAATTCAAATAATGTTTCTGTTTGTTTCTAATGAAAATAGAGTCACTAAGAAATCTAGAAATATAAATTATGACTCATAATTCTTTTTGTACAATTTTTAATGAAATTCTAAAACTTGAACAGGGGATCACGAAGTTACTCTGAACCAGTCTTGTAAGAGTTTAAATATCACAAAATACAGACTTCCTTTGCTTGCTATGTTTCTTTCTTATGAAAATAGACTTAATAAATTTTAATTCTATATCTCATTCACCATTTAATTCGATTTCTAAAATTTTTGTGATTTTTCAAAATCACGTCACTGCTGCTGTCCCAAAACTGTTTCATAACCAACTTTTACTCTTTCATAATTTCTTTGCATTAAACCTCATTTAGGCATACATAACATCAACACATGTTCTTATTTAGCCATATTATAAGGAAATACACACAAAATGACCAAGTCCCTATACATGCCATAACTGAAAATGTTTCAATGAAAATACCCAATTAGTAACTTGATAGTCGAAAGTGTGAAGCAATCTTCGACGACCTCCAACCCGAGCTTGTTTGATAAAACTCTGGAATAGAGGAAAGGAAAGAGGTAAGCTTATAAAGTTTAGTAAGTTCTCATGTAAAAATAATAGGCATTAGTAATGAATTCAGTTTATTATTAAGCTTTCATAACTTGCATAAATAATGTTAAGTTCTTACTTTCCCATCTTACTCATTGGTAACCTTACCAAAGACTCGGAATAAAAAAATACCTTACTTAATAGCTTGCTTATGTACCTGCAACATCTCACTTAACACATTAATACTCTCTCATAATATATAGGCATATTACTAATCATGTCACAAAGCGTCATAAGTATAATTGAAAACTTATCACTTACTTAATACTTGAATATACTCATTAAAATACTTTTAATATCATCAACTTATACTCTCAATATCAATAAGCCTTATGTACATACCTATGCTCTTTCCTCGTGATCTTACCTTGTCATCTCTTTGACTTACTCTTTGGATTACTCAAGTACCTTTCCTTTTGAAATTTACCATTGCCATGTCTTGACATGGTCGTACGTGGTATCCTTGCCTTATGTACTCACCAATGCCATGCCTTGGCATGGTCTTACATGGGATCCTTGCCTTATGTACTCACCAATGTCATGCCTTGGCATGGTCTTACATGGGATCCTTACCTTATATACTCACCAATGCCATGCCTTGGCATGGTCTTACATGAGATCCTTGCCTTATGTACTCACCAATTCCATGCCTTGGCATGGACTTACATGGGATCCTTGCCTTATATACTCACCTATGCCATGCCTTGGTATGGTCTTACATGGGATCCTTCCGTAATAGTAACTTCCGTCAGTTCTTCCTTAGTTGCCATGTTATAAGCATGGACTTTGAAATATCAATGCCTTGGCAACTCATAGCTAAAACATGCTGGCTCAAAATTCTCAAGATTAGTCACATAACTCAATAATAATAATAGCAACAATTGCATAATAATAAAATACTACTCAACTTACATTCTTTCATTCTCAATCTCATCATATCTTCAATTTATCTTACTTTCCTCAACTTATGCTATTCAATACTTTCTTGATCTTATACAAAGCCACATTACCACTATGGTCCTATATATAAATTTATTCGAATTCTCACTTCTAATGTCGAATCATTATCGAATATTTCTCAATTATTATCATTATATTCAAAATCAATACTAAAACATTTATAACTAATATATCAATTTAGCATTCAAATATGCTTAATTAAATGCTTATTAAACACATCAACTTACCTCAATCCCAATACGACCATTTTGACCAAATTTCTCGATTTTTAGTTTTTCTCCCATTCTAGGTCCAAATCTCATTTTTTGGGATCTAAAACATATATTTAATCAATGTACTAATCATTTCGGACCTAAAACATATTTTTACAATATTTATATTTTTGCCCCTAAACTTTTACATATTTACACTTTTGCCCCAAAGCTCGAAAATAAATTTTTATTCAATTTATTCGCATTTAGGCCTAACTAAACCATTTCATAAATATGGCAGCCTACAATTCTCATTAAAACTCACACTTATGACCAATTTTATAACTTTTATGATTTAGTCCTTCTGGACATTTTTGTCGAAAATCACTCAGTAAAAACTGTTTCTTTGACCATAAACATGCACAATCTACCATAATTCATCAAAATGCACAATTATTCAACATGGGTCAATTTTTGAAATCAAACCCTAGCTCAAAGAAATGGTAGAAATAAAGAAATCATGTTGCTGGGATTTCAAAAATGCAAAAATCATGAAAAAGAGGGTAGAACGGACTTACAATCGAGCTTGGAACCTTGAAAAACCCTAGCCATGGTTTCTCCATGCTATATTCAGTCTTGAGGAAGAAGATGAGCAAATTTTTGCTTCATTTTCCCTTTTTAATTCTTTTAAATTACTAAATGACCAAACTGCCCTTAAAGACTTTTCTTTCAAATTTGTCTTATTCATTCCCATTTTTGTCCAACAATTCAACCAATGGTCTAATTGCTATTTAAGGACCTTCAATTTAAAACTTCATAACAATTGGACACTTCTAACATGTGGAACTCAACTTTTGCACTATTTATAATTTAGTTCTTTTGACTAAATTAAGTGCCCAAACGTCGAAATTTTCGAACAAAATTTTCACAAAATCTTTCCGTGAAATTGTAGATCATAAAAATATAATAAAAATAATATTTTCCTTGTCAGATTTGTGGCCTCGAAACCATATTTTGAGTAGGCCCAAAATCGAGATGTTACAGAATTTAGGTCGCTACCCAAAATAATTGAGTCTGGCACGTTATATGATCTGAAAATCTCTAAAATGTACAACTCAACTAGTCTATCAAGAGAGAAATATATAGGTACTGAGATAAAATGTGCAGACTTTTTCAAATGATCAACAATAATTCAAATAAAATCTATCTTTTTTGACAATAAGGATAATCCTGATACAAATCCATCGAAATTCTATTTCATTATTACTCAAATATCAACACATGCTGCAACAGTCCCGAAGACACTTTATGATCAGCTTTAATCTGTTGATAGATCAGACATTTTGATACAAAGTCAGAATTATTGCGTTCCATACTCATTCACCAGTACAACTGTCTCAGATTATTGTATATCTTAGTGCTCTATGAATGAATAGAAATTACCACTGTGAGCTATATGTAACAATTGTTGTATAATCTCTTGATCTCTCAGTATAGGAACTCTACTCGAAACAACAAACAATCATTAGTTTCAATCTAAAATTCTAAATCAGAAGTCAAATTACGTTGAGCCCTTTTTAACTTGCAATTCACTGAAACATTTCTAAGCTTCACAAATATACTGAATAAACATCAATTTAGCTTTTAACTCAGCTAAAATGTATCCATCATCTGATAAGATCAATCGTGTATTCATTGCTCGTAAAACACACAGAGATTTCCTGCTCAAAGCATATGTAACTATAATCATTTTCCCTAAATGATAATTCAATTACTAACTCAAAGTCTTTTGACAGTTCAAGCTATCTTTACTGTCCCAAATTCAGATCTCTCTATAACATCAAATATTTTTAACTCTTACAGTACCAAACAATCAATGTCACTAACTATTCAACACATAGACAATGTCAACCATCTCTAATTCACGTGTCAAATAACTCTTTTCATGCAGCTTTAACTGTATGAAAGCATAAGCTATCACTATGCATTTTTGTGGTAAAACATATTCCAAACCATTCAATGACGCATAATTGAAAATCATAACTCTTTACCCAATTGAGGCTGAGCCAAAATTGATGCTTCAGTTAACAGTGTTTTAAACTTTTATAATTTTATTAACATGTATTAAACCAAATCAAACTTCGTACAAATGAAAACTTCAATAATTGAAGCAACATTAATTTACAATAACATTTCTCAAATAGAACCAGTTCAATAGATATAATTCTGTATCATGTCTTCTAGGATATGAGTTCTTCATTCAGACTATGCATCTATTTACCCGTTAATGTACAATATTTATTTCCAAATCTGAGGATAAACTTAAACACGTATAATTCAATTAACCCTTCAAGAAAATAATCCAATCAAACTAAAAACTAAATCTATCTTGGCTGTGAAACAATAACTTTTAAAAGAAAACCTTGCTTCTTATTGTCTAGATAAATTGTCAAGATAACTCAGACATACAATTTATTGCAATTTCTTCAGGATACTAATCAAGGATCTTTTAAAAACTGCATAACTCAAATATAACATAACGTCCCCTTTTTTAAGTCATTGACATTTATCAAGATTTACCTGGGGAAAAATAACCATTATACAGATTTTAGCTTGATTTTCCTCCGTCTATACTTATGCCAATATCAACCCTTTCATGAAAATTATAAATAGATTATAGATATAATAGAGCTATTCTAACTATTATTCAATAATGCATTGAACCATACTGAAGCCACAACCATCAGGTAGATTAAAATCATAGTGTCATAATAAGACCGACGTTCCAACCATATAGATAGATAATACCCCTATTATCAATAATGTATTTTGGACCCAAATAGAAAATCAAATATAATTCCAAAAATAACCATTGTAGAAACACGACCTCTATAAATATGAAATCTGAACCACTATGCTCCTATGATCAAACTAGAAATTAAAATCATAATAAATATAATAATCTCCATCAAAAGAATATCTCTTACAGATAACTCGTTTTTGATAAATTAAACAATAAGGATATTAAGAAAGCCAAGATAGTGAAATCTAAACTGTGGAGCTATACAGAATTTTCTAAAAGCACGACCATATAGAATGATAAAGATCTCAGTAATATCCCAAATAAAAATTTAGAAGAAAAACACCACTCATATGCACTAGAATCAATTGTGATAGAAGCAATATAATCTTCATGTATTTATAGCAGAGCAACAACCAATACAAACATAGTACTAGCATCACACGGATTTTATCTTCGACTTTTCCTTCATAAAATGAAATAGAATGCCAAAGAAAGATAGAGTACTGTCGACTATAACCCAAACAGACCAACAATGCTTTCGTATAATATTATGTTTAACTAGAGTTCTTATACGATAAGAATTTCATCTAAAAATAACAATTATATATACCTCTAAGAATAGATGAACACATAGAATACCCAGAAGAGATCATTGTAAATTACTCCACTATGACCACTGCACTCAACTATCAATACAATTTAAACATTATTCCACTGCCTATTTCTGTCATCACTGATTTCTCAGTATCCCATCACTAACATAAATTAATTCAGGAGAACTTCCAATTAATACGTTCTTTAGATATCATGCCTGAATAGATTATTTCATTGAAGTCAACTTTGTCTTTAACAGTGACATTGCATAATCCGAATAGCCTTTAGAATGATCTAATATCTCTTCTAATACTATCTTTACTTGCTGACTCATTCTCTTATCTAACCGTGTTATAAATCGTTCAATCTTTGAAATCTTTGATTTCTTACTTGTAAACTTATTTAATCTAAATCTTATTGATTTCATTGTAACTATTTACTAATAAGGGGCTGAGGGTCGTAAAGCCTCAAAAATCAACTTTCATACATATACACTCATATAACATAACAGTTATTATCAACATAATATTATAAACTTTTATTCATACCTTTATGAGTTTCAACTCATCATAAATAGATTTTCATTCAAACATTTGAGTATAACTTTCTGTACTATTAGAATTAGCTCGATTGGAAAGCATATCTGTCGAATTAAAACAATTCTCGTCAGATTCAGGAGATATCACACCATCACAGGTTATATATGGCATGCATAGCAAGACACACAATTGCTATGTTAGTCCTAGAATCGACTAAATTGTAGCTCTGATACCAATAAAATAGAACACCTCTAGCCCACAACTGTTGCTGGAATAAGGTTAAGAGGCATTACTAAACTTATAATTCACACATACTTTCAATGGTCATGCATTTGCATGCATCAACATATCACATTCACAAACATTCACATTGTCCCTTATGAGGGCCTACGAGGCCTTAAACATGCTTTAGAAGTGGTTTGGGACTAAACCAATAACTCAGAACAATATTTGAAAACTTAAAAAACTTTTACAAAAATAGGGGACACACGCCTGTGTGAACAAGACGTCACCAAATACGCTCGTGTCACAGGCTGTATGGACATTCGAAATGGGATCACAAAGCCATGTCCCAGGCCGTGTCTATCCCGTGTAACTCTTTGACTTAGGTTACACGGCTGACCATACGCCTGTGTGTCTAGCCTGTGTGCCTATTCAAAGTAGCCATACATGTCTGTGTGCCAGGCCGTGTGCTACGTCGTGCCAATCTTATAGGGTACAGTGAATTATACCACACGGCCAGTCACACGCCCGTGTGTGAGGCTATGTGGCACATACTAACTTACATTTAATGTTAACATCAGGGGACACACAGCCGTGTACTATGATCGTGTGTCACACATGGTTAAGACACACGCCCGTGTCTCTGCCCATTTGGACAAAAAATAGGCCATTTACAAGGCCATATTGCCACCCAAGCCAAGCATACCTACACAACGGTAAATGGTACCATTTTCATATACAAATGAGCAGCCAAATCAACCTCAAATCATTACATTTTAAACCATTTCAGTGTAACCATTTCAAAGCTCACATCATAATCATTTACCTAACCGAATCATATACAAAATCATCATGATTCATTAGCCATAATTTACATTTATAGCATATACTAAATCATCATATTCTACTAATCAAATTGGCATTCAAATATCATACAGAGCTAAACATATTTCAAAGAATTACTTAACACCTACCAATTAACCATTTGATCAACTATAGTACCATATCCACAACCATACCAAAAATGAGCCAAATCACTTGGCTATACATATCAATCTCATTTAAGCTTCAATAGCCAAAAAGACTTATACACTTTAGAAACCAACTAGCCTATACATGCCATATAACCAAGTTCACAAAGCTTTTAAGTACAGAAACGATAGCTAGATAGTGTGATGAGATCTCTGACAACTTCTAACCCGAGCGAGTCTTCAAATCACTATAAAACATAGAAAAAGAAAACAAGGTAAGCTATAAAGCTTAGTAAGCTTGTATGGCTAATAGACATAATTTTCCAATTCCATAATACTTTATTGAACATAAGTAATATAGGTAACATCATTCAAATCCTACCAATTGCACTAATACATAACAATGAGAAAACATGTATGAATTTATCATCTTGTACTTACTTTACAGATAAACATATCAAGTATCACTTACTAGTCGAACTCATCCTAGATACCTGAACTGATCCATATCTTTGCTTATTTTCTCGTAACATCATCTTTACTTGTTGACTCGTTTAAACATCGATGAAAACACATTATCTCAATTCAATATTAATAAATATTATGGATTCATAAATCTTTCACATTTCATTCACAAAATTATATAAAAATTTCACAAGTTTCTTTGATTCACTATTCTTATAATTCATGTACCTACCTGTACCATATCACATTCAATCTTGCATTCATTCTCATCTTTGACTTACCCATTGGACCATTCGGAATACAATCGGATACCCGAAAATCACATACTCATAGTGCCAATGCCATATCTCAGATATGGTCTCACATGTAATATCATATAGATGCGATAGCCTAGCTATGGTCTTACATGAAATCTCATATCGATGCCATATCCCAGATTTGGTCTTACACGAAATCTCATACTGATGCCACATCCCAAATATGGTCTTACTCGTAATCTCAGTAACCCTAATGTCCTGACATTTGTATCCTATCTATTCCTAAGGTTCAACTGGGACTTTTACTTTGTCGTATTTTCGTCAAACAATTTTTAAAGCATCGTATTCACAATTAATTCAATATTCAAGCATTCACTACAATTATATCAATCAAGCATTTAAACATATATAATTTAATGTTTATTAAACATACGAACTTACCTTGTTAGCTGAAAAGATGAATTAGTTCGACTAATCCGCTTTGTCGTTTTTCCCCCATTCTAGATCTAACTCTCGTTTTTCTCAATCTATAAAATATAAAAATTTACTTAATTAATCATCAATTCATTCAATTTAGTCCATAACTCACAGTAATGCAACTTTACACTTTTTCCCTAATATTTCACCTTTTTTCAATTTAGTCCCTAGCTCATAAAATACAAAATTCATGAAATTTAAACAATCGCATGCTTAGTCAAAAATCAAATTAGTCCCTAGCAGCCCATACTTTTCATTTAATTCACAAATTAGCCACATAATTTCAATATTTGACAATTTAGTTTTTTACTAAAAATTCACTTAACAAAACCTGTAAATCTAATAACAATGACTTATTTTCCATCAAAAACTACCAAAATACTAATGCATTCAACAATGGCAACATTCAAATACTTTAACAATTTTGAAATCAAAGATATGGGCTAGCTAGATTAAGCTGCAATGATATCAAAAACGTAGAAATTATTAAAAACCGAGAAAAAACCACTCACTAATTAAGCTTCAAAGCTTGGCCGAATATTAAGCTTCTCCTATGGCTAATTTAGGTTGAAATTTCGGTGGTGGAAGATGATAATGGTGAGTGTTTTGTTTTATTTTACTTATTTTGTCATTAATTTACCTAATTACAAAATTAACCTTTAAAAACATTAAAAATTACACCACATGCCATGCCACTATCATCCACTATCTTAGAAATGGGTTATTTAACACATAAGGACCTTCACTTTAAAGTTCTATAGCTATTAGACACCTTTAGCTTATAGAACACAACTTTCGCACGTTACACGATTTAGTCCTTTTTATCAAATTAAGCACCCAACTGATAAAATTTCTTCACGAAATTTTTACACAATCCTAATATCATACCGTAGACATTAAAATAATAATAAAATAATTTTTTTGACGTCAGATTTGTAGTCTTAAAACCACTATTCTAATTTAGCTAAAAACGGGTTGTTAAAGGTTACAGGCCCTTGTGATAAGCTGTGTCCATGTGGAACTAAAGTTGCATTGTCATGTAGCTAGGTTGTGTGTCTCACTGAAGCCGTGTGAACGTTAATGCAAAAAAAAAAAATTAAAAGTCACACCACCATTTACTTGGGCTGTGTAACAAGCTGAGATCGTGTAGTACAAGAACTTCCTAGATAACAACGAGCACACGGTAGTGTCACATGCCCATGTGTGACAGACAACCGTGTGTTAGCCCGAGTATGCAAAAACATGCCATTTTAAAGTAAGTTACCGAAACAAATTTAATATATTTTCCATGCACGTTTAACTATCAACATTTTAACTTGTTCAAAGTGTATAAAATCATGCCAAAGGTATAATTATATCCTATTTCTAACCAATACCCCTCAAGGCAATTCAATCACATTCAATTCAAAGTAAAACATCTCAATTCATCTAAACATTTTTATATCAAAACATTCATTCCATTAACCACCAAGCAACATGAATACTCATCCCAGTCTATATCCATCAACTAGACATTTAACCATTCACAAACACAAACACTTATCAAGGCTTGTAAGAATATCATATAACATGTTACAACTATATACATTTGAGCAACTTATACCATTTCCATTAGCTTACCATTGCACCTCATTTAATATTTTCACATTCACATTTACACATTTCCTCACATTGATCACATAACAAACCACATTCAAGATAACACAACCATTTAGCAAGGCTTATAAACATATCATCTTCTGGTCATGAATAAGTGTTATGCAAATGTCAAAACATTGTGAATGACACTTACACGTATTAAGCCTATAGATAGAAATTTACCTTTTAACACCATTTCTAATATCATTTCCATAGAAGAAAACGTATACTATTAATTCAGATTCAAAACAAAACAATTCTATCAATCAAAGACAGTTATATCAACTTGTGGAACATTAGGTGTAACACACCAAACTCGGTCTAGAAGTTAGGCCCAAATTTGACGTGTCACATTGAAGTGTTTTTTTGAAACCTATGTTTTCATTGAAAACCCTTATTATAAATCTAAAAATTTTGCCGTTTAAAACTTGTGTAAAATCTCGAATTTCGTTTGCTCATTTTTTTAAAAAGGTGGTTTATTAAAAGTTATTCTCTTGTAAAATGATATTACTTTTAAAACCCTATTTGTTGCGAAAGCTTAATTTAAAATAGTTGCAAAAACATGATGTTTTGAAAATTGGGGTTGCTTTGGAAAACCGTGTTCTACTTCTAGCAAATATAAAACAACAAATAAAATTCCAAGTTTAAAATCTAGAAATTATAACGGCCTTATTACAACGCAAATTAAAAATACTTGAAACCAAATTACCAAAACATAAAGCATAAGCAGTGTGTGTCCTCTCCAAGTCCCCTGCAGCTTCGATCCGTCTAAGGCTGGGGATTACTTGAAAAAGTTAATAAATGGGGTAAGTGCATGAAAACTCAGTGTGCAACCCCCTTACTAATGTAACAGTTAGTAAACAGTAACAGAAATAGTCTGGGCCTGAGTCCTTTATCGATAATAGTACAGTTTAGCTCAGCGCATATATGGGCCAAAGACCAATACAAATCATTTGGGTCTTAGCCCATAATAGGATCAAATAGGCCTAGCCCATGCCAGAATCAACTGGGCCTAGCCCATATCAGAAACAAAGCATACATGAATGATGTATGAAGCATGCAAATCCATCCAACTAGCACACCACCTCGTCCAACCTTTCACAGTCTATGGGGTTATAATCAACCCATCCATCCAACACACCAAGCTTAGCACCGGTTGCGGCAATAAGTCAACAGAACGACTTTAAGCCATAAACAGAAAGGCACAGAGCCATAATCAGAATGGCACAGAGCCATGATATTATGTGTGGCACAAAGCTATTGATAATGGGGCTATAATCGACACAAAGCCTATGATATCAGCATAAAGTCTTCGGTAATGGCATAGAGCCCACAATAAAGGCACAAAGCCCACAATAACGATACGAAGCCCACAATAATGGCACGGAGCCCATAATAATGGCACACAGCCTTCGGTAACATAATTAGCACTCAACCATCGATAAGTCCACAGTTGTCTCGGGCGACCCGTACGACTTTATCAGATCAATACAGATAAATGGCTCTAAGCTTTCGGTGGATCCATAGTTATCAAGCAACCATGCGACCCTAACAAATCAGATCCTCCTCTATACAAAAACCCAACCTATGCAACATGTCATGTATGCAGAATGTCATGCCCCTAATCAGTCATACAATCATAGTCAAGTCATATCACAACTCAATCATTTGTATATATCATAAACACATCAGTCATATATAACCTAAATAAAATAGTCATTCTATCTCTAGGGGTTTAATGGTCATTTTTACTTAATAGGGGTAAAATATTCATTTTACTCTACAGGGGTAAATCAGTAATTTTACACTATAGGGTATTTCAGTAATTTTGTACTACAAGGAGGTCTACAGTCTCCTTGAACAAGTTCAGTAGCACAAACGGTCATAACAGTATAAATGGGCCCGAGGCCCATTATCAGCCTAAGGCCCACACACTTGTGTGGCCCAATTAGCCCCGATTTAGCCACGAAAATGCATATGACATAGCCCAATCAAAAACTTATCACAAAACACACATTTTATTCGTGTGGGCCTATAAGCCCATTGGGCCCACACGGCCCAGGTTTGGCCCAACGTGGCCCAGAACATCCTATGCCATGTACGCGACATAACAAGCCCAACCATTTCCCACCTAGCAGCTAGATTTACACAAGCGGGCCCACAGGCCCATTCGGCCCACCTAGCCCAAATTTAGTTAAGGTTATGCGAACTCCATAACCCAGATGATTAATAGTCACCTATCGCAGATTTTATCCGTGTGGGGCCCACGAGCCCATTGGGCTCACACGGCCCATTTCAGCCCATTGAGGTCCAATACCACCAAAGTCATGTGCGTGACATGACAAGCCTCACTATTCCCCCACCTAACAGTCAGATTTACACCAACAGGCCCACGGGTCCATCGGGCCCATTCGGCCCATTGCGGCCCAATTGGCCAAAAAGTGGCCCAAGTCTATGAGATCGCTCATGGGGCCTCTACTGTCGCATAAGATCACATCAGATTCTCCACACGTACGTTCACACACTCGTGTGGCGACCATTGCCAAACTTTTTGCTTTTCGACATTTGCCGACCTACATTCCATTTCGTAAAATATGTACTTTTGGCTTTTCAGCCGATCAGCAACTAGATCAGTATATACACACCTGTTCGTAGAAACAACTAAGATCCACGCTCTCCAATCCTTGATTAAGTAACAGTAATCGATTTTTTCCCTTAGATCACTTAGCTAAAAATTGACCACACTTCTCTTGCCAAAAATCTACGCTACAACCATAGACCATAACAACCAGGATAAATCATGTATGTGGCCTAAGTCCACTCTTATTATCCCACAAAAACAGAGCAAGTAACCCAACTAAACTCAAAAGAAAGTAAGGTAATATATTTACCTGAAAAGAATGATAAGATGAAAGGTTTCGATTGCTTCCAAAACAATGGCACACCTCCACTCCACCGAAAAGCCGTTTCGACAAGAACCCCTTGAAGAACCGAAAATCACCACTAACAGAAGAGCATGAAGATAACTAGCCAAGATCAGGAAGAGAAGAAAAAGAACGCCATGAGCATTCAATCAGTCAATAAAAAGGGGAAAAGAGGGAAGAAAGAAATAAAAATAGAGAAGGAGGTAAAATATTCGGCCACCACCTAAAGTGGCAAAGGAAGGAATTCGGTTCACTCAAGTCAACAATATTTGGCCAAAGAGAAAATATGACCAAGCGGAAAATTGAAAGAGAATAAGGAAAAGATGGAGAAGGAATAAACAGCTAGGGGAGAAACCGAAAAAAGAAATGAATTCGTGGGGGAAGGAGAGAGCAGACAAAAGACTCAGTAGACAGACAATACCAAGGGCAACAAAGTCAAGAGGGACCTTAGTCTTCTACAAGATTTTGGCACAATAGCAAAACTTGTAATCAAAAGAAAATGCTTGACAGAACCGATATCAAGAGAAAACCAACCCCCAAAACGGCACAAAAAAATAATACCCGAAAGCAAATCTGATGAAAAGTTGAAATCCCAAGCCTAGAGACCAATTTCGGTCATACACTCACCCTCCCCATCAAAATTCCTATTTTTCCTCCATTAATAAGTTTCAATTTCCTCCTCGATTTTTTCCACAATCCTCTCTTTGACCAATTCAAATTTTCACCAACTAAAGTTCAAATCCATTTCAAACTCATGCCGACCTAAGTAGCAAAATAATCAACCCTTGCCTGCCATGGGATTCGAACCTAAGTTCCCTCAATGCCCAGTCACTCCACTTTTCACCAATCCCCAAGGTCTCTTTGCATTATAAAACACCCACAATTAAACATAAATCCAACTTACTAACATCGATCTCCCATTAAGAGAAAAAATTCAAAACTTTGCAAACGCTAGGACTTGAACCCCAGTACTCCTGTTCCACCCTTGGCGTCACTTACCACTAGAGCCCAAGCTCCTCTTGTGTCATTTTCTCACCAAAAATATTCTTAAGGCCTACCCACTAGCGTCAGGGCTCCTTTGAAAGAAAAACATAAATTTTTGCTAAGGCCCAGGTTTGAACCCAAGACTTCTCCAACACTTCTCAGGGCCCTTAAGCCAATGAAACAAGCCTTCATTTATGATAATTCTTGCACAGATAAACTTTTACGTGTAGCCTCCTAGTGGCTCCCATGCCTAAGGCCTATTCCTACTAGGCCCAAATTCAAGGCGTTACATTAGGACCTAATCATTCACTTATCATACATATGGCTTACCACAATGCAAATTTACACATACACATTTACACAACTTACCAAATCACCCCAAGGTCCATATCATCACTAGACCAAGCTTATATTTATTAAAAACCATATAATTACAAATCCAATCCAATATACATTCCACATAACCTAGACTATAACAAGGAAAAGTTTACCAAAACAGAAGCTAGATAGTGTGCGCAACACCCCTAACCCGTATCCGTCACCGAAATAGGGTTATGGAGCATTACTAGACTTATCACTTAAAAAATCATGCAATTTCATGTTCACTTCCTATATCTGTAACATCCCAAAATAAGGCCTGAATGGAACAGTAGTTGCGAAACCATAAATTCGAGATAGAAATAATTATTTTATAATTATTTTGAGGTTTATGATATGATTGCATGATTTTGTGAAAATTTCGTGAAGAAATTCTATGCATAAAGTGCTTAATTTGAAATTAGGGACTAAATTGAATAAGTTGCAAAACTTGCAGTCTAGAAGTTTTTAGTATGAAATTGCCTTGGAATATTAATTAGAGGGTCTTAAATAGCAATTTCACCAATTTTTAAAATTTTGGACAAAAATGGACATACATTGGTAGAAATAACCAAAGTTTTTAATGAAGGGTATTTTAGTCATTCGGTAATTAAAAGATTAAAAAAAGGGAAAAAGATGGCAAAATATGTCCATCTTCTTCATTAGCACGAAATTTCAAGGGTTCTCCATATCCTGGGTTTGTTTCAAGCTTCCAAGCTCCATAGTAAGTGATTCCAAGCCCCGTTTTTAATGTTCTTTACGTTTTCGGAGTCCTGGTAACTTGATTTAGCTTATTCTAGAAATAATTTAACCTAGGGTTCATATTTGGAAAAATACCCATAGGTGAAAAGTGTTTCTTTTGATGTTTTATGATAGAATATGAGGTTTTAAATTATATTAAGCAACTTGTGCTACTCGGTTTTAAGTAAAAACGAGTAAAAGGGCTTAATCGGTAAAAATACCTATTGTTCATAGGTACATGTTATAGTGGGAATTTGAGGTTGTTTTTGCTAAATAAATGATCAAAATGTCATAAAACACAAGAATTTGGGATAAAGTTTAATTTCCGAGCCTTGGGGCAAAAGTGTAAATATGCAAAAGTTTAGGGGCAAAAATGTAATTTTTCCCAAAGTTTGAGTTAAGGGCTGTTTTGATAAATGTGAGTATTAAATAAGCTAAATTGCTAAGAATGAAATTCGGGAGTAGATCGGGGAAAGGAAAAAGTAAAGGACTAAATTGTCAAGTTTAACCGTATTTTGTAGCGAGGTAAGTTTACGGTAAATAAATGCAATATTTCTTTATTTTACATTAATGTTGTTAATTTCCAGCATATATACATTTATTTTATGAAAATATTCGAATTTGAACCAAAGACGAGATGACAGAGAAAAAGTATCAAAAAGCACCGTTTGAACTCTAGGAATGTTGGGATACGGAATGTCATGACATTTTGGGTTATCAGACAGGATAGGAATATCCCATGTAAGTCCATATTAAAAATATGGCTTTGGTAGGACAGAGAACATCTCATGTAAGACCATGCCTAGAATATGGCATTGACAGGTTATTATCAGGCAGGAAAACCCGAGTATCCTTAGTATTCAAGTGGTTCAACGGGCTATTGTACAGGTTAAATTACAGGAAACTTTCAGCAAAGGAAAGGTAAGTTATATTCATGAGTTTATTGACTAATCAAGTAAGAAGAAAGTAAGTGAATAAGGAAGAGGGTAAGAAATGAGGTGTAAGGAAAGCTTATGATGCTTGATGATATTATGATTAACTATTATTTAGGGTGAATGTTGTGATTTATTTACTTGTAAACATACTAAGCTTAGTGGTTACTCTCTTTATTTTCCTTCTTTTTATAGTTCTTACCAAGCCAACTCGGGAATCGCAAGGAACGTCAGAGATCCGGTCACACTATCAACAGAACCATTTTGGTATAGCTAGACGTTTCATTTCGCGTATCGCATGTATAGGGACTTGGCTTCTTTTGGTATGAATGTCCTTAGGAAATGTTTAATGAATGGTATGTAAATACTTGTTGATGATTAGCTATTGGAATGACTAATCAAACATAGGTTTAATACTATGTATGCCTAAATGGTAATTATCACATGGAAACCATGAAAAAGGTGAAAATAGCTTAAAAACAGATTCGAACAGCAGCAGTGACGTGATTTTGAAAAATCACTAAAAATAGTATAAACGGAATTAAATAGTGAGTGAGACATGAAATTAAAGCTTAATGAGTCTATTTTTATGTGGAAGAAGCAGCATAAGTAAAAGACTTGTATATTATGAGTTATTTTCATTTGAGTGAGACTGCTCCAGATGGACTTCGTGATCCCCTGTTCTGAATTTAAAAATTAACCATAAATTGTACATAAATAATAAGGAATTATATTTTATATTCATAGATTCCTTATTGAGTCTAGGTTCAAATGAAATAAACAACATGCCTATTTGAATTTTGTACAGAGAGAAAACTGATTCGTAGTGAACAGATGTCTGAGTAGTCGAACTGCATAACAGGGGAGACTTTAACTAATAACCTATACTAATTGGCTTCACTAAAAATTCTATAAAAAAATTAGTAAGAATGTATATGAGTCTAGTTTTAGGGAAAATTTACGGAATTAAATTTCAAGTTTCGTAACTCAAGTTATGATTTATTTAGTGACTATGATGAAGTTGGACAGCTTTATAAGGAACAGAGAAATAATTTTATTTTGGTCTGTTTAAGTAATCGGAAAAATTTTATTGATCCCGGTTTGGCCCCGAACCATTTTAATAGCATGATTTAGGGTCTCGATGACCCTTTTTAGGGATATATTGAATGAATGAAAATAAATTAATTTTAAAAGCAAATTTCTACGCCTGAATGAGTAAGTTAAGTCCGGTAACGCCTCGTGCTCGACTCCGGCGACGGTCTCGGGTAAGGGGTGTTACAATATCTAAGCAATAGTCAGTCAAATTCAATCATATAGTCCCTAACACGAGCCCTCGAGGCCCAAACCAAGCATTAAAAACAATTCAGGACTAAACTGAGAATTTAAGGAAATTTTGGGAAAACATTAAAAATTTTCATAGTATAGGGGACATACGCCCCTGTGGCTAGGCCGGGTGTCTCACATAGCCAATAGACACGCCCATGTCTCACACCATGTAAGCATTCGAAATGGGATCACATGGCCATTTCCCAGCCTATGTTCGACCCCATGTAACTCCCTGACTTGGGACACACGGCCAACCACATGCCCGTGTGACTAGCCCGTGTAACTCACTAACTTATTTTTTAAAGAGGTATCTTGGGACACACGGCTATGCCACCTGGCCGTGTGTCACACACAGCTGAGACACATGCCCGTGTCTCTTCCCGTGTGGATAAAAATAGGCTATGTTCCAAGCCAAATTTCTTACCCATATTTGCATCAACCTAAACACTTCAATTGGATCAATTTCTCACATAAAACATATAATTTCATTATCAACAATCATAAGCTCTTAGGAATCACAAAGGATCAATTTAAACATGCCAAAATCATTTCCAAAAGCTACCTAATTGCTCATTTGCATATATGCACCATAATGCCTAAAGCATAATATGTATACCATTCCTCAAATTCATCTAATAGGTACCAAACTACTACCTCACAAAAAAGGCATTCCCAAGGCAATCATAGAACATAAAAAATGAGGCAAATTACACTTATATATACAAACTAACATATACCAAAACAAGCCAAATCAAATGTTATTTACATAACCAAAACACATAAGCTTTCATTAGCTAAATGACCAATACATGCCATATAACCAAGATACAATAAGTCCAAAAGTACCAAACTAGCCAATAGATAGTGTGATGATATCTCTGACGACTTCCAATTTGAGTGAGCTTCCGAAACACTATAAGACACAGGAAAATAAACATAGTAAGCAATTAAGCTTAGTAAGTTCGTATAACATAGAATTTAACTTACCATTTAATCACAATTTAGATAAACAAACGTAGTATACCCCACTCATTTTGGTCAAATGGCTAAGCACATATATTCACCAATAGGTTAGTCATGTAAAGCACATATAACAAGCAAATAATATGGACGAACACAACAATCAAGCAAACTTCATATACATGTATCTCCCATTTCATTCTTTAATATATCATAAAATGTCATTTTCATATAAATCATGTATCATTTGTGCTAATCCATATTGTACTCATCCGATTTGCAGCAAAACTGTGCCCGTTGAACCACTTAGAATGTTGTTAGATACACGGGTAGTATACATGAGTCTATTAAACGGTAATTCGTCAATTCCTGTACATGTATGCTCTTTCGAGCTATAAACGGTAAGCTCTTCCGAGCTAAAATAACAGTAAACACTTACAAGTTGAGAATCAGTAAGCTCTTACGAGCTACTAATTAGTAAGCTCATACAAGCTCTAGTAAGTCTGCAACACATGCAGGATCTCAACCAAATTGATAACCCTAATGACATGTGTAACGGCCCCAAAAATCCCAAAACTTTAAGTTTTACGTGTTGTGGTTTTGGTGTATATTAGTATTGTTTGGGTGTTGATTTGGTAGTATTAAAGGGGCTCTATGAAGTCCTAAGTTCGAGGTTAGTATTGGAAAAATTTATATTTTTTTTGGTTCATGGGTCCCTGACCTCTAGCTGTATGACTCTTAAATAAACAGGGCAGAAATAGGACACGAATGAGCCTATGGCCTAGTGGCAAAGTGGCACCACTTTGGGAGCATGGAGGTGACGCCATAATGGAAAGGGGAGGTCCAGGGTTCGAATGTGGACAAGGTATGTGGTGGAGTATTTATTTTGCAAATCTGGATACCTAGTGGTGGATTTGGAGTTGAACTCTGAAGGGAGGTGTTTGAAGTGGTCAAACGACGGATTTGTAGAGTGATAAGGGAGGAAATATTGGAGAAAATTTAGGGATTGGGTGGTTAGAAGAGTTATGCTTGAATAGGGGGTTTGGAAAATCTAATTTCGGCAAAAAAGTGTATTGTGTCAGTGTACATTTGGTTTTGGTGATCTTTTGGTGTTAGTGTCGAATGTTATTCATTGTTTTGTCAAAAATCGAAGCTCTTTTCCTTTGGGTTGGTTTGTGTCAAAAATTCAATACCATTTAGGTCATTTTTTAGTCAAAATTCGTATATGCTAGTTCTTTTCTCTCAAGCCTATTGGTGTTGATTCTTTGTTTTCCTCCCCTCTTGATTTCTTTTCTTTTCTTTTTTGTCATTTCCATTTCCTCCTCCTTTTCGAATTTAGCCGAGCCAATCTTCTGCTTTGTTCTTCTTCGTTGCTTGTGTCGTTTCTCCTCTTTACTTCCATAACCAAACCGATTGCTCTTTTCTAAAATTGGCTAAATATTACCCTTAGGGTGGATTCATACTTTTGCAAATGATCTTATGATTGGTAAGTGAATTAGATCTTCTTCAATTTTGTTAAATGTTCTAAGTTCTCTCTTTTCTACACTCTTAAAAGCCAATTAGTTTTCTTTGATGATAGCTGAATAGAGATCAACTTGGTTAGTCAACTCCCTCATCGTTTCAATTCCCTTGAATCCAAATCTTCAAATAAAGGGCTAGGAACTCATTTCTGGGATCTCATCTCTGTGATGATTTGTGACAGTAAGTGTTAGTGATGGTTTTCTTGAGGTCTAAAAGGTTGGTTTTGTTCCTTTTCCTGTTGAAGCTTCTTTCCTTGCCTTGATTAGTTTTCATAACACAGATCTGGTCAGAGGGGGCGATTATTGTCAGGTGATTGTGAGGGATCTAAAAATTAGATCTGTTGGGTAAGTTCATAGGTGGTTTTGATTTTGGTTGAGGAGAATGATTATAGAGATCGATTGGCTAACTGTTAATCTGGAATATTATAGGTGTAACGCTAGGGATTCGTAACAAGTTGCGTAATAAGGTATGTACATACACCGCACATACGATGAATCGGCGAAAGCCGAAATCCTAATAACCTGAAAGGCTAGCCCCGGCGACAACACGAGCGTGCGAACGCTCGTGTGGAGATACCGATACAATGGTAGAAGTCCCATGGGTGATTCCATGGACTTGGGCCACTAGTTGGCCAACTAAGTCGGAATGGGCCAAATGGGCCCTATGGGCCCATAGGCCCATCATGAGTAAAATAGTTGAATTAGTAGGACTTGTAACACCCCTACCCCATAACAGTCGCCAGAATAGGTAAGAGGTATTACCAGACTTGTAACTCAGATCAGAACATTTACAAAAGTAAACCAACATCATTTCAATTTCCTTAATATCAATCATTCACAGCCATCCAATAGATGTATCAATGCAACTCACATATAACAACTTTCATGTTCGTATTTCATGTCAAGTATCTATAATTCAAAAACTCAATTTCATTCACTTAAAACATGGGATGTACTTACTAATTCCATACCATTTACGGCCATCAGACCTATATCAAAAGTTCACATTTCATATACCCTAAAACATCAACAAATCATCACTTTGTCAAATGCAAAACATACCATATAAAAGTTTTATACCAAACCATCCATCTCAAAACTAAGCCATGTCTCATAGCTTAGTTAAATACCAAATTTGTACCAAAATCATCCATAAAAATATCCATGTAGTTCAACTTATAAACTAGCCTCTACATGCTATATTACCACATTTCAAATAGTTCAAAAATACCAATTGTCTCTTGGATAGTGTGATGAAATCTTCGATGACTTTCAACCCGAACGAGCATTCAAATCACTGTAAAATATAGAGAATAAACTGAGTAAGCTAATAAGCTTAGTAATCTCATATAATTAACACTTTTATTTATGGTTTAATAAATATTTCACCATTTAAATAAACTTGAATACATGTAATACAACTCTAGCAATTTCAATATCTTTTACTTGTACTACCAAACAATTCATGTATGAATTTATTAGTTTGCACTTACTTATTGAATTTACCACATATACCTTTACTGATTCGTATCATCATTTCTATTCTAGTAACACCATCTTTTCCGTTGAACCATTAAGACCAAAATCAAATACCTGATATATTGCACACTAAGTGCCATATATGTAATTAAATCATTTACATCGCGTATTACCTATATAACAATGATATCATATAGTTTACATAACATTTGTATCAATTTATTTTACTATGTATAACCTGTAACACATTCATATAACCGATAGCAGAATTTTGCCCGTATAAATATTAACTCATCAATAACAACAATGATTCATTTTCCAATTAGTCACTTAACAACAATATATTCATCTATTCATAAGGATGAAACCAATATGTAATGTCTATATAACATTTAATTCATCTCCTATTTCAAATATACCTTCTATATAAATCATGCCATATTTTATAATTATATTTCATTAAACCATGTATCAATTCATCTATATATATCATTGATCTCATGTAATATTTCAATACACGTATCCTTTCATCTATCTTTTACGTATATTATATCACATATCATCTTTCATTAATATACATTCATATCATTCAATGTCATATATTTCACATACCGTCATTTGAAACATATTGCCCTTCATTTCTAAATTACTTAATCGAACACATGTACCTAAATCATATAAGGCAAAACACAAGTACCCTTCCACATTGTTCATATAGCTTATAAATAATCATAGTCTATTTGTATATACACATCCTTTTCTCATACTTATTTTATGGCATCATATACAACTCTTGTATTAGTCGAATATACTTATAAATCCCTTATCAAAGAATCATTTATTTCCAAACCATAATATCATTACTTAAACTGAATATATATGTACAATCACGAATCAAACTTCATTATCACATGTTTATACATTAAACCACATATAGATTGTTATATTCACAAACATCATCATTAACATCCTTTATAACTTGTATCACATATCAATAATCAACTTACCTTACTTACAAGCAGGAAAATCAACTTTTACATACCTGATCGTTTTAGCTTGTTTAATACATTTGATTACATTTATCATTCATATACATATAAACACATAGATCATAAATATAATATCCCATATACTTGTCATAGACCGAATATGCACAAGTCTACTCTCAAATTCAACTTGCATTTTTTTTTACATTATAGTTACCTTAATTTGGCCGAATATACACACATTCAACTCAACATTTAATTATATATCAAATTCATTTGACCGAATACACAAGCTAATTCCAACATATATATATTCTTCACTTCCAATATCATTAACATATTTGTGGCCGAATATAATCACTTACATAAGCATACTTATAATTCAAGTTTATAATACCACTATTTCTTGTCATTAGCCCAAATATGAAACAACTCAATGAAATATTCAAATATCACTTTTAATATCATAAATACATTAATTTGGCTTATTATAAATATATTCAAAATCACATATATTCAATGATCATGCTTACCTTATTTTACATAGCATATAATTAACACATACCTAAGCCTTTGTAATTCAATTTCACATCGGTCTCTATTTAACATTTCCCGTTATAAGTCTGCTAGGCATAGAGCCTAATATAATACTCTGGTATGAAGCCTGCTAGGCATAAAACCTAGTATAATACACTGGCGTGAATCCTGCTAGGCTTAAAAGCCCGATTATCACTGATACAAAGTCGGTCCTACATGCACACATATATCAGAATCACATATCACTAGTCAAAGTCTCATATATAGATATATCCATGTATCAATTTAATTTGGCCAAAACACAAATACATTCATGATTCATACTTTAAGATCACATACATAAACATATCTTATTTAGCCGAATATAAACTTGCAATTTATATACAAATAATCAATGTTTTAATATGTATAGCTTATGAATTAGTACTCATTTTCATATCATTTCTTCAAACTCACACACAAATATCATCAACCACATAGGTTTCATATGTACCTGTACTTTCTCGTATTTATCTATCACATTTTTCACTTCACCTTTTAGATCAATACGCTAAATCATATAGTAATCTTTAAGTATTCAATGCACTTAGTGCCAAATGAATAGTCGAAGCTATAAATATATATATCTCACACTTAGTGCCAAATGAATAACTGAAGCTATAAATATATATCGCACAGTTAGTGCCAAATGAATAGCCAAAGCTATAAATATATATATCTCACACTTAGTGCCAAATGAATAGCCGAATCTATAAATATATATCGCACACTTAGTGCCAAATGAATAGCTGAAGCTATAAATATATATTGCACACTTAGTGCCAAATGAATAGCCAAAGTTATAAATATATATCGCACATTTAGTGCCAAATAAATAGTCAAATCTATAAATATATAACACACTTAGTGCCAAATAAATAGTCGAAACTATTAATATATCACACACTTAGTGCCAAATAAATAGTCGAATCTATAAATATATCGCACACTTAGTGCCACATATCGTTGAATCATCGTTGAGATTATTTATACTTCACATTCACCTTTTTAACTCATTTCATAAAATATAAACTTTACTAAAATAATATGTATTACATTCGAACTTACCTTATTTTATATATCAACATTAATCATATCATTTCAACGTTTATGCATGTATGCATATTAAAAACCAGATAAGTCATATCACACCACTTAAAGACCAAACTTACTCATTCTTTTACTCATGATATACGCATAAGTATATCAAATGAACCTTAAAAACTGATTCTTAAAAGGTCAACTTATACATTGCTTCTCATCAAACATAAATCATTTTTTTCTAGAATATTAGCCAACTCAAAAATGTACCATTTCATTCACCATAATTCAAGCCAAAAATCTCATATTTAATACAAATATCTCATAAATTAACATTCGGCTATCACTTATATATTTTCATATAATTCAATTCAGCTTATAAATTTCATATTTATTCAAAAATAATAGCATTTATTTGCTTATAAACTTACAAACTTACCTCGTGTATCAGTCGACTGTTCGTCTATTTTTGTTTTTCCATGATCAAATTTCAGGATTTGCTTGTCTGGATCTAATTGCTCAAATGTCTTAGCCGAAAGAAAAACCCATTTTTCTTCTTTTTTTTCGTCAATATTCAGTGCATGAATATCAACAAGACCATGTTTTCATTCATTATGTTTTATTAATTAAAACATATTAATTATATTACTAATATACCCTTATTTAATACAAATGAAATCATGCAATTTATGGCCCCAAACCGTCCACTCAAATTTGCAATGCTATATTTACCATGCAAAGACATCCATTTAAAAAGCCATGGTCATATAAGCCCTTTTGCTAATAGAACTCATGTTTTTCATCTTACGCGATTTAGTCCTTTTTACCGAATTAACCATTTAAACGATAAAATTTCTTTACGAAATTTTAGTACGGTAATTTCATCAGCCTATAAACATTAATAAAATAATAAAATAAATATCTTAACTCAATTAAGTGGTCTTGAAACCACTCGTTCTGATCAGACTCAAAATTGTGTTGTTACAGGACTTAACGAGCCCGGTAGGCTAGATACTTGGTTTATGGTAGATTTGGGCCTACTGGGCCATATGTGTATGTGGGCCCTACTTGGGCTATGTTTTGGGCTTTTGGGCCCTAGTAAATTTGTAACCCTAATGCATTAAAGTTAATCACATGGAATTATTGTGGAGTTGTTAATGGGTCAAAAAGTGTATGTAAGACCACGATAAGATGTCACCAATATGCTTCTAGGTGAAAATGACTAAAATGCCCTAAGGGCATAAATCGCTAAAATACCCGTACATGCAAAATTTTTGAAATTGTATGTGTTGCATTCATATGATATATGTTGCATTTGGGTGGGAATTATGGAACGGAGGAAGTATTGATATGTGAGGATCGCATGGTTGCTTGACGACCGTGGATCCACCAGAGGCTTTAAGCCTAATATATGATTGGCAGCTTTGCTGCAACTTGAGTAGTGCCACAACTGGTGCTACCAGTGGAGTGTAGGGATGGGTGGGTTGATATTTATATCCCCACAGGAGTGTAGGGTTGGAAGGGATGGAGTGCAGGGTTGGATGGGGTATCATGGCATTGCATATTTGATATTGATGTGATCGGGCCCAACTAAGGCCACTATGGGCTAAGGCCCAAAGGCCACCGTTATTGAATAGGGCTTAGGCCCAAATTGGTTATTATTTGATTTGTATTCTCGAGGGTCGCACACACTGAGTTTCGTAAATTGACTCCCTCCTATAATTTTGCAGGCGGCCCTCCGTAGGCAGCTCGACGTAGGAGAGGACTCGGAGGTGGCCACACTACAAGTTAATTAATGCTTAGTAGTCTTATTTATTTACTTTTTTTTTTCATTTTCTTTTGGGGTTGTAATAAGGCCTTTTATCTCTGGTTGTTTTTATAAATGGGTTATTCGTTATTATTATTTCCATATCTATTTAATTTTCAAACTTAAACACGTTTTCTAAATCATATAACATTTTGAAGTCAACATAAAATTAATCAACGTTTTCCTAAATTATGAGCTTCTGCTGTATTTAACAAGTAACTTAACAAGATATACAAACTCATGTTTTCAACTTTCAAACTCAAAGCTTTTATTTAACCTCACTTGAGCTTTTAATTAAGCAAACCTTCTAATGAATTCGTTTTAAACTAAATTATTTTACTAACGAAACTATTTTGAAAAGAAACCCTTATTTGGACCACGAACGGACGATTGTTTTCAAAGTCTTCCAAGTATACAATTTATACGAGTCACCCTTCAATCGGCCATAACGTCTTGGCCTAGTTTGGGTTGTTACAATGTGTCATTTGTATCCTACGAATTTGATAAACTGTAAATTATACATATTTTTACCTCATGCGTAGCCTAAATTCTGGATGATTTATGATTTAATTTGTGCAAATTGGTGCTCCTAATTCTTTTATTTAATGTTTTATACTTAAGTGAGCATAAAGAAGGGAAAAGAGTAAGGAACGGGCCAGAAACAAGTAAATTAGGCCCAATTCAATAATCAACATGGCCTGGAGGTTCACCATACAATCGTGTCACACGGCCATGCCACTTTAACAGGCTTGAGCACGGCCTGGTAGTCGATCCACACGGGCGTGGCACACGGGCGTGTCCCTGTCGTAAGGAAGTTTAATTTCATTCAGAAAAGGCTACTTAAGGGCTAACAAAAGGCATTCCAAAACTCTATATAAAGACCCTAGGAGGCAACTACAAGAGTGTGCTTTATTCCTACTAAGGGCACTTTATTCCCACCAAGACGGGGAGTTAAAGGTAGGAATTACTTGAAGGGAAGCCGATTGATCCATCTCAGAAGCCAGGATCTACATCAAGACAGAGGATCTCCCTTCAATCTATTCAGGAGTTTTGGGTTTTCAGAATAAGGACAAGAAGAAGAACCTGAACCTATTCCAGAGATGGAAGCAAATCAGGATAATCAGCAACCCCCTGTAGTCGCTGCAAATCCTATCGAGCAAAATCCTGCTCCGCATACTATGTATGATTATGCTAAACCTAATTTAGCAGGCATTGAATCTAGCATTGTTAGGCCTACTATTGCTGCAAATAATTTTGAGCTGAAACCTAACACTATTTAGATGATACAGCAGTTTGTTCAGTTTGATGGTTTGCAGGATGAGGACCCTAACTCGATCTAGCAAGCTTTTTGGAATTATGCGACACATTCAAAATAAATGGCGTTTCTGATGATGCCATTCACCTTAATTCTCCTTGAGAAACAAAGCCAAACAATGGTTGAACTCTCTACCACAAGGGTCTTTCACTACATGGGAACAAATGATAGAAAAGTTTTTGCTCAAATATTTTCCGCCGGCTAAAATGGCTAAATTAAGGAATGATATCTCTTCTTTTGTGCAGATTGATTTAGAAACACTTTACGATGCTTGGGAGAGATACAAGGATCTATTAAGAAGGTGCCCTCACCATGGGTTACCTCTGTGGTTACAAGTTCGAACCTTCCACAATAGGTTGAATCCCTCAACGAGGCAGATGATCGACGCAGCCGTCGGTGGAACAATCAACAACAAAAAACCAGAAGCAGCTTATGAGTTTATAGAAGAGATGTCACTGAATAACTATCAGTGGCAAGTTATGAGAACAAAGCCACAGAAAGCTGCAGGAGTTTTTAATATTGATGCAGTCACGATGCTTTCTAATCAGGTAGAACTTTTAAATAAAAAGATTGATAATTTTGTTGGTTCTACACAGGTACACCCAGTGATGCAGTGTGATGCAACCATGAACAACTCTTAGTACCCCGCCTATGGATATGGCATGGAAAATGAGCAAGCCAATTATATGGGTAACAATTCGAGACCTCAAAATAACCCTTATAGTAGTACTTATAATGCAGGTTGGAGGAACCACCCTAATTTTTCATGGGTAGGACAAGGAAATCAAAGACAACCACCTTCTTCGGGATTTCAATAGCCACCATTCCAACAAGAGAAAGAGCTGAACCTTGAAGAGATGCTCACAAAAATTATCGCCGTGTTAGAAACCCATTTTCAGAATACTGAAACGACACTGAAGAACCAGCAAGCATCCATTCAAGGACTCGAAACTCAAATAGGCCAGCTCGCTAAGCTAATTTCTGAAAGACCACAAGGTGGGTTACCAAGAACACTAAGACTAACCCTAAAGAGCAACTTAATACCGTGGATACAATAGATGAGGAAGGGTTAGCCAAAACCAACCCAGATCCATGTGAGGAAACTGTGGTAAGTAAAAGTAAAGATGAGGTAAGTTCCAAAGAAGCAATTGTCAAAGAATATAAACATCGTATCCCATACCCAAATGCGCTAAGGAAAGACCGCACAGATGAACAATTTGGTAAATTCCTTAAACTTTTAAAGAAATTACACATTAACTTACCATTTATTAAAGCTCTTTTGCAGATGCCAAACACTGTTAAAATTTTAAGGGAGCTACTAACGAATAAAGGGAAGCTAGACGAGACATCCCATGTGGTACTAAATGCAGTATGCTCAGCTATTTTACAGAATAAGCTGCCCAACAAACTAAAAAATCTAGGGAGTTTTACAATTCCTTGTTTACTTGGTAGTTTAGACGTCGAAAATGCTTTATCTGGTTTAGGGGCTAGTATTAATGTAATACCTTATAAATTATTTAAACAACTAGGTCTTGGGAAACCTAAACAAACTAAGATGAGCATTCAATTGGTTGATAAAACTATTAAATTTCCTAAGGGCATAATTGAAAATGTGCTTGTCAAAATTGATAAATTCATATTCCCAGTCGACTTTGTTGTTTTAGACATTGATGAGGACAGCAATGTACCCTTAATCCTTAGGCGACCCTTTTTAGCAACTACTAGAACAATAATTGATGTAGGAACAGGCGAGCTTACACTACGTGTAAGAAATGACAAAGTCACTTTACAAGCCCGAAACTCGATTAAGACTGTTGATGATAAAAATACTGTTTTGAATCCTTGTAAAAAGAATGACCTCACCATCCAACTGTCTTTACAGGATACACTTCACATAAGGGCAACCCAACCACAGACAAGTCCATCCACAAGAGACGTATATAAAAAGCAAATGCTCCAAATTGAGGAACTAGATGAGTGGCTGAACTATCAAAAAGAAAAGCCCAAAATATGCCATACCAACCCAAAGCATCACCAAGACGACCCTCAGGTAAAAATGAATCAAATAAACATAGGGATAAGGTAATCCTAGGAAAAGACGATACTCGAATCTCGAATTCAAAAGAACATACAAGTGATACACCTTACTTCACGGTAATGAAAATCTTCCCCTATGGTACAGTCTAGATAAAACATTAGACACTCGGCACTTTCAAGGTAAATCATACTCGACTTAAATCTTATGTTGTTGATGAAATTGAAAGCAGGATAGAAGAGTTTCAACTCCTCAAACCACCATGACCGAACAAGCTTGAGAAAGGTCGAGCTTAGACTATAAACAAGCGCTTTTCGGGAGGCAACCTGAGCATTGACTAAGTAAATTCTTTTATTTAGGCTCTCTAATACATCAACTAACCCTTTGAATGCATGTTTTTCGAGCCACACAGCCATGCCCACGGGCGTGCCTAAGGCTATGTGGACACCATGAGCAGAGACATGGTCGTGCGATATGGCCGTGTATGAGCCAGGTAAGATTTCCCTAACACACGGGCTACGACAACTAGCCACGGTTGTGCGATGTGGCCATGGCCAAACCTGTTCATTCAACACGGGTGTGCGACACGCCCGTTCCTCAAGACCATGGTCGAACCTGCCATTTTATACACGAGCATGTGAGCCCCTACACGGTCATGGAAGAAGCGAACATCAAAGGACACGGCCGTGTGCCCCAACACGCCCTAGGAACACGAGCGTGTGGCATGAATCTGGCGAGCCAAAATCCCCAAATTTCAAGTCACATAGGCTAACCCCGAGTCACATGGGCGTGTACCATGCCCGTGTGCCCAAAATCCTATAAAAACATCCCACTATTCACATTCTTCCTCACAAAAACCCTAAAAACCCCTCAACCCAAATCTCATATCAACCCTCTCTAGTGCTGCCGCCGGCCTCAACCACGCTTCCACGCCCGTGCAACTCACGCCACGACCCTGCTCCGCACCTATAACCATTCATTGGGTTCCGCTTCCTTACTCTTTCCCTTAGTTTCTAATATGTTTTATCTATTTTTATGTTAATAATTTCATTTATTCCATTATTTACATTATTATTGATATGATTTTCATTCATTTAGCATGACTAATTTAGAAACTTCATTACGCCACTTTGAATCATTCCTTGGCTGCCATTTTTACTTATCACATGCAATAGGCTCTATGCATACATTGATTATAAAAACCCACAAAAACAAGCCATTGTTTTCTTGTTAAAAGTTCTATGCTTAGGATGAATGAAATATGGTATTTAGATTAGTAAAATTGACCCTCGTTTAGTAAGTTCTAATTAGCATGAACTTGTCATTTTGTTTAAAGAACTTATGAATATTTTTAGGACTAATGCATACCCTTTTCCGTTTTGTTTTCTCTTTAGCAATCATGTCATCGTCACGCAGAAAGAAAGCTACCATCCCTACTTTAAAAAAGTGAAAGGGAACCGATGGTCCCTCTTCCAGCCCTTCTGTTGAAATCCGACACCCCTTTCTCCAATTCCCGCAGAACTCCCAAGAGGAGCTGTTTCAAATACTACGGGCGAGACCCCTAGGAGTAGGGAGATGCATTGATTGGGCCGTACTAGAGTAGGTCCAACTAGCAGATAAGATCCGGGCCTTGTTGACGATAGACCCATGGGACCATTTTTTCCAAATAGTGGAGCCCACATACCTCGAGCTCACCCTCTAGTTCTGCTCCACATTCCATCTCTAGACGGTGATGAACCAACACGACGATCCGGTAACAATTCAATTCTGCCTAGGAGGCCTCGTTTGTTAACTCAGTGTATCGGAGTTCGGTACAGCACTAGGCTTGTACACTAAGTAGTTTTAAGAGGAGGAGGACCTTTCTGAGCTCCATTGACACATCCATTTCTCACCTTCAAAGTGTTGGCAAGCCCTAGTCCTGGCTTCGGCCACATATGACCCCAGTCGCTCCAAGGCGATAGCTCTCGCCCTGTCTCTGAGGTACCTTCATGCCTACTCGCACATACACTGACGGGTAGGCGAGAAAGCACCAGCATCATCAACACACACGATGCCTATTTCTTGTGGAACATGTCGTATGGGCATGTACCTGATCTTGCATACTTCATCGCCCATGCCATCCAGCACCAGATGGAGCGACACCGTAGGGGCGTAATCTTGGTGGGCCCATACATCACGTGATTGGCCCACTACTTCGGCCTACTCAACACCGCGACCCAAACATCCTCTTACACCATGATCGGCCAGATGTCCCTACAAGGCATCCAAACTATGCTACACATGAGGATGATTCAGCGACGACGTGGGAGGAACCCTCCTCAGTACCAGTTAGCCTAATCTGCCGAGCAGGAGGATCCCGAGGACATTACTGATGATGTCCCAACACAAGAGGAGGCACCTATTGAGCCACCACCTACTCGTCGCCCAGTTTATGCTGTAGCTTCAAGCTATGTCACTTTTGAGCAGTTCACCCAATTCCAGCAATAATGTTTTCAGCGATTCGATCACATTGATTCCACATTAGCTCAAATTTGTCAGCATCTTCACCTCGCACCACCATCCCCACATCGCGAACCATTTGAGGATTAGAACTTTCTATTCCTCTTATCTTCTCTTTTTTATTTGCTTTCTTGATCTTTATTTTTACCTTCTCTTGAACTTTATGTCTCATTTGAATCCTTAGATATTTCTTTATCTTTATTTCGATCTTTATGATTATTGAATATTTTAGTTTAGGTTTCAATTCTATTTTCATATCGGCTATTCCCTAACGAGAAAATTATGTTTAATTTAAACCCTTAAACACTTATTTATGCTATCGCAGTTTCAAAAGAGCTTTACAGCTCAAATCCAACTCGAATGGGAAAACCCTGCCACAACTACCGGCTCTTACAATTCCAATATCCGTCTCTACAAAATCATCCAAATGTTCAGGGAGTTTCACTTCTCTCCCTATCTTATGATTTTATGCTTCTATTGCTACTAATGTATCTTTATACATTAAGGGCAATGTACATCTTAAGTGTGGGGGGAAACTCACTTTCATTCTTTGTATTATCTTTGAAACCCCTAAAAATTTTTACGACTAACTTGTTACATTGTTCTCAAATTTCGAATTCTCACTTTCACTCTCTGCATTAGTCTCAATCTCCTATTAGGAATTAATTCTGATTTATTTATGTTTTTTATTGATATGTTAAGAATTAAGACATAGGTACTTATGCTTTGATTATTCAAACTTTAAGACATTAGGGAATCAAGCATGATAAGTTGAAATTTTTGAGAATTTAAATTTTTCTAGGTTATTTTTCCCTAATTTTAAGTACTATCTTAAGATTTGAAATTCGCAGGATTAACATCAAAAGCCATAATTCTGGTGAGACTTTTGAGCCTTTTGAGCATACATCCTTTCGTGCTCACTTTTATTGTTGCTTTGAGTGAGTCAATACTGATTTGTTATTCTCGAACTTGCTTCGATTATACATGTCGAGACCACATCATTGATTTGATATACCAAAATGATAAAGGCACCTAGGTTTAACCCATTTACTCATAAAAGCCTACCTCCATAAATTAACCATTAGTGAACCCCCTTGAACCTAACAAACTATTTATTGACTTTACCCTCAATATTAACCAATAACCCATTTTTTATTGAATTCCTTTCAATTATTTGGATCCCTATTTTTGTCGAGATTTGAGTTGAATAATTATCTAGCTTTGTTCTCCTATTCAGTTTGTAAAGTTTGTAAATATTCAATTTATTGTATTTGATCCGAATTCAAAACAATGTTATTCGAAAGAAAGGCTTAGCTTTACGAATATGTTTCAGTGATAGAGATTTTTCTAGCTAGATAATTTTTCAGTTCAATCTCGATTCTAGCCCTTTTTTTTTAGCTTGTGACAACACCCCTAACCAAAGCCCCATTACAACCATTGAAAGACCTTTTTGATCAATGTGTCATATCAATCTATAGTGGTGGAAATTTGATTTTCCTGCAAGCTTATGGTAATAACTTTTCAGGTTGACTAAAGAGTGCTTAATTTTTGAACCCTAAACACTTTGAGTGGATAGAGTGAATCTTTAGTGAGGATGTCAACTCTTGTTGATATTGATTGAGAGGTAATTACTTAGGAGAAGGGAGAAAACCTATGTTTCTGTGATAAAATTCTCAACTTAGAGTGTTTGAGACTTTAATGTTCCTCTGGTTGAATTTTCATTGTATGATTACTTGTGGATTAGTTTGAAACATTATTGATAAGGATTATAAGTTGAGAAGAATGATTTTTAATTGTGAGTTGAGACTTTGCTTGAGGACAAGCAAAGGCTTAAGTGTGGGAGTATTTGATAAACTGTAAATTGTACATATTTTTACCTCATGCTTAGCCTAAATTTTGGATGAATTATCATTTAATTTGTGTAAATTGGTGCTCCTAATCCTTTTATTTCATGTTCTATACTTAGGTAAGCATAAGGAAGGGAAAAGAGCAAGGAATGGGCCACAAATAGGTTCATTAGGCCCAATTCAGCAATCAATATGGCCTGGAGGTTCACCATACGGCCGTGCCACATTAATAGGCTCGAGCACGGCCTAGTAGTCGATCCACACGGGCGTGGCACACGGGCGTGTCCTTGTCGTGAGGAAGTTTAATTTCACTCGAAAAAGGCTACTTAAGGGCTAAGAAAGGCATTCTAAAACTCTATATAAAGACCCTAGGAGGCAACTACAAGAGTGTGCTTTATTCCCGCCAAGGGCACTTTATTCCCGCCAAGACGGGGAGTTAAAGGCAGGGAATTACTCGAAGGGAAGCCGACTGATCCATTTCAGAAACTAGAATCTACATCAAGACAGAGGATCTCCCTTCAATCCTTTCAGGAGTTTTAGGTTTTCTTATGTTTTGTTATTTTATTTCTTCTGAGATGCTTTCTTTTATAAGTATGAACTAAAACCCCGAATATCTAAAGGGGATAAAACCTAAGACAGATCTTGTTATTGTCATCTGAACTGTGTGATAAATATTTGATTTGTTCTTAATTGTGTTTTTAATTCTTAAATTGATATTTCCAGAATATTGATTTAAGTCGAATGTGCTTATGTAGAGGAGCAAAAGTCCCTGCATAGGAGTAGATCCAACACAATTAAGCGGAGTTGATTGCAATCCTAGACATAGGACGACAAAAATCTGTTAGATTAGAGTCAAATCTAATATGGGGAGCCACAGATCGAGTTAATGCGAGACTAGTGGTTTTAACTAGAAAGAGATTTTGATTAATCAACCTAGGATTAGTTGCTCTTATCCTCAACGGAGGTATTAACATAATTTAGGGATCTCTACAGATCAAATCAAATGAAGAAATCATCTGGTTCAGAGTTAGATAATAAGTGAAGTCTAGGTGGATTCTTCCTTATGTATTGCCTTAATCAATTAGTTTTCCCAAAATCAATCTCTCTCTTTACTCTGTGTCATTCCTTTTCAGTTTAGTTTAGATTAGTTAATTTAGAAACACAACCCCCTTTTATTTTTAAGTTAGATAATAGAAAGAAAGTCATTACTAGTACTCATAGTTACTTGGATTCGATATTCTGGTCTTGCCACTGACTATTCTACTATTCGATAGGTGCGCTTGCCTTTTTATCGTGATATTAGTTAGTTCATCACAATCAAATTGTTATTACTTCATCACAATCACGAGAGATCAGAATTCCTAAGGTTCACACGGGACTCAGTATTCTTTATACTTCATTGATTAGGCATTCAATAATCATATATCTTAATAAAATAATCCATATATAAAAATTTCAATTAAAGTGTATATATATACAAATACTCAATTTTAATTACACAAACGCACCTCAAACTTGAACGATGAAAATTGATCGATTAGTCGATAACTTTGTCTTCTTTTTTAATTACTTCATTTTTCTTGATCTATATAATCAAATTTAACTCATTTAATTTACATTCTACTCAATTTAGTTCAAAATTCGTAGTATAGTAAAATTACTATTTTATCCTTAAACTTTTGACTTCTTTACAATTTAATCCCTAGTTCATAAAAATGCAAATACAAGCAAATTAGTCCAGCCCATGCTAGCTGAATTCTATATTGACCCATATCCGTCATACATTTCATTTATTTACACATGTCACTGTGGATTTTACAGATTTCTCAATTCAACCCATAATTTGCAATTTCATTTAAAATCATTAACAAAAGTCGTTTATCTAACAACAACCATTCATTTTCTACCATTAAACATCAAAAAACATTCATATTCACCAATGGTAAAACCCTAATACTTCAACAGTTTCATAAATTAGTCCCCGAGGTACCTAGATTAAGCTAGAATGACATCAAAAACATAAAAATTATTAAAAACGGATAAAAAATACGTACCAATCTAGCAAGAATTAGTTGTCAAATGCTCAAGTTCAACAATGGCTTCTCAAGCCCTAACTTTTAGCTCTCCAATGAAGAAAATAAAGATGATACTTGCTTTTGTTTTATTTAATTATCATTTATATACTAATTTACCTTTATAACCTTTTAAATTATTACAAATTTCAACAATACCAAGCCATCATATTACACTATAAATATTTATAGGCTAATTACCATATAAGGACCTTCACTTTAGAGTTCTATAGCTATTAGACACCTTTAGCTATTATAACCCAACTTTTGCCCTTTACGCGATTTAGCCCCTTTAATCAAATTAAGCATACAAACGGTAAAATTTCTTAAAAAAATTTTTATGCTATCATAATATCATGCTGTAAACCTCAAAATAATATAAAAAACAAATTTTTTTGACATCAGATTTGTGGTTCTAATACCATTGTTCTGATTTTACTAAAAATGGGATGTTACAACTCTCCCCCTTAGGGTACTGTTTTCTCATAACTTCCTTGGGTTCTCGCATAATCTCTTTAGTACCATGGCGTTGCCAAAGTACCTTTACTAAAGCTATGCTTTCATTTCTCAACTCTTTGATATCTCAAGCTAAAATTTTGATCAATTCTTTATTATACGACATATTGACTGAATCTCAACCTCCGAAGGAGAAATTATCTACGAAGGGCTAATCGATATCGTCATAGGATAGATATGTGAAACACATTATGAATCTTTTCGAGTTCTGACGGCAAAGTTAGTCAATATGCCACTGGCCCTATCCTCTCAATGATCTCATATGGCTCAATGAATCGCGGACTTAACTTCCCTTTGTGACTTAATCGAAGAATTTTCTTCCACAGTGATACGTTCAAAAACACTCTATCATCGATCTGAAATTCAATGTCTTTACATTTAAAATCTGCATATGACATATGTCGATCTGAAGCTACTTTCAAACCTTCTTGAATCACTTTTACTTTTTTCGGTCTCTCTAATCAAACCAACCTCGTGAATCTTTTTCTCACTCAGCTCAGTCCAATGCAATAGAGTTCGGCATTTACGACCATATAAAGCTTCATATTGTGCCATCTTTATGCTCGACTGAAAGCTATTATTATACGTGAACTCAACCAATGTAAATATTTTTCCTAGTGGCCTTCAAACTCTAAAACACAACAATGAAGCATATCTTCTAGAATTTGAATCACTCTCTTAGACTGAATATCGGTTTGAGGACGAAATGCGGTGCTAAAATGCAACGGTGTACCAAAGCCTCTTGCAGTTTCTTCCAAAATTGTGATGTAAACCACGGATCCCTACCGAAATAATAGAGGCTAGTACCCCGTGCAATCTAAAAATCTTTGATATGTACAACTCAACCAATCTGTTAAGTGAAAAGTCTATATGTATCAAAATAAAATGTGCAGATTTCATTAAACGATCAACAATAACCCATATAACATCTTTCTTTTTCAGATATAGGGGTAATCTTGATAAAAAGTCAATCGTAACTCTATCCCACTTCCACTTAAGTATCATCATGGCTGTAACAGTCCTGAAGGTACTTGATGTTCAACTTTAACTTGCTGACAAATCAAACATTTAGACACAAAGTTGAAAATGTCGCGTTTCATACCCGACCACTAGTATAGCTGTCTCAAATCATTGTACATTTTGTTACCCCTCAGATGAATAGACAAGCTACCACTGTGAGCTTCGTGCAAAATTTTTTTTATAAGCGCTAGATTTCTTGGTACGCAAACTCTACCTCGGAACAACAAATAATCATTGCTTCCAGTCTAAAACTCTGAATTAGGAGTCGACTCACACTGTACTCGTTTAGCTTTCAATTCATTGTCACATTTCTGAGCTTCGAAAATTTGCTAAAGAAACACTGGTTTAGCTTTTAACTCAGTTAAAATCAAACCATCATCAGACAAAGTAAATTGTATATTCATCGCTCTCAACGTAACCAAGGATTTTCTACTCAAAGCATTCGCGACAACATTTGCTTTCCCTGGATGATAACCAATAACTAATTCATATTCTTTTAACAGTTCGAGCCATCTACGCTATCTCAAATTCAGATCTTTCTGTGACATCAAATACTTCACATTCTTGTATTAGTCAATATGTGGCATTTTTCTCCGAACAAATAGTTTTGCCAAAATTTTAATGCAAACACAATAATAGCCAATTCTAAATCATGTGTTAGATAATTCTTCTCGTACAGCTTTAATTGTTAAGAAGTATAAGCTATTACTTTGCCTTTTTGCATTAAAACACATACCAAACTATTTAATGACGCATCACTGAAAATCACAAATAATTTACCTGGCTGAAGTTGAACTAAAACCAGTGCTTTGGTTAATAGTGCTTTCAATTGGTTAAAACTCTATTGGCATTTCTTAGACCAATCAAATTTCACATCTTTTTATAACAACTAAGTCATCGGTGTAGTTATCATCGAGAACCCTTTTAAAAATATTCTATAATAGCCAGCTAATCATAGAAAACTTCTAACTTCAGATATATTTCTTGCCAGCTTCTAGTCAATAATTGTTGAAATCTTACTCAGATCAACTCTGATGCCTTTCGCTAAAACAATGTGTCCCAAAAATCCAACTTCTTGAGGCAAAACTCGCATCTGCTGAATTTAGTAAATAATTGTTTATCTCTCAGAGTCTATAACACAATTCTCAAATACTCAACATGCTTTGACTTATCTCAAGAATATATCAGGATATTGTCAATGAATATAATAATGAATCTATCTAAATACGGTCTGAAAATTCTATTCATCAAATCCATAAAGACTACAAGAGGGTTAGCTAATCCAAATAGCATAACAAGAAATTTGTAGTGTCCGTACCTGGTTCTTAATGCAATTTTCAACACATCTGAATCTTTAACCCGCAATTGATAATAACTAGATCGTAAATCACTTTGAAAATACCGTTGCACCTTTTAGCTAATCAAACAAATCATCAATTTACGACAATGGATACTTGTTCTTGATTGTAACCTTGTTGAGTTATTGATAGTGGATACAAAATCTCATTGATCCATCTTTCTTCTTTACGAACAAAACTGGTGCACCCTAGGGTGAGAAATGAGGTCGTGCAAAACCTCTATCTATTAACTCTTGCAACTGAACTTTCAACTCTTTCAATTTTATAGGAGCGATTTTGTACGAAGCTATCGACGTCAGTAACGTTCTTAGTATTAACTCGATGGCAAATTCAACCTCTCTAACTTGTGGCAACCTAGGTAACTCTTCTGGAAACACATCTAGATATTCAAAAACCACTGGCACTAATTCAATCTTCGACTCAGGCACTTTTGTATCCAGTATGTATGCAAGGTAAGCATTACAACCCTTTCTTACATATTTCTAAACTAGCCTAGATGATACCACAATAGGCAATCCACTTGAATCATCGGATTCAATACGATGAATCTCATCATTCTAACATTTCAACCCAATAGTCTTTCGTCTATAGTTTACAACAACATCATACAAAGTCTACCAATCCATACCCAAAATTACATCGAATTCATCAAACTGTAAAAGTATCAAACCGGTCAAAAAAAAGTAACCCCGTGTTATCAAAGGACAATTCTTGTAAACTTCATCAACTAGGACATATTGGCCTGAAGGGTTCGATACTTTAATCACGAATTCAGTGGACTCAATAGGTAAACACTTTCTAGACACTGAATTCCTACAGACATATGAATGGGTCAATCCAGGATCAATCAAAGCAGTTACATCAGTGTTATAGAGAGAAAAAGTACCAATGATAATATCTAGAGATAATGTATCTTTGCGAGCGCAAATGGCATAAGCTCTAGTTGGCGCTCGTGCCTCAGATTTCACTGTAGAATCTCTCGTAACACCTCGACTACCACTATATTTCTAGTGTTTTGGGGTGGTTCTCCCTTTGGCAATTGTATTGCTTGATCTCGCGATTTGAACTTTTCTTTCTGAGACTTCTTAGGACAATCTCTATTATAATGGTCAAAGGAACCGCATTTGAAACATGCTCCACTTTTCACTCAACATTCACCATAATGTGGCCTATTGCAATGTTTACACTCAGGTCTTGCATTTCTAGCACTACCTACACTCGTTACAGATGTAGCCCGGGGTTTAGAACCAGAGTGTCTCACACCCCTATCTCTGTTAGAATGCCCCATTGAAACAGTAGAATGATAGTGATGTTCTTTGAATTTCTTAGATGTTGATTGATGAGACTTTCCCATAAATCTCTTCCTCGAATCTCTAGCTCCAAATTCAGCTTTTCTCTTTTCTCGCTAAGCTCTTAGGCCTTGTGTGCTCTGTCAACAAACACAACAAATTCTTTTAGTTCAAGTATCTCGATTAAAAGTTTGATGTCTTCATTCAACCCATTTTCAAAATGTTTGTGTAACAGCCCGTTTTCAGTGAAATTAGAACAGTGGTTTCAGGATCATAAATTCAAGTCAGAAAGAAAATGTATTTTAATGTTATTGCATGATTTACATTATGATAGGAAAGATATATGAAAATTCTAATAAAAAGTTTTACCTATTCTCTGTTTAACTATGGAAAGGAGCAAATTGCATAAAATGCAAAAGTTAGACTCTAGTAGTTATAAGTGCCAAATAACTATTGAATTCAAAACTTGAGGTCCTTATATGGTAATTAGACCATTAAAGAATAGTTAGTAGATATTTTGATGATTCATCCATGGAAAAAATTAGAAAAAGGCAAGGAATAAATTAGAAAGTAGAAAATTAATAGATGATAAATAATTAAATAGATAATATCATCTTATTTTCGCCATCTTCCCCAAAAAACATGGAAACCCTAGGAAAGAGAAAACAAGCTTTTTTTTGCTTAATTGGATCCGAAAAACTCAAATACAAAGTTGGATCGAGGAAAACAAAAAGTTCTAAATTAGTAGATTTCGTATACGAACAAGTATCGAGGTAAGTTCGTGTAACTAAATTGTGTAGATTTCTATGTTTGAATTGAATGTGTTTATGTGAATTGTATAAGTAGCATAAATATATGAAATGATCACATATCCGACAATGCTAGAAAAATGTCAAATTCCATTTGAATAGATGAAAGTCGATGGATACAGGATTTCTCGTATTGGTTGAGGTCCAACATATGTTGTGGACACGCCACAGCTCTTACGAGCATCCCGTTATAAGCCCTCTTGAGCTTCCCATTATATGGTTCAGCAAGTTTTCCGTTATAGCTCTTCAAAGTGTCCCGATAGGTTGTGATCCTACATTTGTTGTGGACACACTTTAGCTCTTATGAGCATCCCAATTATAGGCTCTTCATGAGCTTCCCATTAAATTGGCACTTTGTGAGCTTCCCGATAGTGCTCATTTAAACTTTGCGATATTGGCTATCCAGAGCTTTTCGATATGGTTCTTTGTGAACTTCCCAAATATGGGTCTTATGAGCTTCCTGTTATATAGCCTGAATAAGCTTCCCAATAGGCTCATTATGAGCTTCCCAAAATGGCTCTGTGTGAGCTTCCTGAAACGACTCTTTGTATCCCAATTATGAATTGATGGATTATAGATTGTACAAGGCTCGAGAATGTGCTTCCCGATTATGTGACCTAATTAGGTACCCTTGGATATGAATTGATGGATTATAGATTGTACATTTTATTTGTACTATGTGAGTATCCATCGATAATTCAACTATATTCAACGAGTAAAGTTCTGACAAGGCTAAACTGAACTTGAAACGTATTGTCATTAAAGTGTACATGTAATATGGAATAATGATATGGAAAACATATGTATATGAAAGACATTAAATGATGAGCTCATCCATATTATTGATATTATGTGAATTATTTGACTAACATGATTGTTGATGATGTGTTTTAGGCTATAAGTCAAATTGCTTGGATGTATTATTATATGCTTATCTTAAATGTAAATTTATGGTAAGTTAAATTCCTATTATGCGAACTTACAAAGCATTGAATGCTTACTAGGTTTATCTTCTTCTATTTTATAGTGCTCGAAAGCTCGTAAAGGTTGGAGATCGGTCAGAGTATCATCACACTATTCTTCAACTTATTTTGGTATAAATAGAAATTTTACTTTGGTATAATGGAATGTATAGGCTAATTAAGCCAATGTTGATATGAAAATGGATGCTTGTAAACTAGCCATTGGAATGGCTAGATTGATATGTTTTGCTATATAATTATAAAAGTATATCATGTTTGATATGTTTTGAAATGGTTGAGTAGTATATAAAATATGAATCAATGGGTAAATAAATTTGAATTAGTATAAATGATACAAATTTACCTAAGTACATAAATGAAAATTTGGTAAGCATTATCGTTTGAATATACATGTTATTAAGCTTGATTAATATGACTTGAATTGGTTTGTATATGTTTCTAAGTGTTGGTGTAAGTTGTTGTGAAATTTTGGGTGAGAAATGTAACGCCCTGATTTTGGGCCTAGAAGAATTGGGCCTCAGGCGTAGGTGCGTTTAAAATTTTTGAGAGTAAGATAATGACACAAATTGCATGTTAGAATGGTTGGTTTAGTGATTTTTGAGTGTTGGGGGGGCTCCTATGAAGTCCTGGATTTGAGCTTTGGTATAGGAAAAATATTTTGATTTTTAGTCTTAAGGAAGCTATGGCCTCAAGTGATATACCTTTTAAATAAATAAGATGGGAATGTGACACAAAGAAAGTGGTGGTGTGGTGGCAAAGTGGTGCCACGTAGGGTGCTTGGAGGTGACGCCACAAGGGAAGAAGGGAGGTTTAGGGTTCAAGCAAGGACAAAGGAATGTTGTTGGGTATTTATTTTACAAATCTGGATAGCCAGTAGTGGACTTGGAGTTGAACTCTGAAAGGAGGAGTTTAAAGTGGTCAAAGTAGAGATTTATGCAATGATAAGGGGAGGAAATCTTGGAAAAAATTTAAGGATTGGGTTGTTGGATGAGGTCGAACCGATTGGGACTTTAGAGGAGCTTGGAACGGGTTTTGAGGTGGATTTGGGAGTAGTAGTACCGAATTCTTTCGGCAATTTGGCTATTTGTATTGTTTATTGAAAGCCAAATTTCTTTTCTCTCAAGTGACATTTTTGGCTTTGTGTTTTCGGCTTATAGGGCTCATTGTTGTTTTTAGAGAGTAAATAAGAGCTAAGTTCCTTCTCTTTATTCTTTCCATGTACCAATTTTGTTCTCATACTTATTTTGCTCTAGTCGAATTCTTTTCTACCCATTTTGATGTGCCGAACTTCTTTTCCTTAATACCTTTATTTGCTGAATCTCTTATTGTGCCATCACAACCTCTTTCTATTTTCAAAAACCATCTAAACCGAATTCTTTTCTCCCTTTCACCCTACTTCTACATTTTCCGAATTCAAGAAGGATTCTTGTTTCGTTCTTTGTCAAGTTGATTACTCTCTCTTCTTTCCAAACTAAATTTTGCTTCCTAGATTTATACATTTGGTGATTCGATTGCTAGTTGGCAAGTGATTTTGTATCACTTTGGAGGTGCCAAATCTTCAATACCCTTGAGGGTTGTCGAATCTCGATCTATCTAGTAAGCGATTGTTGGGGTAAGTTGTTTTTTACTGTCCTATCTTGGCCAATTGCTAGATCTCTTGTTGGCCATGCGCTTTCTTAAGATTTAATCCTAAGTTATTATATGTTAATGATAGCGGTGGTGATCCAGTGAATCACAAGGAGGAGTGATTGTTTCTTAATCAATAGTTTAGGTGATAAAAGCTGATATAGCCAAGGTAAGGGATTAGTTTTAGGATTCCGTTTCGGCATTAGAAAGGCTATCAAATCTTAGTAATCAAAGGCTTAACCAAGTGTTTTATTTGGATAGAGGTTCTTCGTCTGTGGGTTGTCACGCTCTCTTCAATAAGGTGTGTACATACATTGCACATGTGTAAGATTGGCAAAAGCCGAAATTCTGAAAAGTCGTAATGCCGAAAAGTTAAAAGGTTGGTGCCAGCAACCACACGAGCATACAAACACTCGTGTGGAGATACCGATACAACAACAGAGGCTCCTTGGGCAATTCCACGGACTCGGGCCGCCGTTTGGCCAACTAGGCCAAAATGGGCCAATGGGCCCGAATGAGTACAATGGATGGATTAGTAAGTTTTGACGAGCCGGATAGGCTAACTACATGACCTAGGGTAAATTTAGGCCTAATGGGCCATATGAATATGTGGCCCTCCTTGGGCTATGTATTGGGCTTTTGGTCCCTAGTAAAATTTGTGATTTTAATGGAACAACTATAAACTATTTGAATAATTGTGAAATTGGTTAATGGGCCAAAATGTGTACCTAGGCCAACGATAAAATCATGACCGTTATGCTTAAGGGTAAAATGACTAAAATGCTCTTACATGATTTGTGGTTGATTTGTATGCCATATATATGTTATGTTGCATTTATTCGATATTATGTTGCATGTGGGATGAGTTTACATTGGAGGAAGTGTTATATGAGTATCGCATAGCCGCTTGACGACCGTGGATCCAACGAAGGCTTTTTAAGCCATGTTATGATTAGCAGCTCTGCTGCAATGGTTGAGTAGTGCCGCAACCGGTGCTACAACAGACATTATGATTAGCAGCTCTGCTGCAACGATGAGTGGTGCCGCAACCGATGCGACGATGGGTGTATGAGGATGCGTGGGCCGAGTATCTCTCCATAGGAGTGTAGGGTTGGATAGGGGTTTATATGCATTGCATGTTCATATTGATATATGTGATATGGGCTCGGGCCCAACCAAGGCTATTATGGGCTGAGGCCCAAAAGCCACTATTAATGTGATATGGGCTAAGGCCCAACCGAGGCCGCTATGGGCTAAGGCCCAAAGGCCACTGTTATTAATTAGGGCTTAGGCCCAAAACTACTTATTATTTGTTTTGTATTCTCGAGGGTCGTACACACTAAGTTTTCAAAAACTCACTCCCTCCTTTAATTTTACAGGTGACCCACAGTAGGTGGATCGACGTAGGAGAGGACTCGGAGGTGGCCACACTGCAAGTTGATTAGTGATTTAGTAGTTTCATTTATTTTTATCTTTAATTATTTTTATTGTGTTGTAAGAAGGCCTTTTATCTCCGGTATGATTTTATATTTGTTTTTATTATTATAACTACTGGATTTCTAAAATTAAACGCGTTTTATATATTTACATAAACATTTAAATGTTTTCTTTTGCATGAACTTACGTTGTAATTAAACAAGAATTTCACAAGGTAAGCAAACTCGGGTTTTCAACTTTCAAACTCAAAACTTTTATTTAGACTCACTTAAACTTTAATTAAGCATACATTCAACAAGATTCGTTTTAAACTAAAATATTTTTTTAATGAAGTTGTTTTGAAACTAAACCCTTATTTGAACCACGTGCGGACGATTATTTTCAAAGTCTTCCAACATATTCGATTTATATGAGTCACCCTGCAATGTGACACCGCTTGATTCGGCCATAACATCTAGGCCGGGTTTGGGGTGTTACATTTAGTGGTATCAGAGCCAGTTGCAAAGCTCGGCTGTGAAATCGGCCTTAGGTTTTGAAATTGTTTTCAAGTTAGTCAAAAAGTTTTAAAGGATTTCGATGTGTGGCACACCGAGACTTCGACGCCGAGCCAAGTAAGTGCTCTTACTATTGAATTATGCTAAACTGTTATACTATAGAAAACCTACTTGGACTACTCTAGCTAGGAAACTACTGAAACATTCTTTAGTTAGAGTAAGACTGAAACCCTAGAAAACTAAACTTGTAGAGGACTTACGACTGCGAAAATAGCTTTTGAACTACTATTGACATAAAATATTTGCTTAATTACTGGGAATATCAAGTAAATTGCATAAATTTTCTAATTTAGATAATACGCAAAGCAATGATGAGCACTAGAAAAGGTGCGAGAGGCCGCGTCAGAGGCCGTGGTGGCATTAAGGCTAGGTCATCAGCATCGGGCCACATGCCCAATGTTGGAGCTGAGGAGGCTCCAGCCTCACTAGTGGCTAAGATGAGACTGTACGAATGGGCCACCGCTACAGACGATGCATTGTCGCAGGCAATGTTAAGAATTTTGGAAAGGGTCATTGGGCCCAATAATGGTGTGGGAAGCTGTGGGTCGATTTTAGAGCGACTTCGATCCAATGGGGCTGAGATCTTCAAAGGCATCGCGGATGTGGCTTCAAATGTGGACGAATATTGGTTGGAAGCCACTAAAAGGATAATGGACGACCTGGACTACAGATCTGAGTAGAAGCTGAATGGGGCAGTGTCACTGCTTAGAAAAGAAGCCTACTAGTGGTGGCTGACTGTGAAGGAGGGCACTCAACCTGGGCGGATCACCTGGGAATTCTTCAAATGTGCATTTCAGGGGAAATATGTTGGGGCAACCTATGTGGATGCCCGGAGGAAGGAGTTCTTGAACCTGACCCAGGGAGAAAAATCTATGGTGGAATATGAGGCTGAATTCCTGCACCTCAATCGTTATCCAAGAGGAATGGTAGCCACAGACTATGAACGTTGTGTGCAGTTTGAGGACAGCCTTAGGGATAGTCTCAAGGTACTGATAGCTCCACAAAGGGAGCAGGGTTTCATGGCATTGTTTAAGAAAACTAAGATTGCTGAAGAGGTTAAATGCACTGAGCCTTAAACCGGGAGAAAGAAATGGGCAAGAACAAAAGAGATGCAAAGCCTTTCGAAGCTAGATAGAGGACCAATATGAGGACCACAGTGGAAGGGCCAGTCAGAGCTGGGCCCCCTGCTACTAATACAAGATACCACCTTGTGCTATTTGTGGAAAAGGTCATCTGGGTGAGTGCTAGAGGAGGATAGGAGCTTGTCTGGGTTGTGGTTCAATGGAGCATCGTTTCATAGATTATCCATAAAGGTCAGATCAAGTGCAAGCTTTGGGCAAGGGTAATGTTCAGCCGCCGAGGGTGGTCAACAGCTGCCAAGGGGCCGTGGTTAGGCCAAGGGTGGTAACAATTTGGGACGCGATTGTGGAGCACTGGGCAGAGGTGCAGGACAAGCTGAGGCAAGGCAGCTAGCTTTGGTCTATGCAGCATGCCCACGAGAGGATGAAGACGCTCCAGACGCGAATACTAGTACGTATACTATCCGTAGGGTACTGTGTTTTAGTTTGGACTTAGAATTAGAGTGCGCAGTGAAAGTGTAGTAAAGTAGACGGAGTTATACGATCATTCTGGTATTTGGAAATTTTGAGGACGAAATTTCTTTAAAGGGGGTAGAACTGTAACGCTTTGATTTTAAACCTAGAAGAATTGGGCCACGGGCGTGGGTGCGTTTAAAATTTTTGAGAGTAAGATAACAGCACAAATTGCATGTTAGAATGGTTGGGTTAGTGATTCTGGAGTGTTGGGAGGCTCCTATGAAGTCTTGGGTTTGAGCTATCGTGTAGGAAAAATATTTTGATTTGTAGTCTTAAGGAAGCTATGGCCTTAAGTGATATACCTTTTAAATAAATAAGATGGGAATGTGACACAAAGGAAGTGGTGGTGTGGTGGCAAAGTGGCACCACATTGGGTGCTTGGAGGTGACGCCATAAGGGAATGAGGGAGATCTAGGGTTCGAGCATGGACAAAGGTATGTTGTTGGGTATTTATTTTGCAAATCTGGATAGCCAGTGGTGGACATGGAGTTGAACTCTAAAAGGAGGAGTTTGAAGTGGTCAAAGGAGAGATTTATGGAGTGATAAGGGGAGGAAATCTTGGAGAAAATTTAGGGATTGGGTTGTTGGATGAGGTCGAATCGATTGGGACTTTAGAGGAGCTTGGAATGGGTTTTGAGGGGGATTTGGGAGTAGTAGTGCCGAATTCTTTAGGCAATTCGGCTATTGGTATTGTCTATTGAAAGCCGAATTTTTTTTCTCTCAAGTGACATTTTTGGTTTTGTGTTTTCGGCTTATAGGGCTCATTGTTGTTTTTAGAGAGTAAATAAGTGTCGAATTCCTTCTCTTTGCTCTTTCCATGTACCAATTTCATTCTCATACTTATTTTGCTCTAGCCGAATTCTTTTCTACCCATTTTGATGTGTCAAACTTCTTTACATTAATACCTTAATTTGCCGAATCTCTTATTGTGCCATCACGACCTCCTTCTATTTTCAAAAACCACCTAAATCAAATTCTCTTCTCCCTCTCACGCTACTTCTGCATCTGCCGAATTCAAGAAGGATTCTTGTTTCATTCTTTGTCAAGTCGATTACTCTCTCTTCTTTCCAAACCAAATTTTGCTTCCTAGATTTCTATATTTGGTGATTCGACTGCTACTTGGCAAGGGATCTTGTATCGCTTCAGAGGTGCAGAATCTTCAATACTCTGGAGGGTTGTCGAATCTCGATCTATCTAGTAGGCCATTGTTGGGGTAAGTGGTTTTTTACTGTCCTATCTTGGCCGATTGCTAGATCTCTTGTTGGCCATGCGCTTTCTTAAGAGTAGTATCGGTTTAATCCTAAGTAATTAGATGTTAATGATGGCGGTGGTGGGGTAGTGAATCACAAGGAGGAGTGATCGTTTCTTAGTCAACAGTTTATGTGATAAAAGCCGACATAGCCAAGGTAAGGGATTAGTTTTAGGATTCGGTTTTGGCATTTGAAAGGCTATCAAATCTTAGTAATCAAAGGCTTAACCAATTGTTTTATTCAGATATAGGTTCTTCGTGCGTGGGTTGTCACTTTCTCTCTAATAAGGTGTGTACACACATTGCACGCATGTTAGATTGGCAAAAGCCGAAATCCCGAAAAGTCAGAATGTCAAAAGGCCAAAAAGTCGAAAGCTTGGCGCTGGCAACCACAGGAGCGTACGAACACTTGTGTGGAGACCCCGATATGACGACAGAGGCTCCGTGGGCGATTCCAAGGACTGGGGCCGCAGTTTGGCCAGCTAGGCCAAAATGGGCCAAATGGGCCCGATGGGCCTGTGGGCCCATCGCGAGTACAATGGAGGGATTAGTAAGTTTTGACGAGTAGGATAGGCTAACTACATGACTTAGGATAAATTTGGGCCTAATGGGGCATATGAACATGTGGCCCTGCTTGGGCTATGTATTGGGCTTTTTGTCCTTAGTAAAATTTGTGATTTTAATGAAACAACTCTAAATGCTTTGAATAATTGTACAATTGGTTAATGGGCCAAAATGTGTACCTAGGCCCACAATAAAATCATGACCGTTATGCCTAAGGGAAAAATGACTAAAATGCCCCTACATGATTTATGGTTGATTTGTATGCCATATATATGTTATGTTGCATTCATTCAATATTATGTTGCATGTGGGATGAGTTTATATTGGATGAAGTGTTATATGAGTATCGCATAGTCGCTTGACGATCGTGGATCCAACGAAGGCTTTTAAGCCATGTTATGATTAGCAGCTCTGCTACAACGATTGAGTAGCACTGCAACCGGTGCTACAACGGACATTATGATTAGCAGCTCTGCTGCAACGATGAGTGGTGCCGCAACCGGTGCTACGACGGGTGTACAAGGATGGGTGGGCTGAGTATCTCCCCACAAGAGTGTAGGGTTGGATGGGGGTTTATATGCATTACATGTTCATATTGATATATGTGATATGGGCTCGGGCCCAACCGAGGCTATTATGGGCTGAGGCCCAAAAGCCACTATTAATGTGATATGGGCTAAGGCCCAAGGGCCACTATTATTGATTAGGGCTTAGGCCCCAAACTGTTTATTGCTTGTTTTGTATTCTCGAGGGTCGTACACACTAAGTTTTCAAAGACTCACTTCCTCCTTTAATTTTACAGGTGACCCACAGTAGGCGGCTCGACGTAGGGGAGGACTCAGAGGTGGCCACACTACAAGTTGATTAGTGATTTAGTAGTTTCATTTATTGTTATTTTTAATTATTTTTATTGAGTTGTAATAAGGCCTTTTATCTCCGATATGATTTTATATTTGGTTTTATTATTATAACTGCTAGATTTCTAAAATTAAACGTGTTTTCTAAATTTACATAAACATTTAAATGTTTTCTTTTGCATGAACTTCCGCTGTAATTAAACAAGAATTTAACAAGGTAAGCAAACTCGGGTTTTCAACTTTCAAACTCAAAACTTTTATTTAAACTCACCTAAACTTTTAATTAAGCATACATTTACAGGGATTCGTTTTAAACTAAAATATTTTTTTAACGAAGTTGATTTGAAAATAAACCCTTATTTGAACCATGAGCGGACAATCATTTTCAAAGTCTTCCAACGTATTTGATTTATACGAGTCACCCTTCAATGTGACATCGCCAGATTCGACCATAACGTGTGGGCCAGGTTTGGGGTGTTACAAGAAATAAAGCTAGGAAATGGCTTTATGCTTTCCACAAGGGTTGACACACGGGTGTGTAACACCCCTTACCCACATCCGATACCGGGACAGGGTTTGAGGCAGTACCAAACTTACACACACTTAAACATACAAAGCCAAGTCATAAAATTTGTAACATCCCGATTTTGGGCCTAGTCAGAACAATGGTTTTGAGTCCACAAATCTGACAAGAAAAACATTATTTTTATTGTTTTTTATGATCTACAATTTCACAAAAAGATTTCGTGAAAACTTCATTCGAAAATTTCGACGTTTGGGCACGAAATTTAGTCAAAAGGATTAAATTGTAAATAGTGCAAAAGTTATAAAATTGGTCATAAGTGTGAGTTTTAATGAGAATTTTGGGCTGCCATATTTATGAAATGGTTCAGTTAGGATTAAAATGCAAAGAAATTGAATAAAAATTTATTTCTGAGCTTTGGGGTAAAAGTGTAAATATGCAAAAGTTTAGGGGCAAAAATGTAAATTTTGTAAAAATATATTTTAGGTCCGAAATGATTAGTACATTGATTAAATAAGTGAAATATTATGTTTTAGATCCCATAAAATGAGATTTGGATCTAGAACGGGAGAAAAACCAAAAATCAAGAAAGTTGGTCAAAATGGTCGTATTGGCATTGAGGTAAGTTCATGTGTTTAATAAGCATTTAATTAAGCATGTTTGAATGCTAAATTGATATATTAGATAGAAATGTTTTAGTATTGATTTTTGAATATAATGATAATAATTGAGAAATGTTCGATAATGATTCCACATTAAAAGTGAGAATTTGAATAAGTTTACATATAAGACCATAGTAGTAATGTGGCTTTGTATAAGGTCAAGACATGGCAATGGTAAATTTCAAAAGGAAAGGTACTTGAGTAATCCAAAGAGTAAGTCAAAGAGATGACAAGGTAATATCACGAGGAAAGAGCACAGGTATGTACATGAGGCTTATTAATATTGAGGTTATAAGTTGATGATATTAAAAGTATTTTCATGAGTATATTCAAGTATTAAGTAAGTCATAAGTTTTCAATTATACTTATGACGCTTTGTGACATGATTAGCAATACGTCTATATATTATGAGAGAGTATTAAGCTATTAAGTAAGGTATTTTTTTATTATTCCAAGCCTTTGGTAAGGTTACCAATGAATAAGATGGGAAAGTAAGAACTTAGCATTATTTATGCAAATTGTGAAAGCTTAATAATAAGCTAACTTCATTACTAATGCCTATTATTTTACATGTGAACTTACAAAGCTTTATAAGCTTACCTCTTTCCTTTCCTCTATTCCAGAGTTTTTTCAAACAAGCTCAGGTTGGAAGTCGTTGGAGATCGCTTCACACTTTCGACTATCAAGTTACAAATTGGGTATTTTCATTGAAACGTTTTCAGTTATGGCATGTGTGATAGCAATGATGTGATTTTGAAAAATCACTAAAAATTGTAGAAATGGAATTGAATGGTGAATGAGACATAGAATTAAAGCTTATTGAGTCTATTTTTGTAGGAAAGAAACAGAGTAAGCAAAGGAAGCCTGTAATTTAAGATATTTAAGCTCTTACGAGACTGGTTTAGAGTGACTTCGTGTTCCCCTGTTCTGATTTTAGAATTTCACTAAAAATTGTACAAAAACAATTATGATGTATAATTTAGTGAGTCTATTTTCATTAGAAACAAATGGAAACATTATCCAAATTCTGTAAAATGAGATAATTGATTTTTAGTGAAGAGAGGTCAGGTCTGTTGGACTGCAAAACAAGGGAAACTTTAATGAATAAACTGTACTAATTGACCAAACAAAAAATTCTGGAAAAATTATGGTAAGAAGATATATGAGTCTTGTTTCAGGTAAAATTTACGGATTTAATTTTGAGTTTCGCAACTCAAGTTATAATTAATTTAGTGACTATTACGTAGGTGGATAGTTTTATTATAAATAGTGAATAAATTGTTTTGATTTGTGTAAGTAATCAAAAAAGTTTTAATATTCAAGGTTTGGTCCCGAACCGTTTCAATTGCACGTTTTAGGGCCTCGAAAGCCCTTTTTAGGGATATATTGGATGAATATGAGCGAATTAATTTTAAAAAGTAAATTTTTATCCCCCAAATTAGTAAGATAGTCTGGTAATGCCTCGTGCTTGACTCCGGGACGGTCTCAGGTAAGGGGTGTTACAAAATTTGCGTTCAATTTAAAACTTTCAAACATATTCATAACGTCTCTATTATAGGCCTATGAGGCCCTAAACATACATTGGAGCGGGTTAGGGACTAAACTGAGAACTTTTGAAACTTTTAGAACACTTAGAAACATTTCATATTTTGGAGAGTTACACGCCCGTGTGGGCAAGCCGTGTGATCACACATGCCTGTGTGGTTTAGGACACACCCATCTCCTCAACCCATGTAACTCTCTGTTTATGATGTCATCAACAATTTAGGGGCACACGGCCAAGTCACACACTCATGTGCTAGGCCGTGTGGCGAATTTTATTTTTTGTATTTAAGGTGTAGGCTTCACACGGCCTGGGCACACGCCCATGTCCTAAGGCCATGCCCTTCACACGGCTGAGACACACGTTCGTGTCTCTGCCCGTGTGATTACTACAAGACATTCTATTTCTCAAAACTAAGGTGGAGAGGACACACGGCCTATCAGCATGCCCATGGGGCTGACTGTGTGTCACATACGGCCTAGACACATGCCTGTGTGTCTACCCATGTGGACAAAAATAAGGCTATTTACCAAGTGATAACGGCTCACGATATTAAGTAATAAAACTTATAAAATTGATCACACCAAAACTAACTAATATCACGACCTTAAAGGCAAGCGCACCTGTCGACCAGTAGTATAGTTTAGTGGCAAGACCAAGTTATCGCACCCAAGGGAACTAAAAGTACTAATACTCACTTCCTTTCTATTATCTAGCCTAAAAATAAAGAGAGTTGATTTAAACTAATTCTAAAACTAACTAAAAGTGCACAAAAATTAAATTGGGGAAAACTTTAGGGAAAAGCTGATTGGTATAAGCAATACTTAAGGGAGAATCCACCTAGACTTCACTTGTTATTGGTTCTTGAGCTAGACGATTTATTCACTTGACTTGATCCGTAGAGACCCCTAACCTATGCTAAACCCTCCGTCGAGGCGTAGAGCAACTAGGCCTAAGTTGTTAATTAAAGTTCCTTTATTAATTAACTCCCTAGGTTGTATTAATTCGATCTATGGCTCCCCATATTAGGTTTGACCCTAATCGGGCAGATTTATATCGCCCTATGTCTAGGGTTGCATGCAACTCCGCTTAATTATGATAGATCTACTCTTATCACAGGGACTTTTGCTCCTTTGCTCTAAGCACATCTAATTCTTGAAGTAATACCTAGGATTATTAAATCAAGAATTAAGCACACATAATTAAGAACAACTCAAGTATTTATCATATAACTCAAGAATAAATAATAACAAGATCTGTCTTAGGCTTCATCCCGCTTAAGTATTTGAGGGGTTTAGTTCATACTTAAAGAGGAAAACATCTCAGAAGAAATAAAACAACAAAACATAGGAAACAAAAACCCCTGAAGGAATTTAGGGAGATCTTCAGTCTTGATGTAGAATTTCGGCTTCTGGGATGAATCAATCGGCTTCCCTTGGAGTAATTCCTGGCTTTCACTCTTCGTATCGGCAGAGAGATGACTCCCCACTTTAGGGAAAAGGTTACCCTTGGCAGGGGAAAATCAAGTACACCCTTAGAGTTGCCTCCTAGGGTTTTTATATAGAGTTTTGGGGAGCCTTTCTTAACCTTTAAGTATTCAAATCCGAGTGAAATTCCTCTTCCTCACGACTAGAACACGCCCGTGTGCCACGACCGTGTGATTTCGACAAGAGGCCGTGTGATTCTATCGATGGAGATACGGCCGTGTGGCCTGGCCGTGCTTGTCGGGGGCTGGACCGTGTGATGTGGCACGACCGTGTGCCACAGCTGTATGGTTACTTCTTGGGCCGTGCGTTTTCACATTTTGGCCCATTTTCTCCAGTTTTTGGTCCATTTTCCGTTCTCTTCTCTTCCATATGCTCTCCTGAGTACAAGATATGAAATAGAAGGATTAAGAGCACCAATTCTCACAAAATTAATAATAATTCATCCAAAATATAGGCTAAACATGAGGTAAAAGTATGTATAATTTATCATTCATCAAATACCCCCACACTTAAGCCTTTGCTTGTCCTCAAGCAAAATCTCAATCCCTAATAAAGAATCATTCTTCTCAACCTACCATCTTTATCAATAATGTTTCCAATTAATCCACAGGAAATCATACACTGAAAATTCAATCAAAATAACATTAAAGACTCAATCAATCTAAGTTGAGAATTTTATCATTGAAACATAAGCTTTCTCCCTTCTCCTAAGTAATTATCTCTCCATCTTAGTTAACAGAAGTTGACATCCTCACTAAAGATTCACTCTATCCACTCGAAGTGTTTAGGGTTCAAAAACTAAGCACTCTTTAGTCAACCTGAAAAGCTATTACCAGAGGCTTGCAAGGAAATCACATCTCTACCACTATAGATTGACATGACATATCGATCAAAAGGTCTTGTAAGGGTTGTAACGGGGCTTGGTTAAGGGTGTTGTCATAGGATGCAAAAGAAGGGTTAGAATCGAGATTGAACTGAAAAGTTATCTAGCTAGAAAAATCTCTATCACTAGGAACAAATTTCTAGGGCTAGTTTTTATGATAATATCGTTCATGCCTGGGTAGCCTTTAAATAGAAATATGCAAAAAATTTTGAACTATTACATATGACAACTGAATTTAACTATAAATACACGTTTTTCTCTTCTTTCTTTCTTTTTTTAAGAATAATTCATAATAATCTTGAATATTTACAACTTTACATGCTGGAAAAGAGAATAAAGCTAGATAATAATTTCAACTCAAATCTAACAAAAAATAATGGTCAACGTAATTGAATGAAATTTAATAAAAAATGGGTTATTGGTTAATAATTAGAAGGTAAGTCAAAGAATGGGTTGTTAGGCTCAACGGGTTCACTAGGGGTTAAATTATGGAGGTAGGCCTTTCTGGAGTAAGTAGGTGAAATCCTAAGTGCCTTTATCATTTCGGTATATTAAATCAATGATGTGGCCTTGATGCGTATAATCAAAGCAAGTTCTAGAATAACAAATCAGTGTTGACTCACTCAAAGCAATAATAAAAGTGAGCACGAAAGAATGTATGCTCAAAAGGCTCAAAATCTCACCAGAATTATGGCTTTTTGATGTCAATCCTGTGAATTTCAAATTTTAAGATAATACTTAGAATTAAAGAAATAACTTATGCAAAAATTGGGGTTCTCAAAAATTTCAACTTATCATGCTTGATTCCTTAATGTTTTAAAGTTTGAATAATCATAGTACAGGCACCTATATCTTAATTCTCAACATATCAATAAAATTTATAGATCAATCAGAATTAATTCCTATTAGGAGACTGAGAATTATTTGAGAACAAAGCATAAAGAAAAATTTCAGGGATTTCATAGATAATGTAAATATTTAAAGTACTTCCCCCCACACTTAATATGCACATTGTCCTCAATGTACAAAGATATAAATAGCAAGAGAAGTATAATATCATAAGATAGGGAGAGAATTGAAACTCCCTGAATGTAGGGTAAACTTGTGAGGAAGAGTCGGCAATTGTGGCAGGGTGTTCCCATTTTCGGTTGAATATGAGCTGTAGAGCTCCTTTTTGAAACTGCGAAAATATTAATTAGTTGTGGGACTTTTGGATTAATAGAGATTGCTCGTTAGAGATTGGCCTATATGAAAGATAGAAAAATAAATAACAGAAAAATAATAAACTAAGTTCTAAAAATACTTAATAATGTAATGATTAAAAGGAGTTAACATAATAAAAATAAGATTCGAAATAAAAATGAGACTAATAAAGGAAAAATAAAAACAGCTAAATTGCGAAACGATATCTCTTCTTTTGTGCAGATGTATCTAGACACATTTTACGATGCATGGGAGAGACACAAAGATCTTTTGTGAAGTGTTCACACAGTCTCGGACAAGCCCGTGGGCATGGCCGTGTGGTCCTAAATTTCTACATTAAAAAGGGCTAGTTGATGTATAAAAATACTAAAATCAAAAATAAAAAAAAAGTTACTAAGTTAGTGCTCGGGTTGCCTCCCGAGAAGCGCTTATTTATAGTCTAAGCTCGACTTTGCTCGAGCTTGTACGTTCATGGTGGTTTGAAGAGTTGATACTCTTCTATCCTGCTTACTATTTTATTATCAACGTAGGATTTGAGTCGAGTGTGATTTACCTTGAAAGGGTCGAGTGACTCATGTTTTATCTCAACTGTACCATAGGGAAAGATTTTCTTTACCGTGAAGTAAGGTGTATCACTTGTATGCTCTTTTGAATTCAAGATTCGAGGATCGTCTTCCCCTAAGATTACCTTATCCCCTACCTTGAGTTGATTCGTTTGTACCTGAGGGTCGGCTTGGTGATGCTCTGGGTTGGTTTGGCATACTTTGGGCTTTTCATGATAGTTCAGCCACTCATCTAGTTCCTCGATCTGAAGCATTCACTTTTCAGGTGCATCTCCCTTGGATGGACTTGTCTGTGATTGGGTTGCCTTTATGTGGAGCGTATCCTGCACAGAAGGTTGGGTGGTGAGTTTAGTGTTTTTACAAGGACTCGTAACTATATTATTATCAGCAGTCTTAATCGAGTTCCAAGCTTGTAAAGTAACTTTGTCATCGCCTATGCGTAGGGTAAGCTCACTTGTTCCTACATCAATTATAGTTCTGGCAGTTGCTAAAAAGGGATGCCCTAAAATTAAAGGTACCTCAATATCTTCATCCATGTCAAGTACAACAAAATCAATAGGGAATATAAATTTATCTACCTTTACTAGCACATCTTGTATGATTCCCCTAGGATATTTAACAGATCTATCAGCTAGTTGAATACTCATCCTAGTGGGCTGTGGTTCCCCTAGACCTAGTTGCTTGAACATTTTGTAAAGCATGAGATTAATTCTAGCACCTAAATCAGCTAAGGCTTTATCAATAAGTAAACTACCAATTAAACAAGGAATAGTAAAACTTCCTGGGTCTTTCAGTTTTGTTGGCAGTTAATTTTGGAGAATAGCTGAACATTCTTTATTGAGTTCCACTATGGCTAATTCTTCCAACTTCCTTTTATTTGTCAGAAGTTCTTTAAGGAACTTCACGTATTTTGGCATCTGCGAAATTGCTTCAACAAAAGGTAACTTAATATGTAATTTCTTTAAGAGTTTAAGAAACTTACCAAATTGTTCGTCTGACTGGTCTTTCTTTAATGCGTTTGGGTATGGGATACGAGGCTTGTATTCTTTGATGTCTGGCTTATTGCTGCTTACCTCTACCTTACCTTTATTCAACTCAGGTTCCTCACTTGATTCTGGATTGTCTTTGGTTAATGTCTCCTTTTCTATTGTACTGACGGCATGAATTTGCTCTCTTGCATTGGTCTTAGTGTTACTTGGGAGTCCATCTTGTGGTCTTTCTGAAATTAGCTTGGTGAGTTGACCAATTTGATTCTCAAGGCCTTTAATTCATGCTTTCTGGTTCTTTAGTGTCGTGTCGGTATTTTGAAAATGGGTTTCTGATACGGCCATAAATTTTGTAACATCTCTTCAATGTTCGGCTTTTTCTCTTGTTGTGGAGGTGGCTGTTGAAATCCCGGACGAGGTGGTTGTCTTTGATTCCCTTGTCCTCCCCAAGAAAAATTGGGGTGGTTCTACCAACCTGTATTGTAAGTATTACTATAAAGGTTATTTTGAGGTCTAGAATTGCTACCCATATAGTTGGTTTGCTCAGTTTCCATGCCATGCCCATAAGAGGAGTAATCTAGATTGAATAAATTTCCCTAGATTGCGTCACGCTGCATTACTGGACGTGCCTACGTAGAACCAACAAAATTATCAAACTTTTTATTTAAAAGTTCTACCTGGTTAGTAAGCATGGTGACAGCATCAATATTATAAACTCCTGCAGCTTTTGTCGGCTTTATCCTCATGACTTGCCACTGATAGTTATTTAATGATATCTCTTCAATAAATTCATAGGCCGCTTCGGGTGTTTTATTGTTGATTGTTCCTCCTGCTGCGGCATCAATCATCTGTCTTGTTGAAGGGTTCAAACCATTGTGGAAGGTTTGAACTTCCAGCCACAAAGGTAAACCATGATGAGGACACCTTCTCAAAAGATCTTTGTATCTCTCCCATGCATCGTAAAGTGTTTCTAGATCTATTTGCACAAAAGAAGAGATATCGTTTCGCAATTTAGCTATTTTAGCTGGAGGAAAATATTTAAGTAAAAATTTTTCGGTCATCTATTCCCATGTAGTAATTGAGCCTCGTGGTAGAGAATTTAACCACTGTTTAGCCTTGTTTCTCAAAGAGAATGGGAATAGCCTAAAACGAATGGCATCATCAAAAACGCCATTTATTTTGAATGTATCGTGTATTTTCAAGAAATTGGCTAGATGCAAGTTAGGATCCTCATCCTGCAAACCATCAAACTGAACAAATTGTTGTATCATTTGAATAGTGTTAGGTTTCAGTTCAAAATTATTTGCAGCAATAGTAGGGCTAACAATGCTAGATTCAGTGCCTGCTAAATTAGGTCTAGCATAATCATACATAGTACGCGGAGTAGGATTTTGCTCATCAGGATTTGCTGCTACTACAAGAAATAGCTGATTATCCTGATTTGCTTCCATCTCTTCAGTAGGTTCAGGTTCTTCTTCTTGTCCTTCTTCGGGATATTGTAGGCTTCGTTTGATCTCTCTGTGATTTTTGGACACTGTTGCCTCTAAATCTTCGTCAAAAAGTAGTGGTCCTTTTGGGTTGTTTGTAGTTATAAACTAAGAATACCTAAAAAGAAAAAGCAAAGAAAATAAAAATAAATAAATGAAAATTGAAAATAAAAATAAAAGAAAAATAAATAAATATATATAAATATAGTAATGGCTAAAGTAATATAAATCAAGCTTTCATAATATTTTAGTTCCCCGGCAACGGCGCCAAAAACTTGATAACGGCTCGCGATATTAAGTAATAAAATTTATAAAACTGATCACACCAAAACTAGCTAATATCACGACCTTAAAGGCAAGCGCACCTGTCGAATAGTAGTATAGTTTAGTGGCAAGACCGAGTTATCGTACCCAAGGGAACTAAAAGTACTAATACTTACTTCATTTCTATTACCTAGCCTAAAAATAAGGATAGTTGATTTAAACAAATTCTAAAACTAACTAAAAGTGCACAAAAAGTAAATTGGGGAAAACTTTAGGGAAAAGCTGATTGATATAAGCAATACTTAAGGGAGAATCCTCCTAGACTTCGCTTGTTATTGGTTCTTGAGCTTGACGATTTATTCACTTAACTTTATCCGTAGAGATCCCTAACCTATGCTAAACCCTCCGTCGAGGCGTAGAGCAACTAGGCCTAAGTTGTTAGTTAAAGTTCCTTTATTAATTAACTCCCTACGTTGCATTAATTCGATCTATGGCTCCTCATATTAGGTTTAACCCTAATACGGTAGATTTATGCCGCCCTATGTCTTGGGTTGCATGCAACTCCACTTAATTATGGTAGATCTACTTTTATCATAGGGACTTTTGCTCCTCTGCTCTAAGCACATCTAATTCTTGAAGTAATACCTAGGATTATTAAATCAATAATTAAGCACACATAATTAAGAACAACTCAAGTATTAATCATATCACTCAAGAATAAATAATAACAAGATCTATCTTAGGCTTCATCCCCCTTAAGTATTTGAGGGGTTTAGTTCATAATTAAATAGGAAAACATCTTAGAAGAAATAAAACAACAAAACATAGGAAACCAAAAACCCCTGAAGGAATTTAGGGAGATCTTCTGCCTTGATGCAGAATTCTGGCTTCTAGGATGAATCAATTGGCTTCCCTTGGAGTAATTCCTGGCTTTCACTCTTCGTATCGGCAGAGAGACGACTTTCCACTTTAGGGAAAAGATTACCCTTGGCAGGGGGAAATCAAGTACACCCTTAGAGTTGCCTCCTAGGGTCTTTATAAAGAGTTTTGGGGAGCCTTTCTTAGCCTTTAAGTATTCAAATCCGGTGAAATTCCTCTTCCTCACGACTAGAACACGCCCGTGTGATTTCGACAAGAGGCTGTGTGATTTTATCGGTGGAGGCATGGCCGTATGGCTTGGCCGTGCTTGTCGGGGGCTGGACCGTGTGATCTTCATGTGGCACGGCCATGTGCCACGGCCATGTGGTTACTTCTTAGGCTGTGCATTTTCACATTTTGGCCCATTTTCTCCGGTTTTTGGTCCATTTTCCGTTCTCTTCTCTTCCCTATGCTCTCCTGAGTACAAGATATGAAATAGAAGGATTAAGAGCACCAATTCTCACAAAATTAATAATAATTCATCTAAAATATAGGCTAAACATGAGTTAAAAATATGTATAATTTATCGTTCATCACCAAGCCATTTGCCACCTTGAAACACAATTATACTTTTACCAGTTTCAATAACACATAGCATGACATAATTTAACAACCAAACATCATTAATTTAGATAGCATGACATAATTTAACAACCAAACATCATTAATTTAGATAGCATGACATAATTTAACAACCAAACATCATTAATTTAGACGTCCACACATCGTTTACATACCACAATCACCATGCATGATCCTTACACAATTATCAACTCAATCATGCAAGTAACCATCTTCATGAAAAAAAAAAACATCATCACATGATTATACCAATAACCAACATTAGCCAATTTCGAATGACCTTATACAAAATGATCATCACACCAATATAAGCCCACACATTAGGCAAAATAACTATGACACATATACAAAACAATCAAGTCCCTATACATGCCATATTTTCAAGATGCTAAAATTATCGATACCCAAAATAAAGCCTTGATAGTGCAACGTGATACTCTGACGATTTTCGATCCCCGAGCTAACTTGGTATCACTATAAAACAAGGGAAAGAAATAAGGGGTAAGCTATATAGCTTAGTAAGTTTATGTTCAAATAAGTAGAATTTTAACCACGTAAATTCATATAATGAGAGTTAACACATTTACCAGTTAGCTCTCATATGCTAAACTTACTCAAACATAACTTACCACGGTATCATCACTTATAACGTTCATACTACGAATTCCTTGTACACACCTGTACCACATCATAATACAAACACACATATTTTAACATATTTTGGTCTTTTTCTCATTGAACACTTGAAATACTAACGGATACCCAGATACTTATATGCTCGTTCCTGAGCTAGGCACGAGTCTATTCACACAAGCCAACGGTCGCGACATAACGGCTCAGTGCTGCTTAAACAAACTGATAGGTGTCCGCAACAACTGCAGGATTACCTAGCCACTGGTAGACATACTAGACTAGCACTAGGTCATCACATAATCATATAATCACACACTTGAGTTCCTAGTGACATGTCACTCGTATCTTATTCTATTCCTAAGGTTCAACTGGGATTTTCCTCACTTATCGAAACTTTGTTGATTATGTCATATAAATCATTCACACATTTTATACAACATTAAATCATTAAAAACAAAATAAAATGATGCATTATTTACATACAAACTTACCTCGGTACAAAAATAACAAATTTTGCGACTTAGTCCACAACTTTGCCCTTTCCCCGATCTAAGTCAATTCCTCGTTTTTCATTATCTATAATGACACATTTAGCTCATTTATTACTGACATTATTCAATTTGTCCCAAAAATCATTTTAAGGCAAATTTACATTTTTGCCCTTAACTTTTCACTTATTTACACTTTAGTCCCTAGGCTCGTAAAATGAAATATAGTCATTTTCTTTGTTACTCAGCCTAACCAAACTATTTTCATACCGATACTAACACATATTTTTCATTTAATCACACTTCCTACACATATTTTTGTAGCTTTTACAAAAAGGTCCTTTTATGCAATTTCATCAAAAATCACTCAGCAAAAGTCTTTTATCTAACACTAAACTTTCATTTTCTACCATTTGACATCAAAATACATTCATGTCACACATGGGTAAATTTTAAACATAAACCCTACTTCAAAATAATGGTAGAAATAGGTAAATGGGATGATAATAACTTCAAAAACGTAAAGAGCATTAAAAATGGGGCTAAGATGCACTTATTATAGAGCTTGAAAGTTGAAGAAACCCTAGCTATGGTGTCTTGAGAATTCCGGCCAAGGTAGGAGGAAGATGGGCACAATTTTGACTTTTTTTCCCTTTTTATTCTTTTATTAACCAAATGATGAAAATGCCCTTTTAACCATTCTTTAAAATTTTACCCTTCCATGTACATTTTTGTCCATCATGAGATATAATGGTCTAATTACTAACTAAGGACCTCTAATTTACAAATTCATTACAATTAAGCACCCAATGCTTCTAGAACACATATTTTGCACTTTTTGCAATTTAGCCCTAATAATCAAATTGGACCTTTTATCAATAAAATTTCGTAACAGAACTTTCACATATGCATTCAATCATATTATAAACCTTAAAACTTTATCACAACAAATTTTTCAACTTCGAATTTGTGGTCTCAAAACCACTATTCTAACTTAGCCTTCTTTCGGGCTGTTACAACTCTCCATTCCTTTAAGGATTTTCATCCCTGAAAATCTTACCTGAAAAGAGGTTTGGGTACTGTTTTCTCATGACTTCCTCGGGTTCCCACGTAGCCTCTTCAACCCTATGTCTATGCCACAACATTTTCACTAATGCTATACTTTTATTCCTCAATTGTTTGACTTTCCGAGCCAAAATCTTAATTGGTTCTTCATCATATGTCATATCTAGTCGAATCTCAGCTTCCGTCGAAGAAATCAAATGCAAAGGATCGAAACGATATCATTGTAACATCGACACATGAAACACATTATGAATTCTTTCCAACTTTGTTGGTAAAGCTAACTAATAAGCCACTGGTCATATCCTTTCAATAACCTCAAACGGACCATAAAGCGTGGACTCAACTTGTTTTTACGGTAAACTCTCATAATCTTTTTCCACGAAGACACCTTCAGAAATACTTTATCACCCACCTAAAATTTGATCTCTTTTCTTTTTAAATCCGCATATAACTTTTGTTGATCTAAAGCAGCTTTCAAACAATCACAGATTACTTTCACTTTTTCTTCGATTTCCTTAACCAAATCAACCACGTCAATCTGTCCCTCACTAAGCTCGATCCAATACAAAGGAGTTTGACACTTGCGGCCATATAATGCCTCGTATGGTGCCATTTTTATACTTAACTAAAAGTTGTTGTAAGCAAATCCGACCAAAGGTAGATATTTTCCCAACTACCCTCGAATTCTAGAACACAACATCGAAGCATATCTTTGAGAATCTGAATTACCCTTTCAGATTGATAGTTGGATCTTTATCCAAAATAATAAAAATAGGCATTTCGTGCAATCTCATAATCTCAGCAATGTACAATTCAGCTAACTTGTCGAGTGAATAGTTGGTACGTACCGGAATAAAATGAGCCGATTTCGTCAATCGATCAATGACGACCCGAATAGCATCTTTCTTCCTCGGGGTCAAAGGTAATCCATTGTAATCCTGTCCCATTTCCACTCGGGTACCATCACTGGCTAAAGTAAACCCAAAGGCACTTGATGCTCGGCTTTTACTTGTTGACAGATCAAACACTTTGATACAAATTCAGAAATATCTCTTTTCATACCTAGCCACCAATACAATTTCTTCAAACCATTATACATCTTAGCACTACTCGGATGAACTGATAAGCAACCACTATGTACCTCGTGTGAAATTTTCTAAATAAGGTCATTATCCTTTGGTACAAATACTCTATCTTAGAACATGAAACAATCATCTGAGCCGACTCAAAAATCTGAATCATTACTCACTTTACATTGAGCTCTCTAGGCTGGTAATTCACTATCACACTTGTGTGTTTCATAGATTTGCTGAAGAAATAACGGTCTAGTCCTTAACTCGGCCAAAATCAAGCCATCATCAGACAAGCCAACTTCATACTCATAGCTCTCAAAGCAAACAGACACTTTCTACTTAAAGCATTTACCACCACATTCGCCTTTCCCAGGTGATAATCGATTACTAACTCATAGTCTATTAACAACTCAAGCCACCTTTGTTGTCTTAAATTCAGATCTTTTTATGTCATAATATATTTTAAACTCTTATGATCAGTAAAAATATGACATCTCTCACCGAACAAATGATAATGCCAAATTTTCAAAGCAAAGACGATGGCAGCCAATTCCAAGCCGTGGGTCAGATAGTTCTTCTCGTGTAGCTTTAATTGTCTCGAGGCATAAGCTATCACATTGCCCTCTTGCATCAATACGAAGCCAAGACCATTCAAAAATGCGTCACTATAAATTACAAATTCTTTTCCCGACTCAGGTTGTACCAAAACCAGTGCCTCAGTCAATAGTGCTTTCAATTTCTCAAAACTTTGCTGACATTTGTCGGTCCATTCAAATTTAACATCTTTTTGTAACAACTTGGTCATAGGAGTTGCAATCATCGAAAATCCCTTGACAAAGCATCAATAATACCCGGCTAAGCCCAAAAAGCTTCTAACCTTGGGTACATTTCTCGGTGGTTTCCATTCAACAATTATCGAAATCTTACTTGGATCAACTCGAATACCATCACCCGAAACTATATGTCCCAAAAATCAGACTTCTCGAAACCAAAACTCACTTTTACTGAACTTAGCAAACAATTTCTTTTCTCTCAAAATCTACAATACAGTTTTCAAGTGTTCGACATATTCGGACTCATCTCGAGAATAAATCAGAATATCATCTATGAACACCACCACAAACTTATCTAAGTAAGGTTGGAAGATCCGATTCATTAAGTCCATAAAAATGACTGGAGCATTAGTTAAACCAAAAGGCATCACACGAAATTCATAATGTCCATACCGTGTTTTGAAGGCAGTCTTCAGGACATCTGACTCTTTATGTAACACCTTTATTCTGTAATCGTCGTCGGAATAGGTAAGGGGCATTACCAGACTTGTAATACAAATCGAAATAGTATTTTATCAACATGTATAACATTTATCAACAAATCCAATAGTTTTCAAACATTCATAATCAAATCATACATTGATCAAACATATAAAGCTCTAATCATATTATTGGGACTAATTTGAATTCCTATAAAAGTTATAGGAAAACTTAGAAAATTTTTTGAAATAGGGCCACACAGCCGTGTGCCTCACACGGTCACCAGACACGCCCATGTGTCCAGGCCGTGGCGAAACAAGGCATACATACTGACTTGTGCACATGGCCACAAGATACGCTCGTGTGTCTAGGCCGTGTGAAATTCATGGAGCTACTGACTTACACCCACGACCATAAGTCAAGCCCATGTGTCTTGGCTGTGTGGCAACTTGACTGGGCTACACAAGTACCAGACACGCCCGTGTGTCCCTCTCGTGTGCATTATTGATTTAATCATGCAAAATATAGGGGCCACACAACTAAGACACACATTTGTGTGCTCTGGCCGTGTGGCACGAAATAGGCTTGGTTTAAGCCATTTTCACACCCCATTTAGTCAAATACCTAAGATATCAAATGTATAACAGTTTCATATATTCAATGAGCAACCAAATCAGCCAAAACATACACATTTATACCAATTTATAATCAACCAAATATCATACCAATTTGCATCATCCAAACATGTACCTATATGAACCAATCCAACATCTACATCAACTTACCAAATCACATTTAAAACTCATCATATCATTTACCCCAAATTATACCCAATGGTCATTCATCCAAAACCATCATATAAAACATTTTCATATCAACCAAATTAAAACATTTACCTCAAGCATGCACCAAAATACCATGACCAATACACATATATAAAATATAAAAGACATATCATATAAGTCCTCATATGAAAACATCCATTTCCAAAATCAAGTCATATCACATTAACTTATAAACTAGCCTATACATGCCATATTTACAACATTAACAAAGATCCAAAAGTACCAAAATCTTGTTGGATAGTGTGATAGCAATCTTTGACTTTTCTGGAATCGAGCTAGCTTCTGAGATCTATATAACACGGGAAAATAAACAAAGTAAGCTTTAAAAGCCTAGTAAGCCCGTATAATATAGAAACAAACTTACCAAGTATAAATAAGCTATTTAAGCAATAATAACCAACTCATATGCTCATCTTACCTATTCAAAGGATTCAACCACATGTTAGTCATATGTAACAAGCATATATTCATCCAAACAAGGGATGAAATCAAGCATATAACATTCATGTACATTTCAATAATTATAACATGTCACCATTCATCTTTTATTTATAAGATCATGTAAACCATATCACATTTCATAGATAAAACTCATATGCTTCATTAATCAATTCATCATATAGCAATTCTACTCCTATGCCACATAATCTTTTTTAGCCATGTAACATATACGATGTAACATATCATTCATGTAGTCCATGTAATTCATACAACATGTATACATACCGTGTACATTTTGTATCTTTTTTACATGTATTTTCTTATTTTCATATCGGTATATTGCCCGTTTAACCTTTCTAAACATCGAGGGATACTCAGGTGATACATACACAGTGTATATGTAAACCTGTAAATCCATCAATTCATCATTTATGCTTTTTCAAGCCATGTACGGTATGCTCCTCTTGAGCAGGTAACAGTAAGCCCGAAGGCTGAACATGTAAGCCTGAAGACTGAACATATAAGCTCATGAGCTGTGGTGAGTTCGCAACAAAAGCAGGAGCCCAACCAACCTGTAGCCCTAGTGACATGTCACTTGTATCCTACAACTTTCTACGATTCAAACGGGACTCGGTAATCAAATTGAACATGTAACCAATAAGCATTTCAATTCCTTAATTTCTCAATCCATTTATATAATATAAAACTCAACATATATTCAATAGGCAATTTGATTTCATAATTCATTATACATTCATATAACATTAAAATTAGCAATTATAAATATAATACAAGTTCATTTCTAATTATACGAACTTATCTCGATTTAGCTCGTATATCCGATATCTACTCGTCTACCTTTTGTTTCCCCCGATCAAGTTCTAGGATTTATTTGTCTTGATCTATATTAATTCAAATTTAACTCTATTATTCATTAACACATTCAATTTAGTACAAATACATGTATTTTAGCCATTTTGCAAAATAGCCCTTGTATTTCACATTTTGTCAATTTAGTCCTTAATTCATAAATATGCAAAATACATCAAATTTTCAAATACTCATCATAGCCGAATATTCATGTATACCTTACAAGCATATAACTTTCATTTATTCACATTTCTAACCACCAAAATTTCTATCTTTTTCAATTTAATCATTTTTCGACATTTTTGTCAAAAATCACTTTATAGAACTTGTATATCACTAAATAAAAATCAATAATCCACCATTATTCATCAAAACAACCAAGCATTCAACAATAGCACAACTCAAAAACATTATTAATTTCAAAAATCGAAGCTTGGGCATGATAGAACACAAAGCAATGATATCAAAAACATAAAAATCATTAAAAACCGAAGCAAAACATACCTTTAATCAAGCAATTAGTGGCCGAATATCATGTAAACCTAAAACCCTATTTCTTGATTTTTGGCTGAGAATGAATGAAAACGAAGGTATAATTCTTTTGTTTTCATTAAAAAAAAAAGACTAAACGGCCATTTACCACTTTAACCTAAATAAAACTAAAATAAAATCATACAAAATATGGACATTATTGTCCACCACCGTCCATAATAATAATGCCTAAATTTCACTTTAAATACTTTCTTTTATAAAACCAAAATCAATTAAGTCATTTTACTAATTTTACTCATATTTATCGCTTTACGCGATTTAGTCCTTTTTACCGAATTAGCTAATTAAACGGTAATATTTCTTTATGAAAATTTTGTACGGTAATTCTATCTTGCCATATGATAAATTAAAATAATAAAATAAATATTTTGACTAGGTTAAGTGGTCCCAAAACCACTCATTCTGATTAGGGTCTAAACTGGGCTGTTACAACTCTCCCCCTTTAGGGATTTTCGTCCCCGAAAATCTTACCAGTAAACAGGTTAAGGTACTATTTTTCCATAGCTTCCTTGGGTTCCCACATAGATTCCTCTATTTCATGTTTATACTAGAGAACTTTCACAAGTGCTATACGTTTATTGCTCAGCTCTTTGATTTCTCGGGCTAAAATCTTGATCGGTTCTTCGTTGGACGATAAATCTGGCTGTAATTCAACATCAATGGGAGAGATGACATGTGATGGATCCGATCAGTATCGATGCAACATTAAAATGTGAAAAACATTGTATATCTTTTCAAGTTTAGACGGTAACGATAGTCGATAGTTTACAGGCTCTATTCTTTCAACTCTTTGATACGGCCCGATGAATGGTGAACTTAACTTTCCTTTTCAGCCAAAATGGAGAATTTTTTTCCACGGTGACACTTTCAAGAATACTCGGTCTTTGACCTGAAATTGTATTTCTTTACATTTCAAATCCGCATAAGATTTCTGTCTATCCGAAGCTACTTTTAAACTATCACATATCACTTTAACTTTTTCTTCGGTTTCTTTGATCAATTCAAACCCGTGTATCTTTCTTTCACTCAATTATGTCTAGTATAACAGTGTTTGACATTTATAGCCGTATAAAGCTTCGTACGGAGCCATTTTGAAACTCGTCTAAAAGCTGTTATTATATGCAAATTCAATCAGAGGTAGGTATTTCTCTTTGCTACCTTCAAATTCAAGGATGCAACATCGTAACATATCCTTTAGAATCTGTATAACTCTTTTAGACTACCCGTTAGTCTGAGGAAGAAAAGCTGTACTGAAATTCAATTTTGTTCCTAGAGCTTCTTGCAATTTCTTCCAAAATCTCGATATAAATCGTGGATCTCTATCGGAGATAATAGACAATTGTACACCATGTAATCGTACAATTTTTGACATGTACAAATTGGCTAATCTATCCAGGGAGTGATCTGTACGTACCAGTATAAAATGAGCAGACTTCACCAATCGATCAACAATAACCCAAATTGCATCTTTCTTTTTCAAAGTTAGGGGCAATCCCGATACAAAATCCATTGTAACCCTGTGCCATTTCCATTCCGGAATCATCACTAGCTATAACTAACCCGACGATACCTGATGTTCAGCTTTTACTTGCTAACAGATCAAACATTTAGATACAAATTTAGATATATCACGTTTCATTCCCGACCACCAGTATAATTGTTTCAGATCATTATACCTTTTAGTGCTACCAGGATGAACAGAAAAGTGACTATCATGTGCTTCATGTAAAATTTTTTGAATGAGCTCGGTATTTTTTGATATACAAATTCTATTCCTTAACATTAAACAATCATCAATTCCAATATTAAATTCAGAATCAGAATTGGACTTATAGTAAAGTTGTTTAGCTTACAACTCTGTCCTCTTTCAGAGCTTCACAGATTTGTTACAGAAATATCAGTTTAGCTTTTAACTCAGTTAGAATAGATCCATCATCACATAGCATCATTTGAGTGTTCATAGCCCGCAAAGTAAATAGGGACTTTCAGCTCATAGCATCAACTACAACATTAGCCTTTCCCAGATGATAATCAATCACAAGCTCATAATCTTTCAGTAGCTCAAGCCATCTCAGTTGTCGCAGATTTAAATCTCTTTGTGACATCAAGTACTTCAAACTTTTATGATCTGTGAATATTCGACATTTTTCATCGTATAAATAGTGACGCCAAATCTTTAATTCAAAGACTATAGCGGCTAACTCGAGATCATGTGTCGGGTAATTCTTCTCATGTGGTTTCAACTATCGGGAAGCATAAGCTATGACTTTTCTATCTTGTATCAATACACAACCAAGTCCATTTAACGAACTCTTTCCATCTTTTCCATCTTGCATCGATTACAAACTCTTTACCTGATTCAGATTGAACTAAAACCAGTGCTTCTATTAACAGTGCTTTCAGCTGATTGAAACTCTGTTGACATTTTTCGATCCACTTAAATTTCACGTTTTTCTATAGTAATCGAGTTGACAAAACTACAATCATTGGGAATCCTTTCACAAATCTTCGGTACTAAGCTGCTAAACCCAAAAAACTTTTGATTTCAAATACATTTTTTAGTGGTTTCTAGTCTAATATTGCAAATATTTTGCTCAGATCAACCCTGATGCCTTCCGCTGAAACAATGTGACCCAGAAATCTGACTTCCCGAAGCCAAAATTCATATTTACTAAATTTAGCATATAATTGTTTATCTCTTAAGGTCTGTAACACGATTCTCAAATGTTCGGTGTGCTCTGTCTCATCACGTGAATAGATCAGAATGTCATCAATGAATACAACAACAAATCTGTCTAAATACGGTCTGGATGTACAATTCATCAAATCCATAAACACCGCAGGAGGGTTAGTCAAACCAAAAGGGATAACTAAGAATTCATAATGACCATAACATGTTCTGAAAGTAGTTTTCGGTATATCAGTTTAACCCACAATTGGTAGTAACCTGATCTTAGATCAATCTTTGAAAATACTGTAGCCCCTTTCAACTGATCAAACAGATCGTCTATTCATGGCAGAGGATACTTATTCTTTACAGTCACTTTATTCAATTGCCAGTAATTGATACACATTCTCATAGACCCATCTTTCTTTTTCAAGAACAACACCGGAGCACCCCAAGGTGAAAAGCTAGGTCTCGCAAAGTCTCTATCTGTTAATTCTTGCAACTGTGCTTTTAACTCATTTAATTCAATTGGTTCCATTCTGTATGGAGATATTGATATCGGTGTAGTACCCGGTAACAACTCAATCCCAAATTCAACCTCTCTAATCGGTGGTAATCCTAATAATTCTTCTGGAAATACATCTACAAATTCACAAACAACCGATACAGCTTCAAGCTTTGATCTTGATATTTTAGTATCTAAAACATATGCTAAGTATGCATCACAGCCCTTTTTCACATATTTCTACGCTTGCATAGCAGATATCACACTAGGTAATTCATTCGAATCATTTGATTCAATCCGAAGAATTTCACCATTTTGACATTTCAACTTTATACTCTTTCATCTGCAATTCACAACCACTTCGTGCATATTTAGACAATCCATGCCCAGTATCACATCAAACTTGTCAAATGGTAGGAGCATCAAGTCAGCCAGAAAACAGTATCCCCGGGTCATCAATGGACATTTCTTACATATTTTATCAACTAACACTGACTTGCCTAATGGATTTGATACTTTAACTACAGATTCTATAGATTCAACATGTAAACTCTTTTTTAAACACTAGTTCCATATAGATATATGAATGAGTTGATCCAATATCTATCAAGGCAATTATATCAGTGTTAAAAGGAGAAAAAGTACCAGTAATGACATCAGGCGACGAGGCTTCCTCCCGTGTACGTATAGCATAGGCTCAAGCAGGTGTGTGTATCTCAAATCTAACATTTGAATCTCGTGTAGTACTATGGTTTCCACTTTGATTCCCAGTATTCCGAGGTGGTTTACCTCTGGTAACAGTATCACTAACTTTTATGGATTACTCTTTAATAGTAGTAGATCTCTCTAGATAGTCTCGGAGGTAATGATCTAGTGACCTACATCTAAAACATGCTCCACTTTTCAATCAGCATTCACCAAAATGTTTTTTCTTACAATGCTTGCAATCAGGTCCAAAATTTCTCACACTACCCACACTAGCAATAGATGTTGTCTGGGGCTTCAGATTAAAGGATCTTGCACCTCTATCTCTGATCGTTACACCCGCAGAAGCAGTGGAACGGGGACGAAAGTCTTTAGCTTTCCTTGATCCAGACTAATGTGACTTACTCGTAAACCTGTTTCTAGACTCTCTCGATTCAAAATTAGCTTCTCGTTTCTCTGTAGCAAGTTCTTCAGCTTTACAAGCCCTATCAACCATAACAACATACTCTTTTAGCTTGAGAATCCCTACTAACAATCGAATATCTTCATTCAATCCATCCTAGAATCTTTTGCTCATAATAGCTTCGGTAGAGACACACTCGCGAGCATACTTACTGAGTCGTATGAACTCTCTTTCATATTCGGTTACCATCATACGGCCCTATTTCAGATCAAGGAACTCTTTTCTTTTATGGTCGATGAATCGCTGGTGTAACGCCCAGAATTTGGGCCTAGTAGGATTGGGCCTTGTACATGGGAGCTGCTAGGAGGCTGCACATAAAAGTTTATGTGTGCAAGAAATATCACAATGGTGTGTTTGGTGGATTGGTTAAGTGAATTGGGAGTGTTTAGGGATGCCTGAGAAGTCCTGAGTTCAAGCCTTAGCTTTTGGAAAATTTTTCATTTTGCTCTTAAGTGAATCTTGATGTTGGTGGGTAGGCTTTAAGAATATTTTTGGTGAAAGTTTGACACAAGAAGAGCTTGTGGTCTAGAGGTAAAGTGGCATGTAGAGTATGTTGGAGGTCTGAGGTTTAAGTCATGGTATTGAAAATGGGTATTTATTTTGTTACTCTTGCCATGTGAGAAGTAGAATGTGACTGAAAATCAGCCAAGAGAGATTTGAATTGGTTATGAGTGTTTGAATTGAGTGGTTGAGAGAGGATTATGGAGCAAATCAAGGAGAAATATGTGGAGAAAATCAAGCGATTTTGATTAAAGGAAGGTGTTGGTGCCGTCTAGGGAGTCTAAGCCCACAAGAGTTCGGTTTGAGAGAGTTGAGGGCGTCAATTGGAGTAGTTTTGCTAGTGCTGAATTTCCCTAGTGCATTTTTGGGTTCTTTTCCCTTTTGTTTTAGTGGCCAGATATAGTACTTTCGGGAATTTTCTTCTCTTGGTTTCGATTTTTGCAAAATTGGGATCTTTCTCATTTTCCATTTTTGACTATTTTGCATTTTGGGTTCTTTCCTTTCCTTCTTTCGTACCAAAGCTCTGCTTAGAATTTTTTACTTCATTTCTTTTCATTTTCTCTTGTTGGGACCGATTTCTCTACCTCTCTTACTCCTTCTCATTCTTCCTTTTGCTCTATTTGCTGCCACTCTATAGGCTTTCTTTGATATTTTTCCCTCTGTCACACCGTCCTCTTTTCTACTTGTTTTGTCGCAGTCTTTACCACTTATTAACAACCATCACTACTCTACTTCCTTTTCTCCCAGTGCTAAATATATCTTCCTCCCCTCCCTATACATTTACTTTTCTTCTTGTCTTAGTCAAAAGCTATTTTCCTTTGCTACTTGAGGCTTAGTCGAATATCATCTTCTATTTGATATTTCTGTACCGAGTTTCTCTTTACTACTTTTTGTTCCTTCAAGTGTTCTGGGCAAGCAGTAGGTACCCATATCTCCTTCTCGTTCAAATGTGTTTCTCTTATTCTTTTTCTGCAAAGCCGAATGATTCTTATATATTCATTGGTTCTGGTTTTTGCTTTTTCTCTTATTGTGATGTGCGTTGGGATTTAGGTGTTCCTGGAGAACAAAAGAGTGCAAAGGTTCTCTAGCAATCAATATTTTGTTTTTCACTATTCAACTAAGGTAAAAGCTTTATCCCACTTTTTTGATTTAGGCCATTTTTCTAATAGTTTTGGAAGGTTCTAATTGTGAATTTGAGCCACACCAATGAAAAGATTTGTTTGATAAGATTTACGATTTATGCAGTTATCCGACGAGAAACGTGTGATCATTTTAATTAGTGGCCTAAGTGCATTTAGCCACACTACATTTAGTCAAGGTTGGTGCTTGAAGGTGATACGCAAGTGTTCGCAGTCAGGTGTGTAACTGTACCCTATTAACGGTAATAGGCATAAGGGCTAGTAAAGTGTGTAACTTTGTCCTCTGTCAATGATTGCTTGAAAAGCCAAAGTGTGCATTCACACTGTACTGATTGTATATCAGTAGAAGCTGAAATGTCGGAATGGGCCAAATAGGCCTGATGGCCCATGGGTCGTTTGTTTAAATCTAACTGCTAGGTGGAAAATAGTAAGGCTTGTCATGTCACGCACATGGCATAAGCCATACTGGGCCTCGGCGGAGATGGACCGTGTGGGCCCGATGGGCTTATAGGCCTGTATGGGTTAAATTCTTGTTAAGAGGCAACTTTTGGACTGGGCTATGTCGTTCGCATAGCCAAGGTTAGTTCTAGGCTAAATGGGCCACACGAGCGTGTGGGCCTACTTAGGCCGAGTAATGGGCTCATCCCCATTTATATCATTATGTCAATTTAGGTTATTTAAGTCGCTCGAGGCGACTGTAAACCTTCCAAGAGGTGATTGTCTATACCGAGACCTTAGAGGGTAAAATGACCAAATTACCCTTGAAGGGTAGAATGGCTGTTTTGCCCCTCAAGGGTAAATGATCGACTTGTGCTGTGATTCGATTAATTTGACTATGATTGGACTAATTCAGTTGTAATTGTATGACCGATTAAGAACATGTATGTGGGGATTTTGGTGAGCATTCGATTTGGTTTTAGATATTAATGTGATCTAAATGAATGTAGGATTGATTTGGAGCAGATATCATCACCAGTAGAATCGCAAATAGGTGTGTAAATGACACCCACTCATAGACTAGATCGACAAAAGTAGAAAAGCCGAAAAGCTGGCATTTTGAGAACTTGAGAGCATGCGAGTGCTCGTGAGATAGACTGTTGCTAAACTTGGTAATCTCAAGCGGTAAGGTTGCAGAGTGCAAAATTCTGTGCACTTCGGAATATTTGGGCTTAATGGGCCGAAATTGGGTAAATGGGCCAACAGGCCCAATTCGGTAAAAACGCTCGGTAAGTGTTTGTGTTAAAACGATTAATGGCTATAATATGCATGAAAACCCTAAAATAGTAAATTTAGTGGAATACCCCTAAGTATGAAAATTACCATTATACCCCTAGGTGCAGAAGGATCGTTATACCCCTAGTTACTAAAATGCATGATATTCTGATTCTGTATGTTGTATGCCATGCAATGTATATCTGTTGCATGGGATATGGGTTATATTGATGGAGGAAGCGTTCTGGTGGCTCTGCCACAAATATCTGTTTCTGGTGGCTATGCCACAAACATCTGTTCTAGTGGCTCTGCCACAATATCTGTATCTGGTGACTTTGTCACATTATCTGTTCTGGCAGCTCTACTGCAAATTCTGTGGTGTGTAGCGGATGGGTGGGTCGAGTTGTCTCCCGACATGGTGTAAGGTTGGTACGGGGGTGTTTATGGATGGATGTGGGTTGGGTATTCCGCATGCATGATATATCTGCTTTGTTTCTGTTATGGGCCTATGGGCTTCATCCTGAATCCTGTATCGGGCTAAGGCCCAAATAAATTTGACTCTGAGGATTGATCTGATTTGGACTATGGTTAGTCTATTTTACACACTGAGTTTCCCAAACTCACCCCTTTTTCCTTCCATCCTTGCAGATGAGCCCTAGTATGTGGACTTGGAGCTGGGAGGGATTCAGAGTGGCCATGGAGACTGCTTTTCTAGTTTTAAAGTTGATTATTTCACTATTTCATTTAGTCACTTTATTTTCAATTTGGGTTGTAATAAGGCCGCTCTTATTATTTTTATTTTGGGTTTTTAATTAAAAATTTCAACTTAAGTAGGGTATTGTTAAATCATTTTGAAATCGGTTAGCTCTAGGGCGCGTTTTTATAAAAGTTACTTGTTTTCAAAATATTACGATATTATAGAAAAGCTTCCGCAACGTAAATGTTTTCATAAATCAGTATTTAAAAAGACTTAAACTTAATTTGTTATCCGTGGACAAGTCATAAGGTTAAAGTGTGGCAATAGATGTGTGCATGTCTAGGATTGGATCTAGGAAGAGCTTGGTACTTAAGTAGTCTAAATGACTCACCTCTTCTCTTGAATCCTACCTGGTGCGCAGTATCCATTCACTTTAAGCCATAACAAAGAAGGTCTAATTTTTCGATATTTAAACTGTTTTTAAAATAACATGTTTCCGCAACTACAAAGGTTTTACAAGCTTTCACAATTTTCTGTAAGATTTTATAAAGTTGTTAAACAATGTTTGAAAGGGAAATAATTATTCATGTTTTGGAAAAATAAACAAACACAAAGGGTTCTATACAAGTTTAACGGTAACAGTTTCTAAACATCAAGAAGGGTTTTCAATAAAAACATGGTTTTCGAAAAACACTTCTATGTGACATGTCAGACTTGGCCATAACATCAGGGCCAAGTTTGGGATGTTACATGTAGTGGTATCAAAACCCGGTTGCAACAACTCGACTATGGATCAGGTCCAAAAAAGTTTCCAAAATTCATAAAAATTAGGCCCAAGAAGGGCATTTTTGGAAATCGGTTTCGGAAAAATTTAGAAAAAAACTCTATTCAAACTTGTTTTCTTTAAAATATACATGTTTTAAAGGTTTGATTGTGAAAAGTTTAAATCTTTCTGAGTTTTCTAAAATCTGGTTTCTGAAGAAGTGGCAAACTGAATCCCCGATACCAAGTCTGTAAGTATTACTGTTTCTCATACTATACTATACTGAAATGATACGGTAGATAGAACTGAGCCTTTGATATGATACCGTAGATAGTGTAGTACTGAAGACCGTAGAGACTGAGACTGTAGGGAACTAAAAACCCTAAAAGATTAAGACTGTAGCTAAGCTATGATTCTGTAAAGACAAAAACTTTAAAATACTCTCTCTGCATAAGACATATGAATAAATAGAAAAAATTTTGAGATCTTTATAGTTATTTAATAAGTGTACTGGTATTGTAGAGTATTGATATGGATTTTGAGGGTAAGCAAAGTTTGCCAACTTTGGGTAGCGGTAACTCAGAGCTTGGTACTGAGGCACTGGTTGAGTTAATAAGGAAAGTGGTAGAAGAAGTATTGGATACCAAAATTAAGGAAATTAGGGAAACGTTTCAAGCAGGGTGCTTGGAGTGTAAGAAGACGAAGGATCCTAGTTCGCAGAGGATAGAGTCTCGTTCTGTGAAACATGTTAGGGCACGACCGAACTTTCCGACCTGCAAGAACTACAACAGGCGTCATCCAGGTGAGTGCTATAGGGAGAAAAGAGCATGCTTTAGATGCGGGTCCCTGGAACATCGAGCTTTGGATTGCCAAGCTTATTTAGGTGTGTGATGTTTGGAAACGAATTGTGTGCGCAAGTGATAATGTAAATAATTAGATGTTTGGGTCATATTAAAATTATTTAGATCAGAGTGCGCAGCGGTAGCGTAGTAGCATAGTTTTGCATGACTATTTTATTATTTGGAAATTTTGAGGATAAAATTTCTTTAAGGGGGTAGAGTTGTAACACCCAGAATTAGGGCCTAGAAGTATTGGGCTTGAGTTTGGGTTCGGATAAAAGAAAACCTGGATAATTGAGAAGTTTTAAATATTAGTGTTAAAAAAATATTATTATTATTATTATTGATAAAATATTACTGTTACTATTATTACTGATGCTTTAAATTTTTATGAAAATTATATTTGTTATTATTAGATAAAATTATTATTATTATTATTATTAGAAAATTATAATTATTATTAATTTGGTGTTTAAATTTAGTTTTTAAGTAAATTATGAAAGATTTATAGTGCGGGAAAAGTCTTGGTTTCGATCCAAGACTCTATCAAAGAAATTCTTAATTTTGCTTCTTCAGGGGAATCTAGGTAATAGGACTTATAAATAATTTGGGCTGAGGTTAGACACAAAGGAGGTGCCTGGCCCAGTGGCTAAGCACGCTAGGAGGACATGGGAGTGCCTAGGTTCAAAGCACGGCGCGCGCAAGAGGTGTTGTTTTTTTCAATCAGCAGGTTGCATTAAAGATATAGGTTAAAAGGAGTTGCAGATATAATTTGTCACAAGGGCGTCGGTGGCACAGTGGCAGCAACGTGCTACGATTTCCAAAGGGATGCAGGTTCGAGTCCAGGCGCAGGCAACTTTAATTTTATTTTTAAAACAGCGGGGACTGCAGAAGGTACGGGTTAAAATTAAATGCAACCGTATATTGTTAAAAACAAAGCCGCGATGCAGTGGTCAGCAGCGCGCTTGGTACCCTAGAGGTCCCGTGTTCAAGCTGAGGAGCGCGCAGGAGGATGGCCTTCTTGTTGTGCATACGTGGAAGGAGCCGCGTGGGACAAGGGGACTTGTAGCAGCGTGCTGTGCGGGAATTGTGTGGTACAGTCGATGGATAAGGGCTACTACTGTTCAGTGAAGGGATTTGGATGAAATCCAAATCCATTGGTTGCTAAAATTAAGGAGCAAGGCATGGTATATGACTTTAGGAAGAAATCTTCTTTTTTTACTATGCCGAAATACACCATTCGGCTATAGGAATTTAGTGCCGAATTGCCTTTGTTACTTTGCTTTTATGATTTATTTTCTTCTTTGATTAGTTTTGAGTGTTAGCCGATTGTGTTTTTCTTCAATCGAGTTCTTGTTTTTATTATCATTCTATCTATTTTCTTTCGCTCTTTTGTTTTCTTTTCCACTCAAAAGCCGAAGCAACCTTTTATTCTTACTTTTTCTTTTTCCAAAGCAAAATCCTATTTAACTTTTCCTTTCGTTATTCTTTCCATAATAGTCGATTATGGGGTCCCTTTTCCTATAATTAAAGTCACAACTTGCATCAATTTTTGATCCATTCGAATATTTCTTCTTCCTCTTTACTTATAAATTCTAAAAGCCAAAACCAATTCACCATAGCCGATTACTATAGTAAACAAGATCACTTCTTCTCGTCCCGTTTATCGAAAACCTGAAACTTACAATTCTCTCGTCTCTCTATCGCATAATCTATGATAGATCTGTGTTTAGACTGGTGGACGTGGATTCTCTTTTCTAACAAGGCTAGTCAACAAACGTTGGGTAAATGACCTTCTTCTTTGTTAATAGAAAACCGAAACCTCTAACTCTTAAAGGTGACTATCGTTTGGGGCTGCAAACTCTATAGATCTTATTATTATTCATGGTGTTATGTGTAAACATAGATTAAAGGATGTCGATCAAGGTGCTTTGGAAGGCTAGGACCATTTGGGTGACTAGATTTAGACTTAGTCACCAGTTTCGGTAAAGGTAAGTGTTTTAGGGCCATTAAGGATGTTGGCCGAATATGTATGTGGGGATTTTGGTGAGCATTCGATTTGGTTTTAGATATTAATGTTATCTAAATGAATGTAGGATTGATTTAGAGCAGATATCATCACCGGTAGAATCGCAAACAGGTGTGTAAATGACACCCACTCATATACTAGATCGGCAAAAGCAGAAAAGCCAAAAAGCCAAAAAGCCGGCATTTTGAGAACTTACGATCGTCCGAGCGCTCGTGAGATAGATTGTTGCTAAACTTGGTAATCTCAAGCAGTAAGGTTGCAGAGTGCAAAATTCTGTGCACTTCGGTATATTTGGGCTTAATGGGCCAAAATTGGATAAATGGGCCAACAGGCCCAATTTGGTAAAAACGCTCAGTAAGTGTTTCTGTTAAAATGATTAATGCCTGTAATATGCATGAAAACCCTAAAATAGTAAATTTAATAGAATACCCCTAAGTATGAAAATTACCATTATACCCCTAGGTGTAAAATGACCGTTATACCCCTAGGGTTAATTTTTACTGAAATGTTGCATGATATTTTGATTCTGTATGTTAAATGCCATGACATGTATATCTGTTGCATGGGATATGGGTTATATTGATGGAGGAAGTGTTCTGGTGGCTCTGCCACAAATATCTGTTTCTGGTGGTTATGCCACAAACATCTATTCTGGTGGCTCTACCACAATATCTGTATCTGGTGACTCTGTCACATTATCTGTTCTGGCAGCTTTGCTGCAAATTCTGTGGTGTGTAGCGGATGGGTGGGTCAAGTTGTCTCCCCACATGGTGTAAGGTTGGTACGGGGGTGTTTATGGATGGATGTGGGTTGGGTATTCTGCATGCATGATATATCTGCTTTGTTTCTATTATGGGCCTATGGGCTTCATCCTGAATCCTGTATCGGGCTAAGGCCTAAATAAATCTGACTCTGAGGATTGATCTAATTTGGACTGTGGTTGGGCTATTTTACACATTGAGTTTCCCAAACTCACCCCTTTTTCGTTCCATCCTTGCAGGTGAGCCCTAGTATGTGAACTTGGAGCTGGGAGGGATTCAGAGTGGCCATGAAGACTACTTTTCTGGTTTTAAAGTTGATTATTTCACTATTTCATTTAGTTGCTTTATTTTCAATTTGGGTTGTAATAAGGCCGCTCTTATTATTTTTATTTTGGGTTTTTAATTATTTTTAATTTGTTTTTAGCTTAAGTAGGGTATTGTTAAATCGTTTTGAAATCGGTTAGCTCCAGGGCGTGTTTCTATAAAAGTTACTTGTTTTCAAAATATCATGATATTAGAGAAAAGCTTCCGCAACGTAAATGTTTTCATAAATCAGTATTTAAAAAGACTTAAACTTAATTTGTTGTCCGTGGACAAGTCATAAGGTTAAAGTGTGGCAATGGATGTGTGCATGTCTAGGATTGGATCTAGGAAGAGCTTGGTACTTAAGCAGTCTAAATGACTCACCTCCTCTTCTCTTGAATCCTACCTGGTGCGCAGTATCCATTCACTTTAAGCCATAACAAAGAAGGTCTGATTTTTCGATATTTAAACTATTTTTACAATAACATGTTTTTGCAACTATAAAGGTTTTACAAGCTTTCACAATTTTCTGTAAGATTTTACAAAGTTGTTAAACAATGTTTGAAAGGGAAATGATTATTCACAGTTTGGAAAAATAAACAAACAGAAATGGTTTTATACAAGTTTAACGGTAACAGTTTCTAAACATTAAGAAGAGTTTTTAATGAAAACATGGTTTTCGAAAAACACTTCTATGTGACACGCCAGACTTGGCCATAACGTATGGGCCGGGTTTGGGGTGTTACACCTTTGAGCGGGAGCTGGAGTGTTGCTCTCAACATCGTCAGCTATTGCTCAATTTGGATCCATTTACTATATAAAACAATGTTCAAAAGTTGTCAGGAGATTATCATGCTATCACTGTTTATATATGGCATGTATAGGTAGACTCGTACACACTACAGTAGTCCTAGAATCGACTAAACTATAGCTTTGATACCAATAAAATGTAACACCCCTATCCCGTAATCGTCTTAGAATAGGTAGGGGCATTACCGGACTTGTAATACAGATCAGAACTGTATTTTATCAACATGTATAACATTTATCAATAAATCCAATAGTTTTCAAACATTCATAATCAAATCATACATTGATCAAATGTATAAAGCCCTAATCATATTATTGGGACAAATTGAATTCAAATAAAAGTTATACGAAAACTTAGAAAATTTTTTGAAATAAGGCCACACGGCTGTGTACCTCACACGGTCACCAGACATGCCCATGTGTCTAGGCTGTGGCGAAACAGGGCATGTATGTAACACCCTAAACCCGGCCTAGAAGTTAGGTCTGAGTCTGGCGTGTCACATTGGAGTGCAATTTAAAATAACATATTTTCTTAAAAAAACTCGTTCAAAAACTAATGTTTCTAAGTGAAAACAAGCTTGTTTGAAGGCTAAAGCCTCTTTGTTAAAAATCAGAATATTTAAACAATTTGTTAACCATTTGTAAACGTAATTACTTTTAAAACCTTATTTGTTGTTATGAGCGAAAACCAAGTTGCGAAAACTTGTAAATAATTTGAAGTTTGTGGAAACGTGTTGATTTGAAAGCAGGTAATGTATTTGGAAAACCGAGTTCTACTTAATTAGATATAAAACATAATAACTAAACATCCCAAATTAAAACCAAAATTTAAGAGAGGCCGTATTACAAACCCAACCAAAATAAAAGCAAGTAAATATAAAATAAATAAAACTACTCAAACATTAATCAATTTGCAGTCTGGCCACCTCTGAGTCCCCTCCCACATCGAATCGCCTACTAAGGATTACCTGAAAAAAATTAAAAAGAGGGAGTGAGTTTCGAAACTTAGTGCGTACGACCCTCGTCAAACATAAACAAGTGTTAATCTATTTTGGGCCCAATCCCTAACATAGAAATAGTACAAATTCAGTGGGCCTAAGCCCTTTACAGAATCATTTCGGTCACAACCCACAATAAAATCATTTAGGTCTCAGCCCATAACAGAATCATTTAGGTCTCGGCCCATCACAAAGTCATTTGGGCCTCAGCCCATATTATCACAATTGGGCCTAGCACATATCAGTATCAATCTTATATGAATAATGCATGTTAACCCCATCCAACCCTGCACCTGCCTCTATCCAACCCTACACTTCCTGTAGAGAATAAATCACCCACGCCATCCCTACACTTACAGTGTTAGCACTAGTTGCGGCACTAACCAGAATCTACAGCAAAGCTGTTATTATCAGCATATGTGGCACAGCCACCAGAACGATTTCTTCCTCCATAACAAATCCCAACCTCATGTAGTATGACATGTATGCAACGCACATAAATATATAAATCACTAGGCATGCTTCAGAAAGACAATCATATCATAGCCTAAAAACAATTATCTACCTTCAAGAGCATAATCGTAAATTTACCACTCAGGGGTATTTCGGTCATTTCCCATTATGGGCCCAAAATCATAACTTGGCCTATTAACAAATCCATAATCATTTAGTACATTTTATGTCCTTATTAGCAATTACAAATATACTAGGGCCCAAAAGCCCATCACATAGCCCAAACAGGGCCCACGCTCTCATACGGCCAATTAGGCCCAAATCTACCATAGGTCGTACCATCCACATGACCGGTTCGTCATTTCTTACCAATCCAATAATTTTACACATTTCGAGCCCACGGGCCCATCGACCCTATTTAGCCCGTTCCGGCTCAGATGGCCAAAATGTGGCCCAAAACCATGAGATCACTCATGGGGCCTCGATCGTCGCATTGAGCTTTCTACACAATCGTTCGCACACTCATGTGGTAGCCGGTGCCAACCTTTCGTCTTTTAAGGATTTCAGCTTTTGCCGATATGTTGTGTGTGCGGTGTAGTACACACCTCGCTTGAGATGTTCGATTATCTCACTCGTAATGATCTTGCTCAACCTTGGACCTTCCACAACCTTGATCCCAATCAACTATATGTTTTATCACAAATTTGTAGAATGATCGATTCATTAATCCACATCCATATATATAAAAGGTATAATCGGCCAAGCCCAAGATTAAAAGATCGTTTTTACCTTAATCGAATGTTAAAAAGAAGATGTAGGTTTGATTTCTTCAAACCTTACACAACCCTTCACATGTTTGAAAACCCTAAGCCCAATGATGGCCATAATACAGAGAAGGACATATTTGTAGTTAGCAAGTGTAAAGAGAAGGCATGCAGTTATTAGAAAACAACTCTACTGCAAATAAGGTGATTGACAAAAGAAAGAATAAGAACACACACTCACCGATTTGTCAAAACCTTTGTAGAATCCCAAAGGAGAGAGACGATACTATGTTCGACTAAGATCCCAAATATTGGCAATCATGAAAATGATTACAAAAAGAAGTAGGGGTGTTCAGCCAAAAAGCTAAAAGAACTAAGAGAGAAGATGGACAGAGAAACAAAAAGGGAAGGTTTGACTATGAGGGTATAATCGAAAGAACAATGAGGAAAAAGGAAGGGAAGAATGATTCAATAGAGAAAAAGAGAAGTGTATTCGGCCTAACAAAGTTAATAAAAATAAAAGGAGGTGATGGATGTAAATGAAAAACCCGAGTGGCCTAATTAGCACAATTGGAAAGGAAGCAATTGATTCAAGAGAGAGCACTAGAAAGAAAAGGAAAGAAGTAACTAGTTAAAAATAAACTGCCCCAAATGTTCATGCTTGAGTCCCGCTACATTTGTAAAATGAGAGAGAAGAAAAGAAAAGAAAAGTCCAATTCGGCTACCAAAGAAATAATACGAAAAGAAACAAACACAAAAGAATACGACACTACACTCAAATGACCAAAAAAACAAACATGCCTATTCCCTAATTATTCACACAAATTTGGCTACCTCATTGCCACCAAACCACCTGCTTCCTTATGTCCTATTTTAACTAGAAATATTTTTAAAGTCTTCAAACTAACGCCATGGTCCCCTAAAGGGAAAAGCTAAAATTTTTGCTAAAGTCCTGATCTGAACCCAGACTTCTCAGACATCCCCAAACACTTTAAAATCCCTTAACCAACACCTCAACCTGAAATTTTTGAAATTTTTCTCACCCAACTAAAATCCAAATTTCCCCGACACTCGAAGCCCATTTCTCCTAGGCCCAAAATCCAGGGCATTACAATACATACTGACTTGTGTACACGGCCACAAGACACGCCCGTGTTTCTACGCTGTGTGAAATTCATGGAGCTACTGACTTGCACCCACGACCATAGGACACACCCGTGTGTCTTGGCCATGTGGCAACCTGACTTTGTCGTGTGACAACCAATTTGCATAATCCAAACATTTACCTATATGAACCAATCCAACATCTATATCAACTTACTAAATCATACTTAAAACTCATCATATCATTTACTCCAAATTATACCAAATGGTCATTCATCCAAAACTGTAACACCCCAAACCTGGCCCGGATATGGCTGAATCCAGCGTCTCACATTGAAGTGTTTTATCGAAAACCTTGTTTTCATTAAAAACCCCTTCTAAAGAAATTAAAGTAAAATCCCAATTTGTATTTATTTTCAAAACGAGATGTACTCAAAAGCTATCTATTTGTTATAAGTTAAAAGTTACTTCGGAAAAATTCCCTTTAACAGTAGAAGCTCAACTTGAAAACAATGGATAATTTCTGAGAAACTTGTTATATAGCTTTAGAAAGAAATAAGCCCATGTTTCCAAAATAATAAGCATAATAATAAAAGCGATAGTCCAAATTTTGAAATGATAATCAGAGGAAAGGCCTTATTACAATCCAAATTAAAAAAATTAGAAATACTAGAAATCATAAAGAAACCCAAGTTTAATCGTCTTGCTAGCTAGCCACCTCTAAGTCCCACCATCCATCGAACTGCCTACTGAGGATTTCCTGAGAAAAATAAAAGAGGGGGTGAGTTTCGAAACTCAGTGTATACGACCCTCGTCAAACAAATAACATGCAACACAAGTTATCTTGGGCCTGAGCCCAATACAATAACAAAATCTAGAGCAATCATGTATACAATAATGCAATTATGCAATTCCCACCCCATCCAACCAATACACAACATCTCTGTCCAACCGAATCACATTCTATGGGGATGACTACATTGACGCACCCATCCAATACACATCAAAAGTAGCGCTGGTTGCGGTACTACCGAATGTTGTAGCAAAGTTACTGCTCATATATTGGGCTTAAAAGCCTTCGTTGGGTCCACGGTCGTCAAACGACTATGCGATCCTCATATAACACTTCCTCCAATATAATTCCCACCCATATGCAACATCATAACACATGAGTGCAACCTATAGCATATAGTATACATAAGTCATACTTATAACACACAGGGGTATTTTAGTAATTCTACCCTAAAGGGTTATTTCAGTAATTCTACCCTATTGGGGCATTTCAGCAATTCTACCTACCCTATTGGAGTATTTCAGTAATTTTACCCTACTGGGGTATTTCAGTAATTTACTAATGTATGAGTATTAATTGCGAACTTTGGCTCGTCAACAAGTCCTCATTGGCTAAAGTGAACAAACACTATGCACCAGGTAGGATTCCAGAGAAGAGGAGGTGGGTCATTTAGACCGCTTAAGTATCGAGCTCTCCATAGATCCAATCTTAGACATGCATATGCCTATAGCCACACTCTAATCTTATGACTTGTCCATAGACGTACTTGATAAAATAATTAAGTTTTATGCGCTTGAGAATTCATTAGAAACAAGGCCTAAAAGTCCATTATAAAACCCTAGTATGTCTGCATGCTTTCATTCATTCATATAGCCCATTAAGCCCAATCGCTTTTATATGGCCCATTAGGACCAATCACAATCATACGGCCTATCAGGCCCAATCCATTCCAAACAATTCAACAAACTTTATCAACTCATCACTTATTATCAACATATCAATTTTTGCTAACTTAGGCCCACAAGCCCGTTGGCCAATTTGGCCCATTCTGCCTCAATTAGCCAAAACGTGACCCATGTCCATGAGATCGCTCATTGGGCCTCTGGTATCATATCGAATACCTTCGTACGAGTGTTCGCGCACTTGCAGGACTATCGTAGCAAAATTTTTGGCTTTTCGGCATTTCAGGATTTGCAGATCTATCATGTGTGTGCAGTGTATGTACACACCTAGTACAAAAGCGTGCTGCGATTTCCTTAGCCCCAAACCTACAATCGATATCACCCTTCAATTAATCGCATGCTTAATACATATCTTTACCAAAACAGAAACCTCACCTTTCATATTACCTTGCGCGACAAGTTATAATAGCCACTTCTTTAACCACTAACCACGATCAACTCCTAGATCTGCACCAATCTTAACTATTAAATCCAGAATAACAGGTGAATTGTATCCAACACTAGTCCCCCTTCCTTTAACTATGATCATTCAGCCAACTAAGATCAACAACACTTACCCAAGAAGCGATCGACCTAAAAGAGGAGTAGTGCGGCACAGAGAAGGTTCGGCCAACAAAGTATTCGACTTAGAGAAGGTGAACTAGGAGCAAGAAAGAGAAGAGTCTAATGAGAAAGGAAGGCAAGAAATCGACACAAACTTAAAGGGAAAGAATAACAGTTTTTCAGTGTAACACCCCTATCCCGTAACCGTCACCGGAATAGGACAAGGCGTTACCCGAAATCAGAAAACATATCAGACAGTAAAATTGTGAAAGATTCTTTTGAATAAGAGATCATTTATTTATATAAATGCAAAACACAACCAAAGGTCGAATTTAAAACTTATAAAAATAAACATCCAAAAGATGTCATATTCACATGACTTATATACAATAATCAAAATATCGTTCTACTTAAGGTGTATCCTATACATGCCACAAGCTAAGTCCAAATCATCAGGTTACCAAAACAGTAGATAGTGTGACGAAATGCTGACGATCCCGAGCTGGTAGTAGGAGCCAACGATCTATAAAACAAAGGAACATAACATTCAAAGTAAGCTTTCATAAGCTTAGTAAGTCTTAAGCAATTTTAAACAATTGAACTTAAAAACAAACCAAATAATCATATCACATAACTTTTTCTGAGTATAATACCATTTGTCCAATTATGCACAATCACATATATCATTTTACTTCAATTATATTCAAACTCATATACACATAAGCATTTACATGCTTCAAGATTAACTTTAATTCTATCAAATTCAACTAGTATACCATTTCTTACCCACACTTACTTTCAACATTCATAGTTAAATGGCATATCAAATACTTTCATGTAACTTTGTATAATAACTAAATGCACACATATACAATATACTTATGAATTTATAACATCTTTACATATGCTTCTCTTTACACACTCTTAATTCCCTTCAGATTAATCTCACATATAATATATATATATCACATACCTGGCCAACTTATTGTCTCGAACTTATTTCATTACCAATTTAGCACAAGGTTGTATAATCTCTGATTTTAATTAGTTCACCGGCATTTAGTCCGTTTAACAAACTTTCTCTTTAAGTCGTTCAGAAATGTACAGATTTCAGATAGGCTTTATACAATGTCGACGTCCCGGACGCGGTCTTACATGTTATTCAATATTGATGCCACTATCCTGAATAGGGTCTTACACACTAATATAGATCAATGCCTTCGTCCCAGACGAGGTCTTACATGAAACATAAGTGATGCCAGTGTCCCAGACACGGTCTTACACACTATCTCAAATCAATGCCTTCGTCGCAGACGAGGTCTTACATGAAACATAAGTGATGCCAGTGTCCCAGACACGGTCTTACACACTATCTCAAATCAATGCCTTCGTCCCAGACGAGGTCTTACATGATCTCATTTCACACATTTAGTGCCCCAATGTTCGATCTCGCACACATAGTGCTCGGTTAAAGAACTCGCACGCACAGTGCCTCTTTTCATTCGCACACATAGTGCCCATGTTCATTCGCACACATAGTGCCCATTTTCATTTGATATTACACATCGAAATGACTTAACCAAGTCTATAAAACATCATACATATACAACATTATCAAAGCATATACTGCACATCAAATCCATCTTTAATAGATTGCATATATATTTCGCCTATACACATAAAATCATAAATCAAAATATAACATCTTATGCATACACATCACAAATATCTGAATATACTTCGCCTTATTTTATCTCATAACACATTCGGCAAATCACATTACATATCAATACTCAAAATATATTTCATACTTCTGTTCGACTATGTAAACATATATATATACATGTCCACCATTATAATTTATCTTTATACTTCCATTCGAATATAAAACTAACCATCCAAACATTTATTCATTTCAAAATTTTCCATTCGACCTTTACATAAATCGAACCTTTACTTCAAATATTATAAATTGAGATTCGGTCATAAAATAATATAGACACTTACATTAAACATCAGTATCATTTGCAAGTAGGCTCATTCCAAATACATTCTTTTCTCTTCAAAGTTCTCATTCACATATTTAAAACCTAACATCATATATACTATCATTTATAACAGTCATTGGCCTTAACACATATGCCTAATGCCCATCATCTTATCGTTTTATAACTTATCATTGGGTAATATACTATAATATCCATACCCTTTCAATTACAAGGGCATGACACAAATTACTTTCACTTTCTAATTTGCCATTCGGCTATATAAGCTTAAAGCAAACCCACCTTTAAATTTGTTCTTGCCATTTGGCGACATATATATATATATAAGTACACACTTCACATTAGCCATTCGGCCTCACCACATACATACAAGTACACACACTTCACATTATATAGATACTATTCTTGTTCACCATCACATTCAAACTTGTACATATATCTAATATGTATTTTCCCATTCAACATGCGATTATAATTAGGCAAGGCAATTATATAATGCAAAATATTTAGTAATAAGATATATCATGACACTTTCACAATTATTTGCGTTTAAATACTTAAAACTTACCTTGACTGTCGTCGAACGATTACAGATATGCTATTCAATCAATTTTGATTTTCCCTTGTCCAAATTTTGTCCTCTTTGCTGCTGAGCTAGGATGAATAAATTTAATCTTATTACAATTTAATTCTTCAATCGTTAATTCATAATTATATGCATATATTCAGCCCTTACATACATAATCTCATAGGAAAAGTCATGCACATTAATAAGCATTATCATCTAAAATGTCATTATTCACTCAAGATGCAAATACTTTGGTACATGACAATATATATATATATATAATGAATATCATTTCTAATCTCCTTTTTATGAGCATCAAGTTTAGGTACTCTTTAAAATGAAACACATTCAGCAATTACCCCAATCCAAATATAAATTTAAACATTATTTCATAATCTCAACATAAGGTTTTCATAAGTTTAACCTTATTAGCCGAATACTATATAATTTTTGAAACCACATCAATCCAACTTACTCATACACCACACACATACTTTCTTTTGCTTAATCATTTACCTATATGCGGCATTTCACACATCATAACATCCCCATGAAACAACAATTTAATTAACTAATGCTTAAATCCACATTCGGCAATTATATCACATATATAACATATTTAACATTCCTATTTGTATCATCTACAGCAAATTCTCATTTTCAATCACCTTAATTCACATTAAAACTAAACCACTCCAATTACATATACACATTCGACTATATAAGTACCAATTAATACTGATGCCCGAATAACTTTCTTAATATTCAAACATCTTTTATTTAAATTTAACAAAGCTTCACATGAAACCGCATTTAATTAAACATCATGTAATATGTTCAAAGATATACCATTTGTCAAAAATAATCCATACGAAGAGTAATTCCCTTCTAAACACATATATTATGCAATTTCTCACTTTCTAACCTTCTAATACTCCATTTATTAATTTAAGTTCTCATTCGGCAATAAATAAATAAGAAAACAATAATACATTAGCCGATTATTAATAATATCAAAACTACACATATAAATCAATAACAAGCTCAACCTCATCTTTCCTACATTTCCAACTAAAAATATCAACACTCCATCCATGAAGCACAAAACATCCTTGGCCGAATGCCCCTTAGACATTTAGGCCACACAAAATTCAAATTCTATAATTTGAGCTCAAAAATTTCAATTCACATGAATTTTAACATCGTAGAGTCCATCAACCCTCCATTCATCAATTTCTATCATCAAATACAAATTTTTTACAAATTTTCTATTTATAACCGAATGTGAAATCCTTACAAAATCAAGAAATCAACCCATGGGTCAAGGATAGAATCAAATTAAGAACTCCAAACCAAAAATATTCAACCAAATTAATAAGATCTTACCTTGAATTTATGACCTCCCAAGTGACCGACTATCCAAAGCTTTCTCTTCTTATTTTCTTTCTTTAGTTTCGGCCAAACATAAGAACAATGTAATTTGGCTTTGTTTTTATAACCCATCATCATATATTATAATCATATTATATATTATAACATATATTAAGTTTATTTATCATAAAACTATTAAATATTATTTAACTAAAATACAATACACAAAATGCCAAATTTTATCATCATTACTGTCCACTATATGTCAAAAGTGGGCTATTTGACATGCAAGTCCCCATTTTTTAAACCATGCATTATTCAGCCCTCTAAATTTAACCTATCACATTTTCAAATTTTCTCACTTGAGTCCTATTTAGTAAAATTCACATTCAAATGACAAAATTAAGACATGATATTTTCACACATGATACTTCACATATAATAGGCATAGAATATAACATTTAATTATCTTCGTGACTCGATTTTGTGGTCCCGAAACCACTTCTCGACTAGGGTCAAATTAGGGCTGTCACATTCAACTTTTGGGTACTTGGAGAGAAAAGTAGTTTTCGGCAAAATAAGCAGAAAGAATTTGGCATTAGCCTAAAACCCCAAAATCGGCACCTATATATATACTAGCCGAAATTGCCTTTCCTTAATTGCCAATGGCGTCACTTATCCACTACACCACAGCCTTGCCTGTGTCCTATTTTATCTCCATTTATTTAAAAGCCAAGCTACTTGCCATCAAGTTTCCTTTAATTACTAAATTAAAATTCCTTCACCTCAAAGTTTGAACCCAAAACTTCTCCAACACCCCTATACACTCCAAATTTATTAAACCCTTAAGGCCAACATGTCATTTGTCATTTCCTTGCTTACTAAAAAAAATTTATGAGACCCAAAGCCCAAAGCCCAATTCATCTAGGCCCAAAATTTGGGGCGTTACAACTCTACCCCCTTAAATAAATTTCGTCCTCAAAATTTCTAACTAATTTCTAATCGCACCACTCAAGTCACAGCATTATGCTTCCACTGCGCACTCTGATTTTAATAACACTAACACACTTTAACCCAAATTGAACCCTCTTACACCTCTTCTAGGGCTCATCATTGATTCTTATATTATCTGAATTAAGAATTTTATGAAATTTTAGTTAGTTTCAGAAATTAAGCTGATGTTTTATGAAAGTATTAAGTAAAAAGGTTGTTTTCGTAAATCTTCTATAGTTTCAGGTTCCTACGAGCTTCAGTTCCACTCTAACTAAAACTCTTAGTATAATCTTCTAAAGTATCCCACTAACTATTTACAGTATATCAAGTTAAACGAGCTCAGTAGTAAGAGAACTTACTTGGTTCGACGTCAGAGACTCAGTGTGCCACATAGCAAGAATTTTCAAAATATTTCGACTCAACCAAAATTAACTTTTAAACCTAAATAATAAGGCCCACTTCACAGCTCGAGCTTTGCGACCGTGCTCTGATACCACTAAATGTAACACCCTAAACTTGGCAAGGACGTTATGGCCAAATCCAGCGTGTCACATTGAAGTGTTTTATCAAAAACCTTATTTTCATTAAAAAACCCTTCTAAAGAAATTAAAGTAAAATCCCAGTTTGTATTTATTTTCAAAAAGAGATGTACTCAAAAGTTATCTCTTTGTTATAAGTTAAAAGTTACTTTAGAAAAATTCCCTTTAACAGCGGAAGCTTAATTTGAAAACAATGGATGATTTCTGAGAAACTTGATATATAGCTTTAGAAAGAAATAAACTCACGTTTCCAAAATAATAAGCATAATAATAAAAGTGATAGTCCAAATTTTGAAATGATAATCAGAGGAAAGGCCTTATTATAATCCAACTTAAAATAATTAGAAATACTAGAAGTCATAACGAAACCCAAGTTTAGTCATCTTGCTAGCTAGCCACCTCTGAGTCCCACCATCCGTCGGACCGCCTACTTAGGATTTCCTAAGAAAAATAAAAGAGGGGGTGAGTTTTCAAACTCAGTATGTACGACCCTCGTCAAACAAATAACATGCAACACAAGTCATCTTGGGCCTGAGCCCAAGACAATAACAACATCTGGAGCAATCATGTATGCAATAATGCAATTATGCAATTCCTACCCCATCCGACCGATACACAACATCTCCGTCCAACCGAACCATATTCTATGGGGATGACTATATTGACCCACCCATCCAATACACATCAAGGGTAGCACCGGTTGCGGTACTATCGAACGTTGCAGCAAAGCTACTGATCATATATTAGGCTTAAAAGCCTTCGTTGGATCCACAGTTATCAAGCGACTATGTGATCCTCATATAACACTTCCTCCAATATAATTCCCACCCATATTCAACATTATAAGACATGAGTCCAACATATAGCATATAGTATACATAAGTCATACTTATAACACACAGGGGTATTTCAGTAATTCTACCCTACAGGGGTATTTCAGTAATTTTACCCTATTAGGGCATTTCAGTAGTTCTACCCACCCTACTGGTGTATTTCAGTGATTCTACCCTACTGGGGTATTTCAATAATTTACTAACGTATGGGTCTTAATTACGAACTTTGGGCCGTCAACAAGTCCTCATTGGCTAAAGTGAACAGGCACTATGCACCAAGTAGGACTCTAGAGAAGAGGAGGTGGGTCATTAAGAGCGCTTAAGTACCAAGCTCTCCCTAGATCCAATCCTAGACATGCATATACACATTGCCACACTCTAATCATACGACTTGTCTACAGACGTGCTTGATAAATTAATTAAGTTTTATGCGCTTGAGAATCCATTAGAAACAAGGCCTAAAAGTCCATTATAAAACCCTAGTATGTTTGCATGCTTTCATTCATTCATATAGCCCATTAGGCCCAATCGCTTTTATATGGCCCATTAGGCCCAATCACAACCTATGACCTATTAGGCCCAATACATTCCAAACAATTCAACAAACTTTATCAACTCATTACTTGTTATCAATATATCAATTTTTGCTAACTTGGGCCTATAACCTCGTCGGCCCATTTGGCCCATTCTGGCTCGATTAGCCAAAACGTGACCCAAGTCCATGAGATCATTAAGGGGGTGTTTGCTATCATATCGAATACCCTCGTACGAGTGTTTGCACACTCACAGGACTACCGTAGCCAAATTTTTGGCTTATTGGTATTTGGGCTTTTTGGCATTTTGCGATTTGCTGATCTATCATGTTTGTATAGTGTATGTACACAGCTGGTAATAAAGCATGCTGCGATTTCCTTAGCTCCGAACCTACAATTGATATCACCCTTCAATTAATTGCATGCTTGATACATATCTTTACCAAAATAGAAACCTCACCTTTCATCTTACCTTGAGAGACAAGTTATCACAACCCATTCTTTAATCACTAACCACAATCAACTCCTAGATCTGTGCCAATCTTAACTATTAAAACCAGAGTAACAGGTGACTTGTACCCAACACAAGTCCCCCTCCCTTTAACTATGACCATTCGGCCAACTAAGGTAAAGACACTTACCCAAGAAGCAATCGACCCAGAAAAGGAGTAGTCCCGCACAGAGAAGGTTCGGCCAACAAAGTATTCAGCTTAGAAAAGGTGAACTAAGAGCAAGAAAGAGAATACTTTAATGAGAAAGGAATGGAAGAAATCGACACAAACTTAAAGGGAAATAATAAGGGTTTTTCATCTTTTGGGTACTTGGAGAGAAAAGTAGTTTTCGGCAAAATAAGAAGAAAGAATTTGGCATTAGCCTAGAACCCAAAAATCAGCACCTATATATATACTAGCCAAAATTGCCTTTACTTAATCGCCAATTCGGCTCCACCACTTCTTCTATCCCCATCTCCTAACTTTTCTCTACGATAAGCTCATCAATCTCTTCAAAAAAATTCTCTTCTCATCACTTCTCTTAGAGTCCAGTTTCACGCCACTACCAACCATCTAGAAGGCAAAAATAAAATTCCTAAAAATACCAAGCCAACACTCAAACATAGGATCCCCTTAATTACTACTAACGCAACCCCCCTGCACCCTAAGTGGCATCACTTATCCACTACACCACAGCCTTGCCTGTGTCCTACTTTATATCCATTTATTTAAAAGCCAAGCTATTTGCCATCAAGGTTGCTTTAATTATTAAATTAAAATTCCTTCACCTAAAAGTTCGAACCCAGAACTTCTCCAACACCCCTAGACACTCTAAATTTATTAAACCCTTAAGGCCAACATGTCATTTGTCATTTCCTTGCTTACTAAAAAAAATTTATGAGACCCAAAGCCCAAAGCCCAATTTATCTAGGCCCAAAATTTAAGGCGTTACAAAAACCATCATATAAAACATTTTCATATCAACCAAATCAAAACATTTACCTCAAGCATGCACCAAAATACCATTACTAATACACACAGATAACATATAAAAGACATATCATATAAGTCTCCATATGAAAACATCCATTTCCAAAATCAACTCATATCACAACGCTTGAACATATACCAAAATCATACCATATACATTAGCTTACAAACTAGCCTATACATGCCATATTTACAACATTAACAAAGATCCAAAAGTATTGAAATCTTGTTTGGATCGTGTGATAGCAATCTCTGACTTTGTCCAGAATCGAGCTAGCTTCCGAGATTTATATAACACGGGCAAAAAATAGAGTAAGCTTCAAAAGCCTAGTTAGCCCGTATAATATAGAAACAAATTTACCAAGTTTAAATAAGCAATTTAAGCAATAATAACCAACTCATATGCTCATACTGCCTATTCAAAGGATTCAACCACATGTTAGTCATATGTAACAAGCATATATTCATCCAAACAAGGGATGAAATCAAGCATATAACATTCATGTACATTTCAATAATTATAACATATCACCTTTCATCTTCTATTTATAAGATCATGTAAACCATGTCACATTTCATACATATAACTCATATACTTCATTAATCAATTCATCATATAGCATTTCTACTCTTATGCCACGTAATCCTTTTAAACCATGTAACATATACCATGTAACATATCATTCATGTAGTTCATCTAGTTTATGTAATTCATACAACATGTATACATACCATGTACATTTTGTATCTTTATAACATGTATTTTCTTATTTTCATATCGGTATATTGCCTGTTGAACCTTTAGAAACATCGAGGGATACTTGGGTGATACACATACAGTGTATATGTAAGCCTGTAAATTCCTCAATTCATCATATATGCTCTTTTGAGCCATGTACGGTATGCTCCTCCTGAGCTGGTAATGGTAAGCCTGAAGTGTAACAGCCCAGTTTGGACCCTAGTCAGAACAGTGGTTTTGGGACCACATATTCGAGTCCAAAAAATATTTTAATATTATTTTCTGTACCTATAGCATGTGAATTGATATCTGTGAAATTTCTGTGGTTTAAGTTGTTTGTTTGAGTGTTTGATTTCAAAAGGGATAAAAAATGCAAAAATGGTAAAATTAGCATGCTACATGTTCATATGTTTAATTGAAATGGCTTTTGATTATAATGGCCTTATATGGCAATTATACCATTGAATATTTAAGTGGTCATAAATGACCTTAATACATGTGTTTATTATGTTTATAAATGATGGAAAATAAGGTAAATTAGTTATTAATATGTTTATAATAAAACATATCATAAAATATGGCCATTTATAATAGCCGAATATCAAAGAAAATAAAAAGGAAGAAAGAATTGTAGGATTCAGCTACATTCATCCTTGATTTAGGTATGTATTTTGGTCCATTTTTGATAATTTCTACGTTGTTGTGATCGTTGCTTTGTGTTCTACAATGCCCATGTCACAATTTCTATTTCTGTTAAAGATTTCATGAGATGCCATTGTTGATTTTAAGAGCTTTGAGGTGTTAATTGATGAATTATGGAAGCTTGATGTGAAATTAATATTTTTTTGCCATGAATTTTTGAAGAATTTGAGCTTTTGAGCTAAATTGTGAAATATGAAATTTTGGAGGACTAATTTGTGAGATAAATGAAATGTATGAGTTTGTATGAGCTTCATGTATATTCTGCTAAGTCATGGTCTAAGTGAGTTTTGAGTATTTTGTGATTTTATGAATTAGGGACTAAATTGTCAAAATGTGCAAATGTGAGGGCTAATTTGTAAAATGCCCTAAGTATATGTTGTTGGATTAAATTGAATGATTGAGTGAATAAAAGAGCTTAATTTGAATTGATTTAGATCAAGAACTAAAGAAAACAGAATTAGATCGAGGAAAGTTGAAAGTGATTGATTAGCCATTCGTAATCGTCCGAATCTGTACGAGGTAAATCGATATACAAATAAATGAGTTAAATTGAATTATATTTGCTATTATGTTGATTGAATTGTATTATATGGCTTTGAGAGTTAAATATATGAAATTCGAAATAAATTACGAGCATGTGATCAAGTCTGAAAAGCACCGTCCTAACCTTAGGAATAGTTAGGATATATATGTCATGACATAGGATCTAATATGTGTTTTCGTGTAAGACCACGTCTGGGACGTTGGCATCGAGATAGATTAATGTGTAAGACCATGTCTAGGACATTGGCATCGTATTGATTCGAGTAAGACCCTATCTGGGATAGTGGCATCGATATCCGATTAAATGTAAGACCACGTCCAAAACGTCGACATTGTATGAGTTTTCTAAACTATCCACGTATCCTAGTTAATTTCGATTGGTTCAACGGGCACTTTGAGAAAGTGAAGGAGAATACGAATCCGCATCTAAACTCCGGTACATATGAATGTATATGAAATTTGGAGAATCAGAGGTAAGTATGTCTATGATCACTAGATATGTCAGCTACATGGATAAGATATGTGAAATGGAGTAAGTGAACTTGATTAATTGAGGTCTAGGAAAGTGGTGACTTGTGATTATGTTATGCCATAAATTATGTGTTTAAAATGGTTTAAAATTGTTCTATGTTTTGAATTTATTTGTATATATGGCTTACTAAGGTACTTGTAGCTTACTTTGTATTTGTTTACTCTGTTTTATAGATATCAAAGCTACCAAAAGCTCGGGGATCGTCAAGGATCATCACCACACTATCAATCTTTATTTGGTATATTTTGTAAGTGAATATGTTGAATTATGGCATGTATAGGCTAGATGTATTTGGGTTATGTTTTGAAATGTTTATAACTTATGCCATGAGATGTGGCTAACAAGTTGTTATGAATATGCTTGTTTTGGTAAGTTTATATGATGCAAGAATAGCCTTGGGTAATGGTCATTTTGGTATGGAAAATGTTTTTATTTTGGTAAGTTTTATAAGTGAATGAATATGATGCCATTAGGTTAAGGTAAGTGTATATTGATATGCTACTGTATTTGAGACTCTAGTATGATTTATTTTGGATGATGAGTATGAATTGGATGATGATGAATTGAGCTATGATTTGGTTTGGTAATTTGCTGAAATGGTTGGTCATTGTTATATCTTGAATGTCACACAAGATGTATTGTAGGTACTTGGCAATTGGATGGAAAAATGCGGCTTAAACCAAGCCCATTTTGTGCCACACGGCCAAAGCACACGGGCGTGTGTCTCAACCATGTGATCCCTATACCTCAGCCGAATTGGTCAGGATGTCACATAGGTTAGGCACACGGTCGTGCCTTGTGGTCGTGTGTACAAGTCAATAGCCTCCATAATTTTCACACGGCCAAGCACACGGGCGTGTCTCGTGGGTATGTATGCCCTATTTTGCCACGGCCTAGACACATGGACGTGTCTAGTAGCCATGTGAGGCACACGGCCTAGTCACATAGGTGTGTGACCTATTTAGTAGTGAAAATTGTTTAAGTTTTGAAATTTTTTCTAAGTGTTCGGTTTAGCCCCGACCTACTTTTAATGCATGTTTAAGGTCTTGGAGACCTTCATAAGGGACTATATGATTAGTTTTGATTTTGTTTTGAGATGAATGATTGTATAATGTCCATAAAAGTTTTGATCTGTCCGGTAATACCTTTAACCCTACTCCGGCGATGGATACGGGTTAGGGGTGTTACACGAAGGCTGAACATGTAAGCCCAAAGGCTGAACATGTAAGCTCATGAGCTGTGGTGAGTTTGCAACAAATGCAGGAGCCAAACCAACCTGTATACCTAGTGACATGTCACTTGTATCCTACAGCTTTCTACCGTTCAAACGGGACTCAATAATCAAATTGAGCATGTAAACAATAAACATTTCAATTCATTACTTCCTAAATCCATTTATACAATATGAAACTCAACATATATTCAATAGGCAATTTGATTTCATAATTCATTATACATTCATATAACATTTAAATTAGCAATTATAAATCTAATACAAGTTCATTTCTAATTATACAAACTTACCTCGATTTAGCTCGTACATCCAATATCTACTCGTCTACCTTTTGTTCCCCTGATCAAGTTCCAGGATTTGTTTGTCTTGATCTATATTAATTCAAATTTAACTTTATTATTCACTAACACATTCAATTTAGTCCAAATACATGTATTTTAGCCATTTTGCAAAATAGCCCTTGTATTTCTCATTTTGTCAATTTAGTCCCTAATTCATTTATATGCAAAATACATCAAATTTTCATATACTTATCAGAGCCGAATATTCATGTATACCTTAAAAACATATAACTTTCATTTATTCACATTTCTAACCACCAAAATTTCTATCTTTTTCAATTTAATCCTTTTCAACATTTTTGTCAAAAATAACTTTATAAAACTTGTATATCACTAAATAATAATCAATAATCCACCATTATTCATCAAAACAACCAATCATTCAACAATAGCATAACTCCAAAACATCATCAATTTCAAAAACCGAAGCTTGGGCATGATAGAACACAAAGCAATGATCTAAAAAACATAAAAATCATTAAAAACTAAAGCAAAACATACCTTTAATCAAGCAATTAGTGGCCGAATATCATGTAAACCTAAAACCCTATTTCTTTGTTGAATTTCGACTAAGAATGAATGAAAACCAAGGTATAATTAATTTGTTTTCATTAAAAACAATGACTAAATGGCCATTTACCACTTTAACCTTAATAAAACTAAAGTAAAATCATACAAAATATGGACATTATTGCCCACCACTGTCCATACTCAATAATAATGGGTAAATTTCACTTTAAAAGCTTTCTTTTATAAAACCAAAATCCATTAAGCCATTTTACAAATTTTACTCATATTTATTGCTTTACGTGATTTTGTCCTTTTTACTGAATTAGCTAATTAAACGGTAATATTTCTTTACGAAAATTTCGTACAGTAATTCTGTCATGCCCTAAGATAAACTAAAATAATAAAATAAATATTTTGACTCGGTTAAGTGGTCTTGAAACCAATCGTTCCGATTAGGGTCTAAACCAGGCTGTTACACTTTAACTCTCAACTGATAGTAGCGGGATCTCAAGTCAATCTTGGAGAACACTGTTGCCCCTTTTAACTGGTCAAACAAATCATTAATCATTGGCAACGAATACTTTGTTGAGCTATCAATAATCGATACAAAGTCTCATAGATCTGTCCTTCTTCTTTACAAACAAATCGAGAGCACCCTAGGGAGAAAAACTCGATTTTGCAAATCCCGTATTTGTTAACTATTGCAAATGAGCTTTTAATTCATTTAATTCAGTTGGAGCCACCCTATACGGAGCAATTGATATCGGGGCAATCCCATTCACTAAATCAATAGCGAACCCAATCTCTTTGACCTGAGGCAACCTAGGCAATTCTTTTGGAAACACGTCTGGAAATTCACAGACTATTGGTACCGATTCGAGTTTCAATTCAGACATCTTTGTATTCAACACATAGGCAAGATAAGCTTTACATCCTTTTCTTGCATATCTCCAAATAGACATATATGAAATCACAACTGGCAATTCCCTTATTTCATCTGTTTCAACTTGAAGAACCTCACCATTTCACATTTCAATTCAATAATTTTCTACCTACAATTTACTTTAGCATCATGCGACGTCAACCAATCCATACCCCAAATAGCATCAAATTCATCAAATGGCAACAACATTAAGTCAGTCAGAAAATAGTGACCTCGAATCATCAAAGGACAATTCTTACAAACTTTATCCACTAATACATACTTGCCTAAAGGGTTTGACACTTTAATCACAAACTCAGTAGAATTAACATGCAAATTCATATTAGTTACCAAATTCATACAAATATAAGAATGCGTAGACCTGGGATTAATCAAACCAATGAAATTAGTATCAGAAAGAGAAAATATACCAGTGTTCACATCAGGGGATGATGCATCTTCCTAAGCACGGATTGAATAAGTCTCGCAGGTGCTCTAACTTCTGATCTCGTAGCTGGATCTTTAGATACACCTTTGCCCCTGGCCCTATCTCTCGTATTTCTCATTGGTTTCCCTCTAGCAGCAGTGTTACTTGGTCTAACATTCTGGAAATTATCATTTTCAATTATCTCAGGGCAATCCTTAATGAAATGGTCTTGGAAGCCACATTTAAAACAAGCCCGGTTGATCATCCAACACTCACCGTGATGTCGCCTACCTCGATGTTGGCATTCAGGCTTATCAGATCTCACATTCCCAAAACTCGTTATGGACGTAGTTCGAGCCTTAAAACCCGAATATTGCTTCCCACGATCTTTGCTAGGATTCCCAACTAAAACATTTGAACGAACATGTACATCCCTTGATTTCTTCGACGAGGACTGAAAAGACTTACTTATTGGCCTTTTTCTTGCATCTCTGACCTCGCTCTTGACCTTTCGCTTTTCTTTACTTAATTTCTCGACTTTGCAAACCCGTTCAACTAACACAACAAATTCCTTAATTTCCAAAATCTCCACTAATAGTTTGATATTCTCATTCAGCCCATCTTCGAACCTTCTATACATAATAGCCTCGGAGGAAACACACTCCCGAGCATACTTACTAAGCCTAAAAAATTCAAGCTCATATTCTGTCACGGACATTTGGCCCTGTTTTAGCTCGAAAAATTCCTTACGCTTCTGATCTATAAACTATTGAATAATATATTTCTTCCGAAATTCTTCTTAGAATAAACCCCATGTGACCCTTTCTCTCGAAACCACAAATACTAGTGTTTTCCACCAGGGATATGCTACGTCCTTCAGCAAAGATATAGCACACTTTAAACATTCTTCGGATGTACATGAAAGCTCATCAAACACCCAGATAATATTCTCTAGCCAAAACTCTACTCTCTCGGGGTCATCAACTACATTAGCCTTGAATTCTTCAGCCCCGTACTTATGAAATTTATCAACCGGAGGCTTATTCAATCTTACCATTTCCACACCTTGGGGAGTTACGAGAATCGGTTGAGGAATAGGAAGGGGTAGGGGAGGTTAGCATTCTGATTTGCCCAAAAAAACTCAGTATACCACTCGTTCATCATATCGAGAAAAGCTTCTCGAGCCTCTCCTTCGTGACTAGTTGTCACATGTTTACAATCGGGTGGCGTGGTCTCTTGGGAGGGAGCCGTCACAATACTTTCTACATCATCAGCTACGGCTCGATCGAGATCTGTAACACCTCTAACCCATGTCCGTCGTCAGAATAGGGTTACGAGGTATTACCAGACAAAACACAATTTCCGAATAATCACATACATAATTTTATTCAAACTCTTAAACCAGATAAGTATTAATAAAATAAAATTAACCACTTTGCAATTCATGTCGTAATATTTTTCAAACATATAACCAGATTTATAAATCATAAGCAATTAATACCGAACATATCATTTTATCACATGGCATATGCTCATAATATTTATAATATAATAATTCAATCTATAATTACATACATGGATCATAATAAGTAAACACATTTAAGCACATCTCATTTTTTAGCAAAGTTCCATTCGGCACCATTAGGAAATAACAAATTTAATTCCTTATAGCTTAAAGCACTATTCATTTGGTCACTTTACAAAAACTTTAGCCAAATATAGTCATGCATATACTCATGCATATTTAATGTCCATTTTCAAACTTATTAGATCCCTTTTCAATCATATAATTTTTGCATAAAGCTAATTCAATATTATCCAAAGATTTTCCTGTCACATTAAAAACATCACAAATATGCATTTATACATATAATTTAGCAACCAGTTGGCTAATACTTTTAAAATATCAAACCAAATCTAAACATGCTAATATCACCTATTTAGCAATGTTACAAACATCATATTCAATACTAATTCAACAAATACGTAATCGGCTAAGCACATACAATAATGAAAAAATCAACCCATCACCTCATATACTTATATACAAATATATAAACACCAAATCATGATTAATTTACTAACATATTTCTTATCCATTTCTTTACTTAATGAAAGTATATTAATCTCACTTTTGTCCCATGCCAAAACTGAATTACCTATTTACCAAAATTCATAGCAAATCTAAATGAAACATATTTCACATACAAATACATAGCTTGACCAAACCATAGGAATAATTACAAGACATCATGCTTACACATGAAATAAGTTATAATAAACTAAACATAAATACCTAATACTTAAGCTTAACATATATATCCAAAGTTTTTATCACAAACTTAAGCCAAATGACCAAACCACAAATGTATCAAACATCCATGTATTCATATGATAAAAACATCAATACCAAAACTCATAGCTAAACCTTAACCAAATATACCAAAAAAGTTTTACATACATCTATACATATCATAGTCGATTTATCAACCCTTAGCAAATATACATCTATCACATAAAACAATCACATAATCAAATCACCAAGATCACAATCAAATTCACTCCACCATCATTCACACATAGCATGCATAAAAATTATACTTGATAGCATATGTTAATAATTCAACTTAGCCATTTTCACATGGCACAATATATACATATTTTTAAATCAAACAAAATACTTAATAGCTTATACATGCCATAGGTTTGTCTTTAAAACTTTTAAAAGTACCAAAAATAGATGATAGTGTGATTGACTTCATTGATGATACACGAGCACATAACGATCTCCAAAAATCTATAAAACTATATACACACAAAATAAGCTAACTTAGCTTAGTAAGCCTTAAGCAAATAAACATTTCAATAACATAATCAAATCAAATTAACCGAAATGAATTATACATTAGTAATCACATATAATTTCAAGCTTATAATTTCATATATAACTATTACTCTCATAATGAATAACTCATCATGGCCAAATATACATATATAACATTATCAAAGTATTCTCCAATTTCAAAATCATACTATAAAATATAATCAATTATACTTGCGTGATCATGTAAATATACTCATAAATCAAACTTTCAAATCACATATTTATACCTATCATAAAACCGAATGCTCTTCTCATAAATACATACATTTTCAATAGCATCACATATCATTTTATTCACAAAACAAGTAACCAACTTACCGTACTTTCAAATGGATAATCAAATACCACATACTTGATTGTTTTAACTCGTTTAACACATTTGACCACATTTATCATTGCCCGTTGAACCATTTGAAATTTAATAGGCTACTCAGATAGTCACACATATATCGTACAATGCCAAAGTCCTAGATGTGGTCTTACATGTAATCACATAGTGAAGCCATTGTCCCACACAGGGTCTTACTCGCAATCACATATCGATGCCACTGTCCCACACAGGGTCTTACTCGAAATCACATATCGATGCCAACATCCCAGACGTGGTCTTACACGAGAACACATATCAGAAATCCTATGTCATGACATACGTATCCTAGCTATTCCAAGGGTTCGTACGGGGCTTTCGGATGTTGTATCTCAATTGAATCAAATTCGAACATATTATTCCCATGCATATTCACATTCGACAATTGCAATTATAAATTCATAAAATTCAAAACAGCATGTTAAGTTTACATATTATCAAAATTAACAATGTTTATTTGCCTATAGACTTACCTCGGATATCGACGAATGATGTATATCGACTATTCAACTATTTTTGTTTTCCCCCGATCCAAGTCCAATTTCTTTTGTTCTTGATCTATACAATTTCAAATTAAGCTCATTCAAAAGCAATTTCATTCAATTTAATCCAACAACACATAAATGGGAAATTTACCATTTTGCCCTAACATTTTACGCTTTTTACAAATTAGTCATATTTGCATAAAACACAAAATACACATTTAATTTATTTTGCATTTTAGTCTCTCAATTTATTATTTTTACAATTTAGCCCTAATTGCTAAAAATCATCAAAATTTCAAATACAAATCACGTTAATCTATCACATATCTTTTATTTTCTAAAATCAAACAACAAAAATCACAAGCTTTCAACAATGGAAAAATGCAAAATCGTCATCAAATATAAAAATTGAAACATGGGCTTTGAACATTTCATAGCAACGATCTCAAAAATGTAAAAATTATCAAAAATTGAACAAAATTTAATCTTGAATTAAGTTTCCAAAGTGCCGAATGTTCAAAAGCTTTTCCCTTTTGTTTTTCTTTTATGATTCGACCAAAAAGATGAATAACATGCATGGTTATTTTGTTTTATTTTATTAAACCATATATTAATACATAAATGACTGTTATAACCATTATATTATAATTTATAAGCTCTATAAGTTCACTCAATTTAATATAGTATAATATCAACATAAACACCCCAAATTATAAGAACACTATCAATTTGGCCATAAGCAATTTAACCATCAAATTTCATTTTTTCGCAATTAAACCCCTTTTTATTGAATCGGCATCCAAATGGCAAAAATTCAAACACGAAAATTTCACACATGCAAATTCACACAAATTATACACAGAAAATATTATTAAAATATTTTTCTGACTCGAATTCATGGTCCCGAAACCACTGTTTCGAATAGGGTCAAAATCGAACTGTCACAACTCTCCCCCTTAGAGATTTTCGTCCCTGAAAATCTTATTGGCGAATAGGTTGGGACACACGGCCTATCAACACTGGACATTCTATTTCTCAAAACTAAGGTGCAGGGGACACACGGCCTATCAACACCCCTATGGGGCTGACTTTGTGTCACACACGGCCTAGACACATGCCCGTGTGTCTACCCGTGTGGACAAAAATACGGCTATTTACCAAGCCATTTGCCACACTGAAATACAATTATACTTATACCAATTTCAATAACATATAGCATGACATAATTTAACAACTAAACATCTTTAATGAGACATCCACACATCGTTCGCATTCCACAATCACCATGTATGATCCTTACACAATTATCAACTCAATCATGCAAGTAACCATCTTCATGAAATAAAAAACATCATCACATGATTAAACCAATAACCAACACTAACCAATTTCAAATAACCTTATACAAAATGATTATCACACCAATATAAGACCACACATTAGGCCAAAATAACTATGACACATATACAAAACAATCAAGTCTTTATACATGCCATATTTTCAAGATGCTAAAATTATCAATACCCAATATAAAGCCTTGATAGTGTGATGCAATACTCCAACGATTTTTGATCCCCGAGCTAGCTTGGTAAAACTATAAAACAAGGGAAAAAAAAGAGGGGTAAGCTATATAACTTAGTAACTTTATATGCAAATAAGTAGCATATTAACCATGTAAATTCATATAATGAGAGTTAACACATTTACCATTTAGATCTCATATGCTAAACTTACTCAAACACAACTTACCACCGTATTCTTACTTATAACGTTCATACTACGAATTCCTCGTACACACCTATACCACATCATCATACAAATGCACATATTTTCACAACTTTTGTTATTTTTCCCACTGAACACTCGAAATACTAATGGATACCCAGATAGTTTGTACATAAGTGACACATATATGTAGCCGAAGCTACCACTTATCACATTTCACATATATGCTCGTTCTCGAGCTTGTCACGAGTCTATTCACACAACCTGATGGTCAAGACGTAACTACTCAGTCTCGCTCACACACTTGAGTTCCTAGTGACATGTCACTCGTATCCTATTCTATTCCTAAGGTTCAACCGAGATTTTCCTCACTTATCGGAACTTTGTTGATTATATCATATAAATCATTCACACATTTTATACAACATTAAAGCACTAAAAACAAAATAAAATGATGCATTATTTATATACAAACTTACCTCGGTACAAAAATAGCAAATTTTGCGACTTAGTCCACAACTTTGCCCTTCCCCTAACCTAGGTCAATTCCTCGTCTTTCTTGATCTATAATGACACATTTAGCTCGTTTATTACTCACATTATTTAATTTGGCCTAAAAATCATATTAAGGAAAATTTACATTTTTCCCCTAATTTTTCACCTATTCACACTTTAGTCCCTAGGCTTGTACAATGAAATGTACTCATTTTCTTTGTTACCTAAGCCTAGCCAAACTATTTTCATACTCATACTAACACATATTTTTCATTAAATCACACTTCCGACACATATTTTTGCAACTTTTACAAAAAGGTCCTTTTATGCAATTTCATCAAAAATCACTAAGAAAAAGTCATTTATCTAACACTAAACTTTCATTTTCTACCATTTGACATCAAAATACATGCATGTCAGACACAGGTAAATTTTTGAACATAAACCTTACTTCAAAATAATGGTAGAAATAGGTAAATCAGATGATAACGACTTCAAAAATGTAAAAAGCATTAAAAACAGGGCGAGGATGCAATTACTATCGAGCTTGAAAGTTGAACAAACCCTAGCTATGGTGTCTTGAGAATTTTGGCTAAGGTAGGAGGAAGATGATCACAATTTTGACTTATTTTTCCCTTTTTATTCTTTTATTAACCAAATGACAAAAACGCCTATGTGAACAGGCCATGTGTCTTGCACGGCCACCAGACACACCCGTGTCATAGGACGTGTGGACATTCGAAATGGGAGCATATGGCCGTGTCCCAAACCATGTCCTACCCCATGTAACTCTCTAACTTGTATCACACGGTCGACCACACGCCCGTGTGTCTAAGTCGTGTAACTTACTGACTTGTTTCTATTAAATGGTTCAGGGCACACGACCGTGTACCATGACTGTGTGTCTCACACAGCTGAGACACAAGCCCGTGTCTCTGCCCGTGTGGACAAAAATAGGCTATTTACCAAGCCATTTTGCCACCACAATTGTGCACACCTACATAAGCATAAAAGGTACCATTTCCATACACATTTAAGAAACCGACCAATATCATTTATACACAAATCATGCCATTTCAAATCCAACCATTTCACTACTCAATTCATACCATTTGCCTATTCAAATTGCATACCAAAATGACATGCTTTGCTAGTCCAACATCACAACAAGATATGCCGTAATTCAACCATTTCATTATCCCAAAACAAAACCTCTACAAAGCATTCATACACCACATATCAAATAGTTGTCTGCATAATATAACCATAACATCAACTATACCAAAATATGGCATATCATAAGGAGATATACACATTATCATCAAACATACTAAAATGACCAAAGACATCTCCAGCACAATTACCAAAAGACCATAGCCTATACATCATTTACAAGCCAATTCTCATGGCTATAATTTCATAGCTCAAAACATACCAAAAGATCACATAGCCTATACATGCCATATACCATATATACACAATCTCAAAAGTACCAAATAGATCTTCGATAGTGCTATGAAGTCTCTTACAATCCCCGAATCCAAGCTAGCTTCGAAACACTATAAAATAAGGAGCAGATAAAACAAAGTAAGCTTTGCAGCTTAGTAAGCTCGTATAATAATAAACTTAACATAGCAATTAAGTAAAATTTAATCAAATAAGCATAATAAGCCATAACATATATCAATTCATGAACCTTTGTCATGCTTAAAACATGATCACATAAGAATTCATCAACTTACCTCTGGTCGATACTCATATAGATTTTGTATGTACCTTTATCACTTAAATCGATCTTATTTTCATTCTCATCTCATTTATGCTCGTTGAGCCATTTGGAATCACTAAGGATACTCAAGAATCACAAATATACAATACTAATGCCATATCCCAAATATGGTATTACATGTAATCTCGTATGGATGCCATGGCCCAGCTATGGTTTTACACAAAATCTCATATCGATGCCATATCCCAAATATGGTCTTACACAAAATCTCAGTAACCCTAATGTCATGACATTTGTATCCTATACTATTTCTAAGGTTCGTACGGGACTTCCGACTATCGTATCTCTGTCGATCATGTCTCATAACTCATATTCAACCAGCTTTGCAATTCAGTTCAATAATAATAACAAATTATAACATAATTCAACAACATTTATTTGCATACGAACTTACCTCGAATATGGAAATGACGAATCAGATCAACTATTCGATCACTTTTCTTTTCCCCTGATCTAAGTCTGAATTCTTTCTTTCTTGATCTAAATATAATCAAAAATTGCTATTTTAATCATCTACTTATACAATTTAATCCAAAATACATATTAGGCTTTTTTGCACATTAGCCCTTAAATTTTACATTTTTACAATTTAGTCCTTATTACACAAAATCACAAATTAGTGAAATTTCTTTAATACCCATGATAGCTAAATTACCATTATGCCCTAGTAGCCCATATTTATCAACTTTTCACACATTTAACCACATATTTTCATCTTTTCACTAATTAACCCTATTTTGCATTTTTACTCAAAATCACTTTACAAAACATGTAAATCTAATAACAAGATTTCATATTTCATCATTAAACATCAAAACACATCAACATTCACCAATGGTAACTTTCAAAATCATTAACAGTTTTGTAAAATAGTCCTTAGGCTAGCTAGACCTAGTTGTAACGATCACAAAAACATTAAAATCATTAAAAACTAAGTCAAAATAGACTTACATGCTTGAACAACAATGGATGAACCCTAGCAAGCTTTCAAATGGATATTCTCTCTTCTAATTTTGATGAAGAAGATGGAAAATAATGAAGGAAATTTGTTTTGTTTTAGTTAATTAACTAAATATCAAAATTTACCAAAATAACCTAAATGAAAACATTAGAAAAACACTAAATATATGTCCATAAATGTCCATTAACCTTAGTAATGGTATAATTTTATTATAAGGACTTCCACATTTCAATTTCATAGCCATTTAGTACTTTAGACAAGTATAACACTAATTTTACATTTTATACGATTTAGTCCTTTTACTGAATTAAGCATCCAACCAATAAAATTACTTAACGAAACTTTCACAAACACATGCTATGATGCTGTAAACACTTAAAATAATAATAAAATAATTTTCCAACAACAAATTTGTGGTTCCAAAACCACTATTCTGATTTACCTAAAAATGGGTTGTTATGTGTGTCTTAGCCGTGTGAAACTTTCACCTAATTTTTAAAAATTAAATTGACCACATGGCCTAGCACACGGGCGTATGGATCGGTCGTGTGACCCTTGCACTTAATTAAGTTGCAAGTTAGTGAGTTGCACGGGTCAGGGACACAGGCGTATGCCTTACCCCATATGCCACATGGCTAGAGACTTGGGCATATCACTTGGCCGTGTGAGCCACACGGGTGTGTGGCCCCTGTAAATGAGAAAAATTTTAAATTTTGCAAAATTTTTTTGAGATTCCTGTTTAGTTCTAACATGTTTCTAATGTTTAAATTGGGCCCTGAGGGTCCATTCACGGAATGATATGATTAGTTTCAAATATGAATAGTAAATTCATTGGATTATATGAAATTGTTCTGTAAACTCCGGTAGTGCTCCGTAATCTTATTCCGGTGACAGATACGGGTTAGGGGTGTTACAATTTGCACATAATCTATTCAGTTGGAAAGCTCTCTCAGGCGTACTTACTCAGACTCATGAATTCTTTTTCGTATTTAGATTTGGTCATACAACCCTATTTCAACTCTAAAAATTCTTTGTGCTTTTGATCAACAAACCACTAACTTATATATTTCTTTTTGAATTCAATCTAAAAGAATTCCCATGTGAACCGATCTCTTGGCACTAAAGATATCAAAATGCTCCACCACAGGTATGCTACATCTTTCAAAAGAGATACCGCACATTTAACACATTCTGATGGTGTGCAAGACAATACATCAAAAACCTAAATCGTATTCTCAAGCCAAAACTCAGCTCTCTCAGGATCATCATTAACTATAGCTCTAAACTCTTTGGCCCCATATTTGCAAATTTTATCAATAGGCAGCTTACTCATGTTCAAAAGTTCTAAACCTTGAGGAGCTATGGGTATCGGTTGGGGAATAGGTGGGGGTGGAGGTTGTTGAGCAGCGGCATTTGTTCAGACAAACTCAGTGAACCACTTATTCATCATTTTGAAAAAAGGTTTTTTTATCCTCTCCTCCTCGACCCTTAGTTACAGGTCCCGATTCAGACGGCATTGCTCCTTGAATGGACGCTGGCATATTACTTTCTACATCATCGAAGTTAGCTCAGTTGGAATCCATTACTATATGAAAACATGATTTAAAAACCATCAAGAGATATCACACTACCACAGGTTAAATATGGCATGTATAGCTAGAATCATATACTCTAAGTTAGTCTGAGAATCGACTAAACCGTAGCTTTGATACCTATAAAATGTAACACCCCTAACTTGTACCTGTCGCCGAAATAAGGATATAGAGCATTACCAGACTTATCACTTAAACAATCATACAATTTCATGTTTATCATATATAAGCAATAGTCATTCAAATTCAATCATATAGTCCCTAACACGAGCCCTCGAGGCCCAAAATACGCATTAAAATCAATTCAGGACTAAACTGAGAACTCAAGGAAATTTTGGGAACACATTGAAAATTTTCATAGTACAGAGGACATACGTCCATTTGGCCAAGCCGTGTGAGAGACACACCCATGTCTCAGGCCGTGTGGGCCTTTGAAATGGGATCACATGGTCATATAGTCCCTAACACGAGCCCTCGAGGCCCAAAATACGCATTAAAATCAATTCAGGACTAAACTGAGAACTCAAGGAAATTTGGGAAAACATTGAAAATTTTCATAGTACAGAGGACACACGTCCATGTGGCTAAGCCGTGTGAGAGACACACCCATGTCTTAGGCTGTGTGGGCCTTTGAAATGGGATCACATGGCCGTGTCTGACCCAGTGTAACTAACTGACTTGGGTCATGCGGCCAACAACACGCACGTGTGACTAGCCCGTGTAACTCACTGACTTGTTTTCTAGAGAGGTATCAGGGGACACACGACCGTGCCACCTGGCCGTGTGTCATACACGTCTGAGACACATGCCCATGTATGTACCCATGTGGACAAAAATAGGCTATGTTCCAAGCCATATTTCTCACCCAAATTTGCATAAACCTAAACACTTCAATTGGCATATAACCACAACATAAATAGGCATTCAAACCAACCAAAATCTATCCTAAAACATATAATTTCATTATCAACAATCATAAGCTCTTTGGCATAACAAAGGATCAATTTAAACATGCCAAAATCATTTCCAAAAGCTGCCTAATTGGTCATTTGCGTATATACACCATAATGCTTAAAGCATAATATGTACAGCATTCCTCTAATTCATCTAATAGGTACCAAACTACCAACTCACAAATAAGGCATTCCCAAGGCAATCATAGAACATATAAAATGAGGCTAATTACACTTATATACAAACCAACATATACTAAAATAAGCCAGATTTAATGGTTATTAACATAACCAAAACACATAAGCTTTGATTAGCCAAATGACCTATACATGCCATATAACCAAGAGACAATAAGTCCAAAAGTACCAAAATAGCCGATAGATAGTGTGATGAGATCTCTGACAACTTCCAATCTGAGTGAGCTTCCGAAACACTATAAGACACAGGAAAAATAAATAGAGTAAGCAATTAAGCTTAGTAAGTTCGTATAACATAGAATTTAACTTACCATTTAATCACAATTTAGATAAACAAATATAGTATATCCCACTCAATTTGGTCAAATGCCTAAGCACATATATTCACCAATAGGTTAGTCATGTAAAGTACATATAACAATCAAATAATATGGAGGAACACAACAATCAAGCAAACTCCATATACATGTATCTTCCATTTCATTTTTTAATATATCATAAAATGTCATTTTGATATAAATCATGTATCATTTCTGCTTCATATCGTACTCATATGATCTGTAACAAAACAATGCCTGTTGAACCAGATAGAATGTCGTTAGATACACAAGTAGTACACACGAGGTGTACTGAACGGCAATCTGTCAATTCCTGTACATATATGCTCTTTTGAGCTATAAACGGTAAGCTCTTCTAAGCTAAAATAATTGTAAACTCTTACGAGCTACAAATCGGTAAGCTCATACAAGCTGTGGTGAGTCTACAACACATGCAGGATCTCAACCAAATCAGTAACCCTAATGACATGTCATTTGCATCCTACGAATTCCTAAGGTTCACACGAGACTCGGTATTCTTTATACTTCATTGATTAGGCATTCGATAATCATATATCTTAATGACATAATCCATATACAAACATTTCTATTAAATTATATATATATAATTACTCAATTTTAATTACACGAACTTACCTCAAACTCAAACAATAGAAATTGATCGATTATTTGATAACTTTCTCTTTTCCCTGATCTAGTTTCGTACTTCGTTTTTCTTGATCTATATAATCAACTTTAACTCATTTTATTTAAATTCTACTCAATTCAGTTTAGAATTCATATTATGGAAAAATTACTATTTTGCCCTAAACTTTTGACTTCTTTACAATTTAATCCCTACGTCATAAAAATGCAATTTCATGCAAATTAGTCCACACCCATGCTAGCCGATTCTATATAGACCCATATCAGCAATAGATTTCATTTATTTACACATTTCACTATAGAATTTACACATTTCTCAATTTAACCCTTAATTTGCAATTTCATTTAAAATCACTTAACAAAAGTTGTTTATCTAACAAAAACCATTCATTTTCTACCATCAAACATCAAAACACATTCATACTCATCAATAGTAAAACCCTAATGCTTTAACAGTTTCATAAATTAGTCCCCGAGCTGATAGATTAAGCTATAATGACCTCAAAAATATAAAAATCACTAAAAATAGATCCAAAATAGGTACCAATCTAGAAAGAATTACTTGCTGAATGCTCAAGCTCAACAATGGTTTCTCAAGCCCTAACTTTCAGTTCTCCAATAAAGAAAATAAAGATGATACTTGCTTTTGTTTTATTTAATTATCATTTATTTACTAATTTACCTTTATAACCTTTTAAATTATTATAAATTTCAACAATACCAACCCATCATATTCCACTATCAGTATTTAAGGGCTACCATATAAGAACCTTCACTTTAAATTTCTATAGCTATTAGACACCTTTAGCTATTAGAACCCAACTTTTGCACTTTACGCGATTTAGTCCTTTTTATCAAATTGAGCATACAAAGGGTAAAATTTCTTAACAAAATTTTTATGTGATCATACTATCATGCTATAGACCTCAAAATTATATAAAAACAAATCTTTTGACCTTGAATTTGTGGTTCCAAAACCATTATTCTAATTTGACTGAAAATAGGTTGTTACAGTGTGATCTCCAAATTGATCCGACTGACGCATTTTGCAAAATAACCTATACAGAGATAGAAAAGCAAAAAAGATAAGCATTATGAATAATTAGCAAGCTCGTATGGAATTCACACAACAAACCTTGACCTTAAACTAAATGAAACCATTAAACCAATTTGGTAATTAATATGCATCATTGTCTTCCTTCTACTTTTGTATACATTTCCTCAAAAACAACCAATATGTTAGTTTATTTATTCATCAAGAACCACTAATGCAAATAAAATATATTTATACGATGATTTAATAAAGCAAATCATATGATATCCAAATTCATGCTCAATTTATAAATGCATATACTTAAGTTTTCTTTCACATCACATTCAATCATGCCCGTTTTGCAATATTATAATCTAATACATTCAATCTTTTATTCACACTCAATTCATACATGTAACAAATGATTTTCTCGTTTAATATTCCTATTCATTTTGAATCCATTTACTTACTTTTTTTGCCTGGAGAACTATAGTAAACTAACCTCGGATACTCGAGATAGAATTGCTCATATGAGCTACAAATATGGACAATAACCTGTACTTCATGTTGCGCACACGATTTGTGGAGAATCCATAATGAATACTAGATCTCAGCCATCAGTAAGGTATCCAACACCAATATGTAGTATGTGACAGCCTTAATATGGCCCTAGTTGGGAAGTGGTTTCGGGACCACAAAACCGAGTCACAAAAATAATTTAATAATTATTCTGATGCCTATTATATGTGCCAATTCATGTTTGACATCTTTGGTGTTTTAATTTAGTCTTATAGTAGTGAATTTGACTTAAATGGGCTTAGTTGTGAACTTTGAAAGTATGCTAGGTAAAATTGCGATGACCAATTAATAGTATGGTTTAAAGACATGACTTTGCATGTCAAATTGCCCCAAAAATAATTAGTGGCTGGCCATGATATGAAACATCCCACTAATTCATGTTTTCTCATATTATTATATTGGAATTTGTTTAGAAATAGGTACTAAAATAAAATAAGATAAATAAAATAGGAAAATGGTGAAAAGAACAAAGTTTTGTTCATTTTTGTTCTTGTAAGCCGAAACAAAAGAAGAGTGAAGACTTAAGCTTTCGGTCAAGGGCATAGCTAGATTTTAAGGTATGTTTCATATGTTTCCTTAAATTTTTTAGTGAAATTGAATTAGTTACTAAGTCTCCTACCCAGCCCATGTATAAATTTTGAATTTGGTTGACTTGGTACATTCGGCTGTTCTTGATAAATTGGGTAAAAGGATGATTTTGAGTCGCAAATTATTAGAATGGTGTGCTAAAGATTAGTACAAGTGTGTATTGCCGTATATATATATACATATATATGTATATTTAGAGAGATGGAAGGGAACATTCGGTTTTGGAATGTTTCATGTGTTAATTTTGATTTTTGATAATAGAACTTGATTAAGAAATAGTTGTTAGACTTTATGATGTGAAATTGTAAATCTTTATGAGTGTTTAAGTTAAATAAGGGTCGAATGAGCCTAAAATTTACCATGAGTTAAATTGATGGTTTTAAAATTTAAATGGAATTTTCCCTTGTGCCGAATGTGGTTTTTAAAGTATGGAAATTTATTTGAGATGATAGGTTGATTAATTAGTAACATTCAGTCACTTCTAGGAAGCATGAAATTTCTTGCTAGTTTTATGAGGATTATGGATAATTAGAATCGATTTGTGTGTGTGTTTAAGCTCTTTCCCATAGTTGCCAAGTTTAATTTAAGATTATTGGTCAAATAATTAGATGTTAAATTATGGAAGTATGATGCTAAGGAGCTGTTTTGAGTATTAATAAAATTGGTGAAGTGTTCAGTTGTTGTAAAGTGTGGATTCATCTTTGGTGGTATAAAAATGAGCTTGTAAAGTAATAAATTGTGTGATAATTGAGTGATTTAAGTTGTTAGCATGGGAAATTTAATTAGTGAAAGACCAATGTTATTTAAGTGTGAAGTTCGGCCTTAGTATAACTTTCATTATAGTATGATCAATTCTTGACTTATGTATATATATGCTAATCGATTATGATATTGAATATAGGATTTGAGTGTAATGTATCGAAA